>JALAZF010000071.1:7228500-8485000 GCA_022829125.1 Lathyrus tuberosus
CTTCAATGCCAAGATTCATTACTAAAGGGAATTAAATGCTTCACTCACATTCCAATTATGTTCCTGCGCATAGAATTGGAAAAGGTGGAAGTGACACCTAATTATTTTACTACTTTCGTACTACAGGTAGCGCTGCAAAAGAAGGGGGTTGGTACTTAAAATTGAACAAGTGAACTTCTATCAAGCACAACTACCCATTAGTTTTTTTTTTTTCCGACTAATCCAAGAGTGAACTTCTATCAAGCACAACTACCCATTAGGTTTTTTTTTTTTTTTTAATTTTGGTATCCGACTTTGTGACCGACTAATTTAAGAGAGATTAATACCTACCGTCCATTAGCGGAAGTTCCGTTTCAAGCCAGAGCAAAGCTCCGTATGGACTGACCCACACAAGAGTTAATTACACATAATAGAATTTGAACTTGAGACCTTGAAAAAAACACACTCTTAAGACCCAAACCTCCACCACTAAATCAACTCTCGGGAATTTAACTACCCATTAGTTATTACCAATTACATGTTCCATTGCCAATTAAAATATGCATTAAATGAGGGAGAGTCTCACTCTCCACAAATCATGCGCTGCACTCTTGAAGGATAAGGCCACTTGCATTTCCAAATGATAATAATAAAGTGCTATTCAATTTAAATAAAAAAATAGCATTGATTTACTACTACATGCGCAGTAAAATAATTAAAGGGAGAAGTAGCAGTCATTAGATATACTACAAGGATCACAAGATACTACTTCTTATCCAATTCATACGCTGTAGGTCATAAGGGGGGTCACTCACAATATTTCATTCCAACTAATATATTATATATACTAGTAGCCACATGATTTAATATCAGCACACCATATCACCACCTAATATATATACCACAAGTGTTATTCACTTTCCATTATAATTGAAAGTAATTATTCTGCTTTCCAATTAATAAGTATAGGCGCAACATCAATTGGGAGAAAGGTGTCTCATAAAATTTCATTGCCAATTAAAGCTACAAGTATGTATTAAATACTATCTTATTCCGTTGCCTAAAAAATGTTTTCCTATGCGCTATAGTTGCAGATGACAAGAAACAACACCTTTTCATTTTTCATTTAATGTGATACATTTAATGTCAATTCAACACGTTTAGCTGCAAAACACCGACTGCAGCATAAAAGGATCAATTGATACAAACCTATGAATCACCTAAACAACCATTACCACAACTGAAAAAAAACCTGCCAAGATAGAAGCATTGATAAAACCAACTCAATACTTGACTGCAAAAAACCCCTAGACCAGATAACTCAGACACCAATCCCAAAACAAAACCTGCTAAAACAATTATGCAGGGAACAAACATAGAATAGGTATAAACCACCTACTGATGCGGGCTGGACTTTGCAGCAGCTTTTGAAACTACCCAACAGAACACATCATAGCCCATCCTCAAAATATCCTCCAACCCCCAGCCAAAATAAAGACGACTGCACCACGACCGGGCTTCTACTCTGCCTGATAAAAGCATACGCCGAAAGAACATTCCACCAATGAAAGCCAGCTTCTGAAAAACAAAACAGCACCCAAATAACAAGCAAATAAAACAACCCATACTATCAGCTATACACCTTCTGCTATTACACGATTAGATCAAACCACCAACAGCAACCTCAATAGACCTGATCCTTGACCTCTTTGCATACTGTTACTTGAGTAAAATCCTAGGATTTAAATGCCATTGCATCAAGTTATAACTTTGAAACTTGTGTTTGTCTCTCAGCCAATTCCATGTGAACCTTTTGACGTTCTCAAAAATCTGATCCGGGGATTCAATTTTATTCTTGAAGATCATATTGTTTCTTGCCTTCCATATGCTCCATATGCACACGAACCAAACCACCTTAATCGTATTAGTTAGCTTTCTGCCACCTCCTAGAATGTTTTCGAACTGCTTCAGGTGTTCCCAGCTGTCTCTAGGAAGAGCAGTAGATACGCCAATCCATTTGATAAGTCTTGTCCAAGTACCTGTAAAATTGGGACACTCAAAGAAAAGATGATTAGCCGATTCTTCCTCACCGCAGCCGCTCACACAGAATTTGTTCTCTTGTTCCAAAATACCCCTTCTGACTAAATTGTTTTTAGTTGGGAGCCTGTTATGGAAGAGCCTCCATATTAGGCATGACACCTTGAGAGGAACCAACTTCTGCCACACTGCTTTCCAGTCCGCAATGGTTTCCTGCCTATCTAAAGTCATCAATGATTTGTATGACTCCCTAACAGAATATTCCCCCATGTTTACCATTTCGCCTATCTCTACTTTACATATATCTTGCCACCACGCTGAACTGTTCTTATCAGCTGTTCTAGAAAGACCCTCACTACTGCCATACCTTTCCCTTAGAGCCTTAAACCAAAGACCATAATTTTCCTTGGATATTTTCCACGCCCATTTTCCTATTAGAGATTTATTGTGATACAATTACTTAATGAAAGGAAAATACTACCTCAGTTATAATCAATGCAAGTGGCGCTACAGGATAAAAGGCTTGCGCAACAGTCTGATAAAAAGGCCACTTCAATTCCTATGGTTTTCTACCGCTACAGGAAAGTGAATAAACCACACTTCATTGCCAATTAACTTATATGCCGCAGTAGGGTTTAACAAATATAAGTATTCTAAGTTCCAATTCCAACTCCAATAAATACTCTAAATATTAAATGGATCTCTAAAATATTACCAAAATCAGTTCTAAATACACAAAAATTAATAATTTTCAGAAATTAATATTAACCTAATAATTTCATTCTCGTAGAAATTTTTTAGGGATTCTACTCTAAACCTATTCCTACCCATTAATCATCATCAATAGTCATAATAATTGAGTGAAAACCCACCCTTACCTTATTTTTGGATGATTTCTTGAGTTGGGTTTGATTTCATCTTCTTCTCCACTCTTCTTCTCTTTTCTTCTAGTTTTTCTCTTTGTTCCCAAATTCCTTTTCTTACTAGCTTTCTCATTAACCCTAAATTGTCTTACACAAAATGGGTCTAACCTAACCATTCACTTACTATTCACACCTTACACTAGCCCAACTAAAATCTATCAATTATATTATTCTACCAAATAGAATCAATTAAATAAATTACTTAATTCCAATAATCTAATTAAATCAAATAATTAGATAAATCACATAAATCAATTAATTCAAATAAATAAAATAAATTCATAAAATCACTAAATTAATTAATATAAATAATTAATTACTAAAATTGAGGTGTTACACACGGTTGATCTAATTACTTAAGCTTTTTGTTCCTTAGGTCGACACGAAATGGATTACCGATGGACCAAAGGCAAGCATGAAGCCGGAGGCCGTGACAGGAAGCAATTTACGAAGGATCGGGTAATTCCATCGATCTCTTTTTTATTACTATATGATGTATTCGAATTTCAAAGTTTAGCATATTTTATGCAATTGTTGTTGATAATTGGATGAAGAATTATTATAGTTTTGACATGAATTGGCTTGTTCAGGCTTATGAGGACTCCCTTACTGAGGATTTTCGCATGTCAATCAATTAAAGGCCAACCGAAAATGTTGATCTGGATAATGTTGAATAAGCATCTTTGGACACATACATAAATTCGTCTAATATTGGTTTTAAGCTTCTTCAAAAGATGGGTTGGAAAGGAAAGGGTCATGGCAAAGATGAACAAGGTTTCCTTTTCAACTTTCTTTTATTTTTCTACTTTTTTCTCTCTTCAATTGATGTTCTACCTTATGTATTAGCCACTCGGTAGCACCAACCCCTCTGAAAACGTGTGACACCAACACTTGTGATTACGTTTAAATTATTCATTTTTTCAAATTATTGCCGGTGACAACATGGTGGCAGTGTTGGTGTTGTGTTTCCGTGTCCGTGCTTCATAAATTAGCCATTGTTTTAATTTCTTGTTTGATGCTTGAGTTGTCCTTGACCTCCTGTTTAGTACCCCTTTTTCATACCCTATTTCCCTCTATTCTCCTTCATTCCTAATTGATTGTTATAGATGGAAGATAAACTATGTAACAAGACTTCAATCTAACTGTGATACTTGTACCGTGCGATTTTTGTCGGTGACGCGACCACCTTATCGCCATTGGTTGGAATTGGGTGCTACTTTCTGATTTCTTATTTATCCTATGAAGCTGGAAAGGAAAGGGAAGCTATCTAAAACTAACCTTCCACGCAAATGTTTTCTTTAACAAAATTTGTACAAGCTAAAAATCAAAACTTGGTCCTGAACAATGATCATCGGTTGTCATTGTTATTCCTGGTTGAAGGAGAATCATCATTAAGGTATACTTCATTGTCAATTAGTGGAAAAGCCATGGTAGTTTCTTAATCTCCAATATCACTATCACTTCAATCCAAACCTTCAATTTTCTTGTGATCAAAATTAAACTCTAAGGAGCTCCTCCTTACACGAAGCCACCTCGCAACTTCACTCGTAACACTCAAACACTTTCTCACCTTGAGTTTAACCAAATTGGGGCACCTAGAAGCAAATGTTACGATTCCAACATTAGAGACATGATAACCAATAATGCACACACACACTTAGCAGCAACACACTCAACATCAGTATTAGTAATCGTACCAATTCCACAAAGAGCAAACATTTCCAAACCTTGGCAACTTTAAGCAATCTCTGTTAGACGATGGCTATGGATCTAGAAGGGGGGTTGAATAGATCCCTTGAGTTTTACACGCAAATGGTTACCAAAAATTTAGTTTTAAAAAAATGTTTAACGGAAGCAACCATTGGATAAAACGTCTACAACGAACCTTCTACTAAAAGGATCGGATATGCACGAATATATCGAGAATGAGTATGGAAGAGAAAAATTCAGTTTGATTACTACACTTAAAAATGCAGTCAACAAAATATCGCTTGTTTGATGTTTAATCCAATCCAATGAGGTAAAGTGATAAGCAATTAAAGGCAACATGTTCGAATATTGCTTTGAAACAAATTATCAAACACCTAGTGTGCGTAAACACACTAAGTGCAGAATTTCTATGGAATGTAATGTAAGGCTACTTAAAGATACAATTCAAGGAATTGTATCAATTTAACAAATAGTTTCTCAGCCCAAAATTACACTACGACCGAAATTTTGATAAATTGCGACTTCACAAATTCGAACAAACTGAAATGTAAAAGAGTTAAGGGAAAGAGAGAACAAACGAGATTTGATTAGGCAGTTCCCCAATCGTCCTCGCTTTGGGTACCTCTGCCCCCAATTCCATAATTGGAATTGAGATATATATATATATATATATATATATATATATATATATATATATATATATATGTAGCTGTTGCAAATTGTTTATTACAAGAGAAAACTATGAACATCCAAACCCTCGAACATTTTCGATCGTTGATGCAGAATTTTCTCTTCCCTTGATTCAAGATGAATCAAGTCCTTCGAATATGGTTGATCCAATTACCGTCCCACGCAACTAAACCGAAAGAAACCTCCGTTCTTCGGTTACCTTCACTCGATCAATTGCGATCTACCAAACTTCAAACCCAAACCTCTCTTCTACGATCCTCCGATTACAGCTACTAAACCGAATAATTGCTCTAATTGTCGGTTACCTTCGCCCGGCTGAATCCCTGTAGAACGAAACGGTTTGTGCAAAAACCCCCAAAATCTTCCCGATTCTTGGAGGAGAAAACCTAGGGTTTTATTCAAGAAACACCTACCAAAATCTCAACTCAGAAATGAAGATCACGCGCTTCCAAAATCTGAATGTTATCACCTTGAAACAATGAACAACTCAAACAAAGATTGTTATGTGTAATTGTTTGTTCACTCAATGTTGAAGATGAAGATGAAGAGAAATGGCAATGTAATTTCACGTTTCTTGTTAGTGCAGAAAAAATGAGCTAAAATGATATATATATACTATCCTAGACAATATGATAGAAATAACAGAGTTTTAAAATGAATAACACAACAAAATTTTGGTGACATTCAACGAGCGGTCGACCTATACAGATGGTATAGTCGACCTGAATAATTCCGCGCGCTCACTGCGCAAAACTGCATGTTATGCGTCGATCGAACCAGGCTATGAGTCGACTCATAGCTCTCAGTTTTGGGCAAAAACAAATGCAGAAGGTGAGAGTCGACCGGATGGTCAACGCGAGCACTCCCGCGGGTTGTACTAACATATGCTACATGTTTAGGTCGACCTATACAGGGTTGTGAGTCGACTCACACCCTTGGAACATGCAAAAATCACACTTTTGACTTTCCTAAAAGTGTTAAACCATATCTAATAAACCTAGACCATTACTAATCATGATCAAACACTCTTAGACCACTTAATGAGCATTTTATATGACGTTTTTCACGTGAATCTCTATATTCTAATCATGATAGTTTTGACATCATTAAAATCAAGTACATAGAGAGAATCTTCCCTCTCATACTCCCCCTTTTTGATGATGGCAAAACGGCCATATGTCCTCCCCCTGACTTTATGCATCCACTATTGTTTGTTCATCTCAATACCTGTTATGTCCGTGTTCTTCTCCCCCTTTGACAACATCAAAAAGAGAGAAAGATAAAGTGTCAAGAATAGAAAATTGAGAGCTGCATTTTGAACATAATTGCAACAGTTACCATTAACGCACATTCACATATAATGCAAGCTAATGAATATCTAAATAAAATAAACACATAAGAAGCACAAATTTGATTAATAGTACAGCCATAAGGAACAATAAAGCAGTACGAACATAAGGAACACAACTAAAATCAACATATTAAAGTCATAAACCTAAACAATGCAAGAAACAAAGCATGAAAAAAACATGATGCGAAATGTAAGGATGATTCTCATGGCCTCCTCCCCCTAAATGAGTGGCCTCTCCCGCGAAACTGGTGAGGTGATGAGGTGGTGGAGGTTGCATATCCATCTGTTCAGTCAACTCCAACATGGATTGATTTAGGATGTTGAAGCTGTTAGTGAGAGCACGGTGCTGAGTTGTAGAAGTCTCAGCCATAGTGTTGAACTTATCCCCTTGTTCCTCTTCAGGATCGCTTTGTTCCTCCGCACCTTCTTCTTCATCTTCGTCGTTCTCGTCTTCTTCTTCCTCATCGCTTTCGTCAGATTCTTCTTCCAATACAGCAGTGTTTGCTTTCACCACATACTAATACCTTTTATCTTTGATATCCCAAACATGACCCATCATAGTTAATGTTTTCTGACAAAATTCTTGATTGATAGTGATAGATTTGTACGGAATACCCGAAACAATTATTCTAGCATGGTTGAGTACCTTTTGAATGAATGATGCGTAGGATAACGCATTTCCTCTACCGGAGTCACGAAGAGAATACATTCTGCTTGCAATATCTCCAAATAGTTTGATCAACAGCGACAGTCTTATCCCCTAGTTTGCAGTTAAACATGTAAATCCTCAAAATTTCCAACTAAACCAGAATAAAAAATTCGAACCAAATCTTCATTGTACTTAGTGTCACATGATAAAAACCCATGGAAATTCTGAAAATCCAATAAGTCTAAGATTTCTGCTATGTGCATGCGTTCAATAGTACCGCGAGAGCAAATGAATTGCTTAACAACAGATCGTTTGCTCAATTTTTCTTCATATAAATCAACATACTTATCAGAGAGAAGAGATGAAAGTGTTACCGGTTGAGTTGAGGGAGGTTGAGAAGTACCCGCTTGAGATGAAGATTCTCTTGTGACTCTTTTTTGAGATGTTCTTCGAGAAGCCATTGGGAGTGATGTGAGAAAGAGATGAACAGTGACGAATTTGTTCAATTTTTGTGAACCCCAAATGTTGTTTGTAGGAAAGTGAAGTTAGGGTTTGTGTAGCGAGGAGTTAGAGGAGAGGAGGAGATGAGATAATGTGTTGGAACAATGCATATGTTTTGTTTATGCCACATAGAAAATCAGAAAAATATAAAAAAAAGAATTAAATGGGTCAAAAATGCACAGTGACCAAGAAATTTTTCGCAGCTTTTTAGTGAACGGTCGACCTATATGTCTATGTGCGTCGACGCACACTTTAGTGTTTCTTATAATTTTGAAAATTTGAGCTATGGGTCGACCTGAGCATTCCCGGTCAGACATGTTAACAATACAACAAGAGTGAGTCGACCAGAAGCATTTGTGAGTCGACCCAAACACTAAAATTTTGAAAAAATCAAATTTTTGTGACATTTAAGCTATGATATTGAATAAATAGAAAGCCAACACAAATATCAAACATCTAAATGGATAAAGTGTGGTTAATATGTGCAACAAACATCAATGTAATCACTCAACATGGTACATTTAATTAGAGAGAAAATTTGAAACGGAACGATATTACCTTGATCACTATTGACGATGAGGGCCCTCACATATAGCTTAATATTTATTTGCATTGTTAGTTAAAAGAATAAACAAGCATGTATATATATGTGAAGATCACTATCTTAAAAGATTATTAAACATGATCCGAGATATCGAGAATGCCAAGTTCCCTACGGATGTGAAAGAAAGGCTCTGTAGATAATGGTTTTGTAAAAATATCAGCAAGTTGGTTTTTAGTGTCAACGTGCTAAAAAATCACATCACCTTTCTCTACATGATCCCTAAGAAAATGATGGCGTATTTCGATATGCTTGGTGCGTGAATGCAATACGGGGTTCTTAGTTAGATTAATTGCACTAGTGTTATCGCACAAAATTGGAATACGCTCAAGTTTTAAATTGAAATCAAACAATTATTGTTTAATCCATAGGACTTGAGCACAACAACTACCGGCGGCAATGTATTCCGCCTCGGCTGTTGACAAAGCAACGAAAATCTGTTTCTTGCTATGCCAACTCACCAAGGAATTTGCGAAAAGGTGACACGTGCCACTAGTACTTTTCCTATCCAACTTGCACTCGACAAAGTTGGAATCGGAGTAGCCAACTAAGGAACAAATACTACCTTTAGAATACCACAGCCCATACTTTGGATTACCAGAGAGATATCAAAGTATGCGCTTAACTGCCTTTAAATGGGATTCCTTGGGATGTGCCTGATACCTCGCACACATGCATACACTGAACATAATATCAGGACGTGATGCGGTAAGATAGAGAAGGGATCCTATCATACCTCTATACCTTTTTACCTCTACGTCTTTAACATTCTCGTCACGATCAAGGTTTGCACTAGTCGGCATTGGAGTATCTATTGCTTTGTAGTTTAGCATATCGAAACGTTTTAGAAGCTCAAGACAATATTTCGTTTGACTCACGAATGTGCCCTCTTCGAGTTATTTGATTTGCAATCCGAGGAAATAGTTGAGCTCCCCCATCATGCTCATTTCAAACTCCCCATGCATCAAACTAGAAAACTCCTTGACCAAGGTCATGTTAGTAGACCTAAAAATGATATCGTCAACGTAAATTTGTACCAAAATTAAATGTTTTCCTTGACGTTTAATGAAGAGAGTCGTGTCAACCTTTCCTTTTGAATACCCTTGATCAAGTAAAAATTTGTTTAGACGTTCATACCAAACCCTAGGGGCTTGTTTAAGTCCATACAAGGCTCGTTTAAGTTTATAGACATGATTAGGATATTCGTGGGATTCAAAACCCGGAGGTTGGGCTACATAAACCTCTTCATTTATGTATCCGTTAAGGAACGCACTTTTAACATCCATTTGGAATAATTTGAAGTTCTTTGTGCAAGCATAGGCAAGTAGAAGGCATATAGCCTCGAGTCGGGCAACCGGCGCATAAGTTTCCTCATAGTCGATTCTTTCCTCTTGGTTATAGCCTTGCGCTACAAGCCTCGCTTTATTACGGGTTATTACTCCATTTTCATCAAGTTTATTCCTAAACACCCATCGGGTGCCGATTACTCGATGATCTCGCGGAGAGGGGACAAGGTCCCAAACCTCATTTCTCCTGAATTGGTTTAACTCATCTTGCATTGATAGAAACCAATGCTCATCGAGTAACGCCTCCTTTATGTTTTTAGGTTCAACTTGGGAGACAAAAGCAGAGTAATAACAAAAGTTACTAAGTTTAGAACGAGTGGTTACTCCCTTAGAGATATCACCGAGAATGTTGTCAATTGGATGGTCTTTTGAAGACTTCCAAGCTGGAGGAAGTTCATCTTTATCAGAATGATGATCATCCTCACATTTCACGGGTTGGTGATCCTTTTCCTCCTCAATACGCATTGCTTTAGGCTGATCAGTTTCCTTATCAGTGTCCTTGAGTATGTCTTCAGTAGGTACACCTGCACCATGAAAAGAACTACCTTCTCCGACACTTCTCGGATAAAACTCATCAAAGGTAACATGAACTGACTCTTCAACTACACGTAACCTCTTATTATGAATTCTATACGCTTTACTTGACTGAGAGTATCCAAGAAAAATACCCTCGTCGACCTTGGCATCAAACTTACCAAGAGTCTCTTTTCCATTGTTTAACACAAAGTATTTGCAGCCAAATACATGAAGGTGAGAGATGTTTGGCTTACGCCCTTTTAAAAGCTCATACGGTGTCTTGTTTAGAATAGGCCGGATGAGCACCCTATTCAAAACATAACAAGCTGTACTTATGGCGTCGGCCCAAAAGTATTTTGGTAATCCACTATCACTGATCATAGTCCTTCCAAGTTCCTTCAGAACTCTATTTTTACATTCCACTACCCCATTTTGTTGAGGGGTACGTGGTGCGGAAAAATTATGATCAATTCCGTTGGAATCACAAAATGCTTCAAACAAATGATTTTCAAACTCACCCCCATGGTCACTTCTAATTGACCCAATGTTTGTGTTTAACTTGTTCTGAGATAACTTAGCAAATCGTTCAAAGGCCGAAAAGGTATCACTCTTATTTGCTAGGAATATAGTCCAGCAAAACCTAGAAAAGTCATCGACTATTACAAAACCATAATAGTTACCACCTAGGCTTTTAACCCTTGATGGTCCAAAGAGGTCCATATGGAGGAGCTCAAGGGGTCTCATAGTTGAAAAGATGTTTTTAGATTTGAATGAGATCCTTGTTTGCTTCCCCATTTGGCATGCATCACAAAGATGATCCTTTGTGAATTTGATTTTGGGAAAACCGATGACTAGGTCTTTTGAGACTATTTTGTTGAGCAAATCAAAGTTGATGTGAGCCAACCGTATATGCCACAACCATGTGTTGCACCCCAAAATTTACCCTCCTTACTTTAGTACTATCTGGCTTAGGTTTCATTTCATTTTTGCATTATCATGTGTGCATAGCATTGGTTCTTAGCATGGGGTCAAGGTGCCAGAGGCAAGTTCAAGATGAGAAGATGTTCTTCAAAGGGTCAAGCAAGAGAGCTCAAGTGGATCACTCTCTCCTTACCAGTGCAGAAACTAGGGTTTTGAGATTCTTGGGTTTATTGCTTCAATGGGCAAGCTCCTTGGGTTTTTATCATTATCAAATGGCATATCTTATCTTTGTTGGAGAGGATACACATCATATTCAAAGGAATTTGGATTTGGAGACTGTGCTATTTCCTCATAGACTGAGGGTACCAAGATTAGGGTTTGCTATAAAGTCAGTTTATTTCTGATTTTTTGGGCAAGACTTGATTCCATGGTATTCCTTGGATCCATAAGTATCTAGGAATGGAAGATTGTCCATCAGTTTGGTTCATGAGAAGTTCAATTGGCCAATGGATTGGGAATCAGGAGAATTGGGGAAAAGTCAACAGTGAAAGGGGAAGTCAATTGTGAAAATTTGAGATTCTCTTCAAGGTTTTCAATATCTCACATCCTCAGATGGTCTTCAAGAGTCAATTTCATACTATTTATCAAGAATCAGGAGTTTGTACAAAAGTTTCTAAATTTGGAAAGTGAGCTATAATGAAAAGTTTCCATTTTTGGTAAGTTTCTACACTACCTTCAACCTGACTTTTCACCATCAAGGAAGCTTCAGATGAATTTTCCTTAAACATGAAAGTTTAAGATCTTTTTCTCCTCTTTCCAACAAGTATTAGTGGGTCTCCATATCATTTGTAAAACTCAAGATATGACCAAAAGAAGGCAAAGTGGTTTTTAGGGTTTCTCATGGTTCCATTTTCATAACTTTGGCATAGTGACCTATAATTAATTCCATTGCTTCATGTCACTTTCTAATATCAAAATACACTCCTCACGGATCATTTTGGTCTTTTAATCAAGTGAATCCATGGTGTATTTATCACTTATCCTCCATTATGCAAAATTGCCAAATTATTCAAAACTCATGAACCAAGGCATCTCAAGGCCCAATTTCAATTTAGGTGTGATTAGCAATTATTGAGTAAGTGATCCATCATGAAATATTTGGATATCAATGCATGGAGGAGGGTGTATCTCACATTATTCAAATTTCACAAATCATCCAAAACTCATTAAGTGGAGAATTACCAAGGCCCAAATCATCATCAGTGGTTTAACCTAGCCTATTTAAACTTACTCATGCTAGGGTTGGAGGGGAGACACGTGATTTCAAGGAGAAAATAAATTTGAACCCTAAAAGCTTGGACCATTCATATCTCACGATCTACAAGGAGTTTTCACAAAATTCTTTCACCATCAGAACCCTTGGGATCCCTAGAACACAAACCAACCATCACTTGAAGCTATGAGCAAGGATAAGGGCTGTGCCGTCTCAGGTTAGTCATTCTTTTGATGATCATAAAACTCTCTTTTTAAATATGCATAGTGATTTGTGGTGTGTACTGATCATTCTGGTATGTTTTGTTTTGAATGTGGACGTGTAATATGGTTGCTACGTGAGTTTAAAGTTTTGTAAACCTAACCTTTTTGCTTTCGAATCTCCTTATCTATGCATTGTTTGTGAATTTTGATTGCATATTTGAGATCCTGACGAAATTGTGGTCAGAAAGGTGTACCCCTTTGCATTTTCTGGAAAATTTTGGTTGCAGGTGACCGGAGAAGGGGGCCGGAACCCTAGCTCCGGCGGCGGCGGTCGATTCAGTCCGGCGAAGGTGGCTGGAGGTAGGTGATGACCTTCCAGCCGTTGATGCATTTCATCCGCATTAAAAAAGCCACATGCTGGTCACGTGGGAGCATAGAGTGGTCTGAGTGTTTGTGGGTGCGTGAGCGTATATTAACTATGGTGTATTCCTTAATCATGGCCATTGATCTGGTTTACTTTGAAAAAGTGTTGACTTGTTTTGGAGCGCAAGATTGATCCAAGGGTTAATGGTGAGTCAACTGGCTGACTAAGGTCCATGCGTATTTCTTTTTTTTTTTCTGATGGATTTTATACGCTGGGCTTTCTATCTGCACACCACCTTCAGCCCATGTGCATTTCTCAACGTGTTTTATTTGCTGAACACACCCCCATGTTATTCTCTTTATTTTTATTTCATTTAAATTGCATTGTTCATTTTAATCATTTTAAAAATAGATAATTGCATTAAAAAATTCCAAAAAATTTCATGCATCATATTTATTATTTTCTAAAATTTTCACAAATTTTATTTTATTATTTTATTTTATTTTCATCATCTGAATAAATATTTGTTTATTTTCTTTTTGAATTATTCATATCATGCATACCTAAACTTGTTTATTTTATTACTCATTATCCATAAAACATTTAGAGCCCATTCTTTTTGTATTATGTCATCAACACTTTGAGTTACATTAAAATATTTTTATCTCATTTTTAAAACTTTTTAATATTGCATTTTAGTCCTTTTCTTTTGCATATTGAATCACATTTCTCATCTGAACTTTGCATAATTGGTTGAGTGACTTACATTTTGAATTTTTGCAGGAGTTTTTGATAGGTTGTTTATTTCTGGTTGACCAATGTTGATAATTAATTTGGTGATTTTAGAAGATGTTTCTCTAATTGTTTGATTGCCTTTGTGTGAGATCTTCTTGTATGCATATCCTTGACTATGTCTGACTGTCTGTTTGAAAAGGCACTTGTGCCATTGCTTTGGGATTGTGTTTTTGATTTCAGCAACTATGTTTGATTGTTACAGGTCACTTGATTTCCATTATATGTCATTGCCAGAATTTCATTTATCTCATTTCTTTTACGTATGTCTGTTTTGAACTAACCTTTTACGCAGGGGCTGAGGTAAGTTATTTAAGGGTGTGGATAATTATCCATATTCACCCTTACTCTTTCCTTCTCTCCTCTTTTCTTTTCTTTAGGCTTAGGTTGTCGTCAAACCTCACTAACCGTAAGTCACCCATGCATGATAACATTAGGACTCTTAGTTTCCCTTGTGTCTTCTCTCTTCTCATCTCAAAACTTCTTGAAAACACTTAATAAGAATAAAGGGTATTGCGCACGAGCCTTAAGCGTGGGGAATGAGAAATAAGGGGCTTCCTCTCATCTTTCTAGAGTGCTTAGCGAGCGTCCTGTCTTGGGACGATGCGTTAAGTATTCACCCCTGTGCCCTAGACTTTGGTGCAATGCAACTTATGAATTAACTCAAGTCACTTCTGTCTTAAAAAATACAAAACAAACTTCAAACCTTTTTGTCCTTCGGGATTGTCAAACTAAAGGCTATTTTCAAAAAGGGCACGTTACTTTCCGTCTGAGACACAAATAGGCATCGACCCTAACTGTCGGACGCGAACTTAACGTCGCTCATAAAAAACACAAAAAGAACTTGGTCCGAACTACATTGACTCTGAATTCCCCATTGCACAAAGGGGGTACGTAGGCCTAGGACGTCGACGTCCTACCGAGTCTGTCTTTGTCTTTTCCCCCCCGTTTCAGTACAGCCATAGATGATAGGATAACTCACCCTTAGATTAGACAACAAGCGTGGATCCCATCGAGTACGATGGACGCGTGGGGTGCTAGCACCTTCCCCTCGCGTAACCGACTCCCAAACCTAGGCTTTGGTTGCGATGACCATTCCTTTCCCTCTTCCTCAGGTTTATGCGGTGTTCCCTTTCCCTCTATTGGGATAAATTTACACGGCTGGCGACTCTGTTTTTCCGCGCCACTCTCGCGTTTGTAGCTGGATGAAAATCCTGGGAGCGACAGCTGGCGACTCTACTGGGGAGATGGTTGACCTATGCTGGTCCATCCCTAAGCGAGTCAATCCTAGCGCTTGCTTGTCTTTGTTCTCTTTGGGTGTTTTTGTTTTTGTTTTGCTTTATTTGTCGTTTTTTTTACCGCATTTTCTGCATTGCATTTCATTGTTATTACTGTCATACTGGATACTGCTGTGTTGTGCTGGCTGTTTCTGTTTTGCATGTTGGGTTGTTCTGAGAGATAAGCCCAATACACAGGCTTGAGTACACCCTAGGACTAGAGTGGAGAGTAGTGGGACCTACGTGCCCGCTTGGTACGTTTGTGTGTTCACGAAATTCACAACCAGACGAGGCTATCTTGGGACGCATTCTAACGTGTGTGTCTTGCGCATGTTGGGATGTGGATCTAGAGAGCTGTCGACTCTGGTGACCGATCATCGAGGACCTTAGTGGAAACATCCCTCTTTAGCGGTGACAGTGGCAGACCACATTCTGTGGCAAACCCATTCGCACCCGAGGGCCCGCTTTGGAACTCGCATAGGATGGCCCCTATCTTTTGAAGAGAATCGGTGGAGGCACTCCTCGATTAACGATAGTACTGTACCCCGAGGGATGAATGTACTATTATTTCTCGACCTCAGTGCCAGAAGCTGAGGACCTTCCGTTTTGGAGAATCAGTTGAGGCCTCCTCAATTGATGATGATGCCAAACCAAAAATGGTGAACGTATAATCATTTCTCGACCTGAGAGCCCGGGATACTGAACATCCTAATACCCACACGTGAGAGGGGATGGGTGTTTGCAGGTTTGCAGGTAACCGAAACCTTCAACCTACTCGGTTTTCTGGATTTCTCATCAGTGCTTGATTATCTGGGTTTCTGGTTATCTCAGTGGTTTGATATTCTGGAATTCTGGTTTTCTGGGTTGTGGTTCTCATTCAGCTAACAGCACAGCACATCCAGCAGTGGTGCCTTGATCCCATGTTTGCATGTACATATCATTTTTCTTGCATCCTAACATGTTTGACATTTTTTAGGGCTTGCATCTTACTATTGATTATGGTTTTCTGAGGTTGCCTTAGCATGGATGTCCAGAGAAAGAAGACTGTTGCTTATTCGTTCCCAGATCCGACCTTGACATTTATTCACAAGTTGATTAGTATGGCTGGTCCCGGAGTTCGTACAGAGTTCAGTGGAGGGTATGGGAGACTTCTGAAGTTTGTCTATAATATCTCTAAGTATGAGAAGGATGCCATTCATACACTCCTTCAGTTCTATGATCCGTCTTTGCGCTGCTTCACTTTCCCAGACTACATCTTGGCCCCGACGTTGGAGGAGTTCTCATTTATTTTGGGAATCCCCATCAGGCATGACATAATTTTCTTTTCTAAAGAGCACCCCGGGATAAAAGAAATGGCTATTGCTCTTCATATTGGTGAACCCGTTCTGAGCAGTAATATTGAGGAGAAACAAGGAGCTAAGGGTTTCTTATTGAAGTTCTTGTTTGATCAAGCTTGCATACATGTCAAAGAGAAGAACTGGACTGCTTTCCAAGCTATTCTGGCTATGTGCATCTATGGGATTGTCCTGTTTCCCAATGTTCCTGATCTGGTGGATATGCATGCTGTCAGAATCTTTATTTCAAAGAATCCTATACCTACCTTGCTAGGTGATGTGTATCACTCAGTCCACTACAAGAATGAAAATAGGCGGGGAAAAACTGTGAGTTGTTGTCCACCACTCTTATTTACTTGGTTTCTGTGCCATCTCCCCGAAGCTGGTGCTTTTGTTGATACGAAAGATTCTCTGAAGTGGTCAAAGAGGTTAATGGGCTTGACAGCTGACAACATTGTCTGGTTCAACCGTGATTTGCTAGGAATGGAGATTATTTGTAAGTGCGGAGAATTCCCTAATGTACCCTTGTTAGGGAGAAAAGGTGGAATTAACTACAATCCTTCCCTTGTTATCAGGCAGTTTGGTTATCCTTTGAGAGGTCCACCTGAAGAGCGAGATATCAGAGAGTCCTTATTCTTCAATGGTACTGGGGATCCAGGGATGATAAGGAAGATTGTGAATGCTTGGAAGCAGGTGACCAAGAGGGGAAAAACTTCGTTTGGGAAATGTAACAACAGGGTTTTTCCTTCCTATGAAGAGTGGATTAAGAAGAAAGCAGAAGAGGAGCTTCTTCCCTTCCCGGTAGAACCACCATCTTACCCCTTGTTGATTGAGCCTCCTACCACAGTTGAGATAGAGAAGTTTAAAGAGTTGTGGGCTGAAAAGGAAAAGCTGCGAGAAGAAAACAGTGAGCTACAAAGAGAGATTTATCAGTTGAAACATGAGCGGGGTGAAGCTGTTCATACCGCCAAGTTGAAGACAGAGCTTCTTGCTAAGGCAGAAAAGGGAGCTAGCTGACATGGTCACAGCCAGACAAGGGATGAAACAAGCTCTAGACGGTATCAGTAAGGTTCTCGAGTCTAAGAAGGAAGAGTTGGACAAGGCTTTGTTAAAAATTCACAGGTTCAATGCACACCGAGAAACTACAATGGCCGAGAATAAGCAAAAGGAAGACGGTTATCTAGCTCAGATTGATCAGTTGAAGTCGAAGCTCAAGAAGAAAGACACCGAGATCCTATCAGGAGTATTCCAGAGACAAGCAGTCGAGGGTCGACTCAATGAAGCCATAGCCTCAATAGAGGAACTGAAGGTCCAAGATGAAGTGAAGAGGCCTAGAAACGAGGGTCTTGGTATGGATGGTGTTTCTGGAGAAGACGCTTGGGAGTTACATTGCCGATACTTAGAAGGGATCATGCATAGGAGAGATATCCTCATTCAAGAGTTAATTCAGAGACCGAAGCATCCCGACACTAAAAAGCTATTCAAGGAGATTCAAGACTGGAGCAAAAAGCATAATGGGTGGGGGGATTGACGCTTGTGGACTTTGATGACATGCCGTAGCTTTCTATTTTCTTTCATTGTATTTGGATCACCGCCAGGCTTGTTGGTTGGGACCTATGATTATTGCGTTCAGACTCATTTATTTTGGGTTGTGATTGTTGACATTTGGTTTTCCTCTGGTTTTCTTAATATATGAGCAGAAGTTCCGTTCTATCTTGTTGTTAAACTGGAATCAAGGGGTGGATCGCCCTGCGGATATCCAAACATGTTCATTTGCATTTGCATATTCATAATCATTTTGCATAATCATTTGCATAACAGGTGTTTAAAGCTGGTTATTCTCATCCTGATCTGGTCTTCTTCAGAATTTCAGACTTAACTCTTCAAAGAAGCTGGAAGCGGATTATGGATCAAATTCAGGCTGAGTTGAGGGATGTACGGAGCCAAATGGGCCAGTTTATGGGGAAGGTGCAAACCTTGGTTCGAGAGCAGAAAGTGCTGAAGGAAGAGGTCAACCAACTGAAGACTCAGATGAGTCTGGTTATGGAGGTCGTGAGAGGTGTGCTAAGCAAAGATAATACTCTCATTCCTGAAGCTGCGGCTGGAATTGTCTCTCCCCCGTTGTTCAAGAGATCCCTCCCTAAGGGTGAACAGATTGCCACTGTGACTGTCCCGGATGTACCTCAACAACAACAGAATCGTGCTCCACGCCAGCCACAATTTACGCCTAAGAAGAATAGGCATTTTGAGACTCCACCAGTGCCATATTCTCAGTTATTCCAGCATCTCCTTCAGTTGCAATTGGTACGGAAAAGGACTTTGGCTCCTCCCTCTGGTACTCCCCCACCAGGTTATGATGCAAGAGCCCACTGTGATTTTCACTCTGGTGCGCCGGGGCATAATGTGGAAGATTGTAGGGCATTTCAGCATGCTGTCCAGGATCTGATAGATTCGAAGGTAATTGAATTCACGCCGAGCGGCGTAAGCGTACAAGGTGGTCCCACTCTAGCTGTTGAAAAAGAAGTGGGTATCCCCGTTGCTTCTCCCAAAGCCACATTAGGTCAGGGGCATTTCTTGCAGTCCTTGGTCTTAGAATCCCCACATCCGCAAATGCTGCCTACGCCTCGACCAAGTCTGAAGAGAAAAGTTCCTGAAAAGATTATGCGCTCGAATCAGCATCAACAACAGAAGTATCAGTGTCAGAATCAGCATAGGCCGCGCAACAACTTGGAAAAAAGGAATGCTCTTCTTCATCCAGTTCCCATGTCGTACAGTCAACTCTTGCCACACCTGGTTCGAAACTCATTGGTGGAGCCTAAGACTTTGAAGCCTGTTCCAGAACCATACCCTCCGGGGTATAATCCCCATGTGCAATGTGGATATCATGGAGGGACTATGGGGCACTCAACCGAAGATTGCAAAGCCTTCCAAGCCAAAGTGCAATAATTGATTGACAAAAGGTACATATCATTTCCAGAAGGAGACTTGGTTGTGCATGTCGACCTCTCATCTGTTTGAAGATTTCAAGGGTCGTCTCAGTCTGCAAGTACGTCCAGACGAGAATCAAGCTTCCTCAGCAATGGCAATCTTCAGCTTCTTTACTGCATTTTCATTTGTAGTTTTTCATTTCTTGTTAAAGCATCGTATGTATGTAAGACTTGTTTGTTTTTTTATGATGATATTAATGCAATGAGTATGTTTTTCTTGAAGTAATCCATTCGTGTTCACTCTTAAATGTTTATATGCACTGCAATACCAATTTTCTTGTTTAGAACTCTTGAGGGAGGATGATGAGACTAAAACGCAAAATCTCCGGTTGTATGTTCAAGGATAGAACCCTGTTAAGGATGTACAGGCATTGTTTCAAACCCCTAAACACTGGAGAGATAAGGATGTAAACCTTTGCTAACCCCTTTGAGCCTTGGAGTAGGAGCTTCCTTCGTACGAAAAAGTCCTCATACTTAACCCAGGGGCAAGGGAGGTGTCAGTTAGTTTGACCAAGCGTTCAGATTTCAAGGAGAGTGTGCATCTGAGGATCCATTACCTTCTATCCCACCGTCAAGAGGTCAAGAGATGCGAAACCATAACGGTTAGCCGTCAACAACCAAGGAGTGAGGCAGTCATAACCCTGTCAAGCAAGTAAGACAACCAGTGTCACACGCTTTGTTCAAGAGGGGAATTTAAAAAAAAAAAAAAAGAGAAAGCCCGCTAAGTCGAGACTTGAAAATAAGCGACTTAGGCAAAAGTTAGGGCATCCCGCTGGACTTCAAAATCGAAAAACTCAAAAGAATCAGTCTAGGCAAAAATTAGGGATCAAAAAGCAAAAGAAAGAAAAAGCGAAAGGCGAAAAGAAAATCCTCGGTAAGAACAAATTCGTGTGTTCATAGACACAAAAGATAAAAAGGGGTGACTGTCACTCCAAAACTTCCTTAGGTGTCAAACCATTAGTGGCATGGGTTCCTTAAAGATCGTAAACCTTTTGAGAGATGACCGTTTGTGTCAGATTGACTGAACATAGGACGGGAGAACATCACGAAGAGTGGGTGGGCACCGATAAATTTTGAGCCATAAATCCTTTTTCTGAAACCGCGAACCAGACCACGTTACAACCCTTAAAAGTCCTAATTGAAACAGGGTTTATTCCGAAAGTGTACTTCAACAGGATAGCGTTCCTGATCCTACGAGTTATGCTAATAAGATCTGTTGGTATTGCATGTGCGCATTGTTTTACCATTCAAAAATCAAGGTCGCATCCCAGCAAGTGATTCGTTCACAAGGCTTGGCGACGCATTTTCAATAACAACTTCAAGGTTAACATGAGTGTTGCATTAGAATTGTCATTCTCATAATAAACATTTTCTGTTTGCATATATGTGCCTAAGCATCAATGCAGCTTACACAGTGAAAGTCAGTCAAGAAGCTTGATCCTGCCAAGTTGGGTTGCTTGAAAATTCTGAAGGACAATCAAAGGGCATGCTGCCAAGAGACTCAGTGTAGAGTGGGCTCTCCCCAGTAAGTCGTGTTAAGATGTAGCCAATCTAGGGCAGTCACGTCGAGAAATCTCTCCGAAATTCAGTTACTCTGGGGCACTCATTCTAAGATCAGGGGCAAAGTCGCGTCAAAGCTCATATTGGGGCAGGCCACCTCTAGAGCATGAGAGGTTGTCCACTCCTGAAAATGGTTAATTGAAAACACCTCCTCAAGGTTCAAGATACTAAAGCAGAGTATCTCCAAGTCATTACAATCCCTTTCGAGGTAATGTACTTCATGGATTACGAAGACTGGGGCAGTTATGGCGGGATATGATAAATCTTTCCAAGAGTTTGAAGACCCTGGGGCAGTGCGAACGCCCGGTCTTCTATAAAATCCTCTTGAGATTATTTCTTCCGTTAGACCTGGTGGTCTGGGGCAAGTGGAAAGTTCAAAGGGTCGTTTATGAACATAGAGACAGGTCAGGTTGAGTGGTAACAGGATCGTATTTCCCCAGCAGTTTGCTCTCCCCAGCATTGAGATTGCACCTTTCCTCAGCGGAGTAGACCTTCCCCAGCAGGAGACTTGGGAAGTATTTTCTCCGGATCAAGACGTTGTTTCCCCACAGAATCAGGGTGTTCACCCTCCCCATCCTGTCAGGAAGCGTGCTTTCACCGACAATGTCATATTCCAATCCCCAGCAGGATGGGAGTAAGGTCATTCTCCCCATCAACAGGGTAAGTTCAGCAGTATCCCCAAGCAGGATAGTATTATGGACTGTTCTCCCCAAACAGGATGATATTATGGGCTGGCATCCCCCAGCAAGTTCTAAGCCCATTGGTTATTGGCAACCCTCAGCAACTGATTTCTGGTTCTATCATTGGCATTCATTCTCAAATCCCCTAGTAGAGGAGAAATTTTAGGTTTTGGGATATTACCTTCAGTATAGGTCATGGGTAATCCCCGGTGGTGTGGATGTTCTTTTGGAATTTCATCCCCAGCAGAGGTTGTTGATCCAAAGAGTCGGTCAGTGCGATCCTTCTTAGTAGAGTTCTTGGATTCAGAGGACAATTTATTTTTGTCATCCCCAGCTGAATTGGTCTTTTCTCTCCGGCATTTATTTTGCTGGAGGAGCCTTTTTGCATATCATAAGCATTCGCATTGCATCCTCAAACGCGTAGCATTTCCACTTCGTGTGGAGCATTACGGCAAAATTCAAACATTTGCATTTGAAGCATAAGCCAGGTTTGATACTTTCTTTGCCAATTCTCTTTCTCAACAGAGATGGCATAACTCAGGAGATTTTTGGAGGGATGCGTTCCTCATACTTGTGCTCCCCGGCAGACTCTTTTATTTAGACTTCTCCTTCCCCAGCGGAGTCATCTTGCCTGTGGATTTTGAGTCGGTTGGGAGTTTGCCTTTGTTTAGCCTTTCTCTTTAGTGAAATCCCGTTCTCACCTAGTAGTCAGTTCTTGCTTAACATATTTCTTTCGTCAGTTCCCTTTATCAGCAGGGATGGCATTCATTTTCCTAGTTTCTCTTTATCAGCAGAGATATCAATCTTGTGAAGATTTTCTTCGTCAGTTCCCTTTATCAGCAGGGATGACATTTATTTTGCTAGTTTCTCTTTATCAGCAGAGATAGCAATCTTTTGAAGATTTTCTTTTGTCAGTTTCCCTTTATCAGCACGGGTGGCATTTATTTTGCTAGTTTCTCTTTATCAGCAGAGATAGCAATCTTTTGAAGATTTTCTTTTGTCAGTTCCCTTTATTAGCAGGGATGGCATTTATTTTGCTAGTTTCTCTTTATCAGCAGAGATAGCAATCTTTTGAAGATCTCCTTCGTCAGTTCCCTTTATCAGCAGGGATGGCATTTATTTTGCTAGTTTCTCTTTATCAGCAGAGATAGCAATCTTTTGAAGATTTTCTTTTGTCAGTTTCCCTTTATCAGCAGGGATGACATTTATTTTGCTAGTTTCTCTTTATCAGCAGAGATAGCAATCTTTTGAAGATCTCCTTTGTCAGTTCCCTTTATCAGCAGGGATGGCATTTATTTTGCTAGTTTCTCTTTATCAGCAGAGATAGCAATCTTTTGAAGATTTTCTTTTGTCAGTTTCCCATTATCAGCAGGGATGGCATTTATTTTGCTAGTTTCTCTTTATCAGCAGAGATAGCAATCTTTTGAAGATTTTCTTTTGTCAGTTTCCCTTTATCAGCAGGGATGGCATTTATTTTGCTAGTTTCTCTTTATCAGCAGAGATAGCAATCTTTTGAAGATCTCCTTCGTCAGTTCCCTTTATCAGCAGGGATGGCATTTATTTTGCTAGTTTCTCTTTATCAGCAGAGATAGCAATCTTTTGAAGATTTTCTTTTGTCAGTTTCCCTTTATCAGCAGGGATGGCATTTATTTTGCTAGTTTCTCTTTATCAGCAGAGATAGCAATATTTTGAAGATTTTCTTTCGTCAGTTCCCTTTATCAGCAGGGATGGCATTTATTTTGCTAGTTTCTCTTTATCAGCAGAGATAGCAATCTTTTGAAGATTTCTTTCGTCAGTTCCCTTTATCAGCAGGGATGGCATTTATTTTGCTAGTTTCTCTTTATCAGTAGAGATAGCAATCTTTTGAAGATTTTCTTTTGTCAGTTTCCCTTTATCAGCAGGGATGGAATTTATTTTGATAGTTTCTCTTTATCAGCAGAGATTGCAATCTTTTGAAGATTTTCTTTTGTCAGTTTCCCTTTATCAGCAGGGATGACATTTATTTTGCTAGTTTCTCTTTATCAGCAGAGATAGCAATCTTTTGAAGATTTTCTTTTGTCAGCTTCCCTTTATCAGCAGGGATAGCATTTATTTTGATAGTTTCTCTTTATCAGCAGAGATAGCAATATTTTGAAGATTTTCTTTCGTCAGTTCCCTTTATCAGCAGGGATGGCATTTATTTTACTAGTTTCTCTTTATCAGCAGAGATAGCAATCTTTTGAAGATTTCTTTCGTCAGTTCCCTTTATCAGCATGGATGGCATTTATTTTGCTAGTTTCTCTTTATCAGCAGAGATAGCAATCTTTTGAAGATTTTCTTTTGTCAGTTCCCTTTATCAGCAGGGATGGCATTTATTTTGCTAGTTTTTCTTTATCAGCAGAGATAACAATCTTTTGAAGATTTTCTTTCGTCAGTTCCCTTTATCAACAGGGATGGCATTTATTTTGCTAGTTTCTCTTTATCAACAGAGATAGCAATCTTTTGAAGATTTTCTTTCGTCAGTTCCCTTTATCAGCAGGGATGACATTTATTTTGCTAGTTTCTCTTTATCAGCAGAGAATAGCAATCTTTTGAAGATTTCTTTCGTCAGTTCCCTTTATCAGCAGGGATGACATTTATTTTGCTAGTTTCCCTTTATCAGCAGAGATTGCAATCTTTTGAAGATTTCTTTCGGCAGTTCCCTTTATCAGCAGGGAAGGCATTTTTCGAGATTCCTTTGTCAGTTCTCTTTATCAGCAGAGATGACATAACCTGGGAGAGTTTGTTTCACTTTATACCCAGCATAGCTAGCACCCGTCCGTGTTGTGGCAGTACAACATTTATGGCTGATTCTCCAGTGGAGGATTGCAAATTTCCGGGTTCTTTGGTATTCAATCTCCGTGCATCCTGATTGCCTGAAAGCCGTCGCTATCATACCCTCAGGACCAAGTTGATTGCATAGGGGCAGCTGTTTCACCCCAAAATTTGCCCTCCTTACTTTAGTACTAACTGGCTTGAGTTTCATTTCATTTTTGCATTATCATGTGTGCATAGCATTGGTTCTTAGCATGGGGTCAAGGTGCCAAAGGCAAGTTCAAGATGAGAAGATGTTCTTCAAAGGGTCAAGCAAGAGAGCTCAAGTGGATCACTCTCTCCTAACCAGTGCAGAAACTAGGGTTTTGAGATTCTTGGGTTTATTGCTTCAATGGGCAAGCTCCTTGGGTTTTTATCATCACCAAATGGCATATCTTATCTTTGTTGGAGAGGATACACATCATATTCAGAGGAATTTGGATTTGGAGACTGTGCTATTTCCTCCTAGAGTGAGGGTACCAAGATTAGGGTTTGCTATAAAGTCAGTTTATTTCTGATTTTTTGGGCAAGACTTGATTCCATGGTATTCCTTGGATCCATAAGTATCTAGGAATGGAAGATTGTCCATCAGTTTGGTTCATGAGAAGTTCAATTGGCCAATGGATTGGGAATCAGGAGAATTGGGGAAAAGTCAACAGTGAAAGGGGAAGTCAATTGTGAAAATTTGAGATTCTCTTCAAGGTTTTCAAGATCTCACATCCTCAGATGGTATTCAAGAGTCAATTTCATACTATTTATCAAGAATTAGGAGTTTGTACAAAAGTTTCTAAATTTGGAAAGTGAGCTATAATGAAAAGTTTCCATTTTTGGTAAGTTTCTACACTACCTTCAACCTGACTTTTCACCATCAAGGAAGATTCAGATGAATTTTCCTTAAACATGAAAGTTGAAGATCTTTTTCTCCTCTTTCCAACAAGTACTAGTGGGTCTCCATATCATTTGTAAAACTCAAGATATGACCAAAAGAAGGCAAAGTGGTTTTTAGGGTTTCTCATGGTTCCATTTTCATAACTTTGGCATAGTGACCTATAATTAATTCCATTGCTTCATGTCACTTTCTAATATCAAAATACACTCCTCAAGGATCATTTTAGGCCTTTGAATCAAGTGAATCCATGGTGTATTTATCACTTATTCTCCATTATGCAAAATTGCCAAATTATTCAAAACTCATGAACCAAGGCATCTCAAGGCCCAATTTCAATTTAGGTGTGATTAGCAATTGTTGAGTAAGTGATCCATCATGAAATATTTGGATATCCATGCATGGAGGAGGGTGTATCTCACATTATTCAAATTTCACAAATCATCCAAAACTCATTAAGTGGAGAATTACCAAGGCCCAAATCATCATCAGTGGTTTAACCTAGCCTATTTAAACTTACTCATGCTAGGGTTAGAGGGGAGACACGTGATTTCAAGGAGAAAAGAAATTTGAACCCTAAAAGCTCGGACCATTCGTATCTCACGATCTACAAGGAGTTTTCACAAAATTCTTTCACCATCAGAACCCTTGGGATCCCTAGAACACAAACCAACCATCACTTGAAGCTAAGAGCAAGGATAAGGGCTGTGCCGTCTCAGGTTAGTCATTCTTTTGATGATCATAAAACTCTCTTTTTAAATATGCATAGTGATTTATGGTGTGTACTGATCATTCTGGTATGTTTTGTTTTGAATGTGGACGTGTAATATGGTTGCTACGTGAGTTTAAAGTTTTGAACCCTAACCTTTTTGCTTTCGAATCTCCTTATCTATGCATTGTTTGTGAATTTTGATTGCATATTTGAGATCCTGACAAAATTCTGGTCAGAAAGGTGTACCCCTTTGCATTTTCTAGAAAATTTTGGTTGCAGGTGACCGGAGAAGGGGGCCGGAACCCTAGCTTCGGCGGCGGCGGTCGATTCAGTCCGGCGAAGGTGGCTGGAGGTAGGTGATGACCTTCCAGCCGTTGATGCATTTCATCCGCATTAAAAAAGCCACATGCTAGTCACGTGGGAGCATAGAGTGGTCTGAGTGTTTGTGGGTGCGTGAGCGTATATTAACTATGGTGTATTCCTTAATCATGGCCATTGATCTGGTTTACTTTGAAAAAGTGTTGACTTGTTTTGGAGCGCAGGATTGATCCAAGGGTTAATGGTGAGTCAACTGGCTGACTAAGGTCCATGCGTATTTCTTTTTTATTTTTTATTTATTTTTGATGGAATTTTTATACGCTGGGCTTTCTATCTGCACACCACCTTCAGCCCATGTGCATTTCTCAACGTGTTTTATTTGCTGAACACCCCCCATGTTATTCTCTTTATTTTTATTTCATTTAAATTGCATTGTTCATTTTAATCATTTTAAAAATAGATAATTGCATTAAAAAATTTCAAAAAAATTCATGCGTCATATTTATCATTTTATAAAATTTTCATAAATTTTATTTCATTATTTTATTTTATTTTCATCATCTGAATAAATATTTGTTTATTTTCTTTTTGAATTATTCATATCATGCATACCTAAACTTGTTTATTTTATTACTCATTATCCATAAAACATTTAGAGCCCATTCTTTTTGCATTATGTCATCAACACTTTGAATTGCATTAAAATATTTTTATCTCATTTTTAAAACTTTTTCATATTGCATTTTAGTCCTTTTCTTTTGCATATTGAATCACATTTCTCATCTGAACTTTGCATAATTGGTTGAGTGACTTACATTTTGAATTTTTGCAGGAGTTTTTGATAGGTTGTTTGTTTCTGGTTGAGCAATGTTGATAATTAATTTGGTGATTTTAGAAGATGTTTCTCTAATTGTTTGATTGCCTTTGTGTGAGATCTTCTTGTATGCATATCCTTGACTATGTCTGACTGCCTGTTTGAAAAGGCACTTGTGCCATTGCTTTGGGATTGTGTTTTTTATTTCAGAAACTATGTTTGATTGTTACAGGTCACTTGATTGCCATTATATGTCATTGCCAGAATTTCATTTATCTCATTTCTTTTACGTATGTCTGTTTTGAACTAACCTTTTACGCAGGGGCTGAGGTAAGTTATTTGAGGGTGTGGATAATTATCCATATTCACCCTTACTCTTTCCTTCTCTCCTCTTTTCTTTTCTTTAGGCTTAGGTTGTCGTCAAAACTCACTAACCGTAGGTCACCCATGCATGATAACATTAGGACTCTTAGTTTCCCTTTAGAGTTTCCCTTGTGTCTTCTCTCTTCTCATCTCAAAACTTCTTGAAAACACTTAATAAGAATAAAGGGTATTGCGCACGAGCCTTAAGCGTGGGGAATGAGAAATGAGGGGCTTCCTCTCATCTTTCTAGAGTGCTTAGCGAGCGTCCTGTCTTGGGATGATGCGTTAAGTATTCGCCCATGTGCCCTAGACTTTGGTGCAATGCAACTTATGAATTAACTCAAGTCACTTCTGTCTTAAAAAATACAAAACAAACTTCAAACCTTTTTGTCCTTCGGGATTGTCAAACTAAAGGCTATTTTCAAAAAGGGCACGTTACTTTCCGTCTGAGACGCAAACAGGCATCGACCCTAACTGCCGGACGCGAACTTAACGTCGGTCATAAAAAACACAAAAAAAACTTGGTCCGAACTACGTTGACTCTGAATTCCCCATTGCACAAAGGGGGTACGTAGGCCTAGGATGTCGACGTCCTACCGAGTCTGTCTTTGTCTTCCCCCCCCCCGGTTTCAGTACAGCCATAGATGATAGGATAACTCACCCTTAGATTAGACAACAAGCGTGGATCCCATCGAGTACGATGGATGCGTGGGGTGCTAGCACCTTCCCCTCGCGTAACCGACTCCCGAACCCAGGCTATGGTTGCGATGACCATTCCTTTCCCTTTTCCTCAGGTTTATGCGGTGTTCCCTTTCCCTCTCTTGGGATAAATTTACACGGCTGGCGACTCTGTTTTTCCGCGCCACTCTCGTGTTTGTACCTGGATGAAAATCCTGGGAGCGACACCATGAATCTTCATTCAAAGTGACTAGACATTTGTCTCCATTCAACGATACTTCATCTAAGTCTAGCATATAGACGTTGTTCACCCTCAAGCCCTCAAACACATTCTTTTTGTCACTATCTTCAACTATGCAACAATCCTTTGAAAAATATACTTTATAATTCTTGTCACATAGTTGACTAATGCTTAAAAGGTTGTGTCTAAGGCCTTCCACAAGAAGTACATCAGAGATAGTAGTAGATGAGGGGTTACCTACACTACCTTTACCAAGTATCTGTCCCTTGTTGTTATCTCCGTAGGTGACAAATCCCTTTTTCTTTGCGACAAAGTCGATAAAAATAGATATGTCTCCGGTCATATGTCTCGAGCAGCCACTATCCAGAACCCATCTTCTTTCGGTGGTCTCAAGACTTTGTACCTACAAAAACAATCAAGGGAGAGTAGGTACCCAATTCTCATTGGGTCCTTTAAGGTGAGTGAAACCAAGACCGCACTTGGGCAACCATTGGTAGATGCCTTTAGGAACAAGAAACCTCCTGAAGCGGCATTTTGCAATAGTATGTCCAGGCTTACAACAGTAAAGACAATTACGGTTCATTTGGAATTTACCTTTGCTATCACTATCTCGAATCACATAGGTATACTTTTGATATGGATTATTCATGCTCTCACGAAAATGTGCTCGATCGATAGCAAACATAACTTTTGGCTTAAGAGCCTTGTCCAATTTGGCCTTGAGGGTTCTCACCTCTCGTTGCCAAACGTGACAAGTGTCACAGCCCCAATTGAACCAAGAGGTAGGGTCCTCTTCAACCTTGGCTTTTGATGTGTCCACTATAGAGTTTTTGAGGGCTTCCAATTCCTTTTCGAAATCAGAAACTTTCTTCTCCAAATATGAGAAAATCCTTTTATTTGAGGCTAAGCGTTGAAATGCTTCCTTAGCCTCATAGTGTAACATGTCAAAAGCCTTTTGCAACTCTAAATCCGACATAGTATTAACGTGATCATATTTAGAATGCTTTACCTCTTTTGATTTGTTGTGGCGTGCCATAAGACAAAAGTTAACGGATTCACTTTCGTCGCTTGATGAATCATCTTTCTCCGACTCACTATCGATTTCCCAAGCGATGTATACTCGTCGAGACTTGTTGGACTTTTTGTTTGAGCGACTCTTGTCATTATCCTTATCTTTGTCTTTCTTTAGAGATGGACAATCTGGCTTGTAGTGCCCGGATTTTCCACAGTTGTAGCATGTCCCTTTTACCTTGCCATTCTTATTTCCTTCGCTTCTAGATTGCTTCCTAAACTTGACTAGATTTCTATCTGAGTGTTGAATCTCATTCTTACGAACGTATCTATTGTACCTCTTCACGAATAAGCCCATATCATCACCGGATCCTTTATCTTTGTCATTTTTGGCTTCATCAGCACTTAGCTCTTGATGTGTGGACTTTGAACAAGAAGCCTTAAGAGCTATCGACTTCTTCTCTGTATCTTTTGCCTTCTCTTTCTTGATACTCTTTTCATGTTTATCCAAGCTAATGAGCACTTGCTCATGCTCATCGAGTTTACCAAAGAGTGTTGTGAGGTCTAGTGTAGCAAGATCGTTGGCCTCCTTGATAGCGGTGACCTTCGGTTGCCATTCCCTGTTAAGACACCTCAGAATTTTGTTAGTAGCAACCTCATTTGGAATTGGTTTACCAAGAACATGCAATTTGTTGATAATGTGAGTAAATCGTTTTTGCATATTCGCAATGGTTTCCCCTTGCTTCATGTAAAACAAATCAAACTCTTGCGTTAGTGTATTAATACGAGCCATCTTAACATCATTAGTACCTTCGTGGGCTACTTGTAGAGCATCCCACATGGCTTTGGCCGTTTCACAATGGGAGACTCGATAATACTCGTCAACTCCCAAGGAGGAGATGATCATATTACGAGCCTTCCAATCATAGATGTACTTTTTCTCGTCCTCCCCACTCCATTGGTCTTCGGGTTTAGGAACGACAATGTCTTCCGCATTTGTCATAGTAATTTGCATTGGACCATTTAAAATAACGTTCCAAACCTTCCGATCTATGGAATTAATATGAACACGTATACAATCCTTCCAGTAGCTGTAATTCTCGCCTGTAAAAACTGGAGCTCTATTATAAGACCCTTTAGGTTCGTTCGCCATGTTCCAAGAAGTTTTACCGAAGCACCAGAATTAACCGGAGCTCGTGATACCACTTGCTAGATGATGGCTATGGATCTAGAAGGGGGGTTGAATAAATCCCTTGAGTTTTACACGTAAATGGTTACCAAAAATTTAGTTTAAAAAAAATGTTTAACGGAAGCAACCACTGGATAGAACGTCTACAACAAACCTTCTACTAAAAGGATCAGATATGCACGAATATATCGAGAATGAGTATGGAAGAGAGAAATTCAGTTTGATTACTACACTTAAAAATGCAGTCAACAAAATATCGCTTGTTTGATGTTTAATCCAATCCAATGAGGTAAAGTAATAAGCAATTAAAGGCAACGTGTTCGAATATTGCTTTGAAACAAATTATCAAACACCTAGTGTGCGTAAACACACTAAGTGCAGAATTTCTATGGAATGTAATGTAAGGCTGCTCCAAGATACAATTCAAGGAATTGTATCAATTTAACAAATAGTTTCTCAGCCCAAAATTACACTACGACAGAAATTTTGATAAATTGCGACTTCACAAATTCGAACAAACAGAAATGTAAAAGAGTTAAGGGATAGAGAGAACAAACAAGATTTGATTAGGCAGTTCCCCAATCGTCCTCGCTTTGGGTACCTCTGCCCCCAATTCCACAATTGGAATTGATATATATATATATATATATATATATATATATATATATATATATATATATATATATATATATATGTAGTTGTTGCAAATTGTTTATTACAAGAGAAAACTATGAACATCCAAACCCTCGAACGTCTTCGATCGTTGATGCAGAATTTTCTCTTCCCTTGATTCAAGATGAATCAAGTCCTTCGAATATGGTTGATCCTATTACCTCCCACACTACTAAATCGAAAGAAACCTCCGTTCTTCGGTTACCTTCACTCGGTCAATTGCGATCTACCAAACTTCGAACCCAAACCTCTCTTCTACGATCCTCCGATTACAACTACTAAACCGAACAATTGCTTCAATCGTCGGTTACCTTCGCCCGGCTGAATCCCTGTAGAACGAAACGGTTTGTGCAAAAACCCCCAAAATCTTCCCGATTCTTGGAGGAGAAAACCTAGGGTTTTATTCAAGAAACACCTACCAAAATCTTAACTCAGAAATGAAGATCACGCGCTTCCAAAATCTGAACGTTATCACCTTGAAACAATGAACAACTCAAACAAAGATTGTTATGTGTAATTGTTTGTTCACTTAATGTTGAAGATGAAGATGAAGAGAAATGGCAATGTAATTTCACGTTTCTTGTTAGTGCAGAAAAAATGAGCTAAAATGATATATATATACTATCCTAGACAATACGATAGAAATAACAGAGTTTTAAAATGAATAACACAACAAAATTTTGGTGACATTCAGCGAGCGATTGACCTATACAGATGGTATAGTCGATCTGAACAATGTCGCGTGCTCACTGCGCAAAACTGCATGTTATGCGTCGACCGAACCAGGCTATGAGTCGACTCATAACTTCTAGTTTTGGGAAAACACAAATGCAGAAGGTGTTAGTCGACCGGAGGATCGACGCGAGCACTCCCGCGGGTTGTACTAACATATGCTACATGTTTAGGTCGACCTATACAGGGTTGTGAGTCGACTCACACCCTTGGAACATGCAAAAATCACATTTTTGACTTTCCTAAAAGTGTTAAACCATATCTAATGAACCTAGACCATTACTAATCATGATCAAACACTCTTAGACCACTTAATGAGCATTTCATATGATGTTTTTCACGTGAATCTCTATATTCTAATCATGATAGTTTTGACATCATTAAAATCAAGCACATAGAGAGAATCTTCCCTCACAATCTCAACCAAACTCAATGATGTAGGATACATAGAAATCAACATAAGCTCTTGCAAATTAGGACAATTTTTTACAACATAAATCAAACCATTGTCAGTACATTTTCAAGATGAATCTCAACCAACTTATTCAATTTCCCCACCGTCGAAAGAGTCGAGTCCCAATTTCCCACACACCCAATCAATTTAAGAGTTTGAAACTTCTTCAAACCAATTATTAATGACATAATGTGTGCCAATTACCAAGCTCATTCAAAAAAATCGATTTCATAGAAGAAGAACCATCACCACAAATTGATTCAGCACCGTCGTTGTTATCTCCTCTAAGCCTCTTAACGGAAGCTCCTAAATAACTTTGTTATTATATACACCGGAATGAATATCGTTAACACTGAATAATCACTACACAATCGAAAGCTTCTTTAGATTCCTGAAATTTTTTGCAAGACCTAATTTTCTAATCTCGGTGATTTCCTTACACCTGTGTAACTTCAAGTTCGTGAGAGTGGGTACAATGATAATGAACCAGAGAATCACGAATGAAAAGCCTTTCCCCTTTGATTTTCCCTCTGATTCTCCCGTTGAAAGATTGGGAAAACGAGAGTTTGTGAAAGTGAGAGAGAATTATCGTCTCTTCATTCTTAGGGTTTGAGCAAGAGTGAATATTACCCTCCTATTTGATTCTAGGGTTTGAGAGAAAAGAATGGAAAGGTTGAAAATGGAGAGTAAGGTCGGGTTAAAACATTAGTTGCAGAAGAAAGAGGGTGGAAGATTGAAAGTGACAAAACAAATGAAGAGTAAAAAAAATTAAAATAAAAAATAATGAAAATTAAAAGAAAATAGTAGGAAATGAAAAAAAAAGTTGGAAAATAAAAAAAGAAAACATGAGAATGAAAAAAAAGTGGGAAAGTAAAAGAATTGAAAAAAATAGGAATGTTGAGTGACCAAAATAATCACGACAGTTCACTCTAACAGTCAAAAATGTAGAAAGAGGACGATTATTTGGTAACTGTCGCAATTATGTTATTCAATATGCCTAAAAATCTGCGACGGTTGGCCTTAACCGTCGTGACAAGTGTCGCATTCCAAGAATAAGGGCGGTTTTGTGGGAACTGTCACAACTCATGTGTCGCAAATCACATTTTTTCTTGTAGTGAGGTTGGGTAAATTCCATCTAGGGCACTCATGTCCCTCAGCATGCTTTATGAAGTACCCATTAACTGTCTTTATAGTCATCCAATTATGGATAATGTTTGATCAGCAACAAAGTACTTGACTCTACATCTAGGGTCTATAGTGGTTTCAGGTCGAAGGGTGGTATAGACCACTGTCACCATGAGAGTAACTTATGACACTTTGCATAACATTCTATGTAGTACTCTCATAATGGGTCAATCTTGTATAAATATTACTCCTAATATTCATACCTATGTTAAGACTTGATAACTCCTTATCCATGATCCATGAGATGTGATCATCAGTCTATCTACATAATAGTCTTAATGCTTTAAGGTTATCCCATTTCACATTAAAGCTCGACTACAGATACTTTAAGAATAATGTCCTTATGTTTAATGGAATCTCATGATTAAGTCACACTTAATATTTCATTAAACGAACTAGCTATTCTAGGGACTTTATCACTTTGAAAAAACAAACATAATAAAGAAATGCCTTTTATTATTAATAAATAATTCGATACAAGTACCAAAAGTATTGGCCTCTAGGGCTTACACCAACACATCCAATATCTAATACCCATGATGCAGAAGTAAATAAATTTATTTCTATAACAAAAATACCTAAATTTGAATTCTCCACTCCATTCTTTTTGTCTTCCAAGTACTTTGGGCAGTTTCTCTTCAAGTTTCCAGTTTTACCACAATAGAAGCAAGTTCCCTCCTTTGATATGCCTCCACTAGGCTTCCAAGCAGGAGAAGTATGTGTGTGCTTGACAACTTCATTGCCTTTCCATTTACCAGCCTTCCTGGTGGGCCTTTTGTTCTGTTTCTTTCCATTACTGACCATCAAATATGACTTCCCTTTTGACTTCAGATTCTGCTCAGTAGTTCTTAACATGCTTAGTAGCCCTGGAAGACTTTTGTCTATATCATTCATGTTTAAATTAAGGACAAACTGACTGAAGCTCTCCGGCAATGATTGCAGGGTCAAATTAGTCGCAAGCTCCTTTTTTAGGGGAAAACCCAATCTTTCAAGGTTCTCCACATACCCAATCATCTTGAGTAGACGGGGGCCTATTGGGGCAGCCTCAGCTAGCTTTCCTTGAAAAAGGGCTTTTGAATCTTCAAATCTCTCATTCCTTGCCTGCTCTTGATAGAGCATCATCAGGTGTTTGATCATATCGAATGCTGCCATGTTTTCATGTTGCTTTTGCAATTCAGAATTCATGATAGCCAGCATGAGGCAAGCAGTTTCATTGGCATCATTAAGTTGCTTCTTATAAGCATCTCTTTATGCCTTAGGAGAAGAACTAGGAGGTTCCTCTTCAAGAACAGGTTTCTCTAAGACACACTACGCCAAATAAGCTATTTAATATCATTTTTGTTTTGTTTTTGACAGCGCTTAAAAGCGCTATTAACCGTAACGCTATTGTAAATGTTTTTTGTTTAACAACACTTTTAAAGCGCTATTAAAGTACCAGTTTTTAATAGCGTTTTTCCTTGAGCGCTACCGAAGTGGGCATTTTGCGCGTTTTTTGATAGCACTTTCAAAATAACCGCTATTATAGAGCACATGTTTGATAGAACTTTCAAAATAAGCGCTATTCTATGGCACATGTTTGATAGCACTTTCAAACAAAACGCTAATATATGACACATGTTTGATAGCACTTTCAACGAAAGCGCTAACATATGGCACATGTTTGATAGCACTCCCTCTTAAAAGTGCTATTATATGATGTTTTATTAATAGCAATCTCTACAAAACCCTAATATAGTACACATTTTTTTACACAAAATCATTCTTTTGGTTTGGAAATATCAAAAAGATACATTCAATTCAATACCAAATAACGCTTGAAGTTACTCATTGCATACATATTATGATCCATCAATACCAAATAACATTTTAAACCAAATCCACTTGTTTACAAATATCATAACATATATAGAGGAAAGATAAGGGCGGTGTAACAATTTATGTTGCATTGAAAAAATTATAAACTAAAATTCAAACAAATTTGTTCATCGTTTATGACATTAATATTGAGTACTAATAAGCACAAAACACATGACTTTTCACATAACCATATCTTGACTCTATGCACTCTTTCTTCATGTGTTGCCTCTCCAAGACTTTGTAGACTTCACAAAATTAATGCACGAACAAATGGAAAATTCATTACATCACACAAGTCAAAAATCAATTCAAGTTCAAGAAGTAAAAAACTTAAGGTATACAACTCTCTCACTCTCCAATAGGTTGCATGATGTCTGCCTTCATCAGTTGCAGTGCGACAGAATCATCAGAGGCAAGGGCTGAAAGAGTAGAGCAGGCTTGTTCAACCTGTAAAATATTAAGAATAATCATGATGATCAAATATAATAGCAGAGTGTATAAGAAACTGGTGATCTCTACACCCAATAAAACATACCACATGACAATTGTCACTGCTTATCATACTTATGAGTTGCTGCACTGCATTCTCATCTTTACATACTAATGCTCTATTTCCTTGGTCTTGCATAATCTCCTAGAGCAGATGCTAGTAATGGGTGATGACAAGAAGAAAAACGGAATATAATAGAGAAGGCAGCACTAAGTTTATGTCTAGATGCACCAAAATAAGAACTGTTTTCCATCTGCAATGACCAGAAAAAGTATGTTTAATTGAATATGTAATATGGTTTGATCTCAAAAAAATAGTCCAGTTAGTTTGCAAATTGCCACCTCTATTTGCACATTTACTGATCTCAAATTTTCATCTGCGACAATCCTAATGTTTGCAAGAGAAAGGTGACGAAGTTTGTGTAGGGGCAAAATTTCTGGAAGAAACTCAAGAGGATTTCCAAATAGCCTAAGAACACGTAGTTCAGCCATAGCCCTATCATATGGTAACAGTAAGACCAGAAGAATACATGAAGTCCAAACAAATTCACAAAAACCATCTAACCCAAAAACCTGAAGTCAAGAAGAGGCCGAACAAGCCTGTTGCGTTCCATTGACATCTCCACCAATTCCACACATTGTCTCAGTTCCACTGCTCAAAAAGCAACAAAAAATCAGATAAAAGCAAGAAACACTAATCTTAAAACCTCAAAAACACTTTTAGAAATATCTTAATAGTAAACATCCGGGATCCACAGGGTCATTTTTAATGCATTGCCGCATTAAGTGGAGCCCATAACTTCTGTTACCCAATTCAATAAGGTTTCCATGTTTGTTTTCAATCGGTAGCTTCATGTATCCTAACACTACTCATTACTTTCAGATAGTGTTATTGGCTCATGTTTACTCAGTGCACATACAAGTAAACATGAAAATATTTCTACATCTACTAGACTAGTATGAAAACAACTGATCTACTACTATCCTTGCATAGTAGTAATCCGAACAACGAAACGCTTACCAGGTACAGATACAAGCATGTTGTTGTCAACTCTAAGCACTCTTAAGCTTATTAGCTCACCAAGCTCGGGTGGAAAAACCGTCAGATTGTTGTTATTTAGATAAAGTTTTTCTATTTGCGGCAATTGTGTAAGTTCTACTGGAAATACCTGCATACATATAGTGTTAAAAACATTCATGATCCAACTCAATCATGTATGACTTCCGCGCCCAAATTATGAAATTAAATGCCCTTCCAAAGAATCAAGGAAGAGATACAACATTAATATTTCATGTTACTTAGCAATAAATTCGAGTATCAACAAAACCAGACAAGTAATTCATTCAATTTTATATCAATCAACAACCATCAGATTAACAAAATCATACATATGAATCACAAAGGTAAACTTATACAACATGTGTTAAATATTGAAACACACACAGATTGAAATTCATTAACTTCATAAAATCATATCAGAAGAAACTACACTAATCAAAGCAACAATAAATCCATAAAACTTGACTCGCATTGAAAAACCACAAAGTAAAGCTCACCGACAAGCCACAACCACATATGCTGAAAAACCAAGAGAATAATACATCACATATGCTAAGAAAATATCAAATATACTCACCAAAATGATAACCACACAATTTCGGCTAAAAGATTAATAGTATTCAATTCACAATTGAAACTTAAAGCTTAAACAACAAGAAAAGTATGGAGTTAATTATCAAACAACAACAAACACAAATATGGTTTAGTTTGTAAAGCCATCCCTCCATCTATAATGCTTAAATATATGATCACTGCATTAAGAGCAACAACACATCATGCACAAAAGCAATACTATAAATTACATCCTTTTTTGTGATTGTTGCTACAACCTAGTATATTTTCAGTTCACTTACTCAAGAGCTACACGCATATGCTTACCTACGAGCTTCTTTCATACCATCAAAAACATCACTTGAAATTTGATTACATTTGTCCAATGGAGAGGCAACTCGCTTTTCTTTGACAACCCTTTTCGCCATCCTCCGCTGCTTCATTCTCTTGGCGTTAGCACACGTAGTTTCGTCACCTAAATCAATTTCATTCAGGGAAAACAAAACACAGCCTTTTATATTAATAGTAGTTTCAAATTTGGGAATTGTTAAGATAGAAAAGTATCACATTTATGTTTGAAAAATACACAAAACTTTGGTAAAAATCGACATCTATATCTTTACGTAGCATCTATAGGTCCTCCGCATCATAATGACTAAGACAGTCAGTTGAAACGTGTTAATTTAACAACACTGTAAAATAAAAATAAAAACATAGTCAATAGATTCATCATTGGATAACCTTTCTTAGAAGCATTTGATCGAACAGGTGGAGGACCATTATCCCCAGCCTGTGTTGTTCGGGTGGGAGGCATCAACGACCCAATTAACTTTCCACGGAGGATGAATTCTTCCTTCATCTTCTTCTTACGAATTCTCTTTCGTTGAGCTCTGGTGAGTTTCTCTGTCTCATAACCGCATTCTCCTTCTCCGCAGCTTGTTGAGGCATTTTCACAGTCATCTAAAGTGCCTGACATTACCAAAAATGTTTAAAGATCATGAGAATTTTTAGAGAGTTTCATTTGGAGTTTGAAATCGAACCTGAAATAACTTCGGTGTAAGATTCCAACTCGATAAAGTCTTTTACTAGTTCCGAGTCCTGTTCATGCTAAATGAAGAACGATAACAATGTATTAACAATCAAGCTTTGGTTTGGAGAATGTACTTTCTTGTTCGAGCAGAATAGAATAGAATAACAACACCAAAATCAAAACTAACAAAGGCACTGATAAAGAAAATCCCTACAGATATAGGTCCATCCATCTTATCTTCCTTAAAATAACTGCCTTGATTAGATGGAATCCTTCCATCATCACATATTCCACTCAAAGACTCCAAGCATAAATCTGGATTGCCAGAAAATACGTCGGGAAATCTTCCATACCCTTGCTTCTCAGGAACATATCCAGAGAAACAGTTGTAAGACAGATTCAAGATGGTTAGATCTTGAAGGCTGGAAATGTTTCCCGGGATATGTCCCGATAATGAATTATGCGACAAATCTATGGCTTTCAAACTTTGCATTTTCTGCAAACCAGGAAGCTGTCCATTGAGAAAATTTCCTGACAAATTCAGATATTCTAGACCAGCTAAGCCAAATATACCCCTTGGAATCTCTCCATGCAACAAGTTATTGGATAGATCAATTCCAAACATTGATGAAAGATCGTATGTGAAACTAAGTTGGTTGTTATCAGAAACAACTACTGAAAATCTTGGTCCAACCCTTCTCGCATCAACCAAAGGCTCTTATTTAACATTAACAGTAACATCCCTTGTGTTAAATAATAAGCTACTATTCCAATTTATATCAGGTATAAAGCCAAAAAACTTGTTGTGCAACAAACCTATTGTTGCTGATATCTAGTATCCTCAAAGTGAGTGGAATAGCCCCCCGAAAACCTATTGTTGCTTATATCTAGTATCCTCAAAATATCCAATGCATCGAACTCCGGTTGAATTATGCCAAAAAGATTGTTGTTATTAAGTATAAGAGCATACAACTGAAAGCACCAAACGATGCTGAACGGAATGGTACCAGGCAGAGAGTTGTGTGAGAGATCAATGACTTAAAGATCGTTTTCGGGCATATAACATTACCCTCGTCAAACCATTTCTGTATCCACATATGCAACTGTCCCCATTACCTAACTAGGTAACAAATTCTTCAGAATTATGTGGATTGTTTATAAATTTTAATAACCAAATTATGACTAACCTCTACAGCCAACATAACAAGAACTAAATCCTGAATCTGGACTAAGCTTTTCTCTAATGACTTTCTTGCCTTTTGGCATTTTGACAGTATCGACTCCCCTGTTATTGCCTGTCAGAAATAAAATTATAACACGCTAGCATAGAATCATTGATAAGATTGTAGGCATACAACTTTAGTTGCTCAATAGGTTATGATAGAACAACATTAGAGAATCTGTATAAAAATTCAGGAACTTTCATGAAAATTAAATAGTGGTCTTGTTCCTGTGTTGCTTAAGATATTATCGACGCAGAATAGTAAAGTTCAAATAATTTTTTCCAGCTGAAATATAATAGAAAGAGCTACACAACAGGTAGAGTATACTAAATTCAGCGCAATTTTGCAGAAGCTTTTTGGCTTCATCAAGTGTTTTGGTTAGCAAACACAGAGCTGCTGTTCCTGATGAGGACCGAGGGCGCGTTTCCTCTATCTGCGGAAATATCCTTAGGACTCTAGCAACTAATTTCCCGAGTTCTGTGCATAATCTTCGATGTACATTTGAACATGTATCACAATCAATAAAATACTTAGTTACAATATTCAAGTGATTGTAAAAAAACAATCACATATCCATATAAACATACTTGAATTGAACTATGTTAATTGTTATGTACCTTAAAAGAGCGGGGATCTGGTAATGGCTCTACCACTTCACAAGTATCAGTTCCCATTCAAGGGAGTGGTGTCCTTTGCTACAAATGAGGCAGAGAAAAACATGCGTATACACAAAAGAATCAGTTCTAAAAGATGAAAAACACTAACTAATTGAATCACATGCTAGAAAATAAAAACAAAAGAAAACAAAAAAAGACAGAAGATATAAACAAGTTACCTAGTATAACAATGATTGATGATGAGAAAAAGAAACAAGTACTGCCTATGTTGAAAATTTCAACAGAACCAAATGAGGACTTGATCAAAACAATGAAATCACTTAATTTGGAGACATAGTTGGATAAACATGATGAACAAAACGAAAGGGTTCATATTCCAAGGGATCTTGATTGGAGTAAGGTAGGAAGTGTGAGAGTTCATTATATTATATCTCCAAAACCTCACTTCAGAAACCAAAACAATGAATTAAGTCAGGTCCATAATAACTAAAAAATTGACATTGAAGGGAAAGTTGCAGCAAGAAAATTGAAAGCAAAATCTGATTCTAATTCTAGGGGGAAAATATCTGCACATTGAACTCATGTTCTAACCATATAAAGATGTATTAGTTCTAAGAAGAATGAAAATAACACTGATATTTCTGAGTGACAGAGTGAAGGCTTGATGCAGTGAACTTCTCACTAGTCTATCCTTTAATATGTCCTTGGAAGCTTAACTGGTATTGGCTTCACTCACAGTAAGATTGGATTTGAAGTCTTCAACTCCCCATAACAGAGTTTTTGGACCTAAAACCACAACTGTTTTAAACCCACCAACTCCCCAAATTATTCGTATCCTTAAACCTCGTCTCAGCCTACTGCTTCCAAAAACTCCCCCAAAATCTTACAATTAGATAATTACAAAAGAATAATAGAGACAATGTTTACATAAAGCAAGCAACACATATAACTAAAAGAGAAAAGTTTAAGCATAACTCAATAGCAAAAAATCAGCACTGCAAACAATGATAGTAATACGGAATATAAGTAAGTTAATTAAATAAATTTTAAAAATAATTAGGGTTCCAGAGCTCAGTAGTTAATTAGCTTAGAAGATGTCAATTTAAGGAGTCAAATCCAAAATTAAAGAAATAAGATTCATCACAAATACCTAATTCGAATCCCTAATTTTACAAATTTACAACACAAAGCAATAATTTGAGAAAAGAAAGATTACTAGATACCAATGAAGAGAGGGATGACAGTGGTGAGCTGACGAAGGGCCGAGTTCGACGGAGAATGTGTTTCCTATTTTCGGTGGTGAATCGATGGTGAATCACAGGAATCGCAGGAAGAAGAAGGAGAATGTGTTTCTTTGTTGGGTCGACGACGTGAATAATTGACGGAGAATGTGTTTACACCGTGTTTGAAGGAGGTTTGAAGGAAGAAGGAAGTGAATACTCAATGTTTGTTTTTTTGGTGTAGTGGCTCCAATTGTCCGCCAAAACGAAAAAGATTCCACCAAAATTGTGTTATTTATTTCTTTTATTATACAAAATAGCATTTGTTTTACCAAAAAAAAAAAATAGCATTTAAAATAAACGTTAATGTATAGGTAGTCAAATAATAGCACTTTTAAGTGTTATCTTAGTTAAAAATATTAATAGCGCTTTAGAAAATGTGCTATCTTAGTGAATATCAATAATAGCACTTTTTCAAAAAGTGCTATCTTAGTTAAAAATATTAATAGCGTTTTAGGAAAAGTGCTATCTTAGTGAAGATTAATAATAACGTTTTTTTATAAAGTGCTATCAAAATCACATTGTCTGCACCATATAATAGCGCCCGATCATAAAGTGTTATTATAGATGTGTTTATTGCCTTTTTAATAGCACTTTTTTTTAAAATGCTATTAAATTAGGTGATACAAAATATCAATTTTGGTGTAGTGACATACAACTTTTTATCATGTTTGAGGATAATCCTCAGGTTTCGGTGTCATTCCAAAAAATTTGTCCCAGACAATTTTTCCTTATCAAGGATTTATCACAAAATTTTGTTAGAGGTGTTTGTTGTCATGGTAATCTACATAAAAATATGAAATTATAAGTATCAATTAAAACCAACATATTCGATTAGGTCTTTAATTAAATATTTTCCCACTATTTTAATCAAACCAAATGACCCTCGCCATTTGATTAGGAAAATCCCGCTGGAAGATTTTCTAGTGGATTGAGATCAATATTTAACTTTGTTTTAAGTTAGTGTTAGGCTGATTACACAAAACTCGGTTATTTCGATAGGAACTCCTTCCAATTGTATCTAATATAATTCTCGAATATTTTCAATTGGGTGAATAACTCCTTATTCTAATCCATCATATGGATCATTCCCAACTCTTGCTTCTAAACATATATAATCTTATTATAATTTGTTTAGTTAAGTTTGACCCATTATTTTAGAAATTGGATATTACATTTATCCCATCGCACCTTACTAATATAGAATATGCACCCCGCGTTAGGAGAAATCCACATTATTTGATACTTGTCTTGATGAGTGCTAAAACTTGGAAAGCATAAACTTAATATTCAATTTTGAGGGAATTTTCAATTAGTTTGACCTCACCGGATTATTTATCATATAAATCGTCTCTCACATGCATCAACATACATTCACATGCATCATCATACATACAAAATGAAATAGTTATGACCCCTAGCGCAATTGTTCTCCTAAACCAATGAGAGAACCTAAGCTAAACCTAATAACGATCTACGCTTCTCCAAGCAAGATCTCCAAGGTTGTCCTTCTTTGATCTTGTATTCTTCTCTTTCTTCATAACATTACATTATATCAAAGAATACTCGTTTTACATAAGAGGGGGTTAGATGAGAAAACAAGTTACATCAAGAGATTAAAAGAGAGGCACAACACGCAGTTCGTATTTTAAAATCCTAAAACAAAATAAAGGAAAACTAAGGCCATAATTGATCACCACAAGAGAACAATACTAAATACATATTATTATTATGAATTTAAATCCCGTTAATTAAATAAATCAAATTAAATTTTGGCAAATGATCATTTGAAATCGGCGTCGTTTTTCATATCAACACTTGATACTTTTCATAAACATTAAAGCACAACTTTTGTGCCGTCACAACCCTAATCGCATACCTCTTTGACATCACAACCCTTGTGCCGTCATGAACCCTAATGCAACAACTACATACCGTCAAAACACCATGATCAATAATTTAGTATGATTGATCGACATGCCATTGCTTCACCATACTAATGTCGGGTTCCGAAGCAAATGAACATGGATCGCTCAAAAGAATATCAATCATTACGTGATTGAATGGAAGAAATAGAAACAATATATCCAATATACCATCTTTGCACGAGAGTTACTTATATCATATATAATAATTGATCGATCATATTTGTGTAACTTAAGGACGATCGATGTATCACTGCTTCAACATTCTAATCTTAGATTCTGAAGCATAGTTAACATTAATCATCCAAAACGTACACATCCTGATGCCAAAATTCAAGTGAGGTTTTGTCCTCTAGCATTAAAGTGGAATATTGATTTTGAGCAAAAACCCTCCAAATTGCTAGAACTTGATCAGAACATCAAGGGGTGAGATGAAGCCTTGTGGAACAAAGCTCAAAGGATCAGAATTCATAGCCATGTGAGAATGTAAGCTATGTACCTTGGCATTCAAGTAATAGCTACATGACATCACTTGTTGGATAATAGCCTACATCCTCATCCAATTTCCTCTCAAATATCTGAACTCCTTTTCCTATAAATAGAGGCCATTGTGCTTCATTCTAGACACACCAAATCATTTCCAATGCTTGTTTTCTTATAAATACTCCCTCTTGCAAAATTCAAAGTTCTCAAAGAGTGAAAACTTGAATTCTCAGTTCAAGGTCATTTCCAATTAAACCAAGCATCCAAACACTTCACATACATCATGTGTAAGTGATTCAAACCTTCAAACCTTCAAACCTCAAACTTCAAGTCAAACCCTAGCCAACCTTTGACTTCAAATTCAACACTCCCCAGAGATGAGATATGAATCATCTATGTGGAAGAGATGTCTCTTCTATTCCCTCATCAAACATAAATCAAACATTTCAAACTTTTTCCATTTAAGTGATGTAAGTGGTACACTTGTTGATTCAAAATCCAAGTTGGAGTCCTTATCTTATTATGGTATACAAAACACTTTCTTTAATTTAAGTGATATAACTGACACAGTTGATGATTCTATATCCAAGTCAAGGTCATTCTCTTAAAATGCAAAGACTCAGTTAAAGGAAGATGTGGCATTACTCTAAATTTTTTTACATCCAAGTTTAAAACTTCTTCCCTTATTCCCTTATTATTTTTTTCTCAAAATGTTTGTGGTGAATAGGTGAGATATCTCCCTTAAGATGACAATTTGTCTCGTCTAAAAAACCCAACAAACCCAATTCCACTCATTAGTAGGTGGAACTACAAACGCTCTGATTTCTCAACTTCCTTTTGAGAATGCGTAGGCATAAGATTGCGAGATCTTAGCGAGCACAATAATAAATAAAACCATTAGGTTCCTACACATAGTTCATCTCAACAAAAACATTTCCCACTATCATCACTCACTCAAAAATCAATAAAAAAAAATCCCGTTACGCAGTAAGTAAAAGCAACATTAACACAAATATATGCAAGAGGTTCTTATAGGATACTATAGATACTCAGGGTGCTAATACCTTCCCTTTGTATAACCAATCCCGATTCCCGATCTCTCAAGTGCAATATTTTTGCATTGCACACACTCACGGGTTTATTCATATTTTTTCCCCTTCCCTCCTTTGGGATAAATTAAAAGTTCACATGTAAAAGGGCGAATCTTCGCGCGGCTACAAAGGGATTATTAGCGACTACATGATAAATAGAAGTGCAACGTGAATGCATTCGACTATCACAAGGTGATCAAATTCACCTTAATCACATAACAACACAACATGTTCCATACGAAGCATAGTATTCATCAATCATGCGACTACTTTTTCGTTGTACACACTACGGTACTATCACGTCCAAGCATCACTATCTGAACACAACCATCGTATGTGAGATTCATGATATTAAAGATACCTGAGGAATCTTCCTGCTACCCATAAAATTCTACTTGGCACCCTCACACCCCTATGCTTTTACCATAATACCCTTTGTGATTTTGTATGTTTTTGAAAAATTGTGTGTTTTTCCCGAATTTTGAAATTTTTTGAGTTTTTACTGGATTTTTGAAGAATTTCACGAGTTTTTACTAGGATTTTTTTGGGGATCTATTAGTTTTACTGGATTTTTAAAACATTACCATATTTGAGCTAATGGATTTTCAAAATCCTATGAGTTTTTACCAGATTTTTCAAATATACTACTGGATTTGTCAAAAAAAGTATGAGTTTTGACCAAATTTTTCAAAAATATATAAGTTTTTATCGTATTTTTCTAAAAAGTATGAGTTTTTACCAGATTTACAAAAAGTCTACGAGTTTTTAACAGGTTTTTCAAAAAATTTATAAGTGTGTACTGAATTTTTCAAAAAATTAAGTTTTTAACGGATTTTTCAAAATACATTACTGAATTTTACAAAATACACTACCGAATTTTTTTAAAAACTACGAGTTTTTACCAGATTTTTCAAATACGCTATTGGATTTTTAAAAAAACAATGAATTTTTCGAAAAATCTAATATTGTACCGGATTTTTCAAAAAATTTGGTAGTGTTAATTTTTGTTTTTTTCCTATTAAAATAAACTACCAAATTTAAAAAAAAAATTAAAAAAATTACAAAACGTATCAGATTTTTTGAATTGTTAGTTAAATTTTAACAAGGATACTTTTATTATTATAAAAAATGTGGAGTGTCAGATTTAATTTGGAGAGTAGCAGGAATATTACTCGATATAGCTTGAGATTCAACAATGAGTTCATTACTATAATCTTTCGTTCACCAAGTCGTTGTGGCTGCTATACAACCTTTTTCACCCCGGTCACAACACTCATCCCCTCCAAATCATCAACATAAGGATTGACATCATTATTAAACTGCCGAGACTAAAATAATTTTTTTTTATTTACAGTTTTAAATTCGAACGATTTGAATATAAAATTGTAATTTGAATTGGTGGGTTCGTTAATTCAGATTAATTTTTCAAAATACAATGTACACACTACCAAATTAACGCACTATGGAATTAGTGGTTTAGATGACTTGCAACTTAGAAATTTTCAAAATATTTTTAGATATATTTACACTAATAGATGAGTGATTTGATAGTATTTTTTTTAGTTTTTATATTAGTTCACAGTTTTTGTCACAACAGTCTACAGAATACCAGATGCATTATCCAATACTAATTTTATACTGCTGAATATTAATCAAATATATTTCTTCTTATGAACCAATTGACGAGATTTCTAGAAGAACCAATAATGTTCTACAACTTTGCAAGCAGTCAACAGAAGATTCCTCTTGAAAATTAAACTATAATGCAAAATTGTATTCTAACACTTGTGCATATATTATTATTTACTTCAATAACGCAACATACTTCAAACAACATTAGTCTTAAATACACGAACATAACAAGATAGTTTATAAGTTCAGTTCATATGAGAATGACGAAATCTTACACTCACGGACAACTCTCACATTGAAAATAATAGCAAATTAGAAATGAAGGAATAGAAGTACATGAAAATATAGTCTAATAGCCAACAGGGGCGCTCAACACCCTCTTCTGTTGAATGATACTCTCCAAAGCAGCTTCAGACGATTTTAATTGATGCTTAAGATCTATCAATTGATGCTTAAGATCTTCCGCGCATTGACTTAAAATAGCTATCTTCAAACGCAACACTTCAACCTCCTTGGATACTTCTTGTTGCTTGGAATCCAATAATTTTTGCGATGATTCTGGAGAGACTTGTGTATCACGAAACAAAACGCGCCTTTCGATACCATCCAACCATTCCTTATCAAAACCGCATTTTCGCACATCTTGTAATAACTCAACAAATTCCGAGTGGTTTGAACCTAACACATCCAACACACTATGAGTTTGGAGGAATTTCAATAACTCTGCTAGACAGTTGTAGGCATAACCCTTGTATCTGTTACTAAGTGAAGTGTCCTTTAAAAGAACTGAAGGATGCTTAACAAGGAAATCCGTCAACAAAGACAAGTTCTCATAATCCCTTGTGACAGGCAAAGAAGAACTCAACTCCTCTACTTTTTGAGAAGGGTCACCTGAAAGTATAGGAAATAATGATTAAGCCTCTTTGAGCACAACAAAGTTAATAAAAAATAAAATGAAAATATTAAATACCTTTAGAAGGAAACTGATATGCAATAGGAGACGTGATGATAGGAGAGGGTCTAGAATTAGAAACTATTATTTTATCATCCTTAGGAAACTGTTCCTCAATATTTGAGCTCACTTTCATGGAAGAATTAGCATTTGGAGAAACTGAATGATTTGTGGGATAGGAAAATGTTCAAAATCAAAAGCGTGATGACTGTTGAGGTAACATAAGAATAGAAAATATATTCAAAGACTCTTCACCTTTATCATCGATATCCGTAGTAGCAATAGACAAAGAGGTTGTGGCTATTTGGCAATCACCATCTTTCTGCATAGACTCAAATGACATTGTGTTAAAATTTATTATTTAAGTTTGGTAATCATTGAGTTAAGTATCACTAATTAACATTTTTCAACCGTCATATGGACATTCGAACTTCACCTCTTAAATACGGAAGAGCCCGATTATATTACCAATTGAATAAAAAATAGAAAACAAGAATTTCAATGTTAAGCCTCCACAACTTTCCAGCAACAAAATCCCTTAACTTTGGATATAAGAATTAGCAATAAACAAATAAGAACCATGATAGCACTACCTTGGAAGATGTTTCACACTCAGAAGTAATTAATGGATCTAATGATGAACTGTCTGATTTTGAATGAGTTGAGGATGTTAATGTCTTAACATTAGTTGTTGTAATTCCTTCTTCAGCACTTATCTCGACACCCTGCTTTAATTTAGAAGATTGTTTAAGATTCTAGTACAATTTAAAAAAGAGTAAAAAAAATACATGCAAAAGAGGGGAGTACCTTCTGTTTTGGAGCAACTAATTGTATAGGTGGCTCTTTCTTTGTTTCTGAAATTGCAGAAGAATTTGCCGCTGATGTTTTTTCTGGTGTAGTATAACCATCCAACTAATTTCATGGCATGCAAATATAAATAAGTTGTAATATATTTGTACGAAGCACCAGAGGTACAATTTATTATTTTTAGGTTTACCTGAGGTTTGATGGTAGTATCAGTTTCTCCAAGTGAATGTTGTTGATCCATTGATTGTTCATTCATCAACACCTATAACAAAGAAGTACAAAAGAATAGAACAAGATAGGAATATCCAAGGGAACTTAGCATTTTTAAAAAAATCATGTTCTCAAACTCATTTTGATTATTTAGATTTTTTATATAGAGTATAGTATTGACCTGTGGCTGTGAAGAAGTCAATATACTTTCTGATTCTGATGCTGCTTCAGCTTCAAATTCATGAGTGACTTCTGAACTTGGTTTTCCATTACATGTGTCATGGCTTTCGTACTCATTTATTAATGGTTTCAGTAGAATCACTAATTCCTCACATAATTCATCATCTATAGCAAAATATTATAGAGATTAACATCATTATATTGTAACTTGTTAGAGTTTGGTAATCATTGAGTTGAGAAGAAAAAGAAGAGAAAAAAAGTTAGTTACATAATGGCAACTCATCATAGAATTCCTAATATAATCATAATCACAAATCAAAATATCTACTATCAACTATAAATCATCAATTTTTTCAACTTTAAAAATGAATATATCCTTATATTCTACTTAACTTTGTGGCATTCTATGCATGTGTAAACACACACAAATTCATAAAGTACGAGAAATAAGTAAACACGTGTCAGTTATTTTTATAAATAGTATTATCGCATAATATGTAATCAATAATGTTGAGAAATATTTTTATAGTGTGTACCTAAGCCTTTCAGATAACCAGAAATGTCATTAATGTCATCAATTTCATCAATGCAATCGGATATTAAAGCTGAAGTCAGAGAGAGTTTATGACAGTTTTGTACAAGACGATATTTTACAGCTTGAAAGTGCTTTCCCTGAGCATAGCAGAGGTTTGGAAGATTGATAAATGATACAACTTTCAGATTTGGAATCTCGAGTTTCTGATCATCACTTTGAGTTTTGAATATTTCTTGCAGCTCATATGCTTCTCTTATTATAAAAAATTTTAGCTTTGGAAGCTCTTTACATGCGGAGGTCTGAAAGACACATTTGAGTTTGTTGCAGTTTCCTACAATAAGTATTTCTAGCTTTGGAAAGTATGTGTTTACAGACCGAAAAGTTATGGATTTTTCATTCTCCAAATCATCTTCAATAATATGCCTCAACTCTTTGCATTCTTCTATTTTCAGATAAATCAACTGTGGTAGGCATCTTAATATAGAAGTGGAAAATACAAATTCCAACTTTTCACATTGCTCAATTTTTATCCATGAAAGGTAATTGAGGGAAAATGAATTTTTGGGACCAACCAAAAGGGTAGTCTTCGAAGGCAGATCCTGCAACACAATGTACTCCAAACATAAGTTCATTTGTTGTTCATGTAGTTCTTCAATGAGAAAATATATATTTTCTATTTTGCAATCATATAGCACAATTCTTGCTTAAAATAAGTAAGTAGTAAGATAATAACATTTTTGAGATACAGTAAGAAAAATAAATAATATTTCATTTTAGATTATACTTACATTACATTTTTGCCAAATAATTACTGAGTTATTCTTTGTCAATTGTTAACTCAATAGTATTAACTGTCATGCATTAAACCTTTTTATTTTTTATTTTGTTCCAATTGCAATCTCATGGCCTTTTTATTTTGTTTCGACTAATATAAGATTTTTAGAAGTTGAAGGATTACCTGCTGTTGATCTTCAGAAACCGATGGGATTGTAGTACTTGCGGTAGTCATTGATTTGTGTCTGTATTTTTTACCAAGGCAACATACATCGGTCCATAAAAAGACACTGCCTTTCATAGGTTCTAATTGTTTTCCCGGCTTGGAAGCTTCTCCAAAAGATGTGGTAGGATGGCATTTTGGAAAAATATTTATTAAATTTGGCAAATTCCGAAGATCCACTTTTTTTAGAGAATCAATTTGTACATATTGGCTAAATATGTATTGCAACTTCTCACAACAAGATATTGATAAAGATTCTAGTGCCGGAAGATCCTGAATAGAGATAAACGAAAATATAAATTCTAATCCATGGCACTCTTCAATACTGATATATTTAAGTTTTGGAAACATTGATTCGTGACTCCTCTTGCTATCATCAACAACTATTTCTCCTCTTGATTTGTTCTCTTTCCTTTCATCTATTATTATGTATTCAAGATGCTTGCAGCCAACTATTACCAGTTTCTTCAATGACACTAGGCTACGAGACGTAGTCAGTTGTAATAGGGAGATCAACATCGGACAATCTATCAATGTCAATGTCTTCAAATTGAAGAGGTTTAGGCTGCACGTGAATAAGCTTTGCAATTGATTGCATCCCATGATGATCAGTTTCTCTAAACTCTTCAGAGAATCAAAGGAAAGGGGACCATTGCACAATTCTCCTAAACTTTTCATTTTAACCAATTCTAGTACAACTAATTTGGAGAAGACAGTTTTTACTTGAGAATTATCATGCTTAGTGTCAATGAGACACTTAAGTTGTGGAATGCATCTCAATTTAAGCTCGACTAGATCATTCATACCATGATCCATAGTAACAATCTCAGGTATGATATTTACCCATTCCCACCAGATTCCTCTTAGTGCAAGAACCTCTGCTGCTTGTATACAGTCTTTCAGTTGTTTCTTGGGGAGTAAATATTTATCATTTTCTTGTAAAAGAGACACACATTTTGATACCGATTCATTCTTAAACATCATCCCATCATCCAATATAAATCTCTGTAACAGTGGGAAAGATATTTCTCGGCAACAATCATTAAAACTGCGTATGAAATACAACTCTTCAAGTGAGGAGCATCCTTCAATAACTTTAAATGGATTATTCCGTCTAATTAAACAAGATTTCAATTTCAACAGTCTAAGATTCGGTAGCTTTCCCATTCCTTCTGGAAATTCATTAATTTGACACCAATCCAAATCAAGTGTCTCAAGACTTTGCAGATTTCCCAAAATAGAGATGTCACCCAAATCAACATGGCTAAAAAGAAGAGATCGAATATTATTCAACGACTGAATTGATTGAGGTAATGATAGATTTGCTTGATAAAAATTAACAATTAGATGAAAAACACGAAGACCACTAATATTTTCAAAAAATGAATTTGGGATTTCGGTTTTCTCATTGTGCCGATTACCGTCGTCCATTTGCAAGATGACAATTAGCATCTGGAGCTTTGTACTATCTAGCTTACAGGAAATCACGTTCTTTAGCTTTCCTTCACATAACAAATATTTAATATTCGTCTCCCTTTCAACCATTTCCTTTTGATTTTTATCATACAACTTTATTGTTTGAATCTCTTCGTTTGCTATCCATTGGGCTGCATCACGAACCAAGTCATGCATTTTCACTCTATCACCATCGATCTCCAACAATAAACAAGAATCTAGGAGTTTATTTTTGGATCTTACTACTTGACTTCGAGCATCCTCGTAGTTGCCATAATATTCCCCAAAAATTCCTGCTCCTATGCCGAGTCTGATTAACCTTTCAGTAGGAATTTCTTCATCTTCTGGAAATACAGAACACAAAAGGAACAGTCTTTTGGACTTTCCATCCTTCATATTATCATAACTAAACTTCAAGCAGTCATATATTTTAGTCAAATCACTATCATCATCATCACCAGTTTTGTTTATTGGCGCATGTTTCTGCAAGGATTTTAAGGCCTCATCCCAATCTTCCTGACGTTGGTTACCCATCAAACTACTTGCGATAACAGCAATTGCAATTGGTAATCCTTGGCATTCATTTGAAATTTTAAAACCCTTGTCGAGCAAACTTTCACTTGACATTTCAGTCAAACCAGCATGTCGTTTGAACATTTCCCATGCATCGTCTTGAGACAAGAGCTCCAATTTGATTGTCTTACTGCATCCTAATTTGTTGCATACTGACACATTGCGTGTGGTTACAAGAACTCTACAGCCTTTGTGATTGTCACTATATGGAATCCCTATTTCTTCAAAATTAATATCTTTCCAAACATCATCCAATATTATAAGGATCTTTTCACCATTGGTTAATCTTTTCCATAGTTTTTTTGGTCGGTCTGATTCACTACAGTCATTAAATTTCAATCCCAAGGGTCCAGCAATATCATCTTGAATCTTTTTAATATTTGGAGAAAATGACACAGTCGTATCAATAACGTACGTAAATTGTTTGGATTCCTTAAGTTTCTTCCCCACTTCTTTTGCCAATGTAGTTTTACCTGTGCCCCCCATCCCTTGCAACCCAATTATATAATTTTTTTCATCTTCCAGGGCATCCAAAAGCTCGTTATATTTTAATACTCTGCTTTTAAAAGAAATATAATTTTGGGATGAATATCGTTCAACATCTGGAAGAGGAGCAGGAAGACCTATTTCAAGTTCCTTTTCAATATCCAGAAAAATTTTTATTTTCTCTTTCTTATTTGTCAATTCTTTTCCCCTTCGGTATCGCCATATACAATCTGGACATAATCCAAAAAAGCATTTTTGTTTTGTTTTGGAGTCTTCTTGAATGATCTTATCAACTTCTCCTTCCCAAAAAAGAGCATCAGCTTGAACATTTTCCCCTCTTCTTTTTGCAACTTGAACACGTTGCCCAACTGCTGTCCTTTTTGCTTGTAACCAACCTTTTTCTTCTTCGAACTCCTTAGCAATGCAAGTGAAACAAAATATATAACGTAATTCTTTCAGCGCTCCATCTACCAATTTCTCCACATTTTTCTTCGCATAATCAATTAGAAAATCTGTCATCTAAATCATTTTCAATAGGTCAAAGTTACAGATAAACGTTCAACATTGCTTCAATAGATCAAAATTAAACATAAATGTTAAACAACACATAATGTTAAGCAAAATATTTTGGATTTGGGGTATATAGGTGATGGATCATGATGGGACACCCATATTAGATAAAGAGCGGGCCAGTTTGTTTTAACTTTAAAAAAATAGATTTTTTCTTTGTATTTTTGAAAATGGATTCTACAAAAAAGTTTTTCAAAATATTACAAGTATTTTTAAATTTGTTTTTTAAAAATTAAAAGACTAATTTTGACATTCTATAACATAAATATACATTATTAAAGATCAAAACATAGTCAAAATCACAATTTTTTTAAAAAGTTGTTTTTCAAAAATGATTTTTATGAAAAGCTATTTAAAATAGCTTCAAAATTAAGTGATTTTTTAAAATTTTGATATCCAAAAAAAGTTTCGATAAAATGATGAAATACCTAAAATAACATTTTAAGAATAACTATTCAAACAAAATTTTCATTTGAAATTTTTATGAAAATAATTCTTGAAGCTATGAAATGGGCCCTAAGAGACCCACCCTATTTTCACCGTAAAACCTTAAAGCTAGGATTATTTAAATCATAAAAAAGAAAATATTAATTGGGGGTATATGAGATAGTTGAACCCAATCTAAAATATGAATAAATTTACCACCAAAACAAAACACGAAGAATAATAAGACTAATATAAATTCTTGATAAAAATAAATAAAAACAATAATATATTCACCATGAAACAAATAAAATATCCATAGAATACCCAACAGGAATCATGTAATAACTAATTATATATATTTGATGTAATTGTTTATGACAATATGCAGAACAAAAAGAAAACTATCTATGAAGATACAATGATTTTGGGTTATAAGCAAATATTTAAAAAAAAAGGCAACCATGTGATTGTTTTTTACCTTATTTTTATTTCCAACAATTTCAATGCAAACTCAAGTTGAATGAACAATCAATCTTCTTCTTTCTCCAATATACAGTGCTCACTTCGGTTCAAGTTCTACAGCAACAAAAAGCAGCAGAGATTACACATTTCACTCAAAAGCGAATAATAGAAAAAATACCACAACTACGGGACATGTCTCTCGCACGGATATCGGTGTGCAGTGTTATCAACTTATTTCCAACTTTGAGCTGAAGTGGTATGAAGAATCTTGTAGTTAGTGTTAGCTGCAATTCAAGTTCTACAGCAAACAAAAAGAAACACTGATTACAATAATAATTTATAATAGTTTAATATGATTTTAAATTTAATTTGCTAACATAAAATATAAAATAAATTCAAATGGTTTTTTATTAATTTATAATTGAAAATATAGTCCTTAACTTCTTTAATTCTTATCAAGTTATGATATCAATCAATAGAGAAATGAGATAAAGGATCATCTCCGTTGAATGAACTAAGGAAAATGAGATTAAAAAAAAGTATATATACAAGTAGAACATGCCAAGAAATCCGCAAAAACTACAAAATTTGGTTACAAATGTAATTTTCGAATTTTGGTTCGACCAAACTCAAACTTACAAAATACACTTGTACGATGAGGATTGTCCTATGATGCATATGTAACGGTATGACATGGTGCGGGTTCTTATACGTGTACGGAATATGACATTTAAAAAAATGAAGGTATATGTAACTTAATAAAAAAAATGTTTTTGATGAGAAGAGAATAAAATTTTCTGATTCACAACAAAACATCACTACAAAAGTTTTTTAGAAAAATTAAAAATAATGTTATAATACAATATAAAAGAAATATATATATAGAGAGAGAAAGAGAGAGAGAAAAAAGGAAATACACTTACAGTGTAAAATATTTTATACTATCAACCAATCACAACTATATATCAGAATAAAATATATTTTTATTTTAAAAATACTGATGTTACATGACAATCGTAGACATTTTGATTGGTTACATATGTAAAACTGTGTCTTACACTGATAGTTCATTACCTTTATATATATATATATATATATATATATATATATATATATATATATATAAAAGAAAACAACAAATTTCACTCAAAAGCCAATAATAAAAAGAAAAAGAAATATCATAAATACAGTACGCATTGTTATCAAATTGCCGCACTATGGCCCTATGAAACAGTCATTCTATATGTATGCTAGTGTTATATTGATTCTAGGTTATGAGACCGTTGTTATTTATGACAACACAGATTATATTTTTAAAAATATGTGACATTCATTCTAGGTAATGAGAAACAGCTAATTTTAAAAATTGAAAAATAAAATATAAACTCATATGATTAGAATTTACCTTATTTCCAACTTTGAGATGAAGTGGTATGAAGAATCTTGTAGCTAGTTTCAACTGCAATTGAATTTCTCCTTTCTCTCTTTTGGTTTCTTACAACTCACATACATTGTTTTATAGAGGAGAAAAAACAGAAGAATGGAATAAAGTATTGTAAGGAAGAACACGAAAAGTGCATTCGTTGAGTGATGTAAACAAGTTAAGCAAAGCATAACTTGAACTTCCTTCACAAAATGGCATTCCTCTATATTAATTGGGATTTACAAAATGTAAACTTTTAATGGAATTATTTTGTCATTTTATCTTTTGTATTAATATTAATATGGAATATAACAAATAAAAAAATTATGACTTCATGTTTATAAATATTTGAAAATATAACTATTTGAAAATTTATAGTTAGGAGTGAAAATAGTTTGATTTTATTTTTATAATTTTTTTATTTTATTATGAAATATTATTTTCAAGAAAAAATATTTTCAACTTTAATTATAAGTTGACAATAAAAAATGGAAAATATTTGTTAAGTAATAAAACTTTTTTACCTGTAATATAAATTTCAATTTAGATGTCTTTTCAAATATTTATAATCATGGAATTATAAAACCAATTCGTCGAAAACAAAAAATAAATAAATTGCAAAAAATAAATTTTAATGCAGTAAATGATAAAGGTAAAGAATTTAATTCACAAAATGAAATGCAAATACATACATTTTTAGAACAGTATTTTCTCACTAAACATTTGGGTACTTCGAGTTTGTAGAATTTGTGGGAAATTAAAGACCCCTAAAACTACAATTGAACATTACTTTTATACTAGTTCTAACATAACCGTCTGCGACAGTCGACTCAGAAAATTACACCATGTCTTGGTATCCATGCAATCTTCCTTCCCGACAGACTTCTACGTGTTTTGGAATAACTGTCTGATCTTATCCGCTTGTGTCTCATTCAACCTGTGGAGAGTAACATCATATTGAAAACTCAGAATTTCACTAAGTCCAAAACTAACAAATCCCTAGTCTTTAACTAACTGCTTGCAAATTCAACCAAGGTCACCAATATCATTTGATGGGATCAATTCGTAGAAATTGATCGAAATCTGATTCCATGGTCGAATGACTATTTCAACCCAAGTAAAAACCCAAGTCATCAAACAATCTTAAAAAATTGTCAAATTCTTACAATCAATGTTTGTGTAAAAAATTCGAGGTAACAAATTACCCCCCAAAATGCCATCTTTCGACTTTCCTTTTAATCAGAAGGAGAAAAGTGGCATTTTTGATATGATTTTTGACACTGTTCAAAACCCTTTTGTTGATGTCAGCATCATCAACGCACCTTTTCACAAACTTCTGCTCAACATGGTTTTGTGCAGAAAAACCACCATTACTCCTACTTCCAAGGAAAGTCGCAAGTTACTTCCGCCCACTAACTCTTTCAATTCCTTAATAGAAATCGTCTCTGATTGCCACGTGAATGTCACTTGTCGGGCGGTTACTTACCACCATCCTCTATAAATACCGTTCTTACTTCTTCATTTCAACTCTTCCAGTTTCAAACATTAATACACATTAGTCTTTTCACTTAGAAATGTCTTCTTCCACATAGCTTCAATAGAAGATAAATGGAAACTTTCTCCACATCTGAACTAGTCACTAGCAAGAACCCAATAGCATTTGCAATTCCCGCATCAGAGAATGAGAAGGGAAAAGACTTTGTGCTCTAACCACCACTTTCCAAGGAAAAAATCTCCATCTGGGCAAAACAGGTACTTATCCCATTTTCCATCTCTGATAAATTTTTGCATTTTTGGGCCCGTTTTCTACTTCGAAATCAAACCATGGAAATGTGAAAAAATTATTCCCTTGTTATCCTATCATTATGCCCTCTTCGTTCGAAGAATGCTCCAACGACCTAAATTTTATGGAGACACCTAAGCGTTTTTTTCGAACAGCACCCCCACCCCAAAACAAAAATTACATTGCATGTCTCGACAATGTCCAAAACAAAAAGAAAGAACAATGGGAAAATATATGTATATTTGATGCAATCTAGTTATCTAGAACCGACCCTAGGTATAACCTTGATTTGTTGCTTGCTTCGATCTTTTTTTGGGAAGGTTCAACAAACACGTTCCAATTTCCCTTTGGGGTGCTCATTCCATCTTTATTCGACATAACAACTATCACTAGTGAAACCTTCACCCCTACTCTGGTATTTGTTACTGAATTTATTTTTGATCGATTCAGCTTTAAGAATTACATTACTGGCCATCATAACAAAACCACCAAAGAGGTCTCCGACCAAGAGCATATTCTTTTCTAACCATTTGAATTTCTTATTATTTCTTTTGCTTAAGTTCTTTACAAATAGACAAAAAATATGTTCCCTTAGCAATCTAACTTCATGAGGGTCGAAAGATCTCTCTTGTTAAGTTACATTTAGCCACTTTATACTAATCAAAAGGTAGCACTTCTTATAAGCTGAAACGCCTCTCTGAGACCAACAAAAATACATATTTTCTAGACCCTTGTGGCTCTTACATCTTTGGTTGAATGCTACACTCAAACTAAATCTAGAAATAACGATGTCAAAATATTTGATGAAAGAGAATGATTGCAGAAGCATCGAAGGCACTAGACTTGCCCTAACTACCCCACACGAAACTTCTTCACAAATAACGTTCATGAAGCACATTGATTTGTTTCTCGACTCCAAATCCTTTGTTCGACCATGGAACCCTTCATGGATATATGTGTTGGCCTAACCTGGTTTCGGAACAAGTTTTCTGGCATAACTCCCTCTACTGCCGCAATGTTCAATGTTGTTCGGGCAACATTTTTGACCTCTGTGCTTTTATCCACTCGCATTAAGACAGGGTCAGATTGTCTAGGATTCATCAGTTACCAACCCAACTTAATGGCAAGGCAGTTTGGTTTTAGCCAAAAGTTGCCAAAGTCGCTATATACCTGGGAAAACGACATATGTTGGTCAGAGAAAACGTTTTCCGCTCAAGAGTATAGGGATTGCCATCAGTTCAAACATCAACAGGTTTTCAAATTGCCTACATTACATTTCCAACCTTCCTTTTGCTACACAGTGGAGTTTGATAATTGGTGTTCGAAATATTTTCAAGGCAAATTTTCTGAAGAAAACTTTTGCAAGAGATTGTTGATTGCCTTTTCTAACTTGCAAGAAAGTCTTGAGAAAAAAGTAGGTATATGTTAATAACTTTTAATTTTTGACTCCTCTCTATTCGTCTCTTCGAATTCTCATATACCTTCGTTTGAAGGTGAAACTAAAACATAAGGTGAAGCCAATGTTGAAGGCCTATCCAATGTTGGTGAGGCCCCAAAAGAAGAAAATGACCGAAAGAAAAAACTAAGTATTTTCCCCCATTGTGTGTTAGCTAATTTTGAGATGATTCTAACATGTCACTTTCTTTTCAGTGTCGAAAACGTGACCCGGACTCCCCCCAACAACCACCAAAACCAAAAACAAGAAAGCCACCAAGGCAGCATTAATATGGGTATGCATATAATTTTCTTAATTTCTGGTTTCGATCATTTGGTAGAACTAACCCCCCAACAATTCTCAAGTTGCGCCGAAACTGGAAAAGTTTTTGGATGAGGTCGAGAGTTCCAATGACAGTGGCAAGACTCTGATCTTCTCGAGACCTAAACCCAAACCTTCTCCATAGCCATGCTTCAACAAGATGAAATGTACAATCCAAAAAAACAAATCCTCCCAAGGAAAAAAAACAACCTCGACTGTTGGTCCTTCTGATAATGAAGGAAATGACTTGGCCAATCCCAATGACAAGGCAAAAGACAAATAACCAAAAGGTCTCCCAGTAAAAGAAAAAGAGACAAAAGAACTTGAGGTATTGCTTTGCACAAGATGGCTTCAAAAAAAATTATCTATGAATTCTTCCCAACTCCATTAACCATTCCTTTATTTTTAAGGGACCACCACAGTTAGGTGAGAATGTGGTGGACAAATCGACAAGTATCCAACATTTGACTCCCACTTAAACTTACTCTCTCATACACTGGTCGGGTTTTATTAACTCTAGTCTTGCGTCTGTTCACCCAGAGATCAAGCCATCCGGTGAGGATTGTAACGCCCCAGTTTTGTCAGTTTTTATTTAATCGAGTCGTTTTGATTATTTTATTATTATATTATTTTATTTTTGACTTTGTTTGGAAATATGTTATTTTTCATTGTTGTGATGTTTTATCGCGTTTTGGGAACGTTTGCGAGATATTTGAGTGTAGGTGTATTTTGGCCTTTTGGTTGGTTAGATATTATATTTTTCATATAATAGAAAGAAAAGAGAGAAAATTATAGAGAAAGAAAAAGAGAAGAAGAAAAAGAGAAAGAAGGAAAAGAAGAGAAGAAAAAGAGAGAAAACTTAGGAATTAAGAAATCAATCAACCGACTTTTCAAACGCGATTAAATCGGGTAAGGGTGCGAAACTCGGTTATACTATGTTTGTGTATGATTATGTATGTGTGTGGATGATTGTTGGTTGTGTTCCATAGCTTTTCATTTTAGGTCGGATAGTGAGAAATCGATGTTTTCGCGGTTGAAAATCGGTATAAATGTAGTAGAATACTTGTTACCATGTTTGGGTTATGATCTGATTGTTATGTGTTGGTTTGGAGGTGTCTTGATGGTAGAAATGTTGGTTGGGAGTGGTCTTTAGCGCTGCTGGGTTTTTCTGGTTTCGCAGGTTCGCACTGCAAATAGCCAGCGAAAGGCAAAGCGAACATTCGCGTGAGGTTCGCACTGCGAACGAGGAAGCGAAGGATGTTGTGTTCCTTTCTGCCACGGTTCGCTGGGGAATTCGCACTGCGAAGGGGACAGCGAAGGTTCGCTGGGAGTTCGCACTGCGAACTGGAGGTTGTTTTCTTTTGTTGTTCTTCTCTGCCACGGTTCGCTGGGGCATTCGCATTGCGAATGAGGAAGCGAAGGACTCGCTAGGGGCTTCGCATTGCGAACATGACAGTTTTTCCAATTTGTTTTCTTCATAACTTTTGATCCGTAAGTCGGTTTGAGGCGCGGTTTGAGGCGTTGGAAAGCTTTTGACATGTTCGTTCTTATAAAAATGGTTTGGAGATTGTTGGCCGATTAAATTATGTCAGGAATTTGGAATAGTTTTGTTTTGTCGACGTTTATCGTTTGAATTGTGCGTAATTGATGTGTTGTCATGCAATGTGCTGGTGATATATGTTGTATGACTTGTGTGCTGATTATATGAGGTGAATGCATGTGTTTATATGTTGTGATGAGGGTTTGTGGCCTTATGGCAATTAAATGCATTGTTTTGGGCTTGAGTGCAAAGCATGATTATTGTTGATTGAGATGATTGCATATATGTGTGCATTTGAATGTCATGAGTCATTGTATGCCAAGCATCATGATATGCATTCTTGTGATGTCGTGTGCCCTAGTGGGTGTGAGCGAAGAAACGATTCCAGAGGGAATCCGCTATAATATCGTGCACCTTATACAAAGAGGACTGAAAGTGATAATTATTGACGATCGTGCGCCTTATACAAAGAGGACCAAAAGCAATCGGATCGTGCGCCTTATACAAAGAGGACTGAAAGCGATGATTATAGATGATCGTGCGCCTTATACAAAGAGGACCGAAAGCGATCGGATTGTGCGCCTTATACAAAGAGGACTGAAAGCGATCCATAAACGTCGCGCGCCTTATACCAAGAGGACCGAAAGCGACGGGGAACATCATTTGCCCGACGGGGAGTTACACTAAGTAACAAGCGATGGTTCCAATAGTTCCTGAGTGAACTAGTGTTGAGGTGATGGATGGATGGTACCGTATATGCATTGCATAGAGTCGTTGTGTCGGTCTCTGTGCATTTGCATAAATCATGAATGAATTGATTGTGTGTGGAATTGTGAATGAAATTGATAACTTGATACATTCATCTATGTGTGTGGTAATTGCGTTGTGCACGATTGGTATGCCTTGGTGATGGTTATATGTGATATGCATTGTGTTGTTTTGTCATTGAATTGTGTAGTAAGTTGTGGTGAGAATATTTACATGTGTATTGGTGAATTATTATATAATTGTATGCAATTATATTATGATTGTGTTTCTCACCCTTCTGCTGTTTATAATGCTCTATGAGGCATTGTAGATTAGATGCTGGAGGTCTTTTTGTGAAGCTTAGGTCTTCATTCTTTTGTCGGTCAGCTCTGATATGTGGCACCGGGTAGTTGGGGTGATCGAGTGTGATTATTTGTATTATGCATACACATGTTTTGGATTATACTTGCGTGACTTTGTATATGACAGACCAACTTTTTATGATGTATATATATGAGATTCAGTTGCAGATTTTCCGCTTTTATTCTGTATCTGAATTGTGGGTAGTAGGAACTGAGTTCCTCTGTTAATTTCTACCTGATTGTTGCATATCTTTATGAACAGGTGTATTGTGTTTTGTCTCAATTGATGTGACGCCTCAGTCTATGCCATGAATGTTTAATTATACTCTGATGAAATTTTTAATATTTTTGTTATCGCTTTTATTTATTTGGGGGTATAGATTGGGGGTGTTACAAGGATGTAGGCATTTCTAAAGAACCAAACCCTGAATTGGAGGTCGATGTCAACCAACTATCTCATCAGCGGATTGAATAATTCGATGACACCCTAGCTTTCTTCCATGACAATTTGTCTTAGGATGATTGAAAAACTTCTAAGAGTTCAGAGAAAGTGGACGAAGAGTAAGTTAATCCTAGTGACGAAGCAGTTCCACCAGAGGGGGATGGTCATCCTACCATTGTTGAAAATAATCATGCTCAGCTTACCAGTCAAGATTCGTCATCCAACACTTCGCTTAGCTAATAATAAATTTTGGTCATCAAAAGAAAAAACACTACAGAAGCCTTAAGGAGGCTCCAGAAACTAAGTAGGCTTTCGATTGGCACAAAATCAAGTTCTTTCAATTCTCCTATGGCTGATGCAACCGAAGGCCCCATGAACCTCTTTGAATTCGACCTTCTCAATGCTATCGAAGGGGACACTCAACTGCGTCGATATTCAGAAGTTGCTGGCTGAACTCAACAAATAAAAGGTTCCTAGACTTCATGGTCCATTTTCTGTTTGACTTAAAAGCTTATTTCGATCAGGTTTGTCGAGATATCAACCTGAAAAACACCTACAACTCCAAACTCCAGCAAAGAGAGAAGCGATTACTGCAGCTTAGGACATAAGTGTTGCTTCTAAAAAGGAGGTCGATAGACTTGAAAATAAACTTCAAGAATACCTAGACAAAAAGGCCTTCTTCGACGATCATATTTTAAGTCGTCATGCCTGAATTGCTGAGATGAACTGAGAAATTACAAATCTAGAAGAACATAAAACTGAGCTTGAATGGGACAAGGCATTCCCCACCAGGGAGACCATTGATCAAGAAGCTACCAAAGGTGTTGAACACGGTGAAGTTGATCTCCGACTAGGAACTAAGGTTGATTATTTAGAAGAGGCTAGTGACCTTCTGAACCCTAGACTTGCATTCTCCAAGACCAAGCTTGAAGACTTTAAATCTAGATTTCCTGATTAAACGTGTACTTTAGATCTAGGTTTCCTGCTTAAAACATGAATGCCATTTTGGCGTTTCGTATTTATGCTTATTATTCTGTTAAAATTCGAATTTCCTGTAGCATAGGTTTGTAACTTTTCAAATAATTACTGTTTAATCTCAATATTGGACGACCATGTGCTAACTCTTCGATCTCATAAGCATTATTCGAGAATGCTCGAATGATCCGGAATGGACCTTCCCAATTAGGCGACCATTTGCCTAAGGTCATATCCTTTCGGTCCATAAGCAAAATAACTTTCCACACACAATATCAGGTGGATAATGTTTTAATTTTAACCTTTTTATTATAGGCCTTAGCTACTCACTCTTTTTATCTTATCAAAACATCTAATGCAGCTATCCTTTCCTCATCCAAATCGACCAATTCATCCCACATCATACTCCAGTAATGTTTAAATGGTATCTAATTTTTTCTTTAAATCCTCGTCGATTGCAGATATATTTCGACATGCAAGACAACATCATGTCCATATGTTAGTAAAAAAGAAGTAGCATTTGTTGCTTCCTTAGGGGATGTTCGACATGCCTACAATAATTGCTCCAATGTTTTATGCCAATTGTTTAGCTTATTCCCCACATGCTTCTTGATTAGACCAATTATGATTTTATTGGCTGCCTCGACCCGACCATTTGCTTAAAACACCCTTTTGAAACTTAATTACTAAGGGTTGCTTAAAATAGTTTAAAAAAAAATTTAAATAATAAAAAATAAAATAATAAATAATATAAAAATAAAATATTTAAAATTAAACTAAATTAAAATTTGATTAATTAAAAGGATTATTAATTAAAAATAAAAATAAAATCGATTAAAAACGAATAATCGAACTGGTATCGACGTGCTCGAAAAAATAAAATGAATGCACCAAATAAACGACTCGGAAAAATACAACTTTTGGTCAAATTTTGAAATAAATTTTCCTCCGTTAAAAGGCTCAAACTGATCAAAATGCGAGCAAAAAGCAGTCAAAAAAATTAAAACGAGCAAGCCAGGTTAAACTACGCGGAACATAGATTAATACAACTGAATTTTGCAAGCTCGATTTTGAAACTTTTCGTCCACTGATTTTACGCATAATTGACTTTTAGTTTGACCGATTTAACTGTAAATCCAACAAGTTTATTCTGGCTGATATACTGGGCCTTACGCGTGATGAAAAACATGATAGGCTATGTAATTGATGCAAAGAAAAGGAAGGTGAGATCTTAGGATTAAAAATTAGGGTATGATACTTTGGGTGTCATGAGAACATTATATTTAAAGAGTGATGCAAACATTCAAAATGGAAAGTTCTAAGGCGGAAAGCACTCCTCTTGATACTTGTTTCAAGTTGAGTTCAAATCCATGTTCTTCAAACGAAGATGAGGCGCTTGATATGAAATGTGTTCCTTATGTGTCTGGTGTGGGTAGTTTGAGGTATGCAATGGTGTGTAAAAGAGCAGATATAACATATGTTGTTTGTACAGTCAGTAGAACTTTGTATAATCCAAGTAGGGAGCATTGGAGTGCATTACATGTCTCTGCAATTAGAACTCCTCCTAATCACACTAGGGATCAATTTTCTAATGTTGTTGTGCCCAATTCCACAAGCGAATCACCTGGTACAGATAAAAAGGTCACTCAAATTTCAATACATAACCTATGTAATTTAGGAGGGGCCAAATTATCTTCAAAACATCATCCTATCTCTGGCCAACCTGCCTTTGACAAATTGCCTACATTGTCAACACCTGACCCTGGCCGTCTGTTAATAACTTCTTTAGGTGACGTTTTTACTCATGTCAATATCTCTACTACAGAACCTGACAACACTTCTGCACACTCTTAACACTCAAGTACTGCAGAATATGACAATACTTCTGCACACTCTGAAAAATCAAGTACAAAAGTTTGTACACCACATTTTCCTGAGGATAATGAGCTTACTCTCATACCTCACAAGGCATGCCACCCTGAGAGTAATAGATTGAGCCTAAACCCTGATGCATCTAAATTTCCTGAGGATAACGCACTCTCTACTTCCTTAATCATGGGAGCTACATGTAAGCCACATTTATTCTAACAAAAGAACCAACTATAACAGAGTAAAAATACCATAATGCAAAGAAATCTCTAAGCCTCCCTTCTTGGTCTAGTTAGTTAGTCTCTTTATCCTCTATTCCCATCTTTGATTCAACTAAATCACATTCCATCATCACAAGTAAACTTTCTCCTCATCATCTTCTAGAAAACAATCACCTTATGCTTAAAAATCGAAAACTGATAAGTTAAAACATAAAGCTTTTGTTGCCCATACTGAGCCCGAACCTACTTAGTCAAGCAGGCTTTAACAAACCATGAATGGGGCAATGCCATGAAAGCTGAGTTCAATGCTTTACAAGCTAATGAAACCTGGACTCTAACCACCTTTGCACCTGATAGAAAAGTTGTAGGTTGTCATTAGGTGTTAAAAATAAAAGAGAATGTTGATCGTACTATAAACATACACAAAGTCAGGCTAGTGGCTAAAGGATGTCATCAAGTACAAGGTTTTGACTTCATTGAAACATTATATCTAGTGATCAAGCCCACAACTATAAGATTCATACTTACTCTTGTTATATCATATAAATTGGATGTTCAACAAATCGATATTAACAACTCCTTTTTGAATGGTACTTTGTGTGATGAAGTCTATATGACCAAACCCCCTAGTTTTGTGATGTGAGTGTTATCTACAAATTCCACCGGGTTTTGAATTATGTCAAACATGGTAGTATATCGTAGCGTTTTTTAATATTGGACGGTATCAACCTACATTTAAATGTTCATTTGTCATTTTACCCTTAGGATGCATAAAAAGAGTCCTTGAACAAGATTGTAGGTCTTAGGCATGTCATATACATCATAAACCAAGTTTTGTGTGTCAACATAATTGCATAGGCCGACCTATATGTGATCAAGTTGACCTATGGAAGCTTTTTCTTCAGTAGAGGTCGGCACATCCAAATTTCAGGTCGGCTCAGACGCTCCAAGAATGAAGATTGTAGGCTCTGCCCATAGGTCACCTCACAGGCCGACCTGAACACCTTCATATGCCAACCTATTGCTTTCATAGGCCGATATATGCAACTTCAAACTTGAAATTTATTTTTGCATCTTATTTTACTAGCATCCTCTTTGCCTATTTCCACATACACATATATATACTCATACATGCACATTTTTCTAGTAAGGTTCTCGAGAGTAAAACCTAAACAAAACCAAATTACAAAGTTGCTCATCATCTTCATCCCTTCTTCTATACATGCACACAATTGAAGAAAACGTCCAATTAAGTTTGTGTATCCGAGAATATTGGGTTGATAACTTTGTGTGTTTCAATTAAGAAAACAAAGGTGGGGTTTTCCTTCAAGATAGGTGTAATTTGAAGTTTTTGGATAAGATCACATCAACACAAATTCGACCGAGTGAAAGCCTTGGGACAAAGTGGGTTCCTTGCAAGGGAGTAGTGAAGCTAGCGGGAATATACCCAAGCGTATCACACGCTCGATGTATAATAGAGTCGCCATCGAACTTTATTTATTCCAAAAGGAAAGGGAAAACATCGATAAAACCTAGGGGAAAGAGAAATGGGTAAGGGAGTCGGTTATGCGAAGGGAAGGTGTAGCGTGCGATTTTTGTCGGTGACGTAACCACCTTACCGCAAATTGGATTTGGGTGCTACTTTCTGATTTCTTATTTATCCTATGAAGTTGGAAAGGAAAGGGAAGATATCTAAAACTAACCTTGCGCGCAAATGTTTTCTTTAACAAATGCTAAGAGATCGGGGATCGGGGTCTGGTTATACAAAGGGAAGCTATTAACACCCAGTGTATCTATAGTAATTCATATGAACCTTTTATTGCATGTTTTTCTATTAAATTTAAATGCTTTCTTGTGTTTATCTGCCATGGATTGGGAAAGTTTCTACTTTGGGAGTGTTGAGAAAATGTTTTTGCTGTTTTCGGGTTTTCCGTTGTTTTTGGGAAGGTACTGGACCTAAAGTTTCTGATTTGTGTGCTCCCTAAGATTTCACAATCTTATGCCTACGTATTTGTCATACCCCAAATTTTGACCACCAAGATTTCCCATCATTGTGCAAATCATCACCATAATATGGATGTACCATCATGCCTCATTAATCTCCTCAAAAGATAATTGAGCATTCACTATAATCAAGAATTAGGGTTTCCATCCCTCTCAGAACATATAGACAAAGGATCAATCAAGAAATGACATGATCTTCAACTTGTCTAACCTCTTAAAACATCCAAAAGGGGTCAAGAAGTCTCCCACATTAAGAATCCATCACAATAGTGCAACATTCCATGTGGATCAAGCCTCAAGATCGCCAGTGTCACCAAATTAGGGTTTTGGTCGACCAAGGCCTCCAGATGAACATTTTCATCTAGGCATGAGCCAATACATCAAAATATGATCCAAGATGCTCAAAGGGACCTCATGGACCCAATCATCAAGTCAAAACAACCTCAGGGGTAACATTCATCCAAAATCAGGAATTAGGGTTTCTTGACCTAATTCACCCCTAGGTTGACTTTTAAGGCAAGACATGAGGCAAAACCTCAAGAAATATTTTGAGGGCCTCAAATACACCACATTGGTCCATTTACAACAATGGATTGATCCAAGAAGCTTGATTCACAAGTTTCAAGTTCATCAGGACCACAATTAGGGTTTTGAAGGAAAAGTCAATTGTATCTTTGACTTTTGACCAATGCATGCTCTCAAACCTTGGGACATGATTCAAAACACCCTAAAACACTTATGGGATCCATACATTAGGTTTGAATTAGGTCAAGAACTTAATTGCATAGAGGATCACACAGTTTGGAATTCATCTAACAAAAAGTCAACTGTGCCTAAAATCAAGTTTGACTTTTTGGTATTTTTCACAAATATGGTTCCCCTAAGTCAAAAACAATGTTAATGTATGGTTTTGATCATCATTCATCAAGAAAAATCAAGAAAAGTGAGGTTTCTTGCAAAAGGGGCAACCATGAGAAACCAAAATTTTTCTATGTTATGGAACCAAAGTGATTTCATACCAACTTTGCAAGGTCATAACTCCTAAACCATAAGGAATTTTTCTACCATTCAAAGCTCAAATAAAAGTTCATCTTACATACTTTAAAAGTGTTAACTACAAGAGATTCTAATTCCTCAGGGATTTCAAGTTATGAATTGATCAAAATCACAAAAATTGGAAATGGTTTCTTTTTAACACTTAGTGAAATTTGGTCAGAATCTGTTTCACTTTTTCTCAACTTTAAGGCCATTTTTCACCTTGATCCAAGCTGAACCAGGTCCATTGGTGGGCATAAAAGTTGAAGTATTTCATGAGAGCTTTCCAACAAGTACCAGATCATCTCCAAATTCAATATGAGTAGGGAGTTACAACCCTTGGAACATAGCATCAAAAACTGATTTCTTCCCAAGGCAGATTATAGGTCTTTGGTTCGAATTGGTTAATTTGTGAAATTTCAAGCCTTGTAATTCTTCTAGAAACATTGAGGATCAGATCAAAGCAAAAGATCTTTGAGCCACAAGCCTTGCAAGTCAAGAAATCATCATGTTGGCATGTGAGATTCAATGATGCAAAATCCAAAAACTTCAAATTTGGCATGGAGCATTCAATGGATGCATCAAGGTGGCATGGATTGAGACAAATCCAACTGAATGAGTCAAGATGAACTCAAGAATCAGAAGACCATAGGCCTGCTCTATTGACTCAAGTCAATGGCTAGTGAAGACCAAAGATTCCTTTTTGACACCATTGAACAATTAGTTGTACCAGTTGCCATTCATTATTCCTTGCAAAACAAACTTGCTCCACTATAAATAGACCTCATTTGTGGTCAGTTTGAGTACACCAAAGCACAACAACACTTGCTTTCCTCAAAATCTCTCTCATTATGCAGAATTGCCTGATTTTGCAAGTCACTATCGAATTTTGAGTTAGGGAGAAAAACCACCATAACTCATGATCCAAAGACAACCAATATATCATATATAAGATGTCAAAACACTCATCCTTCATCTGGAACCCCTAAATCACAAAGTCACCAGTCAGTTGCTCAAGCTCTTTGGCAAGGTTGCAGTTGAGGTACCACAAGGTGTTCCAGGCATCTCCAATCAAGTCTAAGAATTCCAACACACTCTATAGGGTATATTGAAGTTGTCCAGGTCCTTACAACACATCTGTAACACCTCCATCATCAAGCTCGATCACCAGCTGCAAGAGGTAAGCCTGAACCCTTCAAACTCTAATCCATGCATCATAAATGAATTTTTGAGTTACCATCTTATTTCTGCATGTATGTAGAGTAATAACCCTTAATCAATTGCTATGAATCAATCGTGTATGGAATTTCATTGGGTTCATGCTGAAATTAGGGTTCTTGAGGTTATCCTCTGATTTCTCACTTCATGCTTAATATAAATGCAATTAATCTATATGGTTGTGATCCTTGCTCAAAAACGAACAAGATTGATACTTGAATCGTGTAAAACCATTGAGTAATCATGGAGAAAAGGGAGAAAATGCAAATGGAAGGAAAACAGGGGGCGCGGGCAAGAACCAAGTGTTCTTGGCGCCCTTTTTCAAATTTTTAAATATTTGAAATTTTGTTATTTTATTTAATTGATTCAAAAATTAATTTCTCTCTCAATTTTTATCATTTTTGGTTGATTCTTTTTTTAAAAATTAACAAAAATGTTTAAATATTTTATTTGGCAAAAAAATCACATTCATATTATTTATTTAATATAGTTTGATTTTTGAAGTAAATTTCATTTTATTTTGTTTTTAAACATTTTTAAATGAATTTCTTACTTTGATTTTTCAAAACCAATTGAGTTTAAAACTTTCATGTGATTAAACTTGGTTTTTAGAAATATTTTTCAAAGCTTCCAACTTATTTTTGAATATAATTGATATTTTATGTCATTTATTATTTAAATTTCCTTTGAAAAATGATGTTTTAATTTAAAATTAGGGTTTCCTCTTGATTTTAATTTTTAAACACACTTTGGGCCTCTAATAGAGTGTAAGACCCAACCCCTTTGTAAATATAACTTTTTTGGGTCTCAGTCATTGTATAAGTCCCATAGTGTTTTCGAAAACCGCGACGCGATCGTCGCCTTTTCAACAAAAATCATCCGGGCCTACCCTTGTGTTGTAAGTCCCATCTTTATTCATTTTTTCAAACTTTTGGGCCTCTAATAGAGTGTAAGACCCAACCCCTTTGAAAACACAAACTTTTTTGGGCCTCAGACATTGTATAAGTCCCGACACGATTTTCAAAACGACGGTGCGATCACTGTCTTTCATTGGGCCTCTCCCTGAGTTATAAGTCCCATTCTTTTTCTTAAAATAAGCTTTGGACCTCTAATAGAGTGTAAGACCCAAACCTCTTTTGTAAATAAATAATTTGGGCCTCAATCATTGTACAAGTCCCTTTGTGATTTCAAAACTACGACGCGATCGTCGCCTTTTCAAAAGAATTCATCTGGACCTCTCCTTGAGTATAAGCCCCAAACTTCTTTTTAAAACAACTTTTCTTTTGATTTAGATTCAAATTTATAGTTGTTATCAAAACTTTCTTCAATTTCTTGAATAACTAACCATACAGTTGTAACACTGGAAGCTTGCTCGTCTGTAAGTTTTACCAGCTTTCTTTTAAATACTTGCTCATATATATTTCATCTATATATATATACATGTATATCTGCTTAGAGTTTTCCCCGACAATTAGGTCTAGGATTAGATAAAGCGAATGGTCACTCTTTTAACACAATAAAAAACTAGTTCCCCATAGGAAATTCCAAATACAGTCTTGCCTCCTCTTGGGCTTATACAATATGGAACAGAGAAAGGCATTATTCTTGGTGAAACTTTTCTCAAGACTGTCACTATTAGAAATTTGTCAAGAAATTCATTTCCCCCAGAGAGGATTAATTCCCGGTGAAACCTCTCTTGAATTTCTTCAAACCCTATAACTGTTCACTAAAGAAAGGATTATTCCCGGTGAAACCTTCCTTGAACTTTTCTTAGATTTGGACCCACAGGATTCCTAAATGCATCCCCAGCCTCCTCTTGGGCTATGTACAAGGACCCTCAGGCTTCTTAGAAGTTCTCAGCCTCCTCTTGGGCTTAGTACAATGACCCAGAGACCTCCTACAGGTATAGGACAGAACCTAGTCACCTCTTGTTAGAGCAGTCCTTCAAAGAGTCAAAACATCAAACCAGTTTAAGGTTTATCTTCATCCCTTAAAACATCAGTATCCTCTTGGGCATCATACAAAGATAAAACTTTTCATACCAGTAGACTTGGATAGTCTCATCTCCTCTTGGATCTCAAAGAAACCCTCAAGTTTCCTGAAGGAACAAGAAATAACCCTGATCATTTCATTAGTCTCCAACAGAGTTAAAACCTCCACAGGTTTCAAACTCAATCTTTAAACTCTCACTTTAAACTTCCCCAGCTAGGGTCAATTTACTGTCAGTAAACCCTCAGAAAATCAGAACCTCAAGGCATCTGATCTTTCAACTCTTCTGCAATCCCCAGCAAGAGTTGATTCCCTAATTTGGACCTGTCTCTGGATCTCAATAATCCTCAGCAGAAGTTAGCCTCCTCTTAGGCTTTATATAAAAATCCCCCTAGCCAGCCTCCTCTTAGGCTTTGTATAATGATCATCCCTTAGCAAATTTTAGCCTCAATCTTGGGCTTTGTACAAGACACATACAAATATCCTCCAGTTGAGTCAGTCATCTATTTTAGCCTCAATCTTGGGCTTTGTACAAGGCACACATAAGCGTCCTCCCCAGTGGAGTCATTTCTTTTAGCCTCAATCTTGGGCTTTGTACAAGACAGATAAAACCCCCCTCCAGTAGCGTCATAACTTTTAGCCTCAATCTTGGGCTTTGTACAAGACAGACAAAATATTCCCCAAAAGAGTCAATCTCTTTTAGCCTCAATCTTGGGCTTTGTACAAGATAGATAAACACTCTCTTGTTGAGTCAGTTTTCTTCAGCCTCCTCTTAGGCTTTGTATAATGATCTCCCTAAACAAAGTCAACCTCTTAGATTCAACCTTAGGCTTTGATCAAGGCACACAAAAATCAACATACCCTTAGAGGAAATCAAAACCTCTTTGCAGGAAGACATTTCTCTGTACAATCACACGCCAAAACAGAAAATCAAAACAAACCCTAATCCCAGATAACTGTTGTAAGTGGCACACTTGTTGATTCAGAAATCCAAGCTGTAGTCCATCTCTTATCCTGGTAATCTTCCTCTCTCATCTAATTGCTGTAAGTGGCAAGCCTCTGGATTATTTACATCCAAGCCAATGTCCCTTTCTTAGCATGAAAGACTTCTAAGGAAAAATGGCATTGCTCTACACAGAGTTAAAGTTTTCTCCTTCAGGACAAATCCCCTTATAAAGGAAATTATGGCATTGTTGAATCCCGCATTCTAGTTAAAGTAATTCTCCTTTATAGTTAAGAACCCAACAACCTGTGATAAACAGTGAGGTATCTCCCTTTAGAGATGACAAATTCTCTCAGTCAAACCCTTTTAGCTTCAATCTTGGGCTTCGAACAAGACACAAATATAACCTTTAGCTTCAATCTTGGGCTTTGAACAAGACACCAGACATCTTTTCCTCCCATAGAATAGGAGGAACTATGATTGCTCTGATTTCCCCATTTTATTTAACGGGAATACGTAGGAATAAGATTTCGAAATCTTAGCAAGCACACTAATAAAAAACCTTAGGTCCAGTACCTTACCAAAAAACATCGAAAAAACCGAAAAACAACAAACTCTCTTTCTCAAACATTCCCAAATGAGAAACTTTCCCATTTCACGACAAACAAACACCAGTAAGTAGGATAACAGAATAAAATGCTAAACAATCTATGGATAACCATATATAGGATGGGCAATTGACAACTCCCCATTGTATAACCTGACCCCGGGCCCCCAATCTCTTAGCATTTGTTAAAGAAAACATTTGCGTGCAAGGTTAGTTTTAGATAGCTTCCCTTTCCTTTCCAGCTTCATAGGATAAATAATAAATCAAAAAGTAGCACCAAGTTCCAACCAATTGCGGTAAGGTGGTCGCGTCACCGACAAAAATCGTATGCTATAGAAAAATGGCGACTCTGCTGGGGAGCCAAACTAGGATTAGAATTCCTAAGAGGTCTAGGTTGTTTAGCATTTTATATAATATATATATATATATATATATATATATATATATATATATATATATATATATATATATATATATATATATATATATATATTACTGCTTTTCCTACTTGATATCCGTGTTTATTTTTCTGTCAATGGGAATGCGATTGATACGCATGTGGAAAGTTTGAGAGAAAAATAAGATAAGTGGTGGCATAGACGGGGAACATTTACCGGGAATGAATCCCGACTAAGTTGAACCTGGGAATGCAATGTTGAACGACCGATCATCGTGAAAGCAAAGTTATCCCAGTGCGGTGCCCGTGACCCTGAGGATTTAATAGACATTAACCATATGACCATTTGGTAGTGCGGTGACTATCGGGAATAGTTGATACGCGATACTACACTCAATTGAGATTCATCCTAGGATGCTACAGCTCGCTCGGGTGAACCAGCTTGCTGTTGATATCCCTAGGGGGGTCAGTGACTTTGGGATCCTTAGAACCCGTTCTACAGGTACAAAAATTGACCAAAATAGTACAACATTTGGGGATGGGTAGAGCCATGACTTCATGCTCGTGACGATGAACCCTTGAACCCATGTTTTCAAATGTTTTTGTGTGCTGCATTCATGCATTCATCTAAAAAACTCTTTTCAAACAAGAAAAAAATCTTTTTTTCAAATTAAACTAAACAATAATTGCAAATATCATAGATTGCGTTATGGATTTTGGTAGAAGAAAGACGCACAGGTACACCTTCAAGGCTCCAAAACTAGAGGATTTAAGGAGATTAGCAAGGATGGTTACCAACCCTGAGGCTTTCAGAGTTAAGCACGGAGGACTGTTGTCTCTGTTAAAGGTCCACACGGTTGAAGGAATTCTGTCTACATTGATTCAGTTTTACGATCCGGTTTACCACTGCTTCACCTTTCCGAATTACCAACTGGCACCAACCCTGGAGGAGTTCTCCCATCTGATTGACCTACCTATCACTGACCAAGCTCCATTTTCTGGACTGGAAGAAATTCCAAAGGAACAAACCATTGCAAGAGTAATCTATTTGGACGAGTTAGAAGTCAGGACTCACCTAACCACTAAAGGAGGAATCCAGGATTTACCTGCTAAATTCCTGATAGAAAAAGCTCTATACTTTGCCAGTATAGGAAACATAACTGCTTTCGAAGATATCTTTATTTTACTCATATATAGGTTATTCCTCTTTCCCAACATCGACAACTTCATCGATACCAATGCTATTAAGATATTTCTGATTGGAAACCCCGTACCAACCTTACTCGCAGATGCTTATCATTCTGTACACTTAAGGAATTTATACAGCGGAGGAATGATCATATGCTGTGTACCCTTACTCTACAAATGGTTCATTTCCCATTTGCCCAAGTCTGCTGCTTTTTGGGATCATAAGAGTACTCTACGTTGGTCACAGAGAATCATGTCTCTCACCAACTCTGACATAGATTGGTACAATAGGATTTACGAAGGGATAGAAATCATCGACAGATGTGGAAATTTTCCTAACGTATCCCCTCATTGGAATTAAAGGAGGAACCAACTACCATCCAATTTTAGCTTGCCGTCAACTCGGATACCTGATGAAGAATATCCCACATAATGTTCATCTGGAAGGTCTTTTCTTCAAGGAAGGGGAAAATGACATGGCACTAAAGAAAGAAATAGTGCATGCCTGGAAACACATTCACAAGAAAGGAAGAGAGTCTCTAGGAAGACCAGACTGTACCTTCATGGAACCTTATCTCCACTAGGTGCAAACTAGAGCCCTCAAGATGAGGATGCCTTACCCTCTCCAAGAAGTTTTTCCATTAAAGGAGTTTTTCCTTTAGTTCATGTCTGATACGGAAAAACTCCAGGTCACTCTCAACAAAGTTCAACGGGAAAAAAGCTCTTGGAAAAACAAGTACCGAATCCTCAATGTAGAGTGTACCATGATTCAGGAACTGTTAAAAGAGAAGGATGCTCTGATCGAGATATTAAAGCGGCATGCTATAGAGAGTCAGGAAGATCAAAGAAATTTGTTTGCTCCTTTCATTTAGCAAAGGACTGACAACCTGACAACGACTGTACTTTTCATTCAGAGAGAACTCAGGATCCATGAGCTTAGATATTTCCTTTATAAGCACTTTGTAAAATACTGTACTTTTCCTTGTAACATACTACAATCTTTCCATTTCAATAAAAGGGGTCTCCCCTACTGTATGATATTTGCAATTCATTTGTTTAAGTTTCTTTTTTATTAAAATAAAAACTGAAAAAATATATGTCATTGCATTCATCATTCTCACATAACGCATTCTCTCGAGTCTCACGCACGTGTCTCAATTCTAGAGTCAAATTGTCTCACTCATACAATACTCGGGCCAATCGACAAAAGAAAATGGATGATCTCGAGGAAGAGAACAGAGAGCTGAGAGAAGAAATCGACGCTCAGAAGGAAGATCTGAAAAAACTTCACAGTGACATACAAACCCTGGAAGCAGCTCAGGAACGGCAACATCAAAAGACTGTAATCTTGGAGATCACATCTACGCCCATAATGGAAACACATGAGAATCATCCTCGGTACAACATGCCTAAGGGTCATCCCTGGGGCATGCCTCTCAACTTTGTACCTGAGGGATACATCCCACCGGTCATTGAAGACCCAGAAACTGCAGCAGGAGCCACTGGTCCTGAAGGTTACAAACTTTGAGAAAGTGAAGATGCAGGGTTTATGACAGCAATTCCTGAAGGTTACAAACTTTAGGGCATATAAGCGTCAAGAGTCACCGCTATAATGTTTATACCACAATCAGTGGTACACACTATCCCTGAAGGACAGATTTCACAAGCAATTTCTGGTGGAAACGAAGACATGTACGAAAAGATGAATGAGTTCCAAGAATAGTTCATGGAGATGCAGAAGGAACTGCATGCCATTCGCGGTCAGGACTTATTCGGAAAGGACGCCGCAGACCTCTGTTTGGTCCCTAATGTCAAGATCCCGCACAAATTCAAGGTGCCTGACTTTGAAAAATACAAAGGTAATTCTTGCCCTCAAAGTCATCTAGTGATGTATGCTCAAAAAATGTCAACTCAGACAGAAAATCAACAGCTACTGATCCATTATTTCCAAGACAGTTTAACCGGTGCCGCACTCAAGTGGTACATGGGTTTAAACCGCACCATGATCAGCACTTTCAAAGATCTCGGCGCTGCCTTCTTTCAGCAATATAAATATAACCTGGACATGGCACCAGATAGGGATCAGCTCAGAGCAATGTCGCAAAAGGAAAAAAAAGACATTTAAAGAATATGCTCAGAGATGGCGTGAAATTTCCGCCCAGATCTGTCCCCCTCTTGAGGAAAAAGAGATGACAAAGATCTTTTTGAAAACCTTAAGCTCATTCTATTATGACCGGATGGTCGCTAGTATGCCTAGTGAATTCACTGAGATGGTGAACATGAGAGTACGCCTTGAAGAGGCAGTCCGAGAAGGACGATTGGTCAAAGATGCAGAGCCATCTAGTAGTACCAAAAGATACGGTAGTGCTTTTTAGAAAAAGAAAGAGCAGAAGATCAACAATATCTCTCTAGGAAAGCAAAGGCGAAGGTATCAACCAGTAGCGGCGATAACTCCCGCTATCAACCCAACGCCGGCTCTGACATATCTGCCTCAGGTTGCTCAAATCCAACTAAATCAACAACAGTATCAGCAAAGGACGCAACAACCTCTTCAGCAGGCTCGTCCACAGTACAACAATAACAATCGTACGACATGACCATCAGGGTTTGAGCCTATACCGATGTTGTACGCAGAACTATTTCCACTTTTACTGGCTAAGGGGCACGTCCAAACCAGGTCTCCTCTTATAGTACCGGGAAATCCGCCTTTTTGGTTAAAAGCGGATCAAACTTGCCTTTACCATCAAGGAGGATCGGGGCACAACATTGAGAATTGTCTCAGCTTCAAGTCTGACGTGCAGAAGCTTGTCAGGAATGGGATCTTATCTTTCAAATATACTAATCCAAATGTTTAGACGAACCCGTTGCCACAACATGAAAAGGCTGCAGTAAATTTAATAGAGGAAGAGTTTAGCCGCAGTTATCAAATTCAGGATGTACTCTCATTAGGAACAAATCTTGTGAAGATGCATTGCAGGAAGAGTGGGTACGGTCATATACCATCTCACAATTATCACCAGTGTGATATCTATTCAAAGAATAATCAGGGGTGTTCCGTAGTGCAATCAGCCCTACAAGAACAGATGGATCTGGGCTAGATTCAGGATCACAGGATCCGGGAGGTCAACATGGCTCATGCGCATCCCAAAATTGTTCAGAACCGCAATATCCTTGCGATGAGGGTCAATTTGGTGGCGATGCACTCAAGGCAAAGTCAATATCATAATCTGCCACGGCACGATTACAACACTTGTCCGATTGCTCAACAAGCAATCAGGGATGCTCTTTTGTACAAGAGGCCCTTCAACGACGGATGGATCTCAGATGGATCCAGGACTACCAGGAAATAAATAACCATCAAGTCAATATGGTTTAGATCTTTGACATACGCTTGATGAATACCAGTCTGGTAGAACTACATGCTAAGCAAGTCAGGCTTGGCTTTCTGGCTTCACATGATTATCAAGACTGTGAAGAGTGTCGTGAAGACGACCAAGGATGTGCACTTGTCCAAATAACACTTCAACACTTATTGGACCACTGGTGGCTTCCAATTTACCTGGTGGAAGCTACACAACAGATCAGCTTGACTGACGAAAATCCTAGTAGATATCCAAAGTCAGGATGTCCGCTCGATGGAAACAGATCTCGTAAAAATGAACTGCATACAAAGCGGGTGTGGCCGGGTGCCACCACATAATTATGAGCGCTGTAGAGTTTGCTCAGAGAACAACCAAGGATGTTATCTTGTACGATCGGCTCTTCAAAATCAGCTGGACCAGAAAGAGATTCGACCATGTTCAAGTTCTGGTTTGATAAACGTGATACAAGACTATCTTCCTGATTAAAGCGAAGACGTTGTCATATTTCCCAATCATGAAATGGCCGAAGACGTTTGCGCCATAGTTCCTCTACTCAATAGTAGAAAAATTCTCAACCTTGAACCAATTGAGGCTGTCCACGATGGTTAGAAAAATAAAAAAGCTCCTCTGGTTATCTATCTACCAGGACCAATACCATATAAATCAGATAAGGCTATCCCTTACAAGTACGATGCAACAACCATTGAAAATGGAAAGGAAACTCCATTACCCTCTGTTGTGAACATTGCCGACATCAGTCAAGTCACACGGAGCTGTCGCATCTTCAACAGAGGAGTTGGAGAACCTGCCAAAGAAAAGGAACCTCAAACGTAAGTTCTTAACCCACAAATTGGGCAATCCAGTAATCCCACTTACAAAGAACAATGATGAGATACTGAAGCTCATCCAGAAAAGCGAGTACAACATTGTGGGCCAACTGTTGCAAACTCCATCTAGAATCTCTGTATTATCTCTCCTACTTAGCTCCGAAGCTCAGAGGGAAGCTCTGCAGAAAGTCTTAGAGCAAGCCTTCATGGAATAAGATGTAACGGTAGGATAGTTTGACAGTATCATCTCCAACATCACTTCCTGCAACAACTTAGGATTTAGTTATGAAGAACTGCCGGAAGAAGGCAAGAATCACAATATGGCGCTTAACATTACAGTCAACTGCCAAGACGATGCTTTAGCCAACGTACTGGTGGACACAGGATCATCTTTGAATGTTATGCCAAAATCAACTCTGATGCGACTATCATTTCAAGGAGCCCTGATGAGAGGCAGTGAGATCATTGTCAAAGCCTTTGACGGATCCAGAAAAACAGTTATCAGCGAAGTCGATCTTCCCATAACCATCAGTCCTCAAACTTTCCAAGTCACTTTCCAGGTCATGGACATCCGGGCAGCATACAACTGTTTATTAGGAAGGCCTTGGATACACGAAGCTGGGGCAGTCACTTCGACACTTCACCAGAAGCTGAAGTTCGTCAAGAATGACAAGCTAGTCACAGTCTGCGGAGAGCAAGCCTTAATTGTGAGCAACTTATCATCATTCTCCTATTTAGAACCAGTGGAGGTTGTTGGAACCCAGTTCCAAGCACTCTCAGTGAGCAATGAGAATCGATCAGAAAAAGGGACGTCGATTTCCTCATACAAGGACGCTCTCGAAGTAATCAAGAATGATAACGTAACAGGATGGGGAAAGCTTGTAATTCCTACGGATAACAAGACAAAGAAAGGTCTTGGTTTCTCCTCAACCTGTACCCAGACTGCCAAGAAAGATGAAAGTTTTCATCCCATTCAGAACTTCTTCCACAGTGGAGGCTTCCTCCACCCAGTGTCTCAAGAAGTACACACCATCAACAAGAGTGACTCCTCCGACACAGATGAGGAATGGAAATCTTATCTCAACGAAAACGGTTATATGTCTCAGGAAGAAACGCACACACCATTCAGTTTTCCCACGCAGGGACCGAGATATATACCAAGATTAAACGTCCAAATGATCTATGGAGATTGCGATCCTGAGGGATGTCGTGCTCCACCAAACTCATTAGAAGACGATCCGATGAAACACAACTTCGACTATGACTATTATGATCCACTGGATGACTTGCCTATCTGGCAGCCGTACCCAGAAGACTTGCGGCAAAAGAGTCAGCTAAACGACTCTTATCAGCTGAGTAATATCGAAAAGAATACCCATGTCCCCACCGGTTCGTGGAATCATTACTCAGGACATTCAGAATATATCCAGCACAACGATGAATCTGTAAAGAATTTGGGACAAGAGTTCATCGACTATGCTTTTCCTGAGGTCAACGTCATCGAAAAGGACGACCCCTCCAGTCCCACAGAAGTATGGGACACCTTAGGACAGCCGAGTGGCAATTACAACTTCTTGGTCAAGTACACCGCTCCTGAAAGCTCACGCATCAGATACGAGGACATCCAGCCAACTGGATGTTGAGATCCTCTTGAGAGTGAAAACACTAAGTAAAATACGACAGAAGAGTTCGTTTACGACAACTCTGCATGGGAGGAAGACTCTAATGATCATGCTCTGCCAGAAATTAGTGTCATTTCTGAGGACCAACCAAGAAAGAAGGCACCAGACTTTGTGATTCACCGAGGAGTTCGTCGCCAATTGGTTGCTGTCGATGTCCTGAAAGTGTCATACCCCAAATTTTGACCACCAGGCTTTCCCATCATTGTGCAACTCATCATCACAATATGGAGGAACTTTCATGCCTCATCAATTTCCTCAAGGATCGTTGAGCATTTACTATAATCAAGCATTAGGGTTTTGAGCCCTCTCAGAGCACTTAGACAAAAGATCAATCAAGGAATGACATGATCTTCGACTTGTCTAGCCTCTCAAACACCTACAAAGGATCAAGAGGACTCCCACATCAAGAATCAAGCACAAGATTGCAACATTCCAAGTGGATCAAGCCTCAAGATCGCCAGTGTCACCAAATTAGGGTTTTGGTCGACCAAGGCCTCCAGATGGAAATTTTCCTCTGGGCATGAGCCAATACTTTAAAACATAACCCAAGATACTCCAAGGGACCTCATGAACCCAATCATCAAGTTAATTTTGCATCAGGGGATGCATTCATCAAAAATCAGGAATTAGGGTTTCTTGACCTAATTCACCCCTAAGTTGACTTTTGGGACAAGACATGAGCCAAGACCTCAAGACATGATTTGAGGGCCTCAAGTACACCATATTGATCCATTTGCAACAATGGATTGATCCAAGAAGCTTGATTCACAAGTTTCAATTTCATCTGGACCACAATTAGGGTTTTGAGGAAAAAATTAACTGCATCTTTGACTTTTGACCAAGACATGCTCCCAAACATTGGGACATGATTCAATACACCCTATAACACCTATGGAACACATACATTAGGTTTGATTTAGGTCAAGGACTTTATTTCATAAAGGATCGCACAGTTTGGAATTCATCTGATGAAAAAGTCAACTGTACAAAAATCTAAGTTTGACTTTTTGGATTTTTGGTCAAACAAGATTCCTTAACCCTAAAACAATGTTAATATGTGATTTGAATCATCATTCATCAAGAAAAATCAAAGAAAGTGAGTTAACTTGTTAAAGGGGTAACCCTAAAAAAAACTTAGAATTTTTTTAAGTTATGGAACAAAGTGGCTAGGGTACCAACTTCCAAGGACCATAACTTGAGATCCAAGCAACCATTTTGGGTGAACCAAAGTTGGATTTGAAGGGTTGCTACACTCTACAAAAGCTTCAAATACATCAAGTTCCAATTCTTCATGGATTTTTAGTTAGTAGTGGATCAAAGTGGTGAAAAACCAAGATATGTAAAAAAAAAAAACTTAGTGAAAATTCTGCCTTGTAATTTCAGCATGAAACATCAAACTTCCAAGGCATTTTTCACATTGATCCAAGATGAATCAGTGAAATACCCGAACTTCAATGTTTTAGTACATTATTCAAGCTTTTCAAAAAGTACAAGAAGTCTCTCTAATTCATTCTGAGCTGAGAGATACATTCATGGGAAGTTAGCTCCAAAATCTGATTTTTTCACTAAGTCAGAATTGTGCATTTGGTCGAATTTTCTATTATGAGTCATCAAAGACAAGTTTATCCATCTGCACACCTCAGGGGGAGACCAAGGAGGAACAAGAACTGATCCATAAGCCTCCCAAGTCTTTGGAACTACATGTAGGTGTGTCATCCCTAAAAGCTAAAGATTCCTCAAGACTCCAATTTTGTATTGAGACATTCAATGGATGCATAGAGCTGGCATGTATCAGTCCATGATCAACCTAATGAGTCAAGATAAGCCCATACCACAGAGGACCATAGGTCTGTGCTCTAATCTCAAGTCAATGGCTAGAGGAGACTTGAGATTCCATTTGATCCACATTGGCCAAAGGCCTGCTGCAGTTGCCACACATTGTTGCTTGCAAAACAAACATGACACACTATAAATAGGCCTCAATCGTGATCAATTTGAGTACACCAAAGGTCCTAAATAGATGCCTTTCTCAAAATCACAACCTTCACTCCAAAAACACCTTCTTTTGCAAGTCACTATCGGGTTTTGAGTTTAAGAGCAATTCCAACCAAACCAATCACACACACACACACCTCATAAACATCATGTATGAGTGATCCATAACACAAAATCACATCTGGAACATCAAATTCACAAAATCACCAGCCAATTGCTCAAGTTCTTGATAGATTTGCGGTTGAGGTACCACAACCAGTTCCAGATCAATTCCATCCATTCCAAGCATTCAAACACACTTCTTGGCACCTAAGGAAGCTATCCAGATCATTGGAACCTAGCTGTAACACCTCCATCACCAAACTCGATCACCAGCTGCAAGAGGTAAGCATGAACCCTTCAAACTCGATGTTACATGCATCATAAATGAATTTGTGAGTTACCATCTTGTTCCTGCATGTATATAGAGTGATAACCCTCAATCAATTGCCATGAATCAATCATGTATGGAATTTCATTATGTTCATGCTGAAATTAGGGTTCTTGAGGTTTTCTTCTGATTTCTCACTCAATACTCAATATAAATGCAATTAATTTATATGGTTGTGATCCTTGATCAAAAACGAGTGAGATTGGTGTTTGAATCGTGTGAAACCATTGAGTAATCAGAGAGAAAAGTGAGAAAATGCAAATCTAAAAAAACAGAGGGCGCGGGCAAGAACCAAGTGTTCTTGGCGCCATAATTCAAAATTTTGAATTTTAGTTATTTTGTTTAATTGATTCAAAAAATAATTTCTCTCTAAGTATTTATGTTTTTGAATTGATTATTTTTCTCAAAATTCATAAAAATGTTAAATTATTTTATTTTACAAAAAAATCCAATTTATATTATTTATTTAATATAGTTAGAATTTTTGTAATTAATTTCATTTTAATTTTTTTTAAACATTTTTAAATGGAATTCCCACTTTGATCTTTCAAAACCAATTGAATTTAAAATCTCATGTGATTAAACATGATTTTTCAAAATATTTTTCAAAGTGTACAACTTATTTTTAACATATTTGGTATTTTATATCATTTTTTTCATTTAAATTCCTTTGAAAAATAACATTTTAATTTAAAATTAGGGTTTCCTCTCGATTTTAAATTTTCAAACACTTTTAAGTGTAAGACCCAATCTTTTTCTTAACCAAAATCTTTTTGGGCCTCAGTCACTTGTATAAGTCCCACTGCGTTAAAAAATTTCTCGGTGCGATCGCCAATTTTCAAACAATAAACATTTCGAGCCTCAGACATTGTATAAGTGCCATTTCTTTTCTTAAAAAAACATTTTGGGCCTCTAATAGAGTGTAAGACCCAACCCCCTTTGTAAATACCAAAACTTTTTGGGTCTCAGTAATTGTATAAGACCCATTGTATTTTCAAAATCTCGGCACGATCGCCAGTTAAAAAATAACCCTGGACCTACCCTTGTGTTGTAAGTCCCATTTCTTTTCATTTTCAAACATTTTTTGACTTCCCCTTGAGTTGTAAGACCCATCCCTTTGTACAGAAAACCTTTTTGGGCCTCAGTCACTTGTATAAGTCCCGATTCAGATTCAAAAACAACGGTGTGACCACTGTTAACTTTGGGCCTCTCCTTGAGCTGTAAGCCCCACCACTTGTACAAAAATAAACCCTGGGCCTCTCCTTGAGCTGTAAGCCCCAATCTCTGTACAAAACAATTTCCCCATTTGTTCTTGTTTCAAATATACAGTTGTTATCAAAACTTTCTCTGTTTTTCTTGAACAACTAACAATACAGCTATGGAAGCTTGCACGCCTGTAAGTTTTTATCAGCTTTCCTTTATCTACTTTAACATATATATCTGTATTGTGGGAAGCTTGCTCACCTGTAAGTCCTTCTTTCATCCTTTTAAATACATGTCAAATATATATATCTGTATTGTGGGAAGCTGCTCACCTGTAAGTCTTCTTTCATACCCTTTTAAATACATGTCATATATCAACTGTATATATACTTGTATATCTGCTTAGAGTTTTCCCCGACAACTAGGTCTAGAACTAGGTAAAGCCAATTTTTACTCTTTTAACAGTCAAAACTAGATCCCCATTAGGATTCCAGATACAGTCTTGCCTCCTCTTGGGCTTATACAATATAGAACAAAGAGAAAGGCATTATTCTTCGTGAAACTTTTCTCAGACTGTCACCTTAGAAACTGTCAAAGAAATTCTACTCCCCGGAGGTGATTTATTCCCGGTGAATGGCATCTCTTGAATTTCTTCAAACTTCTGAACTGTTCACTAAATGATCTATTCTCGGTGAATGGCTTTTCTTGAACTTTTCTTTGGTTTCGGACCCACGGGCTTCTTAAAAGCATTCCCCGCCTCCTCTTGGGCGTTGTACAAGGACCCTCAGGCCTCTTAAAGGTTCTCATGCCTCCTCTTGGGCTTAGTACAAGGACCCAACGACCTCTTAAAGGTATAGGAACAGAAACTAGTCATCCTTTGCTAGAGCAGTCTTTCTAAAGAGTCTAAACCTCAGACCAATTTAAGGGTTGACCCTCATCCCCTAAAACAATTGCCTCCTCTTGGGTATCGTACAAAGATGAAATCGGTAGACTTGGACAGTCTAATCCCTACTTTGATCTGAAAGACATTCTCAAGCTCTTTCAAAACACCGGAGGAACCCTGATCAATCTCAGTTAAAACCCTCGTAGGTTTCAATTTCATCTTAGATTCCTCAGCCAGGGTCAAAAGGCCATCAAGTTATCAGAACCTCAAGGCATCTGATATCTCAACTCTTCTGTAAATCCCCAACAAGAGTTGATTCCTCACTTTGGACCTGCACCGGGATACCAAAGATCCCCAGCAGAAGACAACCTCCTCTTGGGCTTTGTACAATGATTTTTACCAGCTGAGCTAATTTCTTTTTAGACTCTCTTGTTGAGTCCAATCATCTTTTTAAACCTCAATCTCGGGCTTTGTACGAGACAGAAAATGACTCTCTTGTTGAGTCCAATTATCCTTTTAGCCTCACTCTCGGGCTTTGTACGAGACAGTAAAAAGACTCTCTTGTTGAGTCAATCACTTTCTCTTTCAGACTCTCTTGTTGAGTTATTCAGACTCTGTTGTTGAGTCATTCACCTTTCAGACTCTCTTGTTGAGTCAATCACCTTCTTTTTCAGACTCTCTTGTTGAGTCCACCTTCTTATTCAGACTCTCTTGTTGAGTCAATCATCTATAAAACACTCTCTTGTTGAGTCATCCCTTTCAGCCTCCATCTTGGGCTTTGTACAAGACAGATAAAATGTCTCCCTTTAGAGATGACAAGTTCTCTCTCAATCAAATCTTTTAGCTTCAATCTTGGGCTTTGAATAAGACACAAATAATCTTTTAGCTTCAATCTTGGGCTTTGAACAAGACACAAATACTCTTTTAGGTTCAATCTTGGGCATTAAACAAGACACCAAATTTTCCTTCCTCTCGTGGAGGGAACTACGATTGCTCTGATTTCCCTATTTATCATTAACGGGAATACGTAGGCATAAGATTGCGAAATCTTAGCAAGCACACCAAATCAAAAACCTTAGCCGTCATTTACCATCATTTTTCACAGAAACAGAACTCTCTCTCTCCACATTCCCAAGGAACTTCCCCATTTACGGATAAACACCAACAAGTAGAAAGCGATAAAGTATGATTGCTAATCAACCTGTGGATAACCACATATAGGATGGATAATTGACAACTCCCCATTGTATAACCTGACCCCGAACTCCCCGATCTCTCTTAGCGTTTGTTCAGTTAAACATTCGCTTGCAAGGTTAGTTTTAGATAGCTTCCCTTTCCCTTCCAGCTTCATTAGATAAATAAGAAATCAGAAAGTAGCACCCCCTCCTCTTCATTGAGGAGAAAACCCAATTCCGCGATAAGGTGGTCGCGTTACCGACAAAAGTCGCACGCTACAAAAAAATGGCGACTCTGCTAGGGACGTCTTTGATCTAACTAGGACTAGGATAGAATTCCTAAGAGGTCTAGGATGATTAGTTCTACATACTATATACTATATATATTTATATCGCTTTTCCTACTTGATATCCGTGTTTATTTTTCTGCTAATGGGAATGCGAGTGATGTCGCATCTGGAAAGAGAGAAATACCTAAGATAAGGGGTGGAAAATACGGGGAAACTTGTAGGGAGTGAATCCTGAACAAGCGAACCTGGTCGACCACCAAATCAGGTGAGGGACCTGTAGGATTCTGCCTGCTGAACACGATTGTTGTTGAAAGCAGAGTTTTCCTATGCGGTGCATGTGATCCTGAGGATTTTAGTAGGCTTTAAACTTATGACCACTTGGTAGTGCGGTAGCTATCGGGAATAGTTGTCACGCGATACTTGACGCTCCCGGGATTTTCATCCAAGTACAAACGCAAAAGTGGCACGGAAACAGAGTCATCAGCAATGTGTATTTATCCCAAGAGAGGGAAAGGAAACACTGCGTAAACCTGAGGAAAGGAAAATCATGGTCTCGCGACCAAGAGAAATAGGTAAAGGAGTCGGTTACGCGAGGGGAAAGTATTAGCACCCCCACGCGTCCATCGTACTCGATGGGATCCACGCTTGTTGTCTTGATCGAAGGGTGTCGTCGTCTGGAGCTCCGCTGCTACTGGAAAGGAGAAGGAACGAGAACGGAAAAGAACGAAGGAATGAAGAAGAAAATAAAAAGAAGTGACTCGATAGGACATCAGCGTCTTAGGCCTACGTATTCCCTTTGTGCAATGGGAAAGTCAGAGTCAACGTAGTTCGACGGACTACGGGGGAGGTTGCTCGTCGAGATATCACATCGCGTGCCTACGTATCCTCAATCAGACGAGAGAGAGAGGAATCAGAGCAAACGTAGTTCGACAGACGAGCCGATAAGTGTTTTTTATGTGAGCGACGAGCTCTCTTCTAAAAACGGTTCGAAACGGAACAACGATCCCGAAGGATAAAAAGGTTTGAGATTTGTTTTGTGTTTTTTAGACAGAAGTGAATTGAAGTTAATTTGTAACTTGCATTGCACCCAAGTCTACAACATAGGAATGAATACTTCGTGTATCGTCCCTAACAGGACGTACACTAAGTATCCTAGAAGAATGAAGGGAGACCCCCCACACCTCACTTCCCATATATAAGGCTCATGCGCAATACATGTTAACCTTTATTAAGTGTTTTAGAAGTGTTATGAGAAGAGAAAGAGAGACTCAAAGGAAAAGGAAAACTCTAAAGGGAATTCTATCCTAATGATTACAAGTAATGAAGTACAAGTGAAAAGAAGGAAGCAAACAAGTCCTAATGTTCTAAGGAGATGTTCTAAACACCAAACAAAGGTCAACTAAGAAGGAAGAAGTCCTAAGGTTTAGGAACCATCCTAAGTCAGTAGCTAAGGGTCCTAATGTCCTATTAGGGTTAAGGTAACAAACAAAGTCAAACTAGGTTGAAACATGCACCCAAAGATCACACAAGTGCAAGATGTGCATCACTTATGAGCAATGAATGCTTATGAAAGGTAAACATGTATAAATGCATATGTAAACATCAAAGTCAGAAGTGAATGACATTTATTAATGTATATGAATATCATTGAATGAACATACAAGTCATGGATGCAAGCACTTAAAGAAATGAAGCAAGAAGAAGTGAACAAACACAATTGAAGTTCAACAATGATGCATACTTGTAATGCAAGTCAAAGATAAAGATGGAATGAGATCATACATGTCTAATGGACACAAGTCAGTAGTATATGATGTATAAAGTGCAATTAAGAATGCAAGAATGACATATAAAGTTCATACACAACTCATGTTGACAAGTTAAGAAGAGAGGAAACAAACATGGTTCAAACTAGGTCAAACAAACATGCAAAAGTTAATAAACTTAAGAAACATGTCAATGTGCAATTATAGGTCATGGAATATGGTTGAGGATGATTGTAAACAGAAGTGGAATCATGTCAAAGTGAATATCCAAGATCATACAAGAGTTGATACAAACATGTGCTCAAAGAAGGTCAAGTGAGAATGCACAATTACACAACACATTTCAAGTTAAATCATGTGCATACAAGTCATGTAAGGATGAACTTTGAGTGACCTATAATTTGATTTGAATGACCTATAATGTTCATACAATCATATGTCAAAAGGTCTCAACAATTGTCAAAAGGAAATGCACACAATGCATATTAAAACTCTAGCATAAGATCCCTAACATCCACACAAACAAACATGCTTTTATGAATTAACCAAAAGTGGTATTAGAGTATCAATAAAATTGGAAGATTCAAGTAATTTGAAGTGCAACCAGGATTCAAACATGTCTCAAAAAGATAGCTCAAAAGCAATTACCAAACATGCTTAAAGATGCTTCACAATCTCATACCAAACACATAAATAAATGACTCAAAGATCTCATTCAAAAGTCAATAAAAAATGACCTAAAAAATCTATAAAAAAAAGTATGAGATGCATCAATATATCACAGAGGCGTGTATCAATTATCATGATAAAATTTAACACAAAACTATGTCAAACAAAATTAGAAATGAAGCATGTATCATGATTAAATGCTCATACAAAAGAAATTAAAAGAATATTCATGGAAAACTACCAAAATGATCCAAAATCAGAAATAAAAATGATCAAGAATTATTTAAATGAGTGAGAATGCATCATCAATTTTTATGGAATTTTTGGATGCTCAAAAGTATTTTTAAAAATTAAAAATGAATCAATTATGAAAAAGAAAATAAAAAAACAAAGACAAATGGACCAGGGGGTGCCACGAAAGCAAAAACCAAGTTATAAAGCGCATGGGGCCCAAAAGTGAGGGGTGTGCATAGCAAAACAAGCCCAATCCAATAACACGTATTCAGATAAGGTGCATAGCATGTTCAGCAGTCAAACATCTTGACTCAAGGAGAACCATTGGATCAGTCCACATGAGATGATCAAGCATAGTCAAACAATCAGACAGATCAAGATGCAAGCACATGATAAGTTAACATGCAACAAACACACATGAGCAAACAATTCAAAAATAATTCAGAAAAATGAGCAAGTGACCTCCGCCCTCTCTCATTAATGTGTTGGCATGATTTAGGCCTTAGGATTTGAATACATCAACGGTCCTGTTATAAACTGGAATCTGGCTAGGGTTCTTGTGGTTTGAAGAACACCACCGACCGGAGAAGACTCCGGTCATCTTCTCCGGCCACTCTCCACCGTGGCAAAATTCACAGGCAACCAAAAATTAACAAGCAATATACCAAAATGTTCCTTAGGTCATGTAGATCATGGATCCAGCATCAAAAATCACAAACAACTCACATATGGAGAGAAACGAATCAAGAAAGTTTGCCCTAATTTTCAGATCTATGCTCCTACAGAGCCTATCAACTAGCCAGATCCACAAGAAATTCTATTAAGCTCCAAAACATGCAAAAAACAAACAAAATTAGAGCATAGAAAGAGCACGAAGTTTGAACAAGAACCTGTACTTTTAATGCTTCCTTAGCTTCAAATGAAATTCAGAGAGGAGTTTCCTTGCTTCTTGAACTTGATACTGAGCCAAATAAAGGCTATAGATGATGTTATATGCTTGAAAATTCAGAGGAAGAAAACTGAAATTGAGGTTGAAGATGATGTTACACGATCCACTGCTCCATTCTCTTGATGCTTGATGATGAAGAGAAGAGAGAATGCAGAGAATTCTTGAATGAAGATGAAGATTCGAGAGAGAAAACTCAGAGAAAGAGAGCGTGAAAATTTTGGAGTGTGAAGAATGAGCCAAGTCCTCTACAATTTCTGTTAGGATTGATATTTATATGGTGAGTTAACTGTTAACCACCTTGGTTAACAGTTAGAACTTTGGTTAACACAAGGTGTAGTGAGAAAGCAAAGGTGAAATGAGAAATAGAGATTGAGTGAAGGAATGCTCGTGTGATTCAATGTGGAGAGGGAGCATGGTAATTGTGGTGAGGTCAAGATGAAAGGTGATGATGTGATCCTAGTGCAGCAACACAGCTTGCTCTGTAAGTTTTTCATTCTCTTTTGGTTTGTTTCAACAAAAAGGAAAAGAAAAGTACATGTGCATGTAATACGTGCAAGGTATGTTTGGCTTTAAATGGCAAGGTTTAGTGACATGATACATGATGTATGCGCATGCTGAACCATAAGGGATAAGGTTTTGTTTACTTGATATGGAAGGAAACAGATGGTATGATGATGAGTTTGAACCATCATATCTCAATGATCATGGGGTGGAAATGATTGTTTTTTTGGTCATTTGGAAAGAGGTTATGGAGGACAACAACATTGGAGTTGAAAACATTTGCAAATGGAGTCCCTAACAATGTGAAAATGTCTCGTGAAAATGTTGATACATAACTGATGTAGCATGCCAGCCTGACCTGGCCTTGACCTACCATGGCGTGTGAAAGATATCAGTTAGAGGTCACCTCCTTTGAGCCACCATAACTCTCAAATGAATAATCAAATGAAAAATCTTTCAACACTAAAGTTGAAGGGGAGATGGAGAGGAACAAGATTGATGTTGAACAATTTTTCATTCGGAGTATCCATCATGGAGAAATTTGCCCTTGAACTTGGATAGAACATGCACACCAGCTGTTTGTGGAAATGAATGCGTGCTGACTGGTCATGACTTGCCAATTTGCCTTGATTTGTCTCAACTTTAATTGATCATATCTCTCTCAATTTTGATCCAATGGACATGTTCTTGGTATGATTTTGAAGCTTGGAATGTGAACTTTTGATAGGCCTCCCTAACTTCTCAATTTTGTGCTTGGAACATGGAGAAAGAATGCTTCAAAAGTGACCCTTCAACTTGATAAAACTTGCCATAAATGGAAACCCTAAGTTTCTAAATTTGGCAACTTTGAATCTTTCTTGATTTTTGATGAAACCCTAGACATTTCTTGATCAAATCTTCACCAAGGATCATACTTGAGATAAGGAACATGAATTTGACCTCAAAAAGTCAAGAGTTGACTTTTTTTCTGCACAGTTGACTTTTCCCCAATTCTCCTGATTTCTAGTCCATTGATCAATTGAAACCCTTATGAACCAAATTGATGGACAATTCTCCCATCTTAGACACTTAAGGACATGAGGAATACCATAGAATCAAGTCTTGCCCAAAAAATCAGAAATAAACTAATTTTATGGCAAACCTTAGTCTGGTGCCTTCAGTCTAGGAGAAATCAGCATATCCTTCCAATCCAAATTCCTCTGAGTATGATGTGTATCCTCTCAAACAATGATGAGATATGCCATTTGGAGATGATAAAAGCTTAAGGATCTTGCCCATTGGGGTGAATACTCAAGAATTCCAAAACCCTAAGTTTGCATTGGTTAGGAGAAAGTGGTTCCCTTGAGATTTCTTGACAAGCTTGATCACATGATGAAATAGTGGACTAATCAAGATCTCTTGAGGCTCAAAGCTCCTTTGATTTGACTTAGATACCTTGATCCCATGCTAAGACCAATGATATGCAAAGATGATAATGCAAAGAATGCAATGGAACATAAGCCAGTTAAAGTCAAAAATATGAGGGCAAATTTTGAGGTGTTACAGCTGCCCCTATTCAAACTTCTTGGATCTGAGGGTATGGAAGCGAAGGCTTCCGGACGGTCGGGATACATGGAGATTGAATACCAAAATACCCGCACAAATTTGCATCCTGGAAATGGAGAGACGACTCCGCTGGGGAACAATTAATAAAAGATGTAATGTCATGACACGGACGAGTGTCAGAGCTTAATACGGACGAAGTATTGAAGTGGATTGAAACTAACATGGACGAGTGTTGGCTGCGCTGGGGGACAAACACGGACGAGTGCCAAAAAAGTTCACACACGGACGGGTGCGGAAAGAACACGGATGGGTGCGGAAAGAACACGGACGGGTGTCAAAGGTCAATACGGACGGGTATCGAAACAAAAGTTCAAACACGGACGGGTGCTAAAAAGACATGGACGGGTGTCAAAGGTCAATACGGACGGGTATTGCAATAAAGGTTCAAACACGGACGGGTACTGAAAGGACACGGACGAGTGTCAAAGGTCAATACGGACGGGTATTGTAATAAAGGTTCAAACACGGACGGGTGCTGAAAGGACACGGACGGGTGTCAAAGGTCAATACAGACGGGTATTGCAATAAAGGTTCAAACACGGACGGGTGCTGAAAGGACACAGACGGGTGTCAAAGGTCAATACGGACGGGTATTGCAATAAAGGTTCAAACACGGACGGGTGCTGAAAGGACACGGACAGGTGTCAAAGGTCAATACGGACGGGTATTGCAATAAAGGTTCAAACACGGACAGGTGCTGAAAGGACACGGACGGATGTCAAAGGTCAATACGGACGGGTATTGGCTAAAAAGTTCAAACACGGACGGGTGCTGAAAGAACACGGACGGGTGTCAAAAGGTCAATACGGACGGGTATTGAGAAAATCAAATGGCAACTTTAGTGAGGATTGAAATGCTAAACCGAACACGGACGGGTATTAAAGGAACACGGACGAGTGTTTAGAATCAATACGGACGAAGTATGGAGGAAATGGAAAAGAACACGGACGAGTGTCAAAAGAACACGGACGAGTGTTTTAAAATCAATACGGGCGAAGTATTGAGATAATGGAAAAGAACACGGACGAGTGTTGAAAGAATATGGAAGTCAAAACACGGACGGGTGTTGAAGGAACACGGACGGGTGCTTAATGCTAACAACTATGAGGGGACAAACCAAAGGACCACCTAGACGGAGGGGTGAAAAGAAACCACGGACTAACGATCCTGACAAACAACTCTGCAGGGGTATACCAAATAGTCTCTCCAAATGACCAAATCCACGGCTTGGGGTATAAAGTTGGACGATATCTCCTGAATTACTATCCTTCATGTTGGGGAAACATCTGGCAAATGAGAACTCAAACTTGGCTTATGCTTCGAATGCATATGTTTGAATTTTTCTATGGCGTAATGCTCCATAAGAAATGGAATGCTACGCATTTAGGAGGATACCGTGCAACATGCTTATGCAATGTAAAAGAAGTGCCTCAGCAGAATACATGTTGAAGACGAAGGCAACTCCACCAGGGATGACAAACTAAGTTGTCCTCTGAAATAAAAGATCCTGCTGAGGAAGATTTCACTGAACGACCTCCTGACCACCAACTCTGCTGGAGATGAAAACTCCGAGAGAACTTCCACTCTATTGGAGATGGATAAAAACTACTGAAGGGGAACCCAAAGAGAAATCATCTCTGCTGGGGATTACCAATGACTTCTACCGAAGACAGAACCACAGAACCTGGATCTGAAAAATGCCAATACCAATTGCACTTAAAACCTGCTGGGGATGCCATCTGCCGTTGAACAAACCACTGCGAAGATCACCACCAAACTCTACTTGGGGAGACAAGTCAATAATACCGAACCTGCTTGGGGATATTACTGAAATTAACCTGCTGCTGGGAGAAATCTTTACCTTCACCCTGCTGGGGAATATCAGCCACTATTAGCAAACCTGCTTAGGGAACAGTGATTGACGACATCAACTCTGCTAGGGGATACCATCAATCTTACTCATCTGTTGGAGATCAGATCATATCGTTGCTGATGAGAAAAACATTTCCTGACTAGCTGAGGAAAATGGGTGTTCAGACTCTGTGGGGAAATAACATCTTTGTCCAAAGAAGACATTCCATCAGTTTCTTGCTGGGGATGCAGAAGTACCAACTTCTGACAGCTAGCTGAGAGAGTAATGAATCAATCACAACTCTAGTTGGGGAAATAATTCTTTGCACTCTAGCTGGGGAGAATAACGACCTGCTGAGGAGGATAAAATTTTCAATGTTGAGGAGAGTAACTCTACTGGGGAGAAATCCTGCTATCCTGCAAACAAAGTCAACAACCAATGCAAAATGGCTATCTAGATTACCATCCTAATGATTGTTATTTGAGCAATTTTCCATTGTTTTTCGATATGCTTCGCAAAGCTTAACATTTTCATATGCAATGTTTATCAAAATATCAGACATTTTCACAAACAAAGCAGTAAAAATAAAACACACGTGAAAAGCTCTTTGGATGAAATGAAATTTTATTGAATGAATTGGCCTGTAAATAGGCATTTACATTCGGAAGCAATTCCTGAAAAGAGGTAATTGCACAAAAATAGTAAAAGAAAGTACACATGTCGGTAATGTGGGGAACAGATATCCACCATGATTCAATTCAGCTATGACCCAATACGCCTCGCTTATCCACAGATGCTTTGGCCTTCGGAGAGACTGATTGAACTGATTCCTTTCCGTCGAAATCTCCATGTATCAAAAGCGTTCACAGATCGAACGTAGATCGTAGCCTCTTGCTTTCAAATCCCTAACTTTTGCCTAGATCGCCCTTTTCGGGTTTTCAATCCACTAGGATACCCATTTTTGCCAAAGTTGCCTTTTTAGGTTTTCAACTTCGCGGGTCTATTCTTTTCTTTTTCTTTTTTATCCCTAATTTTTGCCCGAACCTTTTCTTTTTATGGTTCGCCGGGATGCCCTTTTTTGCATGGATCTTCTTTTTATGTCCAGCGGGTCTCTATTATGCAAAGTATTTTTTGACTATGTCTGCATTCACAGGGGACGTAAAATCTTCGCCATCCATAGTTGAGAGTAATAAGGCTCCACCAGAGAAAACCTGTCTTACTACATATGGCCCTTTGTAGTTTGGAGTCCATTTGCCCCTGTGATCTGTTTGAGGAGGAAGGATCCTTTTCAAAACTAATTCACCAGCCTGAAAACACCGAGGACGCACTTTCTAATCAAAGGCTTTCTTCATTTGCTCTGATACAACCGACCATGTGCCATGGCTACCAATCTCTTCTCTTCAATAAGGCTTAGCTGATTCAACCTGGCGCGTACCCATTCAGCTTCATCAAGCTTTACATCTGCCAGAATTCTTAAAGAAGGAATCTCAACCTCTAATGGTAGAACTGCTTCCATACCATATACGAGTGAGAAAGGAGTTGCCCCAGTTGATGTGCGCACCGAAGTACGATAACCATGTGAAGCATAAGGCAACATATCATGCCAGTCTTTATACGTTACCGCCATTTTCTGCACAATCTTCTTGATATTCTTATTTGCTGCTTCAACAGCCCCATTCATCTTCGGACGATAGGGAGAAGAATTGTGATGTTCAATCTTAAAGCTCTGACATAGCTCCTTCATCATCTTGTTATTCAAATTTGAACCATTATCAGTAATGATTCTCTCCGGGACTCCATACCGGCAGATGATGTCCTTCTTGATAAACCGAGCTACCACTTGTCTGGTGACGTTGGCATACGAGGCTGCTTCCACCCACTTCGTAAAATAATCAATGGCAACCAAAATGAAACGATGCCCATTGGAAGAAGTCGGCTCAATCTTTCCAATCATATCAATGCCCCACATGGCAAAGGGCCAAGGTGATGACAACACATTTAGAGGAGTAGGCAGTACGTACACCTTATCTGCATAAATCTGGCATTTGTGACATTTCTGGGCGTACTTGAAACAATCAGACTCCATAGTCATCCAGTAATACCCCACTCTCAACAGTTTTCTAGCCATAGCATACCCATTGGCATGGGTACTGAAAGATCCCTCGTGAACTTCTTCCATTAACAGGTTTGCCTTGTGTTCATCAACACAACGTAGCAAGACCATGTCAAAGTTCCTCTTGTACAACACATCGTCTTTGTTCAAAAAGAAGTTCCCTGCTAGCCTCCTCAGAGTTTTCTTATCTTTGGTGGACGCACCCTCTGGATACTCTTGACTCTTCAGAAGAACCTTAATATTATGATACCAAGGTTTGCCGTCTGATACCCTTTCCACCGCAAACACAAAAGCGGGTCTATCCAGACGCATGATTTTGATTGAGGGAGTTTCATTCCAATGATTCACCTGATACATCGAAGACAACGTTGCCAGCGCATCTGCCATCTGATTCTCCACCCGGGGTATATGATAGAAATCAATTCTGTCAAAGAAAGGTAACAACCTTCTGGCATAGTTGTTATAAGGCACCAAGTTCGCTTGACGAGTTTCCCATTCACCTGTAATCTGATTAACTACCAACGCGGAATCACCATAAACATCGAGGTTCTTGATTCTCAAATCAATTGCTTCTTCTAACCCCATGATGCATTCTTCATACTCCGCCTCATTGTTGGTACATATGAACGTTAATCGGGCAGTGAAGGGTATATGAGAACCCTGTGGAGTCGTAATGATTGCCCCGATTCCGTTACCATATGAGTTAATAGCTCCATCAAAAACCAACTTCCATTGGGATCCAATTTCAGGTCCCTCATCAGGTAAAGGCTCTTCACAGTCTTTCATCTTCAGAAACATGATATGTTCATCAGGAAATTCAAACTTCATCGGTTGATAATCCTCAATTGGTTGTTCAGCGAGATATTCTGACAAAACACTTCCCTTAATGGCCTTTTGGGAAACATATTGAATATCGTATTCTGTCAGAACCATCTGCCAACGGGCTATTCTTCCAGAAAGCGCCTGCTTTTCAAACACATATTTGATCGGATCCATCTTCGAAATAAAAAGGGTTGTGTAGTTTAACATATACTGCCTCAAACGCTTAGCTGCCCAAGCGAGTGCACAACATGTTTTTTCCAGCATTGAGTACCTTGACTCACAATTAGTGAAGTTTTTACTCAGGTAGTATATGGCATGCTCTTTTCTACCTGACTCGTCGTGTTGACCGAGCACACACCCCATTGAGTTCTCAAGAACCGTAAGATACATAATCAATGGCCTTCCTGGCACTGGCGGCATAAGGACTGGAGGTTCCTGCAAATATTCTTTTATTTTTTCGAACGCCTTTTGACAGTTTTCGTTCCACCTGACCGCTTGATCTTTTCTTAACAATTTGAATATTGGTTCACACAAGGCTGTAAGATGAGAGATGAATCTAGCAATGTAGTTCAACCTCCCTAGGAAACCACAAACCTCTTTTTTGTTCTCGGTTCAGACATTTCTTGTATGGCTTTTACTTTTGTAGGATCAACCTTGATACCCTTTTCGCTGACAATAAACCCCAGTAATTTTCCATATCTCACTCCAAAGGTGCACTTGTTCGGATTCAACCTCAGTCTGAACTTTATCAACCTTTCAAATAGTTTCTGAAGATTCACCAGATGCTCTTCCTCCGTTTGTGACTTCGCGATCATGTCATCAACATAGACCTCAATCTCTTTGTGAATCATATCATGAAAGAGAGTCACCATTGCCCGCTGATAGGTTGCCCCAGCATTTTTTAATCCAAAGGGCATCACCTTATAACAGAATGTTCCCCACGGTGTTATGAACGTGGTCTTCTCCATGTCCTCTAGGGCCATTTTGATTTGGTTATACCCAGAGAAGCCATCCATGAAAGAAAATACAGAGTATTGAACAATGTTGTCCACTAATACGTCAATGTGAGGAAGCAGGAAATCGTCTTTCGGGCTTGCTCTATTGAGATCTCTATAGTCAACACACATCCTGACCTTTCCGTCCTTCTTAGGTACAGGCACAATGTTAGCAACCCACGGAGGATAATTTGTCACAACAAGAAAACCAGCATCCAACTGCTTCTGAACCTCTTCTTTGATTTTGAGAGACATCTCCGGTTTCGTCCTTCTCAGCTTCTGCTTAACCAGAGTACAACCTTCTTTGAGTGGCAGCCGGTGTACCACGATATCAGTGTCAAGCCCAGGCATGTCTTGGTAAGACCAGGCGAAGATATCCACATACTTTTGAAGCATTTCAATCAATCTTCTTTTTACACTGTCTTCCAAAGCAGCCCCAATCTTTACTTCTTTCTTTGCGTCTTCGGTCCCCAAGTTAACAATATCAATCTCCTCCTGATGAGGTACAATGACCCTTTTCTCCTGTTTCAATAGTCTGGCCAATTCCTCGGGTAAGTCACAATCTTCATCAATCTCTTCTTCAGCCTGATAAATGGGATTGTCGAAATCATATCGAGCCATAGCTGAATCATGATTGGTGGTATCTGAACAAGGAAACCTGCAATGATTGATGATTTATGTTTATTATGTATGCAACAAACAAAAACACAATGCCATTTTGCTCTGAGTTAATGCAAAAAGTAAAAAACAGAAAGACAGGGATCAAAATATTTGGATGTGAAAAACGTCTTTTATTAATGATAAAGAAAACACACAAAACATTCAAGCCCTACAAACAAGAATCACTACGTCTTGGGTAGAACGTAGGATTGACATATATGAAAAACAAAGGCAATTACTCTGGGCCGGTCACTTGAATGGCTTTCTCTGATGACCAGTTGCAAAGACTTTGACCTGGAATACAGGGGCGGATCCAATTATCCATATCACAATCGTTATCCCCTTCCTCATCTATAGCATTGACTCTGTCAAAGAACACACCAGCACTGGTAAAATGAACCGGACCATAAAACTTGGGAGGATCCTCAGGACGCCTGGGTGGCTTATACCTCATCCCGTAAGTATTCTGCTTTTTCTGGACTTCAATAACCTGACCCCATTTCTGCGAACTGCCGGCTTCAACCACAGCCCGTGCATCCTTGAAGGAAGACATGGAGACCTCTAGCTGATCCACCACTGGAGGCTGCTTTACTACTTCAGATTAGCTGACTTCATTGAGAGATTCCTCAGGGATCTTTACTGCTTCAAAAGCCTGGCATAAGGTTTCATGTATTTTGCCATCTACCTCCACATACTTGAAAGTAGATAGATGGCTTATCATGGTATCCTCTTCTCCGCAAACCGTCACCACATGTCCATCTACCATGTACTTCAACTTCTGATGCAGAGTAGACGTTACAGCCCCAACACTGTGAATCCATGGGCGTCCCAACAGACAACTGTAAGTCGGTTGGATGTCTATGATATAGAAGGTAGCGTCAAAAACCTCTGGCCCAACTTTAATTGGCAGCACAATCTCCCCGAAAACAGATCTCTTGGAACCATAGAAAGCATGCACCACCAAATCACTTGGCGTGCAGATTAACCCACGAGTGTCCAACTTCATCAGAGCTTTCTTCGGTAAAACATTCAAAGATGACCTAGTGTCAACAAGCACATGCGACATTAATGATCCTCGGCATTTAACTGAAATATGCAAAGCATTATTATAATTTCTCCCAGCTGGAATCAAATCAACATCAGTAAATCCCAAGCCATTTCCTGCATTAACATGAGCCACTACCCCCTCAAGCTGATTAACTGAGATCTCCTGGGATACATACGCAGCATTCAATACTTTCAATAGTGCGTTTCGATGCGCCTCAGAACATAGTAGCAGAGATAATATGGATATCTTAGACGGTGTTTGGTGCAGTTGGTCAACGATTTTGTAGTCGCTTTTTCGAATCAGCCTCATAAACTCTTCTACATTCTCTGAGAATGAGTTGTCACCTGGCTTTGCTGCGGAATCGTTCACCACCGGTGCCTGCATAGAATTATCCATAACCTGTTTTCCTTTGTCTGGCCTAGAACCACCAGCCTGATCATCAGATGGGATAAAGACTCTACCACTCCGGGTAATAGCTCCTGCTTCATCATTGCTTTCAACACTGGAGTTCATCACTAACGTTCCCACCAACTCTTGTTTCTGACCGTCAACAAACACTTCGGCACCATAGTTCCATGGGATAGCCTTAGTGCTCTCATATGGGACAGGCCCGGGAACTGTAATAATGACCGGCGTTGGCCTTGCCAGCGCTAAAATAGTTATCCTTTTAAAGGGAATTGTAACAGTGGCAACATCATTTCTTTTGCCAGAAACTTCCTTCAACTGATCACACCGATCAAACTGCAATCGACCTTCATCAATTAACCTCTGAATTCCGGATCTCAACAAATCACAACCATTAGTCTGCAGCATACACTCTGAGCAACTCTTATCATAACCAGCGAATACTCCACCCTTCATTAGTCTCTCTTTCACTACCAACAATGGAGTTTTCAGTTCATTCACGTCCAGAACCAAATTCAAAGATTCATCATCTTCTATAACAGCATTAACCATCGGCCCACCGTGGTCCGACATTGGGTTTTGAATAACATTTGGCACGTCGTTTGAGAAGTTGATGGCCTTAGAATCCACCAAATCTTGGACTTTATGATGAAACGCCCTACACCTTTCGATCGTATGCCCCGGGGCACCGAAGTGAAAATCACAATGTGCGTTAGCATCATAACCTGGGGGAAGTCTCCCTCTAGGTGGAGCCAGAGTGCGGAGCTCAACTAAATGCAACTGTAGCAAGTGTTGCAACAATTGAGCATAAGACATAGGCGGTTGATCAAAATGCCTTTCAGGATTCCTTTGCCGGTTCTGATACTGGCCAGGCTGCCTGTTTAGTTGCTGATTAGGATTATTCCTCCGCTGCGGAGGTGCACCCAGAATAGTTACAGAGGCAACTTGCTGATTGTAATTCTGACGCTGCTTTCCCCTACCATTGTTTGAAGAGACAGAATTCGCTTCCTCCTTCTTCTTATAGTTCGCATAAGGTTTCTTCCCTCCACTAGAAGAAGCCCCGTCACTGCCTGACACCTTTCCAGTTTTAATTCCACTTTCCAACATTTCCCCAACCAAGATCAGATCAGCAAACTTTCCTGACATGCAAGGCAACAGCTTCTCGTAATAATGACCTGGCGAAGTAGCCATGAACATATTCAGCATCTCCTTCTCCAACATGGGAGGTTGTACCCTTGCTGCCAGTTCACGCCACCTCTGGGCGTATTCTTTGAAGTTTTCACTATTCTTTTGAGACATACTCTGCAGCTGAGTCCTATTGGGAGCCATATCAGTATTATACTGATAGTGCTTGACAAAAACCTCTACCAGTTCTCTCCAGTTGTGGATGTTACATCTCTCCAATTGCATATACCATTCCAGCGATGCCCCAAACAGGCTATCCTGGAAGAAATGCATCAGTAATTTCTTGTCCCTGGAGTATGCAACCATCTTCCTTGCGTACGCCCGGACGTGAGTCTTTGGGCAAGTAGTACCATTGTATTTCTCAAAGGTGGGAACCTGGAACTTGTGCGGAATTACGACATCGGGGACCAGCCCAAGATCATCTAAATCCATACCCACAGAGTTCTAATTCACAACCCCTTTCAGTTGTTCTTCAATCAACCGGATCCTCTGATCATCAACAATCGGGGGAACACCAGCATCCCCGCCTTGCTCAGAAAATATGTCATCCTGTTGGTCATCATATCGACGGCCATGAACAGCACAAACATTATTTCCTCTTCCTACAACAGAAGGAATCACAACCTGCTCACCTCCGCCCGGAGGGATCACAACACCAGGAATAGGGACATTTCCACCCGGAGGACCAATAGGAATACCATTACCATTAGCACCTCCGCCCGGAGGAATAACATTGTTCTGGAGACCACCATGTAGTACACCATCCTCATCTACTCTTGCCACCAGGGGTTGAACAAGGGTTCTGAGCTGCTCCTGCCCCTGTGGAACTCCTTGCATCAGTTCCATGAACTGGGCCATGCGAGTCTGCATGGCAGCCATCTCAGCCTGCATCTGTTCCATAACTCTCTTTTTATTGGATCTAGTAGAATACCGATGAATCTGCTGGTCAGCAATCCTGCCTGTGGAAGAATGTGATAAGAAAACCATAGATAAACCTGCTATGCAAAATGCAAAATGGCTATGGTTATGCAAATGCAAATGCAAACATCATATTTAAACATTCCCAGGACGTATCTGCTTTGATTCCAGTCTTTGAAACCAGGCAAAGGATTGGACACAATATCGGAAAATAAATCCGAACACAAAAATACCGCAGAACCCACCCAAAGGAAGCACACCCTTTATAAAAGTGAGAGGCGTTGAGACACATATAATTAAACCAAGCATTTTAATATCATATCATAAGAATTCATACAGACGAGTCTGATACGGTCAAAGGTGATTCCATCAACAATCCTGATGGTAATCCCAACAAAATACAAACAAAAACATCATTACAAATTAATTCCAAACAGACTGGCTTCAACTTCTTCAAGAAGATCCACAGTATCAGGATGCGTAGGTTGTTCTATCAGACCCTTGATCAGCCTGTTCCTCTTTTCAAGGTCTTGATTTAGCCTAGCAATCTGTTCTTCAGCATTGTTGCCTTCGCGTCTTGACTTCTTGACTTCCGCTTGCAACTTGAGCTCTTCAATTTCTTTCTGAGCTTCCTTCCACTTATCAGAGAAATGCTTTCCCCTTTCTTTCACTCTTTGAAACTCTTCTTTCAACTCCCTATTTTCAATCTTGGCCTCTTCCCACATCTCCTGATATGTGGTAAGCTTGGCTTTTGTCTCAGTCAAGAGCTTTTTGGCTTCCCTGTGAGCTTTGCCTGATGATTCTGCCGTCATACTGACTTTTATGAAGTGCTGAGCTCTGTCACTGAGGTCTTTCTCCTTTTTGTCTAGGCGCTCTGTCAAATCTTGAACTTTCCATTTCAACTCCAAGTTGTCATGTAAAGCACCTTGCAGTTGACTACTCATACCAGCATTTTCCACCCTCAAATCATGCACCAATTTTCGCTGCTTATCGAATTCTTTAATGGGTACAGTGAGCCTCTCCTCTACAATCCCAGGATACAAGGGAGGCGCCCAATCAAAAGTCAAGTAGAACTCTTCCACTCTCTTCTTTACCCATTCTACATTAGGAGAGAGCGCCTGATTGTTGGGTTTACCCAAGACGGCTTTTCCTTTCTTCTGTCTATTGAGCCGTGCTTCGGAAGCTTTCTGCGCTATAGCTAGACCATCAGCTACATGAAAATACAATGACTCTTTCAACTCTTTCACAGTTGGAGGATTTTTCAGAGCATATCCAAACTGCCTGATAGCCAAAGAAGGATTGTAATTAATACCCCCTTTTCTCCTTATCAATGGTACGTTAGGGTATTCACCACAGTTGTGCAAAATGTCTTTGCCAAGCAATCCTTGATCCACCCAAACAATATCCTTAGCATCTAGACACATCAGACGTTTGCTCCATTCCAAGGAAGTTTTAGTATCCACGAAAATACCTGACCGAGGTAAACGGTTGTCATACCCCAAAATTTTCCCTCTCATTTTTCATATCATTTAGCATATACTTTCATTGCATTGCATTGCATTCAAGTCATAGAAAAATAAGACATTTCATCATTGGTTCATCATAGGGCATGTCATCAGTTAATTTCAGAGTATTGATTGTCCAAAGCAAGAGAGCTAGAGCCAAGGGTCTCCCAACGAGCCTCAAGAGTCTCTTATATCATATGACATCCCATTTGATCCCACAAGTCATTGGAAGATGGGAATTCATCAAGAAGATTGGACAGTACATCATCTCCTATAAAAAATATTCAAAATTAGGGTTTTGGTTTCAAGCAGCTTCCTGATGAAATTTTGGTTCAAACTTGATCTCAAGGGTTTCTACATGATGTCAAGTGTCTAAGGATGGAAGATTACCCATTGGTTCATTTCAAAAGGTTTTCAATTGGCCAGTTGCTTGAGAATCAAGAAATTGGGGGAAAAGTCAAATGTGCAGAGGAAAAAGTCAACTCCTGACTTTTTTGGGTAAAATTCATGAAATTCAAGTCACATATGTTCATTGACCAAGATTTGATCAAGAAATGATGGAGGAATCATCAAAAATCAAGAGTTGTACAAAGTTTCCATTTTTAGAAACTTAGGGTTTCCAAAAATGGCAAGTTTGGACCATTTTGCACTACACTTCAAGGCATTATTTCTTCAAGATAAAAGCTTCAAACTTCAGGGCTAAGTTGAGCCAATCAAAGATCACATCCTAAGCTTCAAATCCATATAAAGAACTCTTCAATTGGATCAAAATTGAAGGAGTTGTGTTCATTCAAAGTTTGACAAAATCAAGGCAAAAACCAGGTCATGACAAGGTAATTCCAAGGCGCCCGACCATAATTTCATCGAACAGGTGGTGTTCCAAATGTCAAGCTAGTTTTCTCCATGAAGAAGGCTCCAAATGAAAAAAGGTTGAACACCAGTCTTGTTCGTCTCCATGCCCTCTACAACTTTCATGTTTATCACTTTTTCATCTGATCAAGGGATTAAGAGTTATGGGAGGTCAAAGTGAAGGTCTCCAAGCTGAATTTGCCTTGGGCCATTGGCCAGGTACGCGTGACATCCAACCAAGACACAAAACCAGTTTGACATCAATGTCTTTGGAGCCATTTTCAAACCATTTTAAAGATTCATTTTAACTTGCAATCAACATCAACAATGTTCTATGTCATGTCCTCTCTTCAATGCATCCAAGACCATATCAAATCATACACTATATATGAAGCAATTCCTCCTCAAAGTCATCAACTTGAACATGAGGTTAGGACTGGAAAAATAGAAAAGGATGGCATTTGTTCTTGTTGTTATTGATTCGGTTCACACGCATGGGATACACACATCACATTTTACTTCATTTGGACCAACATTTCTTACACATGCCATACATGTCATGCTACACCATACACTAAAGAGGAAAATGAAGAAACTTGTTCAACAAGTATTCATTCTGCTGCACTAATACCAAAACAACATCACAACCACTGATCACTAAACCTCACCATAAGTAACATAAACTCTCTTCACTCTACCACCACACCCTAACTCGGGCATAACAGATTTGACTCACCATTGAATTCAGTTAACTTGGGTTCTAACTGTTAACTGCATTGGTTAACATTTAACTCATCATATATAAACTTTCTTCTAACAGAATTTGAGAACACACTTCATTTTCTCACTCTCACACCTCAAAGCTCTAAAGTTTCTCTCTGAATTTTCTCTGTCTCTCTGCACGATTTCATCATCACCTTCATCCATATTTCATCATTATCATCATCAATTGTGCATCATTGATGAAGAACAAGTTGAACCAGAATCAAGTGTAGCATCTCTTTCAAGTTGCATTTCTCTGTTTTCATCAAGATTCAAAGCTCCACACGCATTTATTTTGCTCAAGCACAAGAAGCTCACGATCCTCCTCTCTGGCCTTCTTTTTATCTCAAGATTCTTCAATTTCAGGTTCAAACTACTTCAACTTTTATTGCATCGTATCTCACTAATTTTGGCTTATTGTTGCTTGATTTGAGCTTACTAGAAGCTATGAATGATCCGGATAGTTGATAGGCTCTCTAAGAGCATAGTTGCAGAACTTAGGGCAAAATCCATCCGTTCGATTCTCACTGATGGTGTGTTGTTTGTGAAAATTAATTGTGGATCCATGTTCTCCTTAACTTCCTCTTTCATTTGATGTACGTTTTATTAATTTCTGGAGGTTTTGATTAGTTGCAGTGGCCGGAGATGGCCGGAGAAGATGACCGGAGGTCCTTCTCCGGCCAGTGAGGGTTCAGCTAGGGTTTAAGTTTCATTTTATAACACAGTCGTTCGATTTTGTTTGATCAAACGCATAATAATTTGCCAGCATATTAATGATCATGTGCATCACGCGTGACTTCTTTTTTCTCTCAGACATGATTGCATGTGTGTGGTTCATCTTAACTAACATGTACTTGTGTTCTGATCCATGTGATTGTTATGCCTTTCTTGATGATTGTTGACTGATTGATCCTATGGTTGTGAGTGAGTCAATTGTTGACTGAATGTACACCATAATTCTCATGCACACACGCGCATAATGGACCAGACTTAATTGCTTTTCACACACCCTTACTTTGAGTCCACTTGATTTTAAACTGGCATTTTACTCACGCTGCACCCCCTGCTTTAATTTTCTTTGCATTTTATTTTTTATTTTTTATTTTGACATAGTTTTCATTTTCTTTTATTAAAAATACTAAAATGCATCTAAAAATTCCATAAAAATTTATGAACTATTTTTACACATTTAAATAATTTTTTATTATTTTTATTTCTGGTTTTGTGAATATTTGATCATATTTTGTGAATTTTATTTTATTTCCTTTTTCAAAGTGTTTCTTCTTTGATACATGAACTTTAGATAATTGTTTTGCATAGCTCAAAAATTATTTCGAATCCAATATTTTTGTCATGTTTAAACAACATATTGAAGTGTTAAAAAACATTTTTATCATATTTTTAAGGTCATTTTATCATGCATTTTGATCTTCATCTTTGTGCATTCTTTTGGTTTGTTTCAATGTGACTTTGGACCTTCATTTCACCTATGTTCTCTTTGAATTTTTGCATGAACTTTTGATACATGTTTAGGTTCTGACTTAAGTGATTTTTGATCTAATTTCATAATTTTTAAAAGTCTCTTTCTATTTTTTCCTTGTTGATGATTATGGGTAACATTTTGTGTGTTTCTCTTGAACTTCTAACTTTGTTTGATTAGGAGGCATTCATGCCATTGCCTTAGAACTTGCATGAGCATTTATAGGTCATTTCATAAACATTAAAGGTCATCCATGTTAGATTATAGGTCATTTGTCATTTTATTTTGGTTCATAAATGTTTGTTGCTTATGTGAACTACTTTGACCTAGTTTGAATGCATCTTCTTCAACATGTTTCAATTTGTCTTGTGTGTATCTTTGTGACATCATTCATGCATTCTAATATGATCATACATATCATACACTACTGACTTACATCCATTCTTATTCATGTTCATGTTTCATCCCTCATTCCTAACTTGCATTACAAGTATGCCATCTTATGTGAACTTGAACATTGTTTGAATTTCTTTTCATCTTGTCTTCTCTTCTTGAATCATTGCACTCATGCTTTGTATGGTCATCCATATACATTCATATTCATTATAATATGCCATTCATCTCTGACTTTGACATTTCTTCATGCATTTATTCATGTTTGTATGCCATACACATTCATACTTCATCTTTAATTCATAACTTGAACTTGTGTGAATCTTTGGCATCTTTCTTGACATAGTTTGATCCCACTAGGTACCCTAACCCTATTAGAACATCCTTAGACATAGATACTGACTTTAGAGGTCCTTTAGCACTTAGGGTCCTTTCCTTTTAGGTTTAGGCTTTGTTTGATTCATAAGTTCATTTCATGAGATGTTTGATGCTTAATTGTCTTTCTTCTTTTACTTATGCTTCCTTATTCAATTGTTTAGCTAACCTTTTCATGTAGGGGCTAATGGTAAGTTGAGTGTGTGGATATGCTTCCACACACACCTTCTTCCCTCATCTCTTTAATGCTTTCTCTTTTGTGTTTGTGCAAATCATTTCAATGCTTTCTTTGTCTAACTTCTTTCTTCTCCCTCTTGGTTCATAACTCATCTTCTATCTTAGAAGTGAGTTATGTTACCTCTTGCTCTCTTCTTCTCTCTTATTTTAGACTTAGGCTTCTAAACCAAACTTAACCATTAGGAACATCCAAGCATGATAATATTAGGGTGAGTCTTAGTCCCCTTTAGTCTTTACCTTTGTTTCTTTTGAGTCTTTCTGCTCTCATCTCAAAACAACTTCAAAATACTTAATAAAGGTTGAAACATCTTCATGTGCCATGAGCCTTATTCCATGGGGGGGGGGGGGGGGGGGGGGGGCTTGCATGCATTCCATCTTGGAATGTGTTGTAGGTTTTCTAGCATGATGTACAAGTCTTTAACATGAAGTGGTTTCACAAACAAAACCAAAAACACTTCTTCATTTAAAAACAACAAAAACATTTAATAAAGGGAATAGGCTAGTGTGCTTAAGCCTTTAACTTTGGAAGTAAGTTTGAGGATTTTCTTCATACTTAGTGTACTTCATCATCATTTCATTTTGGAATGATGCATGAGATGCACATTCCATTGAAAAAGACTTAGGTACACTTACCTATGCAAAACACTTCAAATAAAAAACTTCTAAAACACTTCAAACAAACAAAAAATGTCTTTCCTTCAGCAATTCTCTTCTCATCTCACTCACTCTCAACATACGAACGTGATTCTCCTTGTTCTCTTGCAATACAATAACGCACTCGATTCAGCGAGCCTGCAACACCTGAGCTAGAACATTAGTCGTTCCCTAAAAAACACAAAAACAGTTTTCCCTTAGTTATGGGGAACTACATTGCTCTGATTCTCATGTTCCCGATGAGATACGTAGCCAGTGGTGTAGGGCCCATTCGAGCACTTCTTTTATTTTTCCTACATTTTTTTCTCGTTCTCTCTCAGTTCCTTTTCGCTTATCACCCTTTGAGCAGTACTTCAAGCGTGGATCCCGTCGAGTACGACGGACGTGAAGGGGTGCGATAACATTCCCTTCACGTAACCGACTCCCTTACCCGTTCTCTTTGGTTCGCGAGACTTGGTTCTTTCCTTTCTCCCAGGTTTGTGCAGCATTACCTTTCCCTTTCTTTGGGATAAAAATGCCTGGCTGGTGACTCTTCTTTTTTTCTTTCGCGCCACTTTTGCGTTTGTACCTGGATGAAAATCCCGAGAGCGACAGTTGGCGACTCTGCTGGGGAATCTCTGGTTCCCTATGCGAGTCTCTCCTAACGCTTGTTTGTTTTGCTTATTGGGTGTTTGATTTGTATGGCTTTAGTTTAGCTTTACTACTTTTATTTATAGCTTTATCGCTTTACTTTACCGCCTTTACTGCATTTTATTTATATCATGCATCATCTATTCTGGACTGTCTGGTTTCCTTTGGCGGGATGGGATTGTTACTGTGAGATGAGCCCATTACCCAGGCTCGAGTGTACTTTAGGACTTAGAGTGGACAGTCACAAGGCTCTCATGGTATTTAGCCACGGGAGTAGTTGTGAGTTCCACAGCCAGAGTGCGACTTTCTTAGGATTATCTTGATTTGAGGGTTTTCCTCATTCAGGATATGTCTTTGAGAGTTATGTGCATCTGGTGACCGATCATTGAGGACCTTAGTGGAAACATCCCTCTTTAGTGGTGACAGTGGCAGACCATATTCTGTGGCAAACCCATTCGCACCCGAGGGCCCACTTTGGAACTTGCATAGGATGGCCTTTATTTTGTGGTGAATCAGATGACGATCTCTTTGTTTGGCGATAGCATTGTATCCCGCGGGCTGGATGTGCTATTGCTTCTCATTCCGGGATCCGAATCTAAGGATCCTACCTTTTTAGAACACACCTGTGAGATTGGGGGGATGTTTACAGGTTTGCAGGTAACCTTGACCTTCTACCTTCCCTTTTGTGTGGTTCTCCTAGGTTCAGTAATTTGGGTACTTTGTTCTAGTATTCTGGATCTGGTTCTTTACTGGTGCTTGGGTCTGATATTCTTGATATGCTGCTACACAGACACTTGGCTCTCTCACAGTTGTTGCACCGACACTGCAGATTCTGGCTCTGATCACTTACCTAGCTGCATTTCATTTCATGCATCATTAACATTTATGTCTTTTCTTTCCCAGGTCTCAGTTTTGTTTTCGATTCCGGTGGGTATTTTCTCTATTTCAGATGGAAGGTCCTCTGAGAAATAATAATGTGCATTACTGGTTTCCGACGCCTAAGGTGGGACAGATCAAAGAATTGGAAGATTTAATGAACAGTAACCAACTGGATAAATTCAGAAAGAGGTTTGGGAATATCTTAAGTTATGTGAGCCTTCTTACTCCAGATCAGCATGATACTCTGCATACTCTCTTGCAGTTTTATGATCCTCAGCTCCGTTGCTTCACATTCAATGATTATCTTCTGGTACCAACTTTGGAAGAGTTCTCTGATATTCTGAAGATTTCTGTCAAAGATACTCCTCCTCACTACGGTTCAAAGAGTGTTATTCCCGACAATGTCATTGCAGAGGCTATCCATTTGAGGGTATATGTGGTTAAGGATAATGTTAAGGAAAAGGAGGGTTGTAAAGGGTTCCATCTAGACTTTCTGATTGAAGAAGCGAAGAAGAGTTTTGTTGGTGGTGATTTGTTTACTTCTAATGCAATTTTAGCTCTTTGTGTGTACGGAATTTGTCTGTTTCCAAATATAGCCGGATTTATTGATATGGATGCAAGCAGTATCTTTGTCAAGAAGAATCCAATCCCTACTTTGTTAGGTGATGTATACCATTCCGTGCATTACAAGAATGAGAAAAAATGAGGAAGATTGGTATTATACTGTGCTCCCTTATTCCATGCTTGGTTTTCCAGACATTTGCCAAAGTCAGAAGCTATTACAGGAAGCTCAGGCGGAAATAGCTGATCTCAAGATCCGGGCGGAAGTGAAGAAGTCCAAGACAGAGCCAGACTATGGTAGTACTATGGGGAAGAATTGTGTCAGAATATCAACACTTTGTACCAATCCTTCAGTTTGAGAGAATGCTTGATCAGAGGCTTGATTGAGGCACCGGAAGATCCCGAGAATGCTATGCTGTTTGAGGAGGTCAAGAGGCTCAGTCTAGGGTTGCAGGATGTGGTGTTTCGTCTGTTTTAGCTTTCATTATGTTGATGTTATCCGATTACCTACAGAATTGTTGTAGGAATCGCTGTTTTAATTTTTGAATTTGGATTGTATGTTTCCAAATACTTGTTCAGACTCGGTCCCTTTGGGTTTTCTTCCAGGTATGATTTGCTCAGTATTTTGTCCAGTGGCTTTCTCGATATTACTTCACTGTTCACTGCCACCTGATCACGACACCACTTCAACAGGGTTCTACACCTATTCACGCACTTGTCCGAATGAATGTTCTTATCAACTGATGTATCTCGTGTGTTATCTGAATGCTGCAGACTTCTGAAATACCGGAATCGGGGCACGAAAAGGCCTGGGAATAAAAAAACATAACATTGCATTGCATGCATTTCATTTTTGCATTTTTGTTTGTTTTTCAGGTACCCTATCTGGTTCTCATAGTTATTCTGTCAACAGGAAGTATTGCTACCGATCACATACATCCCTACTCTACACGAGGCAATCGAAACAGAATGGTTGATCAAATTCAGAATGATTTGGCTGAGATGAGGACCCGTATGGACCAGTTCATGGATCTCATGACCGGTATGGCACAGAACCAAGAGAGATTGAGACTTATGGTCGAGCGCCCAGAAGTCACGCTGGAAGGTAATCACGTTGACAATTCACAGCCAAAGGGCACTCCTCCTCCTGTTGGTACTCCGACTCCTAATGGTAATCTGGGTATTGGGGCTGCCAGAAATGTTGGTGTTAATCCTCCTCTGGAAGATGTTCAGGAAGATCAATTCACCTTGTTGGATGCTGATATGGGTAATCCCCATGACAAAAGGTTTGATGAGCTGGCTGAGAAAATAAGGGCTATGGAGTGCAAGAACTCACTAGGCATTGATGTTACTAATCTGGGTCTGGTACCGGGGGTCAGAATTCCTCCAAAGTTCAAGCCACCCAATTTTGACAAATATCATGGCAATACGTGTCCCCAAACACATATTCAGGCTTACTTTGGAAGAATCTCAGCCCACACTGATGACGAGAAGTTGTGGATGCACTACTTTTAAGATAGTTTGGCTGGAGCTTCATTGGCTTGGTACATGAAGTTGAACATGGTTGCTGTGAGAAGCTGGAAAGATTTGGCAAAAGCGTTTCTGAAACAATATCAGTATAATATCGACATGGCTCCCAATCGCACTCAGCTGCAAGGGTTGTCGCAGAGCGCTAAGGAAACCTTTAAGGAGTATGCTCAAAGATGGAGAGAAATGGCCGCCCAGGTTCAACCTCCTTTACTTGAGCGAGAAATGACGGATATGTTCATGGGTACCCTACAAGGGGCATTTCTTGACAGATTAGCTGCTTGTCCATCGACAGGATTTTATGATATCGTGATTGTTGGTGAAAGGATTGAGAATCTGTTGAAACTCGGGAAGATTCAGGATGTAAGTGGTACTGGTTCTTCAGGAACAAAGAAACCTTTTTCTAATAGGCAGAAAAGGAGAAAAGGCGAGACAAGCGCTGTGTACCGAGGACGGGGAAAAGGACGTTCTCAAGCTTATCACCAAGTAGGTGCAGTGACAATCCCAACACCATCTGTTCAGCAATAGCAGCTACAACAGCAAGTTCAACAACAACAACAACAACCACCGTTCCAACAAAGGTCTAGACAGAGGGACCGCAAGATTGACCCTCTTCCTCTGACCTACTCAGCATTGTTACCCTAGTTACTCTAATTGAAATTGGTCGAACTTCGTACCATGAAACCTCCTGTTGCTGGTAACTTGCCACCCAATTATGACGCTAATGCCCGCTGTGATTTCCATTCAGGTGCTCCGGGCCACAACACCGAAAAGTGTTAGGCATTTCAAAATAAGGTACAGGATCTGATAGATGCTAAAGCAATCAACTTTTCTCCACCTCCTAATGTTATCCAGAACCCCATGCCGAACCATGACGGGGCAAATATGCACGCCATTGAGGATGGAAAGAGGTTGAACTTGGTGACAGATATCAATCGGGTGAAGAATTTATTACTGGTAGTGAAAGATCGTCTATTAAAGGGACAGGTGTTCCCGGGTTGTGACCGAGATTGTTCAGAATGCATGGGTCAAGATAATGGCTGTGATAGACTGAGAGTTGGTTTGCAGAATTTGATTAGTGAAGGCCGTCTACAGTTTGACCGTGTTGTGAAAGATAACAATGAGGTGTCAGCTGTGACAATTTCGTCTTATAAGCAGGCCGTTGAGGTTGTTAGAGCAGGTGATGCCCAGGGCTGGGGCAAGCTGATCGAGACATCAGTGAAAGAGGATAAGTTTGGTATTGGCTATCAACCATCTCTGGCTTCGGATGCGAAGTACAACGGACCCATCACTTTCAGCAGTGGTGGAATCATTTACCCAGATCAGTCTTGTGCGGCTACAGAAGATGGCATTGACATTGATTGTGACTTGGACAATTGGGTACGTCCACGTGTCTCAGGACAACAATTGCAAAACTAGTCCGTTGAAGAAATCATTCAAGTTACTTTGCAAACAAAGTAATTTTCCTTGTTTTTCTCTAACCATAATGCATCTCAAAATCTTGCGCTCTGCCCAAGGCGTACAGATTCATTTGTAGGGCCATGGATTTTCATTTACAATTTTTAATCATTAATAAAGGACGTTTTACATTCAAACTTGTGTTCCTTGTCTTTCATTTTATTTTTGCACAAAAACACTAAAAATGGCAATGTTTTGTTTTCTTTTTGTTTTAAAAAAAAAAATTCTAAAATAAAGCATGAACCCATTCGTGCAGACTTGATCCTCCGGATTCCACTGATAACGGTTCTGCTAGGCTATGTATGACTTTGACAAACCGATTTATCAAGCCGAAGAAGGGGTTGAGGAAGACTGTGAACTCCCTGAAGAATTAGCCAGATTGCTAAAACAAGAGGAAAGGGTCATTCAGCCTCATCAAGAGACCATAGAGATCATCAATATTGGTACCGAGGATGCTAAGAAAGATATCAAGATCGACACCAACTTGTGGACGGATGTAAAGAAAGTCTTGATTGAGATGTTGTGTAAGTATGTTGATATCTTCGCTTGGTCTTATCAGGATATGCCAGGGTTAGATACAAACAATGTTGTGCACAGATTGCCATTGAAAGAGGGTTGTCCTCCTGTCAAACAGAAGCTTCGGAGAACTAAACTAGAAATGGCTCTCAAAATCAATGAGGAGGTACAAAAACAGTTAGATGCAGGATTTCTAGCCGTCACTAATTACCCACCATGGGTTGCAAATATTGTTCCGATGCCAAAGAAAGACGGAAAGGTCAGAATGTGTGTGGATTATCGAGATCTTAATAGAGCGAGCCCGAAAGATGATTTTCCACTGCCTCACATCGATGTGCTGGTTGATAATACACCTCAGTTTTCAGTATTCTCCTTCATGGATGGTTTCTCCGGGTACAATCAGATCAAGATGGCGCCTGAAGATATGGAGAAGACCACGTTCATTACCCCATGGGGTACATTCTGTTATAAAGTGATGCCTTTTGGGTTGAAGAACGCTGGGGCAACGTATCAGCGGGCAATGGTAACATTATTTCACGATTTGATTCACAAAGAAAATGAATGCTATGTGGGCGATATGATTTCCAAGTCGCAAACAGAAGAAGAACATATGATTAACTTGAAGAAGTTATTTGAAAGGTTGAGAAAGTTCCGTTTGAGGTTGAATTCGAACAAGTTCACTTTCGGAGTGCGTTCTGGAAAGCTGCTGGGTTTCATCGTAAGCGAAAAAGGAATTGAGGTTGATCCTGCCAAAGTGAAAGCAATACAAGATATGCCTGAACCGAGAACAGAAAAAGAGGTTCGTGGTTTCTTAGGAAGATTGAACTATATTGCAAGGTTCATATCTCACCCAACTGCCACGTGTGAACCAATATTCAAAATGCTAAGAAAAGATCAAACGGTCAGGTGGAATGACGATTGCCAAGCGGCATTCGATAAAATAAAAGAATACTTGCAGGAACCTCCAATTCTCATGCCTCCAGTTCCAGGGAGACCTTTGATAATGTACTTGACAATGCTTGAAGGTTCTATGGGTTGTGTTCTCAATCAACACGACGAGACAGGTAGGAAAGAGCATGCTATCTACTACCTGAGCAAAAAATTCACTGACTACGAGTCCCGATACTCAATGCTTGAGAAGACATGTTGTGCACTGGCATGGGCTGCTAAGCGATTGAGGCAGTATATGCTCACGCCCACAACTTTGTTGATTTCCAAAATGGATCCAGTCAAGTACATTTTCGAGAAAACCCAACACTAACAGGAAGAGTTGCACGGTGGCAAATTATTTTGACAGAATATGATATCCAGTATACTTCTCAGAAAGCCATCAAAGGAAGTATCCTATCAGACTATCTTGCACAACAGCCGATTGATGATTACCAACCCATGAAATTTGATTTCCCTGATGAGGACACCATGTTTCTCAAAGTTAAAGACTGCAGGAACCACTCCCGGAGGAGGGGCCAGGCCCTAAATCCAAATGGAGTTTGATGTTTGATGGGGCCGTCAACATGAATGGATGCGGAGTTGGAGCAGTTCTTATCACGCCGGAGGGTGTTCATATGCCCTTCACTGCCTGAGTAACTTTCGGATGCACCAACAATGAAGCAGAATATGAAGCTTGTATAATGGGGATTGAGGAGGCGGTTAATTTGTGAATTAAGACCCTCGATATCTTTGATGATTCAGCTTTAGTAATCAATCAAGTGAATGGGAACTGGTACACGCACCAGGCACATCTGATTCCGTATAGAGATTATGCGAGAAGACTGTTGACGTTTTTCATAACAGTAAAGCTGTACCATATTCCTCGAGGTGAGAATAAGTTTACTGATGCCTTGGCCACATTGTCTTCTATGATCAAAGTGAAAAAGTGGAACCATGTACCCAAGATTGAGGTGTCTCGTCTTGACAGACCTGCATTTGTGTTTACTGTTGATGCAACGTCCGATGACAAGCCGTGGTTTCATGACATCAAGTGTTTTTTGAAAATTCAGGAGTACCCGCCTGGAGCATCTACTAAAGATAAGAAGACTTTGAGGAGGTTGTCTGGTAGCTTCTTCCTGAACCAAGGTGATGTGTTGTACAAACGAAACTTTGACATGGTTTTGCTCAGATGCGTGGATAGACACGAAGCAAACATGTTGATGCAAGAAGTGCACGAAGGCTCTTTCGGTACCCATGCCGGAGGACATGCAATGGCAAAGAAACTATTGAGGTCGGGGTATTATTGGTTGACAATGGAGACAGATTGTTGCAAGTACGCCCGCAAATGTCATAAGTGCCAGATTTATGCAGACAAAGTGCATATGCCTCCGAATCCGTTGAGTGTCATGTCCTCTCCTTGGCCCTTTACAACGTGGGGCATTGATATGATCGAAAAAATTGAGCCTACTGCTTCAAACGGCCATCGCTTCATCTTGGTCGCCATTGATTATTTCACGAAGTGGGTTGAAGCAGCATCTTATGCCAACGTCACTAAGCAGGTGGTAGCTCGTTTCCTGAAACGAGATATCATTTGTCGCTATGGAGTGCCCGAGAGAATCATTACTGATAATGGTTCTAATCTGAACAACAAAATGATGGCTGAGCTGTGCCGGGACTTCAAAATCGAACACCACAATTCTTCTCCGTATCGCCCGAAGATGAATGGCGCTGTTGAGACGGCCAACAAGAATATTAAGAAGATTGTGCAGAAAATGGTTGTCACATATAAATATTGGCATGAGATGCTACTGTTCTCCTTGCATGGGTACCGAACGTCAGTGCGTACGTCCACTGGGGCAACATCATTCTCACTTGTGTACGGTATGGAGGCAGTCCTATCGGTTAAAGTTGAGATTCCATCCCTCAGAGTCATGATGGATGTCAAGTTAAACGAAGCTGAACCGGTAGAAGATGAAGATTTTATTTCCTCCAGCAGTGTTGTTGCAACACTCTTTTAGAATCAATTGCATGACAACAAGCAACATCCTCTTTATATGAGAAAGTTGTGTGTCTCTAGTTATCAGACGTTATCTTTTCCATCAAATGGTATCTCTCAGGTTGTGCCTGTCAGAGAAGTTTGTTGTGAATTTCCAACATATGGTTGTCTCTTTATTTGAGAAGTCTGTTGCGTGATCTAACTTGCCCATATCTCCTGTGAAGATCCATGGTAGAGTTATTGATTCCTAGTTCCTGGAAAATCTCGGCAGAAGATTTCCAGTTGACCTCGGTAGAAGGTATTTTCTTTCCGAAATCTCGGCAGTAGATTTCTTGGATATTTTCAAAAGATTTCCAACAAACCTCGGCAGAAGGTGGCTTTATTTCAGATTTCTTGGTTGATCTCGGCAGTAGATTCTCCAGTGAGTTTTAAAATAGAATTTGCAACAAGCCTTGACAGAAGGTATTTTCTTTCCAAGAATCTCGGCAGTAGACTTCTCGGATAATTTCAAAAAAAAAGGATTACAGCAACCTCGCCAGAAGGTATTTTCTTTTTAGGATCTCGACAGTAGAATCCTTAAAAGATCTTTCAGCAGAGCCTCGTCAGCAGGCATGTTCTCGATTAATCCTTGGCAGTAGTAATTACATGCAAAATCTCGGCAGAAGGCGTTTCATTTGAAGGTTCTCTGGTTGATCTTGGCAATAGATTCCCCAGTAAATTTTTTATGGTTGACACATTTCTCAAAAAAATCTTGGTAGAAAGTATTCCCAAATTAAGTCCTAAGTCTCGATAGTAGACTCCTCCAGTTGATATCTTTTAAAATCCCCACAGTGGACCTCGTTCAGTAGGTCCTCCTAGTGGAATTTGTTAAAAGATCTTGTTCAAAGCACTCTGAGTTTACTGCCTTTGTTGTCGAGTTTATTACCTTTGTTTTAGGTAGTATTTCTCGTTATCTTTTGGTCAGTTACCTTAAATTTCCACGTTCAGTGGGTAGTTGATGACCTTTCTCTTGAGTTTATTATATGTATTAGTCTACCTTTAACGGTAGTAGATGATATTTCTCCTTACTTTGGTCCCTTGCAACATTTGTTTGGATCTCTAGGCTGTGCAACCTAGATTGAGAGTGCATTTATTTTACACCTTTGAGGATTCTGCGCCCTTCAGCTGAAATTTGTGTATGATTCCCTTATTAGAAGGTTCAATATTGTTTCGTGGCATTCCTTTATTCTAGAAGCCTGAGGCGATGCAGTTAATACCTTTTGCCACTCCGATGAATGGTAAGTCTCTTCAGTTAGACAGGACATTTTGTTGTTGAGATTTTGTCACTCTAATGAATGGTAAGTCTCTTTGGTTAGACGGGATAGTTCGTTGTTGAGATTCTTCTACTCCAATGAATGGTAAGTCTCTTCGGTTAGACGGGACAGTTCATTGTAGATATTCTTCCACTCCAATGAATGGTAAATCTCTTCGGTTAGACGGGACAGTTCGTTGTTGAGATTCTTCCACTCCAATGAATGGTAAGTCTCTTCGGTTAGACGGGACAGTTCGTTGTTGAGATTTTGTTACTCCGATGAATGGTAAGTCTCTTCGGTTAGACGGGACAGTTCCTTGTTGAGAATTTGTTACTCTGATAAATGGTAAGTCTCTTCGGTTAGACGGGACAGTTCGTTGTTGAGATTTTGTTACTCCGATGAATGGTAAGTCTCTTCGGTTAGACGGGACAGTTCGTTGTTGATATTTTTTTACTCCAATGAATGGTAAGTCTCTTCGGTTAGACAGGACAGTTCGTTGTTGAGATTTTGTTACTCCAATGAATGGTAACTCTCTTTGGTTAGACGTGACAGTTCGTTGTTGAGATTTTCTACTCTGATGGATGGTTAGTCTCTTTGGTATGCTAGAGACAGTTCATTATTGAAGTATTGATTTTCCCCAGTGGAGCCTTGCTGTGCTAAGTCTTCCCTGATGAGCTATATCCTTGTTGTGTTATGGTTTATTTCCATATACAGTTATCCCAGGTTTTTTTCCTCCCTTGTTGGGATGTGTTTTCCCCTGCGGAGTCTTTTCTCTTTTCTTTTTCTCCCCGACTTTTGTTTATCTCCTGTGGCATATTCTCCCCACAGAGGTCTTGTGTCTGCATATCATTTGCATGATCATATCATTTTGTGGTCTCTTAGGGCCAAATATTGGGTTGTTGTTATATTTAAGTCTCTTCTATCTCATCGAGACAAAGATGCCCATCTTCGTATCTCCGGATAGAATAAACTTAAATAGGGGCAGCTGTAATACCCTAATTTTTACCCCTAAGATCCCACGTGTCTTTTCGCATTTCATACCACAAACAAGATCACACATTCGTTCCCTTTTTTGTAGGATTGTGCCTTGCAGGGATCTTTGAGTATGTGTTTGTTTGTTAGTTGTTTTATTGCTTAATTTGTTTATGTTTACTAACCATTAATTAAAATCCAAAAATATTCTTGTTTTTTCTTTACTAACTTTTTCAGGAAGAATTTGGATCAAGGATACCAAAAACAGTCCCTCGGCTCGAATAAATTTCATCAAAACAATGTCAAAGTTTGATCTGCAGACAATTCAAAAATCATCTGATCAAGAGTTTCTAAGATTTAATTGATTGATATTCAAGAGACTCCAAGGTTCAAGTGTTTATGTCCATGCCTTCTTTGACAAACAAGAAGAATCGAGCCAGAACCAAGACAACACATCAAAAAGCCAATTTTCCCATTTTTTTCACTGTGTTAATCGATTAACACATTTTGCACTGAAAATGGTTAATCGATTAACACGAGCAATATTTGGAAAAATGGCAGCAAATTCAAATTCTGCAACAATTGGCACCAATTTTCATCATTTTGATCACATGTGGAATATTCTAGACCATCCCATTTTAATTCCCTACATCATCATAATTAATTCCTACCATGTACCTCCACTAATCACCACTCTTTTGATAATTTCCCTTCAAATTCAAATTCCAAGCCTAATTTTCATTTCCAAACCAAACTCCAATCCACCAATTTTTCCAAGCCTAAATTCTATAAATAGAGGCCTCATTTCATTCATTTCACAAGCTTTTGATAGCCAACAAACCTCTTGCAAATTCTCTCCCCAACCACAAAATTCACTCAAAGCTCACTTTTCTTCTTTTGAAAGTTAACAAGAATTCACATTGAATCTTGTTCAACTTTGAGCTAAACCTTCATCCAAACTTGTTTTCTTCATCAATTATAGTAGATCAAGGCTCTGGTGTTTGGATCTTGAAGCAATTTGAAGGAATTTTCAGACTTGAAGTGGTAATTCATCTTTCACCATTGTTGAAGCTTCATCTTCATCTTCCATAATATAGATCTTTAGAGATTCTTGTTACTTGATCCTTTGGATCTTGTAATTGTGTTTTATTGCTGGTTTTTGCTGTTGTTTTACTTAAAATTTCGTGCACAATTGTATCCTTGATCATGAGGTGTTTGAATAAATGATTGATCAAGGATTATGCAATTTTCAAATTGATTTTCTGTTGTTTTTACAGTGTTAATCGATTAACCAAAACAGGCACGAATTGGTTAATCAATTAACAGTTGAATTCTGCGCAAAAAAACTGCAGTTTTACACTGGTTAATCGATTAACCTAATTGCACTACAAAATGGTTAATTTGTTAACCAGCATCCAGAATGTGTTTTTTGTTTATTTTTGGGGCTGTTTTGGCTTTTCTTCCTTTTTCTTCCCCTTTCTTCTTGTTTTAGCCTTGAAATGCATTGTTGAGATTAATTTCTCTTCAATTTCAATGAACTTTGGATATGATTAAAGTAATTAAACATTCATTAGTTCAAATATATCTTTAAATGAATTGTTGAATTCATTTAAGGTGCTTTGAATTAGTGATATATTTTTACACTTAAACTTATCAATTAAAGGTGATTGAACTTGAAGATGAAAGGATCTTGAAAGTGTAATTCAATTTGGCTTTCTCTTCATCTATTTCCCTTTTTTATTTTGATCGATGAAAGTCTTACGGATCTTAGAATTTCTTTGTTGAATTCTTGATCAAGACTAAATCGTTACCTATTTTCTTTTCGTGCGGTATTGCTTTCGGATGACGATTTACATATCGTTCATCTATCATGCATTAGCACAAAGATCACTATTGACCGACCTCATTGTAGGGTAATTACTTCGTAAATTACTCGGCGATTGCTTAACATAGCGCTACATTTGTCCCTCTTTATCCAATTCAGAATTTGAACTTTCGTGGTTTGGACCTTGATTGGTCGCGTCAACCCAATGTCGATTAATTTTTGTATTAGGTCCATAACTTTTGAAACTTGGCGTTGTATATGTGAGAGCAAGAATTGTCTCTACAAGTCAATCTATGTTTTGATGATAACAATAAGTATTTGTGAAAGAACCATTTTATGGTCTAATGTGTGTTGTGTGCAGATCATAAGAACTAAAGACATCAGAACCAACATACACCAGCTAGATGTACTATGATTGAATATATATATATATATGCGAAGTTACTATGTGTGACTAAAGTCGCGAGGAGTAAGAACGCTTGTTTATCTAGTCATGATTAACCAGATCCAAGGATGCCAAGATTGATGTTATAATGCTCTTGTGGATGCTCTCTGAAAGTGATTGAGATTCTAAAGATAGTGAAGCTTCTGAAGAAGTACACTCAGAAAGAACCAAAGTTCTGAAGACTCATATGACTTGAAGTTCTGATGGCTGAAGGCGCTGAAGACCAAGTGCAGAGAGAATCTGAAGACTGACGAGTTCTGAAGATCAAGGTTTCAAACAAGAAGTTCTGAAGACTCTGAAGACAGGCTCTGAAGATTCGGAAGACTTGAAGCAGAAAAGGATAACGTTCTTAAAGACCAAGTGCTGAAGTTCTGAAGACTGATTCCTAATGGACTTCTTCAATCAACGGAAGACTTCAAGCATCAGATATTCTGCTATAAAGACTCCGCTCATGCTTCATCAAAATAACATCAGAATCCACTGAAGTTTCGAAGTCTAAATATTACCGTTGTGAGTTAAATGTACACACTGCCCAAGAAAAGATGTCTGGTCACTTCCTCCTATGCAAAAAGTAGATGTGTCAGTACAACTCATTATATCACGTCTCTTTTCCAAACAGCCAACAATATTCTCTAACGGATATATTTCCACTGGCTATTTAATGGAAAAAGTTTTTGCTTCTGATGTGTCGATCACTTGTAGAATTACGAACTGAATGTTCATCTACAAAAATTGACCAAGTCATTATGTGAAGATAGCAACAACGATGAGTTCTCGTTGTAACACTTAGAATATTTAAAGCTGTCATTATTTCACTAATGGCAATTGTTGTTGAAACTCAAGAAGACAAATCAACATAACAACAACAATCAAGAACAGAAGTTGTTGATGAAGAAGACAACATTGAAGATCTGTCAAGTCATCAACCTATCTTCTCGTCAGGACTACATTGAAGATCTGAAGCAAGGAGTTGTTGCTCAAAGCTTGCTTAATCAAGAAGACGAAGAAGAAGAAGATCTACAAGATGTCAACAACTGTAATATCCAAATACATCTGTGTAGTTTCTTAGGAAAGCAAGGAGTTGTTGCTCAAATCTTGCTTGAACACTTATGTGTTCTTTGTACTTAAACTTAGGAGAAACTTTCTTATTGAGAAGCACAATTTGTAATCTCCAGTTTGCCAATTCGACTAAATGAATTGAGACTTCTCAAGTGAACGTTATATCCTGATAGGATCCCTGAACGGTTCAGCTGTGAGTTGAGGCCCTTGAGTAGATCACGTGGTGATCAGATACTTGAGATGACAATGGCTGAGGGTCATTGTGGAAAATCCTGAAATATGGTCAGTAGCGTTATATTCATTAAGTTGAATCCCTGAACGTCTAGCTGTGAAATCCCAGCAGTGGGTCTGCTTGGTCAATGAACGTTATATCCTGTTGGATCCCTGAACGGTTCATTGGGTTGTTAGTCACAGTGCGACTGTGCAACTTGTTTGTCACCGGCGTGGCCCATGCGAGTGTAATCATGATTTGGTTATAGTGGATTAATTCCTTGTGTTCAAGGCGAAATCACCTGAGGAGGGTGGACTGGATTAGCCCGCGTGGTGAACCAGGATATATCGTGTGTCCTTTACTCTCTTGCTTAGTATCTCTATTTATGTTTCTGCATTGAATATCAGAACCTTATATTAAGCAAAATCGGAACCTTGCAGCCTATCTCTGATAAGCTTCTGCACTGCAAGTTCTGAGTATTGTATCTTATGATCAGAACCTATACGGTTCTCATACTCTATGGTTAAGAGATCAGAATCTCTCAACGAACATTGAAGGTTCTTGAGCGTCTCTTTAACAAGATGCGAAAAGGTACTAAAAGAATAATTACACAATTCAAACCCCCCTTTCTTGTGTCTTTCTCGCACCTTCAGTAGAGGCTTTGGTTCTAGCAATCTTCTGTCAAGTTCATTAACCTTAGCCTAAGTGCACTTTTTAATCACTATAGTTCAAAACGCGAAACGAAATAATTGGTGAAGGCTTATGGCACTAGAGCCCTTGTGCTACTAATTACTAACTTCTAATTTTTTTATGTTTCCTTCTCGCTCCATACCTCTCTCTATTTTTATTGCTTATTATCATATATCATATCATGTTTATGTTTATGTCATTTTTCTTTTGTCCATTTGGACCATTTTATCTTGTGCTTTTATTTTTCTTTTGTCCATTTGGACTCAAAAACATTAATAAAGGATTAAACCACTAAAAGACTTGTGCTCTTAATTGTTGGACTATGGCCACTATCCCTTGCTTTGGAGGATCTTCTTGGTTTGATTATGGACTTATGGACTTGTGGACTTAGAATTAGGATTCTCTCCCTTATGCTTTGGACCACTATAGAGTTTGGTATCCTAGCCTTTATTTGGCTTGCTTATTGGCTCAAGAGGATGAAATTCTTTTCTTATTATGTTTTGAAGAGTGTCTCCATGTGGTTAGATCTTTCTTACTTTAGCCCTTACCTTATGCACTAGGATAATCACTTCTTCTCCACCCCTTCTTCAATTTTCAAAGTCTCCTCTCTTTTTCAAAACCTTCTTGTTTTCAAACTTAAAACCACTTTCATAATAAAACCTTGACTTCGGTCACGTGATTTTTAAACTTTTCTTTTCTTTAATAAATGTCAATCCATGTTAATCATATTTTGACCATTTAAAAAAAAATACAAAATTCATCCAAACTTTTTGTGCTTTGCGTACCTTTTTCTTTTAAACTTTTCAAAATGAAATTAGACATGAGTCATTTTTTTGAGGAGATGTAAAACTCCTAACCATGGTATTTTGTTGAAAGTATGGTCATTTTCCACTTAGATGTTGAAGTGATTGGTCTTGTTGATATTAATCCAAGCAAATCCTCCATCTTAATGTGGTGCAAATGCCTCTTTCCCATACCTTTGGGTAATTAGTTGAATATTCTCTCTTGAAAATGATGGGTTGTCTTTTTCAAGATAAAATGAACCATAACCAATAATTTTTGCTATTTGTACCAAAAACTACGAGGTTTTGATCCTACATTGCACATCGTGGGTACGTAGGCATGAGGCGATAAGTCTCTCCAAACACAAAAATTTTTAAAAATAATTCTCCTCTTATCTCCTCAATCTCTTTACAAGCAAACCTTTTCAAACCAAAAGCGGTAGATATTTCAAAGGGCTCCTATAGAGTACTATAGGCGTTTTGGGTGCTAACACCTTCCCATTGCGTAACCAATCCCCCTTACCCATTCTCTGTTTGTTCTTGTTTTTTTTAGAACTTTTTAGGTTTTGTTCGCTCTTTTTCCTTTCCTTTTTTGGATAAAATAAAAGTGCGGTGGCGACTTTTATTTTTTTGAGTTAAGTTAATCAATAGATTACACTCACAAATTTCCCCGCTACAATATCATCAACGTAGATTTGAACAACTAGAATGTTATTTTTAAAGGTTTTATAAAAGAGTGTTGTATCCACTTTTCCTCTAGTAAAGTCATTTTCCAAAAGAAAGTTACTTAGTCTTTCATACCAAGCTCTGGGAGCCTGTTTCAGACCATATAACGATTTTTTAAGTTTGAAAACAAAATCTGGTTTTTCAGAACTCTCAAAACCAGGAGGTTGGTGCACATACACTACTTCAAAAAAATTATCCATTTAAAAATGCACTCTTTACATCCATCTGATATAAAGTAATGTCATGATTTACAGCAAATGAAATTAAGAGACGAATTGATTCTAACCTGGCAACTGGTGCAAAGTTTTCTGTATAGTCTATCCCTTCTTGCTGACTAAAACCTTGTGCAACCAGTTGTGCTTTATTTCTTACGACCACACCTTTCTCATCTAACTTGTTTCTAAATACCCACTTTGTTCCAATTACGTGGACACCTTTGGGTTTCTGAACAAGATCCTAGACATCATTTATGGTGAATTGATTTAGCTCTTCTTGCATGGCCAGAATCCACTCATTTTCCCTAAGAGCTTCATCAACTGATGTTGGCTCTATCAGAGACACCAAACCCAGAAGAGTTTCTTCAGAAGGTTTGAATGATGACTGAGTTCTGAATGGATCAACTTTATATCCCAGAATCAATTCTTCAGAATGAGAAGTCTTTAGTCTATTCTTCTTCTGATGGGATGGTCTATTTTTTCAGTTTCTGGTAAGGTTGTATCTGATTCTGGAAAGTCTGCATCTTTGTCTCCTTCTTTTGAATCTTCTTCCTTAGATTCTGATAAGGTAATCTTAAGATCTACAAACTTTTCAACTAGATTTGACTTTTCATGGTCAAGCTTATCATTGAATCTGACATGAATTGATTCCTCAACAATTTGTGTTTCTGTGTTATAGATTCTGTAACCTTTAGAGCGTTCAGAGCATCCTAACAATAAACACTTTTAAGCTTTGGAGTCAAACTTGCCAAGATTCTCTCTAGTGTTCAACATAAAACAAATACATCCAAAAGGATGAAAATATGAAATGTTGGGTTTTCTATTCTTCCACAGTTCATAAGGAGTCTTACCCATAATAGGTCTTATTGAAATCCTTTTTGAATATACAAATGTTGTATTTACTGCCTCTGCCTAGAAGTGCTTATCCATGTCAGTTTCTTGGATCATTGTACAAGCCATTTCTTGCAAAGTCCTATTCTTCCTTTCCACTACTCCATTCTGTTGTGGAGTTCTGGGACAAGAGAAATCATGGAAAATGCCATGGGAATCAAAAAGATTCTCAAAGTATCTGTTCTCAAATTCTCCGCAAAGATCACTTATGACTCTGACTATTTTGCAATCCTTCTCTATTTGCACTTGAGAGCAAAAGGTAGAGAACAAAGAATGTGACTCATCCTTGTGTTTCAAGAATTTTACCCAAGTCCAACGACTATAATCATCAACGATAACTAATCCATACTTCTTTCCACTGATTGAAGCAGTTTTCACTGGTCCAAATAAGTCATTGCGTAGAAGTTCTAACGGTCTAGAGGTAGACACGACATTTTTAGCTTTGAAGGAAGTTTTAAAGAACTTTCCTTTCTGACATGCTTCACAAAGAGCATCTGAAGAATACTTCAGATTTGGCAAGCCTCTGACAAGTTCAAACTTATTTAGCTGAGAAATCCTCCTCATGCTAATATGGCCTAAACGTCTATGCCTTACCCATTGCTCCTCATCAACAAACATTAAGCATTTGACATTCTGTTCACGAAGATCAGAAATTCTAATTTTATAAATGTTGTTTTTCCTCTTTCAGATAAATAGGATTGAGACATTTTTCTGACTTACAGCCTTACAAGACTTTTGATTAAAGATGATATCATAACCATTGTCACGAAGTTGACTAATTGACAACAAGTTATGCATCAAACCATCGACTAGAAGAACATCAGTAATAGAAGGAAGGTTACCATTACCAATAGTTCTAGAGCCAATGATTTTTCCTTTCTGGTTTCCTCTTAAACCAACGAAGCCTCCAGGCTTAAGTTCCAAACTTTGGAACATATGCCTTCTTCCCGTCATGTGTCGCGAGCAACCACTGTCCAGGTACCATGATTGGTGTTTCAACTGAGCTGCTAAGGATATCTGCAACATAGATTATCTTGTCCTTAGGTACCCACTTTATGGGTCCTCTCTTGTTAGTTTTCCCAGAGTTTTTAACAACTTTGAGCTTATGTGCAATAGGATAATCAAGTGGGATTTGTGCATGATATTTGACTTTAGAAATAGATTTCTGTGTCGGTGGGGGTTCTTGTGCAAGCTCACTGCCAGAAGGCACAAAATGGTCATAGAGAGGTTTTGGTTTAACAGGCTGACTTTCGTCAATTTCAAATGTTTATGTACACCCCAAACCTTTCTTACCATTTCTTCTAACTCCATAGATCATGGAAGCTATTCTTCTTCTATCTATGCTTTTAGCTAGAAAATACTGGAATGCTCTATCATACTTGTTGATATAGCTTGTGTCTGAGACATTAGAGATTAATTCTTCTTCTAATTTAGAAATTTGCTTTTCAAAGCACAATTACTATTTTTTAAGAAAAAATGTTTTCATTTAGAGAATAATTATTCTGCTTAAGCTTATCTTTTGCCTCAGAAGCAATTACATGTGATCTTTTAAGATCTTTGTATTTACTCTGAAGAGTTTGAAACTTTCCAGCATTTCTGGCAGACATGACTCTAATTCACAACGAGAAAGTTTAGATAATACCTCTAAGTCTGAGTCTGAGTCTGAGTCTGGTTCTGATGATATTTTGTCTTCTGGTTCTCCAAAAACTTCAACATCACTTGTTTCTACAAGCACAACATTTACTTGTTCTTCATCAGAGTTTTCTTCTTCTGAATCAGAGTCATCCCAAGTTTCCATGAGTCCCTTCTTCGCTTTGGAGAAGTTCTTCTTAGGCTTCTTGTCGCTCTTAAGCTTTGGACACTCGTTCTTGTAATGACCTGACTCATTACATTCATAGCAGATGACTTCTTTTCTGAAACTCTGCTTCTTTTGTCCAGATGATGACTCAGAGCGACCTTTGTTTCTTCTTGATCCTCTGAAGTTTCCTTGCCTATGTTTCCAGAGTTTGTTGATCCTTCTGGAGATAAGTGACAGCTCATCTTCTGATTCTTCATCAAAATCTTCTGATTCTTCCTCAGCTTGATAAGCCTTTGCCTTTTCAGGTTTAGACTTAAGAGCAATAGATTTACTTTTCATCTGAGGTTCATCTTCTTCCAGCTCTATTTCATGACTTCTTAAAGAACTAAAAAGTTCTTCAAGACTTATGTTGTTAAGATCCTTGGATAGATTTAGAGCTGTTACCATAGGTCTCCATTTCTTGGGAAGACTTCTGATGGTCTTCCTTGGATAGACTTATGTTGAGTAACCTTTGTCCCGAACTTTAAGTCTTGCGACTAGCATTTGAAACCTTGAAAACATAGTTTCAACTGTTTCATCATCCTCCATTCTAAATGCCTCATATTTCTGGATTAGGGCCAGAGCCTTTGTCTCCTTTACTTGAGCATTTCCTTCATGAGTCATTCTTAGAGAATAAAAAATGGATTTGTCAGTTTCTCTGTTTGTTATCTTCTCATACTCAGTATAAGAGATAACATTTAGCAATATAGTTCTTGCCTTGTGATGATTCTTGTAATCTTTCTTTTGTTGGTTGGTCATAGCACTTCTAGACACTTTAACACCTGTAGCATCAATTGGGTGAGTGTAGCCCTCGACTACAAGATCCCAAAGATCTACATCATAACCAAGTAAGAAACTTTCAATTCTATCTTTCTAGTAGTCAAACTTTTCACCATCAAAGACTGGTGGTTTGACACTGTAATGATCTTTCTCTTCAGTAGTAGGATTAGCAACAACCATGATCTCTCACACAAATACTGGATCGGTACTGAACACGGTGAAATGTTGATAAATATTTTTATCACAATCAGAACCAAAGCTCTGATGCCAATTGAAGGTGTGAGAAAACAAAAGAAAGGGGGGATTTGAATTGGGTTTTCAAAATGAAAGCTTTTTGTGAAACTCAAACAAAGATCACAAATAAACTAGTAATAGAGAAAGACACACTATATATCCTAGTTCATTTGAAAAATTTCAAGTTAATCCAGTCCACCCGCCAAGGTGATTTCACCTTATACACAAGGACTTAATCCACTATAACCAAACTGATTACACTGTACTAGCAACTGCTAGTGACTAACCTACACAGACTAACCGTCTGTTCTTAAGGATTCTAACCTAACTGGTCCATTAAGGAATTCAAACAACAGTTTGATCAAATATGATGTTTACAATGAAATGCTTCTACACAAGCTTATATAAACACAATTTATAGCTTAAACTAACTTAGAGAAAATCTATACAGTATGAACAATTTTCTTCTTTGTATTGTAGTGCATTACTGTCCACTCATGGATTTCTCTTATTTGTATTTCTGTGTTTCTTTCTCGAATGAATCAATGTCTTAGTATATTTCTCAATCTCGTTTTCACTTCTTCGAGTGATCAAGTCTTTATATAGCTAGAAAAAGATCCGTTGAAGGGCAGATCAGGAATATTAGTAAAAATATTGGCGACTTGAAATAATGTCGTTATGCTGGGATGAAAATCGTACACTGAAGTTGTCCTTTGTACCACCAAATCAGGGTAGTGGAATGGTAGTGGAAAAGAATGTGTTTGATCTGTACTATGTACTATTTTCCCTCGCAAACATTTCATATTCTTCTATTCATCAGAGGCTTCTGAGTAGATATGGTTGAAGCATGATCAGAATAATTGATCACTGGGTCTTCAGAGTCTTGGGTCATCAGAGTCTTCAGAACTTGTTCAGCAGAACCTTGTCTTCAGAGTCTTCAGCACTCCTTCTTCAGAACCCTTGGTTATCAGAAACTTAAGTCTTCAGAGTCTTTAGAATGTTGTTCAGCAGAACCTTATCTTCAGAGTCTTCAGCACTTAGTCTTCAGAAACTTAAGTCTTTAGAGTATTTAGAACATTATTCAGTAGAACCTTTTCTTCAGAGTCTTTAGCACTTAGTATTCAGAAGATAATTATCAGAGTCATATTCAGAGCCAGAATCCAAGAGAACATTGCAACAACAACATATTGTCTTCTTAGACTCTTTTTGAAGCAGATCAGAAGCAAACTTGCTTCTTTGATGCAGAAGCAACTTTTGATTAAGTTAGAGTGACGTTCCACATGATCTCTATCAGAGTCAGAGCTATCTTTATCAGAGTCAGATCCTGTTTGTCAATACTTTAGAAAACAAACGTTAGAATACCAATATTGTTCTCACACAAATACAACTTTGTTATTATCAAAACTTAGAGATATCTTGTAGAACCAAATCTTGTTCTAACACCCCATAGTACACGACCATCGACATCGGGTTTTAAACAACAGTATCAGAGTCATGGACTTCATTGACTGTTCCTTGTGTATGTCAGTGATTGCCAGGAAAACGACTCCATCAAGAAAGTCTATTCTGATTGAGATCTTCGCATCGAACTACGCGAGAGAAGCCTCTCACTGTCCCATACTACGTGACCATCAATCTTAGTTTTTGGCCGAATTGTTTAAGGTTCTAAAAGGTCCTTAGAGTTATGGATCCCAATGGGAATGCTAGTCCTCCACGTCAAAAATCTTGACGGTCACTAACATTCTCATTAGAATCTAACTCTAAGGGAGATTCTCGTATTGAGCTACACGAGGAAAAATTCCTCGGTGCCACATACTACTCAACCTCTCCTATCTTATATTTCCACTCTAGGCTCGGGTAGAAAACCTTTCCCACAAAGTTAGCAATCAAAGTTTCCGTTCACGGAGCCACAGATCCACAAATATATACATAATATGGAAAGTATTAAAGGAATTGAGCAAGCAGATAAGATAAACAAACACTCAAACATGCGAAGAAAATCTAAACTAGCCTTGACTTGCATAGGGGTGAACCATTCCCCAGCAGAGTCGCCATCTGTCGTACCTTGAAAAATATGATCTTCGCGATACGCAAATCTAGGGCTTGCATGATCACGGATGGACTTATGAAAGTCGCCACCAAACTTTATTTATTCCCAAGGAGGGAAAGGGAAAATATCGAGAAAACCCACGGGAAAAAGGATAAGGTATGGTCATCGCAACCATGTTGGGTTCGGAAGTCGGTTATGTAAGGAGAAGGTACTAGCACTCGCTACATCCATCGTACTCGATGGGAACCATTTAAGTTGTCTAGGCATGAAAGGTATTCAATATCTATAAGCTTGTTAAGGGAATGAAAAATGATTGCTTAAGAGAAAAAAGAAAAATGTTTATTATTGAGTTCGTACGAGTTTTGCAACTCAGTGCCTGCGTATCCCAGAGGGAATAAAAACTCCATAGTTCTTGTTGATAATTTTTTTTTTTGTTTTGTATTTTTTATAGGTGATGCTAGGAAGCATGTCCTTTTTGAAAAGGTTTTAAACGGAAAAGCCCGAAGGTAAAAATGGTTTGAGATTTGTGAAATGTTTTTTAGATTTTGGAAAGAGGTTAGAGATGAGTTAAAGTATCTTTGACTTTTTTGCGAAAAGAGATTTTAATTTTAAGAAAAATACCCGATGTATGATCGAGGTTTGAATTTGGGTGATGGCGATTGCAAAAGGCAACCGACTTATGAGGGAAGCAACTTGACGTTGGATCAAGGTTTTGCGTTTGGTTGATGGCGATTGCAAAAGGAAACCAACTTACAGGGTATTTAAAAAGGGCTCGATTATTGAATCGAGAATTGTTTGATATTTTTGAAAATGGTTTAATATGGTAAATATGAATAGTAACACAAAGGTTGCGAAGCTACCAAAAGAAATTTAATCGGGTCTAATCATAACGATGTTGGATAAAAAAATTAGCACAAATTGAAGAAGGCAAATTGCTACCGCGTAAGCAGTCATCGCAAATCGGATCAAGAAACAACAAGGTAATAAAAAAATCACCAATTGCAAATCGAGATGAGAATCGGTAAGCGCAAAGAGTGGATTGTCACTACGCTAAACCGCCAGACGCGTGTACAATCGAAGTACGACATTAAATATAGAATCGCTCATGAACCAATAAAAATCAACCATCAACATGCTACACTTAACGTGATCATCGCAATCTGGATCCAAATCGTGCAGATCTAAATTTATAAAATAGAAAATGCATAGAAAAAATAAATTTAACGTGCTAAAAACCCAACAATGTTGCTAACGCAAAAATATGATCATCGCAACCGGATCGAACTAACACCAATGTCACGCATCAAGATATCAATATTCAAACAGCATATCGACACGATTCGATCTGAACAATCTAATCTAAATATGAATTAAAATAAATAATTAAGTAAATAAAAATAAAAATAAAAAGCATTATCATATTTCATATATATATATATATATATATATATATATGAAGAATTGTATATATAAACGATATATAAAAAGTAAAATAACAAAAACTATATATATTATATGTAAGAATCGAAAAGCATGTATCAGGTACCGAAAAGCACGTATCAGGTACCGACGAATCATGAAGAACAATAATATATAACATAACTATGAATACTGCAACATATAAATTATATATTTGTTAGTAATAATAGTGCGACGGCATATGGAAGTTCTAAGCACAAAGTGTTGAGCTGAAATTGGTACCTGTATCGCGCAACCTTTTTGTATTTTTTTTTTTCCGTTTTCCTCTATTTAGCAGCACCAACAATATATATAAAGACTAAATTAGGGTTAACTCTAAATTTTTAATAATGTCTCTAATATTTATTTTAGAGTCTAAATTAAAATTATTAACTAAATAAAATTAAAAAATTAAAAATAATTAAAATAAACTTAGTATAAAAAATCTGCAAAGGAAAACTGGGGACGACCAATCACCACAATAAAACCGGATACTCAGCTAATCTCATTAAGATGGAGATATCAATGGAGATATCGCTAGGGATTCAACTGAAGAAATCCTCCAAGAGATAAACAAAAACCATAAAAGGAAAATAAATCCTACTACGAAGCTTAAAATTTTGCTGAGGAGAGGAAAAATATTGCTTGGGGAAATAAACCTAAAGATCAATCTTCTAACGTCAATAATCCACAAAGGGGATAACAACATGAACTCCGCTTCAAGGGAATGAAAGATTCGTTGGGGAAACACATGAGCTCAAACTTTTCCAACATCTTCTTGGGGATGAGAAAATCTAAATTAACTCTATTGGAGAAGGATGAAGACCTGCTAGGAAAACATGCAGAGCCAGAACTCTTATGGGGATGAGAAAACATCCACTAGGGAATCACCAATTTGGTGGGCTTAGAGAAAATCTCTAGGGATTAACCACGTTTGAGGATAAACATCCTGGACTTTTTAGGGGCATACAAGAAGTTAACATCATATCAAAAGGTCAAACCGCGAGGGATTTTAAATCAATACCCAACACAAAGTGGGAGAAAACCCAACTGTTGACTGCTATCTCGACACTTCTTAGAAGGAAACTGTATTGCTCTATGCTTGGGGAGAAACATGAAGAAAAAAACTTTGTTGGAGATTCCATAACAAGGAAAGAAAAGTATCAACAGTTACAAATGCTTGATCACAACCCTTTTGGAGAAGTAAACCATACCTAGTTGAAGAAACAATCAGTTGGGGATCATTTTAACTGGCACTCACTCGGGGAAAATTGGATTTCATGAGTCCAACTGTAACACCCATATATAACAACATACATCAAAGCATATATATTATACATGAATCCAAGTTTTTGGTACTAAAATACCATAAGTTCCTAGTTAACACATTGTATACATTACATGCCCAAAATACAAAGTACTAAAATTCTACGGCATAATATATACAAGATGTCCCAATACACTAAGAACTAGATCAATACAATAATCTCAAAATAAACTCCAAAGCGGAAGTCTTGCCATCCCAAAAAGCCAAGGAAAATAAGGAAAATCAAACGACTTTATCCTTACCCTTCGCGGAACCTGTGGTACCTGTAATATAATCAACCACGTGGGGTGAGATATTAAATCCCAGTGAGTTCCCTATCTTATGGATTCTCTCGACTTTACAAGGTTCTAACCAAATCCTAACTCAAGTCCAAGGGAAGGGAAAGGAGTTTGAGTTCACAATCTCATAATCTCACACTATATAGAAACATGTTCATGAGTTCAATAACTCAAAATATCACTAATCGATAACCTTACCAAGGCATCTCCTTTTCCCGTCCGCTTCTATGTCTAGAAGGCGACCCGAGTCATAGATCCTCGTAACTTACTTGACATATGAAATGGATTCGGGATCATCGGCCTGTTAACCGTGAACTGCCACTTCTCATGGCCTGTTAACCATCTCAAGTCTCTTTACCATATAGGCTTCATTCATACTACACGCGAGAATCAAACCTGCCAAGTAATTATGCATACGTTCCAGAGGAGTCTGAGACTCATGAAACTGCAACTCAGGGGAAACGGTTACGATTACATGATTTCTCACACAAGCGTGATTGTATTTGACAATCACAAGGCCACATTTGCCTTAAGGCCCTTTCGCCTTTTCACCTATACTAGGTTCACACATGTTCCATACTAGTGTTTCACTCTCAACTAGACCATTACTCGGCAAGGATGCACCTTTCTACATCACATGCCCGAGCATCGCCATCTAGAGTTTTCTATCAATTTCTAGTCACATTGCTAGATCCTACCATAGTTTCATGTTGACGTTTTCTCACTCTTCCTATTCCATTTCATTTTAGCATGTATATCCACTCATACATACATAATGACACATAGAAAGATATAGCATGTTTAACAGCAATAGAATAAGTAAACATAATGCAACTATATAATGGAATCACACATAACAACTTATCACAAAGTTACACAATTCTTGGGTTCCCTACGATTTATTTAATCGGGCAACATAACGTATATTTTTCACTCCCATCATATAGAATATTCTCATAGCTTTCTATCGGTACCAAGAACGCTTAAATCGGGTATACGAATCAAGAGTTATGAATTTTAAAAGAAAAGAAAAACATTTGGAAAACTCCCAGGAGCGCCTGTTGGTTGCGGAATAGGGCAAGCAAGCAAAAAGATTTGGAAGTATTTTTCCGGGAATTATCGTGTCCACAGAGATCGGTGCTATTGAACTGCCATTCGGCAATTTAATTGTTAATGAGTTTGGGTTTAAATGGTTTAAAGCGTAAATGCGGAAAAGTAAATAAGAACATAAGAAAATTCATTCATCAGTGAGAAAAGACTTATCAAGCATGTATATATTTGACTCGTCACAGACTTAAACTTACCGACCAGTTATACTCAACCTACAATACTCCTCAATATCATCCAGTATCGCTCTCAAAAGTGTTCATCTCTGACACACTGAGCTAAGAGAAAACCGTATCACTCTCTTCGTCACTCTCGCGCACGAAGCCTTGAAATACAGAAGGCATTTAAGTTTCGACACCCATACGGATTGTTAGCCCTAAATCTATCTCTAGCATCCAGAAACTAACAGATAATTATCCTTAATCGAAGTTTGTGAAGTTTATCTCTAACACGACCCAAACCTCGCACATTTAAGCAAAAATCAAGAACAATCACCAACAGAGATTTGTAAAGCAAATTAAATATAACGCCATGGGCGACAAATGTACATAAGATCAAAGTAAAAACATATACAAACCCAACAAATAAGAAATTACAAAGAGAAGAGAGAAGAGGAACCAAACATTTCTTGGTTTGTCAACACCAATCGACGAGAGATTCGACTCCGGATCATCCAAATGCAAGCTTCCATGATGTTTTCTAAGCAAATCCAATGAAGAAATGAAGTTTGATGGAGTGGGAGCAAAAAATACCCAAACCATCACCTAAAAAAATCTGTTTTTCCACTATTTATGGATTGTCAAAGTCGCAGACCACGCTAAGCGCGCTATGGGCGCTAAGCGCGCCCTAAAAATTGTTAAACCACCTTAAAGGCGTGCTAAGCGGGCTCGGAGCACGCTGAGCGCGCTACTCGCTGGAATTTGCTCCTTCCTTGGGCTAGGAGCGCGCTAAGCGCGCTCCAAGCATGCTTGAAAATCCAAAGCTTGTTTTCTTCATAACTTTTGAACCGTAATTCTGTTTTTTGCCCAGTTCGAAGCGTTGGAAAGCTTATTCAATGCTCTATACAACAATGGCAAAATTCCACTGCTTGAATACCTACAAAAATGAGATAAAATTAATTAAACTCAATGATATTTACACGAGTCGCAATATATACACTAAAATGTAAACTATACGCATTTATAAACAAAACAGGGTTTATTCGTATGATATTTAACAAAAAGCAATGATAAGTGCAACAAAACATATATACAAAAATAGCTACAGTTTGCACTTATCAACTCTCCCCAACTTACATAATTGTTTGTCCTCAAACAAAGCCAACATCAAAAGGAATAAAAGCGAAATCCAAGAAATCACGCAACAACAAGTTTTTACAAACAAAAACAAATGCAATGGTTCAATCGAAAATGGTACACTCAAAGTAAATACTTACCACTAAACTTCAACGATAACATAGTCATGAAACAAATGCTAAATACAAACGTCATGCCAAACATTCTAAAACAACACAAGTTCAAACGTGAATCACACCTAGCAAAAACAATCATCGGTAGATGAAAAACATGAAATGAGGGATTTTTCACTCAGACAACAATCTTGCAAATAAAATACTAAATTATGCAAACATCCAAAAATTCACATTGAACATACAAAGGCAAGAATCACAAGGACTTTCAAGGTTTTAACGTGGTCGGGTAAACAAACAAGGGCAATTTCTAAAGGTAATTGAAACAAAAACTTGCCTAAACCTAAGGGAGTGATCAACTCACAAAGATCCAAACACAAAATTTCAACCAACTTCTTCCACAAACCCAAGTGTTACACAACAACACTACTTATTTAGCACAACATTATTCTACTCTTTTTGTTTTTCTTTTTCAAAGCTTTTTCAATTTTTTTCTTTCTTTTTCTTTTCTTTTCTTTTCTTTTCTTTTTCTTATTTTTCTCTTTTTTTCTTTTCTTTTTCAATCCTCATAGAATCCAACTAATGAATACACAATCATTCTCTCCCCAACTTGAATTCAACCGCACCATCATGTGAATACTCCTTACTTTCTAAAGCAAGGAAAAATCCATACAACAACACAAAGTTGAGGTCCAAGAAAAAACAAAATCCATCAAAAATAAGTGAACTAAATACTCATAGACAAGCATTAAGTTCAAATAAAAACATGGATCAAAAAGCTCAAAGGGGTTACAAATTCTCAGACACTCCCAAGGTGAATTAACTATTTGGCTAAGGTGGTTGTGCTCAAAATGAAACAAATGCCTTGATCCTTTTCATGCATTCAAATAATCAACACAAACAAAAGATTAAGCATAATAAAATCCAGTTAAAACAAGAAAGTTGGTACTCCGCATATATGAATAATGGAAGGCTTCCTCACAAAAAGGGTGGGAACTAAAATGATTCACATACGAACAAGTATATAAAAGAATGAATGGCATAGAAGTTGTAAAAAGCCTAAGTATCATGAATATGCTAAAGTCAAGAAAGCGATAAGCACATACCTTGAACGTGTACAAAACTTTAAACACTATCATCACCACGCATTCGCAAGTTGAAACACTCAAAATCGGAAAAACACCGAATGCGACTTCAAGATATCGGACCAAAATTTGAGTCCAAACAATCAACAAAAGAATGAGAAAAATTACTAATAATCACTAATATATAAGGCCTTAGTGGAAGTGGGAAGAAGGGGAAGCCAAGTGAACAATTAAAAGAATTCACTGGCTCAGCATAGCAGAGCACACTAAGCGCGCAGGCCCGCGCTAAACGCGCTACACCAGAATCAGAAAAACCAGTACAGCAACAAGGTTCGGGTGTAGGCCTCCGTTTAACACCTACACAATCTCATATACAAAATCTCATAATGAAAAAGTAATAACGGAACAAAAAATGATAAAACATGTTTGTTTTACGTCGTAAGCTCGACGCCTATTATTTACAAACCAACACGTTGCTTCGGAAGAGCCAAATGCTTTCACTCCCGCCTTTGCTCTCATCTCTTCAAGCTCTAACCGGAACTACACATCTAACCACACTTTTGGCAAACATGAAGAGAAACAAATATATACACTATATTTACAATTATGCAAAACATGTAAAATTCACAAATATGGTAAACATATACAAGTATCTATATAAACAAGTGAAAATAAACAATATATACGATATCTACAAAACTCAAAAACAAAGAAACTCTCACAATGCGATCCAATAAAAACACCAATCCCCGGCAACGGCGCCATTTTGTTGGTTGCGGAATAGGGCAAGCAAGCAAAAAGATTTGGAAGTATTTTTCCGGGAATTATTGTAACGCCCCAGTTTTAGTATTTTGTTTAATTGAATCGTTTTTGATTATTTTATTATTATATTATTTTATTTTCGACTTTTATCTGAAATTATGTTATTTTTCGATATGATTATATTTCATCGCATTTTGGGAACGGTTGCGAGATATTTGAGCGTGGGGGCATTTTGGTCATTTCACATTTATTTTACTAAGTTAGAAAAGAAAGAAAAAGAAATAGAAATAGAGGGAATTAGAAAAGAAAGAAAAATAGTAAGAGAAAGAAAAGGAGAAGAAGAAAAGAGAGAAAAAGAGGAAAAAGCTAGGAATCAAAGAAAACAACTTCTAGGAATCGATTTAATCGGGTAAGGGTGTGAAATCCAATTATCTTATACATGTGTATGATTATGTGTGTGTTTGTTTGTTGTTTTGTTGGATTATATGAAAAATATAACAAAACCCATTTTTGTAGAAAATGTTAGAATTCGATTTAATCGTGTTGGAAATGATGTTTTTGGTGTTCCTTGTTGTTGATACTTGATAGATATGTGTTGTTGTGAATCAAATTGGTAATTTTCTGGATTTAGGTGATGGATTTGGGATGATTTTGGGTGGAAAACGCAGAACTCGTTTCTGCAGAATTTTTCTGGGTTTCTGCAGGTCATACGCGTATGGGGCATGTCCATACGCGTATAGGACTCGGCAGTACGCGTAACATTGGCCTATGTTTGGGGTCATTACGCGTATGAGAGATGGTGATACGCGTATGGCCTTGGGCAATACGCGTATGGCATGGCGAGGAATTTGGGCAATACGCGTATGGCCTTGGGGCAGTACGCGTACGGACAGGAGATTGGAAAAATGTGATTTTTGTAAATGTCGTTTCGTTTTCGTCTGTAACTTTTATTCCGTTTATCTGATTTTGACATTCTTGGTGTCATTGGAAAGGTATTGAACTGTACCTTGTGATTATGATGTTTTGGAATTTGTTGGCCGATTTAATTATGTCGGAAAAGGTGAATAGTGTTGATTGTCGACTTTTGTCGGTGTAAGTGTGCATAATTGATGTGTATTATGCTATGAGATGTTGTGATGATGGATTGTTGTGGTTGATGGTGAGTAATTCTTGATGTGAATTGATATGGGTGTAAATGATGAAATGCTATTTGTTGTGGGTTGTAGTTAGTGATAAATACATTGTTTAAGTAAGTATCAATGTATGTGGTTTCGAGTGTATGATTAATGTATGATATGGCGGCCTCTGTGGCGTAGATCCACAGCAAGATGAATGGTAGGGTATTGATTATCATGGGATTGCTATAATAGTAATATTTGGTGTGTGGAATGAATTCCAATTGTGTTAGAATACTCATTGGGGTAGAATGGCTTATATGTCATTCCTAGTGAGGTATTAATGTTTTGGTCGAACACATTAGGGTAGAATGACTGTATGTTGTTCCTAGTGTTGTTGTTGTACTCATTAGGGTAGAATGGCTTATATGTCATTCCTAGTGAAGTGCGAGTGGGTCGTTGTGTCCACTGGGGTAGAATGACGTTGATGTCGTTCCTGGTGGAGTACTCACTGGGGTAGAATGACTATGTTGTCATTCCTAGTGATGTACAATTGAGTTGTCGTGTCCACTGGGGTAGAATGACTATGCTGTCGTTCCTAGTGGGATACTCATTGGGGTAGAATGACTATGATGTCATTCCTAATGGGGTGTGCACTGGGGTAGAATGACGTTGATGTCGTTCCTAGTGTGGTACTCACTGGGGTAGAAGGACTATGTTGTCGTTCCTAGTGATGTACAATTGAGTTGTCGTGCCTAGTGGGATATTCATTGGGGTAGAATGACGATGTTGTCATTCCCAATGAGAGGTGGTCTAGAGTGGAATGACTATGTGTCGTTCCTAGTGAGGTATATTGGGTAGAATGACTATGCTGTCATTCCCAGTTATGTGATGCGTGGTATCGTCGGGTCTTGATTGGATTGGTGAATTATGCATGATGTATATTGAGTGAGATGTGATGATTGGTGCATAGTAAACATAGTATGTATGTTTTTGTAGTACGATAGAATGGTGAGAATATGTGGTATATGTGTATTTTTATGTTGATATATATAATTATATGCATTTATATTATGGTTGTTTTTCTCACCCTTCTGCTCGTTTTATAATGCTCTATGAGGCATTGCAGATTAGAGTTGCTGGAGGTCTTTTGTGAAGCTTTGTGTCTTCACCCTTTTTGTCGGTCGGCTCTGATATGTGACACCGGGTAGCTAGGGTGGCTGTTTGTGCTATTGTGTACTATGTATATATGTTAATCAGATTTTAGATTTTCCGCTTTAATTCTAATTTCTGAAAATGTGGGTGTAAGGAACGAAGTTTCCCCTGTATGTTTGCTACCCCACTGTTGCATATCTGTATGGGCAGGTAATGTATGAATTTCTTTGGTTTGAATTGATGTGACCCTTGGTCTATGCCATGTTTTCATATATACTCTGATCAAATTTCAAATTTTCTTTTATTGCTTTAAATGCATGCTAATTTGGGGGTGTAGATTGGGGGCGTCACAATTATCGTGTCCACAGAGATCGGTGCTACTGAACTGCCATTCGACAATTTAATTGTTAGTGAGTTTGGGTTTAAATGGTTTAAAGCGTAAATGCGGAAAAGTAAATAAGAACATAAGAAAATTCATTCATCAGTGAGAAAAGACTTATCAAGCATGTATATATTCCACTCGTCACAGACTTAAACTTACCGACCAGTTATACTCAACCTACAATACTCCTCAATATCATCCAGCATCGCTCTCAAAAGTGTTCATCTCTGACACACCGAGCTGAGAGAAAACCGTATCACTCTCTTCGTCACTCTCGCGCACGAAGCCTCGAAATACGGAAGGCATTTAAGTTCCGACACCCATATGGATTGTTAGCCCTAAATCTATCTCTAGCATCCAGAAACTAACAGATAATTATCCTTAATCGAAGTTTGTGAAGTTTATCTCTAACACGACCCAAACCCTGCGCATTTAAGCAAAAATCAAGAACAATCACCAACAGAGATTTGTAAAGCAAATTAAATATAACGCCATGGGCGACAAATGTACATAAGATCAAAGTAAAAACATATACAAACCCAACAAAGAAGAAATTACAAAGAGAAGAGAGAATAGGAACCAAACATTTCTTGGTTTGTCAACACCAATCGACGAGAGATTCGACTCCGGATCATCCAAATGCAAGCTTCCATGATGTTTTCTAAGCAAATCCAATGAAGAAATGAAGTTTGATGGAGTGGGAGCAAAAAATACCCAAACCATCCTCTAAAAAATATGTTTTTCCACTATTTATAAACTGTCAAAGTCGCAAACCGCGCTAAGCGCGCCCTAAAAAATTGTTAAACCGCCTTAAAAGCGCGCTAAGCGGGCTCGGAGCGCGCTGAGTGCGCTACTCGCTGGAATTTTCTCCTTCCTTGGGCTAGGAGCGCGCTAAGCGCGCTCCAAGCATGCTTGAAAATCCAAAGCTTGTTTTCTTCATAACTTTTGAACCGTAATTCCGTTTTTCGCCCGGTTCGAAGCGTTGGAAAGCTTATTCAATGCTCTATACAACAATGGCAAAATCCCACTGCTTGAATACCTACAAAAATGAGATAAAATAAATTAAACTCAATGATATTTACACGAATCGCAATATATACACTAAAATGGAAACTATACGTATTTATAAACAAAACAGGGTTTATTCGTATGATATTTAACAAAAAGCAATGATAAGTGCAACAAAACATATATACAAAAATAGCTACAATTTGCACTTATCAGCGCCCGGCGGTCCAAGCTTCGCACGGCGGAGCTCCCTACGCCTGCTACTTCGCCCGGCGAAGAAGTGGCGTAAATCCCATGCCAAAACCCAAAAGTTCCAGAATCAAAACATGATGCGCCTCTTGACTTCCGCCCGGCGGAGCAGCGGTGCAAGCCTGTGTCGCCCGACGCTCAAAACGCCGCCCGACGGTGCGTACCAGAAGCAGAATTCTTCTGCTGTGTTTTTAGGCTTTCAAGGGTTCCAAAATTCACCCTTTCCATACCAGATCATTTCCAAACCACAAAACAAGTATCAACAAATGATCATATGCATATTACGACTACACTACGCAATTTATATGGACTTTTAACCGTTAGGTTCTTTGATTTAGCATAATTACTCATTTTCTCACCATATCAAACCTAGCTCTAGAACTCAATAAATTATACAACTAAAGTCTCTATCTAGAACCCACCTGGATTAGAGGATGATGATGAAGAAGATGAGATGAATTGATGAAGAAGAGATGATGATTCTTGATATTTTCCTCTTCTAGGTTTTCTTCTTCCTTTCTGTCTTTTCCTCTTCTTTCTCTCTAACTTCTCTCTCTCCAATTGTTACTATGTTTGGAAAAGGGTGGAAATGAAATGATATAGAAAATATCATTAATTAGTAACACTACTAAATGTCCAAATAGTCTCTAAAGCTCTAATAATTAAAACCTCAGAGTCAGATAATATTAATTGGATTTAATTTGAGCTCAACAGTTACTCTAATTATCTTTGCAGATAATTTCTCAGAGTACACCGGAACCCAATTGATCACAACTAATATTATCTAGAGCAATTAAAAATACGAGGTATTACATCCTCCCCTCCTTAAATAGAAATTCATCCTCGAATTTAAAGATTACCTGAAAAGATGAGGGAAAGCATCTCGCATCTCTGATTCTAGTTCCCAAGTTGCATCACCCGGATGCGTCTCATCCCACTGAACTTTCACAAGAGAAATCTCTTTATTCCTTAGTACCTTAGTTTTTCTTCCTGTGATATGGCTTGGTTGAGTTTCAAACGTAAAACCTGTTTCTATCTCAACTGTATCTGGTAGAATCGGCTGAAGAGGATCTGGGACAAACTTCCGAAGCTGTGACACATGAAAAACACCATGCATTTCTGACAGAGGATGCAGTAAGGCTAATCTGTATGCTACTTCACCAATCCTTTCCAAAATTTGATACGGTCCCACGTATCTCGGACTTAACTTTCGTGACTTAAACGGTCCCTTCAATCTCAATCTCGGAGTAACCTTCAAAAACATGTGATCACCTTCATCAAATTCTAAAGGTCTCCTTCGGTTATCCGCATAACTTTTCTGACAATCTTGTGCTTGTTTAACTTTATCACGGATCATTCTAATCTTTTCTGTATTCTCTCGAATAATCTCGGGTCCCAAAATTTTATCTTTGCCAACTTCCGCCCAACACAAAGGCATCCTACATTTCCTTCCATATAATGCCTCGTAAGGAGCCATACCAATACTTGCATGATAACTATTATTATATGAAAACTCAATCAACGGTAAAAGTTCTATCCAATTTCCTCCACTTCCAAGCACACAAGCTTTTAACATATCTTCCATTGTTTGTATTGTCCGTTCCATCTGACCATCCGTTTGCGGATGATTCGACGTACTCAAACACAACTTCGTTCCCATAGCTTTTTGAAAAGCTCTCCAAAACCTCGAAGTAAACTTTGGGTCTCTATCGGACACAATACTAGAGGGAATACCATGCAACCTCACAATTTCCAAAATAATCAACCTTGCAAGATGACTTGCCTTGTACGTAGTCTTTACGGCTAAGAAATGCGCTGATTTCGTCAACCGAACTACAATTACCCAAATACAATCATAACCACCTTGAGTACGGGGTAATCCAACTGCGAAGTCCATAGAAATACTATCCCACTTCCATACCAGAATTTCTAAAGGTTGTAACAATCCTCTCGGTCTCTGATGCTCAATCTTTACTTGTTGGCATATCGCACACTCTAATACATACACCGCAATATCTCTTTTCATACCGGACCACCAATATTCCCTTTTTAAGTCTTGATACATTTTCGAAGAACCAAGGTGTATAGTAAAAGAACCTTTATGCGCTTCCTCTAAAATCCTTCTTTTCAAGACTTCATCATCCGGAACACAAATCCTTTGGTTAAATAAGATAATTCTGTCGGTAGCTCACACAAAACTCGGTTGTAATAACACCTCTTGCAACTTCCCATCCAACACTTTTCCTTGTTGTATTTCTTCTCTAAGAGTAGAATTAACGTTCAAGTTTCCCATGGTCACACCATTAGGAGTCCAAAAAATTGAATATTAAGATCCCTAAACTTTTCCAATAAGGCATACTCTAACATCATCAACTCGGCATTACGTAACACTTTTCTACTCAGTGCATCCGCTACTTTATTCGCTTTACCCGGATGGTACTTTAGTTCCAAATCATAATCCTTCAAATATTCCATCCATCTCCTTTGACGCATATTCAACTCTTTCTGGTCAAATAGTTACTTTAAACTCTTGTGGTCGCTAAACATTTCAAAACGTACTCCATACAAATAATGACGCCACACTTTCAGTGTAAAAACAACTGCCACCAATTCTAAATCATGCGTTGGATAATTCTTCTCGTGGACTTTCAATTGTCGAGAAGCATAATCCACCACGTGACTATCTTGCATTAAAACACCTCCTAATCCCATCTTCGATGCATCACAAAATACTTCATACGACTTGTTAGGATCAGGAATGATCAAAACAGGAGCAGTCGTTAATCTTTCTTTCAAACTCATAAAAATTTGTTCACACGCCGAATCCCACTCATAAGGACAATCCTTTCGGGTAAGTTTAGTCTTTGGTAAAGCTAATTGAGAAAAGCTCTTGATGAACCTTATGTAATAACCTGCCAGTCCCAAGAAACTTCTAACTTCCGAGACATTCTTCGGTCTTTCCCAATAAATTACTGCTTCAACTTTTGATGGATCAACTGCCACACCTCCCTGAGATATGACGTGACCAAGAAAACTGACATCCGACATCCAAAACTCACACTTGCTCAACTTGGAAAAAAGTTGCTTCTCTTGTAAGATCGATAAAACGATTCTTAAATGTCCCTCGTGCTCTTGTAAAGTACGAGAATAAACAAGAATGTCATCAATGAAGATCACAACAAATTGGTCCAAGTATGCTTGAAATAGCCTATTCATATAATCCATAAAAACTGCCGGAGCATTCGTCACACCGAAAGGCATTACTAAGAATTCATAATGGCCATAACGAGTTCTAAATGCGGTCTTTGATACATCCAAATTCTTCACACGGATCTGATGATAACCTGACTGTAAATCAATCTTCGAGAACACACTGGCTCATTTCAATTGATCTAACAGATCGTCTATCCTTGGTAACAAGTACTTGTTCTTTATGGTGACTTTATTCAACTGTCGATAATCAATACACAACCACATTCCACCATCTTTCTTCTTTACCAACAAGACTGGAGCTCCCCAGGGTGAAACACTGGGTCGAACAAAATGCTTAGCCAATAACTCTTCCAATTGATCCTTCAATTCCCTTAACTCAAGTGGTGCCATCCTATACAGAGAAATGGATATAGGAGCCGTTCTCGGTATCAGGTCAATAGAAAATTCCACTTCCCTCTCCGGAGGAAGAGAAGTGACATCCTTGGGGAAAACTCCTGAAAACTTAGAGACTACAGGGATACTCAAAAATTGAAGGTCGTTACTCTCCTCCTTAGCGAGAACCAAAAGAACAGATTTTTCCTTCTCAAACAAGAAATTTATCATTCCAACCGTACCTTCTAAAATAGTTGTTAATACATCCTTCGAAGTTGCTTCAGTAGATAGAATGATGATTATCTTCTCTTTACACCCGATGAAAACTGAATTAGTAAAAAGCCAATCCATTCCCAAAACAACGTCTACTTTCTTAAGCGTCAAACAAATAAGATCAATCTGAAAAACTCTCCCATCCACAAACAAAACACAATTCTCACACATTAAAGGTGTTTCAACTATCTCATCCATGGCAGTAGTAACCACCACGGGAGGAGATAACGGAATAGCTTGCAACCCAAGTTGCTTCACACATTGCATTGACACAAAAGAGTTTGTCGCTCCATAATCAAATAATACAAAACAAGGAATCCCATTAACGAAACACGTACCAGCTGTCGCGGTGAGAATTGGATACCAAGCTATTATGTTAACTTGAATCGTATTTCTTTTATTTCACCACCGTCTTTGATTTATCCAAGGGAAGGGAGGAAGATCGAATACCCACAGTATGCAATGCAAATGCAAACTAAGATTCTAAGGTTCGGGGGTTGGTTATACTTAGGAAAGGTGTTAGCATCCTAGATATCTGTAGTACTCTATAGGAACCTCTTGTTTTATTATGTTATTTGTTTCTTTTGTTTGCTAAGGGTTAAGGGGAGGTGACCTAGAATTCTATTCCTAAGTGTGCTCGACAAGATATCGCATCTTGTGCCTACATATCCTGTCGGGAAGGAATCAGAGCACATGTAGTTCCTCTTGAAGGATACTCAAGTTATTTAAAGGTTTATGAGAGAAGATGAGTCATCATCTTAAGAAACCACCACAGTTTTTTGAAATTTGTTTGTATTTGTGGGGTATGGGATTGTATATCCCTTCTTTGAGATGATTCACATCTAACTCTCTTGTGTGGAGAATTAGGTGAGCTAAAGTTTGATTGTAAAAATCAAAATTAGGGGGGGACTAACCTAGGAAGTCTATCCTAAGTTGTCTAATAAACTTATCTTAAAGGTATCGAGACTTATAGGGAAGTATGCAATGCAAATGGTTATGCATCATGCATAATAATTTGATTATCATGCATGGGATTTTCCTTTGGATATTAATGAAATCGATTAATTATATTAGATTTAAGCGTGAATGCTAGCAAAGTGGTGCTAGTCTTGTGTCTAGTGACCAAAGGTTGGTAGCGATGCCCAAAGGCGATCGACTTACATAGGTGGAAAATGGCTCGACGTTGGATCGAGATTTTTATATTTTTAACTAGTAAGATACCCGTGCTCCCGCACGGGTAAATTTATTTTGATATTGCAGAAATAGTTGTTTTAGATATACCTCTTAAAAGGTCATTTTAATTGAGAAAGTACACGAAAAAATTATAAATTAAAAATTAGAAAAAAAAACAATATTATGATACAAAATGTAATAGAACATTTGACAAAGAATTTCAAAGATCAATAATAATAAGATATATATAAATGAATATAACCACTTGATAAAAATAATGGCATACGATGAAAGTGTCCCGTGAAGCAACGACAACAAACTGTGTTGCAATACTCCCATATATCACTGTTTATGGCAGTAGATTATATCAAAGTTTATAACAGGCTGATTATATAACAGAATTTCTAATACTAAACTGTGAAGCAAATATTGTCTTCTGAGAAAACTCAAATTGTGTTGATGGTGGGCATTTGGTTCACCTTAAACACGTCCTTGATGTTCTGGTGATTTATTTACTTCGTTTCACAAGTCTTTCATATGAATTACCAATGGAAAGTAGCAATTATAATTCAAGTGAAGGCAATCCATGATTTAATATCTCTAGATGTGTCTTTTTCTAGTTGGAGTTTGTAAATGAAGCTTATAAAATACAGTTAAAAAAATGGTAACAATATAGAAAAATAGAAAGTATCTATGTTTTATTATAAATGATATTGGCTCTTTTCACCAAATCACAAATATCGTGTCTTTAAGTAGTTTGCTAATCCCTATCAATTGGGAAAAAGCAAAAGCCTCTAAAAAGAAAAAAAAAATCTTTATTTAATACTCTTCCATCTTATTGGAGGTATAGCAAAACCACATTCACAAATGAATCAAAATTTTCTAGTTTCACTTCTTGTCCATTCCAAGGGTGTGCTTCACGGTCTCCACAGTGTAACACCCCCTTTCTATACCCCCAAATAATCAAATAATCATTTAGGCACATAATAAAAATTCCGTCAGAGTATAATTATAAACATAGTATAAAAGAGGTATGTCACATTATACATGAAATTAAAACATTCAACACCTGCTCAACAATTGATATCCAACAGTGAGGTAACTTTGCAACAGAGGAACTTAGTCCTTACACCCACATCTCAATATTTAGAATAAAAGCGGAAAATCTAAACATTGAATAACATCAAACATATATGCATATATATATATATATATATATATCATCAAGTATTATCCACCAACATAATTCATGTTTACATAAACATTCATCAACAAGATACATGTACAAATGTATCACAAAAGAATCATATACATCCTAGCTACCCGGTGCTACATATCAGAGCCGACCGACCAAAAGAATGAAGACACGCTTCACAAAAGACCTCCAGCATACCTACTCTGCAATGCCTCATAGAGCATCATAAAACAGCAGAAGGGTGGGAAATATTATCATAATAACAATGCATATAATTATATATCTTAGCATAAAAATACACATATTCTCCATTCTCACCACAATTCATCACAACACACTCATATACATCACAATGTATATATATACAAAACCAAGCATATTCATCATGCATACTTTCACAATTCTTATCCTTCCACATAAACATACATATCTATGTTTATTCCTCAATGCACAATTATAAAGATGATAAATGCAAATCATAGAGACCAACTCACGACTCTATGCAAATGCAATGCGGTACCGACTCAATCATCTCAAGTTCACTCAGGAACTTATTGGAACCATCGCTCGTTACCAATGTAACTCCCCGTCGGGCCTACGATGTTCACCCATTGCTCACACCTCACATAGGCACACAATGTTTATGGATTGCTCACACCTCACATAGGCACACAATCCGATTTCTCACACCTCACCTAGGCACACAATCGTTTGTAATCATCGCTCACACCTCACATAGGCACACGACATTACAACGGATTCTCATTAGAATCACACCACACAAGAATGTACATCATTATGCTTCACATACAAAATGACTCAAGACATTCTTGAAATGCATACATATTCACAATATATTCATGCATTCATCTCATACAATCACATACAATCTATATACATTCACATCAATGCACTATTGTATGATTCACATCCAAAACACACATTCAAAACGGTAAAAGTCGCTAAATAACACTATTCCTGACTTTTCCAACTTATTTAATCGGCTAACAGCCCCAAACTCCTCACCATAAGAAACTACAACTCAATAGCTATCCAACGATACCAAGAATGTAAAAATCGGATAAACGGAACTCAAGTTACGAAAGAAAACGAAAAACGATATTTTGAAAAATCCCATTTTTACCATTGTCCTGTCCATCCGCGTATGCACCAATTCCGTACGCGTATGGCCCAAAACTCGTACGCGTATCATACGTGTTTCACCAGATGGCTGGGAAAACATGCCACCCATACGCGTATTGGCCCTGAAATGCGCCACCCATACGCGTAGTGCCTTAGTCAATACGCGTATGGCCTGCCCCAATACGCGTATGGCCAGGCAGAATGCAGAATTTTCCTGCATAATTTTTCTCTGCGTTTTGCACTCCAACCACACCCAAATGCATCATCTAAACTCAGAAAAATACCAATTTGAGGTACAACAACATATATCAATCGTGTATCAACGACAAGGAACACGAAAACATCATTTCCAACACTAATTAATCGAATTCTAACACTTTCTACACAAATGGGTTTATACAAAAACTCATAAAAATCAACAACAACAACACACAATCATACATAATGATATACATTGATGAGATAATAAGATTTCACACCCTTACCCAGATTCCAAGCTTGCTAGATGATTGTTCTTGATGGTTTTCTAGGTTTTTCCAAGTTTTCTTCTCTTTTCTCTTCTTCCTCTTTCTTTCTCTCCTTTTTCTCTCTATTTTTCTTTCCTTTCTCTTTCTCTCCTATTTCTTCTTCTTATCTCTTTTTCTTTTCTATTTTCTACTCAAATTCAATTAATTCATTTTCTCACATAATTCTATTTCCACTAAATTTCTAACTTATCATTAATTGAGAAATGTCCAAAAATACCCTCCATTCTAATTTTCCCGCAAACTCTCAAAAACGGTAAAATATCATAACATGTCAACATAGCATATTAACACACCAATTTTACAAATAAAATAATTTATCACTCAATTTAAATAAAAGACTCAACAAAATGGGAATAATCGGAATCGGGGCGTTACAACTCTCCCCCACTTTAGAAATTTTCGTCCTCGAAAATATTACCTGATTCAAACAACTCCGGATACGACTCTCGCATCCTACTCTCTAGTTCCCAAGTCATATCGCCTTCCGCAGCGCCTCCCCATGCTACTTTCACAAGCGTAATATCCTTGCCTCTTAGCTTCTTAACTTCACGGTCCAAAATCCTAATCGGTAAAGCTTCAACCGTAAGGTTATCTCTCACTTCAACCTCGTCCATAGAAATAACATGTGACGGATCCGGAACATACTTCTGAAGTTGCAAAACATGGAATACATCATGCAAATTTGAAAGATTTGGAGGCAACGCCACACGGTAAGCCACAACACCAACTCGTGCAGAAATCTGATACGGACCAATAAAACGAGAAGTCAACTTCTTCGACTTCAAAGCACGACCCACACCCGTAACCGGCGTAACTCTCAAAAACACATGGTCGCCTTCTTGAAACTCAAGATCTTTCCTTCTCTTGTCATGATAGCTCTTTTGTCTACTTTGAGAAGCTTTCATCTTCTCACGAATAAACTTCACTTTCTCCGTCGTTTGTTGTACCATCTCCGGTCCAACTATCGTCCTCTCACCGATTTCATGCCAACACAAAGGTGTTCGACATCTTCGACCATACAAAGCCTCAAATGGTGCCATACTTATACTTAAATGAAAACTGTTATTGTAGGTGAACTCAATCAACGCCAAATAACTATCCCAAGCACCACCTTGCTCGAGCACACAAGCACGCAATAAATCCTCCAACGATTGAATTGTCCTCTCGGTTTGACCATCCGTTTACTGATGATAAGCCAAACTCAATCTTATCTTAGAACCCAAAGCCTTTTGTAAACTCTCCCAAAACCTCGATGTGAATCTAGGATCTCTATCCGATACAATACTCTTAGGAACTCCATGTAACTTCACAACCGCAAGAACATAAATCTCGGCTAACTTCTCCAAAGGATAACTAATATCAATTGGAATGAAGTGAGCAGATTTAGTAAGTCTGTCAACGATTACCCAAATAGCATTATGACCTCTTTGCGTATTCGACAATCCCGTAACAAAATCCATCGATATACTATCCCATTTCCACTCCGCAATGTCCAACGGTTGCATCAATCCACTAGGCTTTTGATGTTCCACCTTCGACTTTTGACAAGTTAAGCACGCATACACAAATTGAGCCACATCCCTCTTTAATCCGGACCACCAAAAGATTTTCTTCAAATCTTGATACATTTTATTCGCTCCCGGATGAATACTTAAGTTACTTCGGTGTCCTTCTTCCAATATCATCTTTTTCAACTCCGCATCATCGGGAATACAAATACGACCACGGAATCTCAAAACTCCAAAATTATCAACCTTGAAATCCTCATTCTCATTCATCATCAAATCAACGAACTTCAAATCCAACTTTTGCTTTTCACATACGGTTGCAAGAAAATCATTCGTAACATGTAGCATACTGTCATACCCCAAATTTTGACCACTTAGATTCCCATCATTGTGCAAATCATCATCACAATATGAATGTATCTTTATACCTCATCAGTCTCCCCAAAGATGGGTGAGCATTCACTACTATCAAAGATTAGGGTTTCAAGCCCTCTCTGAGCCTTAGACAAAGGATCAATCAAGGAATGACTTGATCTTCAACTTGTCTAACCTCCCAAGAACCTACAATGGATCAAGAGGACTCCCACTTCAAGGATTAGGCACAAGGCTGCTCCCTTTCAGGTAGATCAAGCTTCAAGATCGACAGTGTCACCAAATTAGGGTTTTGGTCGACCGGGGCCTCCAGTTGGAAATTTTCCTCTGGACATGATCCAATGATCTAAAACATGACCTAATATCCTCCATGGAACCTCATGGACCCAGTCATCAAGTCAATTTGACCTCAGGGGATGCATACATCAAAAATCGGGAATTAGGGTTTCTTGACCAAATTCACCCATAAGTTGACTTTTTAGACAAATCAAAAGCCAAGACCTCAAGAGAGGGTTTGAGGGTCTTTAATATACCATATTGATCCATTTGGAACAATGGATTAATCCAAGAAGCTTGAGCAACAAGTTTCAATTTCATCAGAGCCACAATTAGGGTTTCGTGGGAAAAGTCAACTGTAACTTTGACTTTTGGCCAGGGCATGCTCCCAAACCCTAAGACATGATTCAATACACTCTATGACACCCATGGAACATGTCCATCAAGTTTGATTTAGGTCAAGGACATGATTTCCTGAAGAATTGCACAGTTTGGAATTCATCTGCTAAAAAGTCAACTGTGCACCAAAGTCAACTTTGACTTTTTGAGATTTTTCACTAAAATGGATTTTTAACCCTAAAATGATGTTAATGTATGATTTGAATCATCATTCATCAAGAAAAATCAAGAAAAGTTGGATAACTTGTAAAAGGGGTAACCATAAAAACTTAGAAAATTTTCTAAGTTAAAAAATAAAGTGGCTAGGGCACCAACTTTGGAGGATCATAACTCCTAAACCACAAAGCCATTTTTTCTCATCCAAATATGGATTTGTAGCCCTCATTACCCTCTACAAAAACTTCAACTACAAGTCATTCCAATTCATTAAGGATTTTGAGTTATGGAGTGATCAATGTGGCTGAAAAATGAAAATGTCACTTTTTCCAACACTTAGTGAAATTTTCACTAAGTCCAAATTTGCCTTCATTTTTTTCCAAATGTAGGGGGATTTTTCACTTGGATTCAAAAGAGATCAAAACCAAATATGTTTAAACAATTGTTGTATCATGTAAGGGCTTTCCAAAATGGTCAAGAACATTACCAAATTCAACTTACACCATGAGATATGACATTGTCAAGTTGCCTTGCTGAAATCTGTCAAAGGCAAGGCAGATTTTGTATTTTGGCTCGATTTGCCAAAATCAGCCAAATTCAAATGCTCCTATCCACTTGGACACATCTGAGGATTGATTCTAAAGGTGACAATCACTGAGCCAAACCTCCAAAGTCCATGGAACAAGAAATAGCATGTTGAACCTTGAATGGCCAAAATAGGGACAAGACTCCAAATTTGGATTGAAGCATTCAATGGAGGCATCAAGGTGGCATGGACTGAGTCATTCTCATCTGAAATCAGTCAAGACTTATCCAAGACCAAGGGAACCAAAGCCCTGAGCCCTAACCTCTAGTCAATGGCTAGAGGAGACTTGCATTTCCATTGGCCAACATGGAACAAACACCTGCTGCAGTTGTCATTCACTGTGGATCCCAAAACAAACTTGCTCTACTATAAATAGAGCTCAATTATGTTCAGTTTGAGTACACCAAAGCCATCTAACAGATGCTTTCCTCAAAATCTCATTCTTCACTCCAATTTTGCCTTCTAAGGCAAGTCACTATCGGGTTTTGAGTTTGAAAGCTTTTCCAACCAAACCAATCACTCACACACCTCATATATATCATATGTAAGTTGTGCAGACCATCAAAAGTGACCTGTAATCACAACATCACAAAGTCACCTCTCAAAACCTCAAAATAGCACTTTTTTGCATGTTTCAAGCCATGTCTTGATTCAGTCACTTTCCAAACCAGATAAAACCTTAAACACACTCCAAATATCATCCTTGAACTGTCCCAAATGGTTCCCACCATCTGGAACACCATTTGAGGGAGTTGCCATTTTGGTCACTTTTGACCCCTTTTGCAAGAAAGGGACTGTTTGTGTTTTTGCAGGTACCAGTTGATTCCAATCATCCTGAAAGCATCCAAGGGATCATTTGAGGTTGTCCAAAGCATAAAACCATATCTGGAGCAAGAGAGTTGGCAGATTGCTGAGAAAACTCCAAAAGCTCAAAGAAGGGTAAGCCTCTCAACTTGCAGTCACCAAAACATGTGTGCATTTGAAGTCCATTGATTATGCATCTCTTATACATGTCATATGTGTTGTGTTTGTGCCAATTGATCATGTAATTCATGCCTGTAATGAGTTGTAGCATAGAACATGCAATTATAGGTCATTTTCAAAACCACTATTGGGTTTTGAGGAGGGAGTGTGATATGAAAAAACCACCACCACCATTGGATTCCTTGTGAAATTCTGGCCCAGATACATATAAATTTTGTCTCAAACCATTAAGAATTGAGAAAGTTATGACCTTCACGTTTTTGAGCCAAAACCAAGGCATGCCTTGTATATTTGTTGGTTCATTTCAAACAATGGATGTATCACCACCCCAGTGGTAAGGCGCGCGCCTTGTATGCTTGAGGTCGTGGGTTCAAACCCCACCCATGCCATTTTGTGATTTTTCACATTTTTGCTATTTTTCCAATTATTTTCATGTTTTGTTAATTATTTGGAAAATTAATAACTCTTTCAATTTTAATTATTTTTTATTGGTTCTTTTTGCAAAAAATCACAAAAATATTGAAATATTTATTTCCACAAAAAAATTAGATTTATATTATTTATTTAATATAGTTAGTATTTTTGTGAATAAATGCCTTTTATTTGTTTTTAAACCCTTTTAAAAATAAATATCCATGTTGAAAAATCAAAACCATGTAGGTTTTAATTCATCTTGTGATTGAAACCTCATTTTTCAAACCTAAAACCAAAATCACAAGTTGTTTATTCAAACTTATTTGGAACTTGTATCATTTTAATTAAATTTTCCTTGAATAATTACTTTAAAATGATGAAATTAGGGTTTTGTTGATTCTCACCTTAACAAACTTTTTCAAAACACTCATGGGCCTCTAATAGAGTGTAAGACCCAATCCTTTTTTGACCAAATCATTTTGGGCCTCAGTGTATTGTATAAGTCCCGATACTGTCAAAAACGAACGGCGCGACGCTCGCCTTTTCAAAACAACCTTGGGCCTCTCCTCGAGCTATAAGACCCATTCAAAACCTTGGGCCTCTATTAGAGTGTAAGACCCAATCCCCCTTTTAACCAAAACCATTTTGGGCCTCACTTATTGTATAAGTCCCTCTGCGTTAAAAGAAAACCTTGGCGAGATCACCATTTTAAACGAAAAAATCATCTGGGCCTACCCTCGTGTTATAAGCCCCGCTCTTTTTCTTTAAAACTTTTTGGGCCTCATGAGAGAGTGTAAGACCCATCCCTTTGTACAGAAAATCTTTTTTGGACCACAGTCACTTGTATAAGTCCCTCTGTACAAATTCAAAACCCTGGGCCTCTCCTTGAGCTGTAAGACCCAAAACTTTCTTTTTCAAAGCACTTTCTCCTTTGATTTTGAATATACTATTGTTTTCAATTTTTCTTTGTTGAACAACTAACCAAACAGCATGGAAGCTCTACAACCGAGTAAGTGTTTATACGCTTTCATTTATTGCTTTCCTATACATATAATTGTATTGTGGGGCTGTTTCGATGTAAGTCTTCTTTCATAAACTCATATCAACTGTGTAATAATAGTATAGATATTCAGAGTTTCCCCGGCAACTACGTCTAGTACTAGGAAAAGCCGTTTCGTTTAGTTGTAGAAATAGACAACTAGATCCCCAATAGGATCACCAGATACAGTCTTCTCTTCGGCTGTCCTCATTAGGAATTGTCAAGAAACACTACTCCCAAAGATGAATGTATTCTCCGTGAATGGCATCTTTGAGTTTCTTCCAAATTCTCAAACTTTCCTGACTTTCTATTCCTTATGAATAGCTTGCCTTGAATTTCTCGGGGTTTGGGGACCCACGGGCTTCTTAAAAGCATCGGCCTCCTCTTGGGCATTGTACAAGGACCCTCAAGCTTCCTAAAAGCAACCCCGCCTCCTCTTGGGCTTAGTACAAGGACCCGTCGGCTTCTTAGAAGTATTCACAGCCTCCTCTTAGGCTTCGTATAATGATCTCTTCCTCCGGGAATGATAGCCTCCTCTTGGGCTTCGTACAAGGACCGATCGACTTCTTAAAAGTTTCCAGCCTCCTCTTGGGCTTCGTACAAATTGTCCCGACGACCTCCTAGAGGTATAGGAACAGAACTTAGTCATCTTCGTAGAACAGTCCTTTCATAGAGTCTACTATTGTTTCTCAAAGCATAGTACAAAGGACAAAACTCTAGACTTGGACAGTCTCTCTTTCCTTGAGTCTCAAAGACATTCTCAAGTGACCCTTTCGTTAAATAGGAAGAAACCGTAGACTCGGACAGTCTCGATACCCTTCGGATTTCACCGTTTCCTTAAAGAACAGGGAACAACCCTGATCCTCAAATCAAACCCATGAGTACAGTGTTGCTCATATAAGAACTTATTTTCTCTTAAAATCAATATACTGGACCTGTCACTCAACTAAAACAGTCACCGGCAGATAGCCTCCTCTTAGGCTTTGTATAATGGTATCCCCAAAAGAGTCGGTCTCTTTTCTAGCCTCCTCTTGGGCTTTGTACAAATGATTCCCCCCAGCGGAGCAAACCTTTCAGCCTCCATCTCGGGCTTCGTTCGAGATACAGAAGACTCCCTCGTTGAGTCAATCACCCTTTCGCCTCCATCTCGGGCTTCGTACGAGATACAAATTCCCTTAAGCAAGAGTCAAACTCTTTTTCAGCCTCCATCTCGGGCTTCATACGAGCTATAAAAGATTCTCCAGCTGAGTCAACTCTTTTTTTAGCCTCATCTTAGGCTTTGTATAACGAAATCCCCCGCTGAGTCGAACCCCTTTTAGCCTCTCTCTCGGGCTTTGTACGAGACACATATTAGCCTCCTCTTAGGCTTTGTATAAGAAAACCACTGGTTAATCCAATTAACCTTTTAGCATCAAATTTTTGCCTCGTTCACAGTACATAAACATCAACAACTCCTTCCCTTTCATCTAATCGCTGTAAGCTGCAAGCCTCTGGATCATCTATATCCATGCCACTGTCCTTATTTTAGCATGAGAAATTCCTAAGGAAAGGTAGCATTGCTCTACACTGAGTTAAAGTCTTATCCTTCAGGTTAAAAACCCCTTCTTAGGAAATTATGGCATTGCTAGGATCCGCGTATCCCGATTAAAGTAATTCTCCTTTACCCCTCTTTAGAGATGACAAACTCTCTCTAAGGTCGAGACCTTTTAGGTTCACATCTTGGGCTTTGAACAAGATACAAACAACCTTCAGCTTCAAATCTTGGGCTTTGAACAAGATACAAATCACCTTTCGCTTCATGTCTTGGGCTTTGAACAAGACACCAAAACCCCATTTCCTCCCATAGAATAGGAGGAACTACGAACACTATGATTTCCCTGTTTCGGTAAACGGGAATACGTAGGCATAAGATCGAAAGAAAAGATCTTAGCGAGCACACTAAACAAAAACCCAAAATCCCATACTTTCACACATCAATAAAAAATGTCCGTCCTAAACATCTCTTCGAACAAAATAACCTGAGACACTCCCCGAATCTTTGGAGCATCTGTAAACCAACAGTTTTGACTGTTTGACCTCAGTATGCAAGCAGGGTTAGTTGGAGACATCTATTTCCCTTCCGTCATCAGCTTACAATAGGATAAAAAATGAATCGAGTTGTAGTACCAGAGCGGTTGTGCCTCGCAACCACGTCCAAAAATCGGTCGCTACAGAAAAATGGTGACTCTGCTGGGGACGACTCGTGCATTGTTTGGTCATTCTTTTTCTCCTAGGTAGAAACCTTCGCTGAGATGAGACTTTTTTACTCTATTAGGATCTTAGGTCAAAACCTTTACTTTGGAAAGAAACCACAGAATGGTGACTCCGCCGGGAAGCCATTTATGTCAGGAACATAAGATTCATAGCTTAAAAGTCTAGGACATTAGGACAAATATATATACTGCTTTTCCTAATTGCTATACGTGTTTATTTTTCTGCTAATGGGAATACGGGTGATGTCGTATGTGGAAATATTGAGTATACACTTAAGATAAGTGATGGCGACGAGGTCGACCATCAACCTCAGTGGAGGCTGACCAATGCAACCCATTCTCTCACCCAGACAATGGGCCGATTGTTAAGTCTGAGAAGCTGAGGAGCCAAACCCTTTTGTAGTGCGGAAGCTATCGGAAATAGTTGTCACGCGATACTACCCTCATTTGAGGCTGGTGATCTATTCTCGGTGAATGGCACTTACTCTAAGATTGCTTTACAACTTGCTGGTGATCCGCTTGTTGTTTTGCTTTCTTGGGAGGAGCTGATGATAATGAGTACAGGTACAAAAATCACCTTAGTATAAACCTTTTGGGATGGGTAGAGCCTTGACTCCGTGACAACGACCCTTTGACCCCATGTTTTTTCTATGTTTTTGTGTGCTGCATTCATGCATTCATTTAAAAAACATTAAAACATTCAAAAAAATTTCTCTTCTAGTCTCTCTGTTTTTCAAATTAAACTAAGACTGTGATTGCAAATATCAGAGAAAAGGATTACGCTAATGGATTTCGGTAGAAGGAGAACTCATAAGTATACCTTCAAGGCTCCAAAACTAGAGGATCTGAGAGGTTTGGCGAGAATGATCACAAACCAGGAGGCCTTCAGAGCCAAGCACGGAGGTCTGCTACCTCTGCTAAGAGTCCATGTGATTGAGGGAATCATGGATGTACTCGTTCAGTTTTACGATCCGGTTTATCACTGTTTCACATTCCCAGATTACCAGCTAGCACCAACGCTGGAGGAGTACTCTCATCTGATCGATCTACACATTACTGATTGAGCTCCATTTTCTGGACTGGAAGAAATTCCAAAGGATCAGACCATTACAAGAGCAATTCATTTGGATGAGTTAGAGGTCAAGACGCACATGACTACCAAGGGTGGCATCCGAGGTTTTCCAGCCCAGTTCTTAACAAAGAAAGCTATGTACTTTTCTAGTATAGGGAACGGGACTGCTTTTGAAAGCATCTTTGTTTTACTCACTTACGGATTATTTTTGTTGCCCAACATTAATAACTTCGTCGATATCAACGCCATCAAGGTTTTTCTCATTGGAAACCCTGTGCCGACTTTGCTCGCAGATGTATATCATTCTGTACACTTAGGAAATTTGTACAGTGGAGGGGAGATCACATGCTGTGTACCTCTGCTTTACAAATGGTTTATCTCCCATTTGCCTAAGTCTGCTGCTTTTTGGGATCATAAGAGTGCCTTACGTTGGTCGCAGAAAATCATGTCTCTCACCAACTCTGACATTGATTGGTGCATTAGGATTTATGATGGAATGAGGATCATTGATCGTTGTGGAAACTTCCCCAACGTACCCCTCATAGGAACTAAAGCAGGAATCAACTATCATCCGATATTGGTTCGTCGTCAGTTTGGATACCCGATGAGGCTTGTTCCGCAGAACGCTCATCTGGAAGGTCTTTTCTTCAAAGAAGGAGAAAACGACAGAGCACTAAAGACGGAAATAGTGCACGCTTGGAAGCATGTTCATAAGAAAGGACGAGAGTTTCTAGGAAAACCGGACTGTGACTCGGTGGAGCCTTATCTCCACTGGGTACAAACTAGAGCTCTCAAGCTAAAGATGCCTTATCCTCGTTACGGAATTCTTCCGCCAAGGGAATCTGTCATGTACTTCATGACGGAAACTGAAAAGCTTCAGGTTACTCTCAACAAAGTTCAACGGGAGAGGAGGTCTTGGAAGAACAAGTACCGTACCCTCAACGTGGAGTGTATCCAAATACAGCAATTACTGAAAGAGAAAGATGCTCTGATTAAGATTTTAGAGCCACATGTCGTGGATAATCAGGATGACCAAAGGAATTTGCTCGCTCCTTTCACCTGGCAAAGGAATGACAACCCGACAACGGCTCGAGAGCCCCGGTCAAAGAAAAGGAAGTACCAGAATTAGCACCCGATTTCTCTTCAGAGAGGACTCGGGACCCATTAGATTAGGTTTCTGTTTCTGCACCTTGTAATCTACTGTATTTCCATTTCTGTAATCCTTTGAATTTCAATAAAAAGGGGTTTCCCCACTGTTTGATATTTGCAATCTAATTGTCGAAGTTTATTTTGATTAAACCAAAAGAAAAACAATTAATATAATCATTGCATTTCATCATTCTCACATCGCGTATTCTCCTTACCTACGAATCTCACGTTTGTGTCTCGGTTCTAGAGTCAAACTGTCTCATTCGTACAATACTCGGGCCAATCGTCAGAAAAAGATGGATGATCTTGAGGAAGAAAATAGAGAGTTGAAAGAAGAGATCGACGCTCTGAGAGAGGATATGAGAAAGCTTCGTAACGACATGCAAGCCATGGTAGAAGCTCAGCTACAAATAACTGTGATCTCAGAGATCACCTCGACGCCCATAGTGGAGAAGTTTGATCCTAGGAATCAAATGCCGAAAGATCGTCCCTGGGGCATGCCTGCTAACTATATCCCGGAAGGATATGTTCCGCCGATCGTTGAAGATCAGGGAACTTCTGCAGGAGCCGCTGGTCCTGAAGGTTACAAACTTCGGGAAAGCGAAGATGCCAGAGGCATAATGAAGACCCCTGAAGGTTACAAACTTCGGGAAACGCCAAGATTCAACGCCGTAGTTACGGTACCACCCCCTATGGTGCACACTGTCCCGGAAGGACAGATACCTTCTGGTAAGAAGGAAACTATGTTTGACCGAATGGATGAATTCCAGGAACAGTTCTTGGAGATGCAGAAGGAATTGCAAGCCATTCGTAGTCAGGATCTATTTGGGAAGGACGCCGCAGACCTTTGTCTGGTCCCTAATGTGAGAGTTCCGCACAAATTTCAAGTGCCTGACTTTGAAAAATACAAGGGTAACTCTTGCCCTCAAAGTCACTTGACGATGTACGCTCGACGAATGTCAGCTCAGACTGAAAATTAGGACCTGCTGATTCACTACTTTCAGGATAGTTTAACCGGTGCCGCCTTAAAATGGTACATGGGTTTAAACCGTGCCTCGATCAGCACATTCAGAGATCTTGGCAAAGCCTTCGTTCAACATTACAAATATAATTTGGACATGGCACCCGACAGAGATCAACTCAGATCAATGTCACAAAAGGACAAAGAAACCTTTAAGGAGTACGCCCAGAGATGGCGTGAAATTACCACTCAAATTTGTCCGCCTCTTGAGGAAAAAGAGATGACAAAGATCTTCTTAAAGACCTTAAGCTCATTTTACTATGAAAGAATGGTCGCCAGTGCACCCAGTGACTTCACCGAGATGGTGGTATGGGAGTTCGTCTTGAGGAAGCCGTCCGAGAAGGACGTTTAGCAAAAGACGCTGGACCATCAAGTAGTACAAAACGATACGGTAGTGCTCTCCCTAAGAAAAAAGAGCAGGATATTGGGAATATCTCTCTCGGAAAGCAAAGGCGACGTTATCAACCAGTAGCAGCGGTAACTCCTGCTATCAATCCCGCGCCTATTCCTACGTATCAACCTCAGGTTGCGCAGAGCCAACCTAATCAGCAAAGGACTCAACAGCCTCTTCAACAGGCTCGTCCTCCATACAACAACAACCGTACAACACGGCCACAAGGATTTGATCCTATACCCGTATCGTACGCAGAACTATTTTCGTTACTACTGGCTAAGGGGCACATTCAAACTAAGTCTCCTCTTACAGTACCGGAAAATCCACCTTTTTGGTTTAAAGCGGATCAGACATGCCCTTATCATCAAGGAGGATCGGGGCATAACATAGAGAATTGTCTCAATTTCAAATCTGACGTGCAAAAGCTTGTTAGAAGCGGGATCTTATCTTTCAAAGATACGAATCCCAATGTTCTTACGAACCCGCTGCCTCAACATGAGAAAGCTGCAGTCAACCTGATTGAGAAAGAGACTAACAATGTCTATCAGATTCACGATGTACTCTTGTTGAAAACCAATCTGGTCAAGATGCATTGTAGACAGAGTGGATATGGCCATGTGCCACCTCATAATTATCACCAGTGTGATATCTGCTCTAAAAGCAATCAAGGATGTTCGGTAGTGCAATCAGCCCTACAGGAACAGATGGATCTCGGATGGATCCAAGAGCACCGAGTTCGTGAAGTTAACATGGTCTATACGAACTCCAACGTCATTCAAAACCACGATATCCGTGCGATGAATGTTAACTTGGTGGCAATGCACTCAAGGCAAAGCCAGTACCATAATCTGCCACGGCACGATTACAGTTCCTGTCTGATTTGCTTGGTAAACAAACAGGGATGCTCTTTCATACAAGAGGCCCTCCAGCGTCAGATGGATCTTGGATGGATCCAAGACTACTATGATAGGAACCCCTATCAGATCAACATGGTTCAGATTTTCGATATTCGCGTGATGAATACCAACCTGGTAGAGTTACATGCTGAGCAGGTCCAACTCGGATTCTTAATATCACATGATTATCAGAGCTGTAAAGCGGGTTGCAAAAACGATCGAGGTTGTACCCTTGTCCAGGAGGCACTTCAGCACTTGTTAAATCACTGGTGGATGCCAATCTACATGGATGAAGATACTCAGCAAATTAGTATCAATAAAAGGAATCCTACTCGGCGTCAGAGTCAGGATGTCCGATATGTGGAAACTAACCTAGTGAGGTTACATTGCATTCAGAGTGGGCGTGTCCAGGTGCCACCACACAATTATGACCGTTGTAGAGTCTGTTCAGAAAGTAACCAAGGGTGCCACCTTGTGAGAACAGCTCTTCAGGGTCAGGTGGATCGCGAAGAGATTCGTCCATATCTGGGCTCCGGACCCATCAACTGGGCGCCGGACTGTCTCGCCGATCAAATTGAGGATGTTGTCGTAATCTCTGATCATCAGAGGACTAAAGATGTTTGTGCCATCATCCCTCTGCTTGACGAATAAAAAATTCCCAACCGGGAACATATCGAGATTACGTATGATGGTCAGAAAAACCAGAAGGTTCCCATAGTCATCTATCTACCGGGACCACTACCGTATGAATCAGCTAAGGCGATCCCTTACAAATACGGTGCAACAATAATCGAGAATGGAAAGGAAATTCCATTACCCTCCGTCGTGAATATTGCAGACATCATTCGTGTAACACGGAGCGGTCGAATCTTCAACCGAGGAGTTGGAGAACCTAACAAAGAAAAGGAACCTCAGGCAGAAGTTCCTAATCCACCAGTCGGTCAATCCAGTAATCCCGACCTTTCAAAGAACAATAATGAGATGTTGAAGCTCATCCAAAGGAGTGAATACAACATTGTTGATCAACTGTTACAAACTCCTTCAAAGATCTCAGTATTATCACTGTTACTCAGTTCAGAAGCCCACAGGGAGGCTCTACAGAAAGTCTTGGAGCAAGCCTTTGTGGAACAGGATGTAACAATCAGACAGTTCGATAACATTGTCTCTAACATCACTTCCTGCAACAATTTGGGATTTAGTGATGAGGAATTACCTGAAGAGGGTCGCCGTCATAACATGGCACTCAATATCATAGTTAACTGCCAGGACGATGCTTTAGCCAGCGTATTGGTAGACACAGGGTCAGCCCTGAATGTTATGTCGAAGTCCACTTTGATGCAATTATCATTCAAAGGCCCTCCGATGAGAATCAGCGAGGTCGTCGTCAAAGCGTTCGACGGATCCAGAAAAGCAGTTATCGGCGAAGTTGATCTTCCCATAACTATTGGTCCTCACACTTTCCAAGTTACTTTCCAGGTCATGGACATCCGGGCAACGTACAGTTGTTTATTAGGAAGACCTTGGATACATCAGGCTGGAGCGGTCACCTCGACCCTCCACCAAAAGCTAAAGTTCGTCAAGGACGATCAACTCATCACGGTTTGTGGAGAACAGACCTTGCTCGTGAGTAACTTGTCATCATCTACGTGTGTAGAACCCGAGGAGGTTATTGGGACGCAGTTCCAAGCACTGTCGGTGAGCAAGGACAATCAATCCAAAGGAGGAACTTCGATTTCCTCATACAAAGATGCTATTAAAGCGGTCGAGAGTACCGGTACAAAAGGATGGGGACAGCTTGTCATTCCTACTGACAATAAAATAAAGAAGGGTCTTGGTTTTTCTGCAACCTGCACCCGGACTGCTGTCAACGATGAAAGTCTTCATCCCATTCAGAACTTCTTCCATAGCGGAGGCTTCCTCCAACCAGTGACTCAAGTAGTCCATGCTATCAATGAAGAGGATCCCTTTGACACAGATGAGGAATGGAAGTCATATCTTAACGAGGACGGTTATGTGTCGCAGGACGAAACGCAAACTCCATTTTGCTTTCCCATAGAGAGTCCGAGATTTATACCCGGGTCAGATGTCGAAATGATATATGGAGATTGTGATCCAGAAGGATGCCGAGCTCCACCAAACTCATTAGAGGAAGACACTCTGATGAAAGACAACTTTGACTCTACCTACTATGGCCCGATGGATGGTCTGCCAATGTGGCAACCTTACCCAGGAGACTTGGGGCTAGAAATTCAGCCGAACAATGAAAATCAGCTGAGCATCATTGAACAGAATACCTGTGTCCCCACCATGTCATGGGATCAACACTCATGTCATTCAGAAATTACTCAACATGACGATGAATTCGCAACGTTTGCAGGACTAGAATTCATCAACTATGCTTTTCCCGAGGTCAACGTCATCGAGAGGGATGACTCCTCCAGCTCCAAAGAAGTGTGGGACACCTTGGGATAACCAAGTGGAAAATTTGATTATATGGTCAAGTACACCGCTCCCGAAAGCTCTCGTATCAGGCTCGAAGATATCCAGCTAACTGGATGGGGAGATACAGCTGAGAGCACAAATGCTATGCAAAATGCAACAGAGGAATCCTCCTACGACAATTCTGCCTGGGAGACAGATTCCAATGATCCTGCTCCACCAGAAATCAGCGTTATTTCTAAATACAAATCAAGGAAGGTGCCAGACTTTGTGATTCACCGAGGAGTTCGCCGCCAATGGGTTGTCGTCGAGGTTCCGAAGGTCGTTCATCAGTCAAAGTAATTGCCATCTTTAACCTTTCACCCTGCCCAGGTGAAACGGATGTTTTGATAGGGCTCGCTTTCTGTAAATTTCCCTCTTCGCTTCGCCCAAAGAGACAGAGTTTTGTTTTATAGGGTTGTAGTTTCAAGATTCGACTTGTTCATTAATAAAATAACGTCGTTCTGTAATTTCCGCATTTATTGCTGTTTTCTCTTTTTGCTTTTCTCAAAAAATGGTAATCCTAAAAAATAATTCAATAATAAAAACAAGCAGTAAAATAAATACACTGCACACACTCGCATTCTCTCTATCTCTTCTAAACACAAATCATCACGTCATGCAGATTACTTGTTTTACACCCCGTTGAAACATACGATCCAATGCCTTCTCCCAACTTTGGGTTCCCGGTATTTGGGGCCGAAGAAGAAGTTGACAACAAAATTCCAGAAGAGATCTCCCAATTACTCAGACAAGAGGAAAGGTCCATTGAACCTCACAAAGAACCGTTGGAAATGGTAAACTTGGGTTCGGAAAAAGAGCGAAAAGAAATCAGGATCGGGGCACTGCTCAGTCCAGCTGCTAAAGAGAGTTTGACAAAGCTTCTCAAAGAATTCCCCGATGTATTCGCTTGGTCCTATCAGGACATGCCAGGGTTGGATACCAGCATCGTGGAACATCACTTACCGTTGAGATCGGAATGTTCGCCAGTAAAACAAAGGTTGAGACGCACTCACCCGGACATGGCCATCAAAATCAAAGACGAGGTACGAAAACAGATTGACGTGGGTTTCCTTGCTACATCTGAATATCCTCAATGGTTAGCCAACATCGTGCCTGTTCCCAAAAAGGATGGAAAAGTCAGAATGTGTGTCGACTACAGGGATCTGAACAAGGCTAGTCCAAAGGACGACTTTCCCTTGCCACACATTGACATGCTGGTTGACAGTACAGCAAAGTTCAAAGTTTTTTCCTTCATGGATGGATTCTCGGGCTATAATCAAATCAAAATGGCACCGAAAGACATGGAGAAAACTTCGTTCATTACCCCATGGGGTACCTTTTGTTACAAGGTAATGTTGTTCGGCTTGAAGAACGCCGGGGCAACCTATCAAAGGGCCATGACTACTCTGTTTCATGACATGATACACAAGGAAATCGAGGTATATGTCGATGATATGATTGCAAAATCTAAGACAGAAGAGGAGCATGTGACCCACCTGTCCAAACTATTCGAGCGTTTGAGAAAGTACAAACTCCGCTTGAATCCCAACAAGTGCACCTTCGGTGTCCGTTCAGGGAAACTCTTAGGGTTCATCGTCAGCCAGAAAGGAATTGAGGTTGATCCTGACAAGGTCAAGGCCATTCAAGAAATGCCTTCTCCGAAAACTGAAAAACAAGTCAGAGGATTCCTGGGACGTTTGAACTACATCTCCAGATTCATATTCCTTATGACCGCCACATGTGCGCCGATTTTCAAATTACTGAAAAAGAACCAGGACTGCGTTTGGTCAGAAGACTGCCAAATTGCCTTCGACAGTATTAAGGAATATCTATTGAATCCGCCGATTCTATCACCACCAGTGGAAGGAAGATCACTGATCATTTATCTCACAGTCCTAGAGGACTCAATGGGATGTGTACTTGGCCAACAAGACGAAACCAAAAGGAAAGAGTCTGCCATTTACTATCTGAGCAAGAAATTCACCGATTGTGAAACTCGGTACACGATGCTCGAGAAAACTTGCTGCGCTTTGGCTTGGGCAGCCAAACGTCTGCGTCAGTACATGATTTGTCACACTACTTGGTTGGTCTCCGAGATGGATCTAATCAAGTATGTCTTTGAAAAACCTGCTCTCACGGGAAGGATTTCCCATTGGCAGATGCTACTATTAGAATATGACTTAGAGTACCACGCTCAGAAAGCTGTTAAGGGGAGTATTTTAGCCGATCATTTGGCTCATCAACCGATTGATGATCAAGAATCAATCGGGTTTGACTTCCCAGACGAAGATGTCATGTATCTAAAAATGAAAGATTGCGATGAACCGTTACCCAGTGAAGGGCCCGAACCAGGTTCCCAGTGGGGACTAATCTTTGATGGAGGCAGTACTCCCCATAGAAGTAGAGATCCCATCAATATGGGTATTGATGGAACCCAAGCTCATCGAAGTTGAGTGGTGTCAAAGTCAACACGACGAACTCAACCTGATCGAAGAAAAGCGAATCACGGCACTATGCCACGGTCAGTTGTATCAGCAAAGAATGAAGAGGGCGTTTGACAAAAAGGTTAAACCTCGCATCTTCAGGAAAGGAGACCTCGTGCTCAAGCAGATGCAATCTTTTCTCACTGATTCTTGGGGCAAATGGACCCCGAATTATGATGGCCCCTACGTGGTCACGAAAGCTTTCTCAGGCGGCGCCTTGAGACTTGCAACCATGGACAGAGAGGAATTTGCCTACCCCACGAATGTTGATGTAGTCAAGAAATACTTCGCCTAAACTAAAAAAAAATTAAAAAAAAAAAAAAAAGTCTCGGTGGATTGAAAACCCGAAAGGGCGGTCCAGGCAAAAGTTAGAGACATGAAAAAAAAAATCATCTCGGTGGATTGGAAACATCAAAGTACAACCCGGGCAAAAATTAGGGATAATGGCAAGTAACTATGTTCAACAGAGGCAAGTCCCTTAGCAGCAGTTACATCACCCATCGGAGGAAAACTCCAATCAAGGTCATCTTCGACAGAAGCTCGGGATGCCCCGAATTCAAAGTTGGTAGAAGGATAGTGGTCGTTATGTTTCAACGTAACCCTTTTCCCTGTAAATTATCGTTTTCTGAACTTTGTAAATACTCTTTGGAATCACGCATTTGGCTGATCTCCATCTTATCAATAAAATTTGAGCCCTTGTGCTATTGTTTATAATTCTTGTTTGTTTTAGCTTTACAGAATGATGTTTTTAACTATGATCAACGATTCTTGAAATAAAACGAAAATGAATTTACTTGTTAAACTTTTTCTGCTTTAAAATAAAGATGGAAATTTCATTTGACTGTTGAACATCAGAAGAACATCGGTCGCTTCTCCAGAAGTAAGCGAACTTCAAAGTGCAGAATCAAAGTACTCCTTCTAAGCCAGTGCGCTTAAATGAAGGATCAACTGTATCAGATGCGGTTTTCCCGTCTGATACCTTTGGCCGAGTTCTCATCTCCTAAGCCCGACCAGCATAGCTCCTAACAGGGACTATCTCTCCTAGGCAAGGTGGAATTGCTATTTTGAACCAGCGGTACTTTTTCGTCCCCAGCAGTGGCCGAGTATCCAGTCGTGTTCATCTTTTAGTTTGTATGTCGCGTCTGTTTTGTCAGCATAAACATACATACATCATGCATTTTTTATTTGCATTCACATTTCATATTGCATTGCTATCACTTGAGTCGGTCTTATCCTGCTGTGATAACCGTCCTCTCAATCGAGTTTGTCAGTGCTTTCCTCGTCAGGAAGTGTTGTGTCCGAACGAACTCGTCTCTAGTGTATCTTTAAATCAGAGTCGACAATCGACCACTTTGATAACTTGAACCTCTGAGAAACCAAAGAACCTTCAACAGATGTCACTCTTCGCCATTGAAGATGATATCCTTGCTTTCCCGAATTAAGGAAAATCCCCAGAGAAAGCCTCTTATGCAAAGATTCGGCAGTACAGCAGTGTTTCTCCGAAAAACCGCTGATGAAAAAGTCATCGGCACCTCAAAATTGGATCCCATCATATGGCATTTCTCCGGAAAGATCCCGAGAAAAGTGTGATGCAATATCCCCAAGCGGAAACAGTTTCTCAAGAAACTCGCTTTCCCTAGTAGAAACAAATGGCGTCTCCAATAGAGAAGTTTGTGCAACTCTACAACTCAGACGACTGGATTCCCCAGCAAGTCTGACATCCAAACTTTTTCCGTCAAATGGCATCTCCCCAGGAAAAGTCGGCGAGAAGTTTGAGGAAATCCGCTACGAGTAGCGTCCCTTGTCAATAAAGTTTATTGACAAAAGAAACTGAGACCAGTTCCTTGGTAGGAAACCAGGATCGAGGGGAAGTTTACAAAAGAAACTAAGACCAGTTCCTTGGTAGGAAACCAGGATCGAGGGGAAGTTTACTTCAGAAACTGAGACCAGTTCCTTGGTAGGAAACCAGGATCGAGGGGAAGTTTATTTTAGAAACTGAGACCAGTTCCTTGGTAGGAAACCAGGATCGAGGGGAAGTTTACTACAACAACTAAGACCAGTTCCTCGGTAGGAAACCAGGATCGAGGGGAAGTTTAAATCAGAAACTTAGACCAATTCCTTGGTAGGAAACCATGATCGAGGGGAAGTTTATTTCAGAAACTGAGACCAGTTCCTTGGTAGGAAACTAGGATCGAGGGGAAGTTTACCTTTTCTAAGCATCATTGCTTAGCAAAAGAAGATGAATGCGTGAATTACCATTCATAGACGCCGTCAAAATTTCGGATATTCCGATATTTAATCCTCTCGCACCCCGAATGCCCAAATACCTTCGTCATTCACACCTTCGTGTCCAAGAGAATTAAATAGGGGCATCTGTCATACCCCAAATTTTGACCACTTAGATTCCCATCATTGTGCAAATCATCATCACAATATGGACGTATCTTTATACCTCATCAGTCTCCCCAAAGATGGGTGAGCATTCACTACTATCAAAGATTAGGGTTTCAAGCCCTCTCTGAGCCTTAGACAAAGGATCAATCAAGGAATGACTTGATCTTCAACTTATCTAACCTCCCAAGAACCTACAATGGATCAAGAGGACTCCCACTTCAAGGATTAAGCACAAGGCTGCTCCCTTTCAGGTGGATCAAGCTTCAAGATCGACAGTGTCACCAAATTAGGCTTTTGGTCGACCGGGGCCTCCAGTTGGAAATTTTCCTCTGGGCATGAGCCAATGATCCAAAACATGACCTAATATCCTCCATGTAACCTCATGGACCCAGTCATCAAGTCAATTTGACCTCAGGGGATGCATACATCAAAAATCGAGAATTAGGGTTTCTTGACCTAATTCACCCCTAAGTTGACTTTTTGGACAAATCAAAAGCCAAGACCTCAAGAGAGGGTTTGAGGGTCTTTAATATACCATATTGATCCATTTGGAACAATGGATTGATCCAAGAAGCTTGAGCAACAAGTTTCAATTTCATCAGAGCCACAATTAGGGTTTCGCAGGAAAAGTCAACTGTAACTTTGACTTTTGGCCAGGGCATGCTCCCAAACCCTAAGACATGATTCAATACACTCTATGACACCCATGGAACATGTACATCAAGTTTGATTTAGGTCAAGGACATGATTTCCTGAAGAATTGCACAGTTTGGAATTCATCTGCTAAAAAGTCAACTGTGCACCAAAGTCAACTTTGACTTTTTGAGATTTTTCACTAAAATGGATTTTTAACCCTAAAATGATGTTAATGTATGATTTGAATCATCATTCATCAAGAAAAAGCAAGAAAAGTTGGATAACTTGTAAAAGGGGTAACCATAAAAACTTAGAAAATTTTCTAAGTTAAAAAATAAAGTGGCTAGGGCACCAACTTTGGAGGATCATAACTCCTAAACCACAAAGCCATTTTTTCTCATCCAAATATGGATTTGTAGCCCTCATTACCCTCTACAAAAACTTCAACTACAAGTCATTCCAATTCATTAAGGATTTTGAGTTATGGAGTGATCAATGTGGCTGAAAAATGAAAATGTCACTTGGATCAAATCTGCCTTCATTTTTTTCCAAATGTAGGGGGATTTTTCACTTGGATTCAAAAGAGATCAAAACCAAATATGTTCAAACAGTTGTTGTATCATGTAAGGGCTTTCCAAAATGGTCAAGAACATTACCAAATTCAACTTACACCATGAGATATGACATTGTCAAGTTGCCTTGCTGAAATCTGTCAAAGGCAAGGCAGATTTTGCATTTTGGCTCGATTTGCCAAAATCATCCAAATTCAAATGCTCCTATCCACTTGGACACATCTGAGGATTGATTCTAAAGGGGACAATCACTGAGCCAAGCCACCAAAGTCCATGGAACAAGAAATAGCATGTTGAACCTAGAATGGCCAAAATAGGGACAAGACTCCAAATTTGGATTGAAGCATTCAATGGAGGCATCAAGGTGGCATGGACTGAGCCATTCTCATCTGAAATCAGTTAAGACTTATCCAAGACCAAGGGAACCAAAGCTCTGAGCCCTAACCTCTAGTCAATGGCTAGAGGAGACTTGCATTTGCATTGGCCAACATGGAACAAACACCTGCTGCAGTTGCCATTCACTGTGGATCCCAAAACAAACTTGCTCTACTATAAATAGAGCTCAATTGTGTTCAGTTTGAGTACACCAAAGCCATCTAACAGATGCTTTCCTCAAAATCTCATTCTTCACTCCAATTTTGCCTTTTAAGGCAAGTCACTATCGGGTTTTGAGTTTGAAAGCTTTTCCAACCAAACCAATCACTCACACACCTCATATATATCATATGTAAGCTGTGCAAACCATCAAAAGTGACCTGTAATCACAACATCACAAAGTCACCTCTCAAAACCTCAAAATAGCACTTTTTTGCATGTTTCAAGCCATGTCTTGATTCAGTCACTTTCCAAACCAGATAAAACCCTAAACACACTCCAAATATCATCCTTGAACTGTCCCAAATGGTTCCCACCATCTGGAACACCATTTGAGGGAGTTGCCATTTTGGTCACTTTTGACCCCTTTTACAAGAAAGGGACTGTTTGTGTTTTTGCAGGTACCAGCTGATTCCAATCATCCTGAAAGCATCCAAGGGATCATTTGAGGTTGTCCAAAGCATAAAACCATATCTGGAGCAAGAGAGTTGGCAGATTGCTGAGAAAACTCCAAAAGCTCAAAGAAGGGTAAGCCTCTCAACTTGCAGTCACCAAAACATGTGTGCATTTGAAGTCCATTGATTAAGCATCTCTTATACATGTCATATGTGTTGTGTTTGTGCCAATTGATCATGTAATTCATGCCTGTAATGAGTTGTAGCATAGAACATGCAATTATAGGTCATTTTCAAAACCACTATCGGGTTTTGAGGAGGGAGTGTGATATGAAAAAGCCACCACCACCATTGGATTCCTTGTGAAATTCTGGCCCAGATACATATAAATTTTGTCTCAAACCATTAAGAATTGAGAAAGTTATGACCTTCACGTTTTTGAGCCAAAACTTGCCTTGGGCAAGCCAAAACCAAGTCATGCCTTGTATATTTGTTGGTTCATTTCAAACAATGGATGTATCACCACCCCAGTGGTAAGGCGCGCGCCTTGTATGCTTGAGGTCGTGGGTTCAAACCCCACCCATGCCATTTTTTTATTTTTCACATTTTTGCTATTTTTCCAATTATTTTCATGTTTTGTTAATTATTTGGAAAATTAATAACTCTTTCAATTTTAATTATTTTTTATTGGTTCTTTTTGCAAAAAATCACAAAAATATTGAAATATTTATTTCCACAAAAAAATTTGATTTATATTATTTATTTAATATAGTTAGTATTTTTGTCAATAAATGCCTTTTATTTGTTTTTAAACCCTTTTAAAAATAAATATCCATGTTGAAAAATCAAAACCAAGTAGGTTTTAATTCATTTTGTGATTGAAACCTCATTTTTCAAACCTAAAACCAAAATCACAAGTTGTTTATTCAAATTTATTTGGAACTTGTATCATTTTAATTAATTTTTCCTTGAATAATTACTTTAAAATGATGAAATTAGGGTTTTGTTGATTCTCACCTTAACAAACTTTTTCAAAACACTCATGGGCCTATAATAGAGTGTAAGACCCAATCCTTTTTTGACCAAATCATTTTGGGCCTCAGTGTCTTGTATAAGTCCCGATACTGTCAAAAACGAACGGCGCGACGCTCGCCTTTTCAAAACAACCTTGGGCCTCTCCTCGAGCTATAAGACCCATTCAAAACCTTGGGCCTCTATTAGAGTGTAAGACCCAATCCCCCTTTTAACCAAAACCATTTTGGGCCTCACTTATTGTATAAGTCCCTCTGCGTTAAAAGAAAACCTCGGCGAGATCGCCATTTTAAACGAAAAAATCATCTGGGCCTACCCTCGTGTTATAAGCCCCACTCTTTTTCTTTAAAACTTTTTGGGCCTCTTGAGAGAGTGTAAGACCCATCCCTTTGTACAGAAAACCTTTTTTGGGCCACAGTCACTTGCATAAGTCCCTCTGTACAAATTCAAAACCCTGGGCCTCTCCTTGAGTTGTAAGACCCAAAACTTTCTTTTTCAAAGCATTTCTCCTTTGATTTTGAATATACTGTTGTTTTCAATTTTTCTTTGTTGAACAACTAACCAAACAGCATGGAAGCTCTACAACCGAGTAAGTGTTTATACGCTTTCATTTATTGCTTTCCTATACATATAACTGTATTGTGGGGCTGTTTCGCTGTAAGTCTTCTTTCATAAACTCATATCAACTGTGTAATAATAGTATAGATATTCAGAGTTTCCCCGGCAACTACGTCTAGTACTAGGAAAAGTCGTTTCGTTTAGTTGTAGAAATAGACAACTAGATCCCCAATAGGATCACCAGATACAGTCTTCTCTTCGGCTGTCCTCATTAGGAATTGTCAAGAAACTCTACTCCCAAAGATGAATGTATTCTCCGTGAATGGCATCTTTGAGTTTCTTCCAAATTCTCGAACTTTCCTGACTTTCTATTCCTTGTGAATAGCTTGCCTTGAATTTCTCGGGGTTTGGGGACCCACGGGCTTCTTAAAAGCATCGACCTCCTCTTGGGCATTGTACAAGGACCCTCAAGCTTCCTAAAAGCAACCCCGCCTCCTCTTGGGCTTAGTACAAGGACCCGTCGGCTTCTTAGAAGTATTCACAGCCTCCTCTTAGGCTTCGTATAATGATCTCTTCCTCCGGGAATGATAGCCTCCTCTTGGGCTTCGTACAAGGACCGATCGACTGCTTAAAAGTTTTCAGCCTCCTCTTGGGCTTCGTACAAATTGTCCCGACGACCTCCTAGAGGTATAGGAACAAAACTTAGTCATCTTCGTAGAACAGTCCTTTCATAGAGTCTACTACTGTTTCTCAAAGCATAGTACAAAGGACAAAACTCTAGACTTGGACAGTCTCTCTTTCCTTGAGTCTCAAAGACATTCTCAAGTGACCTAGGAAGAAACCGTAGACTCGGACAGTCTCGATACCCTTCGGATTTCCCCGTTTCCTTAAAGAACAGGGAACAACCCCGATCCTCAGATCAAACCCATGAGTACAGTGTTGCTCATATAAGAACTGATTTTCTCTTAAAATCAGTATATTGGACCTGTCACTCAACTAAAACAGTCACCGGCAGATAGCCTTCTCTTAGGCTTTGTATAATGATATCCCCAAAAGAGTCGGTCTCTTTTCTAGCCTCCTCTTGGGCTTTGTACAAACGATTCCCCCCAGCGGAGCAAACCTTTCAGCCTCCATCTCGGGCTTCGTACGAGATACAAAAGACTCCCTCGTTGAGTCAATCACCCTTTCGCCTCCATCTCGGGCTTCGTACGAGATACAAATTCCCTTAAGCAAGAGTCAAACTCTTTTTCAGCCTCCATCTCGGGCTTCATACGAGCTATAAAAGATTCTCCAGCTGAGTCAACTCTTTTTTTAGCCTCCTCTTAGGCTTTGTATAACGAAATCCCCCGTTGAGTCGAACCCCTTTTAGCCTCTCTCTTGGGCTTTGTACGAGACACATATTAGCCTCCTCTTAGGCTTTGTATAAGAAAACTACTGGTTAATCCAATTAACCTTTTAGCATCAAATCTGTGCCTCGTTCACAGTACACAAACATCAACAACTCCTTCCCTTTCATCTAATCGCTGTAAGCGGCAAGCCTCTGGATCATCTATATCCATGCCACTGTCCTTCTTTTAGCATGAGAAATTCCTAAGGAAAGATAGCATTGCTCTACACTGAGTTAAAGTCTTCTCCTTCAGGTTAAAAACCCCTTCTTAGGAAATTATGGCATTGCTAGGATCCGCGTATCCCAGTTAAAGTAATTCTCCTTTACCCCTGTTTAGAGATGACAAACTCTCTCTAAGGTCGAGACCTTTTAGCTTCACATCTTGGGGTTTGAACAAGATACAAACAACCTTCAGCTTCACATCTTGGGCTTTGAACAAGATACAAATCACCTTTCGCTTCATGTCTTGGGCTTTGAACAAGACACCAAAACCCCATTTCCTCCCATAGAATAGGAGGAACTACGAACGCTCTGATTTCCCTGTTTCGGTAAACGGGAATACGTAGGCATAAGATCGAAAGAAAAGATCTTAGCGAGCACACTAAACAAAAACCCAAAATCCCATACTTTCACACATCAATAAAAAATGTTCGTCCTAAACATCTCTTCGAACAAAATAACCTGAGACACTCCCCGAATCTTTGGAGCATCTGTAAACCAACAGTTTTGACTGTTTGACCTCAGTATGCAAGCAGGGTTAGTTAGAGACATCTATTTCCCTTCCTTCATCAGGTTACAATAGGATTAAAAATGAATCGAGTTGTAGTACCAGAGCGGTTGTGCCTCGCAACCACGTCCAAAAATCGCTCGCTACACATACCAAGTCTCACACTTCACGGCGTTATTTCACAAACCAAACTCAAGTCTCTAAAATTCTCCAAAAGTTCCCATTCTCTCATCATCAATGCAGACACATGTAACGACTTCCGACTCACACGTTTGCCTTACCCGGATGGTAATTCAAACCAAAATCATAATCCTTCAAAAGCTCTAACCACCTTCTTTGTCTCATGATCAATTCTTTTTTATCAAATAAATATTTCAAGCACTTGTGATCACTAAAAACTTCAAATCTTGCACCATAAAGATAGTGCCTCCAAATTTTCAAAACAAACACCACGGCCGCTAACTCCAAGTCATGTGTAGGATAATTCTTTTCATGCACTCTCAATTGTCTTGAAGCATAAGCCAAAACTTTTCCATCTTGCATCAAAACACCACCAAAACCAACCAATGAAGCATCACAATACACAACAAATGGTTCCGTCGAATTTGGCAAAATCAAGATCGGAGTCGTTGTCAACCTTCTTTTTAGCTCATTGAAACTCTCTTCACAATGAATATCCCAAATGAAAGCCTTTCCTTTACAAGTCAATTGCGTTAACGGAAGTGCCAACTTCGAAAATCCCTCAATAAACCTCCGATAATAACCCGCCAAGCCTAAAAAGCTTCGAATCTCCGTAATCGATCTAGGAGCCTCCCATTGCATCACCGCATCAATCTTGGATGGATCAACACTAATACCACTACCGAAAATAACATGTCCAAGAAAACTTACTTCCGACAACCAAAATTCACATTTCAACAAATTAGCATATATTTGTTTCTCTTTCAAAATTTGTAACACAATCCTCAAATGCTCTTCATGCTCCTCTTGAGACTTAGAGTAAATCAAAATATCGTCGATGAACACAACCACAAAATGATCTAACTGTTCATGAAAAATACGATTCATGTATTCCATAAACACACCCGGGGCATTAGAAATCCCGAATGGCATCACGGAATATTCGTAATGGCCATACCGTGTCCTAAAGGCCGTCTTTTGAATATCCTCTTCTTTCACATGAATCTGGTGATATCCCGATCTTAAATCGATCTTGCTAAAAACACGCGCACCAACCAATTGGTCCATCAAATCATCGATCCTCGGAAGCGGATACTTGTTCTTAATTGTCACCTTGTTCAATTGTCGACAATCAATGCATAACCGCATACTCCCATCCTTCTTCTTTACCAACAATACCGGAGCACCCCAAGGAGAAACACTTGGTCTTACAAATCTCTTGTCCAACAAGTCATTCAATTGCTTCTTCAATTCTACCAACTCCGATGCCGACATACGATACGGTGCCATCAAACCCGGTCTAGTACCCGGAACTAGATCAATAGAAAACTCAACTTCTCTTTCCGGCGGTACATCCGTAATATCCTCCGGAAACACTTTTGGAAAATCACACACCACTGGGAACACATCGAGCTCAACTTTACTCTCCACCGACAATGACGCAAACAAACCGAACAATTGAGCTTCGTCCGCTAAAAGTTTCTTCAACTCTTTAGTGGATAGGAAATTCTCATCTTCATCATCTTCCAAAGAAGGAAACCTCACTAACTTGTGATAGCAATCTATATGAACTCGATTAAATTGCAACCAGTTCATACCCAAGATTACGTCCAATCCCTCCAATGGCAAACACACTAAATCCATAATCAACTCTTTACCATACATGGTCAAAGGACAACTTACACACACCAAAGACGTAGTTACCGACCCTGAAGCAGGAGTCTCAATAACCATCTCACCACCCCAAGAAGTCATAAACAAATTCAAATGCTTAGCGCACTCATGAGAAATGAATGAATGAGTCGCTCCCGTATCAATAATAGCAACTAAAGGTGTACTATTAATAAAGCATGTACCTTTAATCAAACGGTCTGCACTAATAGTGTCCGTCCCCGCTAATGCAAACACCTTTCCGCCCGCTTGAGCTTGTTTCGGCTTAGTAAACTTAGTACTAATGTGACCCACTTCTCCACAATTATAGCACTTCACCATATTCCTTCTATAATCGGTAGTAGCATGCCCAAGGCCTCCACAGTTAGAACATTTCACCACGGTCTTCCCACACTCAAATGATTTATGACCCATTTTACCACACTTGTAACACTTAACGGAACTGGAACCTCCTTCTCCAGATCTCTTCTCAAAGTTTCCCCTATGCTTACCCTTATCAACGGGTGTCACATAAGGTCCACTTCTAGCTTGTTGCTTTCCCTTCCTCTCATTCAAACTTTTGTAATGTGTAGGACGAGCCTTGCTATCTTCCTCGAAGATTCTACAATATTCCGTCAAATCCGTAAACCTTTTTATCCTTTGATATCCCACAGCTTGTTTAATCTCGGGACGTAAACCATTCTCATACTTAATACACTTTGAGAACTCAGCAGTAATTGCAGCATAGTGAGGATGGAATTGAACCAACTCCACAAACTTTGCAGTATAGTCCACCACGGACATACTACCTTGTTTCAGTTCAAGGAACTCCATCTCCTTCTTCCTTTTCACACTTTCAGGGTAATACTTCCTCAAGAACTCGGTACGAAATAAATCCCAAGTTATCTCTTCATCATCCACCTCAAGAACTTGACCCATACCGACCCACCAATCGTCGGCTTCTTCCTTCAGCATGTGAGACCCAAGCCTCACCTTATTCTCCTCCGCACAGCCCATGACTCTGAAGATCCTTTCAATCTCTTTCAACCAAATTTGAGCACCATCGGGATCAAATCTTCCTTTGAAGACCGGTGGTTGATTCTTCCTGAACTCGTCATTAGCATTCACGTTCGGCGCACCTTGCAACGCCCTAGCCATTGCTTCCAAAGCAGCAGCCATCGCATTGTCGTTCCTACCAGCCATATTCTGATCATTCCCAAAAATGACAACAAGGTTAAACAACAGTTCAACCATCACAACAACAAGACAAACACAACTGACTCAACACTGGCTCTGATACCACTTATTGTAACACCCCCTTTCTATACCCCCAAATAACCAAATAATCATTTAGGCACATAATAAAAATTCTATCAGAGTATAATTATAAACATAGTATAAAAGAGGTATGTTACATTATACATGAAATTAAAACATTGAACACTTGCTCAACAATTGATATGCAACAGTGGGGTAACTTTGCAACAGAGGAACTTAGTCCTTACACCCACATCTCAATATTTAGAAAAAAAACAGAAAATCTAAACATTGAATAACATCAAACACACACACATATATATATATATATATATATATATATATATATATATATATATATATATATATATATATCATCAAGTATTATCCACCAACATAATTCATGTTTACATAAACATTCATCAACAAGATACATGTACAAATGTATCACAAAAGAATCATATACATCCTAGCTACCCGGTGCTACATATCAGAGTCGACCGACCAAAAGAATGAAGACACGCTTCACAAAAGACCACCAGCATACCTACTCTGCAATGCCTCATAGAGCATCATAAAACAGCAGAAGGGTGAGAAATATTATCATAATAACAATGCATATAATTATATATCTTAGCATAAAAATACACATATTCTCCATTCTCACCACAATTCATCACAACACACTTATATACATCACAATGTATATATATACAAAACCAAGCATATTCATCATGCATATTTTCACAATTCTTATCCTTCCACATAAACATACATATCTATGTTTATTCCTCAATGCACAATTATAAAGATGATAAATGCAAATCATAGAGACCAACTCACGACTCTATGCAAATGCAATGCGGTACCGACTCAATCATCTCAAGTTCACTCAGGAACTTATTGGAACCATCGCTCGTTACCAATGTAACTCCCCGTCGGGCCTACGATGTTCACCCATTGCTCACACCTCACATAGGAACACAATCCAATTGGTCACACCTCACCTAGGCACACAATCGTTTGTAATCATCGCTCACACCTCACATAGGCACACGACGTTACAACGGATTCTCATTAGAATCACACCACACAAGAATGTACATCATTATGCTTCACATACAAAATGACTCAAGACATTCTTGAAATGCATACATATTCACAATATATTCATGCATTCATCTCATACAATCACATACAATCTATATACATTCACATCAATGCACTTTTGTATGATTCACATCCAAAACACACATTCAAAACGGTAAAAGTTGCTAAATAACACTATTCCCGACTTTTCCGACTTATTTAATCGGCTAACAGCCCCAAACTCCTCACCATAAGAAACTACAGCTCAATAGCTATCCAACGATACCAAGAATGTAAAAATCGGATAAACGAAACTCAAGTTACGAAAGAAAACGAAAAACGATATTTTGAAAAATCCCATTTTTACCATTGTCCTGTCCATCCGTGTATGCACCAATTCCGTACGCATATGGCCCAAAACTCGTACGCGTATCATACGCATTTCACCAGATGGCCAGGAAAACATGCAACCCATACGCGTATTGGCCCTGAAATGCGCCACCCATACCCGTATTGCCTTAGTTAATACGCGTATGGCCTGCCCCAATACGCGTATGGCCAGGCAGAATGCAGAATTTTCCTGCATAATTTTTCTCTGCGTTTTGCACTCCAACCACACCCAAATTCATCATCTAAACTCAGAAAAATACCAATTTGATGTACAACAACATATATCAATCGTGTATCAACAACAAGGAACACGAAAATATCGTTTCCAACACTAATTAATCGAATTCTAACACTTTCTACACAAATGGGTTTATACAAAAACTCATAAAAATCAACAACAACAACACACAATCATACATAATGATATACATTGATGAGATAATAAGATTTCACACCCTTACCCGGATTCCAAGCTTGCTAGATGATTGTTCTTGATGGTTTTCTAGGTTTTTCCAAGTTTTCTTCTCTTTTCTCTTCTTCCTCTTTCTTTCTCTCCTTTTTCTCTCTATTTTTCTTTCCTTTCTCTTTCTCTCCTATTTCTTCTTCTTATCTCTTTTTCTTTTCTATTTTCTACTCAAATTCAATTAATTCATTTTCTCACATAATTCTATTTCCACTAAATTTCTAACTTATCATTAATTGAGAAATGTCCAAAAATACCCTCCATTCTAATTTTCCCGCAAACCCTCAAAAACGGTAAAATATCATCACATGTCAACATAGCATATTAACACACCAATTTCACAAATAAAATAATTTATCACTCAATTTAAATAAAAGACTCAACAAAATGGGAATAATCGGAATCGGGACGTTACAACTCTCCCCCACTTTAGAAATTTCCATCCTCGAAAATATTACCTGATTCAAACAACTCCAGATATGACTCTCGCATCCTACTCTCTAGTTCCCAAGTCATATCGCCTTCCGCAGCGCCTCCCCACGCTACTTTCACAAGCGTAATATCCTTGCCTCTTAGCTTCTTAACTTCACGGTCCAAAATCCTAATCGGTAAAGCTTCAACCGTAAGGTTATCTCTCACTTCAACCTCGTCCATAGGAATAACATGTGACGGATCCGGAACATACTTCCGAAGTTGCGAAACATGGAATACATCATGCAAATTCGAAAGATTTGGAGGCAACGCCACACGGTAAGCCACAACACCAACTCGTGCAGAAATCTGATACGGACCAATAGAACGAGAAGTCAACTTCTTCGACTTCAAAGCACGACCCACACTCGTAACCGGCTTAACTCTCAAAAACACATGGTCGCCTTCTTGAAACTCAAGATCTTTCCTTCTCTTGTCATGATAGCTCTTTTGTCTACTTTGAGAAGCTTTCATCTTCTCACGAATAAACTTCACTTTCTCCGTCGTTTGTTGTACCATCTCCGGTCCAACTATCGTCCTCTCACCGGTTTCATGCCAACACAAAGGTGTTCGACATCTCCGACCATACAAAGCCTCAAATGGTGCCATACTTATACTTGAATGAAAACTGTTATTGTAGGTGAACTCAATCAATGCCAAATAACTATCCCAAGCACCACCTTGCTCGAGCACACAAGCACGCAATAAATGCTCCAACGATTGAATTGTCCTCTCGGTTTGACCATCCGTTTGCTGATGATAAGCCGAACTCAATCTTATCTTAGAACCCAAAGCCTTTTGTAAACTCTCTCAAAACCTCGATGTGAATCTAGGATCTCTATCCGATACAATACTCTTAGGAACTCCATGTAACTTCACAACCGCAAGAACATAAATCTCGGCTAACTTCTCCAAAGGATAACTAATATCAATTGGAATGAAGTGAGCAGATTTAGTAAGCCTGTCAACGATTACCCAAATAGCATTATGACCTCTTTGCGTATTCGGCAATCCCGTAACAAAATCCATCGATATACTATCCCATTTCCACTCCGGAATGTCCAACGGTTGCATCAATCCACTAGGCTTTTGATGTTCCACCTTCGACTTTTGACAAGTTAAGCACGCATACACAAATTGAGCCACATCCCTCTTTAATCCGGACCACCAAAAGATTTTCTTCAAATCTTGATACATTTTATTCGCTCCCGGATGAATACTTAAGTTACTTTGGTGTCCTTCTTCCAATATCATCTTTTTCAACTCCGCATCATCGGGAATACAAATACGACCACGGAATCTCAAAACTCCAAAATTATCAACCTTGAAATCCTCATTCTCATTCATCATCAAATCAACGAACTTCAAATCCAACTTTTGCTTTTCACATACGGTTGCAAGAAAATCATTCGTAACATGTAGCATACCAAGTCTCACACTTCTCGGCGTTATTTCACAAACCAAACTCAAGTCTCTAAAATTCTCCAAAAGTTCCCATTCTCTCTTCATCAATGCGGACACATGTAACGACTTCCGACTCAAAGCATCGGCCACCACGTTTGCCTTACCCGAATGGTAATTCAAACCAAAATCATAATCCTTCAAAATCTCTAACCACCTTCTTTGTCTCATGTTCAATTCTTTTTTATCAAATAAATATTTCAAGCTCTTGTGATCACTAAAAACTTCAAATCTTGTACCATAAAGATAGTGCCTCCAAATTTTCAAAACAAACACCACGGCTGCTAACTCCAAGTCATGTGTAGGATAATTATTTTCATGCACTCTCAATTGTCTTGAAGCATAAGCCACAACTTTTCCATCTTGCATCAAAACACCACCTAAACCAACCAATGAAGCATCACAATACACAACAAATGGTTCCGTCGGATTTGGCAAAATCAAGATCGGAGTCGTTGTCAACCTTCTTTATAGCTCATTGAAACTCTCTTCACAATGAATATCCCAAATGAAAGCCTTTCCTTTACAAGTCAATTACGTTAACGAAAGTGCCAACTTCGAAAATCCCTCAATAAACCTCCGATAATAACCCACCAAGCCTAAAAAGCTTCGAATCTCTGTAACCGATCTAGGAGCCTCCCATTGCATCACCGCATCAATCTTGGATGGATCAACACTAATACCACTACCGGAAATAACATGTCCAAGAAAACTTACTTTCGACAACCAAAATTCACATTTCGACAACTTAGCATACAATTGTTTCTCTTTCAAAATTTGTAACACAATCCTCAAATGCTCTTCATGCTCCTCTTGAGACTTAGAGTAAATCAAAATATCGTCGATGAACACAGCCACAAAATGATCTAATTGTTCATGAAAAATACGATTCATGTATTCCATAAACACACCCGGTGCATTAGATACCCCGAATGGCATCACAGAATATTCGTAATGGCCATACCGTGTCCTAAAGGCCGTCTTTTGAATATCCTCTTCTTTCACACGAATCTGGTGATATCCCGATCTTAAATCGATCTTGCTAAAAACACGCGCACCAACCAATTGGTCCATCAAATCATTGATCCTCGGAAGCGGATACTTGTTCTTAATTGTCACCTTGTTCAATTGTCGATAATCAATGCATAACCGCATACTCTCATCCTTCTTCTTTACCAACAATACCGGAGCACCCCAAGGAGAAACACTTGGTCTTACAAATCTCTTGTCCAACAAGTCATTCAATTGCTTCTTCAATTCTACCAACTCCGATGCCGACATACGATACGGTGCCATCAAAACCGGTCTAGTACCCGGAACTAGATCAATAGAAAACTCAACTTCTCTTTCCGGCGGTACATCCGTAATATCCTCCAGAAACACTTCTGGAAAATCACACACCACTGGGAACACATCGAACTCAACTTTACTCTCCACCGACAATGACGCAAACAAACCGAACAATTGAGCTTCGTCCGCTAAAAGTTTCTTCAACTCTTTAGTGGATAGGAAACTCTCATCTTCATCATCTTCCAAAGAAGGAAACCTCACTAACTTGTGATAGCAATCTATATGAACTCGATTAAATTGCAACCAGTTCATACCCAAGATTACGTCCAATCCCTCCAATGGCAAACACACTAAATCCATAATGAACTCTTTACCATACATGGTCAAAGGACAACTTACACACACCAAAGACGTAGTTACCGACCCTGAAGCAGGAGTCTCAATAACCATCTCACCACCCCAAGAAGTCATAAACAAATTCAAACGCTTAGCGCACTCATGAGAAATGAATGAATGAGTCGCTCCCGTATCAATAATAGCAACTAAAGGCATACTATTAATAAAGCATGTACCTTTAATCAAACGGTCTACACTAGTAGTGTCCGTCCCCGCTAATGCAAACACCTTTCCGCCCACTTGAGCTTGTTTCGGCTTAGTACACTTAGTACTAATGTGACCCACTTCTCCACAATTATAGCACTTCACCATATTCCTTCTACAATCGGTAGTAGCATGCCCAAGGCCTCCACAGTTAGAACATTTCACCACGGTCTTCCCACACTCAAATGATTTATGACCCATTTCACCACACTTGTAACACTTAACAGAACCGGAACCTCCTCTTCCAAATCTCTTCTCAAAGTTTCCCCTATGCTTGCCCTTATCAACGGATGTCACATATGGTCCACTTCTAGCTTGTTGCTTTCCCTTCCTCCCATTCAAACTTTTGTAATGTGTAGAACGAGCCTTGCTATCTTCCTCGAAGATTCTACAACATTCTGTCAAATCCGTAAACCTTTTTATCCTTTGATATCCCACAGCTTGTTTAATCTCGGGACGCAAACCATTCTCATACTTAATACACTTTGAGAACTCAGCAGTAATTGCAGTATAGTGAGGATGGAATTGAACCAACTCTACAAACTTAGCAGTATAGTCCACCACGGACATACTACCTTGTTTCAGTTCAAGGAACTTCATCTCCTTCTTCCCTTTCACACTTTCAGGGTAATACTTCCTCAAGAACTCGGTACGAAATAAATACCAAGTTATCTCTTCATCATCCACCTCAAGAACTTGACGCATACCGACCCACCAATCGTCGGCTTCTTCCTTCAGCATGTGAGACCCAAGCCTCACCTTATTCTCCTCCGCACAGTCCATGACTCTGAAGATCCTTTCAATCTCTTTCAACCAAATTTGAGCACCATCGGGATCAAATCTTCCTTTGAAGACCGGTGGTTGATTCTTCCTGAACTCGTCATTAGCATTCACGTTCGGCGCACCTTGCACCGCCCTAGCCATTGCTTCCAAAGCAACAGCCATCACATTGTCGTTCCTACCAGCCATATTCTGATCATTCCCAAAAATGACAACAAGGTTAAACAACAGTTCAACCATCACAACAACAAGACAAACACAACTGACTCAACACTGGCTCTGATACCACTTATTGTAACACCCCCTTTCTATACCCCCAAATAATCAAATAATCATTTGGGCACATAATAAAAATTCCGTCAGAGTATAATTATAAACATAGTATAAAAGAGGTATGTCACATTATACATGAAATTAAAACATTCAACACCTGCTCAACAATTGATATGCAACAGTGGGGTAACTTTGCAACAGAGGAACTTAGTCCTTACACCCACATCTCAATATTTAGAATAAAAGCGGAAAATCTAAACATTGAATAACATCAAACACACACACATATATATATATATATATATATATATATATATATATATATATATCATCAAGTATTATCCACCAACATAATTCATGTTTACATAAACATTCATCAACAAGATACATGTACAAATGTATCACAAAAGAATCATACACATCCTAGCTACCCGGTGCTACATATCAGAGCCGACCGACCAAAAGAATGAAGACACGCTTCACAAAAGACCACCAGCATACCTACTCTGCAATGCCTCATAGAGCATCATAAAACAGCAGAAGGGTGGGAAATATTATCATAATAACAATGCATATAATTATATATCTTAGCATAAAAATACACATATTTTCCATTCTCACCACAATTCATCACAACACACTCATATACATCACAATGTATATATATATATACAAAACCAAGCATATTCATCATGCATACTTTCACAATTCTTATCCTTCCACATAAACATACATATCTATGTTTATTCCTCAATGCACAATTATAAAGATGATAAATGCAAATCATAGAGACCAACTCACGACTCTATGCAAATGCAATGCGGTACCGACTCAATCATCTCAAGTTCACTCAGGAACTTATTGGAACCATCGCTCGTTACCAATGTAACTCCCCGTCGGGCCTACGATGTTCACCCATTGCCCACACCTCACATAGGCACACAACGTTTATGGATTGCTCACACCTCACATAGGCACACAATCCGATTGCTCACACCTCACCTAGGCACACAATCGTTTGTAATCATCGATCACACCTCACGTAGGCACACGACGTTACAACGGATTCTCATTAGAATCACACCACACAAGAATGTACATCATTATGCTTCACATACAAAATGACTCAAGACATTCTTGAAATGCATACATATTCACAATATATTCATGCATTCATCTCATACAATCACATACAATCTATATACATTCACATCAATGCACTATTGTATGATTCACATCCAAAACACACATTCAAAACGGTAAAAGTCACTAAATAACACTATTCCCGACTTTTCTGACTTATTTAATCGGCTAACAGGCCCAAACTCCTCACCATAAGAAACTACAGCTCAATAGCTATCCAACGATACCAAAAATGTAAAAATCGGATAAACAGAACTCAAGTTACGATAGAAAACGAAAAACGATATTTTGAAAAATCCCATTTTTACCATTGTCCTGTCCATCTGCGTATGCACCCATTCCGTACGCGTATGGCCCAAAACTCGTACGCGTATCATACGCGTTTCACCAGATGGCCGGGAAAACATGCAACCCATACGCGTATTGGCCCTGAATTGCGCCACCCATACGCGTATTGCCTTAGTCAATACGTGTATGGCCTGCCCCAATACGCGTATGGCCAGGCAGAATGCAGAATTTTCCTGCATAATTTTTCTCTGCGTTTTGCACTCCAACCACACCCAAATTCATCATCTAAACTCAGAAAAATACCAATTTAATGTACAACAACGTATATCAATCGTGTATCAACAACAAGGAACACGAAAACATCGTTTCCAACACTAATTAATCGAATTCTAACACTTTCTACACAAATGGGTTTATACAAAAACTCATAAAAATCAACAACAACAACACACAATCATACATAATGATATACATTGATGAGATAATAAGATTTCACACCCTTACCCAGATTCCAAGCTTGCTAGATGATTGTTCTTGATGGTTTTCTTGGTTTTTCCAAGTTTTCTTCTCTTTTCTCTTCTTCCTCTTTCTTTCTCTCCTTTTTCTCTCTATTTTTCTTTCCTTTCTCTTTCTCTCCTATTTCTTCTTCTTATCTCTTTTTCTTTTCTATTTTCTACTCAAATTCAATTAATTTATTTTCTCACATAATTCTATTTCCACTAAATTTCTAACTTATCATTAATTGAGAAATGACCAAAAATACCCTCCATTCTAATTTTCCCGCAAACTCTCAAAAACGGTAAAATATCATAACATGTCAACATAGCATATTAACACACCAATTTCACAAATAAAATAATTTATCACTCAATTTAAATAAAAGACTCAACAAAATGGGAATAATCGGAATCGGGACGTTACAACTCTCCACCACTTTAGAAATTTCCGTCATTGAAAATATTACCTGATTCAAACAACTCCGGATACGACTCTCGCATCCTACTCTCTAGTTCCCAAGTCATATCGCCTTCCGCAGCGCCTCCCCACGCTACTTTCACAAGCGTAATATCCTTGCCTCTTAGCTTCTTAACTTTACGGTCCAAAATCCTAATCGGTAAAGCTTCAACCGTAAGGTTATCTCTCACTTCAACCTCGTCCATAGGAATAACATGTGACGGATCCGAAACATACTTCCGAAGTTGCGAAACATGGAATACATCATGCAAATTCGAAAGATTTGGAGGCAACGCCACACGGTAAGCCACAACACCAACTCGTGCAGAAATCTGATACGGACCAATAGAACGAGAAGTCAACTTCTTCGAGTTCAAAGCACGACCCACACTCGTAACCGGCTTAACTCTCAAAAACACATGGTCGCCTTCTTGAAACTCAAGATCTTTCCTTCTCCTGTCATGATAGCTCTTTTGTCTACTTTGAGAAGCTTTCATCTTCTCACGAATAAACTTCACTTTCTCCGTCTTTGTTGTACCATCTCCGGTCCAACTATCGTCCTCTCACCGGTTTCATGCCAACACAAAGGTGTTCGACATCTCCGACCATACAAAGCCTCAAATGGTGCCATACTTATACTTGAATGAAAACTGTTATTGTAGGTGAACTCAATCAACGCCAAATAACTATCCCAAGCACCACCTTGCTCGAGCACACAAGCACGCAATAAATGCTCCAACGATTGAATTGTCCTCTCAGTTTGACCATCCGTTTGCTGATGATAAGCCGAACTCAATCTTATCTTAGAACCCAAATCCTTTTGTAAACTCTCCCAAAACCTCGATGTGAATCTAGGATCTCTATCCGATACAATACTCTTAGGAACTCCATGTAACTTCACAACCGCAAGAACATAAATCTCGGCTAACTTCTCCAAAGGATAACTAATATCAATTGGAATGAAGTGAGCATATTAGGTAAGCCTGTCAACGATTACCCAAATAGCATTATGACCTCTTTGCGTATTCGGCAATCCCGTAACAAAATCCATCGATATATTATCCCATTTCCACTCCGGAATGTCCAACGGTTGCATCAATCCACTAGGCTTTTGATGTTCCACCTTCGACTTTTGACAAGTTAAGCACGTATATACAAATTGAGCCACATCCCTCTTTAATCCGGACCACCAAAAGATTTTCTTCAAATCTTGATACATTTTATTCGCTCCCGGATGAATACTTAAGTTACTTCGGTGTCCTTCTTCCAATATCATCTTTTTCAACTCCGCATCATCGGGAATACAAATACGACCACGGAATCTCAAAACTCCAAAATTATCAACCTTGAAATCCTCATTCTCATTCATCATCAAATCAACGAACTTCAAATCCAACTTTTGTTTTTCACATACGGTTGCAAGAAAATCATTCGTAACATGTAGCATACCAAGTCTCACTCTTCTCGGCGTTATTTCACAAACCAAACTCAAGTCTCTAAAATTCTCCAAAAGTTCCCATTCTCTCATCATCAATGCGGACACATGTAACGACTTCCGACTCAAAGCATCGGCCACCACGTTTGCCTTACCCAGATGGTAATTCAAACCAAAATCATAATCCTTCAAAAGCTCTAACCACCTTCTTTGTCTCATGTTCAATTCTTTTTGATCAAATAAATATTTCAAGCTCTTGTGATCACTAAAAACTTCAAATCTTGCACCATAAAGATAGTGCCTCCAAATTTTCGAAACAAACACCACGGCCGCTAACTCCAAGTCATGTGTAGGATAATTCTTTTCATGCACTCTCAATTGTCTTGAAGCATAAGCCACAACTTTTCCATCTTGCATCAAAACATCACCTAAACCAACCAATAAAGCATCACAATACACAACAAATGGTTCTGTCGGATTTGGCAAAATCAAGATCGGAGTCGTTTTCAACCTTCTTTTTAGCTCATTGAAACTCTCTTCACAATGAATATCCCAAATGAAAGCCTTTCCTTTACAAGTCAATTGCGTTAACGGAAGTGCCAACTTCGAAAATCCCTCAATAAACCTCCGATAATAACCCACCAAGCCTAAAAAGCTTCGAATCTCCGTAACCGATCTAGGAGCCTCCCATTGCATCACCGCATCAATCTTGGATGGATCAACACTAATACCACTACCGGAAATAACATGTCCAAGAAAACTTACTTCCGACAACCAAAATTCATATTTAGACAACTTAGTATACAATTGTTTCTCTTTCAAAATTTGTAACACAATACTCAAATGCTCTTCATGCTCCTCTTAAGACTTAGAGTAAATCAAAATATCGTCGATGAACACAACCATAAAATGATCTAACTGTTCATGAAAAATAGGATTCATGTATTCCATAAACACACCCGGCGCATTAGAAACCCCGAATGGCATCACAGAATATTCGTAATGGCCATACCGTGTCCTAAAGGCTGTCTTTTGAATGTCCTCTTCTTTCACATGAATCTGGTGATATCCCGATCTTAAATCGATCTTGCTAAAAACACGCGCACCAACCAATTGGTCCATCAAATCATCGATCCTCGGAAGCGGATACTTGTTCTTAATTGTTACCTTGTTCAATTGTCGATAATCAATGCATAACCGCATACTCCCATCCTTCTTCTTTACCAACAATATCGGAGCACCCCAAGGAGAAACACTTGGTCTTACAAATCTCTTGTCCAACAAGTCATTCAATTGCTTCTTCAATTCTACCAACTCCGATGCCGACATACGATACGGTGCCATCAAAACCGGTCTAGTACCCGAAACTAGATCAATAGAAAACTCAACTTCTCTTTCCGGCGGTACATCCGTAATATCCTCCGGAAACACTTCTGGAAAATCACACACCACTGGGAACACATCGAGCTCAACTTTACTCACCACCGACAATGACGTAAATAAACCAAACAATTGAGCTTCGTCCGCTAAAAGTTTGTTCAACTCTTTAGTGGATAGGAAACTCTCATCTTCATCATCTTCCAAAGAAGGAAACCTCACTAACTTGTGATAGCAATCTATATGAACTCAATTAAATTGCAACCAGTTCATACCCAAGATTACGTCCAATCCCTCCAACGGCAAACACACTAAATCCATAATGAACTCTTTACCATACATGGTCAAAGGACAACTTACACACACCAAAGACGTAGTTACCGACCCTGAAGCAGGAGTCTCAATAACCATCTCACCACCCCCAAGAATTCATAAACAAATTCAAACGCTTAGCGCACTCATGAGAAATGAATGAATGAGTCGCTCCCGTATCAATAATAGCAACTAAAGGCGTACTATTAATAAAGCATGTACCTTTAATCAAACGGTCTGCACTAGTAGTGTCCGTCCCCGCTAATGCAAACACCTTTCCACCCGCTTGAGCTTGTTTCGGCTTAGTACACTTAGTACTAATGTGACCCACTTCTCCACAATTATAGCACTTCACCATATTCCTTCTACAATCGGTAGTAGCATGCCCAAGGCCTCCACAGTTAGAACATTTCACCACGGTCTTCCCACACTCAAATGATTTATGACCCATTTCACCACACTTGTAACACTTAACGGAACCGGAACCTCCTCCTCCAGATCTTTTCTCAAATTTTCCCCTATGCTTGCCCTTATCAACGGGTGTCACATAAGGTCCACTTCTAGCTTGTTGCTTTCCCTTCCTCTCATTCAAACTTTTGTAATGTGTAGAACGAGCCTTGTTATCTTCCTCGAAGATTCTAAAACATTCCGTCAAATCCGTAAACCTTCTTATCCTTTGATATCCCACAGCTTGTTTAATCTCGGGACGCAAACCATTCTCATACTTAATACACTTTGAGAACTCAGCAGTAATTGCAGCATAGTGAGGATGGAATTGAACCAACTCCACAAACTTAGCAGTATAGTCCACCACGGACATACTACCTTGTTTCAGTTCAAGGAACTCCATCTCCTTCTTCCCTTTCACACTTTCAGGGTAATACTTCCTCAAGAACTCGGTACAAAATAAATCCCAAGTTATCTCTTCATCATCCACCTCAATAACTTGACGCATACCGACCCACCAATCGTCGGCTTCTTCCTTCAGCATGTGAGACCCAAGCCTCACCTTATTCTCCTCCGAACAGCCCATGACTCTGAAGATCCTTTCAATCTCTTTCAACCAAATTTGAGCACCATCGGGATCAAATCTTCCTTTGAAGACCGGTGGTTGATTCTTCCTAAACTCGTCATTAGCATTCATGTTCGGCGCACCATGCACCGCCCTAGCCATTGCTTCCAAAGCAGCAGCCATCGCATTGTCGTTACTACCAGCCATATTCTGATCATTACCAAATATGACAACAAGTTTAAACAACAGTTCAACCATCACAACAACAAGACAGACACAACTGACTCAACAGTGGCTCTGATACCACTTATTGTAACACCCCCTTTCTATACCCCCAAATAATCAAATAATCATTTAGGCACATAATAAAAATTCCGTCAGAGTATAATTATAAACATAGTATAAAAGAGGTATGTCACATTATACATGAAATTAAAACATTCAACACCTGCTCAACAATTGATATGCAACAGTGGGGTAACTTTGCAATAGAGGAACTTAGTCCTTACACCCACATCTCAATAATTAGAATAAAAGCGGAAAATCTAAACATTGAATAACATCAAACATATATGCAAATATATATATATATATATATATATATATATATATATATATATATATATATATATCATCAAGTATTATCCACCAACATAATTCACGTTTACATAAACATTCATCAACAAGATACATGTACAAATGTATCACAAAAGAATCATATACATCCTAGCTACCAGGTGCTACATATCAGAGCCGACCGACCAAAAGAATAAAGACACGCTTCACAAAAGACCACCAGCATACCTACTCTGCAATGCCTCATAGAGCATCATAATCATCGCTCACACCTCACATAGGCACACGACGTTACAACGGATTCTCATTAGAATCACACCACACAAGAATGTACATCATTATGCTTCACATACAAAATGACTCAAGACATTCTTGAAATGCATACATATTCACAATATATTCATGCATTCATCTCATACAATCACATACAATCTATATACATTCACATCAATGCACTATTGTATGATTCACATCCAAAACACACATTCAAAACGGTAAAAGTCGCTAAATAACACTATTCCTGACTTTTCCGACTTATTTAATCGGCTAACAGCCCCAAACTCCTCACCATAAGAAACTACAGCTCAATAGCTATCCAACGATACCAATAATGTAAAAATCGGATAAACGAAACTCAAGTTACGAAAGAAAACGAAAAACGATATTTTGAAAAATCCCATTTTTACCATTGTCCTGTCCATCCGCGTATGCACCAATTCCGTACGCGTATGACCCAAAACTCGTACGCGTATCATACGCGTTTCACCAGATGGCCGGGAAAACATGCAACCCATACGCGTATTGCCCTGAAATGCGCCACCCATACGCGTATTGCCTTAGTCAATACGCGTATGGCCTGCCCCAATACGCGTATGGCCAGGCAGAATGCCGAATTTTCCTGCATAATTTTTCTCTGCGTTTTGCACTCCAACCACACCCAAAATCATCATCTAAACTCAGAAAAATACCAATTTGATGTACAACAACATATATCAATCGTGTATCAACAACAAGGAACACGAAAACATCGTTTCCAGCACTAATTAATCGAATTCTAACACTTTCTACACAAATGGGTTTATACAAAAACTCATAAAAATCAACAACAACAACACACAATCATACATAATGATATACATTGATGAGATAATAAGATTTCACACCCTTACCCGGATTCCAAGCTTGCTAGATGATTGTTCTTGATGGTTTTCTAGGTTTTTCCAAGTTTTCTTCTCTTTTCTCTTCTTCTTCTTTCTTTCTCTCCTTTTTCTCTCTATTTTTCTTTCCTTTCTCTTTCTCTCCTATTTCTTCTTCTTATCTCTTTTTCTTTTCTATTTTCTACTCAAATCAATTAATTCATTTTCTCACATAATTCTATTTCCACTAAATTTCTAACTTATCATTAATTGAGAAATGTCCAAAAATACCCTCCATTCTAATTTTCCCGCAAACTCTCAAAAACGGTAAAATATCATAACATGTCAACATAGCATATTAACACACCAATTTCACAAATAAAATAATTTATCACTCAATTTAAATAAAAGACTCAACAAAATGGGAATAATCGGAATCGGGGCGTTACACACAGCACCATGAGCCATGTTCTTCACTTGCTCTCCAGTCTGCAACAAAAAAATATATATGTTTTTAAGAACTAATTTCATATTATATATATGTATATATAGATAGATATATAACAGGAAGATATAACAGGATTTCAGGCGATTTCAAAATATGAACATATGAACCACACACACAAATTAACATATGAACCTTTCCTCATTTGCAATGAATCAGCACGAGATGGTTCCTAACATCTAGAGAAAGGAAAAAGAAAACAATTTGGTTAGAATATCATGAACAAATTATGCTATTAAGATAGTGAAGTTCAAGATTTTGTAATACTGAACACTACTATCAAAGCTTCACGAATCTTATCATTTGGGATGTTGACAAAGGGTTTCTGCTTATACTATGTGTAATCAGTGTGCAGAATAATGCTTTTCAAATATCAGTTAAAATATCATATTCAAAAACTTTATTTTCATATTGATAGGTTGATCTCAAGACACACAGTGAGATTTAGTATCAGATATTTCATATCATTACAAATTCAGTAGGGACCTCTAATGCCACAATTTCAGTAATGATATAAATTGGCCAAAACAATATGCTTTAGGATTGTTGTGATACATATTCTACTTTCACAGTCAAACATCTACACAAATGTAAGTTTCATTTTTGTAGAACTTTCAGTTTTAACCTACTTCAATGATATAGAAACAATTAATCTCAAACCTGTGAGGCAGCAATAATAGCAGTTTCTGTCATGTCAAAACCAAGAGCACTAAAAGCTAAGGCAAGGCAAAAACATAAAAAGTTTGACTACCAAAATGCTAAACTTTTAATAACTATAAACCCCTATAATGGTGTACTAATTAAAAAATGGCAAGGTAAAATTAATTAAAGAGATTTTACTGTTCCAAAATATAAAGGGAACCATACCATTGCCTCATAGATTTTCTTTCTATGACAACCTTTTCTGAACATAAAGAATACAACAAATGATTCCATAACAAAATCTGCAGCAGCCATTCACCTGAAACCACACCATAAACTTATACATTACAAACCGCACAATAAACATTTAACAAATCTCTACAACAGCATCACAAGTCAGAGTATCGTGTACCATAAAAGAACATCAATAATACACAATTACACACAGTCTATGTAATTACACAAGTTCCCTGTCACTTACATGAAAACCAAACAGAATTAAATTGCATTCAATTTCAAAAACAAAACAAAATTAAAACACACTATCTTTAGTACAAAACATATATAACCAAACTCTTAATAGCTTTCACAATCCAATTTCTTAAAAAATCAAGCTAGATTACTGTGAGAAAAGTTTCACTGTCACAATATTGTGGGAAATTACTTACAATCTATATTTGGATATACGTGAACAACCCCATCTTGCATTTTAAAGTAGTGCTGCATCACAGCAGAAACAACAGTCATTTCATCACAGTGTATATAACTTTAGGATAACCATGTATTTGCTAGAAAAAGAAAGTAAAATACTCACATCAGATTTTCCTTCAGGGGTGGAAAAGAATGGCTCTGGGTTAGGTTTTGGAGTGTCGGGGTCAGATATAACCTCTTTTCCCATGGAGAAACTGCTTCTGTAAAGGCATATCTTTTTCTCATTTCAAGGCATTCTTGAAGCACCATGTAGGCTTCCACTTCATCGGGTAATGGAGCCTCTAAAACAAAATGAAAAAAGTGAAATATAAATTACTAAATTTCTTTCAAGTGTGTTATTATAGGCTGCAAAGGTTGATAAAGCATGTGGAATCTACACATGCTACAAGAATACTTGTTTAAAGTAAATAAATGCATTCAAGAGAAAAACCAAAACTTAGTACCAATAGAAGTAATTATAAGTCGAGCAAAAGTTTCATGCTCTGGCTCTTTTCTTAGAATATCAGCTGCAATTGGGTCAGGCTGCACACCATGCAAGTCACCAGAAACACTGTGAGAATGGATCATACTTAAAACTGCAATTGGCATCTGCTCTCCATTAGCAATTCCACAATCAGGTGTAGGCTGGTTCTGGTTTTTTACTTCTGGTCCCTGAACATAGGTTATTTCAAACACTATCAGAAATCATTCGGTCATTTTGCTTTAGTGGATAATTTCCCACGTATATCAAGAAAATAAAAAATATAAACGGAAAGATACATAGGCCATTGGGTAAACGTGAAGGCACCTGCTGCAACATTGTATCTCACAAAATAAACTTTGACACATTCTAGTTTTCTGTGAGTTCAAGTTGATAAGCAACCATTGTCTAGTGAGTAAATTGCATTTCAACATTTTGTTGTGCATATGTAGAGTATATCAGAAGTTCAACTCAGTTTGTGCATATGTAGAGCATAGCAGAATGTAGTTTATCAACTTATATCAATACAGTATGTCTTTGTAACATTGACTCCTAAATAAACCTATAAATGTATTATCATTAGCTTGATTGATGACAACATGTAAGCTGTAAAAATAACTATCCAAAGACATATGCTATTGGTTAAACAAAAGTGAAGCATAATGTCTTCTGCATATTATAATTTGCAGACAAAATTGACAAATTTGATTTAACTTGCAATGAAATAAACAAACAACAAAATGAAGAAAATATCACATTAATATATGGAAGCCTCATTACAAAACTAATATTCATGACTCAGTGAAAGTTCTAACTAACACATCCAATATAGACATATTTTATTCCCCGTAAAAGAGAGCATGTTTTACCTTATACCTGATTAATTGATCACATGTTCAAGTTCCACCATTCCTTTCCCGTAGGAGCTGATTGATCTCGTGCAAATTTCTTCAGGTATTGTTCTAATTAAGTTGTTCCCGTGCAAAATTCTACAAACACAAGAGCCACAAATCTAGAAAATGACAAAAATAAAAATACATTAATCACAAAAATAAATCAATAAAATGAACATACAGTTCTTGCAAATAGGTGATTTGTCTCAACTCCCTTGTAAGAAAACCCTTCAATGCTGAACCTGAAATGCTGAACCCTTCAATGATAAAAAAATACAGCCGAAAACAAAAGAAAAACACAAAATTACATCTGAAATCACAAAAACACAGAAATTAGATTTTATGTATCCTGAGATTCTGCAAAGAAAAATACATCACAATAGGCACGACATCATTCTTAGTGGTCAGAGAAGGACAAACGGTGGTCGTTCTTAACGAATCGATCAGAGATGGAAAAACTGTTGTCGACAGCAAAGTTGATTAAACCAAATTCCAATCGGTTCATTACGAAGACCGTGAGATAGGGAGTGCGAATATGACTTTGGTTTTCTCATTGGAGGTGGTGGTCGTCGTATATGGGGGAGAAAGGGGTTGCGGGTTTAGGGTTTCGAAAAACAGAGAAAATGGGAGAGATAAACCGGAAGAGAGAAGAAATAGTTTGGAAAGAGAATAGTGAATTTGAAATTTAAATGGAGATTGTGAAGAGTAGTATTTTTTTAATTCTGGACCAATGGGAAGTAAGCACATGTCACTCAATTGTGAGAAGGAAGCTTTGAGTTTTGGTTATTTAGCTAGTTACCAAAACAACCTTTTAGCAGGGGAAAAAAATTATGGTAGAAGGGCATAATTGGCATTGCAAGGAACTTATTTGTAATTGATAGATAGTAGAAGGGTTTGGAACAATCAGGGCATTCATACATCAAGCACAATGATAAACAAACAAAAGCATAAGCAAGGTAATGATATCAAGCAAAAAATAAAGTTCTAAACCTACTTCACTCAAGCATGTAACTAAGTGCGAGGGATTCTAACGGGGAACGGTTTATTGAGAAAGAGTTTTGATTTTTAAGGTTTATTATTATTTCTTAAGAATTATTGTAAGGTTATTATTAATTTAAAGAAAGAAAAAGGTTAAGGTTTTTATCTTAACAATTAAAAGGATTTTAACTTTAATGTTTTAATAAAGAAAAAAGGTTTTTTATTATTTTAAATAAAGGAAAAGTCTTACTAATTTTAAAAAAAAAAGTTTTATCAAAAGGTTATAATTAATTTTTTTTAAAGAAACAAATTATTTATAAAAAAAAGGGTTCTAATTTTTTATATTATGTTTTATTAAACTGAATTTGATAATAATTATTTTATAAAAAACTCTAATCTTAATATCCAATAAAGTATGATTAATTAAAAAACAAAGATAAGTTATATTAAAAGACGGAGGGACATGGCGCTTGCAAGGGAGAGAGGGTCTATCCTAGACCCTTAGATCTCGACCGTTTGATGCGCATGCATTAGGATCCTATGCATAAGGACGAGGACGCACGGTGGTGTTGATATAGAGTGTGTGCATGTGATTAAAACATTAAAGCAAAACACAGTTTCAACCTAATCGTCTCCGTCTCTAACGCTACTCTCCCTCACCCTCGTTTTCTCATCTTCTCAATTCCTTTTCCTCTCTCGATCTCTCGCTAACGCTCTCTAAATCAAACAAAAAGTAATAATAAACCCTAACCCCAACAATCCCATACCCCAATCCACTATGATTCAAAGTTTACAAATTACAATGATTCAAAGAACAAGAAAAGGAACGCAAGCTGCCGGTGGTTGAAGATGAAGGGATGCGGTCGAGGCCCACGATCTCCAAAGATAAGTCCTTTATCTCCTCCTCTTTACATTGTAGGCTGCGTGTGTGTATCGTGCCCTGGTGTATATGTGATGATATGGTGAACCCCTACAATTGTTGTTCTTGAACTAGTGATTTTCTTCCCAGCTATGTGAATTTTACTCTTGTGTTCATTGTTGTTGCCCGCTTTCTGCAATGGGTGTGTATGTGAGTTTCTTGATAAATCTGAATTTGTGGTGTATATTGAATTTTACTGTGATTGTTCTAAGGTATGCGTGTATGGATGTGTTTTTGAATCTTCTGGGAATGGATGTGGTTGTCCTCTCCCTGCGTGTGATTTGCTTGTCATTTTATATAGGCTGAGAAAAAAACATTGATTGATGCAATATGATGATGTTTCCATTTCGAGCTAGACATGTTTGTGTATTGTTTTGGCAATTATTTGAATCTTGTCCGATTATGTTTAGGAAAGTAATTGATGTTGGTCTAATTGTCTCCTTGCCTTGATAGTGTGACATATGGTCTAATGACCTTCCATTTCAGTCCAGGCATGTTGGGAATTGGTTTAGGAAAGTCTCGATTGTTGTTTGAAAGCTACTGATGGTTGTTTTTTGTTGTTTTTTTCAGGGAATTTTGATTTGATTTGATAATTCATGTATTGAGGGACTCGTCTTGGTGTTTCTAACAACGTGCTTTCTTTTCTTTTCTTCAACTCAGGTGGATGGTTGTCAAGATGCAATGGCTGGGACTACCCGAAACATAGCCGGGCGCTCAGGCTTGTGAAGGCTTCTACGAGTAAGGAAATGGTGAGCTACTTCTTCTTGAAATCTCATAGCTCTGCATCATGTTCTCTTTAGGCCATTGTGTGAAGTCTAATTTTGATTGCAAATATTTTCTCGTGAGTCATTTGTCAACAGCCTGATTTCCACATTACCTCGTATTAGTCCCGTTCACATTCTGTATAGTTTTGCAATGTTTTGTCTTGAACGTGGTACTAAAATTCAAATGCTAGGAAATCAATGCTTGCCATTTGAATATTTCACTTTGTTGCAACTTAACAATGGATTTGAACTACTGCGTTATGTGTTTTACTCAGGAAATTGTTCTTCTTTTGTTCACGATGGCGTGGTAACAGCACCTCTCTTATTGAAGACAGATTGAATTAAAGCAACTCAAATATGTCTTTCGTAAGAACTGAAGGAGGTCTCGTTGTCCAAATGCTCACATAACATCTTTTTAACTGTCTCTTGATGCAAATCGACTTCAAGATCAATCACACGGGTTCTTTGATCTGCGTTTGTCACAGCAGAGTCATAATATGAATGTGGCGCCATTTCACTGCAGAAACTTTGGCAAATCCTGGATCTTTGGAAGATTCATTGTTAATTTCTTGGTTTAAGCATAAACTCAAAAAGTTTCTTTCAGTTTTTTTTATAGCACGCCAATCTAACGAGGAAGAAGATCCACAAGCCCGAGCAACTATAGGAGAAATAATTATCAAAGCTAAAAGTGAAACAAGAACTTCAAGATTATGAATGGAATACTCGACTGCAACATTTTTACGAGCACCAAAATCAGGTAATAAAGGGCAACCATGGCATTCTTTTGTCAATGAAGTTTGAATTATGGTGATAATCGTAGTTAGCGAATTGTTGTGTTTGGATTTTTTTGTCAAGGGTCTTTTGTATGGCTAACATGTTCATGGCCTGATTATGTTTTATTTGAAGGAAACAGCTTTGTGAATATGCCTTGGTAGCAGCAGACATTGGTTTTGAACCTTGTGGTAATGAAGACTGACGAATGAGAATGGCGTGAAGGAAAGGAAGCTAGTAGGGGATTTAGGACTCTGTAGCTATCTTTCTTATGCTTGTGTAAAAAATGCAACATGATTTTTACTACAAATTTATAATTGTGATGGAAACCGTGTCATGTCGAATATTGTGCCATCATCCTTTGCTTTCAACGCTAGACTACCAACAATACCAAGTTCCACATCAATATCTTCATACTTAATCTTAATATAATCCACCACTTTATCAGTACCACACTGTTTCACAAATGTCACTTTAAGTGCTACGGCTTCTTCAATTGAAAGACGCTTTGGTTTTCTTGCAACAAAATTCTCTTCCATAACAATGAACTGTGCCAATGTACCAGATTGCTTTGTTTTTTCTTTAGTGTAATTGAATTCTTGAGTTCTTAAAATTGGTGGTGAATCTTCATGATATTGGCAATTTGAATGATGATGCCTTGAATAATCCTGGACTCGTTAACTGTGACTTGTACTCCAAGTAAACCACAAGCATGAACTAAGAACCCCATCTTTATAGGATACACCTTGATAGTTGGTTATTTTGAAATGGATTTGAATGGTGGATGCCAATAAACTTGTCCAACCCATTTTATTACTTGAATTAAGAAATCCACACCAACTTTGAATCAAATTCTCGAACAAACTACATGTTCAAAATATTTGATGTTATTTGGACAAGCTTGAATCGAAGAACCTAGTAGTCTTAATCTTCCATTAAATCAATCATAAAAGATCTCGATCCATAATCAACATGAAACACTTCGACCAGATTCAAACCAACCCCTAGATAAAAACAAATACCATGTCTTGAGGGATCCATGGAAATACCACTTGTAATGTGACTTGCAACGAATACCATAACCAGTCCTCAATTGATCATGCCCAACACTAATAGACAGAAAGAACATAATACTCCTTGGGGAATCTCTGAGGAGTCTTAAGGAAGAAAGGCTTGGTAGTGGCTTAGGGATCAAAAAGGTGAGGGCATAACTCATAGAAGTCGACACACACTTTGCAAAGACCAGAGAATAAACACACACACAACACAACCTTCAGGACCTTGGATCTTCTGTAGCAGTACCTGACTTCACGAATGAAACAAACAAGCAAAAACTAGACAAAGCGGTTAGTTATGCACGAATGATCGACCTAATATGTTATGCGAAGAACAAGGCGGGGATCTTAGGGTCAAAAATTAGGGTGTGACACCAGCAATCAAAGAGTTATCGCCATTTGCTTTCTTTGCATCCAAAGTATAAACTTGACCGATATTCTTTCCTTGTGCCTGATTCTTATTTTGAGGGCAATCTCTTGCTATATAGCCCACTTTCTGACACTGATAACATTTCATTCCTTCAAAACCACATCTACCATGATGATTCTTACCACACGTACGACACACAGGAGGTGCACTTGCTCTAGCATTCTGAACTTGCTTTCCTTTGAAAGCTTGTTGACTCGGCCTAAACTATTAGTTGAATCTTCCACGATCATTCGGATTCGACCTATGCAAATCTCCTTCTGCCTGAACACTCTTCAAACTGTTTTCATCCACATAACATTGCCTTATCAATTCAGCATAACTAGTGAACTCTCTTTGAGACACACTGTGAGAAATATCAGCTTTCAATCCAAAGAGGAATTGGTCAATTTTCCACTTTTCATCCAGAGCATACATAGCTTGCCTAAAGTAAGCAGCCATGACTTCAAACTTCTCATCATAAGTAGCCACAGACAAAGTGCCATGCCTCAACTGTTGGAAATCAAACTCCTTTTGAGTCCTCAAAAAACCAGGGAAATATTTTTCCATAAACGTAATCTTAAATTGCTCCCAGACTTTAGGCACCTCTTGGATAGTCATCAAAGCTGAAGCACTTTCCCACCACCTCATAGCAGGACCTTTCAACAAGTGAGAAGCAAACACCACTTTGTCCTCTTCACTACATTGAACTATTAGGAAGATTCTCTCCATGCCAACCACCCATTCATGAGCTTTCACAGGATCTAGTCCACCATGAAATTTAGGAGGATTCATGCGGATGAAATCCCGAAAGCTTCCACTTACAGCATCTGGAACAACGACTTGAGGATGAAGACCCCTATTCATCTATTGTACCATCTGTTGCATGAACTGGTTCTGCTGCTGCTGCATCTGTTGTAAGAACTGGGGCCATGGGACATGCTCCTCGCCACTAGGCGGATTTGTCCTAGCCGGAGTAGTTGCGGGTCTACCACGATTGCTTCTGCGTCCGTCAACCATATTCCTAAATGTCATACAGATAGGATTAAGTTGATCAGGCTTAATGCCATACATATAACACTTAAGACCAATGGTGACACAACGCATATGAAATGGAAAGAAATACTTATACTATTTCATGGCTAGGTCGAGGATACGACCTGTACTGATACCAACTGTAACACCCATATATAACAACATACATCAAAGCATATATATTATACATGAATCCAAGTTTTTGGTACTGAAATACCATAAGTTCCTAGTTAACACATTGTATATATTACATGCCCAAAATACAAAGTACTAAAATTCTACGACATAATATATACAAGATGTCCCAATACACTAAGAACTAGATCAATACAATGATCTCAAAATAAACTCCAAAGCGGAAGTCTTGCCATCCCAAAAAGCCAAGGAAAATAAGGAAAATCAAACGACTTTATCCTTACCCTTCGCGGAACCTGTGGTACCTGTAATATTATCAACAACATGGGGTGAGATATTAAATCCCAGTGAGTTCCCTAACTTATGGATTCTCTCGGATTTACAAGGTTCTAACCAAATCCTAACTCAAGTCCAAGGGAAGGGAAAGGACTTCGAGTTTACAATCTCATAATCTCACACTATATGGAAACATGTTCATGAGTTCATTAACTCAAAATATCACTAATCGATAACCTTACCAAGGCATCTCCTTTTCCCATCCGCTTCTACGTCTAGAAGGCGACCCGAGTCATAGATCCTCGTAACTTACTTGACATATGAAATGGATTCGGGATTATCGGCCTGTTAACTGTGAACCGTCACTTCTCATGGCCTGTTAACCATCTCAAGTCTCTTTACCATATAGGCTCCATTCATACTACCTGAGGGAATCAAACCTGCCAAGTAATTATGCATACGTTCCAGAGGAGTCCGAGACTCATGAAACTGTAACTCAGGGGAAATGGTTACGATTACATGATTTCTCACACAAGCGTGATTGTATTCGACAATCACAAGGCCACATTCTCCTTAAGGCCCTTTCTCCTTTTCACCTATACTAGGTTAAAACATGCTCCATACTAGTGTTTCACTCTCAACTAGACCTTTACTCGGCAAGGATGCACCTTTCTACATCACATGCCCGAGCATCGCCATCTAGAGTTTTCTATCAATTTCTAGTCACATTTCTAGATCCTATCATAGTTTCATGTTGAGGTTTCCTCACTCTTCCTATTCCGTTTCATTTTAGCATGCATATCCACTCATACATACATAATGACACATAGAAAGATATAGCATGTTTAACAGCAATAGAATAAGTAAACATAATGCAACTATATAATGGAATCACACATAATAACTTATCAAAAAGTTACACAATTCTTGGTTTCCCTCCGATTTATTTAATCGAGCAAAAAAACGTATATTTTTCACTCCCATCATATAGAATATTCTCTTAGCTTTCTTTCGGTACCAAGAACGCTTAAATCGGGTATACGAATCAAGAGTTATGAATTTTAAAAGAAAAGAAAAACATTTGGAAAACTCCCAGGAGCGCCCGACGGTCCAAGCTTCGCCCGACGGAGCTCCCTGCACCTGCTACTTCACCCGGCGAAGCAGCGGCGTAAATCCCATGCTAAAACCCAAAAGTTCCAGAATCAAAACATGCTGCGCCTCTTGACTTTCGCCCGGCGGAGCAGCGGCGCAAGCCTGCGTCGCCCGACGCTCAAAGCGCCGCCCGACGGTGCGTACCAGAAGCAGAATTCTTCTGCTGCATTTTTAGGGTTCCAAGGGTTCCAAAATTCACCCTTTCCACACCAGATCATTTCCAAACCACAAAACAAGTATCAACAAATGATCATATGCATATTACGACTACACTATGCAATTTATATCGACTTTTAACTGTTAGGTTATTTGATTTAGCAAAATTACTCATTTTCTCACCATATCAAACCTAGCTCTAGAACTCAAGAAATTCTACAACTAACGTCTCTATCTATAACCCACCTGGATTAGAGGATGATGATGAAGAAGATGAGATGAATTGATGAAGAAGAGATGATGATTCTTGATCTTTTCGTCTTCTAGGTTTTCTTCTTCCTTTCTTTCCTTTCCTCTTCCTTCTCTCTAACTTCTCTCTCTCCAATTGTTACTATGTTTGGAAAAGGGTGGAAATGAAATGATATAGAAAATATCATTAATTAGTAACACTACTAAATTTCCAAATAGTCTCTAAAGCTCCAATAATTAAAACCTCAGAGTCAGATAATATTAATTGGATTTACTCTGAGCTCAACAGTTACTCTAATTATCTTTGCAGATAATTTCTCAGAGTACACCGGAACTCAGTTGATCACAACTAATATTATCTAGAGAAATTAAAAATACGGGGTTTTACACCAACACATAGTAACAATCTGGAAGGAACCTACTAACAACTGTAGGGGATGGAAAGATGAATCTTCAAAAAGTCGTCCTTCTAGATACAAAAATTCTGCTTGGCAAGTTCAATGGGGAAGAAAACGGATCTGATGAGGATCAAATCCTATCTTTCATAACCAGTAGTAATAAATGCACAACCTCCGCTAGGGGCCAGCAAAGATAATTCTCTGGCACTAACAACCTTGAGAAAAACATCTTGGATTTGCGGTGATAATTAAGAAGTTAACATCATAGCAAAAAGTCAACATGCAGGGGATTTTAAAACTCAACACTGGGTGAGAGAAAACCCAACAGTTGACTGCTATATCACCACTTCTTAAGAGGAAAATATGGTTCAGGTTAGCCATAAGAGCATCAACCAGTAACAAAGGAGGTAGAAACCTACTAGGGATTCCTCATCAAATTTTATCATAAAATGAGATGGAATCCAACAATCACATTCACACTTACATACACTTGATCTAGCACAGACTGGGGAAGAAGAGCCACGCTCGATTGGGGAAATATGAATCAAGAATTAGCATAGTAGTATAAGTTTGGGATGCCTGAACTAGTAATCAACTGAGGAATGCATCAACAATATCAAATACTGGGAGATTATTAACAGACTCTACCGAGGAGAACATTGAAATCTGTGATTCGGGGTCTTGCCGTTCTTGGAGTAACCATTGACATTCCTTTTAATGTTCATGAATTAAAGGAAAATGTTTTTATAATTTTCAAAAGCATGATTATTTATTTATCTATTTGTTTCAAAAATTATTATAAGAAATAAATGAAATTTTGCAAACAAAAATACAATAAGAATTGTAAACAAAGGGATAAAGGCTCAAATTTTATTGATAGAATGGTAGTCCACAAATGGCGTAACCCCATGGATCATTACAAAGTTAAAAAATGGTATATACATAGAAATTATTACATTGAAATACAATAACCATTTTTTTCCCTAACAACTCTGAACTCCATTATGCTCAAAACTTCCGTTGAGAATGGCTGAATGAGAATCGTTGACTGGCAATGTTGCTTTAAGTGATCAAGATTGGTCTGATGCAGTTACTTGCCATAATCCCTAACTTTTATCTAGATTGCCCTTTCGAGTTTTCAATCTACCGGTGTCCATAAGGACACTAGATAGCAAGGCATCCATGCATGTTATTGATATGTGTAAGGATTTATTATGTGTTGTCCCTTCAATAGGTAACTCGATTTTGTTGAAACCCATATATCTACTCGCTGTTATATTGGCAACCACGTCATCAATCTGGTCAACATAAATGTCATGCATTACATGGGCGGCATTCAGTACCTTCAACAAAGCTAATCTGTGAGCAAGGGAACTCATAAGCAAAGACAAGGTCGAAATCTTCGAGGGTGTCTGCCCCAGTTGATCCACGATCTTGAAATTGTTCTTCTTAATCAGCTTAAGAAATTCTTGATTTTCATTAGCAGTTACTTCTTTCCCCTTAGCAAGATCCACATGCGGAGTACTCGGTACCACGGGAATAGATGCAGATGTGGATGCCCCTTGTTGCACAACATGGGTTGTTGAAATGTATTTCTCCTTGGAGAGATGAAATTTTGTACTTGGACTGACTTTGAAGTGACCTTTGGAGCAAACACTCGTCCACTACGAGTAATGACTCCAGCAACAATTATATTCACAATCTCGGACTCTGAAAACTGTATTTCACGATCCCCAAAGTAAATAGAAAAATTATATGTCCAAGGCACCTTTTTAGAGCTCTGATACGGGAAAGGCTTAGGCGCGTAAATAGTAATAGGCTGAACCTTTTTCTTTGGCGCTTCCACTGGAATTTTTCTGTAAATAATCATGAATGGTTCAATGATAGCTACTTTCTCAACAGTTCTGGATCTAGCAAACTGGACCACATCTCTGTTTATCAGAATCTGGACACAACCTTTCAGTCTTCGGCACTGGTTAGGATTAGTTATACAGATGGTACACTCCTCATGAAGACCATTCAATATCCCATGCTCATTCAATTTCTTGATCACAACAGTCATTAGAGTTTTCAACTCATCTATGTTCATGATCAATTCAGCACCTTTATTGTCTTTAACCATGTTAACCCCTGGCCCACCATGAGTCGACAAAGGATTAGTCTGCACGTTGAGACGTTCCTCGACGATGGTCAAAATCTTATAATCAATTAGATCTTGCACTTTGGTCTTAAAAACAATACAATCCTTACTAGCATGTCCTATATACCCAACATGGTAAGCACAGGATGCATTAGGATTATGTTTTGGGCCATGCGGGAGAGGTGCGGGCAGAATCTCCTTTGGTACAATTTCTCCTTGGTGGACAAGATACGAAAACAATTCTTTGTACGGCACTGGAATCTTATCAATATTTGGACGTTTGCGGCTGTTCTGATTGTTGTTATTCCCTTGTATGTTCTGGCTTTGTTGATTTCTGTTATTTGGATGAGATTGTGGACATTGCGGTTGTTGTTGATTATGAGGAGTCTGAGCCTGTGGTTGTGGTTGATACCGATATGGCTGTTGTTGATACTGGGCAACAACAACATAAGGATACAGATAGTATGGCATGAAAGCCATAGGAACCTGATACTGAGGAGGGGCTTTTGCCATTACAACATTCTCCTCCCCTTCTTTCTTCATTACATAGCTGCTCTGAGGTTTCATGTTGGTTGGTTGTAGAGTAGCGGTACCAAAAATCTTACCAATCTTTAACTCATTTTTGATTCTTTCTCCTATAGTCACAATATCAGCAAATTTTTAAGATGAACACCCCAACATTTTCTCATAATACAATCCTTGTAATGTCCCTATGAAGATATCAACCAACTCTATATCAGAAAGAGCGGGTCGAACACGAGAGGCCATTTCGCGCCACCTTTGCACGTATTCTTTGAAAGTTTTATTTGTCTGTTGAGACTGATCTTGCAATTGCAGCCTTGTAGGAGCCATATCTAGATTGTACTTGTACTGTTTCAGGAAAGCTTCAGACAAGTCTCTCCATGAACGAATCTTGTTATGCTCAAGCCCCATATACCAGTCCATTGAAGCTTCAGATAAACTATCTAGGAAACAGTGTATAAGCAATTCATCATTGTCAATATAAGATGCCATTTTTCTATAATACACGGTCACATGGCTTCAAGGACAACTCAACCCTTTGTACTTCGGCAACTCAGGAATTTTAAACTTTTGTGGTAGCACAACATTTGGAACCAAACACAAGTCTTTGGCATCCATACCAAAAGCAGTGAAGCCTTCAATAACTCTGGTTCTCTCATCCAAAAGTTTGTAATATGTAGGCTTATTCTGATTAACATGTCTAATAGAAATTTTCTGATTCAGAAGCTGAGATACAGTCTGGGCAGGCACTTGTGGAGAAGCAAACTTAGACAAATTCACCAACCCATAATTAACCATCTGACCAGAAGTTTGACATAACTGAACACCATATGGATAACCAGAAGGAGGTACCATAGCAGCAGAGGATGCCCCAGGGTAAGGCATTCCAGTGTGGACATTCTGAACAATAGTTTGAGTTGGTTGAGGTGGAATCAGAACACGAATAAGAGGACCTCTGTACACTGTCTCATCATCATCAGGAGTTTCAACATCGGTTGGCACATGAGTCTAGCGAGCTTGCACTTGAGGAGTCTCGTGATCATCATTATTAACCACAGGAGGTGGAAGCTGAGTAGGCATGCCCCATGGAAAGGCAGCATAGTTCCCATTGGGCAGAGGCATAGCAAACAGTTGATAAGGCATAAAAGTACCCCCATTGGCAACCTGAGGAGTAAAGTTTGGAGGCATTCCCCACGGATAGGCAGCAGGAAACCTACATAGACCAGGTTGAGATCTTGGGGGGTTAACAGCAGGTTGAATCGTAGTCTCGACTGACCTTCAATAACAACAAGGGTAGAATTAGTAACAGTAGTGACAACAGTTGCATCAGTAGTGGTTGCAATAATAGTAGCAGCAACAACGACGTCCTTTTGAGCACGAAGGAGTTCCATGTTGGTATCCATGTTAGTCTGGAATAAATCCATCCTTCCTTGGAACTGAGCCAAGGTTTCCTTGTAATTAGCATTCTGGAGTTCATAGTCAGCCATGATCTTTGACTTGCTTGATCTGGTGAAATAACGAAATCGAGTCGTCGTCTTTGCTACAAGGCGGAGATGGACGGTGTAAGCAATTTGTTTTTTTGGATGACAGACGTGCATATATGTGCATGAAAGAATGAAATGCATGCAAAAATAATTTTTTTTTAAATTCCAGGAATTCTCGAGTTTTTATCTTTGTTAACAATAATCATAAAGTTTTCAAGTAAAGGCCCAAAGATAAAATTGGCAACCAAACTTCTCATTTCATTCAATAAGGGAAAAGTACAAGTCAATACAACTCAAAGGTCTGCCTTTTGGGCTACAACAAGATCAACCTTGATCCTCTCAAAAACCACCCTACAAACAAATAGGAAACTAAAAACGGCCCATGGAGTCTTGTGCGGAAGCACATCAACATATGCATCCTTCAACAATCCTGGAAGGTCTTCAAGTGCGTGATCGGCGAATCTGGCTAAGCGGGCATGTCTCTTGCTCTAATAATTTGCATCCTTCATCAGGTTGTGCAACAAAGAATGATTAGGTCCTTGGAGGATATCTTGTGGGAATGTTTCTTTCTGATCCAGGAGGACTTGCAGATGGCGGCTTTGTCTTTCCCATTGAGTACTCTCCAAGTTGAGTTGATTGAGTTCCTCTCAATTCTGATGCGCTTGGCCTTGGAGCTTCTGGATCTCATTGAAAGCTTTGTCGACCTCGGCTTGACGTTGAGAGAGGTCTTTCACCAACTGGGTAGCGCGGTCTTGTTCGCTCTGCAGCTTTTGCTTGTATTCTGATAGGTTTCCTCGAAGTTCCCCAAGTTACATCTTGTAGCACAATTCATCTTTGTAGGCTTGATACTGAGTGTCAGCGAGTTGCCTTTTCTTTGAGGCGAGTCCGTTATAAGTACCCTTCAAAGCATCCCCTACTTTCCTCCGCTTATTTTGTTTGATTCCACCTCTTTGAGCATACGCTCTCTCTTCTGCTGGAGGTCAATCTGTAACCTTTCCTTCTCGGATGTGATCTTATCGAGGTTAAAACGAAGATCAACATTCTCCTTCTTCAACATTTCAATAGTCTTCTTGAGTCGATCAAATTCAGGTGGAGGAACAATGGCAAGTTCAGGAGGTTTAACATTCATGGATGGCTAATAAGGAAGTGGCAGCAAGATCTCTTTGACCCTCTCTCTGGCCCATTGCGTGTAGGCTTCTTTTCCTATGTAGTTCTTCTTACTTAGCTCAGCTCTTCCTTTGTGGTGAATTTGTGTCCAGGTATCACTAAACCTCTTCAATAGCCCCAAGTCATCAACCCATTCATGAAATATAAACTCCTTCACTTTCTTAGGATCTGGCTTGTCAAGCATAGGATACCCTAATTGGCGGAATGCTAGTCTCAGATTGTAGTTTATTCCTCTCTTTGTACCAATGAGTGGCACATTGGGGAACTTACCACAATGCAGAATGATTCCGGTGTTGTCGTAGACTCGAGAATACCAAGAGATATCATCGGCAATCAACGACATAATCCTTTGAGACCATTTGAGATTTCCCTTGTTCTCAACGAAGGGACCCTTCTGTGGCAGGTGAGTCATGAACCAACGGTACAACATAGGAGCACAACAGACAATAGTTTATTTCTTTTTTTCATTCCTCGAATGAATAGAATAATAGGTGTTAGCAAGAAGTATGGGAACATGATTCTTGGTCAAGAAGATACAGATAGCAGCTTGACCCACATAATCTTCTATATTCGAAAACAACACAATCCCATACACCAGTAAAGAAAGCACAACGTTGAAGGCACCCCAACTTCCAGCCTCAGCAAAAGAATTGGCTTTGTCTTCCAAAAACTCCAGACTAAACCCTCGAGTACCACCCTTAAAAAGGGCTTTGTCTTTCTTATCAATATAGAGAGCTTCAGCTATAAGGTGAGATTTCGGAAATCCATTGGCGTAGATGAAAGGGAGTTGGTTCTTGATCTCAATCCCCAAATATGGGAATACTCCTCAAGCGTTGGCGCTAACTGATAATCTTAGAATGTGAAGCATCGTATCAGCGAGTCATAGAACTGCACGAGCTTATGTATGGCCGTGACATTGACTTTAGTGTTGAGGATGGTCAGAAGATTACCATAGTCATCCTTGAAAACATCTGTGTTATCCTCAGTCAGACGGGATGCTAAACCTCTCAAAGTCTTCAGCTTAGGTTCTGTAACACCCCAATTTTTGTAATTATTTAATTATATTAATTAATTGAGTGATTTTATGAATTAATTGATTTATGTGATTTATTTGATTTAAATAAATTATCTGACTTATTGAATTTATGAGAATTGTTTGATTTATATGAATTAATTAGTTTATTTAATTTATGTGAATTAATTGATTTAATTTATTTAATTGAAATATGTGATTTATTGAATTATTTGAAATAATGGATTTGTTTGGGTTTATTTGAAATAATTGATTTATATAGTTACTTGATTTATTTGGATTATTTAAATTAAGTAATTTATTTAATTTATTCTATTTGGTAGAATAATATAGATTTGCTAGAATTATTAGTTGGGTTTTATGTGGTGTATGAATAGTAAGTGAGATGGGTTGGGTTAAGCCCAAGAGCTTAAAGACAAACTTAGGGTTTAAAGATAATAGAAAGATGGTAAGGAAAAGGGGGAACAACAGAATAAAAGTGTAGAGTAAGGAAGATGAGTGGAGAAGAAGAGGAACTCAAAATCCAAGCTCAAGAAATTAATCCAAAACTAAGGTAAGGATGAGATTTCACTCATTATTGGGATTATTGGATGATGATTAGTTGGTAGAAATAGGTTTAGATTAAAATCCCCAAAATTTTCTATGAGATTGAAATATTAGGTTTTGATATTAATCCTTGAAAAATATATTAATTTTGTGCGTTTAGAATTGATTATTGGTATACTATAGAGAACCATTAATAATTAGTGTGTAGAAATGGAAGTGTGATAATTGTCTCTTGACTTCTCCACTGTAGCGCTACACTTCAAATGCTGCGCAGGAAAATAATTAATTCTTATTACATGTTGCACTAATGATTTGACCATGGGAATATACATTGCAATAATATATTATTATAATAAGTAATGAATGTGGGTTATACATTCCCTCTTATTCATTAATGCAGCGCTGAAATATATATAAAATTGGGAATGAGATTTTTTCTCCACCCACTTCCTGTAACCATGTGCATTTGGCAAAATTGTGAATTGTATGGTTACTTGAGTAATACTTTTTTATGAAACTTTGAAATGTGAGAATAATTGTAATTATGTTTGTATGTCTTTAAATTAATTATTATCTTATGATTTCAATAATGATGTGAATTCTCACCCTTCTATTGGAATGATGTTTTGTATGACATCGCTCAGGTACCGAGAAGTAAAGTCGCTCGTAGCGTGAGGTAGCTGTCTGAGTAGCTGATTAGTTTCTTTATTTCTGTTGGGTAGAGTTGTGCTCTAATCATGTAACACTAGGATTGTTTCGGCTTATGTTTTAGAGATACATTATGTACTCCACTTTATGCTTTTGTGTTTATCTGAATTGTATGAAGTATTGGCTTTTATGTCTAAGTATTGATTATGAATGAGATGAGCATGATACTTCTTTATGTCTATCATGATTAAATTAATTTCGCTGCTACATGCGAAGTGAAAATGTTTGAAAAGCATGACATTAGTTTAAGTGTTATTGAGCATTACAGGTGTTTGTGATGTTTTGAAAATATCTGTGACACCCTTTTCTGAAATGCATAATATTTACTCTGATTTATTTATATATTTTCCGTAGGGTTTAGAAGGGTGTTACATTAGTGGTATCAGAGCAAGGTCGGTCAGTTGACCAAGTTGTTAGTGTGTTTATTCCCTTTTGTGAAAATATGTGTGTGTAGCACTATCGATATTGTTTGTTCTAACGAGGATTTGTTGTTGGAATTTAGAACAATGGTTGCAGGTAGGAATGATGAAGCGATTGCTGCAACTTTGGAGATGTTGGTTGGAGTGATTAGGTAGAATCAGCAAGGCAACGTGAATGCTGGAAACAACGTTGATGATGAGTTCCGTGATTTGGGAAAGTTTTAGAGGAACAATCCGATAATCTTCAAGGGAACGCATGAACTTGACAAAGCACAAGTATGGCTAAAAGCAATAGAGAAGATATTTCGAGTCATGAACTGTTCAGATGCGCAGAGGGTGCAATTTGGCACTCATATGCTTGAAGAGGAAGCTGAAGACTGGTGGGATAACACTCGTCAGAGGTTTGAAGAAGATGGGATTGAGGTTTCTTGGGATGTTTTCAAAGACGCATTTCTGGAGAAGTATTTTTCAGAAGATGTTTGTGGTAAGAAGGAAATTGAGTTTCTTGAGTTGAAGCAAGGTAACTCAACTGTGGCTGTGTATGCAGCATGATTTTAGAAGTTGATTAGGTTTTGTCCTCATTAAAACACTGCTAATGCTGAGAGATCCAAGTGTCTTAAGTTTTTGAATGGTTTGAGGCCTGAAATCACGCAAGCCATTGGTTATCAGGAGATTAGGCTATTTTTTGAGTTGGTGAACAAGAGCAGGATCTATGATGAAGATAGTAGAGCTCGATCTGCTCACTACAAGAGTTTGAATGATAAGAAAGGAAAAGGTCAATTCAGAGGGAAACCGTATGTGACTCCTGCTGATAAGGGGAAACAGAAATCTGGTAGTGGCAAAAAGTCGAGTGATGGAGGAGCTCCTACTCCGGTGAAGTGTTTTAGATGTGGTATTGAAGGACATCGTGCTCCTGAGTGCACAAGTATTGAGCAGAAGTGTTTCAAGTGTGGCAAGCCAGGCCACAAGGCTCTTGAGTGCAGAAGCGGTGTGAATGTGACTTGCTACAACTGTGGTGAGCAAGGGCACATTAGTACCAAGTGTGAAAAACCGAAGAAGGCTCAAGTGAAAGGGAAAGTGACTTGCTACTAGTGAAGATCGATTGATCCGAGGTACGTGCTTCATTAATTGTATACCTTTGGTTTCTATAATTAATACTGGAGCTACACATTCTTTTATTTCTTTGGATTGTGTTAAGAGATTGAATCTTGAGTCGTCTGTTATGAGTGGAGGTATGGTTATTGATACTCCTGACATGGGTTCAGTAACTACCCCATATGTGTGTTTGAATTGTCCGTTGAGTATTTTTGGTAAAGACTTTGAAGTTGATTTAGTGTGTCTTCACTTAGATAAACTTGATGTTATTCTTGGGATGAATTGGTTGGAATTCAACCATGTTTATATTAACTGTTTTTATAAAACAGTTATTTTTCTTGAACCTGAGAATGAACGAGACTTGTTTATGTCTGCTAAGCAAGTGAATGAGTCGGTGCAAGATGGTGCCAAGGTGTTGATGTTGATGGCAACTTTGAATATTGGTGAAAGTGGAGCAATTGATGCTTTACCAATTGTTCGTGATTTTCCAGAAGTTTTTCCTGATGAGATAAGTGATTTGCCTCCGAAATGTGAAGTGAAGTTTTTGATTGACTTAGTTCTTGGAACTAGTCCGGTATCGATGGCTCCATATCGTATGTCCGCATCAGAATTGAAAGAGTTGAAGAGTCAACTTAAAGATTTGCTTGAGAAAAGGTTTATTCATCTGAGTGTGTCACTGTGGGGTGCACCAGTTTTGTTGGTTAAGAAGAAAGAAGGTTCTATGAGGCTTTGTATAGATTAAAGACAATTGAACAAGGTGACTATCAAGAATAAGTATCCACTTCCGAGGATTAATGATTTGATGGATAAGTTGGTTTATTCAAGTGTGTTCAGTAAGATAGATTTGAGACCTGGGTATCATGAGATTCATGTGAAGGCTGAAGATATTCAGAAGACTACTTTTAGAACAAGGTATGGACATTATGAGTATTCTGTGATGCCATTAATGCACCAGGTGTATTTATGGAGTACATGAACAGGATCTTCCATCCTTATTTGGACAAGGTTATGGTTGTGTTCATTGATGATATTTTGATCTATTCGAAGAATGAAGAGGATCATGCTGAGCATCTGAAGGTTGTGTTATCTGTGTTGAAAGAGAAGTAGTTGTATGCTAAACTTTCTAAGTGCGAGTTTTGGTTGAAGGAAGTGAGTTTCCTTGGCCATGTGATTTCGAGTAGAGGTATTACATTGGATTCGTCGAAGGTTGAAGCTGTATCGCAATGGGAAGCGCCGTAATCAGTTTTTGAGATTAGAAGTTTTCTTGGTTTGGCAGGTTATTATCGGAATTTCATTGAAGGATTTGCTAAGTTATCTTTGTCGTTGACGCAGTTGACTAGGAAAGGTCAAGCTTTTGTTTGGGATGCAAAGTGTGAAGAGAGTTTCCAAGAGCTTAAGAGAAGATTGACGACAGCTCCTGTATTGATTTTGCCGAATCCGTCAGAACCATTTGTTGTGTATTATGATGCTTCTTTGATGGTTTTGGGAGGTGTGTTGATGCAACAACATCAAGTTGTAGCTTATGCTTCAAGGCAACTTAAAGTGCATGAGAGGAATTACCCGACGCAAGACTTAGAGTTGACCGCTATTGTGTTTGTGTTGAAGCTTTGGAGGAATTATTTGTTTGGTACAAGATTTGAGGTGTATAGTGATTATAAGAGTTTAAAGTATCTTTTTGATTAGAAAGAATTAAATACGAGGCAAATGAGATGGTTGGAACTTCTGAAAGATTGTGATTTTGGTTTAAATTACCATCCGTAGCTGATGCATTGAGTAGGAAATCTTTGCATATGTAGATGATGATGGTAAAAGAGTTGGAAATGATTGAACAATTCTGTGATTTGAGTTTGGTGTGTGAAAAGACTTCTTATGGAGTTAAGCTTGGTATGTTGGAGTTTACTAGTGGTATCCTTGATGAGATTTGAGAAGGTCAGAAATCTGATTTGAGTTTGGTTGATTGGTTAAATTTGACCAATCAAGGTCAAGATGGTGATTTTCGGATTGATGAGAACGGTATCATGAGATGTCGTGATAGAGTTTGTGTTCCGGATATTGTTCAGCTGAAGAAGAGTATTTTTGAGGAAGGGCATCGCAGTGGATTGAATATTCATCCCGGTGCTACTAAGATGTATCAAGATTTGAGGAAAATATTTTGGTGGCCTCGTATGAAGAAGGATATTGTCGAGTTTGTGTATTCTTGTTTAACTTGCCAGAAGTCGAAGATTGAGCATTAGAAACCGTCGGGTTTGATGCAACTGTTATCTATTCCTGAGTGGAAATGGGAAAGCATATTTTCGCTCCCGGGATTTTCATCCAAGTACAAATGCGAAAGTGGCGCTGAAACAGAGTCGCCAACAATGTGTATTTATCCCAAGAGAGGGAAAGGAAACACTGCATAAACCTGGGGGAAATAAAAGCGGTCTCACGACCACGAGAAACGGGTAAGGGAGTCGGTTACGCGAAGGGAAGGTGTTAGCACCCCACGCGTCCATCGTACTCGATGGGATCCACGCTTGTTGTCTCGATCAAAGGGTGTCGTTGTCTGGAGCTCCACTGCTACTGGAAAGGAGAAGGAACGAGAACGGAAAAGAACGAAGAAACGAAGAAGAAAAGAAAAAGAAGCGACTCGATAGAACGTCCTCGGAGTCCTGGGCCTACGTATCTCATCGGGAATGAGAATCAGAGTCAACGTAGTTCGGACTACGGTTTGGGGAAAGGTTGCTCGCCAAGACGTCGCGTCTCGTGCCTACGTATCTCATCGGGAATGAGAATCATAGTCAACGTAGTTTGGACTAAGGTTTGGGGAAAGGTTGCTCGCCAAGACGTCGCGTCTCGTGCCTACGTATCTCATCGAGAATGAGAATCAGAGCGTCGTAGTTCCCCTCACCAGGGATGGATTTGCTTTGTTTGTAATTTTTAGTGGAAGACGTCCAGGCGCGCGTTCTAGCAGTTAGGGGTCGCAGCTCATTGTGCGGAGTCTTAGGCATTTACCTGTTTGCGGTAGAACGGACGTGACGAATCCTTTTCTGAAAATGAGGTTTGGAACTTAACAATCCCGAAGGATAAAAAGGTTTGAATTTGTTTTTTGTGTTTTAGACAGAAGTGTTTTGGTTATTTCGTAGTTATAACAAGTATTGCACTAAAGTCTATGACATAGGACCGAATGTCTCGCGTATCGACCCAAGACGGGACGCATGCCAAACATCCTAAGAAAGTGAAGGAAGATCCCCCACTATCTCATTTCCCACATATAAGGCTCGTGCGCAATACATGTTAATCCTTTATTAAGTGTTTTATAAAGATTATGAGATGAGAAGCGGAAACTCAAGTTGAAAAGAAAACACTAAAGGAAACTAGATGTCCTAATGTTATCATGCAAAGGTGGCCCTAAGGTCAGGATCAAGAGGGAAGTCTACCTAATGTTGTCATGCATGGATTGCTATCCTAATGTCTCTCCTACCTCCGACTTAATAGAAAATTAAGTGGAGCTAGGAATCCTACGGGATCATGTCATCGGACAAGTAAACACAGGATGAATCAATCACAAAATGAAATAAAAGCAACTAAGGGGTAAACAGTGTCAGTTAACAATAATATCACACAATCACAATAAGGAAGAGGGAGCTTTAGCCAAGGGGTCATATCAACCGAGGCAAACAAGCTAGGTGTGGGAAGTAGGGGTGCTCACCCAACGGTATCAAGAACCATGGAGAGCAGAGTAAGAAAGGGGAAGCTGTGAATCAGATCACATAAGCATCAACATTGGTCAATGCGAGCTATAGACAAGGCGTGGGGGTTTGATTGTTAAACCCTCATTCCACTTGACCGACTCGATAACAAGAGTAGGTAATGTTCAAAGCTTCAATCACGTAATGAGAGCTAAGAACGACTCAACCAGAATGACGAGGGTCAATTGCGAACCCTACCTTCCGTCAATTGCCTCCTTGGAGGTCTTACAAGGGGAAATGGGGGAATGGGATGCCTCTTTGGAGGTATCTAGGCACAATATTAAACAAGCACAATCATGGCCTCACTTGAGGGCTTTCCATACAATCCTACTTATCATGGCATCGACTATTCCTACTTCTCATGGCATTTGAAAGCATTAAAGAGAAGTGAAGAGATAAGAAGTCCTACCGAACGGATATGAATCCGTATCAAAGAAACGAAAGCAAGTCACGAAAGCACCTATAAGCAAATAGCAAACCAAGTTAGAAACAAGTTTTTATTTACAAACTGAAATGGTCAAACCACCTTTGGAATGTCTCCTTTATGCACCTTGCACATGTGAACCAAAGACAATAGTAATAACAAGAGAGTGTATGTACAACATAAAGACCTAAGTCTAATGACTATGTACATTTGAGTCACACTAGTCAAAGTGAAAGATCTAAAAGGATTGTGAAATTACAAGTCAGGTTACAACTATGCTACAAGAGTAATCTACTTTGAAGTTAAAGGTAAACCAACAAAAGAAAGCCATTACAAGTTAGATGAATTGAATTAAAACGTGAAAATGGACCAAGGTCAGAAGTGAAACAACTTATACGCATGCTTAAAACCAATCTCAAAGTGCCACCAAGGTTTGCATTAAACTCTCTCTCCAAAGTCAATTCATTCCATGAGCAAAATCACATTTAAACTTCTCATACAAGTATGAAAAATCGTCACTCAAGTAAGGCAAATGAAATGACATGGTAAGGCAATGTTAAAGCTCACACACCAGAGGCAAATGACCTATAAAATGTCCTAATTGAATCCCAAAAACAATCATGAACATGACATACAAGTGGCATCAAAAGAAGTGGCCAAAGTGAAACACAAATTCAAATTCACATACACACAAAGAAGACATCATTTAAGGCATGTGAAATGATCAAATTCAATACTCAAGCATGTCTCAATTGTGTATCAAAATACACTTAATAATTTGCTAAAACTCATATTCAAAGTTGGCTCAAAGTGCCCTCATACAAGTCCTAAACATATCCTATCTCTATGCATGCTTACCCATAATATGTTCACATTGGAAAATTTGTGAAAAATAGAAAAATGCCTTTGAAAATTATGGGTAATCAACCAAGTCATTCCAGGTCTATTAGGTAATCACATGCAAAAGATAGGGTTCATATCATGCACCAAACATACTTAATCAATTGCAAACATGGATCAATTTATCAACGATGCTCTTACAAGACAAGGCACAAATATGATGCTCAAAAGCAATTCAATAATCATGTCCAAGGTACCAATCAAACATCATTAGGTCATATAATTATAGGCCTAAATTAACAACAAAAATTAGCTCCAAACGGTCAAGGGAAGATCACATTCTTGAACTTGCATCACTAGATATACCATTAAGAACACATTTCCTTCCAGAATTCCAGAAAAATATCAAACAGCCCCCAAACTGGGATTAAAAATGTCCAAAAATTAATTAACACTTCTAAAAACATACATGAATTTTATTAGAATTTTCTGAGGCACGAAACTATTTTTAGAATTAGATTTGGAAGCATATAAAAAAAGGAAATAAGATCTAGCAATGTAATCAGAGGGGGGTGCGCAATGAGTAAAAAGTCAGTTCAGATTCCGTTGGGCTCAAAATCATGTGGTGCAATTAGCAGGAAGAAAAAGGCCCAAGGAACTAAGGCCTGAGGGCGCACGGTGGAATCACATGATTTGGCAATCAATCCTAGCCGTTTGATCATACTCTGAGATCAAACCAAGGGTCTTGATGAAGGGTGTATAGTGGCTATTCTAGGGACGCACACACCGTGCCAATGGATGAGGAACCGGAGGGTGACAAGTGTCACCGCTGGAGAGGGCCACGATCACCAACCTTATCATCTAAAACAAAGGGACGGTGGATAAAAAGCCAAGATAACATGAAGCCTCTTCATTCTTACCTATCCCTCTCTTCTCTTTAACCATCTCTCGCTCTCTCTTTTCTGCAATTAAAATTAACCTAAACCCTAAAACTCGCCGGAGAAGACGATCCCCAAGGCGGCAGCCACCATTGCCTCTGGCGGAGATACCTCAAATCAGGAAGCAACGAACACGGACCCCTCCTCAAATCTCTCCCTCACCACGAATCTGGAATCCATTCCCCCTAAAACTCACTCAAAGTACAGGATCGGAACACAATGGAATCCAAAAATCAAAGTTGTTCAAAATGAAGAAACTAAACCACAATGGACATTAAGTCCAAGGTCGCAGCTATGAGGTTCAAGACAAAGTGTTTGTACCTTGACGACGATGACGCCAATGGCGAAATGCTAGGTATTCCGTTTCCACCTCTTCTTTCTTCTTCTCTTTATGAATTGTAGTTGTGAATCTCGCTTCTCGATTTCGCCAATTGACGCGGTTGAATTGTGAAGTTTGTTTTGATTAGAAGAATTCTGTTACGAATGCGATTGAACTTCAGTTACAGAGTTCTTTCTTTTCCTTCCTTTTTTCTGTTAGTTCTTATTTCTGTGAGAATGTGGTGTTGATCTTGCAGGTTCTTTTCAGGCGAATTGATGTCGATGATGATGCTTTGTTGCTGATGTTGATTTTCTACATGTGCGTGAACTGTGGTTGCGATTGCTGATTGAATCTGTGCTGGTTCTTGAGGATTTCGTGAAAACGGATGGAGGACGCTGCGTCGTAATTAGAGTGGTGAATTTCTTGGCTTTTGTAGAATCGAATTTAAGTTATGTCGTTCTTGTTTCACTCTTTCGCAAATCTCGCTCCTCTTGCAATGTTGTTGTAGTTGTTGTGATGAATTGGCAGCATTATGGATGCGTTTGAATCCGTTTGCAGGTTATGTGACGATGTGAATTTGAAGATGGTTGAAGGTTGAAGATTGATCGAGGAAAGTTGCAGAACCTTAGGAATGAAGATTGGTGATGAAGGTGAATGGGAGAAGAGAGAATTGGTTAAGGGATTTTTTTGTTAGAGGTTGTGTTAGCAGTTAGTTTTTGAAAACTGTTATTGGTTTCTTCTATATGATTTTTTCTGTTAAGAGAGGATGTTAGAAGTGTTAGTTCTTGCTGTTAGAGTGAAATTGGGTTCTGGTGTAAATGTTATTGAATTCCCTCACTTTTTCTGTTATATGTTAGTTAATAATTTATTGCCATTTTTCTGCTATATTTTTCCTGTCATTATACGCTTTTCCCTCAGTGGCAGTCCTTCTCTCATCCTTTTTTTATACCATTCTACGGCTACAGATGGCGGTGATCTCCACAAGAATTATGCACTGCCGTTTGTTGTATTTGGTATTTGGTGGGTCCACGAGTTAGAAAGGTTCAATGAACCACTTTTCAAAGGTAATGTTAAGCCCGCTGTTGTAGATTAGTGGGAGAATGTATAAGTAGCTTCTCATCCAAAGACCAATCGACCATGTACTTCCCAGCTGCTGAGCTTGTAGGATTGCCTTGAGTATTAAAAGTCCTTTGAATTCCCAAGCTTGTAGATGTTACTGCTACCTGTCCAACAACCAACACCTTGTGTTGGAAATAATCCCACCTCTTTCGGACTCTGGTGTGGCAATGATTAAAAAATCGACCTGGCCAGCTTGGATGCTTCAGGAGCTTTGTTTATGTCTCTAACTGTTTTGTACTGTTGGAAGTTCCATTGTTAACCAAGGGATGATGTTCATTTCTGAGTATCTCTCTTACATCTCTTTCAGTTCATCTTCTATTAATTTGTTCCTTTCTTTCAATGATGACAATTCACTCAACACGTTACTAAGATTGTTGTCTGCATTTTCCAATCTATATCTTATCTCGTCCGGTATCTCATTTGAACTTGTAGTACTTCTTTCCTTACACATCCGTGAGACGCACGCCCTGATTCACACCAACGAAACCCTGACCCAATATCTCTGATGATTTCTCTGAATAGGAAAACCTCAGATCAGGAAGATTACAACGAGGAGAATTCAACCTCTTGCTCCAACTTAACCTGGAATAGAAACTGACTGAATCACTTATGAATAAGGGCAACAAGAAAATCCTTTGATCCCATGTCTTAGAAGACCCATGCAATGATATGATTATGAGTTATGACCTAATGGATATGCAGATGCAAATGACGGGTGAAGCATAAGCCACTTAAAGTTAGAAAGAAGCGAGGGCAAATTTTGGGGTGTTACACATATCAATGGATTTTGTGTCTGGTTTACCTAGAACGCCGAGTAATCATGAAGCTACTTGGGTTATTGTGGACAGATTGATGAAATCTACTCACTTTATCCCAATGCGAATGGATTACCCGTTGGAGAAGTTAGCAAAGCTGTACATTGAGAGGATTGTCAGTTTGCATAGTATTCAATCTAGCATTATGTCAGATAGAGATTCGAGGTTTACTTCGAGATTTTGGGAGAGTTTGCAAAGTGCCTTGGATATGAAGTTGCGTTTGAGTTTTGGAAAAGGGAGGAGGTTGGGATAACTACTTGCCTTTCATTGAGTTCACCTACAACAACAACTTTCATTCAAGTATTGGAATGGCGCAATTTGAGGCATTGTATGGTAGGCGGTGTAGGACGCCATTGTGTTGGTATGAGTCAGGCGAAAGTGTTGTGGTTGGACGTGAGATAATCCAACAGACGACTGATAAGATTAAGATGATTCGGGAGAAGATGAAGATTTCTCAGAGTCGTCAGAAGAGTTATCATGACAAGAGGAGGAAAATACTTGAGTTTCAAGAAGGAGATCATGTGTTTCTTCGAGTTACTCCTGTGACTGGTGATGGTAGGGCGTTGAAGTCACGTAAGTTGACGCCACGTTTCATTGGTCCTTATCGGATTTTGCATAGGATATGAGAGGTAGCCTATCCGATTACTATTGCTTTATCGTCGTCACTTGCTAATCTCCATGACTTGTTCCATGTATCTCAGTTGAGGAAATACATTGCGGATCCGTCTCATGTAGTCCAAGTAGATGATGTGCAGGTGAGGGATAACCTGACTATGGAGACATCACCTATGCGGATTGAGGATCGGTGTAGTGAGCGATTTTGGACGTGGTTCTTAAGCACTGGTCGCTCTCTGCGATTTGAGCTTTGACTACAGGTCGATTCATTTTTTATCCTATTGTGAGCTGAATAAGGAAGGGAAATAGATGTCTCCAATTAACCCTGCTTTGCATACTGAGTTTAAACAGCGGTCTGTTAGGTTATGGATGCTATCAATGTGGGGGGGGGGCTTTGTACTGGTTATTTTGTATTTTCGCCAATACAGGTTCTTTCTTTCTAGGGCTTGGGCAGAAGGTTTCTGGCGGGGAATTAGGATTAGGATGTCAGGACTGATGTTTTTGAATTACAGCTTTTGATTGATGGGATTTGGGTTTTTTGTTGAGTGTGCTCGCTAAGATCTTTTCTTTCGATCTTATGCCTACGTATTCCCGTTTACCGAAACAGGGAAATCAGAGCGTTCGTAGTTCCTCCTAATCTATGGGAGGAAATTGGGGTTTTTGGTGTCTTGTTTAAGGCCCAAGACGTGAAGCGTAAGGTTGTTTGTATCTTGTTCAAAGCCCAAGATGTGAAGCTGAAGAGTTTATTTATATCTTGTTCAAAGCCAAAGATATGAAGCTGAAATGTTTGTTTGTGTCTTGTTCAAAGCCCAAGACGTGAAGCGAAAGGGTGTTTGTATCTTGTTCAAAGCCCAAGATGTGAAGCTGAAGGACCTCGACTTTAGAGAGAATTTTTCATCTCTAAAGAAGGGTTTGTCTGTTTATAAAGGGAAAATTACTTTAACCGGGATACGCGGATCCTAGCAATGCCATAATTTCCTTTATAAGGTAGTTTTGACCTGAAGGAGAAGACTTTAACTCAGTGTAGAGCAATGCTATCTTTCCTTAGGAATTTCTCATGCTAAAAGAGGGACAGTGGCATGGATGTAGATGATCCAGAGGCTTGCCGCTATCAGCGATTAGATGAAGAGGAAGAAGTGTACTGTGAACGAGGCACAACTTTGATGCTAAAAGGTTGATTGGTTCAACCAGTGATTTCTTATACAAAGCCTAAGAGGAGGCTAAAAGGTGTCTCGTACAAAGCCCGAGAGAGAGGCTAAAAGGGGTTGATCCTACAAGAGGATCTTTTATACTCAACAAGAGAGTGTTTTTGTATCTCGTACAAAGCCCGAGATGGAGGCGAAAAGGTTTTTGACCCGACGATGGAGTCTTTTGGTATCTCGTATAAAGCCCGAGATGAAGGCGATTTGTTTGTTTTTGTATCTCGTACAAAGCCCGAGATGGAGGCTGAAAGAGTTTGACTCTGCTTAAGGGAATTTATATCTCGTACGAAGCCCGAGATGAAGGCGGAAGGGTGGTTGACTCAACGAGGGAGTCTTTTATGTGTCTCATATAAAGCCCGAGAGAGAGGCTAAACGTTGTTTGACCCCACTGGGGAATCTTTCGGTATCTCGTATAAAGCCCGAGATGGAGGCGTAAAAATGTTAGCTCCACTGGGGAGAATCATTGTACAAATCCCAAGAGGAGGCTGAAAAAGGGTTTCCTCCGCTGGGGAGAATCATTGTATAAAGCCCAAGAGGAGGCTGACTTCCACTGGGGAAGGATCATTATACAAAGCCTAAGAGGAGGCTATGTTTTGTCTCAGTTAAGTGACAGGTCCAGTGTACCGATTTTTAAAGAGAAAATCAGTTCTTATATGAGCAACACTGTACTCAAGGATTTGATTCCAAGGGTCCGGGTTATTCCTGTTCTTTAAGGAAGTGGGAAATCCGAAGGGTATCGAGACTGTACGAGTCTGCGGGTTTCCTTCCTATTTAACGCAGGGGGCACTTGAGAATGTCTTTGAGACTCAAGGATATTAGACTGTCCAAGTCTAGAGTTTTATCTTTTGTACTATGTTTGAGAAACAGTAGTAGACTCTATGAAATGACTGCTCTATGAAGATGATTAAGTTCTGTTCCTATACCTCTAGGAGGTCGTCGGGACAATTTGTACGAAGCCCAAGAGGAGGCGGAAAACTTTTGAGAAGCCGACGGGTCCTTGTACTAAGCCCAAGAGGAGGCTATCATTCCCGGAGGAAGAGATCATTATATGAAGCCTAAGAGGAGGCTGTGAATACTTCTAAGAAGCCGTAGGGTCCTTGTACTAAGCCCAAGAGAAGGCGGGGTTGCTTTTAGGAAGCCTGTGGGTCCTTGTACGATGCCCAAGAGGAGTGCTTTTAAGAAGCCCGTGGGTCCCCAAACCCCGAGACATTCAAGGCAAGCTATTCACAAGGAATAGATCAAGTCAGGAAGTTTCGAGAATTTGGAAGAAACTCAAAGATGCCATTCATGGAGAATACATTCATCTTTGGGAGTAGAGTTCCTTGACAATTCCTAATGAGGACAGCCGAAGAGAAGACTGTATCTGGTGGATCCTATTTGGGGATCTAGGCGTCTATTTCTACGAATAAACGAAACGGCTTTACCTAGTTCTAGACGTAGTTGCCGGGGAAACTCTAAATATCTATACTATTATTACACAGTAGTTATGAGTTTATGAAAGGAGACTTACAGTGAGCAGCCCCACAATACAGTTATATTTATGAAAGCAGTAAATGAAAGCGATAACCACTTAATCGGTTGTAGTGCTTCCATGCTGTTTGGTTAGTTGTTCAACAAAGAAAGATGAAAACAACAGTATATTCAAAATCAAAGGAGAAAGTGCTTTGAAAAAGAAAGATTTGGGGCTTACAGCTCAAGGAGAGGCCCAGGGTTTTAACTGTTGAATTTGTACAGAGGGACTTATACAAGTGACTGGGGCCCAAAATTGTTTTCTGTACAAAGGGATGGGTCTTACACTCTCTCAAGAGGCCCAAAAAGTTTAAAGAAAAAGAGTGGGGCTTATAACACGAGGGTAGGCCCAAATGACTTTTCGTTTAAAAATGGCGATCGCGCCGAGGTTTTCTTTTAACGCAGGGGGACTTATACAATAAGTGAGGCCCAAAATGTTTTGGTTAAAAGGGGGTTGGGTCTTACACTCTAATAGAGGCCCAAAGTGTTTTTGAATGGGTCTTATAGCTCAAGGAGAGGCCCAGGTGGTTATTTTTCAAAAGGCGACGAACACGTCATTTATTTTTGACGGCATTGTGACTTATACAATACACTGAGGCCCAAAAAGGTTTTAAAAAAAAAGGATTGGGTCTTACACTCTAGTAGAGGCCCATGAGTGTTTGAAAAAGTTTTTATGATGGTGAAAATCAAAGAAACCTTAATTTGTTATTCTTTAAAAGTATATATTTTAAAGAAAATCAAACAAAATACCAAATAAATTTGAATAAACCACTTGTGATTTTGTTTAAGGTTTTGAAAAATGGAGTTTAACCACAAGGGGTATTTAAACTCATTTGGTGTTGATTTTCAAAATAAATATTCACTTTTAAAATGCTTAAAAAACAATAAAAAGGAATTTATTCACAAAAATATTAATTATATTAAACAAATAATATAAAACTAATTTTTTTGTAGAATAAAATATTTCAACATTTTTGTGATTTTTTGCAAAAAGAACCAGTAAAAAATAATTAAAATTGAATGAATTATTAATTTTTCAAATCATTAAAAATAATAATATGAAAAAATAACAAAATAAACAAGTGATAAAAAGAAGTCTGGGGCGAGGGGGATTCGAACCCCAGACCTCTCGCTCTCTAATACTCACAAAACCAGCTGATGAATCGCTGGGGCGCAATGCCAATTCATTAAGTATATGGCAAGGGAAAAATATATAGAGAACTTGGTTGGTTTTTGAAACATGGCGCCATGGCCATCTTCTTCCTCCAGCCCAGATGCATGAAGCCCTCTATCTCTCTCGTTTCTCAACCATTTGACATGATTCAAACACCAATCTTATGCATTTTTTCACAAGGAACAAGATGGCAATACCCAATTTTATTGATTTTAACTGTGGAGTGAAATATATCATTGTGGCCGTATGAACCCTAATTTTGCAAAAGCAATCGAGCAGTTATGGTTATGAGGTCTATGATCAAACTTTTTGAGGGAAAACAATCAACACATGATGACAATCAATTGGCAAAAGTATCATGCGAGGAAATATGCATGGATAATGGATTTTGAGTTTTGAGGCTCACCTTGATGCAAGCTGAAATGGAACTTTGCCCAGATGGTGTTCCAGTCGTGAATTGATGATCCCTACAACTTCAATGGATGGTATGGAGTGTGTTGCAAGCCTTGGAACACTTTAAAATTCTCTGGATCAAGCTGGAGACCTCCACCTGCAAAATAAAAGCATAATGGCTTGGTTGAAGAGTGATTTTGAGCTGGGAGTGTTACAGATGGTGTTTAAGCATTTGGACACCTTAAATACATCATATGTGATGTGTTTGAGCAATTGGAATTGATTGCTTATGGCTGCAACTCAAAACCCGATAGTGGTTACTCAAAAATAAGAAAACTTGAAGTTCAAGAAAGAATGAGAGAAAGCAGTGCTGTAACTGGCTTTGGTGTGAGTTGAATGATCACTTGGAACCTCTATTTATAGGTGATCAACTCTTGTCTTGGAGGAATAGTGAATGGCTGCTGGATCAGATCACACTTCCATGGATTGGCTTGGCATAATTGCCTCTTGCAATAGGCATAACAGCTGCCCCAAATAGATCAGCTATGCCTTGACTGAAATCACATTCTTCAGTCATTTTTATTGTTGTTTAATGTGAGAACTTGACTGAGGAGAGTAAGAATCTTGACAATGAACTATTCCACATTAATGCACTTTGAATTCAAGGCAAAATGTGCCAAAGTGGATGAATTTCAAGTTGGAAGATTCCTTGGCTTTGTGACTCACCCATATCAGTTGGTTTAGTTGGTTCATGATCAGATGGAATGCATGTGGCATAATGATCATTACTTTTGGCTCAAAAATCGTGGATAGCAAGAAAACTCCCAAACTGATTTTTCATGGCAGCCTTGACATGGCATGTTGTGGCAGCCATAATTCTTGGCACAAGTGGAATGATTTCATGCTATTGAGTTGCTTGGATTCTTGGAAACATTTGCAACAACACTGATGTTTAACTTTGGACTTGATTCAGCTTGCAACTATGTGAAAATATCTCACAAGTTTTGGTGTTTCAACAAAAATCTGTCTTGGACAGAATTTTCCTAAGTGTTGGAAAATGGTATACTCTTCACATTTTCAGCCACTTTGGCTCACCCATAGCTCAAAATCCATAATGAATTGGAGTTAGGCATAGTTGAAGTTTTTGTAGAGGGCAATGAGATCTACAAATCAAGCTTTGGATGGAAAAAATTGGCCTTGTGTTTTAGGAGTTATGACCCTCCAAAGTTGGTACCCTAGCCACTTGAATTTTAACTTAGAAAAATTTCTAAGTTTTTTATGGTTACCCCTTTTACAAGTTATCCAACTTTTCTTGATTTTTCTTGATGAATGATGATTCAAATCATACATAAACATCATTTTAGGGTTAAAAATCCATTTTGGTGAAACATCTCAAAAAGTCAAAGTTGACATTTATGCACACTTGACTTTTTATCAGATGAATTCTAAACTGTGCAATTCCTCAGGAAATCATGTCCTTGACCTAAATCAAACTTGATGGACATGTTCCATGGATGTCATAGGGTATATTGAGGCATGTCTTAGGGCTTGGGAGCATGTCCTGGTCAAAAGTCAAAGTTATAGTTGACTTTTTCCGCGAAACCCTAACCGTGGTGCAGATGAAACTGAGACTTGTTGCTCAAGCTTCTTGGATTAATCCATTGTTCCAAATGGATCAACATAGGTCATTAGAGGCCCTCAAACCCTCTCTTGAGGTCTTGGTTCATGATTTGTACCAAAAGTCAACTTAGGGGTGAATTAGGTCAAGAAACCTTAATTCCTGATTTTTGATGTATGCATCCCCTGAGGCAAAATTGACTTGGTGATTGGGTCCATGAGGTTCCATGGAGTATATTAGGTTATGTTTTGGATCACTGGCTCATGCCCAGATGAAATTTTCCATCTGGAGGTCCTAGTCGATCAAAACCCTAATTTGGTGATACTGGCGATCTTGAGGCTTGATCCACCTAGAAGGGAGCATCCTTGTGCTTAATCCTTGAAGTGATAGTCCTTCTTGATCCATTGTGAATGTTTGAGAGTTGAAGATCATGTCATTCCTTGATTGATCCTTTGTCTAAGAACTCAAAGAGGGCTTGAAACCCTAATTTGATTGTAGTGAATGCTCACCCATCTTTGGGGAAACTGACAAGGTAGGATGGTCCATCCATATTGTGCTGATGATTTGCACAATGATGGAAAATCTTAGTGGTCAAAATTTGGGGTATGACAGATGCCCCTATTTAATCTTCTTGGACCCGAAGGTGTGAATGACGAAGGTATTCGAGCATTCGGGGTGCAAGGGGATTAAATATCGGAATATCCGAAATTTTGATGGTGGTTATGAATGGTAGCTTGCGCATTCATCTTATTTTACTAAGCACTTGATGCTTAGAAAAGGTAAAAACTTCCCCTCGATCCTGGTCTTCAGCCAAGGAACTGGTCTTAGTTTTCTTTTTGAAATAAACATCCCCTCGATCCTGGTTTCCTACCAAGAACTGGTCTTAGTTTCTGGATTTAAACTTCCCCTCGGTCCTGGTTTCCTACCAAGGAACTGGTCTTAGTTTTAAACTTCCCCTCGATCCTGGTTTCCTACCAAGGAACTGGTCTCAGTTTCTCTTGTTAACTTCCCCTCGATCCTGGTTTCCTACCAAGGAACTGGTCTAAGTTCTGGATTTAAACTTCCCCTCGATCCTGGTTTCCTACCAAGGAACTGGTCTTAGTTTCTGATTTAAACTTCCCCTCGATCCTGGTTTCCTACCAAGGAACTGGTCTCAGTTTCTTTTGTCAATAAACTTAACTGACAAGGGACACTATGCGTAGCGATTTTCCTTCAAACTTCTCACCGAATTTTCCTGGAGAGATGCCATTTGGCGGAAAAACCTTTGATGTCAGACTTGCTGGGAAACCCAGTCGTCTGAGTTGTAGAGTTGTACAAACTTCTCTGTTGGAGACGCCATTTGTTTCTACTGGGAGAAAGCAGGTCTTCTTGAGAGACTGCTGTCGCTTGGGATCTTACATCATACTTTTCTCGGGATCTTCCCGGAGAAATGCCATATGATGGGGTCCAATTTTGAGGTGCCGATGACTTTTTCATCAGCAGGTTTTTTGGAGAATGGCAGCTGTAATGCCAAATCTCTGCTTAGGAGGCTTTCTCTATGGATTTTCCTTAATCCGGGAAAGCAAGGATATCATCTTCAATGGTGAAGAGTGATATTTGTTGAACGCTTTCTCTGGCTTTTCAGAGGTTCAAATTATCAAAGTGGTCGATTGTCGACTCTGATCTAAAGATACACTGGAGACGAGTTTGATCGGCCACAACTTCCTGACGAGGCAAGAACTGGCAAACTCGATTGAGAGGACGGTTATCACGGCAGGATAAGACCGACTCAAGTGATAGTGATGCAATATGAAATGTGAATGCAAATCAATAATGCATGATGTATGTATGTGTATGCTGACAAAACTGACGCGAAACGCAAACTAAAAGATGAACATGACTGGATACTCGGCCATCGCGGGGCGTGTAGAGATATCGCTGGTTCAATATAGCAATTCCACCTTGCTTAGGAGAGATAGTCCCTGCTGGGAATACCATTGATCGGGCTTAGGAGATGAGAACTCGGCCGAGGTGTGTCAGATGAAGCAAGGTCTCTACACAGTTGATCCCTTCATTCAGGCGTACCGGCTTAGAAGGAGTACTTTGATTCTGCACTTTGAGGCTCAACTACTTCTAGAGAAGCGATTTGATGCTCTTTTGATGTTCAACAGTCGAAAGAAATTGCCATCTTTAATTTAAAGCAGAAAAAGTTTTAACAAGTAAATTCATTTTTATTTTATTTCAAGAATCGTTAGTTATATTAACAACGTCGTTCTGTAAAGCTAAAACAAATGAGAATTACAAACATAAGCACAAAGGCTCAAATTTCATTGATAAGATGGAGATCAGCCAAACGCGTGATTCCAAAGAGTATATACAAAGTTTGAAAATGGTAATTTACAGGGAAAAGGGCTACGTTGAAACATAACGACCACTATCCTTCTACCAACTTTGAATTCGGGGCATCCTGAGCTTCTGTCGAAGATGACCTTGACTGGAGTTTTCCTCCGATGATGTAACTGCTGCTGCTGAGGGACTTGCCTCTGTTGAACATAGTTACTTGCCATTATCCCTAATTTTTGCCTGGATTGTACTTTGATGTTTCCAATCCACCGGGATGATTTTTTTTCATGTCTCTAACTTTTGTCTGGACCGCCCTTTCGGGTTTTCAATCCACCAAGACGTTTTTTTTTTAGTTTAGGCGAAGTATTTCTTGACTACATCAACATTCGTGGGGTAGGCAAATTCCTCTCCGTCCATGGTTGCAAGTCTCAAGGCGCCGCCTGAGAAAGCTTTCGTGACCACATAAGGGCCATCATAAGTTGGGGTCCATTTGCCCCGAGAATCAGTGAGAAATGATTGTATCTTCTTGAGCACGAGGTCTCCTTTTCTGAAGACACGAGGTCGGACCTTTTTGTCAAACGCCCTCTTCATTCTCTGTTGATACAACTGACCGTGGCATAGTGCCGCTATTCACTTTTCTTCGATCAGGTTGAGTTCGTCGTGTCGGCTTTGACACCATTCAGCTTCGGTGAGCTTAGCTTCCATCAGTACTCGGATTGACGGGATCTCTACTTCTATGGGGAGAACTGCCTCCATGCCATATACTAGAGAAAAAGGGGTAGCCCCTGTTGGAGTGCAGACAGCTGTGCGATAACCGTGAAGAGCAAAGGGCAGCATCTCGTGCCAGTCTTTGTAGGTTACAACCATCTTTTGAACAATCTTCTTGATGTTCTTATTGGCCGCTTCTACCGCTCCGTTCATCTTGGGTCGGTAGGGAGATGAGTTATGGTGTTCGATCTTAAACTCTGCACACAACTCTTTCATCATCTTATTGTTCAAGTTAGATCCATTATCAGTAATGATCTCTCTTGGAACACCATAACGGAAAATGATATTGTTTTTGATAAATCGGACCACCACTTGTCAGGTTACACTGGCGAATGACGCCGCTTCGACCCACTTGGTGAAGTAGTCAATGGCTACTAGAATGAACCGATGTCCGTTTGAAGCCTTAGGCTCAATCATGCCAATCATGTCGATTCCCCATATGGAAAAAGGCCATGGGGAAGAAAGAACTTTGAGATGTGATGGCGGTACATGAATTTTATCAGAGTATATCTGACACTTGTGACACCTCCTCATGTACTTGTAGCAGTCGGATTCCATGGTTAACCAGTAGTACCCTGCTCTCAGAATTTTTCTCGCCATTTCGTGTCCGTTGGCATGAGTGCCAAAGGATCCTTCGTGAATTTCTTTCATAAGCATGTCTGCTTCTGGTCTGTCGACGCATCGGAGCAAAACCATGTCAAAATTTCTCTTATAGAGAGTGTCACCGCTCAGGAAGAAGTTTCCAGCCAATCTTCTGAGGGTTTTTCTGTCTTTTCTTAGTGCCCCAGATGGGTACTCATGTTTCTGAAGGAAGCATTTGATATCGTGATACCAAGGTTTGTCGTCTATGACTGCTTCAATCATGAAGACGTAGGCGGGCCGTTCAAGGCGCATGATGTCGATCTTAGGTATGTCATTCCATTGACCTACACTAATCATGGAAGAGATAGTGGCTAAAGCATCAGCCATGTGATTCTCATCACGAGGGATGTGATGAAACTCAACTCTGTTGAAGAAAGGTAACAACCTTCTTGCATAGTCTTTGTAAGGAATCAATCCTGATTGGTATGTGTTCCAATCTCCTTTTATCTGATTGATAACCAAGGCTGAGTCGCCGTATACGTCCAAGTTTTTGATCCTTAAATCAATAGCTTCCTCGAGACCCATAATACAAGCTTCGTATTCGGCCTCGTTGTTCGTACAATTGAACGTAAGTCGAGCAGTGAAAGGAATGTGGGTACCCTGAGGGGTAACAATGATTGCCCAATTCCGTTTCCATAATGATTAACTGCTCCGTCAAAGATTAGCCCCCATTGGGAACCTGGTTCTGGCCCTTCACTGGGTAGCGGTTCATCGCAATCTTTCATTTTTAGATACATGACATCTTCGTCTGGGAAGTCAAACCCGATTGATTCTTGATCGTCAATCGGTTGATGAGCCAAATGATCGGCTAAAATACTTCCCTTAACGGATTTTTGAGCATGGTACTCTATGTCATATTCCGATAACAACATCTGCCAACGGGCAATTCTTCCCGTAAGAGCAGGTTTTTCAAATACGTACTTGATTGGATCCATTTCGGAGACCAACCAAGTAGTATAAGGAATCATGTACTGGCGAAGACGTTTGGCTGCCCAAGCCAAAGCGCAGCAAGTTTTCTTGAGCATCGTGTACCGAGTTTCGCAGTCGGTGAATTTCTTGCTTAGATAGTAAATGGCAGACTATTTCCTTTTGGTTTCGTCTTGTTGGCCAAGTACACATCCCATCGAGTCCTCTAGGACTGTGAGGTAAATGATCAGTGGTCTTCCTTCCACTGGAGGTGATAGAATCGGAGGATTCAACATGTATTCCTTGATACTGTCGAAGGCGGTTTGGCAATCTTCTGACCAAACGCAATCCTGGTTCTTTTTGAGTAATTTGAAGATCGGCGCACACGTGGCGGTCATAAGGAATATGAATATGGAGATGTAGTTCAAACGTCCCAGGAATCCTCTGACTTGTTTTTCAGTTTTCGGAGAAGGCATTTCTTGAATGGCCTTGACCTTGTCAGGATCAACTTCAATTCCTTTCTGGCTGACGATGAACCCTAGAAGTTTCCCTGAACGGACACCGAAGGTGCACTTGTTGGGATTCAAGCGGAGCTTGAATTTTCTTAAACGTTCGAACAATTTTGACAGATGTTCAACGTGCTCACTCTCTGTTTTTGATTTGGCAATAATATCATCGACATATACCTCGATTTCTTTGTGTATCATGTCATGAAACAAATTAGTCATGGCCCTTTGATAGGTTGCCCCGATGTTTTTCAAACCGAACGGAATAACCTTGTAACAAAAGGTACCCCATGGGGTGATGAACGAAGTTTTCTCCATGTCTTTCGGCGCCATTTTGATCTGGTTATAGCCCGAGAATCCATCCATGAAGGAGAAAACTTTGAACTTCGCTGTGCTGTCTACCAGCATGTCAATGTGTGGTAAAGGAAAGTCGTCCTTTGGACTTGTCTTGTTTAGATCCCTGTAATCAACACACATTCTGACCTTTCCGTCCTTTTTGGGAACGGGTATGATGTTGGCTAACCATTGAGGATATTCAGATGTAGCGAGGAAACCCGCGTCAATCTGTTTTTGCACCTCCTCTTTGATTTTGATGGCCATGTCTGGGTGAGTGCGTCTCAACCGCTGCTTTACTGGCGGACATTCCAATTTTAACGGTAAGTCATGTTCCACGATGCTGGTATCCAACCCTAGCATATCCTGATAGGACCAAGCGAATACATCGGGGAATTCTTTGAGAAGCTTTATCAAACTTTCTTTGACAGTTGTACTGAGCAGTGCCCCAATCCTGATTTCTTTTCTCTCTTGCTCTGAACCCAAGTTTACCGTTTCCAACGGTTCTTTATGAGGTTCAATGGACCTTTCCTCTTGTCTGAGTAGTCGGGAGATCTCTTCTGGAATTTCGTTGTCATCTTCTTCTTCAGCCTCGAATACCGGGAACTCAAAGTTGGGAGAAGGCATCGGATCTTATGTTTCAACGGGGTTTAAAACAAGCAATCTGCATGACGTGACGATTCGTGTTTAGAAGAGATATAGAAAATGCAAGTGTGTGCAGTGTTTTATTTTACTGCTTGTTTTTATTTTTGAATTGTTTTTTAGGATTACCATTTTCTGAAAAAGCAAAAAGAGAAAACAGCAATAAATGCGGAAATTATAGAACGACGTTATTTTATTAATGAACAAGTCGACTCTTGAAACTACAGCCCTATAAAACAAAACTCTGTCGCTTTGGGCGAAGCGAAGAGGGAAAATTTACAGAAAGCGAGCCCTATCAAAACATCCGTTTCACCTGGGCAGGGTGAAAGGTTAAAGATGGCAATTACTTTGACTGATGAACGACCTTCGGAACCTCGACGGCAACCCATTGACGGCGAACTCCTCGGTGAATCACAAAGTCTGGCACCTTCCTTGATTTGTCTTCAGAAATAACGCTGATTTCTGGTGGAGTAGGATCATTGGAATCTGTCTCCCAGGCAAAGTTGTCGTAGGAGGATTCCTCTGTTGCATTTTGCAGAGTAGTTGTGCTTTCAGCTGTATCTCCCCATCCAGTAGGCTGGATATCTTCGAGCCTGATACGAGAGCTTTCGGGAGCGGTGTATTTGACCATGAAGTCGTATTTTCCACTCGGTTGTCCCAAGGTGTCCCACACTTCTTTCGAACTGGAGAAGTCATCCCTCTCGATGACGTTGACCTCGGGAAAAGCATAGTTGATGAATTCAAGTCCTGCAAATGTTGCAAATTCATCTTCATGTTGAGTAATTTCTAAATGACCTGAGTGTTGATCCCATGAAATGGTGGGGACACAGGTATTCTGTTCAATGATGGTCAGCGAAGTTTCATTACTCGGCTGACTTTCTTGCCCCAAGTTTCCTGGGTAAGGTTGCCACATTGGCAGACCATCCATTGGGCCATAGTAGTTGTAGTCAAAATCGTCTTTCATCAGAGTGTCTTTCTCTAATGAATTTGGCGGAGCACGACATCCTTCCGGATCACAATCTCCATATACCATTTCGACGTCTGACCTTGGTATAAACCTCGGACTTTCTGTGGGAAAGCAAAAAGGCGTAGGCACCTCTTCCTGAGACATATAACCGTCCTTGTTAAGGTAGGACTTCCATTCTTCATCCGTGTCAGAGGGAACTTCCTCATTGATAGCATGTACCGCTTGAGACACCGGGTGAAGGAAACCTCCACTGTGGGAGAAGTTTTGAAGGGGATGAATACTTTCATCGTTGGCAGCTGTCCGGGTACAGGTTGCAGAAAAACCAAGACCCTTCTTTGTTTTATTGTCAATAGGAACGACAAGCTGTCCCCATCCGTTTGTATCGGTACTCTCGACCGCTTTGATAGCATCTTTGTATGAGCAAATCGAGGTTCCTCCTTTGAACTGATTGTCTTTGCTCACCGACAGTGCTTGGAACTGCGTTTCAATAACCTCCTCGGGTTCTATATCAGTAGATGATGATAAGCTGCTTACAAGCAAAGCTTGTTCCCCACAAACAGTGACAAGTTGATCGTTCTTGACGAACTTTAGCTTTTGGTGGAGGGTTGAAGTAACCGCTCCAGCCTGATGTATCCAAGGTCGTCCTAATAAACAACTGTACGTTGCCCGGATGTCCATGACCTGGAAAGTGATCTGGAAAATATGAGGACCAATAGTTATGGGAAGATCAACTTCGCCGATAACTGCTTTTCTGGATCCGTCGAATGCTTTGACGACGACCTCGCTGATTCTCATCGGAGGGCCTTTGAATGATAATTGCATCAAAGTGGACTTCGGTATAACTTTCAGGGCTGACCCTGTGTCTACCAGTACGCTGGCTAAAGCATCGTTCTGGCAGTTAACTATGATATTGAGCGCCATGTTATGATGGCGACCCTCTTCGGGTAATTCCTCATCACTAAATCCCAAATGATTGCAGGAAGTGATGTTAGAGACAATGCTATCGAACTGTCTGATTGTTACATCCTGTTCCACAAAGGCTTGCTCTAAGACTTTCTGTAGAGCCTCCCTGTGTGCTTCTGAACTGAGTAACAGTGATAACACCGAGATCTTTGAAGGAGTCTGCAACAGTTAGTCAACAATGTTGTATTCACTCCTTTGGATGAGCTTCAGCATCTCATCGTTGTTTTTTGAAAGGTCGGGATTACTGGATTGACCGACTGGTGGATCAGGAGCTTCTGTCTGAAGTTCCTTTTCTTTGTTATGTTCCCCAACCCCTTGGTTGAAGATTCTACCACTCCGTGTTACACGACTAATGTCTGCAATATTCACGACGGAGGGTAATGGAATTTCCTTTCCATTTTCAATGGTCGTTGCACCATATTTGTAAGGGATAGCCTTAGTTGATTCATACGGTAATGGTCCCGGTAGATAGATGACGACGGGAGCCTTCTGATTTTTCTGACCATCATAAGTAATCTCGATCCGTTCCCGATTGGGAACTTTAGATTCATCAAGTAGAGGGATGATGGCAAAAACATCCCTGATCCTGTGATGATCAGAGATGGTGACAACATCCTCAACTTGATCAGCAAGGTAGTTGACTGATCCAGAACCTAATCCTGGTTGAATCTCTTTGCGGTCCAACTGACTTTGAAGAGCCGCTCGCACGAGGTAGCACCCTTGATTATCCACTGAGCAAACTCTACACCAATCGTAATTGTGTAGTGGCACCTGACCACTTCCACTTTGAATGCAGTGCAACCTTACGAGGTCCGGTTCCATTGATCGGACATCCTGAATTTGATATCTAGCAGGATTTCCGTTAGTGATACTAACTTGTTGGGTGTCTTCATCCATATAGATGGGAAGCCACCAATGGTCCAACAAGTGTTGAAGTGTTTCCTGGACAAGGGCACATCCTTGATTGCTTTCACAACCCGCTTTACAGCTTTGATAATCATGTGATATTAAGAATCCGAGTCGGACCTGCTCAGCATGTAACTCTACCAGATTGGTATTCATCAAGCGGATATCAAAGATCTGGACCCTGTTGATTTGATAGGGATTCCTATCATGGTAGTCTTGAATCCATCCAAGATCCATTTGACGTTGGAGGGCCTCTTGTATGAAAGAGCATCCCTGATTGTTTATTGAATAGATCGGATAGGCCTGGTAATCATGCTGTGGCAGATCGTAGCGTAAACTTTGTCGTGAGTGCATCGCGACCAAGTTGACATTCATTGCTAGAATGTTATGATTCTGAATGATATTGGAATTCGTATAGACCATGTTAACTTCACGAACTCGGTGCTCTTGGATCCATCCGAGATCCATTTGTTCCTGCAGAGCTGCTTGCACCACAGAACATCCTTGATTGTCTTTAGAGCAGATATCACACTGGTGATAATTGTGAGGTGGCACATGGCCATATCCACTCTGTCTACAATGCATCTTAACCAGATTGGTTTTTAACAAGAGTACATCGTGAATCTGATAGACATTGTTAGTCTCTTTCTCAATCAGATTGACTGCAGCTTTCTCATGTTGAGGCAGCGGGTTCGTGAGAACATTAGGATTCGTATCCTTGAAAGATAGGAGCCCGCTCCTAACAAGCTTTTGCACATCGGACTTGAAATTGAGACAAGTCTCTATGTTATGCCCTGGACCTCCTTGATGATTAGGGCAAGTCTGATCCACCTTAAACCAAAAAGGCGGATTTTCCGGTACTGTAAGAGGAGACTTAGTCTGGATGTGCCCCTTAGCCAGTAGTAATGGAAATAGTTCTGCGTACAACATGGGTATAGGATCAAACCCTGATGGTCGTGTTATACGGTTGTTGTTGTATGGGGGACGAGCCTGCTGAAGAGGTTGTTGTGTCCTTTGCTGGTCAGGTTGGCTTTGCGCAACCTGAGGTTGATACGTAGGAACAGGCGCGGGACCGATAGCAGGAGTTACAGCTGCTACTGGTTGATAACGACGCCTTTCCTTTCCGAGAGAGATATTCCCAATATCTTGCTCTTTTTTCTTAGGGAGAGTACTACCGTATTTTTTAGTACCGCTCGTCGGTCCAGTGTCTTTTGCCAAACGTCCTTCTCGGACGGCTTCCTCAAGACGTACACCTATGCCGACCATTTCGGTGAAGTCACTGGGTGCACTGGAAACCATTCGGTCATAGTAAAATGAGCTTAAGGTCTTTAAGAAGATCTTTGTCATCTCTTTATCCTCAAGAGGTGGACAAATTTGGGCAGCAATTTCACGCCACCTTTGGGCATACTCCTTAAAGGTTTCCTTGTCCTTTTGCGACATCGATCTGAGTTGATCTCTGTCGGGTGCCATGTCCAAATTGTATTTGTATTGTTGGATGAAGGCAGTACCAAGATCTCTGAATGTGCTAATCGTAGCACGGTTTAAACCCATGTACCATTTGAGTGCGGCACCGGTTAAACTATCCTGGAAGTAGTGAATCAGCAAGTCCTGATTCTCCGTCTGAGCTGACATCCGCCGAGCGTACATCACCAGATGGCTCTGAGGGCAAGAGTTACCCTTATATTTTTCAAAGTCGGGCACTTGGAATTTGTGCGGGACCTTCACATTCGGGACCAAGCAGAGATCTGCGGCGTCCTTTCCAAATAAATCCTGACCGCGAATGGCTTGCAGTTCCTTCTGCATTTCCAAGAACTGTTCCTGGAATTCATCCATTCGGTCAAACATAGTTTCCTTCTTACCAACAGGTGTTGGTGGAATCTGTCCTTCCGGAACAGTGTGCACCACAGTGGGTGGAACCGTGACTACGGTAGCGAATCTTGGCGTACCCCGAAGTTTGTAACCTTCAGGAGTCTTCAGTATGCCCTTGGCATCTTCGCTTTCCCGAAGTTTGTAACCTTCAGGCCCAGCGGCTTCTGTTGTGATTCCCTGATCTTCAGTGATCGGCGGAACATATCCTTCCGGGATATAGTTAACAGGCATGACCCAAGGACGATCTTTTGGCATCTGATACCTAGGATCAGACCCTTCCACTATGGGCGTTGAGGTGATCTCTGAGATCACATTCCTTTGTAGCTGAGCTTCTGCCATGGCTTGCATGTCGTTATGAAGCTTTCTCATATCCTCTCTTAGAGCGTCGATCTCTTCTTTCAACTCTCTATTTTCTTCCTCAAGATCATCCATCTTTTTCTGACGATTGGCTCGAGTATTGTACGAATGAGAGAGTTTGACTCTAGAATCGAGACGCAAACGTGAGATTCGTAGGGAAGAAGAATACGCGATGTGAGAATGATGAATGCAATGATTATATTAATTTTTTTTTGGTTTAATCAAAATAAACTTCGACAATTAGATTGCAAATATCAAACGGTGGGGAAACCCCTTTTTATTGAATTCCAAAGGATGACAGAAATGGAAATACAGTAGATTACAAAGTGCAGAAACATAAACCTAAGCTAATAGGTCCCGAGTCCTCTCTGAAGAGAAATCGGGTGCTGATTCTGGTATCTTCCTTTTCTTTGACCGAGGCTCTTGGGCCGTTGTCGGGTTGTCATTCCTTTGCCAGGTGAAAGGAGCGAGCAAATTCCTTTGGTCGTCTTGATTCTCTATAGCATGTTGCTCTAAAATTTCAATCAGAGCATCTTTTTCTTTCAGTAATTACTGTATTTTGATGCACTCTACGTCAAGGGTGCGATACTTGTTCTTCCAAGACCTCCTCTCCTTTTGAACTTTGTTGAGAGTCAGCTGAAGCTTTTCAGTTTCCGTCATGAAGTACATGAAAGATTCCCTCGGTGGAAGAATTCCGTAACGATGATAAGGCATCTTTAGCTTGAGAGCTCTAGTTTGTACCCAATGGAGATAAGGCTCCACCGAGACACAGTCTGGTTTTCCCAGAGACTCTCGTCCTTTCTTATGAACCTGTTTCCAAGCTTGCACTATTTCCAATTTCAGTGCTCTGTCGTTTTCTCCTTCTTTGAAGAAAAGACCTTCCAGATGAGTGTTCTGCGGAACAAGCCTCATCGGGTATCCGAATTGACGACGAACCAATACCGGATGGTAGTTGATTCCTCCCTTAGTTCCTATATGGGTATGTTGGGGAAGTTTCCACAACGATCAATGATTCTGATTCCATCATGAATCTTGTTGCACTAATCTATATCAGAGTTGGTAAGAGACATGATCTTTTGCGACCAACGTAAGGCACTCTTGCAATCCCAAAAAGCAGCAGACTTGGGCAAGTGAGAGATAAACCATTTGTAGAGCAGAGGTACACAACATGTGATCTCCCCTCCACTGTACAAATTACCCAAGTGTATAGAATGATACGCATCTGCAAGCAAAGTCGGCACAGGGTTTCCAATGAGAAAAACCTTAATAGCGTTGATATCTACGAAGTTATTGATGTTGGGAAACAAAAATAACCCGTAGGTGAGCAAGACAAAGATGCTTTCAAAAGCAGTCACGTTTCCTATACTGGCGAAGTACAGGGCCTTCTTTGTCAAGAATTGGGCTGGCAAACCTTGGATGCCACCCTTAGTGGTTAGGTGAGTCCTGACCTCAGACTCGTCCAAATAAATTGCCCTTGCAATAGCTTGATTCTTTGGAATTTCTTCCAGTCCAGAAAATGGAGCTCGATCTGTGATATGTAGATCGATCAGATGAGCGTACTCCTCCAGCGTTGGTGCTAGCTGATAATCCGGGAATGTGAAACAGTGATAAACTGGATCGTAAAACTGAATGAGCACATCCATGATTCCCTTAATCACATGGACTCTTAACAGTGGTAGCAGACCTCCGTGCTTGGCTCTGAAAGCCTCAGGGTTAGTGATCATCCTCGCTAACCTTCTTAAATCCTCTAGTTTTGGAACCTTGAAGGTGTACGTATGAGTTCTCCTTCTACTGAAATCCATTAGCGTAATCCTCTTCTCTGATATTTGCAATCACGGTCTTAGTTTAATTTGAAAAACAGAGAGACTAGAAGAGAAGTTTTTTGAATGTTTTAATGTTTTTTTTAGATGAATGCATGAATGCGGCACACAAAAACATAGAAAAAACATGGGGTCAAAGGGTCGTTGTCATGAAGTCAAGGCTCTACCCATCCCCAAAGGTTTATACTAAGGTGATTTTGTGTACCTGTCACTCAAAATCATTGATTTCTGAGAACACCAGCGGGCCGGGAACCGTGCTAGGTGGTGTCCTTTCAAAGAAATCTCAGAAGAGGGTAGTTTATCGCGTAACAACCATTCCCGATAGCCACCGCACTACATAAAAAGGTGATTTTTCCTAGGTGTATACTCATTCTTTCCACATGCGGCATCACACGCATTCCCATTAGCAGAAAAATAAACACGTATAGCAATTAGGAAAAGCAGTATATATATTTGTCCTAATCATCCTAGACCTATAAAGCTATGAATCCTAAGTTCTTGACAGAAATGGGTTTCCCGGCGGAAGCCCCAATCTGTGGTTCCCTGCCTAAGAGATGGACCAGCATAGGTCAATCTTTCTCCTCAGCAGAGTTCCCATTTTCCGTGGAAAACGGGGATGATGCCCTAAGGCAGAAAATGAAACTCCCCAGCAGAGTCGCCATTTACAAGGAAAATAGAAAGAAAGAAAGACCGGCCCCACGGTGGGCGCCATTTTTCTGTAGCGAGCGATTTTGGACGTGGTTCTTAAGCACTGGTCGCTCTCTGCGGTTTGAGCTTTGACTACAGGTCGATTCATTTTTTATCCTATTGTGAGCTGAATAAGGAAGGGAAATAGATGTCTCCAATTAACCCTGCTTTGCATACTGAGTTTAAACAGCGGTCTGTTAGGTTACGGATGCTATCAATGTGGGGGGGGGGGCTTTGTACTGGTTATTTTGTATTTTCGCCAATACAGGTTCTTTCTTTCTAGGGCTTGGGCAGAAGGTTTCTGGCGGGGAATTAGGATTAGGATGTCAGGACTGATGTTTTTGAATTACTGCTTTTGATTGATGGGATTTGGGTTTTTTTATTGAGTATGCTCGCTAAGATCTTTTCTTTCGATCTTATGCCTACGTATTCCCGTTTACCGAAACAGGGAAATCAGAGCGTTCGTAGTTCCTCCTAATCTATGGGAGGAAATTGGGGTTTTTGGTGTCTTGTTCAAGGCCCAGGACGTGAAGCGTAAGGTTGTTTGTATCTTGTTCAAAGCCCAAGATGTGAAGCTGAAGAGTTTATTTGTATCTTGTTCAAAGCCCAAGATATGAAGCTGAAAGGTTGGTTTGTGTCTTGTTCAAAGCCCAAGACGTGAAGCGAAAGGGTGTTTGTATCTTGTTCAAAGCCCAAGATGTGAAGCTGAAGGACCTCGACTTTAGAGAGAATTTGTCATCTCTAAAGAAGGGTTTGTCTGTTTATAAAGGGAAGATTACTTTAACCGGGATACGCGGATCCTAGCAATGCCATAATTTCCTTTATAGGGTAGTTTTGACCTGAAGGAGAAGACTTTAACTCAGTGTAGAGCAATGCTATCTTTCCTTAGGAATTTCTCATGCTAAAAGAGGGACAGTGGCATGGATGTAGATGATCCAGAGGCTTGCCGCTTACAGCGATTAGATGAAGAGGAAGGAGTGTCCTGTGAACGAGGCACAACTTTGATGCTAAAAGGTTGATTGGTTCAACCAGTGATTTCTTATACAAAGCCTAAGAGGAGGCTAAAAGGTGTCTCGTACAAAGCCCGAGAGAGAGGCTAAAAGGGGTTGATCCTACAAGAGGATCTTTTATACTCAACAAGAGAGTGTTTTTGTATCTCGTACAAAGCCCGAGATGGAGGAGAAAAGGTTTTTGACCCGACGATGGAGTCTTTTGGTATCTCGTATAAAGCCCGAGATGAAGGCGATTTGTTTGTTTTTGTATCTCATACAAAGCCCGAGATGGAGGCTGAAAGAGTTTGACTCTGCTTAAGGGAATTTGTATCTCGTACGAAGCCCGAGATGAAGGCGGAAGGGTGGTTGACTCAACGAGGGAGTCTTTTATGTGTCTCATACAAAGCCCGAGAGAGAGGCTAAATGTTGTTTGACCCCACTGGGGAATCTTTCGGTATCACGTATAAAGCCCGAGATGGAGGCGTAAAAATGTTAGCTCCGCTGGGGAGAATCATTGTACAAAGCCCAAGAGGAGGCTGAAAAAGGGTTTGCTCCGCTGGGGAGAATCATTGTATAAAGCCCAAGAGGAGGCTGACTTCATTGAAGAAGGATCATTATACAAAGCCTAAGAGGAGGCTATGGTTACTGTCTCAGTTAAGTGACAGGTCCAGTATACTGATTTTGTAAGAGAAAATCAGTTCTTATATGAGCAACACTGTACTCAAGGATTTGATTCCAAGGGTCCGGGTTATTCCTGTTCTTTAAGGAAGTGGGAAATCCGAAGGGTATCAAGACTGTCCGAGTCTGCGGGTTTCCTTCCTATTTAACGCAGGGGGCACTTGAGAATGTCTTTGAGACTCAAGGATATTAGACTGTCCAAGTCTAGAGTTTTATCTTTTGTACTATGTTTGAGAAACAGTAGTAGACTCTATGAAAGGACTGCTCTATGAAGATGATTAAGTTCTGTTCCTATACCTCTAGGAGGTCGTCGGAACAATTTGTACGAAGCCCAAGAGGAGGCGGGAAACTTTTGAGAAGCCGACGGGTCCTTGTACTAAGCCCAAGAGGAGGCTATCATTCCCGGAGGAAGAGATCATTATATGAAGCCTAAGAGGAGGTTGTGAATACTTCTAAGAAGCCGTAGGGTCCTTGTACTAAGCCCAAGAGAAGGCGGGGTTGCTTTTAGGAAGCCTGTGGGTCCTTGTACGATGCCCAAGAGGAGGCCGATGCTTTTAAGAAGCCCGTGGGTCCCCAAACCCCGAGACATTCAAGGCAAGCTATTCACAAGGAATAGATCAAGTCAGGAAGTTTCGAGAATTTGGAAGAAACTCAAAGATGCCATTCACGGAGAATACATTCATCTTTGGGAGTAGAGTTCCTTGACAATTCCTAATGAGGACAGCCGAAGAGAAGACTGTATCTGGTGGATCCTATTTGGGGATCTAGGCGTCTATTTCTACGAATAAACGAAACGGCTTTACCTAGTTCTAGACGTAGTTGCCGGGGAAACTCTAAATATCTATACTATTATTACATAGTAGATATGAGTTTATGAAAGGAGACTTACAGTGAGCAGCCCCACAATACAGTTATATTTATGAAAGCAGTAAATGAAAGCGATAACCACTTACTCGGTTGTAGTGCTTCCATGCTGTTTGGTTAGTTGTTCAACAAAGAAAGATGAAAACAACAGTATATTCAAAATCAAAGGAGAAAGTGCTTTGAAAAAGAAAGATTTGGGGCTTACAGCTCAAGGAGAGGCCTAGGGTTTTAACTGTTGAATTTGTACAGAGGGACTTATACAAGTGTCTGGGGCCCAAAATTGTTTTCTGTACAAAGGGATGGGTCTTACACTCTCTCAAGAGGCCCAAAAAGTTTAAAGAAAAAGAGTGGGGCTTATAACACGAGGGTAGGCCCAAATGACTTTTCGTTTAAAAATGGCGATCGCGTCGAGGTTTTCTTTTAACGCATGGGGGACTTATACAATAAGTGAGGCCCAAAATGTTTTGGTTAAAAGGGGGTTGGGTCTTACACTCTAATAGAGGCCCAAAGTGTTTTTGAATGGGTCTTATAGCTCAAGGAGAGGCCCAGGTGGTTATTTTTCAAAAGGCGACGAACACGTCGTTTATTTTTGATGGCATTGGGACTTATACAATACACTGAGGCCCAAAAAGGTTTTTAAAAATAAGGATTGGGTCTTACACTCTAATAGAGGCCCATGAGTGTTTGAAAAAGTTTTTATGATGGTGAAAATAAAAGAAACCTTAATTTGTTATTCTTTAAAAGTATATATTTTAAAGAAAATCAAACAAAATACCAAATAAATTTGAATAAACCACTTGTGATTTTGTTTAAGGTTTTGAAAAATGGAGTTTAACCACAAGGGATATTTAAACTCATTTGGTGTTGATTTTCAAAATAAATATTCACTTTTAAAATGCTTAAAAAACATTAAAAAGAAATTTATTCACAAAAATATTAATTATATTAAAAAAATAATATAAAACTAATTTTTTTGTGGAATAAAATATTTCAACATTTTTGTGATTTTTTGCAAAAAGAACCAGTCAAAAATAATTAAAATTGAATGAATTATTAATTTTTCAAATCATTAAAAATAATAATATGAAAAAATAACAAAATAAACAAGTGATAAAAAGAAGTCTGGGGCGAGGGGGATTCGAACCCCAGACCTCTCGCTCTCTAATACTCACAAAACCAGCTGATGAACCGCTGGGGCGCAATGCCAATTCATTAAGTATATGGCAAGGGAAAAATATATAGAGAACTTGGTTGGTTTTTGAACATGGCGCCATGGCCATCTTCTTCCTCCAGCCCAGATGCATGAAGCCCTCTATCTCTCTCGTTTCTCAACCATTTGACATGATTCAAACACCAATCTTATGTATTTTTTCACAAGGAACAAGATGGCAATACCCAATTTTATTGATTTTAACTGTGGAGTGAAATATATCATTGTGGCCGTATGAACCCTAATTTTGCAAAAGCAATAGAGCAGTCAGGAAAACAATCAACACATGATGACAATCAATTGGCAAAAGTATCATGCGAGGAAATATGCATGGATCATGGATTTTGAGTTTTGAGGCTCACCTTGATGCAAGCTGAAATGGAACTTTGCCCAGATGGTGTTCCAGTCGTGAATTGATGATCCCTACAGCTTTAATGGATGGTATGGAGTGTGTTGCAAGCCTTGGAACACTTTAAAATTCTCTGGATCAAGCTGGAGACCTCCACCTGCAAAATAAAAGCATAATGGCTTGGTTGAAGAGTGATTTTGAGCTGGGAGTGTTACAGATGGTGTTTAAGCATTTGGACACCTCAAATACATCATATGTGATGTGTTTGAGCAATTGGAATTGATTTCTTATGGCTGCAACTCAAAACCCGATAGTGGTTACTCAAAAACAAGAAAACTTGAAGTTCAAGAAAGAATGAGAGAAAGCAGTGCTGTAACTGGCTTTGGTGTGAGTTGAATGATCACTTGGAACCTCTATTTATAGGTGCTCAACTCTTGTCTTGGAGGAATAGTGAATGACTGCTGGATCAGATCACACTTCCATGGATTGGCTTGGCATAATTGCCTCTTGCAATAGGCATAACAGCTGCCCCAAATAGATCAGCTATGCCTTGACTGAAATCACATTCTTCAGTCATTTTTATTGTTGTTTAATGTGAGAACTTGACTGAGGAGAGTAAGAATCTTGACAATGCACTATTCCACATTAATGCACTTTGAATTCAAGGCAAAATGTGCCAAAGTGGATGAATTTCAAGTTGGAAGATTCCTTGGCTTTGTGACTCACCCCTATCAGTTGGTTTAGTTGGTTCATGATCAGATTGAATGCATGTGGCATAATGATCATTACTTTTGGCTCAAAAATCGTGGATAGCAAGAAAACTCCCAAACTGATTTTTCATGGCAGCCTTGACATGGCATGTTGTGGCAGCCATAATTCTTGGCACAAGTGGAATGATTTCATGCTATTGAGTTGCTTGGATTCTTGGCAACATTTGCAACAACATTGATGTTTAACTTTGGACTTGATTCAGCTTGCAGCTATGTGAAAAGATCTCACAAGTTTTGGTGTTTCAACAAAAATCTGTCTTGGACAGAATTTTCCTAAGTGTTGGAAAATGGTATACTCTTCACATTTTCAGCCACTTTGGCTCACCCATAGCTCAAAATCCATAATGAATTGGAGTTAGGCCTAGTTTAAGTTTTTGTAGAGGGAAGTGAGATCTACAAATCAAGCTTTGGATGGAAAAAATTGGCTTGTGGTTTAGGAGTTATGACCCTCCAAAGTTGGTACCCTAGCCACTTGAATTTTAACTTAGAAAAATTTCTAAGTTTTTTATGGTTACCCCTTTTACAAGTTATCCAACTTTTCTTGATTTTTCTTGATGAATGATGATTCAAATCATACATAAACATCATTTTAGGGTTAAAAATCCATTTTGGTGAAAAATCTCAAAAAGTCAAAGTTGACTTTTATGCACAGTTGACTTTTTATCAGATGAATTCTAAACTGTGCAATTCCTCAGGAAATCATGTCCTTGACCTAAATAAAACTTGATGGACATGTTCCATGGATGTCATAGGGTATATTGAGGCATGTCTTAGGGCTTGGGAGCATGTCCTGGTCAAAAGTCAAAGTTACAGTTGACGTTTTCCGCGAAACCCTAACTGTGGTGTAGATGAAACTGAGACTTGTTGCTAAAGCTTCTTGGATTAATCCATTGTTCCAAATGGATCAACATAGGTCATTAGAGACCCTCAAACCCTATCTTGAGGTCTTGGTTCATGATTTGTACCAAAAGTCAACTTAGGGGTGAATTAGGTCAAGAAACCCTAATTCCTGATTTTTGATGTATGCATCCCCTGAGGCAAAATTGACTTGGTGATTGGGTCCATGAGGTTCCATGGAGTATATTAGGTTATGTTTTGGATCACTGGCTCATGCCCAGATGAAATTTTCCATCTGGAGGCCCTAGTCGATCAAAACCCTAATTTGGTGATACTGGCGATCTTGAGGCTTGATCCACCTAGAAGGGAGCATCCTTGTGCTTAATCCTTGAAGTGAGAGTCCTTCTTGATCCATTGTGAATGTTTGAGAGTTGAAGATCATGTCATTCCTTGATTGATCCTTTGTCTAAGAACTCAAAGAGGGCTTGAAACCCTAATTTGATTGTAGTGAATGCTCACCCATCTTTGGGGAGACTGACAAGGTAGGATGGTCCATCCATATTGTGCTGATGATTTGCAGAATGATGGGAAATCTTAGTGGTCAATATTTGGGGTATGACAATCGGGAGTTGAAACAACTTTGAGGTAAAGAGATTGCTTTGGTGAAGGTCGCTTAGGGAGGACCAGCCGGTGGAAACGTGACTTGGGAGCTTGAGAGTCAGATGAGGGAGTCTTATCCCGAGTTATTCGTTTGAGGTAATTTTCGAGTGCGAAAATCTTTTAAGTGGGGGAGGGTTGTAACACCCCAATTTTAGTAATTATTTATTTAAATTAATTAATTGAGTGATTTTATGAATAAATTGATTTATGTGATTTATTTGATTTAAATAAATTATCTGACTTATTGAATTTATGAGAATTGTTTGATTTATATGAATTAATTGGTTTATTTAATTTATGTGAGTTAATTGATTTAATTGAAATATGTTATTTATTGAATTATTTGAAATAATGGATTTGTTTGGATGTATTTGAAATAATTGATTTATTTAGTTACTTGATTTATTTGGATTATTTAAATTAAGTAATTTATTTAATTTATTCTATTTGGTAGAATAATATAGATTTGCTAGAAATATTAGTTGGGTTTTTGTGGTGTATGAATAGTAAGTGAGATGGGTTGGGTTAAGCCCAATAGCTTAAAGACAACATTAGGGTTTAAAGAGAATAGAAAGATAGTAAGGAAAAGTGGGAACAAGAGAAGAAAAGTGTAGAGGAAGTGAGAGGAGTGGAGAAGAAGAGGAACTCAAAATCCAAACTCAAGAAATTCATCCAAAACTAAGGTAAGGGTGGGTTTTCACTCATTATTGCGATTATTGGATGACGATTAGTGGGTAGAAATAGGTTTAGATTAAAATCCCCAAAATTTTCTATGAGATTGAAATGTTAGGTTTTGATATTAATCCTTGAAAAATATTTTAATTTTGTGTGTTAGGAATTGATTATTGGTATATTATAGAGACCCATTAATAATTAGTGTGTAGAAATGGAAGTGTGATAATTGTCTCTTGACTTCTCCACTGTAGCGCTACACTTCAAATGCTGCGCAGGAAAATCATTAATCCTTATTACATGTAGCACTAATGATTTGACCATGGGAATATACATTGCAATAATATATTATTATAATAAGTAATGAATATGGGTTATACACTCCCTCTTATTCATTAATGCAATGCTGAAATATATATATATATATATATATATATATAATTGGCAATGAAATTTTTTCTCTACCCACTTCCTGTAACCATGTGCATTTTACGAAATTGTAAATTGTATGGTTACTTGAGTAATACTTTGTTGATGAAACTTTGAAGTGTGAGAATAATTGTAATTATGTTTGTATGCTTTTAAATTAATTATTAATGTTATGATTTCAATAATAATGTGAATTCTCACCCTTCTGTTGGAATGATGTTTTGTATGACACCGCTCAAGTACCGAAGAGTAGAGTTACTCATAGTGTGAGGTAGCTGTTGGAGTAGCTGATTAGTTTCTTTATTTCTGTTGGGTCGAGTCGTGCTTTGATCATGTAATACTGGGATCGTTTCGGTTTATGTTTTAGAGATAGATTATGTACTCCACTTTATGTTTTTATGTTTATTTGAATTGTATGAAGTATTGGCTTTTATGCCTAAGTTTTGATTATGAATGAGATGAGCATGAGACTTCTTTATGTCTATCATGATTAAATTTATTCTGCTGCTACGTGCGAAGTGAAATTGTTTGAAAAGCATGAAATTAGTTTTAGTGTTATTGAGCATGACAAGTGTTTGTGATGTTTTGAAAATATGTGTGACACCCTTTTGTGAAATGCCTAATATTTACTCTTATTTATTTATATATTTTCCGCGGGGTTTAGAATGGTGTTACAGGTTCCACAAACTTGTAGCTACAGTTACCTCTGCAACCAGTTCTCATCTTCTTTTGATTATGTCAACAAAGATCAAACTCTTGAATACCCTGGAAATGCACATGAATAAATTAATTGATATGATGAAATGATATGCAACACACGAATCAAGCTGTCTGCACAATCTGAATAATCTGGATAATCTGCATATATAACTCTGTGTAGGTGCAAAGGTCTGACGTGTATTAGAGAACAAATGGTATGAAGAGTCTTGGTTTCCTGCAAAAACTCAATATCCCCTCACATGTGAGTTCTAGTCTTCCAAAGGTGGTCCCTAGAAGGTCTCCCAGAGTCATGGAATCAAGTGAAAATACCCTGCCGTAGTGAATTCTCACATGACAAAAGCATTCTCAAGTGAAACTAGTCTGTGTGTGGCTCTCGGGACAACCCAACGCGTAAAACACAAGCGACACGACTATCCACGATTCTATCCTGTGTGTATACTCAAGCCCGAGGATAAAGCTTCTCTCAAGTAACATCAACCCATTCCAACAACAGCAGAAAACATATCAGATATCCAGAGTATGCAGCATATGAATATTTAAAACAGTAAAAGAATGCAATAAATAACATAAAGATAAAGAAAACAAGAAAGCAAACAAAACTATGCGGGACTCCAACTTGCAAGAGCAAGGACTCCCCAACAGATTCGCCAGCTGAAGCTAGGGGAGGAGAAACGAGTAATGGAGTCATTTATGCGAGGGAAAGTTATTAGCATCCCACGTATCCATCGTACTCGACGGGAACCATTCTGAATGCTTCTAGGCTCAGATGGGCGATCTATCTAAATGCTACTTGCGAAAGAGGGAATGAAAAGGGACAAAGAGAGCGTTCGTGGAGGATTGAGGCTCTCATGCCTACGTATCCTCATATTTCAGAGCTCCGTAGTTCATGGAACCAGGGAAGAAGAGGAGAAGGTGGCTTGCCAAGATTTTGCAATCTTGTGCATACATATCCTCATAGTGCAATGAGGAATTCAGAGCTCCGTAGTTAATGGAACCAAGGAAGAGAAGGAGAAGTGGTGTCAAAATCAAGAGAGAAGATAAGGAAGTGGTGTCAAAACCAGAAGGAGGCATAAAAGATAAGAGCAAGGAATATGATCAAGGAATAAGAGTGAGGAATAAGAGTGAGGAATAAGAGCGAGGGTGTTTTAATCGAGACTCGGTGGTTAACCCAAGGAAAAGGAAGGTTGTCTTTACTAGGGAAAATAAAGATTGGTCTTTTAACTAACAAGCATTGGTTTTCCAAGAAAAAAAGTATTGAACCAAGATAAGGTGTTAGCCCAAAGGGATTCGGTATGTTAACTGACGGGCAGTGGTTAACCAAAGGAAAAGAGGAAGTTAGTATTTTATCTGACAGGCAGTGGTTAACCAACAAAATGGGGCAATGGCTTTACTAGGGAGAGGAAAATTGGTCTTTTAACTGACAGGCATTAATTAACTAAGGAAATGGGTGTTTGAACCAAGAGAGGTGTTTGACCCATTAGGGATTCGGTATTTTAACTGATAAGCAATGGTTAACCGAAGAGAAAGGAAGGAAGTTGGTCTTTTAACTGACAAGCAGTGGTTAACCAAAGAAAAAAGTGACATTGCTGGGGTAGAATAAAATTGGTCTTTTAACTGACAGGAAGTGATTAACCAAGAAAAACTGGGTGTTTTAACCAAAAGGTGATTAACCCAACAAAGACTCAGTATGTTAACTGACAAGAAGTGTTTAACCAAAGAAAAGGGGCAGTTGGTCTTTTAAGTGATAGGTAGTGGTTAACCAACAAAGGGATATCGAACCAAAATAAGGTTGCTAAGCCAAAAAGGAAAGAAATTCAATATTTTAACTGACGGATAGTGGTTAATTGAAGAAAAGAAGGTTGCTTACTCCGCTGGGGATTCGGTATTTTAACTGATAAACAGTGGTTAACCGAAGGATAAGGGGAAAATGGTCTTTTAACTGACAGACAGTGGTTAACCAACGAAAAGGTATTGAACCAAGAGTAGGTTGTAAACCCAAAAAGACTGGATATGTTAACTGACGGGCAGTGGTTAACCGAATAAGAGGGAGAGAAAAAACTATGGTAGGAACAAGTTACGACCAAGGATCGACTCAAGAGACACCACATTTTGGGGGATAAAGGTGACTATTCTATACTTTGGGTTATTCGTCCCCTACCAAGAATAGTCAAAATGAAGGTAGGAATTCTCCATTCTCATTCCTTCTCTAGAACCCAAACTGTAGTGCAGCAATCGAGATTGATAGGATAACGACACAATTTGTACTGTGCTCCTCCTTGTTGCTCAGACGTCCGGCTCAAACAGGATTAAGAAATAAGGGGCTCTAAGGAGATTCTAAAGAAGGAATCAGGGGCAATTAATCAATCAAAACAAGGTTTTGATAAACTAATCAAAGGGAAGGAAATGTCGATAATCTTTCAAGCAAGTTGAAAGATTATCAAAGCAAGTGTGGGAAATAAGGTTGAGCAAGATTAAATTTGCTCAAAAGAACAAATCTAATGCATCAAATTGAATTGCAAAGCATTAACAAGAACAAGCTAGCATGCATTCCTAAGCATTATCCATGTTAACATATAAGCAAAAATGTGCAAAAAGTGCTTCAAACATGTGGTAAAATTGAAAAATAATCAAGGAAAATCATGCAATTAATTAAGAAAAAATTATTGCAAGTAGGTATTGACCTAGAACAGTGGCATTGGCATTAATATAGGGAAGCATGGGAAAGTATACAAGAAAAGCATGCAAAACAGTCTCAAAACAGCTGGAATTTGGCAAAAAAATGTCAGGTGTAACGGGTTACCAGAAATGGTGTAACCGGTTATACCATGATGAAAGTGAATCCTGAGGCGTAGGAAAGGGTGTAACTGGTTACACAAAAAGCAATAATTGGTTACACCTGCAAAAACAGTACAAACAGAATTTCGAAAAGCACTTTTCGGAATCACTTATCGTATGCAATCGTAGTGTAACTCAGCATGGAAGTAGATGCAAAATTCAATTTAATTCAGAGCAATCAATAACTAATAGAATAAAGCATGCAAATTCAAGTTGCGAAGCAACAATTAAGCACCACATTATGTAAATTAAGCAGAATTCACCACCTACAAGGCTGAGATTTGTTTTGGTAATTGTTATGATCAAAATGTGATGAGGAGAAGCTTAGAAAACCAAAAAATCCAGAGGTCTTTAGAAATCCTTAGCAAGAAAACCGAAGACAATGCGATAATTGCTTCGGATCCGAATTTGCACCAAAACTCCTTTAACAATCAGCTTCTAAGCCTTGAAATGAAGTGTATGTTGATGTTACTGCAGAATTCAATGATGAAATGGAGATGAATGAAGGTTTAGCTCAAAGAATAGCAAGCTTCAATGCAAAGCTTGCTAAGCTTTAATGGAGATTGAGCTTTTGTGAGGGTTAGGCAAGAAGAAGGTGAGGATTGAGAGAATGCTGTAGAAAATTCAGAGAATGGAAAGCGAAAGTTCATAGAAAGTTGAGAGAATTAAGGTTATGGCCAAGGTCCCTTTCACCAATGTGAGGGATTTGATTATACAGAGGATAGGCTTAGAGTGAGTGGAGACTTGGAATTGGGTATGGAGGTAGTTAAGTGAGGTTTGGAATTTGGTTTGGAGTTAGTTAGACTAAACTCACTGAGTTAGGGTCTAACTCAGTTAGTTATTAGTTTACTCGGTTGAGGAATCCAATGACACTCAATGATCACTTGGTCCAAAATGAGTGGAAATGAGGGTGCATGATAAGCCTTATTGATAATGAGTTAGTGGAGAAAATGTAGCTGATATTTTTTTATGTATAGAACCTTCCACAAGATACTAGAATGAAGTATGCTAGAGGAATGGGATAGAATTTGATGCACTGTTGAAAAGCTACTGATATAGGAAAATTTCAACAGGTGTAACCGGTTACAGGAATTCTGGTAACCAGTTACCACAGTCAAAACGTGCCTTCCTTGGGCTGGTACAGAGGGAGTAACCGGTTACATATATTTGGGTAACCGATTACCACAGTCAAAACTCCACTTTTTTGGCCAAGAATGAGGTGCTTTGATCGCGGTTCCGTGCTTCAACCCTGTACTTTGATAGATAGACATAGAAATCCTTTTGTCTTGCCTGTGCTGATGCTTTGATGACTTTTCTAGGATTCAATCACTCACAGCTTTGATACTCTTCGGGAATTTGGGTATACCTGCAATAAATCCATAGATAAAATGCCGATGCGTATATTGGGAATGCAAGTGCACCTGCTTAGGCAAAAATTCAAAAGGGAGGTCATGTTTTGGGCTATGACAAATGTCCATATTTAATCCTCTTGGACCTTGAAAGCTCCTGAGGTTTAACTAAAATTTGGTTAAAACTTAATGAAGAATGCTGCAGACAAATATCTCGAATACAATGTTTTAACATCCTGACTCGACAAATATAACAGGTTCTAAATCTGGTGCAAGAATCAAGGAATGATTAGCAGAGGATCAATGGATCAATAAACAGAATATTCGAAGCCCAAGGGTGCAGAAGAGTATAAAAGAAGACCAAGACCTAGGAATGAAAAACGAAACCTAATGTAACACTTATGTAAAGTAGAAAATAAGGTTTAGGGTTTTGAGTGTCGTAGGCTTTCTTGTAAGTCTCCCTCTGTATCAATTTGATGCAGTGTGGTAGACATAGGTACTTATACAGATTCAAAAACCCATAGGTAATGAATCGTGTATTGTTCTTGGATGAAGCTTTGAAGAAAATCCAAGTTAACTTGTTAGTCAAGGATGCTTGACTGAACTTTGTATTGGAAGGGGTGTCTTTCAATAAGATAATATAGTTATGGTGTAGTAACTGTTAGATAAACATAGGTTGTGATTTAGGGAGTGAAATGGGTTTCTCTTATCAATTAGATGTGACTTCTAATGATAAACTCTTCATTGGGTAGTGATAGGTAAACGTGGGTGTTTACTGTAAACCAGAGGTCGTTTCATAAAACTATACTACTGATAGTGGATTCTTATTCCTGGATTGGTATCCCCCAGATGTAGGTGAGTTGCACCGAACTGGTTCATCATATTCTGTGTTGTTTATCATTCTGCAATTTACAGTTCAATATTGATTAACATGTTGGAACAGATGTCGAAACATCTGTGTTTATGCAGTTATTGATATTCAGGTATCAGTCTGCTATTCTGTCCTTGTTTAATAAATATGCAGAACAATGTCTTGACATGTGTTAGGATATCTGTTGTCTGCTATTCCAGAATTTCAATTGGTATCAGAGCATGCATCCTGTCTATTTCTGGATGAGATCTTTGGGAGATACTTTCTGGTGTTTTAAACAAGGAGGAGTTTTGGAGATCGGATCATCAACTCAGACATACTCAAGGGTATTAATGGATGGGATGGATGTTCTGGATCAAAGGTAACAATCTGGTGGTTGTTCATGTTTCTGAGGAGGTTATACAACAACTGCCAGAGAAGTGGCTAGTTCTCTTGTTGAGGTGTCTGGTAAGATGTTCTGACATCTTATTAGGGCAAGTTGAATTTGTTCCTTGGTGGTTCCGCTGCATATGTTTCTGATGGAGGAGCTCTAGAATTTATTGGGATTCTGGAGTTGTTACTGAAGACAGATGGTGGAAGATCTCAATCGTCGACCTCTATTATTGAAGATATCTGCATCTTTTTATTCCAAAGTCGAGAGCGATGGAATGGAGAAAGTTGTAGGTAGATTTCTAATGTGGTGACTTGTCACTTGGAAGCTTGGTTCCTTTGTGCATCTTGAAGTCAGTTGAAGAGAAGGGGAGTTGAGATTAGGGTTATCAAGTTCTTGCTCTAGGAATTTGATAAATTATTGTTCGGCTAAGTTGTCAAAGATACTTGAAAATTCTCTCAAGTCCACTCATAAAGGCATATTAGTCGTGCATCTAGAGTCTTCTAGTTATTCTTCTGACTAGAGGGTGTTTCTGTGAAACATAAACCTGAAGAAAGTGGAGGTGATTTATTTTCACCGTCCAAAATTGAAAGGAAGGATTCATCTCCCTTAATCCTAAGGATGGATCCAATTTGAATGGAGATTCCAGAACTGTTGAGGTACATAGGGTTCGTTCAGAGAGAATATTAGTTACTTGAGTCAAGGGTGGCAACCTCGGTATCTCAACACTTTGTTTGTCAAAGAAGATACTTGCAAAGATTGAATACTTGATAAGTGTTCATGGAGTGATCTATTGGAGTATGACTTTAATAGTGAAGCAGGGTTATTGAACAAGGATTTAAGATCAATTGCTATCTGTGATATTCACAAGTATTTAATTAATTATCCTTGTATGTGAAGTTCAAGATTGTTGATGTTCAACGCGATGTTGAAACATCTCTTCATCTGGGTTTGTGCAGAATCATGGGAGGGGTACTACATAAGCTTTTGGATCTATTGCTCTTAGGTTTTGACCTAAGAATCTGCTTCAATTTGGTGTAGCAGAAGCATCTGATCTCTGGAAAGTTTCCTGGCAAGAAACTAGTCTAGACAGTGGTGATGTTGAAGATGAAGAAGAAGACGTCATAATCTTGATAAATAGTTCTTGGATCAATTTATTTCTGATCTAGGAATATTGGAGTGCAACAGGTGTGTTCCAGTTGTTACTAGAAACATCTGATGCGTATCTGGAAAGTGTCTTAGCAAGAGACTTGTCCAGAATATGGTGCTGGTGATGGCACAGCTTGGGTCAGTTTTTTCTGATCTAGGTACATAGGAGCATGTGATCTTGCTCAACTTGGTGGTCAATGATAAGTGGCAGTTATTTCAGGCTTTCTACAGACTGCTCTACTTAAGGAAAGTGGCATTCTTTGTTATAGCTATGGTGTAGTCTATGACTACTTCTCTTCTGAAGAATCAGACTTGGCACGTTGAGTTCTCTGGAGTTGTGAAGCAGATATTAATCAAGGTGTGAGCTTGGATTGAATACTTGTGATATGATTAAGCAGGATGGAGGTTGTCTACTCGAACTTGGTTGTTGAATCAAGTCTATGAGAACATGGAACCCTTATTCTGTTATAGGGAGGAAGTCCTTCTAAGTGGCAAAAGGAAGGGCTAAATTCCTCAGCTGGATGTCTGATAAGATGTGAGGACATCAAGCAGAAACTTCAAAGTCTTACTTGATGTTGTGGCGCATCATCGTAAGATAAGTTGATCTTCTAAAAAATAAATGGAATTAACACTTCAAAAAGGTCTATCTCATGCAGTTTGCGGAAGCTGTGGAAGAAGAAGATGTTACATGTCTAAGGCTTGGTGGATCCAAGATGAATTGCTATGGAGCAAGTAGATCATGTAACTTCAAGATTAGGTTTCATTAGTGGATCAGAAGATTATCTGAAACTCTGAAGAAAAGTTAAGATGAATCAAATAGTGGCATTTGGTTGATCTTTAGTGTGCATTCAAGCAGGGTGCTTGGAACTGATTGCTCTTGGGCAGAAGGGTAGTTGGTTGAAGACGTAAGGAGGTTCTGGTTTAGGTCTATCTTGGAGCTTGTGGTAGAAGTTCTAAATTGATGATGGAATATTACCTTCTTGGTGGATGAGAGTTTATTTCTCTCTGTGGTTATCTGGAGTTCTTGTTGATTAAGCTGGTGGCGCAGTGTTGTTTGAAGATCTTCAGTTGGATTACTACGCAGATAGTAAGTCCAGTGGTGGAGCATATCAAGAACATTGTTGGTTAGTGTTAGTGATATGTGAAGGATGTCCTAACTGATGTTAGAACATCTTCTGGGTTGGTTATCCTTGGAGTAGGATTCTAAGTTCTCAGTGTGGAACTTAACACTCACATCTTGTCTAAGAGGTATTTATCTTGTAGTATGGGAGAATGATGGGTAAAGGACTGTCTTGGAAGTCTGATGTGAATGTGGCATGCTAGAGAGAAGTGGATCAGTTTGGTGCTTGTGGAGCAAATAAGATGAGGATATCTGGAGCATGTGTTTGATGTCCTTCAAGTGTGAAGAACGTCTGGGCGAGCTAGCAAACTAAGGGGATCTGTCTGTCTCTTTGAGAAATGTGAAGTATTCCAGATTCAATTGGGTTGTATTTCAGGGAACAAGGAGATCTATACATGAGAATTCAGGAGGAATTCGTGTGGTGTATAGATGGTTTCTGGACGAGAGGAATAAATGGTGTTTTGGTCTCAATCCAAGATTTTGTTGGTTTTTGTACAAGGATACGTTCCTGGTACTCTCACTGTATGATCATGAAGTTGTCATGGGATATCATGTAGTGATTTTGGGTGGTTCTTGCTGAAGAAGCATCTGTTGAGAAAGATAGGGGAGAACTTTTGTCTGTTAAATGTACTGGTGTGGTACATGGATTGCTTGAGGGTCAAGCATTAGGTGAATGCGTTCGGCAGATGTGTTGAACAGAGGGTTCGCTCTTGAAGACATGAAGATGCGTCTTGTGTTTTCCATTCATTAAGGGTGTTCTTATGGCAAAGGAGCACTGGTTATCTACGACATGGGGAGTTAGATTTCGGTTGTCGATATATGGCTGCAGTGGTGCAGATTGTTTATCAACATTTTTTGTGGTCAGTTTGTGATTGATTGCCTCAGATGAGGTTGATATGTCAGAAAAGATGTCGTGACATTACTCTACTGGTTAAGTTCTAGGTGAACTTATCAGGTTGTTCTGATTCTGTCATTGGTGTCAATGGATTGAATTAGAAGTGGTACAAGTATCTTGAGAGTTGTTGCTGTTAACTGAAAGATGTTTGAAGAAATGTCTTAAGATCTTGGTCAATTACTCTTGGTCTTCTGGTTGAAGGGGATTAAATAGGTGCTACAAAAGGGACTAAACAAAGTCTGACAAGGTGTCAGAACATTGGTTAGGATATATGGCTGTACACTTAATTACTTTGGACGGTGGAGAAATTGTGTCTTAGGGAACGCGTGTTAAACATGTGTTTCGGAAAATGCGCATTCCTTGAATGATACTTGTTAAAAGGAAGGAACACTTAAATACGGTTTGGCCGGTGCATTTTTGTCTATGAAGATACCCAATTTCATTTAATGCTCACATTGAATGGACATGTGTTACTTCCAATGGTTCGTTACATCCTAAGAGAAACACTCTTGTATATAACGGGTATTCTCGTCCTCATCTTGTCTCAGGTTATCTTTTCTGTTGTGTTGGGTTCTCATGGGTTTTATCCATTTTTGGGTTGGCTCGGTTTGGGTATGGGTCTGTCTTGGACATGTTTGTCAATTTTTGGCTAAAAAGGGGGAGAAAAGTACAAAGGTTGAGTCTGTCCTTGCAGTTGGTTTGCAAGGATGTTGGACATAATGTTATGATATTCTGACTGAGTCTCAGGTTTCCCATATATTTTGAGTCCTTCTTTCGTGTCCTATGATCTGAGTTATGAACATAGTCGTGTCCTGTGTTCTGAGTTACCCAGGTTGGTGTTTAGTTGCTTCAGTGGAAAAATTCTTCCCCTAGGTGAGGAAGTATAGATTCATGGGGAAAGGTTCCTCATGTACACCAACATGATTGGAGTCACATCAGTATTCCAATCATAACCGTCACTCAGGATGAAGAGACGTAAGGAGCACCCTGGGTTTATTGTCCAAAAGAAGTTTTAGCCAAAATTGTCAAAAGGGGGAGATTGAAAGCTCCTGAGGTTTGACTAAATTTTGGTTAAAACTGAATGAAGAATACTGCAGACAAAGATGTCAAATACAATGTTCTAACATCATGACTCGACAAATATAGGAGGTTCTAAATCTGGTGCAAGAATCAGGGAATGATTAACAATGGATCAAGGGATCAATAAACAGAAGATTCGAAACCCAAGGTAGCAGAAGAGTATAAAAGAAGACCAAGACCTAGGACTGAAAAACGAAACCTATTGTAATACTTATGTAAAGTAGAGAATAAGGTTTAGGGTTTTGAGAGTCGTAGGCTTTCTTGTAAGTCTCCCTTTGTATCGATTTGATGCAGTGTGGTAGACATAGGTACTTGTACAGATTCAAAAACCCGTAGGTAATTAATCGTGTATTGTTCTTGGATGAAGCTTTGAAGAAAATCCAAGTTAACTTGTTAGTCAAGGATGCTTGAGTGAACTTTGTATTAGAAGGGGTGTCTTTCAATAGGATAATATAGTTATGGTATAGTAACTGTTAGATAGTCACAGGTTGTGATTTAGAGAGTGAGATGGGTTTCTCTTATCAATTAGATGTGACTTCTAATGATAAACTCTTCATTGGGTAGTGATAGGTAAACGTGGGTGTTTACTGTAAACCTGAGGTTGTTTACATAAAACTATACTACTAATAGTGGATTCTTCTTCCTGGATTGGTATCCCCCAGATGTAGGTGAGTTGCAACGAACTGGGTCATCATATTCTGTGTTGTTTATCATTCTGCAATTTACAGTTCAATATTGATTAACATGTTTGAACAGATGTCGAAACATCTGTGTTTATACACTACTACAAAACGCGCAAACAACAACGCCAGGCTTAAAACAGCTTGCCTATACACCGTTGTAATAGATTCGCGCATTTTTTAATGACGGTTAATATTCAAACCGTGGTGAAATGTGAGGCCTTTCACCACGGTTATTTAAAAAATTGTCATTATAGGTAGGGCATGGCCATGGGTTCAATTCCCAGGTCCAACATTTATTGTTTTTTACATATTTTTTCAAAATGCCCACAACCTTTCACCACTGGTATGTTTTCAACCGTCATTATAGCCTATAGTTTAGTTTTAGGTCTTGCACCTCAAAAAAATCGGTTTTAGGGAAAATCGTCTCCTTTTTTAGATCTATTTCGTGCATCTGAAGCGGAAAAATCGTGCGGTCATTAGTCCCGTACTCTAGAAGAGTTACGAGTCTTCACCCTCAAAACCCCAAATTCATCTTTTTTCTATTTTCATAGTCTCAAAAAGTTCTAAAAAAATTCTCAAAATTCTTATTTTACCTAATTAGATTAAATTTCGTGTTTTTAGATTTTTCTGAATTTATTTTAATCATGTTACTTCTTTCCTATTATTTTAAAATGCTGACAGACCTTTCACAACAGGTATTTAAACCATTCGTAGTAATAGGTAGCTTTTTTTATTTATTTTTTCAAAATGCTGACTGACCTTTCACCAAGGGTAATTTAAACCAACCGTCATTATAGGTGGCGTCTTGTCATGGGTTCAACTCCCAGCACCAGCATTTTTGGTTTTTTACTTATTTTTTCAATTCTCATTACTAACATTATAGGTGGCGCGCATATTGAGTTTATTCACTATCCTTAAACAAATCTTGGTTGTCCATTTAGTGATTATCAACGACCAAGACACTACTATTAGTGATCCGCGTGAAACCTAAAACTTAGATGAACTACATCTTCTACCTCCATACATCGTCTTTCAGTTACGATACTCTATTTCTCCACTAAACCAAATTTCAGAACTCGAGTTAGTAATGTTAGTTGTTGGTGTTCTTTTTTATTATTGTTATTATTGTTGTTCTTGTTGTTCTTTTTTATTAATGTTGTTCTTGTTGTTATTATTGTTATTGTTGTTGTTCTTGTTCTTGTTCTTATTCTTGTTCTTCTTGTTGTTCTTCTTGTTGTTGTTATTGTTGTTGTTGTTGTTGTTGTTGTTGTTGTTATTGTTGTTGTTGTTGTTGTTGTAGTTGTTGTTGTTGTTGTTGTTGTTGTTATTCTTATTGTTGATCTTGATGTTCTTGTTGTTCTTGTTGTTGTTATTATTGTTGTTCTTGATGTTCTTGTTGCTCTTGCTGCTGTTCTTGTTCTAATGCTACAATTTTTTTTTTATTTTTTAAAAGACATACAACAACGGGTATTTATAATAACCGTCATTATATGCTGTATTTTTTTTATTTTGTTAAAAGACATACTACAACGGTTTTTTAAAATAACCGTCATTATAGGTAGCGGGCTTTCCAGTTTAATTATTACAATGGTTACTAGGCCGTGGTTGTAAGGACATACTTACAACGAAAATCTACATAACAACGCCTTCGCCCGCGTCATTATATGTCATTCCCAACCGTTGTTAAATGGGTTTTTCGTAGTAGTGATGCAGTTACTGATATTCTAGATATCAGTCTGCTATTTTGTCCTTGTTTAATAATTATGCAGAACAATGTCTTTACATGTGTTAGGACATCTGCTGTCTGCTATGCCAGAATTTCAGACCTGAATGCACGAATTGCGTCAGCTTTTCGAGTATTCACGGTGGAAGGAGATTAAATATAAGAGTATCTTGAAAATTTGGACGTTGGTGATGGGAATGTATCTTGAAAATGAGTATCTATTAAGAATTTGATAATGCGGGGATGTGGCAAAGATACTTTGTGTGAAGTCATCTGTTCGGGATTGCCTGAATATCTGTTGGGGAGATGAATCAGTCATTGGAAGATATGTTTGATGCTCATGACAAATGCAATGTATGCTTAATCTTACATGATGCGTGAGATTATGCTATGCGGCAGTGCAAGTTATGGTACAGGGTTGCGGGTTGTAACGCCCCGATTCCAATTATTCCCATTTTGTTGAGTCTTTTATTTAAATTGAGTGATAAATTATTTTATTTGTGAAATTGGTGAGTTAATATGCTATGTTGACGTGTTATGATATTTTACCGTTTTTGAGAGTTTTCGGGGAAATTAGAATGGAGGGTATTTTAGACATTTCTCAATTAATGGTAAGTTAGAAATTTAGTAAAAATTGTTAGAAAAATGATGAAGTGTAGAATTTTGTGAGAAAATGAATTAATTAAATTTGAGTGGAAAATAAGAAAAGAAATAGAAAAGAAAGAAAAAGAGATAAGAAAAGAAATAGGAGAGAAAGAGAAAGAAAAGGGAAATAGAGAGAAAAAGGAGAGAAAGAAAGAGGAAGAAGAGAAAGGAGAAAAAAAAACTTGGGAAATCTAGAAAATCATCAAGAACAATCATCTAGCAAACTTGGAATCCGGGTAAGGGTGTGAAATCTTATTATCTCATCAATGTATATCATTATGTATGATTGTGTGTTGTTGTTGTTGATTTCTATGAGTTTTTGTATAAACCCATTTGTGTAGAAAGTGTTGAAATTCGATTAATTAGTTTTGGAAATGATGTTTTCGTGTTCCTTGTTGTTGATACATGATTAATATATGTGGTTGTACATCAAATTGGTATTTTTCTGAGTTTAGATGATGAATTTGGGTGTGGTTGGAGTGAAAAACGCAGAACCAAGTTCTGCAGAATTTTTCTGCATTTTTGCCTGGCCATACGCGTATTGGGGTAGGCCATACGCGTATTGACTAGGGCAATACGCGTATGGGGTTGGGCATACGCGTATGGGCCTTGAAACGTGAAATTTGTGAAGGAAATGGGTTCTGCCCATACGCGTATGGGCATTGGTGATACGCGTATGGGAATGGCGAGGGATCAAAGCCATACGCGTATGAGAATGGTGATACGCGTATGGTCAGGCCAATTGTAAAAATGGGATTTTTCAAAATGTCGTTTTCGTTTTCGTTCGTAACTTTTGTTCCGATTACCCGATTTTTACATTCTTGGTATCGTTGTGAAGCTATTGAGCTGTACTATATGATTATGATGATTTGGAAATAGTTAGCCGATTAAATAAGTCGGAAAAGTCGGGAATAGTGTCATTTAGCGACTTTTACCGTTTTGAATGTGTGTTTTGGATGTGAATCATACAATAGTGCATTGATGTGAATGTATATAGATTGTATGTGATTGTTTGAAATGAATGCATGAATATATTGTGAACATGTATGCATTTCAAGAATGTCTTGAGTCATTTTGTATGTGAAGCATAATGATGTACATTCTTGTGTTGAGGGATTCTAATGAGAATCCGTTGAAACGATCGTGTGCCCTTGTGGGGTGTGAGCGATCCATAAGCGTCGTGTGCCCATGTGGGGTGTGAGCGATGGATTGGTTCCAGAGGGAATCCGCTATAACGTCGTGTGCCCGTGTTGGGTGTGAGCGATGATTATAGACGATCGTGTGCCCATGTGGGGTGTGAGCGATCGGGTCGTGTGCCCGTGTGGGGTGTGAGCGATCCTTAAACGTCGTGTGCCCGTGTGGGGTGTGAGCGACGGGGAACATCGTTTGCACGACGGGGAGTTACAGTGATGTAACGAGCGATGGTTCCAGCAGAGTTCCTGAGTGAACTTGAGATGTTTGAGTCGGTACCGCATTGCATTTGCATAGAGTCGTGAGTCGGTCTCTATGATTTGCATTTATCATCTTTATAATGGTGCATTGATGAATAAACATAATGGTGTATGTTTATGTGGAATGATAAGAATTGTGAAAGTATGCATGATGTATATGCTTAGTTTTTGTATATATATATATATATACATTGTGATGTATATGAGGGAGTTGTGATGATTTGTGGTGAGAATGTGGAATATGTGTATTTTTATGCTATGATATATAATTATATGCATTGTTATTATGATAATATTTCTCACCCTTCTGCTGTTTTATGATGCTCTACGAAGCATTGCAGAGTAGGTATGCTGGTGGTCTTTTTGTGAAGCGTGTCTTCATTCTTTTGGTCAGTCGACTCTGATATGTAGCACCGGGTAGCTAGGATGGCTATGATTCTTTTGTGATACATTTGTACATGTATCTTGTTGATAAATGTTTATGTAAACATGAATTATGTTGGTGGATAATACTTGATGATACGTGTATATATGTATATATGTTTGTTGTTATTCAATGTTTAGATTTTCCGCTTTTATTCTAAATATTCAGATGTGGGTGTAAGGACTAAGTCCTCTGTTGCAAAGTTACCCCACTGTTGCATATCAATTGTTGGGCAGGTGTTGAATGTTTTTAATTTAATGTATAATGTGACATACCTCTTTTATACTATGTTTATAATTATACTCTGACGAATTTTTTTTGATATGTGCCTAAATGATTATGTGATTATTTGGGGGTATAGAAAGGGGGTGTTACATTAAGTGATATCAGAGCCAATGTTGAGTCAGTTGTGTCTGTCTTGTTGTTGTGATGGTTGAACTGTTGTTTAACCTTGTTGTCATTTTTGGGAATGATATGAATATGGCTGGTAGGAACGACAATGCGATGGCTGCTGCTTTGGAGGCAATGGCTAGGGCGGTGCAAGGTGCGCCGAACGTGAATGCTAATGACGATTTCAGGAAGAATCAACCACCGGTCTTCAAAGGAAGATTTGATCCCGATGGTGCTCAACTTTGGTTGAAAGAGATTGAAAGGATCTTCAGAGTCATGGACTGTGCGGAGGAGAATAAGGTGAGGCTTGGGTCTCACATGCTGAAGGAAGAAGCCGACGATTGGTGGGTCGGTATGCGTCAAGTTCTTGAGGTGGATGATGAAGAGATAACTTGGGATTTATTTCGTACCGAGTTCTTGAGGAAGTATTACCCTGAAAGTGTGAAAGGGAAGAAGGAGATGGAGTTCCTTGAACTGAAACAAGTAGTATGTCCGTGGTGGACTATACTGCTAAGTTTGTGGAGTTGGTTCAATTCCATCCTCACTATGCTGCGATTACTGCTGAATTCTCAAAGTGTATTAAGTATGAGAATGGTTTGCGTCCCGAAATTAAACAAGCTGTGGGATATCAAAGGATAAGAAGGTTTTCGGATTTGACGGAATGTTGTAGAATCTTCGAGGAAGATAGTAAAGCTCGTTCTACACATTACAAAAGTTTGAATGAGAGGAAGGGAAAGCAACAAGCTAGAAGTGGACCTTATGTGACACCCGCTGATAAGGGCAAGCATAGGGGAAACTTTGAGAAGAGATCTGGAGGAGGAGGTTCCGGTTCCATTAAGTGTTACAAGTGTGGTGAAATGGGTCATAAATCATTTGAGTGTGAGAAGACAGTGGCGAAATGTTCTAACTGTGGAGGCCTTGGGCATGCTACTACTGATTGTAGAAGGAATGTGGTGAAATGCTATAATTGTGGGGAACCTGGTCACATTAGCACGAAGTGTCCGAATCCGAAGAAAGCTCCAACTGGTGGGAAGGTATTTTCTTTGGCAGGAACTCAGACTTCAAGTGCAGACCGTCTGATTAAAGGTACTTGCTTTATTAATAGTACACCTTTAGTTTCTATTATTGATACTGGAGCGACTCATTCGTTTATTTCGTCTGAGTGCGTGAAGCGTTTGAATCTTGTGTTGTCTCTGATGGATGGTAAAATGGTTATTGATACTCCAGCAATGGGGTCAGTAACTACTTCTTTGGTTTATTTAGGTTGTCCTTTGACCATTTTTGGTAAAGACTTTGAGATGGATTTAGTGTGTTTGCCGTTGGAAGGGTTGGATGTGGTCTTGGGTATGAATTGGTTGCAATTTAATAGGGTTCATATTGATTGCTATCACAAGTTAGTGAGGTTTCCTTCTTTGGAAGAGGACGAAGACTCGAGTTTCCTATCCACTAAAGAGTTGAAGAGACTTTTGGCGGATTAAGCTCAATTGTTCGGTTTGTTTGCATCATTGTCTGTGGATAGTCAAGTGTCCCTTGATGTGTTTTCTGTTGTGTGTGATTTTCCTGAAGTGTTTCCTGAGGATATTACAGATGTACCGCCGGAAAGAGAAGTTGAGTTTTCTATTGATCTAGTTCCGGGTACTAGACCGGTTTCGATGGCACCGTATCGTATGTCAGCATCGGAGTTGGTAGAATTGAAGAAGCAATTGAACGACTTGTTGGACAAGAGATTTGTAAGACCAAGTGTTTCTCCTTGGGGTGCTCCGGTATTGTTGGTAAAGAAGAAGGATGGGAGTATGCGGTTATGCATTGATTATCGACAATTGAACAAGGTGACAATTAAGAACAAGTACCCGCTTCCAAGGATCGATGATTTGTTGGACCAATTGGTTGGTGCGCGTGTTTTTAGCAAGATTGATTTGAGATCGGGATATCACCAGATTCGTGTGAAAGAAGAGGATATTCAAAAGACGGCCTTTAGGACACGGTATGGCCATTACGAATATTCTGTGATGCCATTCGGGGTTTCTAATGCGCCGGGTGTGTTTATGGAATACATGAATCGTATTTTTCATGAACAGTTAGATAGTCTTGTGGTTGTGTCATCGACGATATTTTGATTTACTCTAAGTCTCAAGAGGAGCATGAAGAGCATTTGAGGATTGTGTTACAAATTTTGAAAGAGAAACAATTGTATGCTAAGTTGTCGAAATGTGAGTTTTGGTTGTCGGAAGTAAGTTTTCTTGGACATGTTATTTTCGGTAGTGGTATTAGTGTTGATCCATCCAAGATTGATGCGGTGATGCAATGGGAGGCTCCTAGATCAGTTACGGAGATTCGAAGCCTTTTAGGCTTGGCGGGTTATTATCGGAGGTTTATTGAGGGATTTTTGAAGTTGGCACTTCCGTTAACGCAATTGACTTGTAAAGGAAAGGCTTTCATTTGGGATATTCATTGTGAAGAGAGTTTCAATGAGCTAAAAAGAAGGTTGACAACGGCTCCGATCTTGATTTTGCCAAATCCTACGGAACCATTTGTTGTGTATTGTGATGCTTCATTGGTTGGTTTAGGTGGTGTTTTGATGCAAGATGGAAAAGTTGTGGCTTATGCTTCAAGACAATTGAGAGTGCATGAAAAGAATTATCCTACACATGACTTGGAGTTAGCGGCCGTGGTGTTTGTTTTGAAAATTTGGAGACACTATCTTTATGGTGCAAGATTTGAAGTTTTTAGTGATCACAAGAGCTTGAAATATTTATTTGATAAAAAAGAATTGAACATGAGACAAAGAAGGTGGTTAGAGCTTTTGAAGGATTATGATTTTGGTTTGAATTACAATCCGGGTAAGGCAAACGTGGTGGCCGATGCTTTGAGTCGGAAGTCGTTACATATGTCCGCATTGATGATGAGAGAATGGGAACTTTTGGAGAATTTTAGAGACTTGAGTTTGGTTTGTGAAATGACGCCGAGAAGTGTGAGACTTGGTATGCTACATGTTACGAATGACTTTCTCGCAACCGTATGTGAAAAGCAAAAGTTGGATTTAAAGTTCGTTGATTTGATGATGAATGAGAATGAGGATTTCACGGTTGATAATTTTGGAGTTTTGAGATTCCGTGGTCGTGTTTGTATTCCCGATGATGCGGAGTTGAAAAAGATGATATTGGAAGAAGGACACCGAAGTAACTTAAGTATTCATCCGGGAGCGAATAAAATGTATCAGGATTTGAAGAAAATCTTTTGGTGGTCCGGGTTAAAGAGAGATGTGGCTCAATTTGTGTATGCGTGCTTAACTTGCCAAAAGTCTAAGGTGGAACATCAAAAGCCTAGTGGATTGATGCAACCGTTGGACATTCCGGAGTGGAAATGGGATAGTATATCGATGGATTTTGTTACGGGATTGCTGAATACGCAAAGAGGTCATAATGCTATTTGGGTAATTGTTGATAGGCTTACTAAATCTGCTCACTTCATTCCAATTGATATTAGTTATCCTTTGGAGAGGTTAGCCGAGATTTATATTCTTGCGGTTGTGAAGTTACATGGAGTTCCTAAGAGTATTGTATCGGATAGAGACCCTAGATTCACATCGAGGTTTTGGGAGAGTTTACAAAAGGCTTTGGGTTCTAAGCTAAAATTGAGTTCGGCTTATCATTCGCAAACGGATGGGCAAACCGAAAAGACAATTCAATCGTTGGAGGATTTGTTGCGTGCTTGTGTGCTCGAGCAAGGTGGTGCTTGGGATAGTTATTTGGCGTTGATTGAGTTTATCTACAATAACAGTTTTCATTCAAGTATAAGTATGGCACCATTTGAGGCTTTGTATGGTTGGAGATGTCGAACACCTTTGTGTGGCATGAAACCGGTGAGAGGACGATAGTTGGGCCGGAGATGGTACAACAAACGACGGAGAAAGTGAAGTTTATCCGTGAGAAGATGAAAGCTTCTCAAAGTAGACAAAAGAGCTATCATGACAAGAGAAGAAAAGATCTTGAGTTTCAAGAAGGCGACCATGTGTTTTTGAGAGTTACGCCGGTTACGGGTGTGGGTCGTGCTTTGAAGTCGAAGAAATTGACTTCTCGTTTTATTGGTCCGTATCAGATTTCTGCACGAGTTGGTGTTGTGGCTTACCGTGTGGCGTTGCCTCCGAATCTTTCGAATTTGCTTGATGTATTCCATGTTTCGCAACTTCGGAAGTATGTTCCGGATCCGTCACATGTTATTCCTATGGACGAGGTTGAAGTGAGAGATAACCTTACGGTTGAAACTTTACCGATTAAGATTTTGGACCGTGAAGTTAAGAAGCTAAGAGGCAAGGATATTGCACTTGTGAAAGTAGCGTGGGGAGGCGCTGCGGAAGGTGACATGACTTGGGAACTAGAGAGTAGGATGCGAGAGTCGTATCCGGAGTTGTTTGAATCAGGTAATATTTTCGAGCACGAAAATTTCTAAAGTGGGGGAGAGTTGTAACGCCCCGATTCCAGTTATTCCCATTTTGTTGAGTCTTTTATTTAAATTGAGTGATAAATTATTTTATTTGTGAAATTGGTGTTAATATGCTATGTTGACGTGTTATGATATTTTACCATTTTTGAGAGTTTTCGGGGAAATTAGAATGGAGGATATTTTAGACATTTCTCAATTAATGGTAAGTTAGAAATTTAGTAAAAATTGTTAGAAAAATGATGAAGTGTAGAATTTTGTGAGAAAATGAATTAATTAAATTTGAGTGGAAAATAAGAAAAGAAATAGAAAAGAAAGAAAAAGAGATAAGAAAAGAAATAGGAGAGAAAGAGAAAGAAAAGGGAAATAGAGAGAAAAAGGAGAGAAAGAAAGAGGAAGAAGAGAAAGGAGAAAAAAAAACTTGGGAAATCTAGAAAATCATCAAGAACAATCATCTAGCAAACTTGGAATCCGGGTAAAGGTGTGAAATCTTATTATCTCATCAATGTATATCATTATGTATGATTGTGTGTTGTTGTTGTTGATTTGTATGAGTTTTTGTATAAACCCATTTGTGTAGAAAGTGTTGAAATTCGATTAATTAGTTTTGGAAATGATGTTTTCGTGTTCCTTGTTGTTGATACATGATTGATATATGTGGTTGTACATCAAATTGGTATTTTTCTGAGTTTAGATGATGAATTTGGGTGTGGTTGGAGTGAAAAATGCAGAACCAAGTTCTGCAGAATTTTTCTGCATTTTTGCCTGGCCATACGCGTATTGGGGCAGGTCATACGCGTATTGACTAGGGCAATACGCGTATGGGGTTGGGCATACGCGTATGGGCCTTGAAACGTGAAATTTGTGAAGGAAATAGGTTCTGCCCATACGCGTATGGGCATTGGTGATACGCGTATGGGAATGGCGAGGGATCAGGGCCATACGCGTATGAGAATGGTGATACGCGTATGGTCAGGCCAATTGTAAAAATGGGATTTTTCAAAATGTCGTTTTCGTTTTCGTTCGTAACTTTTGTTCCGATTACCCGATTTTTACATTCTTGGTATCGTTGTGAAGCTATTGAGCTGTACTATATGATTATGATGATTTGGAAATTGTTAGCCGATTAAATAAGTCGAAAAAGTCAGGAATAGTGTCATTTAGCGACTTTTACCGTTTTGAATGTGTGTTTTGGATGTGAATCATACAATAGTGCATTGATGTGAATGTATATAGATTGTATGTGATTGTTTGAAATGAATGCATGAATATATTGTGAATATGTATGCATTTCAAGAATGTCTTGAGTCATTTTGTATGTGAATCATAATGATGTACATTCTTGTGTTGAGGGATTCTAATGAGAATCCGTTGAAACGATCGTGTGCCCATGTGGGGTGTGAGCGATCCATAAACGTCGTGTGCCCATGTGGGGTGTGAGCGACGGATTAGTTCCAGAGGGAACCCGCTATAACGTCGTGTGCCCGTGTGGGGTGTGAGCGATGATTATAGACGATCGTGTGCCCATGTGGGGTGTGAGCGATCGGGTCGTGTGCCCGTGTGGGGTGTGAGCGATCCATAAACGTCGTGTGCCCGTGTGGGGTGTGAGCGACGGGGAACATCGTATGCCCAACGGGGAGTTACAGTGATGTAACGAGCGATGGTTCCAGCAGAGTTCCTGAGTGAACTTGAGATGTTTGAGTCGGTACCGCATTGCATTTGCATAGAGTCGTGAGTCGGTCTCTATGATTTGCATTTATCATCTTTATAATGGTGCATTGATGAATAAACATAATGGTGTATGTTTATGTGGAATGATAAGTGTAACGCCCCGATTTTGATTATTCCATTATTCTTGAGTCTTTTAATTTAATTGGGTGATAAATTATTTTATTTGTTAAATTGGTGTGTTAAATGTTATTTTACCGTTTTCGAGAGTTTTCGGGGAAATTAGAATGGAGAGTATTTTAGTCTTTTCTCAATTAATTATAAGTTAGAAATTTTGTGGAATTAGAATTATGTGAGAAAAAAAATGAATTAAATTGATTTAGTGGAAAATGAGAGAAAAGAAATAGAAGAGAAAGAAAATAGAAAGAAAAGAGAAATAGAGAGAAATAGAAAAAAGATAGAAAGAAAAAGGAGAGAAAGAAAGAAGAGGAAGAGAAAAGAAGAGGAAAGGAGGAAAAACTTAGAAATTCATCAAGATCAATCAATTAGCAAGCTTGGAATCCGGGTAAGGGTGTGAAACATTGTTATCTTATCAATGTATATGATTATGTATGAATTGTTGTTGTTGTTGATGAATTTTGTGAGTTTTAGGGTATAACCCATTTTTGAGAAATTGATTAGAAATTGATCCAAATGTATTAAAACTTATGTTGATTGTGTTCATAGTTGTTTATACATGATTGACATGTATTGTTATACATCAAATTGGCATTTTTCTGAGTATTAGGTGAAGATTTGGATGATTGGGGAGTGGAAAACGCAGAACTTCGTTCTGCAGAATTTTTCTGGGTATGCTCTGGCCATACGCGTAAGGGGCATGTCCATACGCGTATGAGCCAAGGCAATACGCGTATCATTGGCTTATTTTTGGGCCAATACGCGTATGAATATTGGCATTACGCGTAACAGGGGCGAGCCATGGGCCAATACGCGTATGGGATTTGGAACGAGGAATTTGTGAAGGAAATGGGTTATGTCCGTACGCGTATGGACATGGGTGATACGCGTATGGACAGGAGGAATGTAAAAATGGGATTTTTCAAAATGTCGTTTTCGGTTTCGTCCGTAACTTTTGTTCCGAGTATCCGATTTTTACATTCTTGGTGTCGTTGGAAAGGTATTGAGCTGTACTTTCTTATTATGATGTTTTGAAAATCGTTAGCCGATTTAATTATGTCGGAAAGTCGGGAATAGTGCTATTTAGCGACTTTTACCGTTTTGACTGTGTGTTTGAATGTGAATCATACAATAGTGCATTGATGTGAATGTATATAGATTGTATGTGATTGTATGAGATGAATGCATGAATATATTGTGAATATGTATGCATTTCAAGAATGTCTTTTGAGTCATTTTGCATGTGAAGCATCATGATGTGCATTCTTGTGTTGTGCGATTCTAATGAGAATCCGTCGTAACGTCGTGTGCCCATGTGGGGTGTGAGCGATGATTACGAATGATTGTGTGCCCATGTGGGGTGTGAGCAATCAGATCGTGTGCCCGTGTGGGGTGTGAGCGATCGGGTCGTGTGCCCATGTGGGGTGTGAGCGATCCATAAACATTGTGTGCCCATGTGGGGTGTGAGAAATGGGTGAACATCGTAGGCCCGACGGGGAGTTACTTCGGTAACGAGCGATGGTTCCAGCAGAGTTCCTGAGAGAACTAGGGATGATTGAGTCGGTACCGCATTGCATTTGCATAGAGTCGTGAGTCGGTCTCTACGATTTGCATTTATCATCTTTATAATGATGTGTTGTTGAATGAACATAATTGTGTATGTTTATACGGAATGATTGAGAAATGTGAAAGTGTGCAAGATGAATATACTTGTTATATATATATATACATTGTGAGGTATATAGATGAAAATGTGATGAATTGTGGTGAGAATGTGTAATATGTGTATTTTTATGTTAAGATATATATAATTGTATGCATTGTTATTATGATAATATTTCTCACCCTTCTGCTGTTTTATGATGCTCTATGAGGCATTGCAGAGTAGGTATGCTGGAGGTCTTTTTGTGAAGCGTGTCTTCATTCTTTTGGTCGGTTGGCTCTGATATGTAGCACCGGGTAGCTAGGATGTATATTATTCTTTTGTGATACATTTGCATATGTATCTTGCTGATGAATTTGTGTATAAACATGATGTAGCTAGAGATTCATACTGGATGATGTACATATGTGTTGTTCTTCAATATTTTAGATGTTTCCGCTTTTATTCTAAATATTGAGATGTGGGTGTAAGGACAAAGTTCCTCTGTGACAAGTTACCCCACTGTTGCATATCAATATAATGAGCAGGTGTTGTATGTATTAATTGTGTGTATGATGTGACATGCCTCTTTTATACCATGTTTTAATCGTACTCTGGCGAATTTTTATATTTTTTTTATATATATGTGCCTAAATGATTTATGTGATTATTTGGGGGTATAGAAAGGGGGTGTTACATTAAGTGGTATCAGAGCCAGAGTTGAGTCAGTTGTGTCTGTCTTGTTGTTGTGTTGGTTGAACTGTTGTTTAACCTTGTTGTCATTTTTGGGAATAATCAGAAGATGGCTGGTAGAAACGACAATGCGATGGCTGCTGCTTTGGAAGCAATGGCTAGGGCGGTGCAAGGTGCACCTAACGTTAATGCTAATGACGAGTTCAGGAAGAATCAACCACCGGTTTTCAAAGGAAGATTTGATCCCGATGGAGCTCAATTGTGGTTGAAAGAGATTGAAAGAATCTTCAGAGTGATGGGCTGTGCGGAGGAGAATAAGGTGAGGCTTGGGTCTCACATGCTGAAGGAAGAAGCCGACGATTGGTGGGTCGGTATGCGTGAAGTTCTTGAGGTGGATGATGAAGAGGTAACTTGGAATTTATTTCGTACTGAATTTTTGAGGAAGTATTACCATGAGAGTGTGAAGGGAAAGAAGGAGATGGAGTTTCTTGAACTGAAACAAGGTAGTATGTCTGTGGTGGACTATACTGCTAAATTTGTGGAGTTGGTTCAATTCCATCCTCATTATGCTGCGATTACTGCTGAGTTCTCAAAGTGTATTAAATATGAGAATGGTTTACGTCCTGAGATCAAACAAGCTGTGGGATATCAAAGGATAAGGAGGTTTGCGGATTTGACGGAATGTTGTAGAATCTTTGAAGAAGATAGTAAGGCTCGTTCTACACATTACAAAAGTTTGAATGAGAGGAAGGGGAAGCAACAAGCTAGAAGTGGACCTTATGTGACACCCGTTGATAAGGGTAAGCATAGGGGAAGCTTTGATAGGAGGTCTGGAGGAGGAGGTTCCGGTGTTGTTAGGTGTTACAAATGTGGTGATATAGGTCATAAATCTTTTGAGTGTGGGAAGCCTGTAGCGAAATGTTCTAATTGTGGTGGTCTTGGGCATGCTGCTACAGATTGTAGAAGAAATATGGTGAAGTGCTATAATTGTGGAGAAGTGGGTCACATTAGTACTAAGTGTACTAAGCCGAAACAAGCTCAAGCGGGCGGAAAGGTGTTTGCATTGGCGGGGACTCAAACTACGAATGCGGACCGTTTGATTAAAGGTACATGCTTTATTAATAGTACACCTTTAGTTGCTGTTATTGATACGGGAGCGACTCATTCGTTTATTTCGTCTGAGTGCGCGGAGTGTTTGAATCTTGCGTTAACTGTGATGGGTGCTGAAATGGTTATTGAGACTCCTGCTTCAGGGTCGGTAATTACATCTTTGGTGTGTATGAGTTGTCCTTTGACCATGTATGGTAAAGACTTTGTTATGGATTTAGTATGTTTGCCGTTGGAGGGATTGGACGTAATCTTGGGTATGAACTGGTTGCAATTTAACCGAGTTCATATAGATTGCTATCACAAGTTAGTAAGGTTTCCTTCTTTGGAAGATGATGAATTTGAGAGTTTCCTATCCACTAAAGAGTTGAAGAAACTTTTAGCGGACGAAGCTCAATTGTTTGGTTTGTTTGCATCATTGTCGGTGGAGAGTAAAGTTGAGCTTGATGTGTTCCCAGTGGTGTGCGAATTTCCAGAAGTGTTTCCGGAAGATATTACGGATGTACCGCCGGAAAGAGAAGTTGAATTTTCTATTGATCTAGTTCCGGGTACTAGACCGATTTCGATGGCACCGTATCGTATGTCGGCATCGGAATTGGTAGAATTGAAAAAGCAATTGAATGACTTGTTGGACAAGAAATTTGTAAGGCCAAGTGTTTCTCCTTGGGGTGCTCCGGTATTGTTGGTAAAGAAGAAGGACGGGAGTATGCGGTTATGCATTGATTATCGACAGTTGAACAAGGTGACAATTAAGAACAAGTATCCGCTTCCAAGGATCGATGATTTGATGGACCAATTGGTTGGTGCGAATGTTTTTAGCAAGATTGATTTGAGATCAGGATACCACCAGATTCGTGTGAAAGAAGAGGATATTCAAAAGACGGCATTTAGGACACGGTATGGTCATTACGAATACTCCGTGATGCCATTCGGGGTTTCTAACGCGCCGGGTGTGTTTATGGAATACATGAATCGTATTTTTCATGAACAGTTGGATCATTTTGTGGTTGTGTTCATCGATGATATTTTGATTTACTCTAAGTCTCAAGAGGAGCATGAAGAGCATTTGAGAATTGTGTTGCAAATTTTGAAAGAGAAACAATTGTATGCTAAGTTGTCGAAGTGTGAATTTTGGTTGTCGGAAGTAAGTTTCCTTGGACATGTTATTTCCGGTAGTGGTATTAGTGTTGATCCATCCAAGATAGATGCAGTGATGCAATGGGAGGCTCCTAGGTCGGTTACGGAGATTCGAAGCTTTTTAGGCTTGGCGGGTTATTATCGGAGGTTTATTGAGGGATTTTCGAAATTGGCACTTCCTTTAACGCAATTGACTTGTAAAGGAAAGGCTTTCATTTGAGATATTCATTGTGAAGAGAGTTTCAATGAGTTAAAGAGAAGGTTGACAACGACTCCGATCTTGATTTTGCCTAATCCTAATGAACCATTTGTTGTGTATTGTGATGCTTCATTGACAGGTTTAGGTGGTGTTTTGATGCAAGATGGAAAAGTTGTGGCATATGCTTATAGACAATTGAGAGTGCACGAAAAGAATTATCCTACACATGACTTGGAGTTAGCGGCGGTGGTGTTTGTTTTGAAAATATGGAGGCATTATCTTTATGGTGCGAGATTTGAAGTTTTTAGTGATCACAAAAGCTTAAGATATTTATTTGATCAGAAAGAATTGAACATGAGACAAAGGAGGTGGCTAGAACTTTTGAAGGATTATGATTTTGGTTTGAATTACCATCCGGGTAAGGCAAACGTGGTGGCCGATGCCTTAAGTCGGAGGTTGTTACATATGTCCGCATTGATGATGGAAGAATGGGAACTTTTGGAAGATTTCAGAGATTTGAGTTTGGTTTGTGAAATGACGCCGAGGAGTGTGCGACTTGGTATGTTACATGTTACGAATGATTTTCTTGCAACGGTTAGTGAAAAGCAAAAGTTGGACTTGAAATTCGTTGATTTGATGTTGAATGAGAATGAGGATTTCAAGGTTGATAATTATGGAGTTTTGAGATTCCGTGGTCGTATTTGTATTCCCGACGACGCGGAGTTGAAAAAGATGATTCTAGAGGAAGGACACCGAAGTAATTTGAGTATTCATCCGGGTGCGAATAAGATGTATCAAGATTTGAAGAAGATCTTTTGGTGGTCCGGTTTAAAGAGGGATGTGGCTCGATTTGTGTATGCATGCTTAACTTGTCAAAAGTCTAAGGTGGAACATCAAAAACCAAGTGGATTTATGCAACCGTTGGATATTCCGGAATGGAAATGGGATAGTATATCGATGGATTTTGTTACGGGATTGCCAAATACGCAAAGAGGTCATAATGCTATTTGGGTAATTGTTGATAGGCTTACTAAATCTGCTCACTTTATTCCAATTGATATTAGTTATCCTTTGGAGAAGTTAGCCGAGATTTATGTTCTTGTGGTTGTGAAGTTACATGGAGTTCCTAAGAGTATTGTATCGGATAGAGATCCAAGGTTTACATCGAGGTTTTGGGAGAGTTTACAAAAGGCTTTGGGTTCTAAGCTAAGATTGAGTTCGGCTTATCATCCGCAAACGGACGGTCAAACCGAGAGGACGATTCAATCGTTGGAGGATTTATTGCGTGCTTGTGTACTCGAGCAAGGTGGTGCTTGGGATGGTTATTTGGCGTTGATTGAATTCACTTACAATAACAGTTTTCATTCGAGTATAGGTATGGCACCATTTGAGGCTTTGTATGGCCGGAGATGTCGAACACCTTTGTGTTGGCATGAAACCGGCGAGAGGACGATAGTTGGACCGGAAATGGTACAACAAACAACGGAGAAAGTGAAGTTTATTCGGGAGAAGATGAAAGCTTCTCAGAGTAGACAAAAGAGCTATCATGACAAGAGAAGGAAGGATCTTGAGTTTCAAGAAGGTGACCATGTGTTTTTGAGAGTTACACCAGTTACTGGTGTGGGTCGTGCTTTGAAGTCGAAGAAATTGACTTCTCATTTTATTGGTCCGTATCAGATTACTTCACGAGTTGGTGTTGTGGCTTACCGTGTGGCGTTGCCTCCGAACCTTTCGAATTTGCATGACGTATTCCATGTTTCGCAACTTCAGAAATATGTTCCGGATCCGTCACATGTTATTCCTATGGACGAGGTTGAAGTGAGAGATAACCTTACGGTGGAAGCTTTACCGGTTAGGATTTTGGACCGCGAAGTTAAGAAACTAAGGGGCAAGGATATTGCGCTTGTGAAAGTAGCGTGGGGAGGCGCTGCGGAAGGTAATATGACGTGGGAACTAGAGAGTGGGATGCGAGAGTCGTATCCGGAGTTATTTGAATCAGGTATTATTTTCGAGGACGAAAATTTCTAAGTGGGAGAGAGTTGTAACGCCCCGATTTTGATTATTCCATTATTCTTGAGTCTTTTAATTTAATTGGGTGATAAATTATTTTATTTGTTAAATTGGTGTGTTAAATGTTATTTTACCGTTTTCGAGAGTTTTCGGGGAAATTAGAATGGAGAGTATTTTAGTCTTTTCTCAATTAATTATAAGTTAGAAATTTTGTGGAATTAGAATTATGTGAGAAAAAAAATGAATTAAATTGATTTAGTGGAAAATGAGAGAAAAGAAATAGAAGAGAAAGAAAATAGAAAGAAAAGAGAAATAGAGAGAAATAGAAAAAAGATAGAAAGAAAAAGGAGAGAAAGAAAGAAGAGGAAGAGAAAAGAAGAGGAAAGGAGGAAAAACTTAGAAATTCATCAAGATCAATCAATTAGCAAGCTTGGAATCCGGGTAAGGGTGTGAAACATTGTTATCTTATCAATGTATATGATTATGTATGAATTGTTGTTGTTGTTGATGAATTTTGTGAGTTTTAGGGTATAACCCATTTTTGAGAAATTGATTAGAAATTGATCCAAATGTATTAAAACTTATGTTGATTGTGTTCATAGTTGTTTATACATGATTGGCATGTATTGTTATACATCAAATTGGCATTTTTCTGAGTATTAGGTGAAGATTTGGATGATTGGGGAATGGAAAATGCAGAACTTCGTTCTGCAGAATTTTTCTGGGTATGCTCTGGCCATACGCGTAAGGGGCATGTCCATACGCGTATGAGCCAAGGCAATACGCGTATCATTGGCTTATTTTTGGGCCAATACGCGTATGAATATTGGCATTACGCGTAACAGGGGCGAGCCATGGGCCAATACGCGTATGGGATTTGGAACGAGGAATTTGTGAAGGAAATGGGTTATGTCCGTACGCGTATGGACATGGGTGATACGCGTATGGACAGGAGGAATGTAAAAATGGGATTTTTCAAAATGTCGTTTTCGGTTTCGTCCGTAACTTTTGTTCCGAGTATCCGATTTTTACATTCTTGGTGTCGTTGGAAAGGTATTGAGCTGTACTTTCTTATTATGATGTTTTGAAAATTGTTAGCCGATTTAATTATGTCGGAAAGTCGGGAATAGTGCTATTTAGCGACTTTTACCATTTTTACTGTGTGTTTGAATGTGAATCATACAATAGTGCATTGATGTGAATGTATATAGATTGTATGTGATTGTATGAGATGAATGCATGAATATATTGTGAATATGTATGCATTTCAAGAATGTCTTTTGAGTCATTTTGCATGTGAAGCATCATGATGTGCATTCTTGTGTTGTGCGATTCTAATGAGAATCCGTCGTAACGTCGTGTGCCCATGTGGGGTGTGAGCGATGATTACGAATGATTGTGTGCCCATGTGGGGTGTGAGCAATCGGATCGTGTGCCCGTGTGGGGTGTGAGCGATCGGGTCGTGTGCCCATGTGGGGTGTGAGCGATCCATAAACATTGTGTGCCCATGTGGGGTGTGAGCAATGGGTGAACATCGTAGGCCCGACGGGGAGTTACTTCGGTAACGAGCGATGGTTCCAGCAGAGTTCCTGAGAGAACTAGGGATGATTGAGTCGGTACCGCATTGCATTTGCATAGAGTCGTGAGTCGGTCTCTACGATTTGCATTTATCATCTTTATAATGATGTGTTGTTGAATGAACATAATTGTGTATGTTTATACGGAATGATTGAGAAATGTGAAAGTGTGCAAGATGAATATACTTGTTATATATATATATATATATACATTGTGAGGTATATAGATGAAAATGTGATGAATTGTGGTGAGAATGTGTAATATGTGTATTTTTATGTTAAGATATATATAATTGTATGCATTGTTATTATGATAATATTTCTCACCCTTCTGCTGTTTTATGATGCTCTATGAGGCATTGCAGAGTAGGTATGCTGGAGGTCTTTTTGTGAAGCGTGTCTTCATTCTTTTGGTCGGTTGGCTCTGATATGTAGCACCGGGTAGCTAGGATGTATATTATTCTTTTGTGATACATTTGCATATGTATCTTGCTGATGAATTTGTGTATAAACATGATGTAGCTAGTGATTCATACTGGATGATGTACATATGTGTTGTTCTTCAATATTTTAGATGTTTCCGCTTTTATTCTAAATATTGAGATGTGGGTGTAAGGACAAAGTTCCTCTGTGACAAGTTACCCCACTGTTGCATATCAATATAATGAGCAGGTGTTGTATGTATTAATTGTGTGTATGATGTGACATGCCTCTTTTATACCATGTTTTAATCGTACTCTGGCGAATTTTTATATATTTTTTTTATATATATGTGCCTAAATGATTTATGTGATTATTTGGGGGTATAGAAAGGGGGTGTTACAATAAGAATTGTGAAAGTATGCATGATGTATATGCTTGGTTTTTGTATATATATATATATACATTGTGATGTATATGAGGGAGTTGTGATGATTTGTGGTGAGAATGTGGAATATGTGTATTTTTATGCTATGATATATAATTATATGCATTGTTATTATGATAATATTTCTCACCCTTCTGCTGTTTTATGATGCCCTACGAGGCATTGCAGAGTAGGTATGCTGGTGGTCTTTTTGTGAAGCGTGTTTTCATTCTTTTGGTCGGTCGGCTCTGATATGTAGCACCGGGTAGCTAGGATGGCTATGATTCTTTTGTGATACATTTGTACATGTATCTTGTTGATAAATGTTTATGTAAACATGAATTATGTTGGTGGATAATACTTGATGATACGTGTATATATGTATATATGTTTGTTGTTATTCAATGTTTAGATTTTTCGCTTTTATTCTAAATATTGAAATGTGGGTGTAAGGACTAAGTCCTCTGTTGCAAAGTTACCCCACTGTTGCATATCAATTGTAGGGCAGATGTTGAATGTTTTTAATTTAATGTATAATGTGACATACCTCTTTTATACTATGTTTATAATTATACTCTGACGAATTTTTTTTGATATGTGCCTAAATGATTATGTGATTATTTGGGGGTATAGAAAGGGGGTGTTACACGGGTAGGCAGGGATGTAACAAAAATAGACTTCGGCTCGACATGTTTGGCTGGGGAAAAAGGTAACACGGATGGTCCTCAAACCACCGTCACTGCTAGGGATGGGAATAAGCCAGTCCAACTAAGAGGGGCCTACGGCCTAGCCTACATAGGCTCAGGCCAGGCCAGACTTTTTCTTAAATAGAAAAGACCTAGACTTTTTTATAAGCATATTTAGTTAAAGAGGCTAGGCCACAGGCCGTAAGAAAAGCCTTTTAAGCCTATCAGGCTGGCCTATTTAAGAAAAAATCAATAAATTTATTATTATTATATTCTATTTTGTACTTTGAACTAAAATACGAAAATAAAACTTAGTTATCTTGAAGAACTTATTAAAATAAGTTGAAAAAACATTATAAACGACGTCATAAGTTTTTCTCATAAGTTATCTTCAACAAATAGTATCACCAAACTTATGCTAATAAGAAAACTTGAACGAGACAATAAAAACAAACATTTAATTTCATTGATCTTTTAACTTGTTATTCTATTTAACATTAGTTGAATTTCTTATTTATAGATGTTCAAATGAAGTAGGCTTTTAAATAGGCTAGTAGGCTAATCAGGTCTTCGAAAAGGCCAGACTTAGGCCTAAAAATAAGCTTATGATAGGCTACAGGCCAGGCTTAGGCTTTGAATTTTTTAGCAGGCCAGGCTCAGGCTTGACAAAGCCTAGCTCGGCCTAGCCTATTCCCACCCCTAGTCACTGCTGCTGAGGAAAAGGGCTCATATGATCCATGAACTACCACCACTGTTGGGGATGTCGGCTCGGACCTGCTTGGAGACTTTGTGGGGACACGATTCCACTGAGAAATGAGAAATCATGGCTCTGTTGGGGAAGGAGAAAACAAACACCTTACCGGATAGCCATAGTGACTCCATAATATATTTGATATAAAATATAATTTTAATATTAATAATAATATTATAGCCACTCCATAATATATTTGATATAAAATATAATATATAATATATTAAAATTCAATATTACCGAATAAAACTCATCTAATTAAATTTGAAAGCATATAAAATAATAAAAAGAAAATATTTTAAATTAATAAATTGTATTTAAAAAACAAAATATCAACAGATAATAAATAAATGTAATATATCATATTACAATAATATTTCAATTTGTGCGATTGTTAATTTTTTAATTCAATTTACAATTTTAATTTCGATTGATTTGCATATGAAATTTTAGTTTATATAAGTGGTTTTTGCAGCCTGCAACTTAAAAATTTTCATAATATTTTCAGATAGATGTATACACTACCAAATTAATGAACTACGGAAGTAGTGTGTGCTAAATATATTAACATAGTCATTTGGTAGTATTTTTAGTTTTTATATCAGATCACATTTTTTTCACGACAGTCTACTGAATACAGGATACATTAATGAATAATAGTTTTAAATACACAAACATAATAAGATGGTTTATAAGTTCATGTCATATGAGAAACGACGAAACTTTATGCTCTAGAACAACTCTCACATTAAAAATGTAATCTAATAACCAATAGGGGCGCTTAAAACCGTCCTTTGTTGAATGATACTCTCCAAAACAGTTTCAGACGATTTCAATTGATGCTTAAGATCTTCAACTTCTTTGGAGACAGCTTCTTTCTTGGAATCCAATAATTTTTGAAATGTCTCCGAAAACAAAACGCGCCTTTCTACACCATCCAACCATTCCTTATCAAAACCAAATTTGCGCACATCTTGTAATAACTCAACAAATTCAGAGTGGTTTGAACCTAACACATCCAACACACTATGAGTTTGGAGGAATTTCAATAACTCTGCTAGACAGTTATAGGCATAACCCTTGTATCTGCTACTAAGTGAATTATCTCTTAAAATAACTGAAGGATTCTTAACAAGGAAATCAGTCAACAAAGGCAAGTTATCAGAATCCAGATATATCTTTGAGACTAGTTGCTCAAGCTCCCTTGTGACGGGCAAAGAAGAACTCAACTCCTCTACTTTTTGAGAAGGGTCACCTGAAAGAATAGAAAATAATGATTAAGCCTCTTTGAGCACAACAAATTTAATAAAAAAGAAAATGAAAGTAGTAAATACCTTTAGAAGGAATTGAAGGAAACTGATATGCAATGGGAGACGTGATGCTCGAAGAAGGTTTAGAATTGGAAACTATTGTTTTATCATCCTTAGGCAACTGTTCCTCAATATTTGAGCTTACTTTCATGGAAGCACTATCATTTGGAGAAACTGAATAATTTGTGGGATAGGAAAAAGTTCAAAATCAAAAGCGTGATGACTGTTGAGGTAACATAAGAATAGAAAATATATTCAAAGACTCTTCACCTTTATCATTGGTCTTCGTAGTAGCAAGGGACAAAGAGGTTGTGGCTATTTGACAATCACCATCTTTCTGCTTAGACTCAAATGACATTGTCTTAAAATTTATTTAACAATATATATTTTAGTTTGGTAGAGTTTGATATTAAAAAGAAAAATTTGGGAAAGGTTGAAATTATTATTAAGTAAAGTATGACTAATAAACATTTTTCAACTGTCAGACGAACATTTGACCTTCGCACCTTAAGGTCACAAAGTCAAACTCTTACCACTTAGTTGACATCTTAAATAAGGAAGAGCCTGATAATATTACCGATTGAATAAAAAATATAAGCAGTAGACTCAAAAAAATTATTTACATTAAAATTAGTTAATGAATAAAAGCCATAATAGCACTACCTTGGAAGATGTTTTACACTCAGAAGTATTTAATGGATCTAATGATGAACTGACAAATTCTAAACGAGGTGATGATGAACTGTCTGATTTTGAATGAGTTGAGGATGTTAAAGTCTTAACATTAGTTGTTGTAATTCCTTCTTCAGCACCTATCTCAATTCCCTGCTTATATTTAAAAGGTTGTTTAAGATTGTAGTACAATTCAATTACTACATTGAAAAAGACTTAAAAAAATACATGCAAAAGAGGGGAATAGTAATACCTTCTGTTTTGGAGGAACTAATTGTAAAGGTGGCTCTTTCTTTGTTTCTGAAATGGTAGAAGAATTTGCCGCTGAAGTTTTTTCTGGTGTAGTAGAACCATCCAACTAATTTCATTGCATGCAAATGTATATAAGTTGTAATATATTTGTAAGAAGCACCAGAAGTACAATTTAGTTTTTTTAGGTTTACCTGAGGTTTGATGGTAGTATCAGTTTCTCCAAGTGAATGTTGTTGATCCATTGATTGGTCATTCATTAACACCTGTAACAAAAAGGAGAAAAAGCATTAGTGATATGAAACTATATTAATTAAATTTTTTACAAAGTTTTATGCATAGAATAGGAATATCAAAGGGAACTTAGCATTTTACAAAAAATCATGTTCTCAAACTCATTTTGATTATTTAGATTTTTGATATAAACTATAGTTCTCACCTGTGGCTTTGAAGAAGTGAATTCTTGAGTGATTTCTGAACTTGGTTTCTGAACTTGGCTTTGGTTCACATTTATTAATTGTTTCCGTAGAATGTATAAATCGTCATTTAATTCAAAATCTAAAGAGATTAAAATCATTATATAGTTACTTGTTAGAGTTTGGTAATCATTGAGTTGAGAAGAAAGAGAAGAGAAAAAAAGTTAGCTACATATTGGCAACTCATAATAGAATTCCTAATATAGCTTATAATCATAATCACAAATCAAAATATCTACTTTCAACTTTAAAAATGAATATATCCTGTGCATGTGTAAACATCCACAAATTCGTATGAGAAATAAGTATACGCATGTCCATTATTTTTATAAATACTATTATTGCATAATATGTAATCAATAATGTTGAGAAATATTCATATAGTGTGTACCTAAGCCTTCCCTATAGCCAAAAATGTCATCAACGTCATCCATGTCATCAATGCGATTGGGTATTAATGCTGAAGTCAGAGAGAGTTTATGACAGTTTTGAACAAGACGATATTTTACAGCTTGAAAGTGCTTTCCCTGAGCATAGCAGAGGTTTGGAAGATTGATAAATGATACAACTTTCAGATTTGGAATCTCGAGTTTCTGATCATCACCTTCAGTTTTGAATATTTCTTGCAGCTCATATGCTTTATTTATCATCAAAACTTTTAGCTTTGGAAGCTCTTTGCATACAGAGGTCTGAAAGACACATTTGAGTTTGTTGCAGTTTACTACAAAAAGTATTTCTAACTTTGGGAAGTATGTGTTTGTAGACCGAAAAGTTATGGATTTTTCATTCTCCAAATCATCTTCAATAATATGCTTCAACTCTTTGCATTCTTCTATTTTTAGAATAATCAATTCTGGTAGGCATCTTAATGTAGATGTGGAAAACACAAATTTCAATTTTTCACATCGCTCAATTTTTATACATGCAAGGTAATTGAGGGAAAATGAATTTTTGGGACCAACCAAAAAGCTCGTAGTCTTCGAAGGCAGATCCTGCAACTCAATGTACTCTCAACATAAGTTAATTTGTTTTTCATGTACTTCTTCATTGAGAAAATATATATTTTCTACTTTGCAATCATATAACTTGAGACTTTTAAAACCAAGAAAATGATCAACATTACCACTCAATTCCTTCTTAAAATAAATAAGTAGTAAGATAATAACATTTTTGAGATTCAGTAAAAAAATAAAATAATATTTCATTTTAGATTATACTTACAGTACAGAAAATTAAAATAAACTAACAAACCAATCAAAGAAAACATCCCCTTAATATTAAGATTTAAGATTTTTTTTGTATAGATTTCCTAATATATTATTTTTGATGCAAGTCATACTTAAAATTTTAATATGCACAAATGTTATAATATCTAATAAAAATGAAGAATAAAAAATAGCAAAAGATAACATAACAGAAGGCGAGAAGCTTACCTGCTGTTGATCTTCAGAAACCAATGAGATTTTAGTCCTTTCAGTAGTCATTGATTTTTTACCAAAGCAACATATATTGTTCCATGAAAATGTATTGCATTTCATAGGATTCGATTGTTGTTCTGGCTTGGAGGCGTCTCTAGAAATGGGAGAAGGTGTGGTAACATCACATTTTAGAAAATTATTTATTGAATCATGGCCAAATATGTATTGCAACTTCTCACAATCAGATATTGAGAAAGATTCTAGTGCCGGAAGATCCTGAATAGCGAGAAACTGGAATATAAATTTTAATCCACAACACTCATAGATAAAAAGATGTTTCAGTTTTGGAAATATTAAGTCTGGACTCCTCTTGCTATCATTATCATCATCAACAACTATTTCTCCTCTCGATTCCTTCTCTTTTCTTTCATCTATTATGTATTCAAAATGTTTGCAGCCACCTATTTTCAATACCTCCAATGACACTAGGCTACGAGACGTAGTCAGTTGAAATACGGAGAAGATCAACATCGGACAATCTGCCAATGTCAATGTCTTCAAATTGAAGAGGTTTAGGCTGCACGTGAATAAGCTTTGCAATTGATTGCATCCCATGATGATCAGGTTCTCTAAACTCTTCAGAGAATCAAAGGAAAGGGGGCCATTGCACAATTCTCCCAAATTTTCCATTTCTTTCAATTCTAGTTTAACCAACTTGGAGAAGACAGTTGTTACTTGAGAATTACCATGCTTAGTGTCAATGAGACACTTAAGTTGTGGAACGAAATGCAATTTAAGCTCGACTAGATCATTCATACCATGATCCATAGTAACAATCTCAGGTATGATATTTACCCATTCCCACCCAGTTCCATTTAGTTCAAGAACCTCAGCTGCTTGTATACAGTCATTCAGTTGTTTTTTGGGGAGTAAATAGTTATCATATAAAAGAGACACAAGTTTTGATACGGAATCATTCCTAGACACAACCCCATTATCCAATATAAATCTTTGTAACTGTGGGAAGGATATTTCTCGGCAACAATCATTAAAACTTTTTATGAAATACAACTCTTCAAGTGAGGAGCATCCTTCAATAACTTTAAATGGATTATTCCTTCTAATTCCACAAAATCTCAATTCCAACAGTCTAAGATTCGGTAGCTTTCCCATTCCTTCTGGAAATTCATTAATGTTACACCGATCCAAATCAAGTGTCTCAAGACTTTGCAGATTTTCCAAAATAGAAATATCACCCAAATCAACACAGCTAAAATGAAGAGATCGAATATTATTCAACGACTGAATTGATTGAGGTAATGATAGATTTCCATGATCAAGAGATAGATGAAAATCACGAAGACCACAAATATTTTCAAAAAATGAATTTGGGATTTCGGTTTTCTCATTGTGCCAATCACCGCCGTCCCTTTGCAAGATGACAATTAGCATCTGGAGCTTTGAACTATCTAGCTTACAGGAAAGCCCGTTCTTTAGCTTTCCTTCCCATAACAAATATTTAAAATTCTTCTCCCTTTCAACCAATTTCTTTTGATTTTTATCATACAACTTTATTGTTTGAATCTCTTTGTTTGCTATCCATTGGGCTGCATCACGAACCAAGTCATGCATTTTCACTCTATCACCATCGATATCCAACAATAAACAAGAATCTAGGAGTTTATTTTTGGATCTAACTACTTGACTTCGAGCATCTTCGTAGCTGCCATAATATTCCCCAAAAATTCCTGCTCCTATGCCAAGTCTGATTAACCTTTCAGTAGGAATTTCTTCATCTTCTCGAAATACAGAACACAAAAGGAATAGTCTTTTGGACTTTTCATCCTTCATATTATCATAACTAAACTTCAAGCGTTCATATATTTTAACCAAATCACCATCATCATCATTATCACCAGTTTTGTTTATTGGCGCATGCTTCTGCAAGGATTTTAAGGCCACATCCCAATCTTCCTGACGTTGGTTTCCCATCAAACTACTTGCGATAACAGCTATTGCAATTGGTAATCCTTGGCATTCCTTTGAAATTTTAATACCTGTGTCGAGCAAACTTTTACTTGACATTTCAGTCAAACCAGCATGTCGTTTGAACATTTCCCATGCATCGTTTTGAGACAAGAGCTCCAATTTGATTGTCTTACTGAATACTAATTTGTTGCATACACGCACATTGCGTGTGGTTACAAGAATTCTACAGCCTTTGTGATTGTCACTATATGGAATCCCTATTTCTTCAAAATTAATATCTTCCCAAACATCATCCAATATTATAAGGATCTTTTCACCATTGGTTAATCTTTGCAATAGTTTTTTTGGTCGGTCTGATTCACTATAGCCATTAAATATCAATCCCAAGGGTCCAGCAATATCATCTTGAATCTTTTTAATATTTGGAGATAATGACACAGTCGTATCAGTAACGTACGTAAATTGTTTGGATTCCTTAAGTTTCTTACCCACTTCTGTTGCCAATGTAGTTTTTCCTGTGCCCCCCATCCCTTGCAACCCGATTATATAATTTTTTTCATCTTCCAGTGCATTCAAAAGCTCGTTATATTTTAATACTCTGCTTTCAAAAGAAATATAATTTCGGAATGAATATCGTTCAACACCTGGAAGAGGAGCAGGAAGACCTATTTTAAGTTCCTTTTCATTATCCAGAAATTCTTTGATTTTTTCTTTCTTATTTGCCAATTCCTTTCCCCTTCTGTATCGCCATATACAATCTGGACATAACCCAAAAAAGCATTTTTGTTTTGTTTTGGAGTCTTCTTGAATGATCTTATCAACTTGTCCTTCCCAAAAAATAACATCAGCTTGAACATCTTCCCCACTTCTTTTCGCAACTTGAACACGTTAAACTCCTTAGCAATGCAAGTGAAACAACATATATAACGTAATTCTTTCAGTGCTCTGTCTATCAAATTCTCCACATTTTTCTTCGCATAATCAATCAGAAAATCTGTCATCTAAATCATTTTCAATAGGTCAAAGTTACGGATAAATGTTCAACATTGCTTCAATAGATCAAAATTAAACATAAATGTTCAACAACACATAAAGTTAAACGAAATATTTTGGATTTGAGGTATATAGGTGATGACTCATCATGGGACATCCATATTGGATAAAGATTAAAGAGCAACCACACAAGTAAGAGACACACCCTAGTTTCACCCTAAAACCTTAAAGCTAGGATTATTTAAACCATAAAAAAGAAAATATTAATTGGGGGTATAAGAGATAGTTCAACGAAATCTAAAATATAAATAAATTTACCACCAAAACAAAACACGAGGAATAATAAGACTAATATAAAATCTCGATAAAAATAAATAAAAACAATAATATATTCACTATGAAACAAATAAAATATCCATAGAATAACCAACAGGAATCATGTAATAACTAATTATGATATATTTGATGTAATTGTTTATGACAATATGCAGAACAAAAAGAAAACTATCTATGAAGATACAATGATTTTGGGTTATAAGCAAATATTAAAAAAAAAAAAAAGCAACCATGTGATTGTTTTTTACCTTATTTTTATTTCCAACACTTTCAATGCAAACTCAAGTTGAATGAACAATCAATCTTCTTCTTTCTCCGATATAGAGTGCTTACTTCGGTTCAAGTTCTACAGCAAACAAAAAGCAGCATATATATATATATATATATATATATATATATATATATATATATATATATATATATATATATATATATATATATATATATATATATATAGTTTAATATGATTTTAAATTTAATTTGCTAACATAGAATATAAAATAAATTCAAATGGATTTTTATTAATTTATAAATTGAAAATATAGTCCTTAACTTCTTTAATTCTTATGAAATTATGATATCAATCAATAGAGAAATGAGATAAAGGACCATCTCTGTTGAATGAACTAAGAAAAATGAGATACAAAGTATTATATATACAAGTAAGACATACCAAGAAATCAACAAAAACTACAAAATTTAGTTATAAATGTACTTTTAGAATATTGGTTGGACCAAATTCAAACTTACAAAATCCACTTGTAGAATGAGGAATATGGCCTGTTAAAAAATTATCCGATTCACAACTAAACATTATTACAAAAATTAAAAAAAAAACTTAAAATAGTATTAAGATACATTTAGAAAGTAATTAAAATACATAAGATACGATATAGATATATATATATATATATATATATATATATATATATATATATATATATATAAGAAAACTATAAATTTCACAAAAAAGCAAATAATGAGGAAAAAAATACCACAAGTACGGGATGTGTCTCTGGCACGGGTGCCGGAACGCAATGTTATCAAATTGTGGCCGCTATGAAACAATCATTCTATATGTAATCTAGTGTTATATTGATTTTAGGTTATGAGAGACTTGTTATTTTTGACTAACACATTATATTTTTAAAAACTAGGTGACAGCTAATTTTAAAAATTGAAAAATAAAATATAAACTCATGATTGGAGTTCACCTTATTTCAAACTTTGAGCTGAAGTGGTATGAAGAATCTTGTGCTAGTTTCAACTGCAATTCAATTTCTCCTTTCTCTTTTGGTTTCTTACAACTCACATACATTGTTTTATAGAGGAGAAAAAACAGAAGAATGGAATAAAGTAATGTAAGGAAGAACACGAAAAGTGCATTCGTTGAGTGATGTAAACAAGTTAAGCAAAGCATAACTTGAACTTCCTTCACAAAATGGCATTCCTCTATATTAATTGGGATTTACAAAATGTAAACTTTTAATGGAATTATTTTGTCATTTTATCTTTTGTATTAATATTAATATAGAATATAACAAATAAAAAAAATTATGACTTCATGTTTATAAATATTTGAAAATATAACTATTTGAAAATTTATAGTTAGGTGTGAAAATATTTTTGGTTTTATTTTTATAATTTTTTTATTTTATTATGAAATATTATTTTCAAGAAAAGATATTTTCAACTTTAATTATAAGTTGACAATAAAAATGGAAAATATTTGTTAAGAAATAAAACTTTTTTTACCTCTAATATAAATTTCAATTTAGATGTCTTTTCAAATATTTATAATCATGGAATTATAAAACCAATTCGTCGAAACTAAAAAATAAATTGCAAAAAATAAATTTTAATGCAGTAAATGATAAAGGTAAAGAATTTAATTCACAAAATTGAATGCAAATACATACATTTTTAGAACAATATTTTCTCACTAAACATTTGGGTACTTTGAGTTTGTAGAATTTGTAGCAAATTAAGGACCCCTAAAACTACAATTGAACATTACTTTTATACTAGTTCTAATATAACCGTCTGCAACAGTCGACTCAGAAAATTACACCATGTCTTGGTATCCATGCAATCTTCCTTCCCGACAGACTTCTACGTGTTTTGGAATAAGTGTCTGATCTTATCCGTTTGTGTCTCGTTCAACCTGTGGAGAGTAACATCATATTGAAAACTCAGAATTTCACTAAGTCCAAAACTAACAAATCCCTGGTCTTTAACTAATTGCTTGGAAATTCAACCAAGGTCTCTAATTGCTTGGAAATTTAACCAAGCTGAAATACCTCTCTAAGACCAACAAAAATACATATTTTCTAGACCATTGTGGCTCTTATATCTTTGGTTGAATGCTACACTCAAACCAAATCTAGAAATAACGATTTCAAAATATTTGATGGAAGAGAATGATTGCAGAAGCATCGAAGGCACTAAACTTGCCCTAACTACCCCATACGACACTTCTTCACAAATAATGTTCATGAAGCACATTGATTTGTTTCTCGACTCCAAAACCTTTGTTCGACCATAGAACCCTTCATGGATAGATGCGTTGGCCTAACCTGGTTTTGAAACAAGTTTTCTGGCGTAACTTCCTCTACTGCCGCAATATTCAATGTTGTTCGGGCAACATTTTTGACCTCTGCGCTTTTATCCACTCACATTAAGACAGGGTCATATTGTCTAGGGTTCATAAGTTACCAACCCAACTTAATGGAAGGCAGTTTGGTTTTAGCCAAAAGTTGCCAAAGTCGCTATATACTTGGGAAAACGACATATGTTGGTCAGAGAAAACGTTTTCCGCTCAAGAGTATAGGGATTGCCATCAGTTCAAACATCAACAGGTTTTCAAACTGCCTACATTACATTTCCAACCTTCCTTTTGCTACACAGTGGAGTTTGATAATTGGTGGTCGGAATATTTTCAAGGCAAATTTTCTGAAGAAAACTTTCGCAAGAGATTGTTGATTTCCTTTTCCAACTTGCCAGAAAGTCTTGAGAAAAAAGTAGGTATATGTTAATAACTTCACATTTTTTACTCTTCTCTATTCGTCTCTTCGAATTCTCATATACCTTCATTTGAAGGTGAAACTAAAACATAAGGTGAAGCCAATGTTGAAGGCCTAACCAATGCTGGTGAGGCCCCAAAAGAAGAAAATGACCGAAAGAAAAAACTAAGTATTTTCCCCCATTGTGTGTTAGCTAATTTTGAGATGATTCTAACATGTCACTTTCTTTTCAGTGTAAAAAACGTGACCCAGACTCCCCCTAACAACCACCAAAACCAAAAACAAGAAATCCACCGAGGCAGCATTAACATGGGTATGCATATAATTTTCTTAATTTCTGGTTTCGATCATTTGGTAGAACTAACCTCCCAACACTTCTCAAGTTGCGCCGAAATTGGCAAAAATTTGGGATGAGATCGAGAGTTCCAATGACAGTGGCAAGACTCTGATCTTCTCGAGACCTAAACCCAAAATTTCTCCATAGCCATGCTTCAGCAAGATGAAACGTACAATCCAAAAAAACAAATCCTCCCAAGGAAAAAGAAAACAACCTCGATTGTTGGTCTTTCTGATAATGAAGGAAATGACTTGGCCAATCCTAATGACAAGGCAAAGGACAAATAACCAAAAGGTCTCCCAATAAAAGAAAAAGAGACGAAAGAACTTGAGGTATTGCTTTGCACAAGATGGCTTCAAAAAAAATTGTCTATGAATTCTTCCCAACTCCACTAACCATTTCTTTATTTTTAAGGGACCACCAGAGTTACGTGAGAATGTGGTGGACAAATCGACAAGTATCCAACATTTGACTCCCACTTAAACTTACTCTCTCATACACTGGTCGAGTTTTATTAACTCTAGTCTTGCGTATGTTCACCCAGAGATCAAGCCATCTGGTGAGGATGTAGGCATTTCTAAAGAACCAAACCCTGAATTGGAGGTCGATGTTAACCAACTATCTCATCAGCGGATTGAAGAATTCGACCCTAGCTTTCTTCCATGACAATTTTTCCTAGGATGATTGAAAAACTTCTAAGAGTTCAGAGAAAGTGGACGAAGAGTAAGTTAATCCTAGTGTCGAAGCAGTTCCACCAGAGGGGGATGGTCATCCTACCGATGTCAAAAATAATCACGCTCAGCCTATCAGTCAAGATTTGTCATCCAACACTTCGCTTAGCTAATAATAAATTTTGGTCATCAAAAGAAAAAACACTACATAAGCCTTAAGGAGGCTCCTGAAATAGAGTAGGCTTTCGATTGGCACAAAATCAAGTTCTTCTTATTCTCTAATGGTTGATGCAACCGAAGGCCCCATAAACCTCTTTGAAGTCGACCTTCTCAATGCTATCGAAGAGGACACTCAACTTGGCGTAGATAATCAGAAGTTGCTGGCTGAACACAACAAACAAAGGTTCCTAGACTCCATGGTCCATTCTTTGTTTGACTTAAAAGCTTCTTTCGATCAGGTTTGTCGAGATATTAACCTGAAAAATACCTACAACTCCAAACTCCAACAAAAAGAGAAGAGATTACTGCAGCTTAGGACATGAGTGTTGCTTCTAAAAAGGAGGTCGATAAACTTGAAAATAAACTTCAAGAATGCCTAGACAAAATGGCCTTCTTCGGCGATCATATTTTAAGTCGTCATGCCTGAATTGCTGAGATGAACTGAGAAATTACAAATCTAGAAGAACAGAAAACTGAGCTTGAATGGGACAAGGCATTGCCCACCAGGGAGACCATTGATCAAGAAGCTACCAAAGGTGTTGAACACGGTGAAGTTGATCTCCGACTAGGAACTAAGGTTGATTATTTAGAAGAGGCTAGTGACCTTCTGAACCCTAGACTTGCATTCTCCAAGACCAAACTTGAAGACTTTAGATCTAGATTTCCTGCTTAAACGTGTACTTTAGATCTAGGTTTCCTGCTTAAAACATGAATGCCAATTTGGTGTTTCGTATTTATGCTTATTATTTTGTTAAAATTTGAATTTCCTGTAGCATAGGATTGTAACTTTTCAAATAATTACTATTTAATCTCAAGATTGGACGGCCACGTGCTAACTCTTTGATCTCATAAGCATTATTCGAGAATGCTCGAATGATCCAGAATGGACCTTCCCAATTAGGCGACCATTTTCCTAAGGCCATATCCTTTCGATCCATAGGCAAAATAACTTTCCACACACAATATCAGGTGGATAATGTTTTAATTCTAACCTTCTTATCATAGGCCTTAGCTACTCACTTTTTTTGTCTTATCAAAACATCTAATGCAGCTAGCCTTTCCTCATCCAAATCGACCAATTCATCCCACATCATACTCCAGTAATGTTTAAATGGTATCTCATTTTTTCTTTAAATCCTCGTCGATTGCAGATATATTTCGACATGCAAGACAACATCATGTCCATATGTTAGTAAAAAAGGAGTAGCATTTGTTGCTTCCTTAGGGGATGTTTGACATGCCTACAATAATTGCTCCAATGTTTTACGCCAATTGTTTAGCTTCTTCCCCACATGCTTCTTGATTAGACCAATTATGATTTTATTGGTTGCCTCGACTCGGCCATTTGCTTAAAACACCCTTTTGAAACTTAATTACTAAGTGTTGCTTAAAATAGTTAAAAAAACAAAAATTTAAATAATAATAAAGAAAATAATAAATAATATAAAAATAAAATATTTAAAATTAAAAAAATTAAAAATTGATTAATAAAAAGGATTATTAATTAAAAATAAAAATTAAATCGATTAAAAATGAATAACCGAACTGGTATCGACGTGCTCGAAAAATAAAATGAATGCACCAAAAGGATCAGTGCGGAATAAACGACTCGGAAAAATACAGCTTTTGGTTAAATTTTGAAATAAATTTTCCCCGGTTAAAAGACTCAACTTATCAAAATGCGAGCAAAAAGCAGACAGAAAAATTAAAACGAGCACGTCAGGTTAAACTACGCGGAACATAGATTAATATAACTGAATTTTGCAAGCTCGATTTGGAAACTTTTCGTCCACTGATTTTACGTATAGTTGACTTTTAGTTTGACCGATTCGACTGTAAATCCAACAAGTTTATTATGGCTGATATATTGGGCCTTATGTGTGATGAAAAACATGATAGGCTATGTAATTGATGCAAAACAAAAGAAGGTGAGATCTTAGGGTTAAAAATTAGGGTATGATACTTTGGGTGTCATGAGAACATTATATTTAAAGAGTGATGCAAACATTCAAAATGGAAAGTTCTAAGGCGGTAAGCACTCCTCTTGCTACTTTTTTCAAGTTGGGTTCAAATCCACGTTCTTCAAACGAAGATGAGTGCATTACATGCCTCTGCAATCAGAACTCCTCCTAATCACACTAGGGATCAATTTTCTAATGTTGTTGTGCCCAATTCCACAAGTGAATCACCTGGTACAGATAAAAAGGTCACTCAAATTTTAATACATAACCTATGTAATTCAGGAGGGCCCACATTATCTTCAAAACATCATCCTATCTCTGGCCAACCTGCTCTTGACCAATTGCCTACATTGTCAACACCTGACCTGGCCATCTGTTAATAACTTCTTTAGGTAATGTTTTTACTCCTGTCAATATCTCTACTATAGAACGTGACAACACTTCTGCACACTCTTAACACGCAAGTACTGCAGAACATGACAATACTTATGCACACTCTAAAAACTCAAGTACAAAAGTTTGTACACCACATTATCCTGAGGATAATGAGCTTACTCCCATACCTCACTAGGCCTGCCACCCTGAGAGTAATAGATTGAGCCTAAACCCTAGTGCATTTAAATTTCCTGAGGATAATGCACTCTCTACTTCCTCAATCATGGGAGCTACATGTAAGCCACATTTATCCTAACAAAAGAACCAACTATAACAGAGTAAAAATACCATAATGCAAAGAAAGCTCTAAGCCTCCCTTCTTGGTCTAGTTAGTTAATCTCTTCATCCTTTATTCCCATCTCTGATTCGTCTAAATCACATTCCATCATCACAAGTAAACTTTCTCCTCATCATCTTCTAGAAAACAATCACCTTATGCTTAAAAATACAAAATTGATAAGTTAAAACCTAAAGCTTTTGTTTCCCATATTGAGTCTGAACCTACTTAGTCAAGCAGGCTTTAACAAAACATGAATGGGGCAATGCCATGAAAGCTGAGTTCAATGCTTTACAAGCTAATGAAACTTGGACTCTAACCACCTTTGCACTTGATAGAAAAGTTGTAGGTTGTCATTAGGTGTTAAAAATAAAAGAGAATGCTGATGGTACTATAAACAAACACAAAGTCAGACTAGTGGCTAAAGGATGTCATCAAGTACAAGGTTTTGACTTCATTGAAAAATTCAATCTAGTGATTAAGCCCACAACTATAAGATTCATACTTACTCTTGTTATATCATATAAATTGGATGTTTAAAAAATCAATATTAACAACTCCTTTTTGAATGGTACATTGTGTGATGAAGTCTATATGACTAAACCCCTTAGTTTAGTAATGTGAGTGTTATCTACAAATTCCACCGGGTTTTGAATTATGTCAAACATGGTAGTATATCGTAGAATTTTTTATATCGGACGGTATCAACCTACATTTAAATGTTCATTTGTCATTTGAGCCTTAGGATGCATAAAAAAGTGTCCTTGAACAAGTTTGATAGGTCTTATGCATGTCATATACATCAAAAACCAAGTTTTGTGTGTCAACATAACTGCATAAGCCGACCTATATGTGATCAAGTCGACCTATGGAAGCTTTTGCTTCAGTAGAGCTCGGCACATCCAAATTTCAGGTCAGCTCAGATGCTCCAAGAATGAAGACTGTAGGCTCTGCCCATAGGTCACCTCACAGGCTGACCTGAACATCTTCATAGTCCAACCAATTGCTTTCATAGGCCGATATATGCAACTTCAAACTTGAAACTTATTTTTGCATCTTATTTTAATAGCATCCTCTTTACCTATTTCCACATACACATATATATATATACTCATACATGCACATTTTCTAGTAAGGGTCTAGAGAGTAAAACCTAAACAAAACCAGATTACAAAGTTGCTCATCATCTTCATCCTTTCTTCTATACATACACACAATTGAAGAAAACGTCCAATTAAGTTTGGTGTATCCGAGAATATTGGGTTGAGAACTTTGTGTGTTTCAAATAAGTAAACAAAGGTGAGGTTTTCCTTCAAGATAGGTGTTATTTGAAGGTTTTGGATAAGATCACATCAACACAAATTCGACCGAATGAAGGCCTTGGGACAAAGTGGGTTCCTTGCAAGGGAGCAGTGAAGCTAGCAGGAATATACCCAAGCGCATCGCACGCTCGATGTATAATAGAGTCGCCATCGTACTTTATTTATTCCAAAAGGAAAGGGAAAACATCGATAAAACCTAGGTGAAAGAGAAATGGGTAAGGGAGTCGGTTATGCGAGGGGAAGGTACTAGCACCCCACGCATCTGTCATACTCGACAGGAACCATTCTGCTTGCTCCTAGGCTCAGATGGGTGATCTATCTGAAGGCTACTCGCGATAGAGGGAAGGAAAAAGAGAAAAAAGAAAGTGCTCGCGGAGGATTAGGGCCCTTGTGCCTAATTATCCTCATAGTGTAATGAGGAACTCAGAGTTCCGTAGTTCATGGAACCATGGAAGAAAGGGAGAATGTGGCTCGCCAAGATTCGCAATCTTGTGCTTACGTATCCTCAGAGTACAATGAGGAATTCAGAGCCTACACAGTTCGGAGAACTAAGATAGAGAAGTAAGGAAGTGGTGTCAAAACCAAGAGATAGAATAAGAGATAAGAGAAAGGGTGTTTTAACCGAGACTCGGTGGTTAACCCAAAGAAAAAGAGATATTGGTTTACTGGGAAAAAGAAAATGGTCTTTGCTGGGGAAAATAAAAAAAAAACCGGTCTTTTAATTGACAGGCAATGGTTAACCAAGATAAGATATTCGAACCAAGAGAAGGTTGATAACCCCAAAAAGGACTCGGTATGTTAACTAACAGGCAGTGGTTAACCGAAGAAAAAAAAGAAGTTAGTATTTGAACTAACTGGTAGTGATTAACCAATAAAATGGGGTAAAAACTCCACTGGGGAGAGGAAAATTAGTCTTTTAACTGACAGGAAGTGTTTAACCAATGAAATGGTTGTTTGAACCAAGAGAGGTGTTTGACCCACTAGGGATTCGGTATTTTAACTAATAAATAGTCGTTAACCAAAGAGAAAGGAAAGAATTGGTCTTTTAACTGACAGGAAGTGGTTAACCAAAGAAAGCGGTGACTTCACTAGGGTAGAAGAAGATTGGTCTTTCACCCGACATGCAGTGGTTAACCAAGAAAAAGGTATTTGGTCTTTTAATTGAGGGATGGTGATTAACCAAGAGAAGGAGAGAGACTCAATATTTTAACTGACTGGCAGTGGTTAACCAAAGAAAAGGAAGTTGGAACCAAGGGAAGGTTGCTTACTCTGCTGGGGATTCAGTATTTTAACTGATAAACAGTAGTTAACCGAAGGAAAAGGAAATTGGTCTTTTAACTGACAGGCAGTGGTTAACCAACAAAAGGGTGTTGAACTAAGAGAAAATGTTAACCCCAAAGGGACTCAGTATATTAACTAACGGACAGTGGTTAACCGAAGAAAAAGGGGAGCTAGAGAGATTGATTGGTCCAAAGTGTTAAAGTGAGACTTGCCAATCAAGTGATTTGAATTGCACCAAAGTCTATGGCAATGAGAGCAAATAATGTGTACAAACGAGTAAAGATGTCTCACGTACAAGATACTCTAAGAAGAGGTAAGGACAAACTTACACTCATCCTTTCTCTTGTACTTAAGGCTCATGGCGCACAATTCGTATCGAAACTGACAAGTGTTGGTGAGCTCCTTCATTGTCGTCTGGCTCGAAACAGGATCAAGAAAGAAGGGAAATCTAAGAGATCCTAAAGAAGAGGGGGGAAATTAATCAATCAAAACAAGGTTTTGATCAATTAATCGAAGGGGAGAAAATGCCAATAATCTTTCAAGCGAGTTAAAAGATTATCAAAGCAAGTGTGGGAAGTAATGTTAAACAAAATTAAATTTGCTCAAGCAAGATCAAATCTAATGCATCAAGTTGAATTGCAAAGCATTAACAATGACAAGCTAGCATGCATTTTTAAGCATAATCATGTTAACACATAAGCAAAAATGTGCCAAAAGTGCTTCAAACATGTGGTAAAATTGCAAAATAATCAAAGAAAATCATGCAATTAATTAAGAAAAACTTATTGCAAGTAGGTACTGACCTAAAACAATGGCATTGGCATCAATATAGACAAGCAAGGGAAAGTATACAAGAAAAGCATGCAAAATAGTCCCAAAATTGCAAGAAAATGGCTAAAAATGTCAGGTGTAACCGGTTACCTGAAAAGGTGTAACTGGTTACACCATGCACAAAAGTGAGTTCCTAGAGTGCAGGCCAGGGGTGTAACCGGTTACACCAAATGCAGTAACCGGTTACACCTGTAAAATAGCAAAAACAAAATTTTGAAAAGCACTTTTCGGAATCACTTATTGCATGTAATAACAGTGTAACATATCATGGAAGCAAATGCAAAATTCATGTTAATTCAAAGCAATCAAGAACTAATAGAACCAAGCATGCAAAGCAATTATCCAAGTAGCAAAATGTCAATTAAGCACTACATTGCGAAAACACGGAATCAATCGAAAGTGATAAGTTAAGTTAAATTCACCAACCTACAAGGTTGGGATTTGCCTTGGCAATTGTTATGATCAAAATGTGATGAAGAGAAGCTTAGAAAACCAGAAAATCAGATCTTTAGCAATCTGTAGCAAGAAAATCGAGAATAATGCGATAATTGCTTCGGATCCGAATTTGCACCAAAACTCCTTCAATAATCAGCTTCCAAGGCTTGAAATGAAGTGTATGTTGCCGTTGTTGCAGAATTCAGTGATGAAATGGAAAGCAATTAAGGCTTAGCACAAAGAATATCAAGCTTCAATGTAAAGCTTGCAAAGATTTAATGGTGAAAGAGCTTTTGTGAGGTTTAGGGAAGAAGAAGGTGATTATTGAGAGAGATTGCTGCAGAAAATTCAGAGAATGGAGAATGAAAATTCAGAGCAAGATAAGAGAATGAAGATTATAGCCAACGTCCTTGCATCAATGTGAAGAGTTTTCTTATATAGACCATAGGCTTTGAGTGAATGGAGGTTTGGAACTTGATTCGGAGGTAGTTAAATGAAGTTTGACATTTGGTATGGAGTTAGTTAGACCCAACTCATTGAGTTGGGGTCTAACTCAGTTAGTTATTAGTTGACTCCATTGGGGAATCCCTATGCAACTCAAGGATCACTTGGTCCAAAATGAGTGGGAATGAGGGTGCATGATGAACCTTATTGATGATGAGGTATTGGAACAAATGTAGATGATATTTTAGTATGTCTAGAACCTTCCACAAGATGCTAGAATGATGTGTGGCAAAGGAATGGGACTGAAGTTGCTGCAGTGTTAAAAAGTTACTGATATAGGCAAAATTTAACAGGTGTAGCCGGTTACATGAATCCTGGTAACCGGTTACCACAATTAAAACGTGCCTTCCTTGGGCTGGCAAAAATGGTGTAACCGGTTACACAGATTTGGGTAACCGGTTACCACAAGTAAAAATCCACTTTTTTTGGCTTGGGATGAGGTACTTTGGCCATGGTTCCGTACTTCGACCCTATGCTTGGATAAATAGACATAGAAATCATTTTGTTTGGCCTGTATTGATGCTTTGACGGCTTTGCTAGGATATGACCAATCATAGCCTTGAGACTCTCTGTGAGTTTTGGATATACCTGTAATAAATCCATAGATAAAATGCTGATGTGTATGCTTGGAATGCAAGTGCACATGTTTATGCAAAAACGTAAAAAGGGGAGGTCAAATATTGGGGTACGACAAGTAGCACAAGATGGTGAATTGTGTTCGGGAATCTTGGGTTTCAACAAGTTGCGTGCTCAAAAAAATCAATGGATTGGAGTCACATTGTTGGTCACTTGATTAAGCTTTGATCAAGGATTTGAAGGTGGAAGAATCAAAACAAAAAAATAGGGTTTTTGGGGTTTGCATTCTTCATCTCTTGTATAAACTATTTTGCCAAGAAAAGGTTAATTGCAATTATCTCAATTCGATTTGAGTTGAGGAGAGACGTACCCATAGCGAGGCTGATTGAGGAACTGCCTAAACAAATCCTGCTCTCTCTCTCTCTCTCTCTCTCTCTCTCTCTCGTATCTCTTTATTGCTTTAATTATTGATTTCGTAATTTATCAAGTGTATCTTTGTTTGATCAATTCGATTGGAAATTGTTTTTCAATTATAATTTAAAAGTGTTGTTGTTTATATAATCATAATCTCTTTGATTCTGATTGGCTTTTAACATCAACAAAACGAATTGAATTTCGAATTGCTATTGATTGCATACCAAGTGTTTGATAAATTGTTTATGCGTATTTTTAATTGATTTTTTGGTTCATTGGAAATACGAGTTACAAATAGCTTTGTATTTAATTGATTCATAGCTTGATCATTGTTGAACATTTACATTCTTTATCATTCTGTTTGGTTTGAGATACGTATATAGCTTTGTGATAGTAGGTTCAGTTAGACGATTCGATCTGGGTCGTTTTTCAACTGTGCAGTATTTTTGAAAACAGATTTTTGCTAAAGGTTTTGGTTGTAAAATTTGTAATCTATTCACCCCCCTCAAGATCAAAGTCTATTGTCTTACAAGTGGTATCAAGAGCTCTAGTTCATTCTGTACTTGAGATATATTTCGTAGAATAATGGCTACTGAATGTTAGGGTGCGTACAATAGAGCACCAATTTTCACTGACGAAAATTATGGCTATTGGAAGGCTCTTATGCATATACATGTCAACTACGTTGACAAAGGTATATGGGACGATATTCAAAATGGTCTTAATGAAATAACCATGACCAATGAAGGTGTTATTGCACCTAAACCAAAAGTATAATGGAATGCTAATGATTGGAAATTGTGGTCACATGATTGGAAAGCGAAAAACATTCTCACTTCCGCTTTGGGGGTTGATGAGTTTTATCGTGTTTCTCATTGGGAGACCGCCAAGGCTATCTGGGATGCATTAGAGATTGCCCATGAAGGTACAAATGATGTCAAACAAGCTAGGATTAACACATTAAATCAATAGTTTGAGTTGTTCCATATTGAGCATGGTGAAACCATTGCGGATATGCGAAAAAGGTTCTCACATGAAATAGGTAATCTGGTTTCCAATTAAATAGCTACTAACAAAGTTTTGAGGTGTTTAAGTAGGGAATAGCAATCGAAGGTCACCGATATTAAAGAAGCAAATGATCTTAAGTCACTTGATCTTACGGCTTTGTTTGGTAAGTTGGAAGAGCACGAGCATGAGCTTACTTTCTTGCCTAAATACGAAAAGGAATATGAAAAGAGATCGAAGAATGTGAAATGGAAAGACAAAGAAGAATGGAATAAATCCATTGCTCTAAATACTTCTAGATCAAGACCTTCTCAAGATGAGTAAAGGGAAAGTGAATCTAAAGATGACAATGAATCCGAAGAAGAACATATGGGACTGTTCATAAATCGAGTCAATAAATACACGTCAAAACATGGTGACAAATATCCCAATAAGTACCATGATAAATCAAGAAGGTTATCAAGTTACTTAAAAGAAGACGATGAGAGAAAAAACAGGAAGTCACAAAATACGTGTTACAACTGTGGTAAACCCGGTCACTTTAAGCCGGAGTGTCCTAAAATCAAGAATGAAAAAGGTCGTCGCAAAACGTCTAGAAAATCTAGAATTTTTTTGTCAAGTGATTATATCTCTACTTCAAGTGATGAATCATCCAAGCTTTGCTATGTGACAAACAAAGGAGAGAAAAAGGTTTTAAGTCACTCTAAACTTCAAGCTTCTCATGATTTATCTTTTTCTCAACTTCAAGAGTCTTTTGAAAATCTACAAAGACAAGGCATAGATGCCTTCAAGAGATTATCTTCAAACAAGAGAATTATCTCTCATTTGGAAGCTAAGATTGTTGAAAATGAAAAACATGTGGAAGTGCTAAGGAAATCTAAGTCAGATATTCTAGAAGATTAAGATGAGGATCCGAAATCTTTGGGGTTTGGCTGTGAAACTTTTCATATTTGGCAAAGGGAGTCAGGGACTCTCAAGGATAAACTGGATAAGGCTTTGGAACCCAAGGTTACTTTTACTATGGATACTTCCAAGTATGATATACCATCTCATAATCCATATAGAAGGTATAGTTACATTAAAAAGGATCCAAATAGAAAAAGGTTGCCTTCTCTTAACTCGTATTGTCACTATTGTTGCAAAAAGGGACACACCATTGTAAAGTGCAGAATTAGGAAGCTTTTTGTTCCTAAAGGTGCCTTTGAATAGATGCCTAGATACAACCAAAATGTTACTAACCCACAAGGACCCAATGAAGATTGGGTACCTAGTGTCGCTACCGCGAAAAAACAGCCGACAAAGACACAAAGTTGTCATCGAACTTTATTTATCCCAATTTGGAAAGAAAAACATCGATAAAACCTCAGAAAGAGAAACAACATGGCATCGCAATGAAATTCAAGGTTTGGGACTCGATTACGCAAGAGGAAGGTATTAGCACCCCTCGCGTCCATTGTACTCAATGGGATCCACTCTTGTTGTTCTAATCAAAGGGTGTGTATATCTAAAAAAACCTACTTGCTAAGAGAATGCGGGAACAAAAAGGGAGAAAAAAAAGGGACTTGGTAGGATCTCGCGATCCTATGGCTACATATTCCCTCTTACAATGGGAAAGTCAGAGTCAACGTAGTTCGGGGGACTACATGTGAAAGGGAAGGTTGCTCGCCAACGGTTGGGGCCCTTGTGCCTACGTATTTTCAACAGGGATGAGAAATCAGCGCGTCTGTAGTTCGTGGGACCATGGGTTGCTTAGTGTTTTTAATGGACAATGCTAACGTTAGCGTTCCAGCAATTTAGGTGTTTGCCACTCGTTATCGGGAGTCTTACGCGTTACCTGTTTGCGGTAGAAGAGAAATAACATGCCATTTTTGAAAATGGTTTGAAGAGAAAATCCTGAAGGACAAAATAATTTGAATTTGTTGAAGTGTTTTAAAGAAGTGAATTGAATTGGTTTGTAATGCGTATCGTGATAAAGTCTATGACGATAAAAGCGAGCACTTTATACGACCGATCCGAAATGGCCCGTAAAGCTCACTAAATGAGGTAAAGAGAGACTCCCGCTCATCATTTCCCATGTGCTTAAGGCTTGTGGCGCACTATACACATCATATTTATTAAGTATCTTGAATTGATTAAGAGAGAGAAGAGAAGGACGCAACGCAAAATCTATGGGAGACTTGGCTCTAGATGTTATCATGCAAAATGGTCCTAAGGTTAGGATTAGAAGACTATTCTATCCTAATGTTGTCATGCAAGATGGCCCTAAGGTTGGGATTAAGGAGTATCTACCCTAATGTTGTCATGCTTGGATCAACAACCTAATGTCTATCCTACTCCACTATTAATCAAAAATTAAGTTGGACTAGGAACCCTAAGGGAACATGCAAGAGCAAGCAAAAAAAAAAGCTAAGAAGAAATACAAAGAGCAATATACGATAACACCTCAATCAGAACAACAGTGTATTTCCAGCAACAACACAGCAGCATTTAACAGCACATATTTTTAGAACAGGCATGATGCAACCACAACACTAGGATGGCAGGGTATGACAATGCATGAACAGGACAACGATGTATGCCTCAGCAACATGAGTGCATTCAACAAGAATCAAGCATGAATTAACATGAACATGTGTTATGCAAGATCAAGCAAAGCATGTAAACATGTATCACAAAATTAATCAATCATTATGAACATGCATCAACAACTAGCAAGTGTATACATAATTCAGCATTATGAACATGCATCAAGAATTCAACAAATCATGAGTATGCAATAACAAGTAAGTATGAACATGCAATCAATAATCATGAATCAAAGATTCACATACGTACTGCAAACGGAGGCTAAGCAACTCTAGAAAATTCCACAAATATTAAACATATCAAGTCATGAAGATTAAAAGTGGAATGGGAATCAAAATAAGCTCAAAAACATGCTAAAAATACATTCTGCATAAGGTGTAATCGATTACCTGATATGGTGTAATCGATTACACCATGTTTAAAATTTGAAAAATAGGCGCAGGCGAGGGTGTAATCGATTACACCACATGTGTTAATGGATTACATCTGTAGAAACAACAGAAAACCAGTTTTCATAAGCACTTTTCCAGCATCACTTCAATGATCAAATTCAACATGTAAAAGCATGCAATTGTACACAAAAATCACAACAATTATGATCAAGTAAGCACTTATTGAATAAATCAAACATCAACAACATCAAGCAGTTAAATCAATAAATCAATCCACACAAAAATCACAAGTATCTAAATTGTGAAAGTTGCAAAATAAGCTAAAATGAGTTTGGATCTAAGAATCACCAACCTACAAAGCTGAGATTTGCTTTGGTAATTGTTGCAAACAGGATTTGATGAATTAAGCATAGAAAACCAGAGATCTAAGAGATTCTTCGCAAGAAAAAATGAAGAACAATGCAATAAGCTAGAATTTCTCCGAAATCACTTCAAGAAATTGTTTCCAAAATTCAGATCTAGATCCAAATCAACTTCTACTGCAAAATCAATTAATGGAAAAGCAATGTGATGAAGGTTTAGCTAAAGAATTAACAAACTTCAATAAAGAATTTGTTAACTCTAATGATACAGCTTTGGTAAGGTTAGGGAATGAAGATGAAAATGGAGATTTGAAAAGTGAGAGAGAATTTGAGTGGGAAGTGTAGAGAAATAAAAAAATGAATTGGTACGAATGAATCCTCTTGGAATGGAGAAAATTTGTTTAAATATGGTTTAGGTATGGAATGAGAATGAGGTTAGGAAATTCGTTTTGAATGAGGATTATATTTTTTGGTTTGGAATTAAGAGTGGAAATTATTTAAATTATGGAGGGAAAATGAAATTAATTTGGAAATAAGCTGATATTTTGCATCATCTAGATCCTTCCACTGGTGTAGAATTGTGCTAAGAAATTGAAATGAGTTACAAACTGCTACGGTGCTGAAAACCTACTGTTTTTGGCGAAAATGACTTGATGTAATCGATTACATGAAATGGGGTAATTGATTACATGTTCAAAATTTTGAAAAATGGCGCCTTTTGGAGGGGGTGTAACCGATAATCATGATTTGGGTAATCGATTACATCAAGGAAAAAATGCAAAAATCACCTTGTTGTAACCTGTTCTGAGCCCGGCTTTGCATCTGAACCTTAGCCACTGATAAAGCCCTTGAATAATACCTGAAACATGATTGATAACTTGTTTGGTACAAAATCATATGAACCACATTCTTTTTGCTCTCGATTCTTTTTGCTCTCGATTCTGAATGCCACTGAAACACTCTCTGAAATAAAGAAAGCTCTGAACTGCGAGAAACACGCTATGATCCCATATCTTAGAAACCCAATGCATGATTAAATGCATATGGAATGTGTATGGATGCAAAACACAAGCCAGCTAAGGCTAGAAAACAAAAGGCAAATTTTGGGGTGCAACATTGCCCCTATTCAACTAACTTAAACCTGAAGGTATGAACAGTGACGCCTTTCAAACATGCTAGGTGTAAGGGATTGAATACCAAAAGAACCGAAAAATTTGCACTCTGCACGGGAAAAGACAACTCCTCTAGGGAAAAGAACAAACAAAACCGCTAAGAAAAGAGGAATCATCACAAACGAGTGATAGAGAATGATATGCTCAATGCGGACGGGGATTGAGAATGAATAAAGACGAGTAGTGAAAAGAAAATGAACACGGACGAGTGTTTAAGGTCAATACGGAAGAAGTATTGATGAATCAAAATAAACATAGATGAGTGTTTAGGGTCAATATAGACGAATTATTGATGGAAGGAGAAAACATGACAAATGTTGCTGAACAATATAGAAGAGGGGCGACTGCACCGAGGATAAACACGGACGAGTTTTGAAAATCACGCCAGACGAGTGGCGCTCAATACAGACAAGTATTGAAGAAACTGAAATAAACACGGACGAGTGTCTAAGATCAATACAGACGAGTATTAATGAGTTTGAAACAAACACGGATGAGTGTCTAAGTTCAATATGGACGAGTATTGATGAGACTGAAACAAACATGGACGAGTGTCTAAGATCAATACAGACGAGTATTGATGAGTTTGAAACAAACACGGACGAGTGTCAAAGATCAATACGGGCGAGTATTGATGAGACTGAAATAAACAAGAACGAGTGTCTAAGATCAATACAGATGAGTATTGATGAGTTAAAAACAAACACGAACGAGTGTTGAAATTCAAGGGATAAACACGAACGGGTGTCTATCGAAGCTTGATATTACGAAAGGATCGAGATCAACGGATCTAATACACGAATGATGGGATGTAATAGAACCAACCGCCAGATGAATCTTAGGGGATAAATTGATTAATCTACCACCCAGTCGAAGGATAAGAGGACAAACATTCACAGGGAGACGACTCTGCGGGGAAAAAAGAACTTACGGACAGACGATTCTGCAAGGGGATAAAGGAATCCTAGACATACAGCCCTGTTAGGGGAAAGAAGACAAGCTCAAGGTAAGATTGACGAATCTATAACCCTAAGGATTGGTCGAAGCATCCATTTGGGGACAAAGCTAGCTGCTGTCTCTGGAGTTACACCAGTCCTTGATAGGGAAACAATATGGAAAGGATGGTACCAAACCTGGCTTATGCTTTGCATGCATGTTTGAAAAATGGTGTATTGTTCCATACGAATGAAATTGTTACGCATCTGAGGATGTAATGCAAGAAATGATTATGAGATGCAGAAAGGGCACTCCATTGGGGAAAGTGCAACAAACGAGTTCGTTGGGGATGAAACATTTTAATCTTTACTCTGCTAGAGAACCTATCTAAAATTCCACTATGTGGGGAAAGCAAGAACAACAGTCGACTGCCGGGGAAGGGATCATTGACCTGTTGGGGATACCAACCACTATTGGTTTCCATCTGCTGAGGAAATTAATAACCAACAATGATACCAACTCCGTTGGAGAATAATACCATGAACATTACTCTATTGGGGAATAATACCGAGCAAACTGTTGGAAATGCCAATAACCGTTAGGCTTTACCCTGTGGGGGACTACCATCTGATCTACTCTGCAATGATGACAACTTCATTGGGGAATTCTCGTCGAGAACAGCTTGTGAGGGGAAAGGAGCACTTTCTTCCTCACTGCCTACCTTGTCCAATCAAATGTGTCGGCCACTTTACTCTACTAGGGATAAGGAATCCCCATATTGCTGGAGAAACAAACTTTCTTGGAGAGCACAACCCACCCTGACCCTAGCTGGGGAAATGACGTCTTCAAGACCCTTGCTGGGAAGAAACAAGCAATTTCGACCCTGGATGGTGAAAAAAAACTTCAAGACCCTCGTAGGGGAAATCAGTCAGAACTTTCATAGTACACTGTTGAGGGAGACACGCCCTTAGCGGTCCTTGCCGGGGAGACATACACAAGAAACTTATACCTTCTCGAGCTTCCAATTTCCTGAGTGGTGCACTATAAGCTATGAGAGGAAAACGATCCTGCAAAAGGTGAAACAACTAAATAGTATCCCAGGTGTCGTAACCTAAAATTTGACCTCCCCTTTTTGCCTTTTTGCATAAGCATCTACACTCGCAAAACAGAGTCATCACGCCATCAATACAGTATCCCAGAGTCATCACACCATTAATACAGGCAAAATAGAAGGATTTCTATACCTATTTATCAAAGCAAGGGGTCGAAGCACAGAACCACGACGAAAGCACCTCATTGCAAGCCAAAAAAACACGAAATTTGCATGTGTTAATCGATTAATAGGATCATGTTAATCGATTAGACCTGCAAGTTTTGTTGATATTTAGTGATTTCTCAGCACTACAACAACCACTACTTTTCTCCTTTGGTCTACATCATTTTAGCCTCTTGTGGAAGAATCTAGATATGTGATTACACCAGAAAATAGTAGCTACATTTGCTCCACTACCTCACTATCATTAATGTTCACCATGCACCCTTATTTTCAATCATTTGAACCACTTAATCATTCAGTTGCATTGGGATTCCCCAACCGAGTTAACCAATAACTACCTCAGTTAGACCCCAACTCAGTGAGTTAGTTCTAACTAACTCCAAACCAAGTACCAAACCAAATTTAACTACCTCCAAACGAAGTTCCAAACTTCCACACACTCCAAGCATATGCTCTACATAAGCAAACCCTCAGATTGATGAAAGGGATCCTAGATCATTCTCTCATTTTGGTCTGAATTTTCACTCTCCATTCTCAGAATTTTCTGCAGCACTTTCTCTCTCAATCATCATCTTCTTCCCTAAACTTCACAAAAAACTCAATCTCCATTAAGCTTAGTAAGCTTTGTATTGAAACTTGTTATTCTTTGATCTAGACCTTCATTCCTCTTCATTTCACTTTTGAATTCTACAGCAACATCATCGTTTACTTCATTTCAAGCTTTGGAAGATGATCATTGAAGGATTTGTGGTGCAAATACGGATTTGAGGCAATTATCGCGTTATCTTCTGGTTTTCTAAGCTTCTCTTCATCACATTTTGATTACAACAAGTACCACGACAAATCTCAGCCGTGAAGGTTGGTGAATCTTGCTTAATTTATCATTTTTTTTATTGATTTCGCATTTTTGAAATGTAGTTCTTAATTAATGCTTTGTTACTTGAATAATTTATTGGCATGTTTGATTCTATTAGCTCTTAATTTCTATGAATTAACATGAATTTTGCATCTACTTCCAAACTATGATCCACTGCGATTGCATGCGATGAGTGATTCTGAAAAGTGCTTTTCAAAATTTTGTTTCTGCAGTTTTTACAGTGGTAATCGATTAACACTAGTGGTGTAATCGATTACACCCTTGCCTGCGCCTCAGAACTCCTTTTTGGCATTGTGTAATCGATTTACAGCATGATGTTAATTGATTACACCTGACAACTTTTACAAAAATCTTGTTGTTTGGGACTGTTTTGCATATTTTTCTTATGCATTTCCCCATGCTTACCTATATTCATGTCAATGACACTATTTTAGGTCATAACTAACTTTCAATAACTCTTGCTTGATTAATTGCATGATTTTCCTTTATTATTTTGCAATTTGGTCACATGTTTGAAGCACTTTTTGCACATTTTTGCTTATGTGTTAACATGATTATGTTTAGTAATGCATGCTAGCTTGTCCTTGTTAATGCTTTGCAACTTCAATTTGATGCATTAGATTTGTTCTCTCTTGAGCAAATTTAATCTTGTTTAACATTATTCCCCACACTTGCTTTTATGATCTTTCGACTTGCTTGGAAGATTATTGGCATTCTTCTTCCCTTTGATTGATTGATCGAAACCTTATTTCGATTGATTAATTTCCCGACTCTCTTCTTTAGAATCTCTTAAGAGCCTCTCATTCTGGTTCCCCTGCTGAGTCGGACGCCCACACAACCAGTTAGAGCACTGTCCAAATTGCGTTGTTACTCTATTGATTTCAATTTCTGCACTACGCTTTTATTGATAGAGAAGGAATGAGAATGGAGAATTCCTACCCTCATTTTGACTATTTTTGGTAGGAAACAAATGACCCTGTGCCTAGAATAGTCATCTTCATCCCCAGATCACAGCGTCTCCTAAGTCGATCCTTGGTTACTCATTCCGGCCCCGAACCTCCCTCTTCCTTTTTGGGTTAACAACCTTCTCTTGGTTCAACACCCGTTCTTTTGGTTGATCACATTCCGTCTGTTAAAACCAATCTCCCATTTTGGGTTAACAACCTTCGCTTGGTTTAACACCTATTCTTTTGGTTGATCACAATCCGTCTGTTAAAACCAATCTTCCTTTTTGGGCTAATAACCTTCTCTTGGTTCAAGACCTGTTTCATTGGTTGATCACCGTCCGTCGATTAAAACACAAATCTTCTTCTTCCCCAGCACAATCGTACTCTTTTCTTTCTTTGGTTAACCACAATTCGTTTGTTAAGATACCGAATCCTTAGTGGAGCAAGCAACCATCTCTTGGTTCCAATCTCCTTTTCACTGGTTAACTACTGCCATTCAGTTAAAAGACCAACCTCTCCTTTTTTTCGGTTAACCACAGTCCACTTGTTAATGTACCGAGTCTTTTATTGGGTTAACACCTTTCCTTGGATCAACACCCTTCTCGTTGGTTAACCACCATCTGTCGGTTAAAAGACCAACTTCTATCCCTTTTTTTGATTAACCACAGTCCTTCTGTTGAAATACCAAACATTTATTGGGTTAATCACCTTTTCGGTTAGAACACCCATTTCATTGGTTAATTACTGCCTATCAGTTAAAAGACCAATTTCTTCCCTTGCTTTCATTAACCACTGCCCGTCAGTTAAAACACCGAATCCCTTATAGGTCAAACACCACTTTTTTGGTAATAGCACCCAATTCCTTGGTTAAGCACTACTTGTGAGTTAAAAGACCAATTCTCTTCTTCCTCAGTAGAGGCAAATTGCTTTTTTGTTTCCTTCTCCCTAGTGGAGTCAAACCCCTTTTTCTTGGTTAACCACTGCTTATTAGTTAACATACCGAGTCCTTTTATCCCCAGCAAGATCAAGTCCTTTTCTTTTCCCTAGCCAGGTTTATGGGTCTTTTACCTTTCCCCAGAGGAATAGTTTCTCTCTTCTTCTTTGGTTAACCACCGAGTCTCGGTTAAAACACCTTTATCCATACTCTTTATCCCATATCTCACTGCTCCTTGTCCCTTTTTCTTACTTTCAACTCTTAATTCATATCCCTTGGTTTCAACACCATTTCTTTGCTTTTCGCTCTTGGTTTTGACACCCTCACCCTTTTCTTCTCCTGACTTTATTCTCCGAACTACGTAGGATTAGAATTCCTCATTACACTATGAGGATACATAGCCACAAGATTGTGAAATCTTGGCGAGCCACAATTCCCCTTTCTCTCCCCTGGTTCCATGAACTACAAAGTTATGTATTCCTTATTGCGCCATGAGGATACGTAGGCACGAGGCCCCCAATCCTCTGCGAGAACTTTCTTTGTTCCTTTTCCTTCCTCCTTTGGCGAGTAGCCTTTAGATAAATCACCCATCTGAGCCTAGAACAAGCATAATGGTTCCCGTCGAGTATGGCAGATGCGTGAGGTGATAATACCTTCCCCTCGCATAACTGACTTCCTTACCCGTTTCTCTTTCCCTTGGGTGTTATCGATATTTTCCCTTTCCTTTTGGAATAAATAATTTTTTGTGATGACTCAGTTATACCGCCGAGCGCGTGATGCGCTCATGTATATTTCCTCTAGCTTCAGCTGGAGACTTGTGGATGAGAGGATCAGAGCTATTGAAGGCTTTTCCACTTTTGGAATGGATGCCAAAGACTTATGTTTTGTTCCAAATGTCGTGTTGCCACAAAAGTTCAAAATTCATGAGTTGCCAAAATACAAAGGGTTGAGTTGTCCTCGAAGTCATGTGACCGTGTATTGCAGAAAAATGGCATCTTATATTGACAATGATGAGTTACTGGTGCACTGCTTTAAAGATAGTTTATCTGGAGCTTCATTGGACTAGTATATGGGGCTCGAGCGTAACAAGATTCATTCTTGGAGAGACTTGTCAGAAACTTTCTTGAAACAGTACAAGTATAATCCCGATATCCCTCATACAAGGCTATAACTTCAAAATCAGTCTCAATGGAAAAATGAAACCTTCAGAGAATACGCGCAAAGGTGGCACGAAATGGCCTCTCGAGTACGACCCGCTCTCTCTGATACAGAGTTGGTTGACATCTTCATGGGGACATTACAAGGGTTTTATTACGAGAAAAATGGTGGGAAGTTCATCATCGAACTTTGCTGACATTGTGACTATTGGTGAAAGAATCGAAAATGGGTTGAAGATTGGTAATATTTCTGGTACCACTACTCAACAACCAACCAACAAGAAACCTCATAATAGCTATACAAAGAAGAAAGAAGGTGAGGTGAATACTGTAATGGCAAAATCCCCTCCTCAATATCAGGTTCCTATGTCTCCTATGCCATATTATCCATATTTGTATGTCGTTGCTGCCCAGTATCAACAACCGCCATATCAGTATCAATCGTAACAATAGGCTCAGACTTATCAGAATCAACAGTAACAACGTCAACAATCTCAGCAAAATAACAGAAATCAACAAAACCACAACACACAAGGGAATAACAACAATCAGAGCAACAACGAGCGCCCAAACTTTGACAAAATTCTTGTACCGTACACATAACACTTTCCTTATCTTGTCCATCAAAGGATAATTGTACAAAAAGATATCGCACCTGCAATTCCTCCTTATAGCCCGAAATAAAATCCTAATGCATCTTGTGCTTACCATTCTGGGTACATAGGATATGCTATTGAGGATTGTATTGTTTTCAAGACCAAAGTGAAAGAGCTAACTGATCAGAAGATCCTGACATTTGCTGAAGAGTGCCCCAATGTGCAGACTAATCATTTTCCTACTCATGGTGGACCGGGGGTTAATATAATTGAAGACAATAAAGGGGATGAGTTGATCAAAGATGTTGATGAAGTGAAAACTCCAATGACTATTGTGTTTAAGAGGTTGAATGAGCATGGGATTCTAATGGGTCTTCACGAGGAATGCATTATCTGTGAAACTAGTCCTAATCAATGCCGGAGACTGAAAGGTTGTGTTCAAATTCTGATAAACAGAGGTGTGGTCTAGTTTACTAGAACCAAGTCTGTTGAGAAAGTAGCTACCATTGAACTATTCATGATCATCTACATAAAAGTTCCCGTGGAAGCTCCAAAGAAAAAAACTTATGCCTTTTACTATTTGTGTTCCCAAACCACTCCCTTATCAGAGATCTAAATAAGTACCTTGGAAGTATGATTCTACTGTATACCCTGGGGGCCGAGAAACACAATTTTCTGAATTTGAGATTGTGAATATAATTGTAGTTGGAGGTATGACTCGTAGTGGACGAGTGTTTGCTCCAAAGGTCACTTCAAAGCCAGTGCAAGTGCCAACTTTCATCTCTCCCAAGGAGAAGTATATTTCAACAACCCCTGGGGTACAACAAGAGGCATCTACCTCTCTGTCAGTTTCCGTGGTACTAATCACTCTGTCTGTGGATGTTGCAAAAAGTAAAGAGGTAACTGCTGATGAAAATCAAGAATTTCTCAAGTTGATTAAGAAAAGCGATTTCAAGATCGTGGATCAACTGGGGTAGATACCCTCAAAGATTTCAATTTTGTCCTTGCTTATGAGTTCCCCTACTGACCGTTTAGCCTTATTAAAAGTGTTGAACGCCACCCATGTAATGCATGACATCACTGTTGACCTGTTTGATGACGTGGTTGCCAACATAACCGCGAGTAGATATTTGGTTTCAATGAATCTGAGTTACCTCCTGAGGGGACCATACATAACATAGCCTTACACATATCAGTGACTTGCAGGGATACCTTGCTATCTCGTGTCCTCGTGGATACCGGTTCTTACCTCAACGTTATGCCTAAGGGCACGTTGAGTCAATTACAGGTAGAAGGGAGTGAGACGAGGGCTAGTGCTTTAATTGTCATAGCCTTCGACGGTTCTAAAAGGCCGATTATCAGCGAGGTAGATTTTCTAATCAAGATCGGACCACACTTGTTTACCGTCACTTTCCAAGTGATGGACATCAACCTTACTTATAGCGGTATATTAGGTAGACCGTGGATCCATGCCGGTGGGGCAGTTACTTTCACGTTGCATTAGAAGCCTAAATTCATGTATGACGATCAGTTGGTTATTGTCTGCGGTGAAGAGGATTTGTTGGTAAGTGAGTTATCATCCTTTTGATATATCGAGGCTGATGAAGGCATAGTTGAGGTGCCGTTGCAATGTCTCAAATTCAAAGATATCGGCTCTGCTTCTATCAATCAAGGTAAATTACTAGAAGTGACCTTATCATCTGCTAAGAGTGCAAGAAAAGCTCTTGAGAAAGGCAGCCTTCCTTACTGGGAGCAAGTGGTAGATATGGTGGGGAAGCATGATCATTTCGCACTAGGTTATCATCCCACTCAACAAAAGCAACTCATGTGGTCAAAAGAAGTTTAACCTAATCAAGTTCAACAGTGCTGGTGAGGAAGATTGTGAATTACCATATGAACTAGCAAGGCTCCTTGAGCACGAGCAGAAAGAGATTCAGTAACATAAAGAGCCAATAGAAGTCCCCAACCTGGGTACTGATGAAGTCAGAAAAAAGGTCAAGGTTGGGGTATCTCTTGCCAACCATGTACACTCTGAGTTGGTCAAGTTATTGCAAGAGTATGTTGATATTTTTGCCTGGTCTTATCAAGATATGCCTGGTTTGGATACTGTCATACCCCAAATTTTGACCACTTAGATTTCCCATCATTGTGCAAATCATCATCACAATATGGAGGAACCATCCTACCTTGTCAGTCTCCCCAAAGATGGGTGAGCACTCACTACAATCAGAATCAGGGTTTCAAGCCCTCTTTGAGTTCTTAGACAAAGGATCAATCAAGGAATGACATGATCTTCAACTGTTGAATCCTCCGATTCTATCACCTCCAGTGGAAGGAATACCACTGATCATTTACCTCACAGTCCTAGAGGACTCGATGGGATGTGTACTTGGCCAACAAGACGAAACCAAAAGGAAAGAGTCTGCCATTTACTATTTGAGCAAGAAATTCACCGACTGTGAAACTCGGTATACGATTCTCGAGAAAACTTGCTGTGCTTTGGCTTGGGCAGCCAAACGTCTTCGCCAGTACATGATTCGTCATACTACTTGGTTGGTCTCCGAAATGGATCCAATCAAGTACGTATTTGAAAAACCTGCTCTCACGGGAAGAATTTCCTGTTGGCAGATGCTGTTATCAGAATATGACATAGAGTACCACGCTCAAAAAGCCGTTAAGGGAAGTATTTTAGCCGATCATTTGGCTCATCAACCGATTGACGATCAAGAATCAATCGGGTTTGACTTCCCATACGAAGATGTCATGTATCTAAAAATGAAAGATTACGATGAACCGCTACCCAGTGAAGGGCCAGAACCAGGATCCCAATGGGGACTAATCTTTGATGGAGCAGTTAATCATTATGGGAATGGAATTGGGGCAATCATTGTTACCCCTCAGGGTACCCACATTCCTTTCACTGCTCGACTTACGTTCAAGTGTACGAACAACGAGGCCGAATACGAAGCTTGTATTATGGGTCTCGAGGAAGCTATTGATTTAAGGATCAAAAACTTGGACGTATACGGTGACTCAGCCTTGGTTATCAATCAGATAAGAGGAGATTGGAACACATACCAATCAGGATTGATTCCTTACAAAGACTATGCAAGAAGGTTGCTACCTTTCTTCGACAGAGTTGACTTTCATCACATCCCTCGTGATGAGAATCACATGGCTGATGCATTAGCCACTATCTCTTCCATGATTAGTGTAGGTCAATGGAATGACATACCTAAGATCGACATAATGCGCCTTGAACGACCCGCTTATGTCTTCGCGATTAAAGCAGTCATAGACCACAAACCTTGGTATCACAATATTAAGTACTTCCTTCAGAAACTGGAGTACCCACCTGGGGCATCCAGAAAAGACAGAAAGACCCTCAGAAGATTAGCTGGAAACTTCTTCCTGAGCGGTGACACTCTCTATAAGAGAAATTTTGACATGGTCTTGCTCCGATGCGTCGACAGACCAGAAGCAGACATGCTTATGAAAGAAATTCATGAAGGATCCTTTGGCACTCATGCCAACGGACACGCAATGGCGAGAAAAATTCTGAGAGCAGGGTATTACTGGTTGACCATGGAATCCGACTGCTACAAGTACATGAGGAGGTGTCACAAGTGTCAGATATACTCTGACAAAATTCATGTACCGCCATCACATCTTAAAGTTCTTTCTTCCCCATGGCCTTTTTCCATATGGGGAATCGACATGATTGGCATGATTGAGCCTAAGGCTTCAAACGGACATTGGTTCATTCTAGTAGCCATTGACTACTTCACCAAGTGGGTCGAAGCAGCGTCATTCGCTAATGTAAACCGACAAGTGGTGGTCCGATTTATCAAAAACAATATCATCTGCCGTTATGGTGTTCCAAGCGAGATCATTACTGATAATGGATCTAACTTGAACAATAAGATGATGAAAGAGTTGTGTGCAGAGTTCAAGATCGAACACCATAACTCATCTCCCTACCGACCCAAGATGAACGGAGCGGTAGAAGCGGCCAACAAGAACATCAAGAAGATCGTTCAAAAGATGGTTGTAACCTACAAAGACTGGCACGAGATGCTTCCCTTTGCTCTTCACGGTTATCGCACAGCTGTCCGCACTTCAACAGGGGCTACCCCTTTCTCTCTAGTGTATGGCATGGAAGCAGTGCTCCCCATAGAAGTAGAGATCCCGTCAATCTGAGTACTGATGGAAGCTAAGCTCAACGAAGCTGAATGGTGTCAAAGCCGACACGACGAACTGAACCTGATCGAAGAAAAGCGAATCACGGCACTATGCCACGGTCAGTTGTATCAACAGAGAATGAAGAGGGCGTTTGACAAAAAGGTCCGACCTCGTGTCTTCAGGAGAGGAGACCTCGTGCTCAAGAAGATACAGTCATTTCTCATTGATTCTCGGGGCAAATGGACCCCAAATTATGATGGCCCTCATGTGGTCACGAAAGCTTTCTCAGGTGGCGCCTTGAGACTTGCAACCATGGACGGAGAGGAATTTGCCTACCCCACGAATGTTGATGTAGTCAAGAAATACTTCGCCTAAACTAAAAAAAAAAAACGTCTCGGTGGATTGAAAACCCGAAAGGGCGGTCCAGGAAAAAGTTAGAGACATGAAAAAAATCATCCCGGTGGATTGGAAACATCAAAGTACAATCCAGGCAAAAATTAGGGATAATGGCAAGTAACTACGTCTGGTCAGGTTAAATTCCCAGCAGCAGTCGTACTTTCCATCAGGAAAACTCCAGTCAAGGTCATTTCGACAGAAGCTCAGGATGCTCCGAATTCAAAGTTGGTAGAAGGATAGTGGTCGTTATGTTTCAACGTAGCCCTTTTCCCTGTAAATTACCATTTTCAAACTTTGTACATACTCAATGGAATCACGCGTTTGCCTGATCTCCATCTTATCAATAAAATTTGAGCCCTTGTGCTTTTGTTTGTAATTCTCATTTGTTTTAGCTTTACAGAATGACGTTGTTAACATAACTAACGATTCTTGAAATAAAACAAAAATGAATTTACTTGTTAAAACTTTTTCTGCTTTTAAAATAAAGATGGCAATTTCTTTTGACTGTTGAACATCAGAAGAACATCAACCGCTTCTCCAGAAGTAAGCGCACTTCAAAGTGCAGAATCAAAGTACTCCTTCTCGACTAGTACGTCTGAATGAAGGGATCAACTGTGTCAGAGACCTTGTTTCATCTGACATACCTCGGCCGAGTTCTCATCTCCTAAGTCCGACCAACATAGCTCCCCGCAGGGACTATCTCTCCTAAGCAAGGTGGAATTGCTATCTTGAACCAGTGGTACTTCTTCGTTCCCAGCAGTGGCCGAGTATCCAGTCATGTTCATCTTTTTGTATGTCGCGTCAGTTTTGTCAGCATAAACATACATACATCATGCATTATTGATTTGCATTCACATTTCATATTGCATCACTATCACTTGAATTGGTCTTATCCTGTCGTGATAACCGTCCTCTCAATCGAGTTTGCCAGTTCTTGCCTCGTCAGGAAGTATTATGGCCGATCAAACTCGTCTCCAGTATATCTTTAGATCAGAGTCGGCAATCGACCACTTTGATAATTTGAACCTCTGAAAAGCCAGAGAAGCGTTCAACAGATGTCACTCTTCGCCATTGAAGATGATATCCCCGCTTTCCCGGATTAAGGAAAATCCACAGAGAAAGCCCTTTAGTCGGAGTTTCTGCAATACGGCAGTTTTTCTCCGAAAGACCGTTGATGAAAAAGTCATCGGCACCTCAAAATTGGACCCCATCATATGGCATTTCTCCAGGAAGATCCCGAGAAAAGTATGATGTAAGATCCCGAACGACAACAGTCTCTCAAGAGACCTATTTTCCCCCCAGTAGAAACAAATGGCATCTCCAACAGAGAAGTTTGTGCAACTCTACAAATCAGACGACTGGGTTCCCCAGCAAGTCTGACATCAAAAGTTTTTCCTCCAAATGGCATCTCTCTAGGAAAATTCGGCGAGAAGTTTGAGGAAAATCGCTACGCATAGCGTCCCTTGTCAGTTAAGTTTATTGACAAAAGAAACTTAGACCAGTTCCTTGGTAGGAAACTAGGATCGAGGGGAAGTTTAAACCAGAAACTAAGACCAGTTCCTTGGTATGAAACCAGGATCGAGGGGAAGTTGACAAAAGAAACTTAGACCAGTTCCTTGGTAGGAAACCAGGATCGAGGGGAAGTTTACTTCAGAAACTAAGACCAGTTCCTTGGTATGAAACCAGGATCGAGGGGAAGTTGACAAAAGAAACTTAGACCAGTTCCTTGGTAGGAAACCAGGATCGAGGGGAAGTTTACTTCAGAAACTAAGACCAGTTCCTTGGTAGGAAACCAGGATCGAGGGGAAGTTTAAATCAGAAACTTAGACCAGTTCCTTGGCTGAAGACCAGGATCGAGGGGAGGTTTATTTCAAAAGAAAACTGAGACCAGTTCCTTGGCTGAAGACCAGGATCGAGGGGAAGTTTACCTTTTCTAGGCATCATTGCATAGTTAAAGAAGATGAATGCGTAAGCTACCATTCATAACCACCATCAAAATTTCGGGTATTCCGATATTTAATCCTCTTGCACCTCGAATGCCCGAATACCTTCGTCATTCACACCTTCGGGTCCAAGATGATTAAATAGGGGCATCTGTCATACCCCAAATTTTGACCACTTAGATTTCCCATCATTGTGCAAATCATCATCACAATATGGAGGAACCATCCTACCTTGTCAGTCTCCCCAAAGATGGGTGAGCACTCACTACAATCAGAATCAGGGTTTCAAGCCCTCTTTGAGTTCTTAGACAAAGGATCAATCAAGGAATGACATGATCTTCAACTTGTATAGCCTCTCAAACATTCATAATGGATCAAAAAGGACTCCCACTTCAAGGATTAAGCACAAGGATGCTCCCTTCTAAGTGGATCAAGCCTCAAGATCGCCAGTATCACCAAATTAGGGTTTTGATCGATCAGGGCCTCCAGATGGAAATTTTCATCTGGGAACAAGCCAATGATCCAAAACATGGCCTAATATACTCCATGGAACCTCATGGACCCAATCACCAAGTCAATTTTGCCTCAGGGGATGCATACATCAAAAATCAGGAATTAGGGTTTCTTGACCTAATTCACCCCTAAGCTGACTTTTGAGACAAATCTTGAACCAAGACCTCAAGAGAGGGTTTGAGGGTCTCTAATGACCTATATTGATCCATTTGGAACAATGGATTAATACAAGAAGCTTGAGCAACAAGTCTCAGTTTCATCTGCACCACAGTTAGGGTTTTAAGGAAAAAGTCAACTGTAACTTTGACTTTTGACCAGGACATGCTCCCAAGCCCTAAGACATGCCTCAATATACCCTATGACACCCATGGAACATGTCCATCAAGTTTTATTTAGGTCAAGGACATGATTTCCTGAGGAATTGCACAGTTTGGAATTCATCTGATAAAAAGTCAACTGTGCACCAAAAGTCAACTTTGACTTTTTAAGATTTTTCACCAAAATGGATTTTTAACCCTAAAATGATGTTTATGTATGATTTGAATCATCATTCATCAAGAAAAATCAAGAAAAGTTGGATAACTTGTAAAAGGGGTAACCATAAAAACTTAGAAATTTTTCTAAGTTAAAATTCAAATGGCTAAGGTACCAACTTTGGAGGATCATAACTCCTAAACCACAAGGCCATTTTTTCTCATACAAAGATGGATTTGTAGCCCTTATTACCCTCTACAAAAACTTCAACTACAAGTCATTCCAATTCATTAAGGATTTTGAATTATGGAGTGATCAAAGTGGCTGAAAAGTGAAAATGTCACTTTTTCCAACACTTAGTGAAATTATCACTAAGTCAGAATCTGCCTTCACTTTTTGCCAAATGTAGGGAGATTTTTCACTTGGATTCAAAAGGGATCAAAACCAAACATGTTCAAACAGTTGTTGTAGCATGTAAGGGCTTTCCAAAATGGCCAAGAACATTGCCAAATTCCATTTGAGTCATGAGATATGATATTGGAAAGTGGCCTTGCTGAAATCTGTCAAAGGCAAGACAGAATTTGCAAATTGGCTCGATTTGCCAAAATCAGCCAAATTCAATTGCTCCAATCCATTTGGACACCTCATAGGATTGAATCCAAAGGGGACAATCCCTGAGCCAAGCCAAAGTCTTGGGAACAAGAAATAGCATGTTGAACCTAGAATGGCCTAAATAGGGACAAGACTCCAAATTTGGATTGAAGCATTCAATGGAAGCATCAAGGTGGCATGGACTGAGCCATTCTCAACTGAATTCAGTCAAGACTTATCCAAGACCAAGGGGACCAGCAGCCTGTGCCCTAACCTCTAGTCAATGGCTAGAGAAGACTTGGATTTCCATTGATCAACTTTGGCCAAACCTACTTATCAGCTGCCATTCACTATTGATCCCAAAACAAACTTGCTCTACTATAAATAGAGCTCATTTGTGCTCAGTTTAAGCACACCAAAGCCATCAAACAGATGCTTTCCTCAAAATCTCTTTCTCTTGGCAAAAATGCCTTCTTTAGCAAGGTAACTTTGGGTTTTTGAGTTTGAGAGCAATTCTACACAAACCAACACACACACACACCTCATATACATCACATATGAGATGATCAAACACTTAAACATCAACTGGAACACTGATTTCTCAGAATCACCAGTCAATTGCTCAAGGTTTTAACTAAGGTGCAGTTGAGATGCCACAGGTTGATCCAGCCAAATTCAATCAAGTCCAAGCACTCAAACACACTCCATAGGGTATAGGGAAGCTGTTCAGATCATCACCACTCATCTGTAACACCTCCAAATCAAAAATCACCTTGCACTTGCTGCCACGGCCTAGAGGTGAGCATAAACTAGGTCATCTCTCAACCCATGCATATTTCCTCGCACAATACTTTTGCCATATGTTCATAATCATGCATGGAATGTTTCCCCTTAATCAATTTCATTGTTTGAATCGTGTATCAAAAATCCTAGCCTTCAGGCCAAAATTAGGGTTCTTGATGTTTCTTCATGATTATTTGTTGTATGTTTAATTTAAATGAAATTAAATGCCATAGACATGATCGTGAGGTTGAAACGAGTTGATTGGTATGTGGATTGCATGATATAATCAAGTATTCCATGAGATTGAGGAGAATTTGCAAATCTGCAGAAACAGAGGGAGGGCGCGTGTTCTTCAGCTGTTCTTGGCGCCTTTTTCAAATATTTGAATATTTGAATTTTGTGATTTTATTTAATTGATTCAAAAATTAATTTCTCTCTGAGTTTTAATGATTTTGAGTTGATTCTTTTTGTAATAATTCACAAAAATGATAAAATATTTTATTTTGTCAAAAAATCCCAAAAATATTATTTATTTTGTATAATTAATATTTTTGCAAAGAATTAATGTTTTAAGTGTTTTTAACATTTGAAATATTTTTTCCATCTTGATTTTGCAACTTCTAATGCTTTCTAATTATTTTGTAGGTCAATACTTAATTTTTGAAGCATTAATCCAAGATCACAATTTGTTTTTCATATGGAAAACAATTTTGATCATTTTTAATTGAATTTTTATTCAATTAAATACATTTTGAAAACAAATTAGGGTTTTGGATTAATTCAACCCTCATAAATCATTTTCAAAACTCTTTGGGCCTCTTGAGAGAGTGTAAGACCCAACTCACTTGTACAGAAATCATTTTGGGCCTCATTCGTTGTATAAGTCCCTCTGTGCATCTTCAAATAAACAACGTGATTATCATCCGTTGAAAAATCATCTCGGCCTCTCCTTGAGCTATAAGACCCATTCAAAACTTTTTGGGCCTCTATTAGAGTGTAAGACCCAACCCCCTTTTAACCAAATCATTTTTGGGCCTCACTTATTGTATAAGTCCCTCAGCGTTAAAAGAAAACCTCGGCGCGATCGCCATTTTAAACGGAAAAATCAATTGGGCCTACCCTCGTGTTATAAGCCCCACTCTTTTTCTTTAAACTTTTTGGGCCTCTTGAGAGAGTGTAAGACCCATCCCTTTGTACAGTAAACCATTTTGGGCCACAGTCACTTGTATAAGTCCCTCTGTACAAATTCAACAGTAAAACCCTGGGCCTCTCCTTGAGCTGTAAGCCCCAAATCTTTCTTTTTCAAAATACTTTCTCCTTTGATTTTGAATATACTGTTGTTTTAATCTTTCTTTGTTGAACAACTAACCAACAACATGGAAGCTCTACAACCGAGTAAGTGGTTATTGCTTTCATTTACTGCTTTATACATATAACTGTATTGTGGGGCTGCTCACTGTAAGTCTCCTTTCATAAACTCGTATCTACTGTGTAATAATAGTATAGATATTTAGAGTTTCCCCGGCAACTACGTCTAGAACTAGGTAAAGCCGTTTCATTTATTCGTAGAAATAGACAGCTAGATCCCCAATAGGAGCACCAGATACAGTCTTCTCTTCGGCTGTCCTCCTTAGGAATCGTCAAGAAATTCTATTCCCCAGAGATGAATTATTCTCGGTGAAACTTCTCTTGAATTTCTCCAAACCTCAAAACTGTTCACTTAAATCCTCTTCAAAAGTTAAAAGTTACTGGATAGTAAACCTAGCACGTTTACCAGTAGTTTTATCTTTAAAAGAGTTTTCTTGAACTTTTCTTTGGTTTGGGACCCACGGGCTTCTTAAAAGCATCGGCCTCCTCTTGGGCATCGTACAAGGACCCCCAGGCTTCCTAAAAGCAACCCCGTCTCCTCTTGGGCTTAGTACAAGGACCCTACGGCTTCTTAGAAGTATTCACAGCCTCCTCTTAGGCTTCGTATAATGATCTCTTCCTTCGGGAATGATAGCCTCCTCTTGGGCTTAGTACAAGGACCCGTCGGCTTCTTAAAAGTTTCCCGCCTCCTTTGGAGCTTCACACAAATTATCCCGATGACCTCCTAGAGGTATAGGAACAGAACCTAGTCATCCTCATAGAGCAGTCCTTTCATAGAGTCTACTGCTGTTTCTCAAAACATAGTACAATAGATAAAACTCTAGACTTGGATAGTCTAATCTCCTTGAGTCTCAAAGACATTCTCAAGGGACCTCTTCGTTAAATAGGAAGAAAACCCGTAAACTCGGACAGTCTCGATACCCTTCGGATTTCCCGCTTCCTTAAAGAACAGGAATAACCTGAACCCTTGGAATTAAACCCATGAGTACAGTGTTGCTCATATAAGAACTGATTTTCTCTTTCAAAATCGGTACACTGGACCTGTCACTTAACTGAGACAAAACATAGCCTCCTCTTAGGCTTTGTATAATGATCCTTCCCCAGTGGAAGTCAGCCTCCTCTTGGGCTTTATACAATGATTCTCCCCAGCGGAGCAAACCCTTTTAGCCTCTCTCTCGGGCTTTGTACGAGACACATATCAGCCTCCTCTTGGGCCTTATACAATGATTCTCCCCAGTGGAGCTAACAATTTTAGCCTCCATCTCGGGCTTCATACGAGATACCCAAAAGATTCCCCAGCGGAACCAAATGTTAAGCCTCTCTCTCGGGCTTTGTACGAGACACACAAAAGACTCCCTCGTTGAGTCAAACAAATTTCAGCCTTCATCTCGGGCATCGTACGAGATACAAATTTCCATAAATAGAGCCAAACTCTTTCAGCCTTCATCTCGGGCTTCGTACGGGATACAAAAACAAACATAGCCTCCATCTCGGGCTTTATACGAGATACCCAAAAGACTCCATCGTCGGGTCAAAAACCTTTTAGCCTCTCTCTCGGGCTTTGTACGAGACACCTTTTTAGCCTCCTCTTAGGCTTTGTATAATGACTTTCCTCAGCAGAGTATAGCCTCCTCTTAGGCTTTGTATAAGAAATCCCTGGTTGATTCCAATCAACCTTTTAGCATCAAAGCTGTGCCTCGTTCACAGTACATAAACATCATCTAATCGCTGTAAGCGGCAAGCCTCTGGATTATTTACATCCATGCCAATGTCCATCTTTTAGCATGAGAAATTCCTAAGGAAAGATAGCATTGCTCTACACTGAGTTAAAGTCTTCTCCTTCAGGTAAAAAACACCCTATAAAGGAAATTATGGCATTGCTAGGATCAACGTATCCCGGTTAAAGTAATTCTCCTTTATAATCAGTCACCCAACAGTTGTGACAAACAAACCCTTCTTTAGAGATGACAAATCCTCTCTAAAGTTGAGACCTTCAGCTTCACGTCTTGGGCTTTGAACAAGACACAAACAAACCTTTCAGCTTCACGTCTTGGGCTTTGAACAAGACACAAACAGACTTTTACGCTTCATATCTTGGGCTTTGAACAAGATACAAATAGACTCTTCAGCTTCATATCTTGGGCTTTGAACAAGATACAAATAAACTCTTCAGCTTCACGTCTTGGGCTTTGAACAAGACACAAACTACCCCTTCAGCTTCACATCTTGGGCTTTGAACAAGATACAAACAACCTTTTACGCTTCACGTCTTGGGCCTTGAACAAGACACCAAAAACCCTAATTTCCTCCCATAGATTAGGAGGAACTACGAACGCTCTGATTTCCCTGTTTCGGTAAACGGGAATACGTAGGCATAAGATCGAAAGAAAAGATCTTAGCGAGCGCAATCCACAAAAAACCCAAATCCCATATCAAAAGCAGTAATTCAAATCATCAGTCCTAACATCCTAAATCTTCGTTCCTCAAACCTTTTGCCCTAAGGTAACCAGATCAAAATGACCGTATTGGCGAAATACGAATAACCAATACAAACTCCCCGAATCTTTTGGAGCATCCGTAACCGAACAGACCGCTGTTCAAACTCAGTATGCAAGAAGGGTTAATTGGAGACATCTATTTCCCTTCCTTATTCAGCTCACAATAGGATAAAAAATGAATCGACCTGTAGTTCTCAAAGAGCGATTGTGCTTCGCAACCACATCCAAAAATCACTCGCTACAGATACCAACATCGTTGAACATCATTTTCCACTCAAGCATGAATGTCCTCCTTTCAAGCAGAAGCTCAAAAGGACTAGACCTGACATGGCACTTAAAATCAGAGAAGAGGTAAAGAAACAGTTTGATGCCGGGTTCCTTGCCACTTCTGAATATCCTCAATGGTTTGCTAATATCATCCCGGTTCCTATGAAAGATGGGAAAGTCAGAATGTGTGTTGATTATCGAGATCTCAATAAGGCAAGTTCGAAGGATAATTTCCCATTGGCTCATAGTGATGTCTAGGTAAACAACACTGTGCAGTTCTTAGTCTTTTCATTTATGGACAATTTCTCAGGGTACAATCAGATCAAGTTAGCTCTAGATGATATGGAAAAAACCACCTTTATCACGCCTTGGGGTACATACTACTACAAAGTCATTCCATTCGGTTTTAAAAATGTAGAGGCAACCTACCAACGCCCCATGGTAAACCTCTTTCACGATATGATACATAAAGAGATTAAGGTTTGTGTGGACGATATGATTGCCAAGTCCAATACTGACGATGGTCACTTGGACCATCTTAGGAAACTGTTTGCTAGGCTTAGAAGGTTCAAGTTGCAGTTTAATCCCACAAAATGCACCTTTGAAGTCTGATATGGTAAACTACTGGGCTTTATTATGAGTCAGAAAGGCATTATAGTTGATCCCGACAAGGTTTGAGCAATTCAAGAAATGTCTCCTCCCATAGCTGAAAAAGAAGTCTGAGGCTTTCTGGGTCGACTTAATTACATCTCCAGATTCATTTCTCATTTGGCGATTACATGTGAATCGATATTCAAATTGCTAAGGAAAAATTAATCGGTTGAATGGAACAATGATTGTCAAGAAGCATTTGAAAAAATTAAAAAATACTTACAAGAACCACCGATCTTAGTACCACCGGTTCCTAGTAGGCCTTTGATCATGTATCTCATTATCCTCAATGAATCTTTGAGTTGTGTATTAGGTTAGCACGACGACACGTGCAGAAAAGAACACACAATCTACTATTTGAGCAAGAATTTCATCGATTGTGAGACCAGATACTCACTCTTGGAGAAGACTTGTCGTGCTCTGGTTTGGGCTGCTCGACGCCTAAGACAATACATGATTTGCCATACTACTTTATTGATATCCAAAATGGATCTGATAAAGTACATATTTAAAAAGCCTGTTGTGACTGGAAGAATTTCTCGGTGGCAAATGCTGCAAACTGAGTACGACATCCAACATGTGACCTAGAAAGCTATAGAAGGGAGTGTTTTGTCTGACTATCTTGCTTATCAACCTGTGGAGGGTTATCAATCAATGAAGTTTGACTTTCCAGATGAGGATGTTTTGTTTATCAGAGATTATGAAACTTCAGACCCTGACATAGGACCCGAACTACGGACGCGATTGACGCTCGTGTTCGATGGTGCCTCCAAAGCTCGAGGTCGTGAGATTGGTGCTATTCTCATTTCTCTGATAGGTTTTCATCTTCCCTTCACCGCCAGATTATGCTTCGAATACACCAACAATATGGCTGAATATAAAGCATGTATCTACGGAATTGAAGCGGCCATTGACACGAGAATTAAGATTCTTGAGGTCTATGGGGATTCTGCTCAGGTAATTGGCCAAGTCAGAGGGTATTTTGAGACTCGGGATTCCAAGATGGTTCCATACCAAAGGCATATTGCAAAATTGATTCCCTATTTTGATGAAATCACTTTTCATCATATTCCCATGGAAGAGAATCAACTTGCTGACGCTCTTACTACTTTGGCGTCCATGTTCGAAGTCTAGTGGAAAAACGAAGCACCCGCTATCCATATTGATCATTTGAACAAACTAGCACATTGTCTAGCAATTGAGGACGAGTCAGATGACAAGCCTTGGTGTCATACCCTAAATTTTGACCAGAAGACTTCACATCATTGTGCAAGCCATCACCACAATTTGGATTTACCTCATCAATCCTCTCAAAGATTATTGAGTGTTCACTCTAGCCAAGAATTAGGGTTTTGAGCTCTCTCAGTGCATTCAGGAAAAGGATCAATCAAGAATTGACATGATCCTTAACATGTTAAACCTCTCAAACATCCATGAAGGATCACGAGGCCTCCCACATCAAGAATCTAACACAAGAATGCAACATTTCGAGTAGATTAAGCCTCAAGATCATCGGTGTCACCAAATTAGGGTTTTGGTCGACCAAGTCCTCTAGAGAGAAATTTTCATCTGGGCATGAGTCAATACCTCAATATATGATTCAAGAAGCTCAAAATAACCTTATGTTGACTTTTGGAGCAAAAATCAGGAATTCGGGAATTCGGGTTTTGACCTAATTCAGTCCCTAAGTTGACTATTGGAGCAAGGCATGAGCCAAGACCTCAAGATATGCTTTAAGGACCTCAAATGTATCATATTGATCCATTCACAAGATTGGATTGATTCAAAGAACTTCGTTCATAAGCAATGCAAGGATTCAAATTCATTTGAACCACAAACTAGGGTTTTGGGGAAAAAGTCAGGCATACCTTTGACTTTTGACAAAAACATGATCTCAAACCTTGGGGGATGATTCAAGACACTCTAAAACACCTATGGAATCCATCCATTAGGTTCAATTTAGCCCAAGGACTTGATTTCATAAAGGATCACAAAGTCCAAAATTCATCTAAAACAAAAAGTCAACTGTGACCAAAGCCAAGTTTGACTTTTGGAAATTTTTGATAAACATGGCCTCTTTAGGTCAAAAACAATGTTAACTTGTAATTTGGATCATCATCAATCAAGAAAAATCAAGAAAAGTGACGTTACTTGCAAAAAGAGCAACCTTGAGAAACTTGAAATTTCACTAAGTTATGAAAAGAAATGATTTTTACCCAACTTTGCAAGGCCATAACTTGTGATCCAAGCAACCAATTTCTTCCATCCAAAGCTCAAATGAAATCTCTCATTACATACTAAAAAAGTTTCCTACTGATCCATGGTAAAAAAATGCCTAGATTTTGAGTTATAAGACCATAAAGTTAGGGTTTCATAAGATTTGAACTTTGACACTTAGAAAAATTTTAGGCAAAATCTGTCTCATGTTTGTCCAACTTTGGAGGCATTTTTCATTATGATCCAAAATGAATCAAGACCAAATGTAAACATCAAAGTTGAAGTATGATATACAAGCTTTCCAAAGAGTACAAGAAAATCCATTAATTCAACTTGAGCAAGGAGTTATGAACCTCACGATATGCCTTGATACAAACTGTTTTTTGACAGTATTTGCACATAACTTGTATCCCACGATTTCTTGAGCCAATTTTGGACACTTGCATCATTGGATTTCTGTCCAATATCAACCTAAATGATGAAGAATCTGAACCATAAGGTCAATTAGTCAAGAATCATATCCCTTTGGCATGTGATCATCAATGTAACAAATCCAAAATCCAATTTTGTCATATGGCATTAAAAGGATGCATTGAGGTGTCATGAACCAAGCCATATCAGTCCAAATGAGTCAAGCTTTAGCGAAGGATCATAAGACCTAAACCTGCAAAGTATAACTCAAGTCAATGGCTAGAGGAGACTTTGAATACATAGCCATATCCATTGGACAATAGGGTGATCCAGCCCCTATTCACTATTCCTTGCAAAACAAACTTCTTCTACTATAAATAGAGGTCGTTTCTGGTTGACCAAACCACACCAAAACATCATAATACATGTTTTCCACCATTTCCCTCTTGTGCATCAAAAAATCCATTTCCAAAGAAGTGAGAAACGTGTTTTGAAATAGAGAGCAATTCCACTCAAATCAATGGTCTTAACACCTCACATACATCATATATAAATGATCTAAACACTTGAACAACATCTGTAACACCAGATTCATCAAGTTCATACCTCACCCCAAAGTTATCTGCAGTTGGAGTCATGCCCACAATTCCATAGGTTTTTAATCCATTCCAAGCATCTCAACACACTACTTGAGGTCCAAGGAAGCTGTCCAGATCATCAAAACACTTCTTAAACACCTAAAATTGAGGATTTGATTTCCTCTTGCACAGGTAAGCCTGAACTCTTCAAACTCCATGATCCATGCATCATAAATGTGTTTTCAAGTTACCAACATGTTTCTGCACTTATGTAGAATGTTTTCCCTCAATCAATTGCTATGTATCAATTGTGTATAGGATTTCGTAGTGTTCTTGCAAAAATTAGGGTTCATCTGTTCTTCACATGATATCTCACTCTACACTTAAAAGAAATGCAATTAATTGGTATCATTGAAATCCTTGTTCAAAAACACACAACTTTCATGTTTACATCGTGCAAAACCATTACGTATTGAGAGAGATATGAGAGGTTTTGCAAAACGGCCATGGAGGACACGCGCGAGGAAGAAGATGACCATTGGCACCTTTTTTCAAATATTTTTTCAAATTTTTTAATATTTAATTATTTTCTTAATTATTTTCAAAAATTAATTTCTCCTCCAACTTTAATCTTTTTCAAATGATTTTTTAAACATAAATCCTTCACATGTTTAAATATTTTATTCCACAAAAAAAAAATCAAAAATTATTTTTATTTGATATATTTTTGAATATTTTAAAGATTTTTATTTTAATTTGTTTTTAAACATTTTAAATAATTTCTTTTTTCTTGATTTTTCAAAACCAAATTGATTTTAAATCATCATGTGAATAAAACTTCATTTTCTAAACCTTAAACATAATTCATAACATGTTTATTGAATTTTTTTGGTATTTTTTAATCATTTTTAATTGATTTTTCTTTGAAAAATTATCTTAAAAATGAAATTAGGGTTTTCTTTGATTCAATCTTTCAAAACGTTATTTAAAACACACTTGGGCCTCTATTAGAGTGTAATACCCAACCCCCTATGTACATATATAATTTTTGGGCCTCTACTATAGTATAAGTCCCACAACGTTTTTCGGTATCACAGTGCGATCACTATTTTCAAAATAAATCATATGGGCCTCTCATTGAGTATAAGCCCCAATCTTTTGTACATAAACTTTGTTTTAACCAATAAACAACCTCCATGGTGTCATACCCCAAATTTTGACCACAAGATTTCCCATCATTGTGCCAATCCTCACCACAATATGTATATACCTTGATACCTCATCAATCTTCTCAAAGATTGTTGAGTGTTCACTTTAGTCAAGGATTAGGGTTTCAAGCCCTCTCAGAGCTCTCAAGCAAAGGATCAATAAAAAATTTACATGATCTTCAACTTGTATAACCTCTCAAACATCCATGAAGGATCAAGAGGTTTCCCATATCAAGAATTAAGCACAAGGATGCAACATTTCAAGATGGCCGAGCCTCAAGATCATCAGTGTCACCAAATTAGGGTTTAGGTCGACCAAGGCCTCCAGAGGAAAATTTTCATCTGGGCATGAGCCAATACTTCAAAACATGATTCAAGAAGCTCAAAAGTACATCATGGATCTATTCATAAGCTCAAAATAGCTTCAGGGGAAACATTCATCAAAAATCAGGAATTAGGGTTTCTTGACCTAATTCACCCTTAAGTTGACTTTTGAGGCAAGACATGAGCCAAGACCTCAAGAAATGATTTGAGGGCCTCAAATACACCATATTGATCCATTTACAAGAATGGATTGATCCAAGGAGCTTGATTCACAAGCAATACAAGGATTCAAATTCATCAGGATTAAATTAGGGTTTCCTGATGAAAAGTCAATTGTGCCTTTGACTTTTGAATAAAATATGATCTCAAACCTTGGGGCATGGTTCAAGACACTCTAAAACACCTATGGAATCCATCCATTAGGTTTAATTAAGCCCAAAGACTTGATTTAATCAAGGATCACAAAGTTTGAAATTCATCTAATAAAAAGTCAATTGTGCCTAAAACCAAGTTTGACTTTTGAGAGTTTTTGAAAAACGTGGCTTCCTTGAATAAAAAACAATGTTAACTTATGGTTTGCATCATCATCCATCAAGCAAAATCAAGAAAAATGAGGGGGTATTTTGAGAAACTTTAAATTTCTCTAAGTTATGGAAAAAATGATGATTTTCTCAACTTTGCAAGGTCATAACTCCCAAACCACACAACCATTTTCTCCCATCCAAAGCTCAAATGAAAGCTCTCATTACATACTAAAAAAGTGTCATAGTGCTCCATAAGCCAAAAAAGCATGGATTTTGAGTTATAAAGCCATGAAGTTAGGGTTTCAAAATTTTGAATTTGGACACTTAGTGAATATTTTGGACAGAATCAGCCTTGTATTTTTACCAACGTTGAGGCCATTTTCCATTATGATCCAAAATGAATCAAGACCAAAGTTAAACATTAAAGTTGAAGTATGATATATGGGCTTTGAAATTCTGGCCTATGCAGACAACAGATGTCCTAGCACATGTCACGACATTGTGCTGTATAATCTTTTAAACTTGGAGGCGCAACAGCAGACTGATACCTTGAATATCAGAACTGCACAATCACAAATGTCACGACATCTGATCCAACATGTTAATCAAGAACATTAACAAAACTGTAAATTGTAGAATGTTAAATAAGACATCAATTGTTAACCCAGTTCGGTGCAATTCACCTACATCTGGGGGATACCAACCCAGGATGAAGACTTCACTATCTGTAGAACTGTTACAAAGCTAAACTCCCCTGTTTAGAACTTTATACCTAACATCTACCCAATGAACATCTTTGCCAAGGCTAAACTCAAACGTTTACAACCCTGGTATGAGATACCCCACTCACATCCTAATCGCAACCTGTGATATCTCTGTCTTTTGCCAATTCAGAACTGTTACGGTTTCTTGACCTTCAAGTTATCTTGGACTTGCTTCAAAGCTTCGTCCAAGAACAATACAACAACCATTACCTACATGTTTCTGGTTGTGTCCCTGTACCTATGCCTTCCACCCTGCATCCCATAATACAGAGTAGAGACTTACAACTCCTAAGAGAGCCAATGACTCTCAAACCCTAAACCCTTATTCAACACAAAGGAACTAGGTTACAAAGTTACAAGTGATACAAACGTACAGTGTACATAAACCCTAGGTCTAAGTCTCCTTATATAGTCTTCTGTTGTCTTAGGCCTTCAATCATTTCTCCTTTATCCACTCTGCAAAATTGCACAAAATCTTTTGACAGATTTGTTAAGTAATTAAACCTGCTGTATAAGTAAGATGTTAGAACATCTTTGTCAACATCTTTAATCTTGAGCAGATTTATTCATCTTTATCATAATCATGTTTTACCAAAATTTCGTCAAACCACATGAGGTTTCAATCTCCCCCTTTTGACAAATTTTGGCTAAAACATTCCCTTCTGTGCTGGATGAGCGAGATTGATAAAGGACCTTGAGTCTGATATCTTCTTCCTGAATTCCAGAAAGAGCTTAAATAGTTGTGACATGGAGTTCATAAAATATGTAACTCAGATCACAAGTCACAATCTGTTTTTCAACTCAGATCACAAGACACAAAAGAAACACAAAAGAAACAAGTTAAGATGTTAGAGCATCTTATCCAGCATTCTTGCAGAACACCTGCAGGAATGTACAACAGAAAAACGACTTCCTTCTTCTCCCCCTTTTTAGCCAAAACTTGGCAAAAGTGACAAAGACAACTCCAAATCCAGACACAACTTACCCAAAATTTGAAAAATGCCATTGATCACTACACAGGAATGATGAGACTAGGAGGAATCTGTAAAGTCTTATTTATAGGCAAGCAATTTCCTTAGGAAATAACGAATCGCAAAAAATAACTCTGGTCAATTCAAAGATCCATTAATCAAGGAAAATCACCCCACTGAATGGTCACCGGCCAAGACTGTTGACTGTTTCTTCATTTAAGAACACCGACCAATAATCCCATTACATGCAAACATGTTTAACAACAATGTCCCGACATTGTGTCAGACATTGTCTATTCTTCATAAGATCTTTTCTAATTTTGGTCTATATAGAGTTTTCTTCACAAATTATGATCACAGTCTACAGAGAAAAATAAATTCTCCCAGACTCATCAATGATTCTTAAGCATCCAATAAGAACCATTTCCAATACACCTGTACTGCCAAGTTTCCCACAACTTGCAACAATACAAAATGTCAAGACATCCTCCTTGACATCTCAGTTTGCTTGACGCACAAATACAAACTAGATCTTCATCAATAATGTCAAGCCATCTTGACATCTCAGTTTGTTTGAGGCACAAATGCAAACTAGAACTTCATCTCAGATCAAGAGGCCTCTCCCCCTGACTAAGGTAACTGGTGCTCCTCCACTGAACACCCAAGCTAATGACTGGAAAACATAAGACGCATCTTCATGTCTTCAAGAGCGCACCCTCTTTTCAACACACCTGCTGAACGCAACCATTAACTCTCTTATTGTTCCCTCTGACAAGAAACAATAATCACTCACACATGATCACCATCATGCTACCCGTGAGGAAGTGTATACCAATCATAACAAACTCTTGGCTTGAGATCAAAGTTCCATTGATCCCCCTCATCCTGCAACCATCTACACACTACACGAACTCCTCTTGAATTCTATTGTATAGACCTCCAGCTGCTTGAGGCACAAACCAATTGAATCAAAATGCTTCAAATTCCTCAAAGAGACGCACATGGCCCCTTAGTTTGTTATAACGATGTTAGCTATCGTATGCATGCTCCAGAACTTCACAACTGCTAAAGTGATCCACTACTAGCATGACTTGCTCCAAGGGCCCCAATGTCGTATGCAAGATTTTCCACGGACCTCACCCAGCCAGCAGTAGAGATAAACACCCCGCAATCCAAGACAGTCATTCCTTATCATTCTCCCATATGATAACCTGGAATACTTCTGATTTATGGTGAATCTCCACTTCTGAACGCATTCAGGAAATAGACTTCCATGCAATCAACACATGACCCACTTCAGTCTTCACAAACACTTACATCCTCCTTCCAAGGGACCCTTCTACTCCATTATTCTCCCGGATGATCATGTAGATGCTTCTTGGACACGATGCAAGTAACCAGTTCATCACAGAACCTGAAATCCTTCACTAAGGATAACTAACCCAAAGATTTTCTAACATCAGTTATGACATCTTCCACACATCACAGACACCACACACCATGGTTCTTGATATGCTCCACCACTGTACTTACTATCAGCATAGTAATCCACACTGAAGATCTTCAAACAAAACTGACCCACCAGCTTGAATAAAGAAGACTTCAGGAACCCAGAGAGAAATAAACTCTCAATCACCAAGAAGGTATGCTTCCATTCTCAACCCAGTACTTCTGACACAAGCTCCCAGAGAACCAGAACCTTCAAACAAATTCAACTAACTACTCTTGTGCACAAGAGCAATCAGTTTCAAGCATCCTGCTTGAACGCACATTGTGAAACCAACCAAATGCCTCTTTTTGATTGACCTCACTCATCTTCAGAACTCCCACAAGATACCCTTATCTACTAATGAAATCAGATCTTCAAGTCACATGAACTACTTGCCCTATAGCAAGACATCTTGGATCCACCAAGCCTCTTAGTCATGTAACATCTTCTCATCCACAACTCCCACAAACTGCATGAGATAGACCTTTTTGAAGCATCCATAACTTCCATTCTCCTGTAGATCACCTTATCTTAAGCTGATGTGCAACATCACCAGCTGAGACTTCTGATGTTAAGCTAGATGTCAAAACATTATGACATCCAACTGTTGAATTCAGCTCTTCCTTCAGCCACTTAGAAGAACCTTTTCCTTTTGCAGAAACAGATTTCCATACTCTCACACACTTGATTCAACAACCAAGTTTTGAGTAGACAACCTCCATTCTGCTTTGAAACTCCAAAGACTTCAACCTTCCACGTCTGAACCTTCAGAAAGTAAGTTGTCCAAGACTACCCCATAACAATACCAAAGAATGCCACTTCCCTTAGTAGAGCCGTCACTAGAAAGCCAGAGTTAACTGCCACTTATCCTCGACCTTCACAACCAGAGCAAACACTATGCTCCAAAGCACCTGGATTAGAAATAGGCTGGCCCAAGCTGTAACCATCAAGATTATGATGTCTTCATAGTCTTGCATCTCCATCTTCAACAGCATCACCATCTGGACAATTCATTCACAATACTTTCCAGGAACAGATGCTAAGCCAATAATCCCAGATCAACACCTAGGAGACTTTTGAGCGAATGCATAACCCCTCCCATGATTCTCCAAGCCTTTGATGAAAAGATGTTAGAACATCTGACAGAACATCCTCAATCTTGAATTTCAAGGATAATCAATTAAATAATTGTGGATTCCACAAATAGAAATTGATCTTAAATCCTTGTACGATAACCCTTCTTCACTGCTATAGCTAAGCTCCACCAGATCATGTCATGAATACTTATAACGCATTCAATCTTTTTGCAAGTATCTTCTTCAATGACAATGTTGAGATACCAAGGCTGCCACCCTTGACTCAAGTAACTAAGACTTTCTCTGAACAAGTCTTATTTACCTCAACAAATCTTTAATCATATTGGATCCACTCTTAGTGTCAAGAGAGATGAATCCTTCCTTGCTGTTTTTGGATGGTGAAAATAAATCACCTCCACTTTCTTCAGATTGTGCTTCAAAGAAACACCTTCTAGTCAGAAGAGTAAATAGAAGACTCCAGATACACGACTGAGATGCCTTTATGAGTGGACTTGAAGGAATTCTCAGGTATCTTTGACAACCTAGTCGACCAAACATTTATCAAACTCCTAGAGCAAGAACCTGATAAACTTTAAGTCAACTCCTCTCCTCTTCAACTGACTCCAAACTGCACTAAGAAACCAAGCTTCCAAGTACCAAGTCATCATGTCAGATATCTAACCACAACTTCCTTCACTCCATCGCTTTCGAATTTGGAATAAAAGAATGCAGATATCTTCAAATATAGAGGCCGACGATTGAGACCTTCCACTAACTGTCTTCAGTAACAACTCCAGAATCCCATAATTCTAGAGCTCTTCCATCAGAAACACATACAGTAGAACCACCAAGGAACAGATCCTGCTTGCCCTAATAAGATGTCACAACATCCTATAAGACACACCAACAAGACAACTAGCCACTTATCCTATAGATGTTGTAGAATCTCCTCAGCAACATGAACAACCTCCAGGTTACTCCCTTCGATCCAGAACATCCATATCATCCATTAATACCCTTGAGTATGTCTGAGTTGATTGATCTGATCTTTAAAACTCCTCCTCGTTTAAATGCCAGAAAGTATCTCCCAAGGATCTCATCCAGAACCAGACAGGATGCCTTCTCTGATACCAATTGAAATTCTGGGCTATGCAGACAGCAGATGTCCTAGCACATGTCAAGACATTATGCTGCATAATCTTTTAAACTTGGAGGCGCAACAGCAGACTAATACCTTGAATATCAGAACTGCACAATCACAGATGTCACGACATCTAATCCAACATGTTAATCAAGAACATTTACAAAACACTAAATTGCAGAATGTTAAATAAGACAGTAATTGTTAACCCAGTTCGGTACAATTCACCTACATCTGGGGGATACCAATCCAGGATGAAGACTTCACTATCTGTAGAACTGTTACAAAGCTAAACTCCCTCGTTTACAACTTTATACCTAACATCTACCCAATGAAAATCTTTACCAAGGCTCAACTCAAAGGTTTACAACCCTGGTATGAGATACCCCACTCACATCCTAATCACAACCTGTGATATCTCTGTCTTCTGCCAATTCAGAACTGTTGCGGTTTCTTGACCTTCAAGTTATCTTAGACTTGCTTTAAAGCTTCGTCCAAGAACAATACAACAACCATTACCTACAGGTTTATGGTTGTGTCCCTGTACCTATGCCTTCCACCATGCATCCCATAATACAGAGTGGAAACTTACAACTCCTAAGAGAGCCAACGACTCTCAAACCCTAAACCCTTATTCAACACAAAGGAACTAGGTTACAATGTTACAAGTGATACAAATGTACAGTGTACATAAACCCTAGGTCTAAGTCTCCTTATATAGTCTTCTGTTGTCTTGGGCCTTCAATCGTTTCTCCTTTATCCACTCTGTAAATTTGCACAAAATCTTTTGACAGATTTGTTAAGTAATTAAACCTGCTGTATTAGTAAGATGTTAGAACATCTTTGTCAACATCTTTAATCTTGAGCAGATTTCTTCATCTTTATCATAATCATGTTTTACTAAAATTTTGTCAAACCTCAGGAGCTTTCAGGCTTTCTAAAAAGTACAAGAGCCTCCCATAATTCAACTTGAGCAAGAAGTTATGAGCTTCCCAAAATGGCATTTTTCACACTGCCTACACAACAGCATGAATGCATGACTTGTGCCACACGATTTTCTCATTCAAGTTTTGTAACTTTGCCAACTTTGTCATCTTCTAAAAACACAAAATTTCTGATGACTCACTTGTTTCTTGATCAAGGAGTAAAGAATCTCACTTAAGCATGTGCAAATTCATCATGACATGAACTTTGAAATTCAATTTTGGAAAGGTTACATTAATGCAATCCATTGAGGTGTCATAAACCAAGCCATACCAATCCAAACCAGTCAAGATTCAGTCCAAGCTCTGAGCATTCAAACCTGCAAGAGTTGAATTGAGTCAAGCTAGAGGAGACTTGGCACTCTGAAACATCCAAGTCAATGGCTACATGGCTACACCTAGTGATCAACCTCCAATCACTATTCCTTGCAAAACAAACTTCCTCTACTATAAATAGAGGTCATTTGTGACTGGTTTGAACACACGAAAACATCACCACACATGTTTTCTATCATCCCCCTCTTGTGAATCAAAGTTTCATTTTCAAAAGAAGTGAGAATCACGTTTTGAGATAGAGAGTAATTCAGATCAAACCAACCATTCTAACACCTCACATACATCATATATGAGTGATTCATAACCTCAAAACACATATGGAACACCAGACTCATCAAGTCACAATCCATTTGCTCAAACTTTCTTCAAAGCTGCAGATATGGTCGAGCCAAGTGATCCAGAGGTTTTCAATCCATTCTAATCATTGGAACACCATCCTTCAGGTCCAAGGAAGCTGTCAAGATCATCAAAACACTTCTGTAACATCTCCAACTAAGGATTTGATTTCCTCTTGCAATGTAAGCTTCCTCAAAACTGAACACTAAGATCCATGCATCATAAATGTGTTTTCAAGTTACCAACATGTTTCTGCACCTATATAGAGTGTTTCCCCTCAATTAATTGTTTTTTATCTGTTGTGTATGGAGTTTCATGATGTTCTTGCAAAAATTAGGGTTCATCTATTCTTCACTTGATTTCTCACTCCACACTTAAAATAAATGCAATTAATTGGTACCATTGAAATCATTGTTTAAAAACGAGCAACTTTCATTACCACAAAAGTCAAAATCATCACGTATTAAGGGAGATATGAGGGGTTTTGCAAATTTGACCATGGAGGTTCGCGAGAGGAAGAAGAAGATGGCATTGGCGCCATTTTTTGAATTTTCAAATATTTCAATTTTGTTATTTTATTAATTGATTTCAAAAATTAATTTCCCTCTCAATTTTAATCATTTTTTATTGGTTCTTTTTTTCAAAATTCACAAATATGTTTAAATATTTAATTCCACAAAAAAATCAAAAAAATATTATTTATTTAATATATTTTTAATTTTTGCAAAGAATTTATCTTTAATTTTTTTTAACATTTAAAATAATTTCTTTCTCTTGATCTTTCAGGATCAATCATGTTCAAATTATCATGTGGATTAAAACATCTGTTTTCAAACATGGCTTAAATAGTGTTTTCGTCCCTGTAAGTTAGCGAGTTTTTGGTTTTCTGCGAATTTTGGTTTTAAGGACTAAAACGAACACGAATGTGAAATATAGGGACTAAAACAAAAAAAAAATTACAGGGACGAAAACATAAAAAAAAAGTTAACTTACAAGGACGAAAACATTATTTAAGCCTTCAAACATTTACCAAAATTCACAACACATTTTTTGAATATATTTGATATTTTATATTATTTTTATTTAATTTTCTGTGAAAAATTACATTTTTAATTAAAATTAGGGTTTTCCTTAATTTTAAATTTTAAATCTTCATTTGAAATCATTTTGGGCCTCTAATAGAGTGTAAGACCCAACCCTGTTGTAAATAAATAATTTTGGGCCTCTGTCATAGAGTGAAAGTCCCGATGCGATTTTCAAAATCTCGGCGCGATCGTCGCCTTTTCAAACACATAATCTGGGCCTCTCCTTGAGTATTAGCCCCACCTTTTTTCTTTCAAAAATAATTTTTGGGCCTCTAATAGAGTGTAAAACCTAACCCATTTATGTACATAAATAATTTTGGGCTTCTGCTATAGTATAAGTCCCACAACGTCTTTCGGTCGCAGTGCGATCACCATTTTCAAATAAATCATCTGGGCCTCTCCTTAAGTATAAGCCCCAATCTTTTGTACATAAACTTTGTTTTAAACAATAAACAACTTCCACAGGCCTCTCCTTAAGTTGTAAGCCCTATACTTCTGTTTTCAAAATCATTTGTCTGTTTTGAATTGGTACTAAGAGGAGCATTATTCCCGGTGAAACTGCTCTTAGATCACTTGGGCCTCTCTTTGAGCTATAAGTCCCAAAACATCTCTTTTCTTTCATTTCAAATTAAAAGTTTTCTCAAAACTTTCTTCAATTTCTCAAAACCCTAATCAGTCATATAATTATAATCAGACAACCAGTAATAGTACACTTGTGCTTTCATCAGACTGTAAGTCCCAATGTCTTTTCAATACATACTTGTTTGTATATCTGTATATATGTATATATACTTGTGCATATTTTGTTTAGACTTTCCCCAGTAGTTAGGTCTACACTTAGGTCAAACCAGAGGTTTACTTTCAACTTAGTTAAACAACTAGTCCCCTCATAGGAAACTCCCCTCAATATAGTCTGCCTCCTCTTGGGCTTATTCAATATGGAACAGAGAAAGACATTATTCCTGGTGAAACTTTTCTCAAGACTGTCAAAACTTAAAAACACATATAAAGGAATTCATTTCCCCAAAGAGGATTAATTCCTGGTGAAACCTCTTTTGAATTTCCTCAAACCCTAGAACTGTTCAACAAAGAAAGGATTATTCCCGGTGAAACCTTTCTTGAACTTTTCTTAGGTTTGGACCCATAGGCTTCTTAGAAGTTCCCTATAGCCTCCTCTTGGGCTTAGTACAAGGACCAACAGGCTTCTTAGAACTTCCCCATAGCCTCCTCTTGGGCTTTGTACAAGGTCCCAAAGTCTTCCTAAAAGCATATGAAAGAGTTTAGTAATCTCTACTAATTCAATCCTCAGGAAAGTCAAAATTCTAGAACATCCAATCAGTCAAGAGTTGATCTTCAAACTCTCAACCTCCTCTTGGGCATCATACAAAGACCCCTCTCAATCAGAGCCTACACTCTCCTTTAGAGACTTGGGTAGTCTCAGCCTCCTCTTGGGCTTCATACAAGTAGAATTGGAAAGTCTCAATCTTACAGCTTCCCCTTGGGCTTCATATAAATAGACCCTAGGAACAAGATAAATCCCAATCATTTTTACCAATACATCATCCCCAAAAGAGTTAAAACCTCTAAAGTTTTTTTTCAAACTTGTCTTTAAATCCTCTCTAACCCCCAACAAGGCTTAACTTTCACCATAAAATCCCCAGCCAGAGTCAGACAGACATCAACCCGTCCTTAGGAGAATCAGAGCCTTATGGCATCTGGTAAATCAACTTTGCTCAAATCACTAGAAGGATTTAATCCCACTCTTGGATTCCCAAAATAGTTTGAACCTTCTATTAGGGTTTAGAATTCCTCAGCAAGAGTCCATAATTATGCAAAATTCTCTCAGCCTCCTCTTAGGTTTCATATAATAATTTAACTAGTCAGCCTCAATCCTGGGCTTTGTACAAGACAGATAGAACACTCCCTAGTTAAGTCAGTTTTCTTCAGCTTCAATCTTGGGCTTTGTACAAGACAAATATAAAACTTCCCCAGTGGAGTCACCCCGTTTTTTAGCTTCAACCTTGGGCTTTGATTAAGGCACACAAAAATCAACATCCCCTCAGATGATACCATGAGTTCTCTTTGTAGGAAGACATCTTCTCTGTACATCACAGATCAGAAAAAAATAATAAAAACTTTTTCCAGATAATTGCTATAACTGGCACACTTGTTGATTCAATATCCAAGCTGGAGTCCCTCTTTTATCCTGGCCAAATTTCTTTTTCATCTAACTGCTCTAAGTGGCAAGCCTCTGGATTCCTCACATCAGAGCCAATGTCCCTCTCTTAGCATGAAAGACTCATAAGGAAAAATGGCATTACTCTACACTGAGTTAAAGTTTCTTAATTCATGACATCTCTCTTAGAAAGGAAATGATGGCATTGCTGGATTCCATGCATTCCAGTTAAAGTAACTACCCTTATAATCAAACATTTATGATTAATAGGTGAGATATCTCCTTTTAGAGATGAAAAATTCTCTCTCTATCAAACTTTTAGCTTTAATCTTGGGCTTTGAACAATACACAAATCTCATTTAGCTTCAATCTTGGGCTTTGAGCAAGACACAAATATTGTTAGCTTCAATCTTGGGCTTTAAACAAGACACCAAACTTCTTCCCTCACATGGAATAGGAGGAACTACAATTGCTCTGATTTCCTTGATTCTCTTTACGATAATATGTAGGCATAAGATTGCGAAATCTTAGCAAGCACACTAATCAAAAACTTTAGGTCCAGTACCTTCCCAAAAACAACAGAAAATCCTGAAAACAACAAAAATATTTCATCAAGCCTCCCAAAGGAGAAATTTTCTCAATCAACAACAAATGAACTTAAGAGAGCATTTAAAACCATGAAAAGAATATGCAAATAAAGGTTCCTATGGACAACTAGAGATCCTCTAGGTGTTAGTAGTTTCCTTTGTGCAGCTAAACCCCGATCCCCGATCTTTTTAGCATCTGTTAAAGAAAACACTTACGAGCAGGGTTAGTTTAAGATATCTTCCCCTTCCTTTAGAGCTTCATAGGATAAATACAAAAATCAGAAAGTAGCACCCAAAAAATAACAATCGGTAGGTGGTCGCATCACCAAAAAATCGAGCGCTACAGAAAAATGGCGACTCTGCTGGGGATGCTTAGGATTTCCTAAGATGTTTAGGCTTTGCTTTGCAATTTTCTCTTTCATTTTCTATTTGCTTTTTCATTTTATATCATTTGCCATTATATTACCTATCTATTTGCTATACTTGTTTAAATTACTGTTATCTGTGAATGCGATTGATACGCATGTCGTGAGTCCGAGAGAACATTAAGATAAGTGGTGGCATATTCAGGGAGGCTTATAGGGAGTAATTCCCGACCAAGCTAACCTGAGAGGCCGCCGAATCAGTGGAGGTACCCTTTAGAATTACTGATGTGAAACGACCAAGTCCTAAAAACATTACTTTTTCCCCTGGGGACCCTTGATCCTGAGGTTTAGTTGACACTTAACCCCTGGCCATTTTTTTAGATAGTGCGGTAACTATCGAGAATAGTTGACATGCGATACTATACTCAAAAGAGATTTCATCTTAGGGATATTACAGCTCTCTTGAGTCAGTTAGTTTGATGTTGATATTCTTAAGAGGGGTCAATGACATTAGGAACCATTGTTAGAACCCGTTCTACCGGTACCAAAATTTAACCTCTAGTACACACCTTAGGGATGGGTAGATCCATTGCTCCATGCTCGTGACGATGAACCCTTAAATGTATGTTTTCAAGTATTTTTGTTTGCTGCATTCATGCATCCATACATTTCATTCTTAAACAAGAAAAAAAATTTTTTTCCTAAAAAAGACAATAATTGTAAATATCAGAGGTTGCATTATGGATTTTGGTAGAAGGAAAACACATACGTTCACTTTCAAGGTCCAAAACTGGAAGATTTGAGGAAATTGGGAAGGATGATCACTAATCACGAAGCCTTCAAAGCTAAGCACGGAGGACTGTTGTCTCTTTTAAAGATCAACATGGTGGAAGGAGTCTTGTCTACATTGATTTAGTTCTACGACCCAGTATACCACTCCTTTGAAGGTGTGAGAAAAACACAAGAAATGGGGGGTTTGAATTAGGTTTTCCAAAAATGAAAGCTTTTTGTGACACTCAAACAAAGATCATAAATAGACTAAAAATAGATAAAGACACACGATATATCCTGGTTCACTTGAAAATTATCAAGTTAATCCAGTCCACCCGCCAAGGTGATTTTGCCTCTCTCAAGCGAGGTCTTAATCCACTATAACCAAACTGATTACAACTGCACTAGCAACTGCTGGTAACTAACAATACACAGACTAACTGTCACTTCTTAAGGCTTCTGACCAAACTGGTCCCTTAAGGAATTAATCTCTAAGACACACTAGTCCTAGACTTCTCAAGAATACTGACCTCACCGGTCTCTCAAGGAAATCAAACAACTGTTTGAAGATACAATGCACAAGCCACACTACAAGTGACTAACAACACTAAAACTCACAGTCTTAGTCTTCCTAAAGCTTCTGACCCACCCGGTCCTTTAGGGAACACAAATCTTCCTAAAGCTTCAGACCTAACTGGTCCTTTAGGAATCACAAACAACAGTTTGTTACAAATGTTTGTTTACAATAATGATGCTTTTACACAAGCAGAGTAAACACAGTTTCTAGCTCAATCTATCTTAGAGCGAATCTACACAGTAAAAACAATCTTCTTCTTTGTATTGTGGTGCTTTACTGTTCACTCATAAATTTCTCTATTTCTTGAGTTCTTTCTTCATATGAATCAGTGTTTTTAATATTTCTCTTTTTCACACTGAGTGTTACATTTTTTTATCACTACTGATTCGTTGAATGATCAAGTCTATATATAGCCAGAAAAGCTCCGTTGAAGGGAAGATAAGTAATATCAGAAGAGTACTTGCAACTTGAAATAATGTCGTTATGCTGGGGTGAAAATCGTACACTGAAATTGTCCTTTGTACCACCAAATTAGGGTAGTGGAATGGTAGTGGAAAAAAACGTTTTTGATCTGTACTATGTACTATTTTCCCTTGCAAACGTTTCATCTTCTTCTTTCCCTCAGAGGCTTCTGAGTTAATATGATTGAAGTATGATCAGAAGAATGAATCATTGGGTCTTCAGAGTCTTGAGTCTTCAGATTCTTTAGAACTTGTTCAGCAGAACCTTGTCATCAGAATCTTCAGCACTCCTTCTTCAGAACCCTTGGTTATCAGAATCCTTAAGTCTTCAGAGTCTTCAAAACTTTGTTCTACAAAACCTTGTCTTCAGAATCTTCAGCACTTAGTCTTCAGAACCCTTATTCTTCAGAATCCTTAAGTCTTCAGAGTCTTCAGAACTTTGTTTAGCAGAACCTTGTCTTCAAAATCTTCAGCACTTAGTCTTCAGAAGATATGTATCAGAGTTAAATTCAGAGCCAGAATCCAAGAGAACATTGCAGCAGCAACATAGTGTCTTCTTAGAGTCTTTCTGAAGCACAGTATATCAGAAGCAATCTTGCTTTTTTTACGCAAAAGTGACAATTGAGAATATCAGAGTGACGTAGCACATGATCTTTATCAAGTCAGAACCTGTTTGTCAAAACCATCAGAATAACAAACGTTAGAGTACCAAAATTGTTCTCACACAAATACTCAATTGTTATCATCAAAACATAGAGATAAGATGCATAACCAAATCTTGTTCTTACAATCTCCCCCTTTATGATGATGACAAAACCATGTATTTTGATAGACCAATTTATACAGGGTAATCACTATAGCACCCCAAAATTTGCTCTCTTACTTTAGTACTAACTGGCTTATGTTTCATTTCATTTTTGCATTATCATGTGTGCATATCATTGGTTCTTAGCATGGGGTCAGGGTGCCTGAGGCAGTTCAAGAGGAGAAGGTGTTCTTCAAAGGGTCAAGCAAGAGTCCTTGTATTGTCCAAGAGATCTCAAGTGGATCACTCTCTCCTAACTAGTGCAGAAATTAGGGTTTTGAGATCCTTGGGTGTATTGCTCCAATGGGCAAGCTTCTTGGGTTTTTATCATCACCAAATGGCATATCTTATCTTTGTTGAAGAGGATACACATCATATTCAGAGGAATTTGGATTTGGAGAAGGTGTTATTTCCTCCTAGACTGAGGGTACTAAAATTAGGGTTTGTTATAAAATCTGTTTATTTTTTATTTTTTGGGCAAGACTTGATTCCATGGTATTCCTTGGGTCCCTAAGTATCTAAGGATGGAATATTGTCCATCAATTTGGTTCAGGAGTGGTTCAATTGGTCAATTGATTGGGAATTAGGAGAATTGGGGAAAAGTCAACAGTAAGAAGGGAAGTCAACTGGGAAATTTTGAGGTTCTCTTCAAGGTTTTCAAGGTCTCACATCCTCATATGGTCTTCAGGAGATTTTGGAGGGATGCGTTCCTCATACTTGTGCTCCCCGGCAGAGTCTTTTATTTAGACTTCTCCTTTCCCCAGCGGAGTCATCTTGCCTATGGATTATGAGTCGGTTGGGAGTTTGCCTTTGTTGGCCCTTTCTCTTTTGTGAAATCCTGTTTTTGCCTGGTAGTCAGTTCTCGCTTGACGTATTCTATTTTTCTGTTTCTCTTTCTCAGTGGGGGTGGTATAAATCAGAAGTTTTGTTTCACGTTATCCCCAGCGAAGTTCGCTTTCTGTAAGTGTTCCTTTGCGAGTGCGATTGAGGTCGCATTCATCTTTTCTTTGTGAGTAGAGTGATTGAGGTCAGTCTTCCTTTACGGGTACAATTGATGTTGTGTTCGTTTTGTGTTCGTTTTTCTCAAATATGAAGGTTGAAGATCTTTTTCTCCCCTTTCCAACAAGTACTAGATGGTCTCCATATCATTTGTAAAACTCAAGTTATGACCAAAAGAAGGCAAGGTGGTTTTTAGGGTTTTCTCATGGTTCCATTCTTGCAACCTTTGCATTTTGGGACATATTGACCTATAATTGGTTCCATTGTTTCAAGTCACATTCTAACATCAAAGTATATTCCATAAGGAGCATTTTTGGCCTTTGAACCAAGGGATTCCATGACAAATTCACCACTTATTTCACATTATGCAAAATTGCAAGAAGCATCAAAACTCATGAATCAAGATGTTTCAAGGCCCAAATCCAATTCAGGTGTGATTAGAAATTGACAAATAAGTGATCCATCATAAAAGGCTTGGGTGTGCATGCATGGAGGAGGGTGTATTTTACATTATGCAAATTTCCAAAATCACCCAAAACTCATTAAGTGAGGAATTAACAAGGCCCAAATGCTAATCAATGGAATAACCTAATATATTTAAGCTTACTCATGCACTGGGTAGGGGAGAGACACGTGATTTTGAGGAGAATTCAAGTTTCCACCCTAATCCTTCATTCCTTCGAATCTCATCATCCACTAGGGTTTTTCAAAAAGTTCTTTCACATTCTGAGTCCTGGGGATCCATAGAGCACAAAGCTCCCATCATTTGAAGCTAACAACAAGGACACGAATTGCATAATCTCAGGTTAGTGATAATTTGCATGCTCTTAAAACTCAATTGTTTGGTGTGTATAATGATATATTTGATATTCACTGATGATTTTGATGTGTTTTGTTTTAAGTTTGGACGTATAGATTGGTTGTTTCGTGAGTTTTAAGTTTTGGGACCAAACTTTCTCTCGCTCGAATCTCCTTGTATGTTGATTTTTTGTGATTTATAATATGATATTCTTAATCCTTGCGATTTTCTGGTCAAAATGATGTACTTGTATGCAATTTCTGGAGAAGTTTTGGTTGCAGCTCACCGGAGAGGGTGACCGGAACCCTAGCTCCGGCGACTGGTTCAGTTTCCGGCCGGTGAAGGGTTTAGACGAAGAAGATGGGTTCCCAACCGTTGATTCACTTTGATCAGTGGTCCACGCTTTGCCACATTTTTATTTTTTTTATTTATTTTATGGGTTACGTGTGTGCCAGCTTACGTTTATTACCATGCACCACAGATCACAGCCTCGCATATTAATTACTTTTTAAATATTTGATTTAATCTGGAGAGTATGATGCATCTGACGGTTGCTTGATTGCCAACGAATTAATGAGATCATGTGCCTACCACGTGGGGTTTGTAGGGTGTTCCAATTGATTTGATGTATGCTTGCGTATCTTTATTATGTGGTGCTCTTAATTTGAGCCCTAGATCTTGAATACTTGCTAATTTGATTGACTTGTTGGTGTGCGTTAGATGGATCTTGTGGCTGATAGTGAGTCTTCTAGGTTGACTGAAATCCATGCTATGTTTGACTTTGCCTTTGGACCCTTTTGTTTTGGGCCTTGCTTTCCACACCCCTCCTCTGGGGCCTTTTGCATTTTTGAACGTGAATTGTTACTGATTACACCCCCCACTTGTTTTATTTTCTATTTTTGTTTTATTTAATTGTTGCATTTCATTTTTAATTTTTTAAAATAGATAATTGCATCCAAAAATCACCAAAAAATTCATGAAGCATTTTTAGCATTTTATAAAATTTTCCCAAATTTTATTTTGTTATTTTATTTTATTTTTAGTGTCTGAATTAATTATTTGAGTAATTTCTTTTTGAATTGTTCTTATCATGCATACCATGACTTGTAGATTTTATTTCTCATAGCACACAAACCATTTTAAGCCCATTCTTTTTGCATTGTTTCACCAGCATATTGAATTGCGTAAAAACATTTTTCTCATATTTTTAGGATCATTTCATATTGCATTTTAGTCCCCCTCTTTTGCATATTGAATCATGTTTCTTACTTGATCTTTGCATGATTGTTTGAGTGACTTATCTTTTGAATTTTTGCATGAGCTTTCGACATATTGTTTACCCCTGGTTGAGGTATTTGGAGAATTAATTTGGTATTTTTTAAAGGTGTTTTGCTAATTGTTTGATTGCTCTTTGTTTGAGACCTTCTTTTATGCATATATTTGATTATGTCTGATTACTTGTTTGAGAAGACACTTGTGCTATTGTTTGGGGATTGTTTCTTTAAATTCATGAATCATGTTTGAATCATTATAGGTCACTTGATTGTCATTATAGGTCATTGGTGTGTGACTTGATTGGGTTCCATTTGTCTTATAGTTACTTATGTCTGTTTTGTGCTAACCTTTTATGCAGAGGCTGAGGTAAGTTATTTAAAGGTGTGGATAGTTATCCATGTTCACCCTCATTCTCTCCTTCTCATTTCTTTTCCTTAAGTTTTGGATTTCACCTTGTATGTGATTGAACTGGTTAATGTTTACTTGTGTCTGTTCAAGTGATCCCCTTAGGATTCCTAGCTCCACTTAATTTCTGATTAAGTTGGAGGTAGGAGAGACATTAGGCTTTCAATACTTGGCATGATAACATTAGGACTAAATTCCATAGGATAGTTTCCCTCCAAACTTCCCCTTAGGGCCATCTTTGCATGATAACACTAGGATAGATTTTCCCCGTAGTGTTTTTCTTTTCTTTTGAGTCCCTCTTCTCATCTCATAACACTTCTAAGATACTTAATAAGGTTAACTTGCCTTGCACACAAGCCTTAAACATAGGAAGTGAAGATTGAGGGGTCCCCCTTCTCTCTTCTAGAGTGTTGAGCATACGTCCCATTGGGGACGACCATGCGACACATTCGTTCCCGTGTCATAGACTTTGGTTTAAGGTGAGTTATGAACTAACTCAAGTCACTTCTGTCTTAAAAATTACAAACAAACTTCAAACCTTTTTCTCCTTCGGGATTGTCAAACTAAAGGTTATTTTCAAAAAGGGCCCGTTACTTTCCGTTTGAGTCGCAAACAGGCATCGACCCTAACTGTCGGACGCGAACTTAACGTCGCTTATAAAAAACACAAAAAGAACTTGGTCCGAACTACGTTGACTCTGAATTTCCCATTGCACAAAGGGAGTACGTAGGCCTAGGACGTCGACGTCCTACCGAGTTTGTCTTTGTTTTCCCCTTCCCCGTGTCACTACAGCCATAGATGTTAGGATTACTCACCCTTAGAATAGACAACAAGCGTGGATCCCATCGAGTACGATGGACTCGTGGGGTGCTAATACCTTCCCCTCGCGTAATCGACTCCCGAACCCAGGCTATGGTTGCGATGACCATTCCTTTCCCTCTTCCTCAGGTTTATGAGGTGTTCCCTTTCCCTCTCTTGGGATAAATACACGGCTGACGACTCTGTTTTCCGCGCCACTCTCGCGTTTGTACCTGGATGAAAATCCCGGGAGCGACAGCTGGTGACTCTGCTGGGCATTCTGGTTCCCTAAGCGGGTCTGTCCTAGCGCTTGTTTATTTTTGTTCTCTTTGGGTGTTTTTGTTTTTTGTTTTGCTTTATTTGTTGTATTTTATTTTTACCGCATTTATTGCATTGCATATTATTATCAGTTGCTGCACTGTTTTTCTGTTTGGCGGGTTGGGAGTTCTGAGAGATAAGCCCAATACCTAGGCTTGAGCATACACGTAGGATTAGCGTGGAAAGTAGTGTGACTTGTGTGGCATTTGTCCAGACGTGGTATACATGAAAACTCCACATCCAAACGAGGTTTTCCTTGGTAATGTTCTATCCTGCGCATTGGTGCAGATGATTAAAGGTAACTTGGAAAACTGTCGACTCTGGCGGCCATTCCCGAGGACTCAGTAACGGCACTCCTTCCGAGACGTGATAATGGCAGACCAGAAATGGAAAACCCATTACACATGTCGATCCGAGGACCCAATGCTGGGAACTTGCTATAGGGTTTCCTTTTGGAAAAGAATCAGTGGAAGCACTCCTCGATTGGCCATAGTACTGTACCCCAAGGGATGAATGTACTATTGCTTCTCGACTTCAGTGCCGAAACTGAGGACTTGCCATGGGATGTTTCATTTTTAGGGGAATCAGTTGAGGCCTCCTCGATTGGTGATGATGCCAAACCGGAAATGGTGAACGTATCATCATTTCTCGACCTGAGAGCCCGTGATATTGAGGATCCTCGGCTTTCTAGTACCCACATGTGAGAGGGGAGGGTGTTTACAGGTTTGCAGGTAACCTTGACCTTCAACATACCCGGTTTTCTGGTCAGCAGATTTATCAGTGTGATATTATGGTTATTCTGGTATTCTGGGTATTTGGGCAGACCCTGTGAGATTATACAGTTGTTCAGTGCGGTAGTTGTCCAGTCTGTGTGGCATCCTTGATCCCATGTGTGCATTTGCATCATCATTTTGCATCCTAACATGTTTATTCATTTGCAGGGTTGCATCCTAACTTTGATTCTGGTTTTTGAAGACTATTAAGGATGAGTACTGAGAAGAGAAAGAACATCATAGTGTACAAGTTCCCATCACTTATTCTGGATCCTGTTCACAAGATTGTGTCTATGGCAGAACCTGGGGTATTGGCAAAATTTAGAGGAGAGTATGAAAGAATTCTGAATTTTGCTCGCGACATCACCGAATACGAGTATAGGGCTTTCCACACTCTGGTGCAATTCTATGATCCTCACCTGCGATGTTTTCTATTCACTGATTATCTTTTGGCTCAGACATTGGAGGAGTTTGCTCTCATTCTGGATGTTTCTATCAAAGAAAAGTCTCCTTTCTATCCTTCTAAAGAACTTCCTGATCTAGAAAGGGTCTCCGAGGCTTTGCATTTGGATCCATCTTTGTTAAAAACAACGTTGCCAGTAAGGGAGGGTGTAAAGGCTTTCATGTGAAGTTTTTGGTAGAACAGGCTGCTGTGTATGCTAAGGGTAGATGTTGGTCGGTTTTCAACGCCATCTTGGCTGTGTGTGTCTATGGAACTGTGTTGTTCCCAAATGTGAAGGACTTTGTGAACATGCATGCTGTCCGGATATTCACCATGAATAATCAGGTACCTACTTTGCTTGGAGATCTATACCATTCAGTGCATTATAAGAATGAGAAGAGGAGGGGAGGACCCCTTTATTGCTGTGCGCCAGTCTTCTACAAGTGGTTTGCAGATCGTCTTCCCAAATCTGGGGCATTTGTAGATATGCAAGGAACATTGGATTGGTCCAAAAGATTAATGGGCTTGAGGGCAGATAATCTAATTTGGGTTAACCGTGACTTGTTGGGCCAAGATATCATGATTAGTTGTGGAGGTCTCCCAAATGTGCCTCTAATAGGAAGGAAAGGGGGAATCAACTACAACCCTATTCTTGCTATTAGGAAATTCGGGTATGCCTTGAAAGAGCCACCAAAAGACGAGGAGGTCCAAGAATCTCTATATCTGAGTGGGGAAATCAATCCTGAACTGTTAAAAGAAGCTGCAAATACTTGGGGAGATCGTCATAAGAAGGGGAAGACTTCTTTTGGCAAGAGCAACAACAGAGCATTTCCTGTGTACGAAGATTGGATTCAGAAAAGGGTAGAGAAGGAACTTTTGCCATTCTCCAAAGAACCACCATCTTACCCCTTGCTGATTGAGCCTCCTACCACAGTTGAGATGGAGAAGTTCAATAAGTTGTGGGCTGAAAAGGAAAATTTGCGAGAAGAGAACAGTGAGCTACAAAGAGAGATTTACCAGTTGAAACATGAGAGGGGTGAGGCTCTTCATATCGCCAAGTTGAAGACAGAGCTTCTCGCTGAGAAAGAAAAGGAGCTAGCAGACGAGATCACATCCAAACAAAGGGTAAAGCAAGCTCTAGATGGTATCAGCGAGGTCCTCAAGTCTAAGAAGGAGGAGTTGGCCAAGGCATTGTTAAAAATTTACAAATTCAATGCTCACCGAGACACTGCAATGGCTGATAATAAGCAAAAGTAAGATAAGTATTTAGCTCAGATTGATCAATTGAAGTTAAAGCTCAAGAAAAAAGGTGCGGAGATTCTATCAGGGGTATTCCAGAGACAAGCAGTCCAAGATCGACTCAATGAAGCCATAGCCTCCATAGAGGAACTGAAAATCCAAGCTGAAGTGAAGAGACCTAGAAATGAGGGTCCTAGCATGGACGGTGTTTTTGGGGAAGATGGTTGGGAGTTGCATTGCCGATACTTGAAAGGGATCATACATAGAGGAGACATTCTCATTCAAGAGCTAATTCAGAGACCGAAGCATCCCGACACCAAAAAGCTGTTCAAGGAAATTCAAGACTGGAGCAAAGAGCATAATGGATGGGGGGATTGGCACTTGTGGACTTTGATGACATGCCGTAGTTTCCTATTTCTCTTTCATTGTATTTGGATCACCGCCAGGCTTGTTGGTTGGGATCTATGATTATTGTGTTCAGACTTTTTATCTTGGATTGTGATGGTTGACATTTGGTTTTCCTCTGGTTTTCTTAATATATGAGCAGAAGTTCCATTCTATCGTATCGCTAAACTGGAATCAAGGGGTGGATCACCCTGCAAATATTCAAACATGTTCATTTGCATTTGCATATTCATGATCATTTTGCATAATAGGTGTTTATCTCCAGTGTTCTTATTTTGTTCTCTTCCGCAGTACGGGATTGCAGATCAACACATTCACCGGTATTCTACCAGACAAAATCAGAGGATAGCCATGGAATAACTCCGTGCAGAAATGATCAAAATGAAGGTTCAGATGGGGCAGTTTATGGGGAAGATGCAAGCTTTGGTCCAAGACCAGAAAGTGCTGAGGGAAGAGGTCAACCAATTGAAGACTCAGATGAGTTTGGTTATGGAGTTGTGAAAGGTGTGCTAAGCAAAGGTAATACTTTCATGCCTGAAGCTGCAGCTGGAATTGTATCTCATCCATTATCTAAGGGATTCCCCCCAAAAAGTGAGCAGATTGTCACTGTGACCGTCCCAACTGTATCTCAACAGCAACAGAATCGTGCTCCACGTCGGCATCAATTTACGCCTAAGTAGAATAGGCATTTTGAGACTCCACCAGTGCCATATTCTCAGCTATTCCAGCATCTCCTTCAGTTGCAACTGGTACAGAAAAGGACTTTGGCTCCTCTCTCTGGTACTCCCCCACCGGGTTATGACGCAAGAGTCCATTGTGACTTCCACTCTGGTGCGCCGGGGCATAATGTGGAAAATTGTAAGGCCTTTCAGCATGCCGTGCAGGATCTGGTCGATTCGAGGGAAATTGAATTCACGCGGGGCGGCGTAAGCTTTCATGGTGGTTTCATTCCTAATCTAGCTTCAGAAAAAGAAGTGGATATCCCTGTCGCTTCTCCCAAAGCTACATCAAGTCAGGGGCATTTCTTGCAGTCTTTGGTCTTAGAATCCCCACGTCTGCAACTCCTGCCTACTCCTCGATTAAGTCTGAGGGGGAAAGTGCCTAAGCCAGATGAACACGCAAATCAGAATCAACAGCAGTTTGCTGTACTACCAAGGCTGTATGGTCAGATATTGCCAGAGTTGGTTAAAAGAGGCTTAATTGTGCCAAGGAAATTAGATCCGATCATTCCTCCATGTCCTCCAGGTTTTAATGCCAATGCTCGATGTGGGTACCATGCTGGGGCACAGGGGCACTCAACTGAGGATTGTAAGGCGCTCCCGCACGAAGTGTAAAAGCTGATTGATGCAGGGGTCATTACTTTCAATACAGATGGTATGCATTTCAACTGAGGCCTCCCAAGTGGGCACTTGGGACTACAAGGATATCATCAGAAACAATAAGACCAGATAGAGCCAAGTCTCCTCAACGATGGCGATTTCCTGTTTATTTACTGCATTTTCATGTGTAGCTTTCATTTGTTTGTTTAAACATTGTCTGCATATAGAAACGTGTTTGTTTTTGAATGACAATCATAAGACAATAAGCATGTTTTTCTTGAAGTAATCCATTCGTGCTCACTCTTAAATGTTTAGATGCACTGCAATACCGATCTTCTTGTCTAGAACTCTTGAGGGAGGATGATGAGATGAAAACGCAAAATTTTTGGTTGTGTGTTCAAGGATAGAACCCTGTTGAGGACGTACAGGCATTGTTTCAAATCCCTAAACACTGGAGATATAAGGGAGATAAACCCTCGTTAACCCCTTTGAGCCTTGAAGTAGGAGTTTATTTCGGGAAACGAAAAAACCCTCAATCTTAACCTGGGGCAGGGTAAGTGTCAGTTAGTTTGACCAAGTGTTCAACTCTCAGAAGGAGTGTACATCTGAGGATCCATTACCTTCCATTCCACTAGCAAGAGGTTAGGAGGTGTAGAACCACAATGGTTACTCCTCACCAACCGAAGAGTGAAACAGTCACAACCCTTTCAAACAAGTCAGACAAAACAGTGTTACACGACTTGTTCAAAGAAAAAAGAGAAAAAGAAAAAGCCTGCTAAGTCGAAAGACTTGAAAGCAAGTGACTTAGGCAAAAGTTAAGGCATCCCGCTGGACTTCAAAATTGAAAACTCAAAAGAGTCAGTCCAGGCACAATTAGGGAACAAAAAGCAAAAGAATGAGAAAACGAAAAGCCAAAAGGATTACCAAGAAAATCTTTGAAGCAGAACAAAGTCGTGTGACTACAGACACAAAAGACAAAAAAGGGTGACTGTTACTCCAAAACCTCATTGGGTGTCGAACCATCAGATGCATGGATTTATTTAAAGGATCATAAAACCTTTTGAGAGATGAGCGCTTGCGCCAAATTAGCTGAACTTAGGACTGAAGAACGTCAGGGAGAATGGGTGGGCAATGATAAACTTTGAGCCTTAAATCTTTCTTTTTCTCAAAACCGCGAACCAGACCACGTTACAACCCTTAAAAGTCCTAATTGAAACAGGGTTTATCCCGAAAGCGTACTTCAACAGGATAGCGTTCCTGACTCCTATGAGGTGTGATAATAAGATTTGTTGGTATTGCATGTGCGCATTGTTTTGTCATTCAAAGAATCAAGGCCGCATCCCAGCTAGTGATTCGTTCACAAGGCTTGGCGACACATTTTCAATAAAACTTCAAGGTTAACACGAGTGTTGCACTAGAATTGTCATTCTTATAATAAACATTTTCTGCTTGCATGTGTTTAATATCAAAGAAGCTTACGCGATGAACGACAGTCAAGAAGCTCGATCACGCCAAGTTGAGATGGTGAAAACCCCGAAGGACGATCATGTCAAGGGGTATGTGGCCAAGAGACTGTGCGCAGCCTGGAGGTTCCCGATAAATGGTGATAAGATGCAGCTAATCTGGAGCAGTCACACTGAAAACTCTCCCTAAAGCAGCCGAACAGGGGCAATCAGGTCGATTTGACAAATCTCTGTAAGATCAGTCAGGGGAAAAGTTCCTTCAAGACTTGGGGCAGGCCACCTCTAGAGCTTGAGAAATTGTCCACTCCTGAAAATGGTTAATTGAAAACACCTCTTCTAGGTTCAGAATACTGGGACAGAGTATTTTCAAGTCGTGACAATTCCTTTCGAGGTAGTGCACTTCATGGATTATGAAGTCTGGGGCAGTTATGTCAAGATCTGATAAATCTCTCCAAGAGTTTGGAGACCCTGGGGCAGTGCGAACGCCCAGTCTTCTATAAAATCCTCTCGAGATGATCTCTTCCATTAGACCTGGTGGTCTGGGGCAAATGGAAAGTTCGAAGGGCCATTTATGACCATAGAGACAGGTCAGGTTGGATGGCAACAGGGTTGTACTTCCCCAGTAGAGTTGCTCTCCCCAGCATTGAAATTGCACCTTCCCCAGCAGGAGACTTGGGACGTATTTCCTCTGGATCAAGACGTTGTTTCCCCAGAGAATCAGGGTGTTCACTTTCCCCATCCAGTCAGGAAGCGTACTTTCACCGACGATGTCATGTTCTAATCCCCAGCAAGGTAAGGATAAAGTCATTCTCCCCATCAACAGGCTAAGTTCAGCAGTATCCCCAAGCAGGATGGTATTATGGACTATTTTCCCCAACAGATTCTGAGCCCAATTTGTTGTTGGCAATCCTCAGTAATAGACTTCCGGTTCCGTTATTGGCATTCATTCTCAACTCCCCCGGTAGAGGAGGAATCTCAGGTTCGATGTCACCTTCAACAATGGACATTGGTAATCCCCGGTAGTGTGGATGTTCTTTTAGGATTTCATCCCCAGCAGAAGTTGTTGATCCAAAGAGTCGCTCAAAGTGATCCTTCTCAGCAGAGTTCCTGGATTCAGAGGACAATTTATTTTTGTCATCCCCGGCTGAATTGGTCTTTTCTCTCCAGCATTTATTTTGTTGGAGGGGCCCTTTTTGCATAACATAAGCATTTGCATTTCATCTTTAAATGTGTAGCATTTCCACTTCGTGTGGAGCATTACGACAAGATTCAAACATTTGCATTCAAAGCATAAGCCAGGTTTGATACTTTCCTTGCCAGTTCTCTTTCTCAGCAGAGATGGCATAACTCAGGAGATTTTGGAGGGATGCGTTCCTCATACTTGTGCTCCCCAGCAGAGTCTTTTGTTTAAACTTCTCCTTTCCCCAGCGGAGTCATCTTGCCTATGGATTATGAGTCGGTTGGGAGTTTGCCTTTGTTGGCCCTTTCTCTTTTGTGAAATTATGTTCTCGCCTGGTAGTGAGTTCTCGCTTGACGTATTCTGTTTGCCAGTTTCTCTTTCTCAGTGGGGGTGGTATAAATCAGAAGTTTTGTTTCACGTTATCCCCAGCGAAGTTCGCTTTCTGTAAGTGTTCCTTTGCGAGTGCGATTGAGGTCGCATTCATCTTTTCTTTGTGAGTAGAGTGATTGAGGTCAGTCTTCCTTTGCGGGTACAATTGAGGTTGTGTTCGTTTTGTGGGTGCGATTGAGGTCGTATTCATTTTTTATCTGTGGGTAGAGTGATTGAGGCCAGTCTTCCTTTGCGGGTACAATTGAGGTTGTGTTCGTCTTGTGGGTGCGATTGAGGTCGTATTCATATTTTCTTCTTGGGTAGAGTGATTGAGGTCAGTCTTCCTTTGCGGGTACAATTGAGGCTGTGTTCATTTTGTGGGTGCGATTGAGGTCGTATTTATATTTTTTCTTCGTGGGTAGAGTGATTAAGGTCAGTCTTCCTTTGCTTGAGGTTGTATTCATTTTGTGGGTGTGACTGAGGTCGTATTCATATTTTCTTTGTGAGTATGGTTGAGGTCGTACTCCTTATTTTTCAGCACGCTCCATTTCGTTATTCTCACCAGTTGCAAATTTCAAGGGTTCTATCAGTATTCAATCCCCGTGCATCCTGGAATGTCTGAAAGCCGTCACTATCATACCTTCAGGACCAAGTTGATTGAATAGGGGCAGCTGTAGCACCCCAAAATTTGCTCTCTTACTTTAGTACTAACTGGCTTATGTTTCATTTCATTTTTGCATTATCATGTGTGCATATATTTGGTTCTTAGCATGGGGTCAGGGTGCCTGAGGCAGTTGAAGAGGAGAAGGTGTTCTTCAAAGGGTCAATCAAGAGTCCTTGTATTGTCCAAGAGATCTCAAGTGGATCACTCTCTCCTAACCAGTGCTGAAATTAGGGTTTTGAGATCCTTGGGTGTATTGCTCCAATGGGCAAGCTTCTTGGGTTTTTATCATTACTAAATGGCATATCTTATCTTTGTTGAAGAGGATACACATCATATTCAGAGGAATTTGGATTTAGAGAAGGTGTTATTTCCTCCTAGACTGAGGGTACTAAAATTAGGGTTTGCTATAAGATCTGTTTATTTCTGATTTTTTGGGCAAGACTTGATTCCATGGTATTCCTTGGGTCCCTAAGTATCTAAGGATGGAAGATTGTCCATCAGTTTGGTTCAGGAGTGGTTCAATCGGTCAATTGATTGGGAATCAGGAGAATTGGGGGAAAGTCAACAGTAATAGGGGAAGTCAACAGGGAAATTTTGAGGTTCTCTTCAAGGTTTTCAAGGTCTCACATCCTCATATGGTCTTCAAGGGTCAAGTTTCATACCATTTATCAAGAATCAAGGGTTGGTACAAAAGTTACTAAATATGGAAATGACCTATAATTTGAAAGTTTCCATTTTTGGCAAGTTTTCACACTACATTCAACTTGACTTTTCATCATCAAGGAAGCTTCAAATGAATTTTTCTCAAACATGAAGGTTGAATATCTTTTTCTCCCCTTTCCAACAAGTACTAGATGGTCTCCATATCATTTGTAAAACTCAAGTTATGACCAAAAGAAGGCAAGATGGTTTTTAGGGTTTTCTCATGGTTCCATTCTTGCAACCTTTGCATTTTGGGACATATTGACCTATAATTGGTTCCATTGTTTCAAGTCACATTCTAACATCAAAGTATATTCCATAAGGATCATTTTTGGCCTTTGAACCAAGGGATTCCATGACAAATTCACCACTTATTTCACTTTATGCAAAATTGCAAGAAGCATCAAAACTCATGAATCAAGATGTTTCAAGGCCCAAATCCAATTCAGGTGTGATTAACAATTAACAAATAAGTGATCCATCATAAAAGGCTTAGGTGTACATGCATGGAGGAGGATGTATTTTACATTATGCAAATTTCCAAAATCACCCAAAACTCATTAAGTGAGGAATTAACAAGGCCCAAATGCTAATCAGTGGAATAACCTAATATATTTAAGCTTACTCATGCACTGGGTAGGGGAGAGACACGTGATTTTGAGGAGAATTCAAGTTTCAACCCTAATCCTTCATTCCTTCGAATCTCATCATCCACTAGGGTTTTTCAAAAAGTTCTTTCACATTCTGAGTCATGGGGATCCATAGAACACAAAGCTCCCATCATTTGAAGCTAACAACAAGGACACGAATTGCATAATCTCAGGTTAGTGATAATTTGCATGCTCTTAAAACTCAATTTTTTGGTGTGTATAATGATATTTGATATTCACTGATGATTCTGATGTGTTTTGTTTTAAGTTTGGACGTATAGATTGGTTGTTTCGTGAGTTTTAAGTTTTGGGACCAAACTTTCTCTCGCTCGATTCTCCTTGTATGTTGATTTTTTGTGATTTATAACATGATATTCTTAATCCTTGCGATTTTCTGGTCAAAATGATATACTTGTGTGCAATTTCTGGAGAAGTTTTGGTTGCAGCTCACCGGAGAGGGTGACCGGAACCCTAGCTCCGGCGACTGGTTCAGTTTCCGGCCGGTGAAGGGTTTAGACGAAGAAGATGGGTTCCCAGCCGTTGATTCACTTTGATCAGTGGTCCACGCTTTGCCATGTTTTTATTTTTTTTGTTTTATTTTATGGGTTACGTGTGTGTCAGCTTACGTTTATTTCCATGCACCACAGATCACAACCTCACATCTTAATTACTTTTTAAATATTTGATTTAATCTGGAGCTTATGATGCATCTGACGGTTGCTTGATTGCCAACGAATTAATGAGGTCATGTGCCTACCACGTGGGATTTGTAGGGTGTTCCAATTGATTTGATGTATGCTTGCGTATCTTTATTATGATGTGCTCTTAATTTGAGCCCTAGATCTTGAATACTTGCTAATTTGATTGACTTGTTGGTGTGCGTTAGATGGATCTTGTGGCTGATAGTGAGTCTTCTAGGTTGACTGAAATCCATGCTATGTTTGACTTCGCCTTTGGACCCTTTTGTTTTGGGCCTTGCTTTCCACACCCCTCCTCTGAGGCCTTTTGTATTTTTGAACGTGAATTGTTACTGATTACACCCCCCACTTGTTTTATTTTCTATTTTTGTTTTATTTAATTGTTGCATTTCATTTTTAATTTTTTAAAATAGATAATTGCATCCAAAAATCACCAAAAAATTCATGAAGCATTTTTAGCATTTTATAAAATTTTCCCAAATATTATTTTATTATTTTATTTTATTTTTAGTGTCTGAATTAATTATTTGAGTAATTTCTTTTTGAATTGTTCTTATCATGCATACCATGACTTGTAGATTTTATTTCTCATAGCACACAAACCATTTTGAGCCCATTCTTTTTGTATTGTTTGACTAGCATATTGAATTGCATAAAAAAATTTTTGTCATATTTTTAGGATTATTTCATATTGCATTTTAGTACCCCTCTTTTGCATATTGAATCATGTTTCTTACTTGATCTTTGCATGATTGTTTGAGTGACTTATCTTTTGAATTTTTGTATGAACTTTTGACATATTGTTTACCCCTGGTTGAGGTATTTGGAGAATTAATTTGGTATTTGTTAAAGGTGTTTTCCTAATTGTTTGATTGCTCTTTGTTTGAGACCTTCTTTTATGCATATATTTGATTATGTCTGATTACTTGTTTGAGAAGGCACTTGTGCTATTGTTTGGGGATTGTTTCTTTAAATTCATGAATCATGTTTGAATCATTATAGGTCACTTGATTGTCATTATAGGTCATTGGTGTGTGACTTGCTTGGGTTCCATTTGTCTTATAGTTACTTATGTCTGTTTTGTGCTAACCTTTTATGCAGAGGCTGAGGTAAGTTATTTAAGGGTGTGGATAGTTGTCCATGCTCACCCTCATTCTCTCCTTCTCATTTCTTTTCCTTAAGTTTTGGATTTCACCTTGTATGTGATTGAACTGGTTAATGTTTACTTGTGTCTGTTCACGTGATCCCCTTAGGATTCCTAGCTCCACTTAATTTCTGATTAAGTTGGAGGTAGGAGAGACATTAGGCTTTCAATCCTTGGCATGATAACATTAGGACTAAATTCCATAGGATAGTTTCCCTCCAAACTTCCCCTTAGGGCCATCTTTGCATGATAACACTAGGATAGATTTTCCCCGTAGTGTTTTTCTTTTCTTTTGAGCCCCTCTTCTCATCTCATAACACTTCTAAGATACTTAATAAGGTTAACTTGCCTTGCACACAAGCCTTAAACATAGGAAGTGAAGATTGAGGGGTCCCCCTTCTCTCTTCTAGAGTGTTGAGCATACGTCCCATTGGGGACGACCATGCGACGCATTCGTTCCCGTGTCATAGACTTTGGTTCAAGGTGAGTTATGAACTAACTCAAGGCACTTCTGTCTTAAAAAATACAAACAAACTTCAAACCTTTTTGTCCTTCAGGATTGTCAAACTAAAGGCTATTTTCAAAAAGGGCCCGTTACTTTCCGTTTGAGTCGCAAACAGGCATCGACCCTAACTGCCGGACGCGAACTTAACGTCGCTCATAAAAAACACAAAAAGAACTTGGTCCGAACTATGTTGACTCTGAATTTCCCATTACACAAAGGGAGTACGTAGGCCTAGGACGTCGACGTCCTACCGAGTTTGTCTTTGTTTTCCCATTCCCCGTGTCAGTACAGCCATAGATGTTAGGATAACTCACCCTTAGAATAGACAACAAGCGTGGATCCCATCGAGTACGATGGACGCGTGGGGTGCTAATACCCTTCCCTCGCGTAACCGACTCCCGAACCCAGGCTATGGTTGCGATGACCATCCCTTTCCCTCTCTTGGGATAAATACACGGCTGGCGACTCTATTTTCCACGTCACTCTCTAGTTTGTACCTGGATGAAAATCCCGGGAGCGACAATCACCATAACCGAAAAATTCAGAGTTCAAGCTCTCAGCTCCCCCTGAATCTGTTAATCTCAAAATTTCATTTATGCTTGTTCAGAGTCTCCCCTTGATCCCAAGACTCACAAAATAAAATTTGAGTTCTTTAGAACATAACAATATAGAAGGAATACTTCCCTACAACAACTCATCAGAGTCTAACTAGAACACTAGGTCTTCATCTCAGAAACTGGTTACTATCAGAACTTTGATAAAAAATCAGAACTTGATTTTGAGTCTGATTGGATGATTTCGCGCATCTTCTTATCAGATCTTGATGAGGAATCACACTTTCTTAAGTATCAGAGTTTGATTAGAAATGACTTCTCTTTTGTCAATCTTTTCTTAGATTCACCAATCTTATTAGATTCAGAGCCTGATGGATTTTATCAGAATATCATTCGTTGAAGAGCGTATCTTCTGATTAGTATCTTTGAATCAGAGAATTGACTTGACTTATTTTCAAGGAGATGTCTGCTTCTGACGCTTTGAGTCTGAATTTCATACTTTCAGAAAGTTTACAACTTCTGAACACTATGATATCAAACAAGATTTCTTGACTTTCAGAAAGTTCACAACTTCTAAATAGTATTGGAACATCTGTTTAAATAAACATATATTCTCGAAGTGTACAACTTCTTAACCATGAATTATCAGAGTTGAAATTATCCATAAGATTTTCAATCTTTAGAGAGTAGGATCTTTATATTCAACCTATCTAGAATGCTAAGTGAACTTTTTCTAAGTTCCTTAATTGAAACATCAAACAAACGATTAGTTGCAAAAGCATTATGTAATGTTTGAGTTAGAGATTCTGAGAATGAGTACTATCAAAATCAGTTTACTTTCTCCCTCTTTTTGTCATAATAAAAAAGATAGTGCAATAAATAGTGCAATATTATGATAGATATGTGAGAAAGAGAATTCTAAAATAGGCTATAACACTCATATATAAAAACAGTTTCATTAATAATGGATCAAAATACATTGGCATAACTCGAACACAGAGCATCCTAGAAACGAGATAGAACACACAAGATACGACATGCTACAGATTAACCATCAAAGACTTCACAATTTTTCTTAAATAGACAATTTTCTAGACCATTTGTCTTGACAAATTCAACAATTCCTTCATTAAAGAAGATTTCAGATAGAACTCTTCCAAAAGGTATGTAGGGCTTGATGAAATCGCCATTTCTGGAGTCAGTAATGGATTTTTGTAAAAAACTGAAGATAGTCTGAGGTAGATTTATCCGCATCTGAGCCATCAGAAGAAAGATGAAGACCTGATCATCATGAAACAGGATATTTTTCTTTACTTCCCGAGGTCGAAAATTGGTCAGCAAAAGCTTAAACCAAGCTTTGGTAATGGGAAGAAGGTTTTCAGGATTGAGAGGTTCATATTTGGACGATGTGTTGTGAAGAGAGGAAAGTTCCTCAGAAATAAGATACCTAGACTTAACATGTTCAACAGTAAAGCCAATGTTCTCACAGCCAATTGCTAGAGCAATGGTGAAGGGAGTGATGTTTATGGGGACATCAAAAACACGAGAAGAAATTGAGCGATCTTCATAATTAATGTAGGAATGTTTCCAAAATTTTTTTACAAGATTTAAGTAGACTGGTTTATCTAGAATGATGAAGTATTTTGCCCATTCTTGATAGTGCATGATTGAGGTGATACTTCTAGCAATTTCTCTGTTTCCAAGATGAAGAAGGTTGATTTTTTCTCCTGATATGACCTCAAGAAGGTTCTCATCTCCTTGGAAGGTGATTAGAGACATGATGAGAAGATTTATACAGTAAAGTTAATTTTGAACACGTAAGATCAAACACGGCAGATCATGAGAGGAGGAATGAAATATATATATATATATATATGTATGTATGTATGTATGTATGAGAGACGTGACTGTATGAGAAAATGACATAGGTCAAGATGCGTATCAAGCCTAAGATATGCTAAGGACACAATGGCAGAGTAAGAGACAAAGAATATCAAGGAATAGGAAAGGAGTGTAGCAGTCTCTTAAAAAAAGAATATCCAAAAGGTCACAAATAAGGATACGCTATTTAAGTTTTGACAGGAGTCAATAACTATGAATAAATGTATACTTATAAGTGGCAATTGAAAATTGACACATAGTAAAGATAGAAGAGAGTATAACTTATTTTTCAAGAAAAACTTAACTCACATACGTCTTATCATTTATGAATGCACAGTCATAGGGGAATGCGTAATGATTTTAGCCTATTCTCAAGAAGTTTACAAAACCCAATGTGTCAAACAGTTGTTACCATTATCGTTCACACATTATCAAAATTTTCACTAAATCATTTTGATTTGAAAGAATTTAGATAAGTTAAACTTAGTCATTTCTCTTCCTTTTTATGGTAACCATTATGGAATGCAGTAAGACAAGATAAAGAAAATAAGGAAAGTACTTCATTGATAGAACAACAAAACACTGGAGCGCATTACAGGAACAGGCTCATAAAACAGGAAAACAAACAACAACAAGGACAACGGATAGGAAAAGCAATGATAAACGGAAGAAAGACAAAGAACCAAGAGACCAATAATGATAAAACGCACGTCAACCAGCTATCTCATTCCCTGATGATGGTTTCAGAATAGTTCATGGGAGAACACCATTAAGTATTGAGTTTCTCATTCATTCTGATTTGTCTTAAGTGAGCAACAACTTCTTGGAGATCAAGAATGTGAGAAATAACTCTACTGTAAGGAATCTGAAACGATAACTCCGCTCTTGACGAAAGAATTTCTCCTTTCAAGAAGTTGAATATGGATTGAGGCAAGTTAATCTTAATCTTGGAGATTAAGAAGAAAATGAAAAGCTTATCCGTAGCAGAGAGTCGTCCTGTTCCCTTTTCCCTGGGTCTAAGATTTGTTCCCATGATTTGGTACCATATTTTAGCCTTAGAAGTGAGAGAAGAGGGACTGTCAGCAGGTCCTTCTTGAAGATAGATGATGTGAATATGTTTAGCAAACCAGTTATTTCCTCTGTAGTATTCAACACATTCACCATCTTCTTTGCATTCAATAGTTTGATAGATGATTGAGGAGTTGATCATGATGGGAAATCCATATACAGTAGACTGAATGCAACAAGCATCAGATTCATATGTGAGGATGCGAGCATTAGCCTAGAATTCTTTTACAAGAGCTCCATAGATAGGTCCGTTGAGGATTTCAAGATATCTATCCCAGTTTGGGTAGATGATGTCTGATAGAATGTTGGTATGACCATTTTCAACAAGATCATTAAGATCAATAGAGTATTCTCTCAAGAGATCCAAATCAGAGATTTCTCCTCTAATGGTTTTAGAAGACATCTTGAAAGTAAGAAGGATAGGAGCAAAAAGTAAGTTTAGAAACAGATGACTGGTTATGTGATTTATAAAGAAAACAAAGAGTGATAAAGACTGGATGAATTGAGACAAGAAATTCATCATTTCCAATACACGAAATACAACCAAGAACAAAAAATAATGAAAGAGTGTATCAGTCTCCAAAAGATTATGGAATAGTATACGTTATTGATATTATGATATCAGTCAATAAATATGAATAAATGTATACTCGAAAATGAGAGGGCATAATTTGACAAAGAATAAGGAAGGAAGACAAGTGTTAAGTCCCAAGAAAACTTTGTCTTACATACATATTTATGAATGACTAAAGAGGAAGGAAGATGTAAAGATTTACACACTTATAAAGTAAATTTTCAAATCTAATGTGTTAAACATGATATTAAGGAGTAATAGGTAATAATTACTTGAAACCTAGTCTCACAAAATCACAAAGCTCGAGGTGTCTTTTGGACACACTTCAATATCCTCAGAAACTGGAAGACCAAAAGGTTTCCGTCTGATCAGAGACACTTCTGACAAAGCATCTTCTAATGACTAAGGTTAAAAACAAATGCTTCTTAGTTTAACTAAAAATCTGGTTTCTTCAGACTCTGACTAAACACATCTGATTCTGATGAAATCTTACTCTGGACAATAGTCCATTTTCAGATGCTTCAGAATAAATAGAAATCTATCTTCAGCCAAGGGTTTTGTAAAAATATCAGCCCATTGATGGTATGTATCTGTAAATTTTAAACATAAGATTCCCCTCTGAACACAGTCTCTAATAAAATGATGTTTAATTTCTATGTGCTTAGCCCTAGAATGTAAGATTGGATTTTTACTTAAACAAATAGCAGCAGTATTATCACAAAAGATAGAAATGTTACTCTCATGTATATGATACTCTTCTAGCTGGTTCTTCATCCATAGCATATACGTACTGCATAGAGACGCGGATATGTACTCTGCTTCTGCTGTTGAGAGAGCAACTTTTGATTGCCTCTTGCTTGACCATGAGATCAGATTCTTCCCGAGAAATTGACAGTTTCCAGAGGTGCTTTTTCTTTCCAATCTGTCCCCTGCGTAATCTGCATCACAATAACCAGAAAGAGAGTACTCTGATGTTTTCTCATACATCAAGCCAACATTAGTAGTTCCTTTCAGATACCTTAGAATTCTTTTAACAGTAGTTAAATGAGATTCTCTAGGATCTGATTGAAATCTAGCACACAAATGAACACTGAAAAGAATATCAGGTCTAGAAGGAGTTAAGTACAGAAGAGAGCCTATCATACCATGATAGAGCTTCTGACAAACCTTTCCACTTACCTCTTCCTTCTCCAGAATACATGTTAGATGCATTGGAGTCTTAGCTAGTTTACAATCTATCATGTCGAATTTCTTCAGAAGTTCTTTGGTGTACTTACTTTGATGAATGTAAGTAGCCTCTAATTTTTGGTCAATTTGAATTCCCAGAAAGAACTTCAATTCACCCATCAGACTCATCTTGAATTCGGCCTGCATTAGCTTAGAAAACTATTCACAAAGAGAGGGATTAGCAGAACCAAAAATAATATCATCAACATAAATCTAAACTATAAGCATATCATTTTTGAACATTTTACAGAATAGGGTGGTGTCAACCTTGCCTCTGGTGAAGTTATTTTCTAAAAGAAAATTACTCAATCTGGTATACCAAGCTCTGGGAGCTTGTTTCAGACCATAGAGAGATTTTTTAAGTTAAAAAAAAAAATCTAACTTCTCAGAATTTTCAAATCCAGGAGGTTGTTTGACATAAACTTCTTCTAAAATATAACCATTCAAAAATGCACTCTTAACATCCATCTGATATATTATGATGTTATGATTTATAGAAAAGGAAATTACTAGGCGTATAGCTTCTAACCTGGCGACTGGAGCAAAGGTTTCTGTATAGTGTATTCCTTCTTGTTGACTATAACCTTGTGCAACCAGTCGTGCCTTGTTTCTGACAACCTCACCCTTCTCATTGAGCTTGTTTCTGAATACCCATTTAGTTCCAATAACGTGGACACCTTTAGGCTTCTGAACAAGATCCTAAACATCGTTCTTTGAAAACTGGTTAAGTTATTCTTCCATCGCCAGAATCCAGTCTTTGTCCAGTAGAGCTTCATCAACTGTTGTTGGCTCTATTAGAGACACAAGACCCAGAAGAGTTTCTTCAGAATGTCTGAAGGATGAACGAGTTCTGTCTGGATCAACTTTATCTCCCAGAATCAATTCTTCATAATGAGAAGTTTTTAATCTATTCTTCAACTTATGATATGAGTTGTTCTCAGCTTCTGGTAAGGTTGTATCTGGATCTGGAGAATTTGCATCTTTGTTTGCTTCTCTTGAATCTTCTACTTCTTTGGATTTATTACCAATGGTTCCAAAGCCAATGATTTTTCCTTTCTGGTTTCCTCCAAAACCGCCGAAGCCTCCAGGCTTAAGTTCTAGACTTTGGAACATATTCCTTCTTCCCGTCATGTGTCGCAAGCAACTACTCCAGGTACCATGACTGGTGTTTCAACTGAGCTGCAAAGGATATCTCTGAGCCTGAGTCTGAGAATGAGTCTGATTCTGGTTCTGATGATATTCTGTTTTCTGGTTCTCCAGAAACTTCATCTTCAGTTATTGCTACCAGCGCAACATTTGCTTGTTCTTCATCAGATTCCTCTTCTTCAGAATCAGAGTCATCCCAAGTTGCCATTAGACCTTTCTTAGCTTTGAAGAAGTTCTTCTTAGGCTTCTTATCCTTCTTGAACTTTGGACACTCGTTCTTGTAATGACCTAGCTCATTACATTCATAGCAGATAACCTCCTTTCCAGAGTTCTGCTTCTTTAGTCCAGATGATGACTCAGAGTGGCCTTTGTTTCTTCTAGATCCTATGAAGTTTCCTTACCTATGCTTCCAGAGTTTGTTGATTCTTCTGGAGATTAACGACAGCTCATCTTCAAATTCTTCACCAGAATCTTCTGATTCTCCCTTAGCTTGATAAGCCTTTTCCTTTTCAGGTTTAGACTTAAGAGCGATAGATTTGCTTTTCGTCGGAGGTTCGTCTCTTCAAGCTCTATCTCATGACTTCTCAAAGAACTAACAAGCTCTTCAAGACTTATGCTATTGAGATCTTTTGATAGCTTTAGAGTTGTTACCATAGGTCTCCATTTCTTAGGAAGACTTCTGATGATCTTTTTCACATGATCAGTAGTTGAATAAACTTTGTCCAGAACTTTGAGTCCTGCGACTACATTTGAAACCTTGAAACCATGGTCTCAACTGTCTCATCATCCTCCATTCTGAATGCCTCATGTTTTTGGATTAAGGCTAACGCCTTTGTCTCCTTGACTTAAGAATTACCTTCATGAGTCAGTATAAGAAATAGCATTTAGAAATATGGTTCATGCCTTGTGATGATTCTTGTAATCTTTCTTTTGTTGGCTGGTCATAGTGCTTCTAGACACTTTAACATTTGTAGCATCAACTGGGTGAGTGTAGCCATCGACTACAAGATCCCAAAGATCTACATCATAACCAAGAAAGAAACTTTCAATTCTATCTTTCTAGTAGTAAAACTTTTCACCATCAAAGACTGGTGGTTTTGCACTGTAATGATATTTCTCTTCAGTAGTGGTATTAGCAGGAGCTGCCATGATATCTCACACAAATACTGGATCGGTACTGAACACTGTTAAGTGCTGATAAAACGTTTATCATAATGAGAACCGGAGCTCTGATACCAATTGAAGGTGTGAGAAAAACACAAGAAATAGGGGGTTTGAATTGGGTTTTCCAAAAATGAAAGCTTTTTGTGACACTCAAACAAATATCACAAATAGACTAACAATAGATAAAGACACACGATATATCCTGGTTCACTTGAAAATTATCAAGTTAATCCAGTCCACCCGCCAAGGTGATTTTGCCTCTCTCAAGCGAGGTCTTAATCCACTATAACCAAACTGATTACAACTACACTAGCAACTGTTGGTGACTAACAATACACAGACTAACCGTCTCTTCTTAAGGCTTCTGACCAAAATGGTCCCTTAAGAAATTAATCTCTAAGACACACTAGTCCTAGACTTCTCAAGAATACTGACCTCACCGGTCTCTCAAGGAAATCAAACAATTGTTTGAAGATACAATGCACAAGCCAAACCGCAAGTGACTAACTACACTAAAACTCATTGTCTTAGTCTTCCTAAAGCTTCTAACCTACCCAGTCCTTTAGGGAACACAAATCTTCTTAAAGCTTCAGACCTAACCGGTCCCTTTAGACCTAACCGGTCCTTTAGGAATCACAAACACCTGTTTGTTACAAAGGTTTGTTTACAATAATGATGCTTCTACACGAGCAGAGTAAACACAGTTTCTAGCTCAATATATCTTAGAGCGAATCTACACAATTAAAACAATCTTCTTCTTTGTATTATGGTGCTTTACTGTTCACTCATAAATTTCTCTATTTCTTGAGTCCATTCTTCATATGAATCAGTGTTTTTAATATTTCTCTTTTTCACACTAAGTGTTACATATTGTTATCACTACTGATTCGTTGAATGATCAAGTCTATATATAGCCAGAAAAATATCCTTTGAAGGGCAGATAAGTAATATCAGAAGAGTACTGGCGACTCGAAATAATGTCGTTATGCTGGGGTGAAAATCGTACACTGAAATTGTCCTTTGTACCACCAAATCAGGGTAGTGGAATGGTAGTGGAAAAGAACGTTTTGGATCTGTACTATGTACTATTTTCCCTTGCAAACGTTTCATCTTCTTCTATCCATCAGAGGCTTCTGAGTTAATATGATTGAAGCATAATCTGAAGAATGAATCATTGGGTCTTCGGAGTCTTGAGTCTTCAGAGTCTTCAGAACTTGTTCAGCAGAACCTTGTCATCAGAGTCTTCAGCACTCCTTCTTCAGAACCCTTGGTTATCAGAATCCTTAAGTATTCAGAGTCTTCAGAACATGGTTCAGCAGAACCTTGTCTTCAGAATCTTCAGCACTTAGTCTTCAGAACCCTTAGTCTTCAAAATCCTTAAGTCTTCAAAGTCTTCAGAACTTCGTTCAGCAGAACCTTGTCTTAAGAATCTTCAGCACTTAGTCTTCAGAAGATAAGTATCAGAGTTAAATTCAGAGCCAGAATCCAAGAGAACATTGCAGCAGCAACATAGTGTCTTCGTAGAGTCTTTCTAACGCACAATATATCATAAGCAATCTTGCTTCTTTACCCAGAAGCGACCATTGAGAATATCAGAATGACATAGCACATGATCTTTATCAGAGTCAGAACCTGTTTGTCAAAACCATCAGAATAACAAACGTTAGAGTACCAAAATTATTCTCACACAAATACTCCATTGTTATCATCAAAACACAGAGATAAGATCCAGAACCAAATCTTGTTCTTACATGCTTCACCTTCCCCGATTATCAGCTCACACTAACACTGAAAGAGTACTCTCATCTAATTGATTTGCCTATCACTGATCAAGATCTATTTTCTGGATTGGAAGAAATACCTAAAGATCAAGCCATTGCAAGAGCTACCTCTTTTGAAGAGTCAGACATTAGGACTCATATGACTACTAAAGGAGGAATCCAGGGTTTACCAGCTAAATTCCTGATTGGAAAAGCCCTATATTTTTCCAGTATAGGAAATGTAACCGCTTTTGAGGACATCTTTGTTCTGTTCATCTATGGGTTATTCCTTTTTCCCAACAATTACAACTTTATCGATGTTAAAGCTTTCAAGATTTTCTTGATTGGGAGCCTAATCCCAATCTTGCTTGCAGATGCTTACCATTCTGTACACTTAAGGAATTTGTACAGCGGAGGTATGATTACATGTTGTGAACCATTACTCTACTAATGGTTTATTTCCCACTCACCCAGGTATGCTGCTTTTAGGGATTTCACAAGTGGTCTGCGCTGGTCGCAGAAGATTATGTCTCTCACCCATTCTGACATAGATTGGTACAATCGGGTCTATGACGGGATAAAAATAGTCGACAAATGTGGGAGTTTCCCTAATGTACCCCTCATTGGTACTAAAGGAGGTATTAACTATCATCCTATTCGAGCTCGTCGTCAACTTTGATACCTGATGAAGAATATACCACATAAGGTTCATCTAGAAGGTCTTTTCTTCAAGGAAGGAGAAAATGATAGGGAACTCAAGAAAGAAAAAGTGCATGCCTGACAACATGTTCGTAAGAAAGGGAGATAATCCTTAGGGAGACCAAATTGTGTCTCTACAAAACCTTACCTTCAATGGGTACAAGCTAGAGCACTTAAACTGAGGATGCCTTACCCTCACCAAGAAGTTTTTCCCTTATAGGAATTTGTCCTTTATTTCATGTCCGATGAGGGAAAACTTCAAATCGCTCTCAATAAAGTCTAACGCGAGAGAAACTCTTGGAGGAACAAATATCAGATCGCTACCTTAAATTTCACCAAGATTCAGGAGCTCCTAAAAGAAAAGGATGCTTGGATTGAAATATTGGAACAACATGTCATAGACAGTCAAGAGAAGCATAGAAGCCTGCTCTCTCCTTTCACTTGGCAGAGGATCATCGACCCAACACCAGTTGAAGGGTCCCGACCAAAGAATGGAAAGATTCAGCAACCAACGTCTGAGCTCTCTACAGGAATACCTTAGGCTCATGAAGATTTGTTTCCTTTCCCGCGCATTGTAAAATAAAGTATTTCTGTAATATACTGTTTTTCTTTGAATTCAATAAAAGGTTCCCATCGCTGTATGATATTTGCAATATAATTGTCAGATTTTCTTTAAATGGAAAAAATCATTATCCTTCTTTGCATAACATTCATCATCCTTGCATTTACACATATTTTTTGAGTCTTACACATATGTCACACTTTAGAGTCAAACTGTCTCATTCGTACAATACTCAGGCCAATCGGCAAAAGAAAATAGACGATCTCGAAGAAGAGAACAGAGAACTAAGAGAAGAAATCAATGCTCTAAAGGAAAGTTTGGAGAAACTCCACAACACGATTGAATCCCTGGCAGCTCAAGATCAACCGCCTCAAAGGACTGTGATCTCAGAGATTATGTCTACACCAACGTTCGAGATAACTGGCAGTCATCCTCAGTACACTATGCCTAAAGGTTTCCCCTGGGGTATGCCTTTCAATTTTATACCCGAGGGGTATATACCACCGGTCACTGAAGACCCAGAAGCTACAGCAGGAACCTCCAGACCTGAAGGTTACAAACTTCAGGTAAGCGAAGATGCAAGAGGTACGACCGAAACTCCTGAAGGTTACAGACTTCAGGTCCCTGAAGCGCCAAAAGTTACAGCAGTGATGTCAATATCGCAACCTTTGCTACATGCTATCCCAGAGGAATAAATTATACAAGCCACTTCTAACAAGAATAAGGTAGTGTATGAAAGAATGAATGAGTTCCAGGAATAATTCTTGGAAATGCAGAAGGAACTGCATGCCATTCGCGAACAAGACTTATTTGGCAAAGATGCCGCCGACCTCTGTTTGGTCCCTAATGTAAAGATACCGCACAAATTGAAGGTGCCTGACTTTTAAAAATACAAAGGCAACTCTTGCCCTCAAAGTCACTTGGTAATGTATTCCCGAAAAATGTATACCCAAACAGAAAAGCAACAGCTACTGATCCATTACTTCCAAGACAGTTTAACCGGTGCCGCACTCAAGTGGTACATGGGTTTAAATCGAATTAAGATCAGTACTTTCAGAGATCTCGGGGCAACTTTTGTTCATCAGTACAAATACAATTTTGACATGGCACTGGATAGGGACCAGCTCAGAGCAATGTCTCAAAGAGAGAAAGAAACCTTCAAAGAATATGCTCATAGGTGGCGTGAAATTGCTGCCCAAATCTACCCTCCTCTCGAGGAAAAGGAATTGACAAAGATCTTCCTAAACACACTGAGCTCATTTTATTATGACCGAATGGTCGCCAGTGCACCTAGTGATTTCACTAAAATGGTGAACATGGGGGTACGCCTTGAAGAAGTAGTCCGAGAAGGACGATTGGTAAAAGATGCATAACCATCTAGCAGTACTAAAAGATACGGGAGTGTTTTCCAGAAGAAGAAAGAGCAAGATTTCAATAACATCTCTCTGGGAAAGCAAAGACGAAGGTATCAACCTCGGCAGGTAGCAGCGGTAACACCCGCTATCAACCTGGCACCAGTTCCGACATATCAACGACAGGTTGCTCAGAGCCAGCCAAATCAACAACAGTATCAGCAAAGGTAGCAATAACCTCTTCAGCAGGCTCGTCCTCCATATAATAACAACAATCGTTTTTCGCGACTGCCAGGGTTTGACCCCATACCAATAATGTATGCAGATTTATTTCCACTTTTGCTTGCCAAGGGGCACGTTCAAACCAAGACTCCTCTCGCAGTACCATAAAATCTGCCTTTTTGGTACAAAGTTGATCAATCTTGTCCTTATCATCAAGGAGGACCTGGGCACAACATTGAAAATTGCCTCAGCTTCAAGTCTGATGTACAAAAACTTGTCAGGAACGGGATTTCATCTTTTAAAGATACAAACCCAAATGCCCAGACAAACCCGTTACCGCCACATGAAAAGAATGCGGTTAACTTGGTAAAAAGAGAACTCTGCGGTAGTTATCAAATTCACGATGTATGCCTAATGGGAACGAACTTGATAAAGATGCGTTGTAGGCAGAGCAGGTACGGTCATGTACCACCTCACAACTATCATCAGTGTGATATTTGTTCTAAGACCAATCAAGGATGCACCGCTGTACAAGCAGATCTTCAAGAACAAATGGATTTAGGCTAGATTCAGGATCACAAGATTCGTGAAGTAAATATGGCCCATTCACATCCAAACATTGTTCAAAACCACGACATCCAGGCAATGAACGTCAATTTAGTGGCAATGCATTCAAGACAAAGTCAGTACTACAATCTACCGTTACATGATTACAACGCTTGTCTGATCTGCTCATAAAACTATCAGGGATGCTCTTTTGTACAAGAGGCTCTCCAACGTCAGAGGGATCTTGGATGGATCCAGGACTACCATGGAAGTAATGAACACCAAGTTAATATGGTTCAAATCTTCGATATTTGTTTAATGAATACCAGTATAGTAGAATTGCGTGCCAAGCAGGCCAGACTCGGTTTTCTGTCCTCGCACAATTATCAGGACTGCAGAGATTGTTCCGAAAATAGTCAAGGTTGCGCGCTTGTACAAAGAACGCTTCAACATTTGTTGGACCACTGGTGGCTCCCAATCTATCAGGATGAGGACACTCAACAAGTTAGCATAACCAATGGAAATCCACGCAGATACCTAAGTTGTGACGTCCGCTCACTAAAAACAGACTTGGTAAAGATACACTGCATATAGAGTGGGTACGACAAGGTGCCACCTCACAATTACGATTGTTGTGGAATTTGTTCAGAGAATGATCAAGGGTGCTACATAGTACGATCAGCTCTCCAGGATCAGGTAGACCAAGGGAAAACCCAACTACGCCTGAAATCTCAAATGATCAACATGGTATAAGGTTGCCTTCCTGACCAAAACAAGGTCCAAGGACTACGAGACAAAAGAATTATCACAATCTCCAACAAAGGAGAATGTCAATCATGGAATTAATAAGGATGTTCTCACCATAATTCCTTTGCTCGATGAGTCAAAAATCCCTCTTGACAGTAGAAAGGTATCTAACATCCTAATATGGATCCAATTGAGGTTGCTTATGACGGTCAAAAGACCCAAAAAGCCCATGTGGTCATCTACTTACCAGGACCAATACCGTACAAATCAGAGAAAGCTATTTCATACAAGTACGGTGCGACTACCATAGAAGATGGAAAATAAATTCCACTGCCATGTGTTGTCAACATTGCTGATATTAGTCGGGTCACCCGAAGCGGTTGAATCTTCAACAAAGGAGTTGGAGAACCTGCAAAAGAAAAGGAACCTCAAGTTGAAGTTCCTAATCAACAAATTGGTCAATCCAGCGACACGGAACCTGTAAAGAACAACGATGAAATGCAAAAGCTCATTGTCATACCCCAAATTTGGACCACAAGATTTTCCATCATTGTGCAAATCATCACCACAATATGGATGTACCTTCATGCCTCCTCAATCCTCTCAAAGATTGTTGAGCATTCATTAAAAATAAAAATTAGGGTTTTAAGCCCTCTAGAAGTACTCAGACAAAGGATCAATCAAGAATGGACATAATCCTCAACTTGTCCAGTCTCTCAAACATCTATAAAGGAGCAAGAGGTCTACACATATCAAGAATCAAGCACAAGAGTGCAAAATTCCAAGGGGATCAAGCCTTAAGATCATCTATGTCACCAAATTAGGGTTTTGGTCGACCAAGGCCTCCAGAGGGAAATTTATCTCTGAGCATGAGCCAATGCTTCAAAACATAATCCAAGGAGCTCAAAGGGACCTCATGGACCCAATCACAAGTTCAAAATAGCCTTAGGGGATGCATTCATAAAAAATCAGGAATTAGGGTTTCTTGACCTAATTCACCCCTAAATTGACTTTTGGAGCAAGACATGAGCCAAGACCTCAAGAAGTGTTTTGAAACCCTCCAATACATCATATTTATCCATTTACAAGATTGGATTGATTCAAAGAACTTGGTTCATGAGCAATATAAGGTTTCAAATTCATCTGGACCAATTAGGGTTTTCTGATGAAAATTCAACTGTACCTTTGACTTTTGACCAAGACATGGTCCCAAACCTTGGGACATGATGAAAGACACTCTAAAACACCTGTGGAATCCATCCATTAGGTTTAAATTAGGTCAAGGACTTGATTTCATAGAGGATCGCACAGTTTGAAATTCATCTGACAAAAAGTCAACTGTGCATGAAAACCAAGTTTGACTTTTTGAATTTCTTGACAATCATGGCTTACCTAAGTCAAAAAGAATGTTAATTCATAGTTTGGATCATCATCCATCAAGGAAAATCAAGAAAAGTGAGGCTACTTGCAAAAGGGGCAACCTTAAGAAACTTAAAATTTTCTTAAAATTTTCTATGTTATGGAAAAAAAAGTGATTTGGTACCAACTTTGCAAGGTCATAACTTCCAAACCACAAAGCCTTTTTCTTCCATCCAAAGCTCAAATGAAAGCTCTCATTACATACTTCAAGATTGTCAACTACATCAGATTCCAAATCTTCATGGATTTTGAGTTATAGATTGATCAAAATCACAAAAACATGAAAATGGACACTTTTTCAACACTTAATAAAATTTTGGACAGAACCTGTTTTGGATTTTCACCAACTTTGAGGCCATTTTTCATTATGATCCAAAATGATTCAAGACCATTGTTGGACATTAAAGTTGAAGTATGTTATTGGGGCTTTCCGAAAAGTACAAGAGCCTCCGATGGTTCCACTTGAGCAAGGAGTTATAAGCCTCCAAAAATGGAATTTTTCACCCTGCCCACATAAAGGCATTGATACATAACTTGGTTCCCACGATTTCTTGAGCCAATTTTGGACACTTGCATCATTTCATTCCTATCCAAAATTAACTTGAATGATGAAGAATCTGATCACAAGGACACCAAGTCCAAAATCCAATCCTTTAGGCATGTGACATTCAAAGTTCAAATCCAAAAACTTCAAACTTGTCATGAGGCATTGAATGGATGCATAGAGCTGGCATGTATCAGTCCACAACATTGCAAATGAGTCAAGATAAACTCAAGCATCAGAAGACCATATGCCTGCATCATTGACCCAAGTCAATGGCTAGAGGAGACTTTGGCTACATGAAAAAGTTCAATAGATATTGGAGTGATCCAGCCTCCAATCACTATTGCTCCCAAAAAAAAGTTGCTCTACTATAAATAGAGCCTCTTTCTGATCAATTCAAGTACACCAAAGCATAAGAATCCATGCTTTCCTCCAAATCACATTTAAAAAACCAGATTTTGCTTCTTCTTGAATTAAATATCGAATTTTCAAATAGGGATCAATTCCATCAAAACCAGCCATGCCAACACCTCACATATATCATATATAAGTGATCTATAACCTCAAAACACATCTAGAACACCTGAATCACAAAGTCACCATCCATTTGCTCAAGCTTTTTGGCCTACTTGCAGTTGAGATGCCACAACAAGAACCAAGTGCATTCAATTCATTCCAAGCTTCCAAACACCTTGTATTAGGTCCATTGAAGCAGTCCAGATCATCATACAACATCTGTAACACCTGCAACTAAGGATTCGATTTCCTCTTGCAGGGGTAAGCCTGACACTCTCAAACTCTATGATCCATGCATCATAAATGTATTTTCAAGTTACAAACATGTTTCTGCACTTATGTAGAGGGATTCCCCTCAATCAATTGTTTGTAGCTTTCGTGTATAGGATTTCATAGTGTTCTTGCAGAAATTAGGGTTCTTGAGTTCATCTTCTGATTTCTCACTCCACACTTAAAATAAATGCAATTAATTTATATCATTGGAATCCTTGTTCAAAAATACACAACTTTCGTGTTTACAAAAGTCAAAACCATTACATATTGAGAGAGATATTGGAGGTTTCGCAAATTGGCTATGGCGGGTACACGGGAGGAAGAAGAAGATGGCCTTTGCGCCATTTTCAAATTTTTGAATTTTTGAATTTTTGATATTTTTATTAAATGATTTCAAAAATTAACTTCTCTTTCATCTTTAATCATTTTTTATTGGCTCTTTTTTAAAAAAGTCACAAAAATGTTAAAATATTTTATTCTACAAAAAAATAAAATTTATATTATTTATTTAATATAGTTGGATTTTTGTGAATAATTTCATTTTTATTTGTTTTTTAACATTTTTAAATGAAATTTCCACCTTGAATTTTCAAATTTAGTTGAATTTCAAACTTTCATGTGATTAAGCATGATTTTTCAAAATATTTTTCTAAGTTGACAATTTGTTTTTTAATATATTTGATATTTTATATCATTTTTTATTTAATTTCCTTTGAAAATTATATTTTTGAATTCAAAATTAGGGTTTTCTCTAAATTTTGATTTTTCAAACTTCACATAAACACTTTTGGGCCTCTAATAGAGTGTAAGACTCCATCCCTTGTCACTCATAAATAATTTTTGGGCTTCAGTCACTGAATAAGTCCCACCGTGTTTTCTGAAACTGTGGCGCGATCGTCGCATTTTAAACAAAAATTACCTGGGCCTCCCTTTGGTTGTAAGTCCTATTTTCTTTTTTTTTTTATAAACTTTTAGGCCTATAATAGAGTGTAAGACCCATCCCTTTTGTAAATAAAGAATTTTAGGCCTCAGTCATTGAATCAGTCCCGATACGGTTTTCAAAATAAACGGTGCGATCGCTGTTTTTCTTTTGGGCATCTCCTTGAGCTATAAGCCCCATCTCTTGTATAAAAATAAACTGTTGGGCCTCTATTAGAGTGTAAGACCCATTCCTTCTTGTACAGAAATAATTTTGGGCCACAATCATTATGTAAGTCCCTCTGTGGGTTTCAAATTCACGGCGCGATCGCCGCCTTTTCAAATAAGTCATCTGAGCCCCTCTTTGAAGTTATAAGCCCCAAACATTTCTTTTAAACAAACTTGTTTTTAATTCAAAAATTCAAATTCATTGTTGTTTCTATCAAAACTTTCTTTAATTTCTTGAAACCCTAAAAGAGGGAATACAGTTGTAGTAAATACAATATATCACAATATGCTCGGGCTTCTTCGCAGAAGGTAAGTCCCCAAATCTTTTTCAATGCTTATATATATATATATATATATATATATATATATATATATATATATATATATATATATATATATATATATGTCAATATAATTGTCTGTATATACTTTTGCATATCTTCATTAGAGTTTCCCCAGCAGTTAGGTCTATGTTTAGGTCAAACCAGAGGTTACTTTACAACATAGTCAAAACTAGTTCCTCATAGGAAATTCCCAACACAGTCTTGCCTCATCTTCGGCTTATACAATATGGAACAGATAAAGGCATTATTCCCGGTGAAATTTTTCTCAAGACTGTCCAATTTAGAAATATATGTGTACAAGAAATTCATTTTCCCAGAGAGGATTAATTTCCGGTGAAACCTCTTTTGAATTTCTTCAAATCCTAGAACTGTTCAGCAAAGAAATGACTTATTCCCGGTGAAACCTTTCTTGAACTTTTCTTTGGCTTGGACACACGGGCTTCTTAAAAACATTCCCAGACTCCTCTTGGGCTTAGTACAAGGACCCACAGGCTTCTTAAAAGCATCCCCAGCCTCCTCTTGGGCTTAATACAAGGACCCTCAGGCTTCTTAGAAGTTCCTCAGCCTCCTCTTGGGCTTAGTACAAGGACCCAAAGGCCTCATACATGTATAGGATAGAAATTAGTCATCTCTACTAGTTTAATCCTCAGGAGAGTCAGAATCCCAAAACATCAAACCACCATAGGGTTGATCTTCATCCCTTAAACCCTTAGCCTCCTCTTGGGCATCATACAAAGATCTCTCTCTACACTAGAGCCTACCATTTCTTGAGAGACTTGGACAGTCTCAGCCTCCTCTTGGACTTCATTCAAGTCTGCCTTGGAAAGTCTCCTATCCTCTTGAATCTCACAAAGAAATCCTCAAGTTTCCTAAAAGCACAAGAAAAACCCTGATCATTTCATCAATATACTAATCTCCAGCAGATTTAAAACCTCTGTAGGTTTTCAAACTCAACTTTGAACCCATATGACCCCAACATGGTTTAAACCTTCACCTTAAAAATCCCCAACCAGGGTCAATTAACCATCAACAAATCCCCAGTGGAAACAAAACCTCATGGCATCTAATATCTCAACTCTTCCGTAATCCTCAACAAGAATAAAACCTTTGGATTCCCTAATACCATTTTGACCTGCTCCAGGATTTCAATAATCCTCAGCAAAAGTTAGCCTCCTCTTAGGCTTCATATAAGAATTTCCCCCAGTGGAGTCAGTCAGCCTCAATCTTGGGCTTTGTATAAGACAGATAAAACCCTTCCCAGTGGAGTCAGTTTCTTTTAGCTTCAACCTTGGGCTTTGATCAAGACACAAAAAAAATCGACATCCCCTCAGATGAGACCATGAATCCACTCTGCAGGAGGATATTTCCTCTATACATCACACATCAAAACAAAACTATCAAAACCTTTTTCCATCTAATTATTGTAAGTGTCACACTTGTTGATTCAAAATCCAAGCTGGAGTCCCTCCTTTATCATGGCTAAAATCTCTCTTTCATCTAACAGCTATAAGTGGCAAGCCTATGGATTCCATACATCCAAGCCAATGTCCCTCTCTTAGCATGAAAGATTCATAGGGAAAAAATGGCATTTCTCTACACTTAGTTAAAGTTTTCTTCCTTCATGATATCCACTCTTATAAAGGAAATTATGGCATTGATGGATTCACATATCCCAGTTAAAGTAATTCCCCTTTATAACCAATTATCAAATATTTGTGATGAATATGTGAGATATCTCCATTTAGAGATGACAAATTCTCTCTCAATCACCAATTTAGCTTGAATCTTGGGCTTTAAACAAGACACAAACACGCTTTTAGCTTCAATCTTGGGCTTTGAACAAGACACAAATACTCCGTTAGCTTCAATCTTGGGCTTTAAACAAGACACCAAATTATCTTTCCTCCCATAGAATAGGAGGAACTAGGATTGCTCTGATTTCCCAAATTTATTTACGGGAATATGTAGGCATAAGATTGCGAAATCTTAGCGAGCACACAAATCAAAACTTTAGGTCTGGTACCTTCCCAAAAACAACGGAAACAAAAAGCAGATAAACTTACCCAATCCATAGCAGATAAACACCAAAGAAGATTTCAAATTAACAGAGAAACATGAAACAAAAAGCCTATGGATAGCCATATATACACTGGGTGTTAATAGCTTCACTTTGTATAACCTGACCCGACCCCCAATCTCTTAGCATTTGTTAAAGAAAACATTTGCGTGCAAGGTTAGTTTTAGATATCCTCCCTTTCCATTCCAGCTTCATAGGATAAATAAGAAATCAGAAAGTAGCACACAATTCCATCCCTCTGCGATAAGGTGGTCGCGTCACAGACAAAAATCGTACGCTACAGAAAAATGGCAACTCTGCTGGGGAGTTCTAGGATTAGAGTTCCTAAGAGGTCTAGGCTTTGCTTAATTTCTCTATTTATTTATTTTCTCAGTTTTCTGATATATATATCATCTGCTATCATATTATTTGATACCCGTGTTTAAATTTCATTTAACTAGGAATGCGATTGATACGCATGTGGAAAGTTTGAGAGAACATTAAGATAAGTGGTGGCGTCCCCAGGGAGGCTTATAGGATGTGAATCCCGACCAAGCTAACCTGGCAGTCCACCGAATCAGTCGAGGTACCCGTGTGGATTTGCTAATGTTGAACGACCGATTATCGTGAAAGCATAACCATCCCAGTGCGGTACCCATGACACTGAGGATTTAGTAGACACTTAGCCATTTAAACGATTAGGTAGTGCGGTGACTATCGGGAATAGTTGACACACAATACTACACTCAAAGGAGATTCATCTTAGGATATTATAACCCGCTTGAGTCAATCGGCTTGCCGTTAATTTCCCTAAGAGGGGTCAATGATTTTGAGAACCTCTGTTAGAACCCGTTCTACATGTACAAAAATTGACCAATTAGTCCACACCTTTGGGGATGGGTAGATCCATGGCTCTATGCTCATGACGATGATCCCCTAAACCCATGTTTTCAAATGTTTTTATTTGCTGCATTCATTAAAAAACTCTTTTCAAAAACAAAAAAAAAATATTTTTTCAAAAGAACTAAAACAATAATTGCAAATATCAGAGAGGTTGCGTTATGGATTTAGGTAGAAGAAAAACGCACAAGAACACCTTCAAGGTTCCAAGAACTGGATGACCTAAGGAAATTGGGAAGGATGATTACTAATCCCAGGGCTTTCAGAGCTAAGCACGCGAGACTGTTGTCTCTTCTAAAGATCTACATGGTTGAAGGGATCCTGTCTACGCTAATTTAGTACTACGATCCGGTTTACCACTGCTTCATATTCCCGGATTATCAACTTACACCAACACTGGAAGAGTACTCCCACCTGATTGACTTACCCATCACTGATCGAGATCCATTTTCTGGACTGGAAGAAATTCCAAAAGACAAACCATTCCAAGAGCAATCTCTTTGGATGAGTCAGAAGTCAGGACTCACATGACCACCAAAGGAGGAATCCAGGGTTTACCAGCTAAATTCTTGATGGAGAAAGCTCCATACTTTGCTAGTATAAGAAATATAACCGCTTTCGAGGATATCTTTGTCCTGATCACATATGGGTTATTCCTTTTTCCCAACATCGACAACTTCGTCGACACCAATGCTGTTAAGATATTCTTGATTGCAAACCCCATACCAACCTTACTCGCAGATGTTTATCATTCTGTACACTTAAGGAATTTATACAGTGGAGGGATGATCATATGTTGTGTACCATTACTCTACAAATGGTTTATTTCCAACTTGCCTAAGTCTGCTGCTTTTTGGGATCACAAGAGTAGTCTGCGATGGTCACAGAAGATTATGTCTCTCACCAACACAGACATAGATTGGTACAATTGAATTTACGAAGGAATAGAAATCATCGACAGATGCGGAAATTTCCCCAATGTACCCCTCATTGGTACTAAAGGATGGATCAACTATCATCCAATTCTAGCTCGCCATCAACTCGGATACTCGATGAAGAATATCCCACATAATGCTCATCTGGAAGGTCTTTTCTTCAAGGAAGGAGAAAATGACAGGGTACTAAAGAAAGAAATAGTGCAAGCCTGGCAACATATTCATAGGAGAGGGAGAGAATCCATGGGAAGACCAAATTGTTCCTCTTCAGAACCTTATCTCCACTGGGTGCAAACCAGAGCTATCAAACTAAGGATGCCCTACCCTCGTCAAGAAGTTTTTTCCTTAAAGGAATATGTCCTCTATTTCATGTCTGATACGGAAAACTCCAGGTCGCCCTCAACAAAGTCTAACGTGAGAAGAACTCTTGGAAGAATAAATATCAGATCCTAAATTTTGAATGTACCAAGATTCAGGAACTGCTCAAGGAAAAGGATGCTCTGATAGAGATATTAGAGCAGCATGCTATGGAAAGTCAGGAGGAATGAAGAAATTTGCTCACTCCTTTCACTTGGCAGAGAATCGTTGACCCGACAACGACTGAAGGAGCCCAAACAAAGAAAAGAAAAGTTCAATAAAAGGGGTCTCCCCCATAGGCCTAATTTCCTTTCTCGCACTTTGTAAAATATTGTACTTTTCTTTGTAAAAAACTGCAATCTTTCAAGTTCAATAAAAGGGGTCTCCCCCGCTGTGTGTTATTTGCAATAATATTGTTAACATTTCTTTTGAAAACAAAAAAAACTAAAAAATATATCATTTTCAGTCTTTGCGTATCATTCATCATTCTCTCATAGCATCTCTTTGTCTTTGAGTCTCACATATGTGTCATACTCTAGAGTCAAACTGTCTCATTCGTACAATACTCGGGCCAATCGACAAAAGAAAATGGGCGATCTCGAGGAAGAGAACAGAGAGCTGAGAGAAGAAATCAACGCTTTGAAGGAGAGTTTCGAGAAACTCCACCATGACATGCAGTCCCTGGCAGCAGCCCAAGAACAACAGCATCAAAGGACTGTAATCTTAGAGAGTACGTCTACACCAGCATTTGAGATGCTTGGCAGTCATCCTCAGTACAACATGCCTAAATGTTTCCCCTGGGGCATGCCTCACAACTTTATACTTGAAGGATACATCCCACCGCTCACTGAAGACCCAGAAGTCGTAGCAAGAACAGCCAGAACTGAAGGTTATAAACTTCAGGGAAATGAAGATTCAAGGATTACAGCAGAAACTCCTGAAGGTTACAAACTTTAGGTCACTGAAGCGACAAGAATTACCGCTGTAATGTCTATACCACAACCAGTGGTACACACTGTCCTGGAAGGAAAAGTTCCGCAAGCAATTTCTGGCGGAAACGAAGACGTGTACGAAAGAATGAATAAGTTCCATGAACAATTCTTGGAAATGCATAAGGAACTACATGCCATTCGCGGTCAAGACCTATTCTGAAAAGACTCCTTCGACCTCTGTTTGGTCCCTAATGTAAAGATCCCACACAAATTCAAGGTGCCGGACTTTGAAAAATACAAAGGCAACTCTTGCCCTCAAAGTCATTTGGTGATGTACGCTCGAAAAATGTCTACCCAGACAGACAATCAGCAGCTACTAATCCATTACTTCCAAGACAGTTTAACCGGTGCCGCACTTAAATGGTATATGGTTTTAAACTGCACCAAGATCAGTACTTTCAGAGATCTCGGTGCTGCCTTCGTTCAGCAGTATAAATACAACTTGGACATGGCACCAGGTAGGGACCAACTCAGAGCAATGTCACAAAAGGATAAAGAAACCTTCAAGGAATACGCTCAGAGATGGTGTGAAATTGCCGCCCAGATCTGTCCTCCTCTCGAGGAAAAGGAAATGACAAAGATCTTCCTAAAAACGTTAAGCTCGTTTTATTACGACCGAATGGTTGTCAGTGTGCCCAGTGACTTCACTGAAATGGTGAATATGGGAGTATGCCTTGAAGAAGCATTTCGAGAACGACGATTGGTCAAAGATGCAGAACCATCCAGCTGTACCAAAAGATACGGTAGTGTTTTCCAAAAGAAGAAAGAGCAAGATATCAGTAATATCTCTCTGGGAAAGTAAAGCAGAAGGTATCAACCGGTAGCACCAGTAACTCCCGCTATCAACCCAACGTTGGCTCAAACTTATCAACCTCAGGTTGCTCAGAGCCAACCAAGTCAACAATAGTATCAGCAAATGCCGCAACAGCCTTTTCAGCAGGCTCGCCCGTAGTACAATAACAACAATTGTACTACATGACCATCAGGGTTCAACACTATATTGATGATGTACGCAAAGTTATTTCCACTTCTACTTGCCAAGGGGCACGTTCAAACCAGGGCGCCTCTCACAGTACTAGAAAGTCCACCTTTTTGGTTCAAATAAGATCAAACTTGCCCTTACCATCATGGAGGATCGGGACATGACATTGAGAATTGTCTCACCTTCAAGTCTGATGTACAGAAACTCATTATGAACGGGGTTTTATCTTTCAAAGATAATAATCCAAATGTTCAGACGAACCCATTACTGCAACATGAGAAGACTGCAGTGAATTTGATAGAAGAGGAACCTGTCAATAGTTATCAAACTCACAATGTACGCTTACTGGGAACCAACCTGGTAAAAATGCATTACAAACAGAGCGGGTACGGCGATATACCATCTCATAAATATCATCAGTGTGATATTTGCTGCAAGGACAATCAAGGGTATGCCATAGTACAAGCAGCTCTGCAAGAACAAATAGATCTGGGCTGGATTCAGGATCATATGATACGTGAAGTAAACATGGCCCATGCACATCCCAACATTGTTCAGAACCACGACATTCGTGCAATGAATGTTAATTTAATGGCGTTAAATTCAAGACGAAGTCAGTATTACAATCTTCCTTGACACGATTACAACACTTGTCCGATCTGTTCAACAGACAATCAGGGATACTCTTTTGTACAAGAGGCCCTCCAACGTCAAATAGATCTCGGATGGATCCAAGACTACTGTGAAAGAAATAATCACTAAGTCAATATGGTTCAAATCTTTGACATACGCTTGATGAATACAAGTCTAGTGGAGTTACATGCCAAACATGTCAGACTCGGTTTTCTGGACTCACGCGATTATCAAAACTGCGGAGAATGCTCCGAAAACGATCAAGGGTGTGCGCTTGTGCAAAGGACTCTTCAACATCTATTGGACCACTGGTGGCTTCCAATCTACCTAGATGAAGACACCCGACAAGTTAGCATGACTGACAGGAATCCAGATAGAAATCAGAGTCGTGATGTCTGCTCGATAGAAACAGATCTAGTGAGGATGCACCGCATACAAAGCGGATACGGTCGGGTACCACCTCACAATTATGAACGTTGTAGAGTATGCTCGGAAAATAACAAAGGATTCTATCTAGTACGAGTAGCCCTCCAACATCAATTAGACCGAAAGGAGATTCAACCATGCTTGAAATCTGAATCAATCAACATAATACACGATTACCTCCCGGGTCAAAGTAAAAACACTGTCATAATCTCCAATCATGGAAAAACTAAGGATGTTTATGCTGTAATTCCTCTACTCGATGAGTCAAAAGTCTCTTTTGATAAAAGAAAAATTCCAAACTTAGAGTTAATTGAGGTTGCCTATGACAGTCAAAAGGCCCAAAAAGCCCATGTGGTCGTCTACTTACCAGGAGCAATACCGTACAAGTCATACAAAACTATCCCGTACAAGTACGGTGCAACGACCATAGAAAATGGAAAAGAAACTCCATTACACTCTGTTGTAAACATTGCCGACATCAGTCGAGTTACCCGGAGCGATCGGATCTTCAATAGAGGAGTTGAAGAACCTACCAAAGAATAGGGACCTTAAACGGAAGTTCCTAACCAACAAGTTGGTCAATCCAGCAATACAGAACTTGTAAAGAACAATGATGAGATGCTGAAACTCATCCAGAAAAGCGAGTACAACATTGTGGACCAATTGTTGCAGACTCCGTCTCGAATTTTAGTATTATCTTTCCTGTTTAGTTCAGAAGCCCACAGAGAAGCTCTAGAGAGAGTCTTAGAACAAGCATTTGTGGACAAGATGTGACAGTAGGACAATTTGACAGCATCATCTCTAACATCACTTCCTACAACAACTTGGGATTCCATGATGAAGAACTGCCGGAAGAAGGCAAGAACCATAATATGGCACTCAATATCACAGTCAACTGCCAAGACGATGATTTAGCCAACGTAATGGTAGACACATGTTCATCTTTAAATGGCATGCCAAGGTCACCCCTGATCCGAGTTTCTTTTCAAGGAACTCCGATGAGAGGTAGTGAGATCATCGTCAAAGCCTTTGATGGATCCAGAAAAACAGTTATCGGCGAAGTCGACCTTCCCATAACCATTGGTCCTTACACTTTCTAAGTCATGGACATCCGAGCGGCGTACATCTGTTACATCTGTTTATTAGGAAGACCTTGGATACAAGAAGCTGGGGCAGTCACTTCGACACTTCACCAGAAGCTGAAGTTCGTCAAGAATGACAAATTAGTCAAGGTGTGCTGAGAGCAAGCTTTAATCGTGAGCAACTTATCATTACTCTCCTATGTAGAACCAGAGGAGGTTGTTGGAACCCAATTCCAAGCACTCTTGGTGAGCAATGAGAATCAACAAGAAAGAGGGACATTAATTTCCTCATACAAAGACGCACTCAAAGTGATCAAAAGTAATGACACAAAAGGATGGGGACAAATTGTAATTCCTGCTGATAACAAAGCAAGAAAGGGTCTTGGTTTATCTCTAACCTATACCCAGACTACAAAGAAGGATGAAAGTTTTCGTCGCATTCAGGATTTCTTTCACAGCGGAGGCTTCCTCCACCCAGTATCTCAAGAAGTACACACCATTGATGGGAACGACTCCTCCGATACGGATGAGGAGTGGAAGTCTTATCTCAACGATGACGGTTATATAACTCAAGGAAAAACACACATGTCGTTCTGTTCTTCAAAGCAGAACCCACGATATATACCGAGATCAGACGTCAAAATGATCTATGAAGATTGTGATCCCGAAGGATGTCGTGCTCCACCCAACTCATTAGAGGAAGACACTCTGATGAAAGATAACTTTGACTATGATTACTATGATCCCCTGGATGACTTGCCTATCTGGAAGCCATACTCGAAAGACTTGGGGCAAAAGAGTCAGCCGGACATTGCCTGTCAGCTGAGTAATTTTGAAAAGAATACTCATGTTCCCACATATTCATGGAATCCTTACTCAGGACATTCTGAAAATGTCCCACACTATGGTGATGAATTTGCAAAGATTGCAGGACAAGAATTCATTAACTACGCTTTTCCTGAAGTCAACGTCATTAGGGAAGATGACTCATTTATTCCCACTAAGACCTGGGATACCTTGGGACAGCCAAGTGGCAAGTACAACTTTCTAGTCAAATACACCGCTCCCGAAATTTCTCCCATGAGATACGAGGACATCCAGCCAACTGGATGGGTAGATCCTCCTGAGAATGAAAACACTATAGAAGATGCGACAAAAGAGTCCTCTTATGATAAATCTGTGTCATACCCCAAATTTTGACCACTAAGATTTCGCATCATTGTGAAAATCATCATCACAATATGGGTGAACCATAATACCCCAGTAGTCTCCCCAAAGATAGGTGAGCATTCACTACAATCAAAATTAGGGTTTCCAGCCCTCTCAGAGCTCTTAGACAAAGGATCAATCAAGGAATGACATGATCTTCAACTTGTCTAAGCCTCTCAAACATCCACAAAGTATCAAGAGGACTCCCACTTCAAGAATCAAGCACAATGTTGCAGCATTCCAGGTGGATCAAGCCTCAAGATCGCCATTGTCACCAAATTAAGGTTTTGGTCGACCAGGGCCTCCAGATGGAAATTTTCATCTGGGCATGAGTCAATGCTTCAAAGCATAACCTAAGATACTCCAAGGGACATCATGAACCCAATCATCAAGTCAGTTTAGCCTTAGGGGATGCATTCATCAAAAATCGGGAATTAGGGTTTCTTGACCTAATTCACCCCTAAGTTGACTTTTGGAACAAAACATGAGCCAAGACCTCAAGAGAGGATTTGAGGGTCTCTAATATAATACATTGATCCATTTGTAACAATGGATTAATCCAAGAAGCTTGATTCCCATGTTTCAAGTTCATCAGAACCACCATTAGGGTTTCGTGGGAAAAGTCAACTGTGCCTTTGACTTTTGACCCAGGCATGCTCCCAAATCTTGGGACATGATTCAATACACCATATAACCCCCATGGAACATGTCCATCAAGTTTGATTTAGGTCAAGGACTTGATTTCACAAAGGATCGCACAGTTTGGAATTCATCTGACAAAAAGTCAACTGTGCACAAAAGTTAAACTTTGACTTTTTGAGATTTTTCACAATTATGGTTCTTTGACCCTAAAATGATGTTAATGTGTGATTGGGATCATCATTCATCAAGAAAAATCAAAGAAAGTGGGATAACTTGTAAAAGGGGTAACCATAAAATACTTAGAATTTTTCTAAGTTATGGAACAAAGTGGCTAGGGCACCAACTTTTGAGGATCATATCTCCTAAACCACAAGGCCCTTTTTCCCCATCCAAAGCTGAATTTGTGGCTCTCATGGCCCAGCTTCAAACACAACTCATTCCAATTCCTCATGGATTTTAAGTTATGGAATGATCAAAATCACAAAAAGTGAAAATCTCACTTTTTTCCAACACTTAGTGAAATTTTCACTAAGTCCGAATTTGCCTTCACTTTTTTCCAAATGTAGGGGCATTTTTCACTTGGATCCAAAAAGTATCAAAACCAATTATGATCAAACAATTGTTGTATCATATGAGGGCTTTCCAAAATGGCCAAGAACTCCATCGAATTCCACTTGGGGCATGAGATATGACAATGGCAATATGCCTTGCTGAAAATTGTCAAAGCAAGGCAGATTTGTGCATTTTGCTCGATTTGCCCAATTTATGCAAATGACAAACAACTCTATCCATCTGAACACCTCAGTAAGGGACCAAGGAGGGACAAACACTGAACCCAAGCCTCCCAAGTCTTTAGAACCAAAAATAGAATGCCAAACCTAGAAATCCCTAAAAGAGGGACAAGACTCCAATTTTGGATTGAAGCATTTAATGGATGCACCAAGGTGGCATGGACTGACACATTTTCAATTGAATTCAGTCAAGACTGATCCAAGACCAAGGGAACCAGCAGCCTGTGCCCTAACCTCTAGTCAATGGCTAGAGGAGACTTGGATTCCCATTGATCAACACTGGCCAAACCTATGATGCAGTTGCCATTCACTATTGCAGCCAAAATAAACTTGCTCTACTATAAATAGAGCTCATTTGTGCTCAGTTTAAGTACATCAAAGCACTACAACACTTGCTTTCCTCAAAATCTCTTTCTCTAGGAAAAAATGCCTTCTTTAGCAAGGTAACTCTGAGTTTTTGAGTTAGAGAGAAATTCCACCATAGCTCATGATCCAAACACATCCAGTATGTCATGTCTAAGCTGTCCAAACTCTCACAAGTGACCCGTAACACCAAAATCACCAAGTCACCTCTCAAAACCTCAAAATAGGCCTTTTTGTGCATTTTTCAAGCCATGTCTAGAATTAGTCACTTTCCAAACCAGATAAAACCTCAAACACACTCCAAATATCATCCTTGAATTGTCCCAAATGGTTCCACACATATGGAACACCATTTGAGAGAGTTGCTATTTTGGCCACTTTTGCCCCTTTTGCAAGAAAGGGCCAGTTTCCACTCCTGAGGTTTCCAGCTGATTCCAACCATCCTAAAAGCTTCCAAGGGATCATTTGATAGTATTCAACGTATCAAAACATTTCTGGAACAAAACACTTGGCAGATTGCACAAAACATTTGGCAGAGTATTTAACGTATCAAAACATTTTTGGAACAAAACACTTGGCAGGTAAGCATCACAACTTGAATTCTTTGAATCATGCTGTACTTTGATGTCCACTGATCATGCATCTCTTATACATGTTATATGTGTTGTGTTTGCACCAATTTATCATGTAATTCTTGCTTGTATCATGAGGTAGCACAAAAAATGTAATTATAGGCCTATTTCAAAACCACTATCGGTTTTTTTCAATAGGAGCATGATCTGAAAAAAAACACCACCACCATTGGATTCCTTGTTAAATTCTAGGCAGGATAGACCTAAATTTTGTCTTAATCCATGGAGAAATGAGAAAGTTATGGCCTTCATGTTTCTGACCAAAGTCTTGCCTTGCCTTGCCTTGGGCCAGGCCAAAAACAAGGCAAGCCTTGTATATTTGTGGTTGTGTTTCAATGCATGGATGTATCACCACCCCAGTGATAGAGGGCGTGCACTGCACATAAGAACTCTGGGGTTCGAATCCCCCTCACCCCAGATCCTCTTTTTATCACTTTTTTCATATTTTTATTATTTTTCATATTATTTTTAATGATTTGGAAAATTAATAACTCTCTCAATTTTAATTATTTTTTATTGGTTCTTTTTGCAAAAAGTCAAAAAAAAAATATTGAAATATTTTATTCCACAAAAAAATTAAGTTTATATTATTTATTTAATATAATTAGTATTTTTGTGCATAAACTCATTTTTAATTGTTTTTCAACATTTTAAAAGTGAATGTTCATCTTGAAAATCAAAACCAAATGAGTGTTAATTCATCTTATGATTAAAACCTCATTTTTCAAACCTTAACCAAAAATCACAAGTTGTTTATTCAAGCTTATTTGGTATTTTATCATTTTTTATTGATTTTCTTTAAAGAATTTACTTTTAAAATGATGAAATTAGGGTTTTGATTGATTCCACCTTCAACAAATCATTTTCAAACACTTTGGGCCTCTAATAGAGTGTAAGACCCAATCCTTTTTTTGAAACCAAAATAGTTGGGCCTCAATCATTGTATAAGACCCACGGTGTTTTTTTTCAAAAAATCTCGGCGCGATCGCCAGTTTAAAATAAAACCACATTGGGCATCTCCTTGAGTTGTAAGCCCCATCCTTTTTCTTAAAATCACTTTGGGCCTCTAATAGAGTGTAAGACCCAACCCTTTTCATAGAAAACCTTTTGGGCCTCAGTGTATTGTATAAGTCCTGATACCGTCAAAAAGCTCGGCTCGATCGTCGCCTTTTTAACAAAAATCTTTGGGCCTCTCCTTGAGTTGTAAGCCCCACCACTTGTATAAAAGTAACCACTTTGGGCCTCTAATAGAGTGTAAGACTCAATCCCCTTTTAAACAAAACCATTTGCGGGCCTCAGATATTGTATAAGTCCCTCTGCGTTAAAAGTAAAAAAACTCGGCACAGTCGCCGGTTCAAAAATTAAACCCTCCGGCCCTACCCTCGAGTATTAAGACCCTTTTCTTTAGAACCATATGAGCCTCTAATAGAGTGTAAGACCCATTCCTTTGTACAGAAAACCTTTTGGGCCTCAGTCACTTGTATAAGTCCCTGTACAAATTCAAAATAACTGTGCAATCACTGATAAAACCTTGGGCCTCTCCTTGAGCTTAAAGCCCCAACTTTCTTTTCAAAGCACTTTCTCCTTTGATTTTGAAATATACCGTCGTTTTCAATTTCTCTTTGTTGAACAACTAACAAAACAGCATGGAAGCTCTACAACCGAGAAAGTGTTTATCCTCTTTCATTTACCGCTTTCATATATGTATAACTGTATTGTGGGGCTGATTCACTGTAAGTCTTCTTTCACATCCTTTATATACTTGTCAAATATCCACTGTGTAATACTAGTATAGTTATTTAGAGTTTTTCCCGGCAACTACGTCTAGCACTAGATAAAGCCCTGTTGGTCACTCCTAAATACAAACAAAACTAGATCCCACATAGGATTACTAGATATAGTCTTCCCTCCTCTTAGGGTTAAACAATATAGAGACGTGAAAGGCAACATTCTCGGTGAACCCTTTCTCAGACTGTCACCCTTAGAAATTGTGAAAGAAACTCTAACTCCCCAGAGATGATCTTTTCTCCGTGAATGGCATCTCTTGAGTTTCTTCCAAATTCTCGAACTTTCCTGGCTTGATCTATTCTCAGTGAATGGCATGTCTTGAACTTCTCGGGGTTTGGGGACCCACAAGCTTCTTAAAAGCATCCCCGCCTCCTCTTGGGCATTGTACAAGGACCCTCCGGCTTCTTAGAAGTTTTCACAGCCTCCTCTTAGGCTTTGTGTAATGATTCTTTCTCAGCAAAGATAGCCTCCTCTTGGGCTTCGTACAAATTGTCCCTTCGGCTTCTTAAAAGTTTTTCTTCCTTCTCTTGGGCTTTGTACAAATTGTCCCGACGGCCTCTTAAATGTATAGGAACAGAAACTAGCCATCTTAATAGAGCAGTCTTTCAAAGGAGTCTAGACCTTTATCCCTTAACATACCAGCCTTCTCTCAGGCATCATACAACGAGCATTCGCTATCTGAGAATTGATTTCTCAAAACACCGATAGACTTGGAAAATCTCAATAGCCTTGGGATTTCCCATTTCCTTAAAGAGTAGGAAATAACCCGGATCCTCTGATCCATACCAAGGAACAACCTCGCCTATAATCTTTCTCTTTATAAGAACTGATTTTCTCCTTTATCCAACACACTGGGCCTGTCACTCAACTGAAACAGTCACTAGCACCGTCAGCCTCCTCTTGGGCTTTGTACAAATGATTCCTCCCCAGCGGAACTAACCATTTCAGACTCTCTTGTTGAGTCGACCCCTTTTAGCCTCTATCTCGGGCTTCGTATGAGATATAAAACACTCTCTTGTTGAGTATAAAAGACTCTCTTGTTGAGTCAATCACCCTTTAGCCTCCGTCTTGGGATTTGTACAAGACACATAAAAATCACTCTCTTGTTGAGTATAAAAAGACTCTCTTGTTGAGTCAAATCACCTTCCAGCCTATATCTCGGGCTTCGTACGAGATATAAAACACTCTCTTGTTGAGTTTAAAAAGAATCTCTTGTTGAGTCAACCATTTTTAGCCCCCTCTTAGGCTTTGTATAATGATACCCCTAAAAGAGTCAGTCTCTTTTTAGCCTCAATCTTGGGCTTTATACAAGATAGAAAAACACTCTCTTGTTGAGTCAGTCACTTGTTAGTACTCTCTTGCTGAGTCAACCCTTCCAGCCTCTATCTCGGGCTTCGTACGAGACAAATAATAAACACCCTCTTGTTGGGTCAATAGCCTCCTCTTAGGCTTTGTATAAGGAAAACCCCGGTTGAGTCAATCAACCTTTTAGCATCAAAGTTGTGCCTTGCTCACAACATACAAACATCAACATCTCCTCCTTAGAGATGACAAACTCTCTCTCAGTCAGGACCCTTTAGCTTCATATCTTGGGCTTTGAACAAGATACAAATAGACCCTTCAGCTTCACATCTTGGGCTTCGAACAAGATACAAACCCCCTTTAGCTTCACGTCTTGGGCTTTGAACAAGACACCAAAAATAACCTCTTTCCTCCCATAGAATAGGAGGAACTATGATCGCTCTGATTTCCCTGTGTCGGGAATACGTAGGCATAAGATTGCAAAATCTTAGCGAGCATACTAATCAAAAACCTAAAATCCCATATCTCCATACATCAATCGAAAAGCGTCAGTCCTAACATCCTACCAATAGCCTAAACACTGTTCTTTTTAAAATAACCTAAGAGAGACCCACAATCTTAATAGCATCTGTAAACCAACAGTCATCTGTTTAAAATCAGTTTGCAAGCAGGGTTAATTGGAGACATCTATTTCCCTTCCTTCACCAGCTTTAATAGGATACAAAATGAATCAAGCTGTAGTACCCCAAAGCGATAGTGCTTCGCAACCACACAAAAATTTGCGCTACAGAAAAAATGGTGACTTCACTGGGGACAGTCATTCTTTCTTCCATCTCTTAGGATGAAATTCAAAGTTCACATAAATGGTGACTCTGCTGGGGAGTCATTGTCTGTTAGGATCATAGAATCATAGAGGTCTAGGATGATTAAGACAAATATATACTGCCTTTCCTAATTGAAATCTGTGTTTATTTTTGTTCTAATGGGACTGCGTGTGATGCCGCATGTGGAAAGATTGAGTATACACCTAAGATAGGTGATGGCAATGCGGGTAATCTTACGGGGAGTGAATCCCAGTTAAGAGTCCCCGATCGACCATCAAACTCAGTGGAGACTCCCTTTGCAGATACATTGCCTATACGACTTCGGTTGTTGAAAGTAGTGTGGTCGACTGGGTTATTTGAGATGCTGAGGTTTTTAGTAGACTTAAACCATTTTGTAGTGCGGAAGCTATCGAAAATAGTTGTTACGCGATACTACCCTCATCTGAGGCCACTCTAGGATACATCAGCTCGCTGGCGATCCGCTTGCTGTTGTTTCCCCAAGAGGGGTCAATGATTTTGCGGACAGGTACAAAAAATCACCAATATAAACCTTTGGGGGGGGGGTATAGCCTTGACTTCATGACACCGACCCTTTGACCCCATGTTTTTTCTATGTTTTTGTGTGCTGCATTCATGCATTCATCTTAAAAACATTAAAACAGAGAAAAAATCTTCTCTTCTAGTCTCTCTTTTTCAAACTAAACTAAGACAATGATTGCTAATGTCAGAGAAAAAGATTGCGCTTATGGATTTTGGTAGAAGGAAAACTCATATGTACACCTTCATTGTTCCAAAACTAGAGGATTTAAGAGGGCTGGCAAGGATGATAACCAACCCCGAGGCTTTCACAGCTAAGTATGGAGGATTGATGTCCTTGTTAAGGGTCCATGTAATTAAAGGAATCATGTCTACACTAATCCAGTTCTACGATCCAGTCTATCACTATTTCACATTCCCTAATTATCAACTAGCACCAACACTAGAGGAATACTCTCACCTGACCGATCTGCACATTACTGGTCAAGCTCCCTTTTCTGGACTGGAAGAAATTCCAAAGGATCCAACCATTGCGTGAGCAATCTATTTGGACGAGTCAGAAGTCAGGACTCACATGACCACTAAGGGTGGAATGCAGGGTTTGTCAGCCCAATTCTTAACAAAGAAAGCTCTATACTTTGCTAGTATAGGGAACGTGGCCGCTTTCGAGAGCATCTTTGTTTTGCTCACCTACGGCTTATTTCTGTTTCCCAACATTGATAACTTCGTAGATATCAACGCCATTATGATTTTTTTGATTGGAAACCCTGTACTGACTTTGCTCGCAGATGCTTATCATTCGGTACACTTAAGGAATTTGTATAGAAGAGGAATGATCACGTGCTGTGTACCCCTGCTGTACAAATCGTTCACTTCCCATTTGCCCAAGTCTGCTGCATTTTGGGATCAAAAGAATACTTTACGTTGGTCGCAGAGAATCATGTCTCTTACCAACTCAGAAGTCGATTGGTACAATCGAATCTATGACGGGATCAGGATCATTGACCGTTGTGGAAATTTCCCAAATGTACCCCTCATAGGAACTAAGGGAGGAATCAATTATCATATAATTTTAGTTCGTCGTCAATTTGGATACCCGATGAGGCATGTCCCACGTAATGCTCATCTGGAAGGTCTTTTCTTCAAGGAAGGAGAAAACGACAGAGCACTAAAGAAAGAAATAGTGCATGCCTAGAAACATGTTCATAGGAAAGGAAGAGAGTCTCTAGGAAAATTGGAATGTGTCTCGGTGGAGCCTTATCTCCACTGGGTACAGACTAGGGCTCTCAAGCTGAGGATGCCTTACCCTCGCCAGGAAGTTCTTCCATTAAGGGACTCTGCCCTTTATTTTATGTCTGAGACGGAGAAACCTCAGCTTACTCTCGTAGCGCATTTTTGTGGTTTCGAGTCATTATCACTTTGGTACTACAATTCGATTCATTTTTTATCCTATTAAGCTGATTAAGGAAGGGAAATAGATGTCTCCAATTAACCCTTCTTGCAAACTGAGGTTAAACAGTCAAAATAGTTGATTTACAGATGCTATCAAAATAGGGGGGGTTCTCCCTTTGGGTTATTAACTAAAAACAGCATCTAGGTTATCGGTAGGATGTTAGGACTGATGCTTTTTGATTGCTATATGGGATTTTGGGTTTTTGATTAGTATGCTCGCTAAGATTTTACAATCTTATGCCTACGTGTTCCCGAAACAGGGAAATCAGAGCGATCATAGTTTCTCCTATTCTATGGGAGGAAAGAGGTTGTTTTTGGTGTCTTGTTTAAAGCCCAAGACGTGAAGCTAAAGGTGGTTTATATCTTGTTCAAAGCCCAAGATGTGAAGCTGAAGGGTCTATTTGTATCTTGTTTAAAGCCCAAGATATGAAGCTAAAAGGGTCCTGGCTGAGAGAGAATTTGTCATCTCTAAAGAGGAGCTGTTGATGTTTGTATGTTGTGAGCAAGGCACAACTTTGATGCTAAAAGGTTGATTAACTCAACCGGGGTTTTCTTTATACAAAGCCTAAGAGGAGGCTATTGATCCAACAAGAGGGTGTTTATTTATGTGTCTCGTACGAAGCCCAAGATAGAGGCTGGAAGGGTTGACTCAGCAAGAGAGTACTAACAAGTGACTGACTCAACAAGAGAGTGTTTTTCTGTCTTGTATAAAACCCAAGATTGAGGCTAAAAAGAGACCGACTCTTTTGGGGGTATCATTATACAAAGCCTAAGAGGAGGCTAAAAAGGTTGACTCAACAAGAGAGTCTTTTTATAATCAACAAGAGAGTGTTTTATATCTTGTACGAAGCCCGAGATGGAGGCTAAAAGGTGATTTGACTCAACAAGAGAGTCTTTTTATACTCAACAAGAGAGTGATTTTATGTGTCTTGTACAAAGTCCAAGACGGAGGCTAAAGGGTGATGACTCAACAAAAGAGTCTTTTATACTCAACGAGAGAGTGTTTTATATCTCGTACGAAGCCCGAGATAGAGGATAAAAGGTGCTTGACTCAATAAGAGAGTGTTTTATACTCAACGAGAGAGTGTTTTATATCTCGTACGAAGCCCGAGATAGAGGCTAAAAGGAGATTGACTCAACAAGAGAGTCTTTTATACTCAACGAGAGAGTGTTTTATATCTCGTACAAAGCCTGAGATATAGGCTAAAAGGTGTCGACTCGACAAGAGAGTCTGAAATGGTTAGCTTATCTAGGGAGGAATCCATTGTACAAAGCCCAAGAGGAGGCTGACGGTGCTGGTGACTGTTTCAGTTGAGTGACAGGTCCAGTATGTGGGATAAAAGGGAAAATCAGTTCTTATGAAGAGAATTATTATAGGTAAGGTTGTGCCTTGGTATTGAGACTGTCCAAGCCTATAGGGGTTTTGAGAAATCGGTTCTCAGATAGCGAAGGCACGTTGTATGATTCCTGAGAGAAGGCTGGTATGTTAAGGGATGAAGGTCTAGACTTTTTTGAAAGACTGCTCTATTAAGATGACTAGTTTATGTTCCTATATCTTTAAGAGGCCGTCGGGACAATTTGTACAAAGCCCAAGAGAAGGAAGAAAAACTTTTAAGAAGCCGAAGGGACAATTTGTACGAAGCCCAAGAGGAGGCTATCTTAGCTGAGGAAGAATCATTATACAAAGCCTAAGAGGAGGCTGTGAAAACTTCTAAGAAGCCGGAGGGTCCTAGTACAACGCCTAAGAGGAGGCGGGGATGATTTTAAGAAGCTTGTGGGTCCCCAAACCCCGAGAAATTCAAGACATGCCATTCACTGAAAATAGATCAAGCCAGGAAAGTTCGAGAATTTGGAAGAAACTCAAGAGATGCCATTCACGGAGAAAAGATCATCTCTGGGGAGTTAGAGTTCCTTTGACAATTTCTAAGGGTGACAGTCTGAGAAAGGGTTCACCGAGAATGCTGCCTTTCACGTCTCCATATTGTTTAACCCCAATAGGAGGGAAGTCTGTATCTGGTAATCCTATGGGGGGTCTAGTTTTTCTGTATTTAAGAGTGATCAACAAGGCTTTACCTAGTGCTAGACGTAGTTGCCGCGGAAAACTCTAAGTAACTATACTAGTATTACACAGTGTATTTTACAAGTATATAAAAGTTTGTGAAAGAAGACTTACAGTGAAGCAGCCCCACAATACAGTTATATATATGAAAGCGGTAAATGAAAGCCGGTAAACACTTACTCGGTTGTAGAGCTTCCATGATGTTTCGTTAGTTGTTCAACAAAGAAAAATTGAAAACAACAGTATATTTCAAAATCAAAGGAGAAAGTGCTTTGAAAAGAAAGTTGGGGCTTACACCTCAAGGAAAGGCCCAAGGTTTTATCAGTGATTGCACTGTTGTCTTGAATTTGCACAGGGACTTATACAAGTGACTGAGGCCCAAAAGGTTTTATGTACAAAGGGACGGGTCTTACACTCTATTAGAGGCCCAAAGATTATTTTTGTACAAGAGATGGGACTTACAACTCAAAGAGAAGCCTAGGGTTATTTGTTTGGCAACGGCGATCGCCTCGAGGTTTTTGAAAATACAGTGGGACTTATACAATGAATGAGGCCCATGGAGTGGTGTATTTACAAAGGGGATGGGTCTTACACTCTAATAGAGGCCCATGAGTGTTTGAAAAATGATTGATGGTGTGGAATCAGTCAAACCGTAATTTCATCATTTTAAAAGTAAATTCTTAAAGAAAATCAATAAAAAATGATAAAATACCAAATAAGCTTGAATAAACAACTTGTGATTTTTGGTTAAGGTTTGAAAAATGAGGTTTTAATCACAAGATGAGTTAAAACTCATTTGGTTTTGATTTTCAAGATGAATATTCACTTTTAAAATGTTGAAAAACAATTAAAAATGAATATATTCACAAAAATACTAATTATATTAAATACATAATATAAACTTAATTTTTTTTGGAAAACAAATGTCAATATTTTTGTTACTTTTTGCAAAAAGAACCAAGAAAAAATAATTAAAATTGAGAGAGTTATTAATTTTTCAAATCATTAAAAATAATAAGAAAAATAATAAAAAAGTGAAAAATAACAAAAAAGAGGATCTGGGGCGAGGGGGACTCGAACCCCAGACCTCTTGTGTATAGGGCGCGCGCCTTACCACTGGGGTGGTGATACATCCGTTGATTGAAACGCAACCACAAATATACAAGGCTTGCCTTGTTTTTGGCCTGGCCCAAGGCAAGGCAAGGCAAGATTTTGGTTGAAAACGTGAAGGCCATAACTTTCTCATTTCTCCATGGATTTAGACAAAATTTAGGTCTATCCTGCCTAGAATTTCACAAGGAATCCAATGGTGGTGGTGTTTTTTTTCAGATCATGTCCCCATTTTAAAACCCGATAGTGGTAAATTACATGGTAAATTGGTCTATGCTACCTCATGATATAGGAAATAATTACATGGTAAATTGGTGCAAACACAACACATATAACATGTATAAGAGATGCATGATCAGTGGACATCAAAGTACAACATGATTCAAAATTTCAAGTTGTGATACTTACCTCTTTTTGGAGCTTTTGTGCAATCTGCCAAGTGCTTTGTTCCAGAAATGTTTTGATGCTTTAAACACTCTCAAATGATCCCTTGGAAGCTTTTAGGATGGTTGGAATCAGCTGGAAACCCCAAGAGTGGAAACTGGCCCTTTCTTGCAAAAGGGGTAAAAGTGGCCAAAATAGCAACTCTCTCAAATGGTGTTCCAGATGTGTGGAACCATTTGGGACAGTTCAAGGATGATATTTGGAGTGTGTTTGAGGTTTTATCTGGTTTGGAAAGTGACTGATTCAAGACATGGCTTGAAAAATGCACAAAAAGGCCTATTTTGAGGTTTTGAGAGGTGACTTGGTGATTTTTGTGTTACAGGTCACTTGTGAGAGTTTGGACAGCTTAGATATGACATATTGGACGTGTTTGGATCATGAGTTGTGGTGGAATTGCTCTCTAACTCAAAAACTCAGAGTTACCTTGCTAAAGAAGGCATTTTTGCCTAGAGAAAGAGATTTTGAGGAAAGCAAGTGTTGTAGTGCTTTGGTGTGCTTAAACTGAGCACAAATGAGCTATATTTATAGTAGAGCATGTTTTTTTTGGCTGCAATAGTGAATGGGAACTGCAGCATAGGTTTGGCCAATGTTGAGCAATGAGAATCCAAGTCTCCTCTAGCCATTGACTAGAGGTTAGGGTACAGGCTGCTGGTTCCCTTGGTCTTGGATCAGTCTTGACTAAATTCAGTTGCAAATGTGTCAGTCCATGCCACCTTGGTGCATCCATTAAATGCTCCAATCCAAAATTGGAGTCTTGTCCCTCTTTTAGGGATTTCTAGGTTTGGCATGCTACTTTTGGTTTCAAAGACTTGGGAGGCTTGGGATCAGAGTTGGTTCCTCCTTGGTCCCCCATTGAGGTGTTCAAATGGATAAGTGTGTTTTTCATTTGCACAAATTTGGCAAATCGAGCAAAATGCACAAATCTGCCTTGCTTTTGACAGTTTTCAGCAAGGCCTATTGCCATTGTCATATCTCATGGCTCAAGTGGAATTTGATGGAGTTCTTGGCCATTCTGGAAAGCCCTCATATGATACAACGACTCTTTGATCATAGTTGGTTTTGATACCTTTTGGATCCAAGTTAAAAATCCCCCTAAATTTGGAAAAAAGTGAAGGCAGATTCTGACTTAGTGAAAATTTCACTAAGTGTTTGACATTTTCACTTTTTGTGATTTTGATCATTCAATAACTCAAAATCCATGAGGAATTGGAATGAGTTGTGTTTGAAGCTTTTGTAGAGGGCCATGAGAGCTACAAATCCAACTTTGGATGGGGAAAATGGCCTTGTGGTTTAAGAGTTATGATCCTCCAAAGTTGGTACCCTAGCCACTTTGTTCCATAACTTAGAAAAATTCTAAGTTTTTATGGTTACCCCTTTTACAAATTATCCCACTTTCTTTGATTTTTCTTGATGAATGATGATCCAAATCAAACATTAACATCATTTTAGGGTTAAAGAACCATATTTGTGAAAAATCTCAAAAAGTCAAAGTTGACTTTTGTGCACAGTTGACTTTTTGTCAGATGAATTCCAAACTGTGCGATCCTCTATGAAATCAAGTCCTTGACCTAAATCAAACTTGATGGACATGTTCCATGGGTGTTATATGGTGTATTAAATCATTTCCCAAGGTTTGGGAGCATGTCTTGGTCAAAAGTCAAAGGCACAGTTGACTTTTCCCGCGAAACCCTAACTGTGGTTCAGATGAAATTGAAACTTATTGATCAAGCTTCTTAGATCAATCCATTGTTGCAAATGGATCAATGTAGTATGTTAGAGACCCTCAAATCCTCTCTTGAGGTCTTTGCTCATGTTTTGTCCCAAAAGTCAACTTAGGGGTGAATTAGGTCTAGAAACCCTAATTCCTGATTTTTGATGAATGCATCTCCTGAGGCAAAATTGACTTGATGATTGGGTTCATGATGTCCCTTGGAGCATCTTAGGTTATTCTTTGAAACATTGGCTCATGCCTAGAGGAAAATTTCCATCTAGAGGCCCTGGTCGACCAAAACCCTAATTTGGTGACACTGGCAATCCTGAGGCTTAATCCACCTGGAATGCTGCAACATTGTGCCTGATTCCTGATGTGGGAGTCCTATTGATCCATTTATGGATGTTTGAGAGGTTTAGACAGGTTGAAGATCATGTCATTTCTTGATTGATCCTTTGTCTAAGAGCTCTAAGAAGGCTTGAAACCCTAAATTTGATTGTAGTGGATGCTCACCCATCTTTGGGGAGACTACTGAGGTATGATGGTCCATCCATATTGTGATGATGATTTGCACAATGATGGGAATCTAGGTGGTCAAAATTTGGGGTATGACAGATGCCCCTATTTAATCTTCTTGGACCCGAAGGTGAGAATGTCGAAGGTATTCGGGCATTCGGGGTGCAAGAGGATTAAATATCGGAATACCCAAAATTTTGAAGGTGGTTATGAATGGAAACTTGCGCATCCATCTTCTTTTGCTAAGCAATGATGCTTATAAAAGGTAAAACTTCCCCTCGATCCTTGTATTCAGCCAAGGAACTAGTCTAAGTTGCTGAAATAAACTTCCCCTCGATCCTGGTTTCCTACCAAGGAACTGGTCTTAATTTCTGATTTAAACTTCCCCTCGATCCTGGTTTCCTACCAAGGAACTGGTCTCAGTTTCTGAAATAAACTTCCCCTCGATCCTGGTTTCCTACCAAGGATTTGGTCTCAGTTTCTGAAATGAACTTCCCCTCGATCCTGGTTTCCTACCGAGGAACTAATCTCAGTTTCTTTTGTCAATAAACTTCCTTGACAAGGGACGCTGTTTGTAGCGGTTTTCCTCAAACTTCTCGCCGCACTTTCCTGGGGAGATGCCTTTTGATGGAAAAAGATCTGATGTAAGAGTTGCTGGGGGAACCCAGTCGTCTGAATTGTAGAGGTGTACAAACTTCTCTGTTGGAGACGCCATTTACTGACTCTACTGGGGGAAAACGAGTCTCTTGAAAGACTATTTTTTGCTTGGGGATATGACATCATAATTTTCTCGGAATCTTCTCAGAGAAACGCCATATGATGTGATCCAATTTTGAGGTGCTTCCTCTGGGGATGTTCCTTAATCTGGGAAAGCGAAGACATCATCTTTAATGGCGAAAAGTGACGTTGGTCGAAGGTTCTCTGGCTCTTCAGAGGTTCACGTTATCAAAGTGGTCAAAGAACCGTCTTCAATCCAGACATAAACTGGAGGAGAGATTGTTTAGACATGACGTATCCTGACAAGGAGAGAACTGACAACCCGATTGAGAGGACTTCACCACCGGGGGGGACTAGACCGACCAGAGTGATAGTGATATGAATATGCATGTAAAATAATAATGCATGATGTATGTATGTATATGCTGACAAAACTGACGCGACATACAGACTAATGGATGAACACCACTAGATACTCGGCCACAACGGAAGATGAAAAGTATCGCTGGTTCAAAAAATAGAAATTTTACCTTGCTTAGGAGAGATAGTCCCTGTTGGGAGTTATGTTGGTCGGGCTTAGGAGGTGAGAACTCTGTCGAGGGTGTCAGACGGAACATTCGCATCAGACACAGTTGATCCTTCATTCAGGTGCACTAGTTTAGAAGGAATACTTTGATTCTGCACTTTGAGGTTCGATTACTTTTAGAGAGGCGATCGATGTTCTTCCGATGTTCAACAGTCGAAAGAAATTGCCATCTTTATTTTAAAAGCAGAACAAGTAAATTCAGTTTTGTTTTATTTCAAGAATCGTTAATCATGTTAAAATGTCGTTATGTAAAGCTAAAACAAATAAGAATTGCAAACAAAAGCACTAGGGCTCAATTTTTATTGATAGGATGGAAATCAGCCGAGCGCGTAATTCCATAGAGTATATACAAAGTTAGAAAATGGTAATTTACGGGAAAAGGGCTACATCAAAACATAACGACTGCTATCCTTCTACCAACTTTGAATTCGGGACATCCTGAGCTTCTGTCTAAGAAGACCTTGACTGGAGTTTTCCTGATGGATGGTGTAACTGTTGCTGAGGATTTACCCGTGTCAGACGTAGTTACTTGCCATTATCCCTAACTTTTTCCTGGATTGTACTGTTATGTTTCCAATCCACCGGGATGATTTTTTATCATGTCTCTAATTTTTTCCTGGACCGCCCTTTCGGGTTTTCAATCCACCGAGACGTTTTTTTTTATTTAGGAGAAGTATTTCTTGACTATGTCAATGTTTTTGGGGTAGGCAAACTCCTCTCCATCCATGGTTGCGAGTCTCAAGGCGCCGCCTGAGAAGGGTTTCTTGACCACATAGGGGCCGTCATAATTCGGAGTCCATTTGCTCCGAGAATCAGTGAGAAATGATTGTATCTTTTTTAGCACAAGGTCTCCTTTTCTCAAGACGCGAGGTCGGACCTTTTTGTCAAATGCCTTCTTCATTCATTTTTTATACAACTGACCATGGCATAGTGCCGTTATTCGTTTCTCTTCGATCAGATTCAGCTCATCGTGTCGAATTTGACACCCTTCAGCTTCTATTAGCTTAGCTTCCATCAATACCCGGATTGATGTGATCTATACTTCTATGGGGAGCACTGCCTCCATGCCATATACTAGAGAGAAAGGGATTGCCCCTGTTGAAGTGCGGACAGATGTGCGATAACCATGAAGAGAAAAGGGTAGCATCTCGTGCCAATCTTTGTAGGTTACAACCATCTTTTGAACGATCTTCTTGATGTTCTTGTTAGCCACTTCTACAGCTCCGTTCATCTTAGGCCGGTACGGAGATGAGTTATGGTGTTCGATTTTGAACTCAGCGCCCAACTCTTTTATCATCTTATTGTTCAAGTTGGATCCATTGTCAGTAATGATCTGGCTTGGAACACCATAACGGCAGATGACATTATTTTTGATGAAGCAGACTACCACTTGTCGGGTTACATTGGTGTATGATGCTGCTTCGACCCACTTGGTGAAGTAGTCAATGGCCACCAGGATGAACCGATGTCCGTTTGAAGCTTTTGGTTCAATCATGCGAATCATGTCGATTCCCCAGATGGAAAAAGGCCACGGGGAAGAAAGAACTTTGAGATGTGTTGGCGGTACATGGATTTTGTCAGCGTATATCTGACACTTGTGACACGTTCTCATGTACTTGTAGCAATCGGATTCCATGGTCAACCAGTAGTACCCTACTCTCAGAATTTTTCTCGCCATTGCGCATCCATTGGCATGAGTGCCAAAGGGTCCTTCGTGAATTTCTTTTATCAGTATGTTTGCTTCTGGTCGGTCTACACATCGGAGCAAGACCATGTCGAAGTTTCTCTTATAGAGTGTATCACCGCTCTGGAAGAAATTGCCAGCCAACCTTCTGAGGGTTTTTCTGTCCTTTCTGGATACTCCAGGTGGGTACTCTTGTTTTTGAAGAAAGCACTTGATATCGTGATACCAAGGTTTGTCGTCTATGATTGCTTCAATCGGGAAGATGTAAGCGGGCCGTTCAAGGCGCATTATGTCGATCTTAGGTAAGTCGTTCCATTGACCTACACTAATCATGGAAGAGAGAGTGGCTACAACATCAGCCATGTGGTTCTCTTCACGAGGGATACGATGAAACTCGACTCTGTTGAAGAAGGGTAACAACCTTCTCGCGTAGTCTTTGTAAGGAATCAACCCTAATTGATATGTGTTCCAATCTCCTTTGATCTGATTGATAACTAGGGCTAAGTCGCCATATACATCCAAGTTCTTGATCCTTAAGTCGATTGCATCTTCGAGACCCATGATACAAGCTTCGTATTCGGCCTCATTGTTTGTGCACTTAAATGTCAGTCTGGCAGTGAAAGGAATGTGGGTACCCTGAGGTGTTATGATGATTTCCCCAATTCCGTTTCCGTAATGATTAACAACTCTGTCAAAGATTAGTCCCCATTGGGAACCTATTTCTGGCCCTTCACTGGGTAGCGGTTCATCGCAATCTTTCATTTTATGATACATGACATCTTCGTATGGGAAGTCAAATCCGACCGATTCTTTATCGTCAATCGGTTGATGAGCCAAATGATCGGCTAAAACACTTCCCTTAAAGGCTTTCTGAGCGTGGTACTCGATGTCATATTCCTATAACAACATCTACCAACGGGCAATCCTTCCCGTGAGAGCAGGCTTTTCAAAGACATACTTGATTGGATCCATTTCGGAGATTAACCAAGTAGTGTGACGAATCATGTACTAGCGAAGATGTTTGGCTGCCCAAGCCAGAGCACAACAAGTTTTCTCGAGCATATAGTGTATCGAGTCTCGTAGTCGGTGAATTTCTTGTTCAAATAGTAGATGGCAGACTCTTTCCTTTTGGTCTCGTCTTGTTGGCCAAGTACACAACCCATTGAGTCCTCCAAGACTGCTAGGTAGGTGATCAGTGGCCTTTCTTCCACTGGAGGTGATAGAATCGGTGGGTTCAACAGATATTCCTTGATACTGTCGAAGGCGGCTTGGCAGTCATTTGTCCAAACGCAATTCTGATTCTTTATTAGTAATTTGAAATTTAGCACACATGTCGCGGTCATGAAGAATATGAATATGGAAATGTAATTCAAACGTCCTAGGAATCCCCTGACTTATTTTTCAGTCTTTGGAGAAGGCATTTCTTGAATAGCCTTGACCTTGTCAGGATCAACCTCAATTCCTTTCTGGCTGACGATGAACCCTAGCAGCTTCCCTGAACGGACACCGAAGGTGCATTTGTTGGGATTCAAGCGGAGTCTGTATTTCCTCAAACGCTCGAATAGTTTTGACAGGTGGGTCACATGCTCCTCTTCTATTTTAGATTTGGCAATCATTTCATCGACATATACCTCGATTTCCTTGTGTATTATGTCATGAAACAGAGTAGTCATGGCCAGTTGATAGGTTGCCCAGACGTTCTTCAACCCGAACGACATTACCTTGTAACAGAAAGTACCCCATGGGGTGATGAAGGAAGTTTTCTCCATGTCTTTCGGCGCCATTTTTATTTGATTATAGCCCGAGAATCCATACATGAAGGAGAAAACTTTGAACTTCATTGTACTGTCAACCAGCATGTCAATGTGCGGTAAGGGGAAGTCGTCCTTCGGACTGTCCTTGTTTAGATCTCTGTAATCAACACACATTCTGACTTTTCCGTCCTTTTTTGGAACAGGTACGACGTTGGCTAACCATTGAGGGTATTCTGATGTAGCGAGGAAACCCGCGTCAATCTGTTTTTGTACTTCCTCTTTGATTTTGATGGCCATGTCTGGATGAGTCCGTCTCAACCTTTGTTTTACTGGTGGACATTCTGACCTTAGCGATAGATGATGTTTCACGATCCTGGTATCCAACCCTGGCATATCCTGATAGGACCAAGCGAATACATCGGGAAACTCTTTGAGAAGCTTTATCAAACTTTCTTTGACAATTGGACTGGGCAGCGCCCCAATCTTGACTTCCTTTCCCTTTTCCTCTGAACCCAAGTTGACCATTTCCAATAGCTATTTGTGAGGTTTAATGGACATTTCCTCTTGTCTGAGTAATCGGGAGATCTCCTCTGGAATTTTGTTGTCATCTTCTTCTTCAGCCTCAAATACCGAGAATTCAAAGTTTGGAGAAGGCATTGGATCGTATGTTTTAATGGGGTTTAAAACAAGCAATCTGCATGACGTGCTGATTTGTGTTTAGAAGAGATAGAGAGAATGCAAGAGTGTGTGCAGTGTATATTTTTTTTACTGCTTGTTTTTATTTGTTGTTTTTTAGGATTATCATTTTTTGAAAAAAGAAAAGAGAAAACAACAATTAATGCGGTAATTACAGAACAACGTTATTTTATTTATGATTTTGTCGATTCTTGAAACTACAGCCCTATAAACAAAACTCAATCGCTTTGGGCGAAGCGAAGAGGGATATTTATAGAAAGTGAGCCCTATCAAAACATCCGTTCCACCTGGGCAGGGTGAAAGGTTAAGATAAAGACAGCAATTACTTTGACTTATGAACGATCTTCGGAACATCGACTGCAACCTATTGGCGGCAAACTCCTCGGTGAATCACAAAGTCTGGTACCTTCCTTGATTTGTCGTCAGAAATAACGCTGATTTCTGGTGGAGCAGGATCATTGGAATCAGTCTCCCAGGCAGAGTTGTCATAGGAGGATTCCTCAGTTGTATTTTGCAGAGTATTTGTGCTCTCAGGCAAATCTCCCCATCCAGTTGGCTGGATGTCTTCGACCCCGATACGAGAGCTTTCCGGAGCGGTGTATTTGACCTTAAAGTTGTATTTTCCACTCGGTTGTCCCAAGGTGTCCCACACTTCTTTGGAACTGGAGGAGTCATCCCTTTTGATGTCGTTGACCTCGGGAAAAGCATAGTTAATGAATTCTAGCCCTGCAAACTTTGCGAATTCATCGTCGTGCTGGATATTTTTTGAATGCCCTGAGTAATGATCCCATGATTCTGTGGGGATACGGGTACTCTTTTCAATGATGCTCAACTGATTTTCATTGTTTGGCTGGTTTTCTTGCCCCAAGTTTCCTGGGTACGGCTGCCAGATACGCAGACCATCCATTGCGCTGTAATAGTCGTGGTCAAAGTTGTACTTCATCGAAGTGTCTTCCTCCAATGAATTTGGCAGAGCACGGCGTCCTTCTGGATCACAATCTCCATATATCATTTCGACGTCTGACCTTGCTATAAATCTCGGATTCTGTGCAGGAAAGCAAAATGGTATAGGCACCTCTTCCCAAGACATATAATCGTCCTCATTAAGATAGGACTCCCATTCTCCCTCCATGTCGGAGGAATCTCCCTCGTTGATAGTGCGGACTTCTTGAGACAGTGGGTGAAGGAAACCTCCACTGTGGAAGAAATCCTAAATGGGATGAAGCCTCTCATTGTTAGAAGCATTATGGGTACAGGTTGTTGAAAAACCAAGACCCTTCTTTATTTTATTATTAGTAGGAATGACAAGTTGTCCCCATCCTTTCGCGCTGTTACTCTCGATTACTTTGAGAGCATCTTTGTACGAGGAAATTGATGTTTCTTTCTCTAGTTGATCCTCATTGCTCACCGAAAGTGCCTGGAACTGAGTTCCAACAGCCTCCTCGGGTTCTACACAAGTGGATAATGAAAGGTTACTCACGATCAAGGCTTGTTCTCCACAGACCGTGACGAGTTGGTTGTTCTTGACAAAGTTCAGTTTCTAGTGAAGTGTCGAAGTTACTGCCCAAGCCTGGTGTATCTAAGGTCTTCCTAATAAGCAACTGTATGTTGCCCGGATGTCCATGACCTGGAAAGTGACTAGGAAAGTGTGAGGACCGATAGTTATGGGAAGATCGACTTCGCTGATAACTGTTTTCCTGGATCCGTCAAATGCTTTGACGGTGAAATCACTGCCTCTCATCGGAGATGCTTTGAATGATAGTTGCATCAGATTGGATTTCGGCATGACGTTGAGAGCCGATCCGGTATCTACCAGTACGCTGGCTAAGGCATCGTCCTGGCAGTTGACTGTAATATTGAGCGCCATGTTGTGGCTCTTGCCTTCTTCTGGAAATTCCTCATCACTAAACCCCAATTTCTTGCAGCAAGTGATGTTAGAGACGATGATATCGAACTTTCGTATTGACACATCCTATTCCACAAAGGCTTGTTCTAAGACTTTCTATAGAGCCTCTCTGTGGGCTTCGAAACATGAGTAAAAGTGATAGCACTGAGATCTTTGAAGGAGTTTGTAACAGCTGATCAACAATGTTGTATTCACTCCTTTGGATGAGCTTCAACATCTCATCATCGTTCTTTGAAAGGTAGGGTTCACTGGATTGACCGACTGGTAGATTGAGAACTTCCGTTTGAGGTTCCTTTTCTATGTTAGGTTCTCCAACTCCTCTGTTGAAGATTCGACCGCTCCGTGTTACTCGACTGATGTCTACAATATTCACGACGAAGGGTAATGGAATTTCCTTTCAATTATCAACTGTTGTTGCACCGTATTTGTAAGGGATAACCTTAGTTGATTCATACGGCACTGGTCCTGGCAGATAGATTACTACAGGAGCCTTCTGATTTTTCTGACTGTCGTAAGCAACTTCAATTAGTTCCCGGTTGAGAACCTTTGATTCATCAAGTAGAGGAATGATGGCACAAACATCCTTGTTCCTTTGATGATCGGAGATCACAATAACATCTTTGATCTGATCAGCGAAGTAGTCTGGCATCTAGTTGATAGACCCCGAAACTGAGTATTTTTGAAGTCCTTTTCGGTCCAACTGTCGTTGAAGGGTTGCTCGTACGAGGTAGCATCCTTGATTATTTTCTGAGCAGACCCTACAACGTTCGTAGTTATGCGGTGGCACCTGGCCACGTCCGCTCTGAATGCAGTGTAACCTTACTAGGTCTGTTTCCATTGATCGGACATCCTGACTTTGATGCCGAGTAGGGTCCCCGTTAACCACACTGATTTGCTGCGTGTCTTCATCCATATAGATCGGAAGCCACCAGTGGTTCAACAAGTGTTGCAAAGTTCTTTGAACGAGAGCACACCCTTGGTTACTCTCGCAACATACTTTACAGCTCAAATAATCATGCGAAGTGAGAAAACCGAGTTGGACTTGTGTAGCGCGTAACTCCACAAAGCTGGTATTTATTAAGCGAATATCGAAGATTTGAACCATGCTAATCTGATAGGGATTTCTATCATGGTAGTCCTGGATCCACCCAAGATCCATCTGACGCTGGGGGGCCTCTTGTACAAAAGAGCATCTCTGTTTGTTTACCGAGCAAGTCAGACAGGAATTGTAATCGTGTCACGGCAGATTATGATACTGGCATTGCCTTGAGTGTATTGCCACCAAGTTGACATTCATTGCACGGATGTCGTGGTTCTGAATGATGTTGGAATTCGTATAAGTCATGTTGACACCACAAACTCGGTGCTCTTGGATCCATCCGAGATCCAACTGTTCCTGTAGAGCTGATTGCACCACAGAACATCCTTGATTATTTTTAGAGCAGATATCACACTGGTGATAATTATGAGGTGGCACATGGCCATACCCGCTCTGTCTACAATGAATCTTGACCAAATTGGCCCTCAATAAGAGTACATCGTGAATTTGATAGTTGTTGTTAGACTCTCCCTCTATCAAATTAACTGCATCCTTCTCATGTTGAGGCAGCGGGTTCGTGAGAACATTATGATTCATATCTTTGAAAGATAAGACCCCGCTCCTGTAGCGGGGAAATTTGTGAGTATAAGCTATTGATTAACTTAACTAAAAAATAACCAAGAGTCACCACCACACTTTTATTTTTATCCACAAAGGGAAAGGAAAAAAGAGCGAACAAAACCTAAAGAGTTCTAAAAAACAAGAACAAACAGAGACTGGGTAAGGCGGGTTGGTTATGCAATGGGAAGGTGTTAGCACCCAAAACGTCTATAGTACCCTATAGGAACCCTTTGAAATATCTACCGCTTTTGGTTTGAAAAGGTTTGCTTGTAAAGAGATTTAGGAGATGAGAAGAGAATTATTTTTTAAGATTTTTGTGTTTGGAGAGACTTATCGCCTCATGCCTACGTACCCACGATGTGCAATGTAGGATCAAAACCCCATAGTTTGTGGTACAAAGAACAAATATTTGTTGGTTTTGGTTGATTTTAAGTGTAAAGACAAGTCGTCATTTCTAAGCGAATAATTCCGCTTAAAGAAATGAATCATGTCTAAACTTATAAAAAAGAGTTTTAAAAGAAAAAGTGCACAAAGCACAAAAAGATTTGATGAGTTTTTTGTAAATTTTTTATGTTTTTATGAAATGGTCTAAGTATGGTTAAGATGGATTGACATTTATTAAAGAAAACAAAGCTTTAAAAGAAATCACTTGATCAAAGTCAAGGTTTTATTATGAAAGCGGTTTTAAGTTGAAAACAAGAAGGTTTTTGAAAAAGAGAGAGGATTTTGAAAATTTAAGAATGGGGAGGAGAAGAAGTGACTATCCTAATGCATAAGGTAAAAGCTAGGGAAAAGAAGGATCTAACCAAAATGGAGCCACTTCAAAGCAATATTAAAAGAATTCCATCCTTAAGCAAATTGGCCACAATAAAGGCAAGTCTTCAATCAATACTCCAAGCAAAGGGATAAGAAGTCCTAATTCTAGGTCCATAAGTCCAATATTACTTCAAAAGAAGTCCATAAAGAGATCACTCCAAAGCATAAGATAGTAACCAATAGTCCAAGATGAGGAGAATTAAGTTTTTTATGGTTTAAGCCTTTATTAATGTTTTTGGTCCAAGTGGACAAAGAGAAAAAGGCGGAAGCATAAACATGTGTCCAACGGACAAAGGAAAAATTGCGGAAACATAAACATGATATGAAATGAAGCATAAAATTAAAAGAGATAGGGAGCGAGAAGGAAACATAAACAAAATTAATACAAAATATTGTTAGTAAGTTAGTGATTAGTTGTTAGTGTTAGTGATCAATAACAATTGAATAATTGCACTTAGGTCAAGGTTGATGAAACTCATTAGAGGATTGATAAGACCAAAGCCTCCTAACAACAAGTTTCATGAGTTATGAACCATAAGACAAATAATCAACCATTCTTGATAGTTTTCCGATACGGGACAAATATTGCGCTATGTTAAGCGATCGCCGAGTAATTTACGGAGTAATTACCCTACAATGAGGCCGGTCAATAGCTCTTTGTGCTAATGCATGCTAGATGAAAGATATGTAGATCGTCATCCGAAAGCAATATCGCACGAAAAGAAAAGTGGTAGCGATCTCGTCTCGATCGAAATTCAACAAAAGAATTCCAAGATCTTTAGACTTTCATCAATCAAAAGAAAAGAGAAATAGATGAAGAGAAAGCCGAATTAAACCACAGAATTATGTGATCTAAGGCTAAGAACAAAAGGAAGGGGAAGGAAATGGAAAAGGAACCAAAACAACCCCAAAAACAAGGCAAAACATGCATTCTGTTTTGAAATAACCGGTTACCCACCAGGTGTTAACCGGTTACTTAGTTCAAAATAAGCACAATTTTTCAAAATTAACACAGAGTAACCGGTTACTCACCATACGTTAACCGGTTACTCTGCACCAGAATGCAGAAATCTGTGCAAAATTCAGCATGATCCACTTTCAAAACTTTTTACAAACACTTTGTGATCATGGAACTGAGTTTGCACGAAAACCAAAGTAAAATCACAGCAAAAACCAGCAATCAACACAAATTGCAAGATCCAAAGATCAAGCAAACAAGATCAACAAAGGATCTACATTATGGAAGATCTACACTCCAAAGCCTTGATCTATGAACAAAAACAAGAATGGATGGAGGTTTAGCTCTAAATTAGTAAGAATCAATGTGAATTCTTACTTACTTATGAAAGAAGAAATTGAGCTTTTGGTGAATTTGTGGTTTGGGGAGAGAAATTGCAAGGGATTTGTTGGCTATCAAAAGCTTGTAGAAGTAATGGAATGAAGCCTCTATTTATAGAATTTAGGCTTGGAAATTTTGTGGTTTGGAATTAGGCTTGGATGATCAAAATTAGGATTGGAATTCAAATTTGGAGGGAAATCACAAAAGAGTGGTGATTAGTGATGGTACATGGTGGGGAATGATCAAAGTGATGTAGGGAATTAAAATGGGATGGTATAGAATATTCCAAATGTGATCAAGGGCTGAGATTGGTGCCAATTGCTGAATTTGAATTTGCCACTATTTTTCAAAATTTCACGAGGGTAACCGGTTACTCACCAAGTGTTAACCGGTTACTTAGTGTAAATTTAAAAAAAAAAAGCCTTTTTAGTACACTGCTGTGGTTCGGCTCGATTCTTTTGCTCGTCAAAGAAGGCATGGAAATAAACACATGAACCTTGGAGTCTTTTGAATAATAATCCATTAAATCTTGGAAACTCTTGATCAGATAATTTTTGAATTAATTGCGGATCAACTTTGACTTTTCTCAGATAAAATTCATTCGAGCTGTGGGACTGTTGTTTTGGTATTTTAACTTGTTCTTCCCCTGAAAATGTTAGTGAAAGAAAGCAAAATATTTTTGGATTTTAATTAAAGGTTAGTAAACATAAACAAATAAAACAACTAACAAACATACACAAACCCAAAGATCCCTGCAAGGCACAATCCTATCAAAAAGGGAACCAATATGTGATCTTGTTTGTGGTATGAAAAAATGAAAATGACATGTGGGATCTTAGGGGTAAAAATTAGGGTATTACAGCTGCCCCTATTTAAGATTCTTCTATCCGGAGATACGAAGATGGGCATCTATGTCTCGACGAGATAGAAGAGACTTAAATATAACAACAACCCAATTTTTTGGCCCTAAGAGACCACAAAATGATATGATCATGCAAATGAAATGGAAACACAAGACCACTATGGGGAGAATATGCCACAGGAGATAAACAAAAACTGGAGAGAAAAAGAAAAGATAAAAGACTCCGCGGGGGGGAAACACATCCCAACAAAGGGAGGAGGAAAACTGGGGATAAGTGTATGTGGAAATAAACCACATCACAACAAGGGTAAAACCCAACAGGGAAGACCTAGCACAACAAGGCTCCACTGGGAAAAGAAATACCTCAACAACGAACTGTTCCATCAAACCGAAGAGACTTACCATTCATCGGAGTCATTAAACCTCAACAACGAACTGTCCCATAAAACCGAAGAGACTTACCATTCATCGGAGTAACAAATCTCAACAACGAACTGTCCCATCAAATCGAAGAGACTTACCATTCATCAGAGTAACAAATCTCAACAACGAACTGTGCCACCAAATCGAAGTGACTTACCATTCATCGGAGTCACAAATCTCAACAATGAACTGTCCCGTCAAACCGAAGAAACTTACCATTCATCGGAGTCACAAAATCTCAACAACGAACTATCCCATCAAACCGAAGAGACTTACCATTCATTGGAGTCACAAAAATCTCAACAACGAACTGTCCCGTCAAACCGAAGAGACTTACCATTCATTGGAGTCACAAAATCTCAACAACGAACTGTCCCGTCAAACCGAAGAGACTTACCATTCATTGGAGTAACAAATCTCAACAACGAAAACTGTCCCGTCAAACCGAAGAGACTTACCATTCATCGGAGTCACAAAATCTTCAACAACGAACTGTCCCGTCAAACCGAAGAGATTTATCATTCATTAGAGTAACAAATCTCAACAACAAACTGTCCCGTCAAACCGAAGAGACTTACCATTCATTGGAGTCACAAAATCTCAACAACGAACTGTCCCATCAAACCGAAGAGACTTACCATTCATTAGAGTCACAAAATCTCAACAACGAACTATCCCATCAAACCGAAGAGACTTACCATTCATTGGAGTCACAAAATCTCAACAATGAACTATCCCATCAAACCGAAGAGACTTACCATTCATTGGAGTCACAAAATCTCAACAACGAACTGTTCCATCAAACCGAAGAGACTTACCATTCATCGGAGTCATTAAACCTCAACAACGAACTGTCCCATAAAACCGAAGAGACTTACCATTCATCGGAGTCACAAAATCTCAACAACGAACTGTCCCATCAAACCGAAGAGATTTACCATTCATTGGAGTCACAAAATCTATTAACTGCATCGCCTCAGGCTTCTCAAATAAAGGAATGCCACGAAACAATATTGAACCTTCAAAAAGGGGAATCATACACAGATTTCAGCTGAAGGGTGCAGAATCCTCAAAGGTGCAAAATAAATGCACTCTTAATCTAGGTTTCACAGCCTAGAGATCCAAACAAATATTTCAGGGGACCAAAGTTCAATCGAGGAACAAGCTGGAGAGAAACGGTCAAACAAGACTCACCCCAAGGAGGAAATATCTCAACTGGGGACTAATTCCATCTAGATAATGAACTGGAGAGGAAACTGAATCAAAATCTTCCACGAGAAACAAACTCAGTAGGGAATTAACAAAGATAGGCATTTTCTGCTTACGGGTCGACACTCTAAATGGAGAGAGGACACACACACTCTGCGAGGATAACAACACCAGAGAGCAAAGAAGCACCAACACAAATGCAAATTGCACGATGCAACAACAACATGCTATGAATGCGCATGCAATGCTTATGAGTATGAATATGCTGACAAAATAGACATAAAGGATAAGCAGAGGGTGGAATAAACATCACAACACCGCTGAATACTCGGCTAATCTCAACAAGATGGAGATATCATTAGCAACTCTGCTAGGGATTTAGCTGAAGAAATCCTGCAAGAGATAAACAAAAGCCATCAAAGGAAAATAAATCCTACTACAAGGCTCGAATCTTGCTGGAGAGGAAGATACCCCTTGGGGAAAAACCCAAATATCAATCTTCTAACATCGATGATCCATAAAGAGGATAACAACATAAACTCTACTTTGAGGATGGCAGGAAAGCTGTTGGGGAATCATAGCAATCCAAATATTTCTGACTCTCTCTGGGGATCATAAAAATTCACAGGAAATTCCCTTTTAAAAGGATGAAGAGATCTACTGCGGAGAAATAATGAATCCGCTGGGGATTGTAAACATATAAACATCTACCTGAAATCCACTGAGAAAACAAGGCAGATCTGTCAGAGATACGAGAACACTCTCAGAGGATTAACCAATCTGAGCGAGGCATCTTGGACTTGCTGGGAAAACAGAAAAAGGTCAAGCTGTGGGGATTTTAGATCAATACTCATCATGAGTGAGAGAAAACCCAACAGGTGACTAAAAGAGATATCATCCGCAACTTCATTGGGGAATAGCCACAATAGTGATGCACAATCTTCACTAGGAGGATAAATCTCTGAAAAACAATCCGGAAAGAAATACATCTTGGATTTGCCGGGGAAATGAGAAATTAACCTCACTGCTTTATATTTGGAGAACAAACGAAACGGTAATGCTCTGTCTCCGCTGAGGAATCAACAAGGATAAATCATCCTGGCGAGAAAAACAACCACAGATAAGAATCCAACAAATAACCACCAAGTCCATGCTTCTTAAAGGAAAAAAGAACATGGCTCTCTGTTTGGGAATATTTAAAGCGACAATAACATGTCCAGAGGGTAAAACTCTGAGTGAAGCTTCCTCATATAATTTTGGCTGGGGACAACAAAAATGAATCTCTGCGTGGGACCACCACTGAGGAGATGTGGACCTCAAAACTACTCAACTGCCTGACCATAACATAATCAGTTGGAGAAGATTCAGACCAAGACCTAGCTGGGGAGAAACCAAACAACACTGGACCTTATGAATTCAACACATCATAACAAAATCATCATCTTGTCAACAACTAATCACATTCATAGGAACAAACTCTGCTGAGGAAATATCAACAAACTCTACTAGGGAAATATCGACAACTCTACTGGGGAGCTGTCAATGAAGCGAGAACGAACCCTGCTGAGGAAAACATCGATCTTACCATCCTTGGAATAACCATTGATGTTCCTTTTTCACATTCATAACTCAAAGGAAAATGTTTTTATAATTTTCAAAAAATTTAAATCAATTATTCACATTTTGTTTCAAAAATCATCATAAAAAATAAATGAAATTTTGCAATCAGAAACAAAATAAGAATTGCAAACAAAGGGACAAAGGCCCAAATTTTATTAATAGAATGGAAGTCCGCAAATGGCGTAACTCCATGGATCATTACAAAGTTTGAAAAATGGTAAATACATGGAAAGGGTTATATTGAAATACAATGGCCATTATTCTCCCTAACAACTTTGAATTCCACTGTGCTCAAAACTTCAGTTGAGGATGATTGAAGCAGAATCCTTGATAGACAATGTTGCTTTCAAATGATCAAGACTGGCCAGATGCAGTTACTTGCCATAATCCCTAACTTTTGCCTAGATTTCCCTTTCGGGTTTTCAATCTACCGGGATGATTATTTCTGTTTTTGTCTCTAATTTTTGCCTGGACCGCCCTTTCGGGTTTTCAGCCCACCGAGACGCTCATTTTTTGCCTAAGCCGCCCTTTCGGGTTTTCAACTTAGCGAGCTGTTCTTTTATTTTTCTAGGCGAAGTATTTCTTGACTGCATCGACATTCACAGGACGAGTGAACTCTTCACCATCCATAGTTGTAAGAAGTAATGCACCGCCAGAGAAGGCTCTCTTAACAACATATGGGCCTTTATAATTAGGAGTCCACTTGCCCCTAGAATCATTAGTAAAAGTCGAGATCTTTTTGAGCACGAGGTCGTCTTCTCTGAACACACGAGGTCGAACCTTCTTGTCAAAAGCTTTCTTCACTCTCTGTTGATACAATTGGCCATGACACAAGGCTGTCATTCTTTTCTCTTCAATCAAATTCAACTGGTCATATCTTCTTTGGCACCATTCAGACTCAGACAATTCAGCTTCCATTAAAACTGTCATAGAAGGGATTTTAACTTCCACTGGGAGCACTGCTTCCATACCATACACAAGAGAGAAAGGGGTTGCCCCTGTTAAAGTGCGGATGGATGTACGATACCCATGCAAAGGAAAAGGGAGCATTTCATGCCAATACTTGTAAGTAATAACCATCTTCTGAACAATCTTCTTAATATTCTTATTATCAGCTTCAACAACCCCATTCATCTTAGGTCTGTAAGGAGAAGAATTATGATGCTCAATCTTAAACTCATCGCATAATTCCTTCATCATCTTGTTATTCAAATTCGACCCATTATCAGTGATAATCTATCTAGGAACACCATACTGACATATGATTTGTTTCTTGATAAACTGGACCACTACTTGCTTGGTCACATTGGCATATGATGCCGCTTCAACCCACTTGGTAAAATAGTCAATAGCCATTAATATGAAATGGTGTCCGTTCGACGCTTTAGGCTCAATCATTCCAATCATATCAATGCCCCACATGGAGAAAGGCCATGGAGAAGAGATAACATTGAGAGGAGTTGGTGGTACATGAATTTTGTCAGCATAAACCTGGCACTTCTTCACGAATTTACAACAGTCAGATTCCATTGTCAGCCAATAGTAACCTGTCCTTAACATTTTCTTAGCCATTGCATGCCCATTGGCATGAGTACCAAAAGATCCTTCATGAATTTCTTTCATCAACATGTCTGCTTCGTGTCTATCCACACATCTGAGCAAGACCATGTCATAATTTCTCTTATACAGCACATCATCATTCAAAAAGAAACTACCAGCCAATCTTCTCAAAGTCTTCTTATCTTTCTTGGATGCCCCAAGCGGGTACTCTTGATTTTGAAGAAAGCATTTAATATCATAATACCACGGTTTATCATCAACAACCTCTTCAACCGCAAATACATGGGCTGGCCTATGAAGCCGCATAACATCAATTTTGGGTACATCATTCCACCGATTCACCACAATCATGGAGGATATAGTTGCTAAAGCATCCGCCATTCAATTTGATGCTCTGGGTACATGGTGAAACTCAACCTTATTGAAGAAAGTTAACAACCTTCTTGCATAAACTCGATAAGGAATCAGATCAGGTTGACGTGTCTCCCATTCTCCTTTAATCTGATTAATCACCAGGGCTGAATCTCTGTATACATCAAGAATCTTGATTCTTAAATCAATAGCTTCTTCCAAGCCCATAATACATGCTTCATACTCAGCCGCATTATTTGTGCAAGTGAACATCAACCTTGCAGTGAAAGGAAAATGAGAACCATGAGGAGTAACAATTATTGCCCCAATACCATTGCCATACTCATTAACAGCTCCGTCAAAAATCAAACCCCAACGGGATCCAGGCCCAGGCCCTTCATCAGGGAATGGTTCTTCACAATCTTTAACCTTTAGATACATCACATCCTCATCAGGAAAATCAAACCTGATAGGTTGATAATCATCAATTGGCTGGTGTGCCAAATGGTCAGCCAAAATACTTCCTTTTATCGCTTTTTGAGTTCGGTACTCGATATCATATTCTGCCAACAACATTTGCCAACGAGCAATCCTCCCAGTTAAAGCAGGCTTTTCAAAGATATACTTGATTGGATCCATTTTGGATATCAACCAAGTTGTATGATTCAACATATACTGGCAGAGGCGCTTGGCAGCCCAAGCTAAAGCACAACATGTCTTTTCAAGCATTCGAGACTCATAATCGGTGAACTTCTTACTCAAATAATAAATGGAAAATTCTTTTCGACCAGATTCATCTTGTTGACCCAGGACACAACCCATAGACTCTTCCAGCACAGTCAAATACATGATCAAAGGTCTTCCTTCCACAGAAGGAGACAAAATCGGAGGTTCAAGAAGATATTCTTTAATTCTTTCAAAAGCTTTTTGACAATCCTGTGTCCAGACACAACCCTGATCTTTGTGAAGAAGCTTGAAGATCGGCGCACAAGTGGCAGTCATATTGGATATAAATTGGGAGATATAATTCAAACGTCCCAAGAATTCTCTTACTTGTTTCTCTGTTTTGGGCGCAGGCATTTCCTGGATGGCTTTAACTTTTCCAGGGTCAATTTCAATGCCTTTTTGGCTGATAATAAAGCCCAACAATTTTCCAGAACGGACACCAAAAGTGCATGTATTTGGATTCAAACGGAGCTTAAACTTTCTCAAACGTTGAAATAACTTTAATAAGTACTCAATATGATCTTCTTCAGTCTTCGACTTACAAATCATATCATCCACATAGACCTCAATTTCTTTCTGCATCATATCATGGAACAAAGTGGTCATAGCTCTCTGGTACGTTGCACCAGCATTTTTCAAACCGAAGGGCATCACTCTGTAACAGAATGTTCCCCAGGGTGTAATGAATGTTGTTTTTTCCATATCCTCGGGTGCCATCTTTATTTGATTATAACCAGAAAATCCATCCATAAAAGAAAATATACTGAATTTAGCAGTATTATCTACCAACATGTCAATGTGTGGCAGTGGAAAATCATCTTTTGGACTCGCTTTATTCAAATCTCTATAGTCAACGCACATTCGGACTTTTCCGTCTTTCTTTGGAACGGCACAATATTGGCCACCCATTGAGGATACTCAGAAGTCACAAGAAAACCAACATTAATCTGCTTTTGAACCTCCTCTTTGATCTTCACAACCATGTCGGGATGAGTTCTTCTCAATTTCTGCTTCACCAGTGGACATTCAGGCTTCAACGGCAATCTATGCTCCACAATATCAGTATCAAGACCAGGCATGTCTTGATAAGACCAAGCAAACACATCAACATATTCTCTAAGAAGCTCCACAATCCTCTTCTTAACATCTGACTGAAGCAGTGCCCCAATCTTGACTTCTTTTACATCATCCTCTGAACCCAAATTAACCAATTCCAACGGCTCTTCATGAGGCTGAATGGCTTTTTCCTCGTGCTCAAGCAACTGAGAAATTTCATCTGGAATCTCCTCAATACCCTCTTCTTCAGCTCCAAACACAGGGAACTCAAAGTTGGGAGGGGGAATAGGGTCATTGTTTTCAATGGGTTTAACAATCAATCTGCACAATGATTTATGTTTGATTTTAGAATATGAACAAAAAGTGCAAGTATCGTGAAGATAAAAGTGATGATCACATTATTATTATTATTTTGGGTTTTTATGTTACCATTTTTCAGAAATAAAGAAAAAAGGGAAAACATAATATGGATAAACAAAATAACATTTTATTGATGATGATAAAATTTGAAACAAAGCCTTCACAAATTCACTTTCACCTTGGGCAGAATGAAAGGATTTTTCAAAGAAACAAAAAAAATTTCTTTGAAATATGAACAACAGTGGGAACATTAACAACTATCCAATTCTGGCAGACTTGTCCATGTGTCTCGAAATTGGGAAGTTCTTTTTCTTCATCATCTTCAATGATGGCAGCAGTAGAGTGATTCTTGTGGATGAATCCGGCGCTGTAAAAGGTCTCATTAATACGCTTCAACTCTCTTCTGACTGTACCAGGCATAAAGCCTATACCAATTTTTCCCAGGTTATCAACCACATCAATGACTCGGCCCCAACCGTTAGACCGACCAGTTTTTAACACATGCAGAGCATCTTTCAAAGAAGACATGGGTAACTCAATCTTCTTAACAGCTTTATCATCAACAGAAAGAGCTTGGAACGGAGTTCCAACAGTTTCATTAGCATCAACATATGAAAAGGATGAAAGGTGGCTCACCAGCATCGCTTGCTCACCTCCAACAATTACCAGCTTATCATTCTTAACAAATTTTAACTTCTGATGAAGAGTCGAAGTCACTGCCCCAGCCTCATGAATCCAGGGTCGGCTAAGCAGACAACTATAAGCAAGAAGGATATCCATTATTTGAAAAGTAATCTGGAAGAAGCATGGTCCTATTTTGATTGGAAGTTCAACTTCTCCAATCACGGTTTTTCTAGATCCATCAAAAGCTTTAACAACAACTCCAATATACCTCATGGGAGGACCTTGGTAAGAAAGCCTTGATAAAGTAGATTTTGGCAACACATTCAAAGAAGAACCAGTATCAACCAACACATTGGAAAGTGCATCTTTTTGACAGTTCATGGAGATATGTAAAGCCAAATTGTGATTTCTCCCCTTCTCGGGTAGCTCTTCATCACAGAAACTCAAATTATTACATACGGTGAGATTGGCAACAATGCCATCAAACTGATTAACAGTCATATCATGCTTAACATATGCTTGTTCCAATACCTTCTGCAAAGATTTCCTATGAGCTTCAGAATTCATCAGTAAGGACAACACTGAAATCTTGGACGGGGTATGCAAGAGTTGATCCACAACACTGTAATCACTCTTCTCGATCAACTTCAATACTTCATCCTCAAAAGCCTTTGAACCACTGGACTGACCAACAGCATCGACGTTACTCTCATCTTGAGTTCGTTTGCCAGCTTTAACATTCTCCACAATCTTTGGAGGCTCAGGAGCAAAAACTCGACCACCCCGGGTCACTCTACTCACATCAACGATGCTTACCACAGAAGACAAAGAGGGAATGGGCACTTCTTTACCATCTTCTACCATGGTAGCATTGTACTTATATGGAACAGCTTTGTCAGATTCATAGGGCACCGGGCCGGGCAACCGAATAACCAACGGCGTAACAGCGGTCTTCTGACTTTCATAAGAGATAACAACTCTTTCAGGAATATTAAAGCGTGACTCAATAGCATTCACCTCATTCTGAAATTCGTCTCTCTTGGCAGTGACTTTAATTAAATTTTCATCCATCACCCTTTGAATAGCCCTCTTCACTATCACACAACCACGAGGATTCACAGAACATATACAACAAGCTGCATAATCATGATCAATATCATGGTATTCACTCAAAAGTGCATGCATTTCCACAAGAGAACTTCGGATCCAACGGATATCAAAGATTTTGAATGTACCAGGACAACCATAAACCATATTGACAGTTGCCTTGCCGTGATTAGGCAGCGGATTCGATTGTACATTAGGGTTGGAATCTTCAAAAGATAGAATATCACTCCTAGCCAATCTCTGCACTTCCATCTTCAATGGATAACAGTTCTCAGTGTCATCCCCAGCTCCTCCCTGATGGAAAGCACAATGAGCTTCAGGCTTATACCACCATGGTGAATCTTTTGGAACAGCAGGTGGTGGACGGGTCTGAACCAGATTCTTCTTAATTAAACAAGGAAGTAATTCCTTATATGTCATCGGAATTGGATTAAAATCTTTCTGGAAACGGCCCCGTTGATTGTTCGGCTGATTAGAATGTTGCTGCTGAGCAGGAGGTGCCTGAACAACAGGAGCTGAACTGATAACAAGAGTGACAGATGCAACATGTTGCTGACACTAATTGTTTCTATTGCGAGGTCCTCTATACCTTTCTCGAGAAACGGCATTGGTCTTTCCTTCTTTCTTTTTGGCAAATCCTCCACTATATTTCTTAGAACTTCCAGTAGAATTGCCATCTTTCGACAAACGTCCCTCACGGACACCCTCTTCCAATCTCATCCCCATATTAACCATCTCAGTGAAATCACTTGGGGCACTAACAATCATACGCTGATAATAGAAAGGACTTAGAGTTTTCAGAAAGATCTTGGTTATCTCTTTCTCTTCTAAAGGAGGGTTGATTTGAGCAGCAATCTCGTGCCATCTCTGCGAATACTCTTTAAATGTCTCCTTATCCTTCCGTGCCATTGCTCGAAGCTGGTCACGATCAGGAGCCATATCCACATTATACTTATACTGTTTCACAAACGCCTCTCCCAAATCTTCGAAAGTACGAACTCGAGCACTGTCGAGTCCCGTATACCATTTCAAAGCTGCACCAGACAAACTATCTTGAAAGTAGTGAATGAGAAGCTGATCATTATCCTTCTGAGTTGACATCTTACGGGCATACATAGTCAAGTGACTCAACGGACAAGAATTACCCTTATACTTTTCAAAGTCAAGGGTCTTGAACTTATGCGGGATCTTCACATTAGGAACCAGGCATAACTCATGAGCATTCTTTCCAAACAGCTCTTTACCTCTCAGAGCCTTGATCTCTTTCTGCATTTCAGCAAACTGGTCTTGAATCTCTTCCATTATATCATACACACTGGCATTCTCACTTGTAGCAGTATGGAAAATTTGTTCTTCACTAAAAGGAACAGTGTGAACCACAAGCGGTGGCACAGTCATCACAGGTTGAACAGTAGGAACAACTGGAACTTCAGGAGGTGGTGGTGGTTGATAACCCTCAGGAACAAAGTTATGAGGCATTCCCCAGGGGAAACCAAGAAGCATGGAATATTGAGGAACACTAGCATGCGCCACATAGATGGGCGTAGGGACAATCTCAGAAATGATTGTCCTTTGCACAGGAGTTGAAAGCGGAGGAGGAGGTGGTGGTGGCTCATTCTGAGCAGCCACCAGAGCTTCCATCATAGCAGTGAGTCTTTCCAAACCATCCTTCAGAGTTAATACTTCTTCACGAAGCTCATGGTTCTCTTGTTGCAATTGATCCATCTTTTTCTTCAGATTAGCTCGAGTATTATACTGGTGTGACAGCTTGGCTGAATGAAGACCAAAGGGAAACAATAAGACACCTGAAAAAGGCAAGAAACAATGCAAGAGATGATGCTGGATGTGCAAGATGCAAATGCAAAGTTTCAAGGAAATATAAGGCATATTGCAAACATTGTTATCTGAAATACTAAAATCTCATTCAATAATGATGGAAAAGATTACATCTCGGAAGTACAAATTCAAGAATCCTAAAACAATAGAGAATAAAGAAAACTAGATCCCTAGAGAATCCTATGAGAAGAAGTCCCAGATCTATCTTCCAACTTCTTGATGTGGGCCTGCATCTGAGTCTTCTCAATCAGCACTTATCAACGATCAACTTCCAAGGAGATTCTGAACTCTTCAGAATATCGGAAACTAGCTGAATGCGAGAGGAAAATAAATCCTCTTGCGCCTTTCTCTTCTTGTTGGCAACTTCATCTTCATTCTTCTTCTTGAAGTGCTCTTGAAGCCTTGCATTCTCTAACTCAACAATCTGATACTTGTTCTTCCATGCATCTCTCTCTTGTTGCATCTCGGCCAAAGCGATCTGAAGCTTCTCTGTGTCTTCCATAAAGTAGAGAATAGGCTTCTTATCAGTTAGAGATAAAGGCTCCTGAAGCTTATAAGGCATCTTCAAAGTAATAGCTCTATTTTTAACCCACTGGAGGTAAGATTCCGAAGAGACACAATTCGAATTTCCCAAACTTTCCTTTCCTTTTCTACGAATGTTACACCAAGCTTCCACAATTTCTCTCTTGATAGCAACCTGAGATTCTTCTTCCTTGAAAAAGAGACCGGCCAAATGAATGTTCTTCGGTACCTCTCGCAAAGGATATCCTAACTGACGACGAGCCAACACCGGATTATTGTTGATTCCTCCCTTTGTACCAAGAAGAGGCATGTTGGGAAAATCACCACAACTATCAATAATCATCGCTCCAGAAGGAACACGGCTACACCAATCAATATCAGAATGAGTGAGAGACATAATCTTCCGCGACCAATATAAACCATCCTTCAGATTCCAGAAAGCTGCAGACTTCGGCATGTGAGAAATAAACCACTTGTAAAGCAAAGGTGTACAATAGATAATCATCCCATCACCATGGAAATTCCTGAGGTGAATAGAATGGTAAGCATCGACAAGCAAAGTGGGAATTGGATTCCCAATCAAGAAGATCTGAATAGCGTTGATGTCGACAAAATTCTCAACATTCGGAAAGAGGAACAGTCCATAAATAAGCAAGGAAAGAATAGCCTCAAAAGCAACTGTGTTCTTCACACTAGCAAAGTGATGAGCTCTATCCATTAAGAACTTGGTGGGTAACCCAAGAATCTTTCCTTTGGTATCCATGCGAGCTTTAATCTCATAAACCTTCAAGTGAGTAGCCTTCGCAATAACATCATGCTCGGGAGCGGGGTCCAAACCAGAGAAAATCCGACCATAAACAGGCAAACCAAGCAGGAGAGAATACTCCTCTAGCGTAGGTACCAACTGATAATCAGGAAAGGTGAAACAATGCAGCAAAGGGTCATAGAACTGAACCAAAGTAGCAAGCAATCCTTCAGCCATATCAACCTTCAAGAGAGATAAAATCCTTCCATATCTGGACTCAAACTTCTTGGTATCAACAACCAAAGATCCTAGCTCTCTCAAACCCTCTAACTTAGGACTCTTGAAAGTGTACTTCTTGGTACTTTTCCTTCCAAAATCCATAACAAAAGTATCTGCAATGTTTGCAATAACACCTTTAAGTTCCTTGAAACCTTCCAAAAGAATGCACATGAATGCATGAGTGCATGAATGCAACAACCACAAACAAGATCACACAAAGCACACGGGTCAAGGTTCAAGTCACGAGCATGAAGCCAAGGGTAAGAACCAATCCCACAAAGGTATGTACTAGGCTTTTGTCTTCATTATACCTGCAAAAAACAGTGGTTCTACAAAGTGCCCAGGGTCCACAATTCACTATCAGACACACCAGCACACCGATTTGCTCGGAGGTTGGTAGTTATCCTCAAGAGAATCTAACCTGAGTGTAGCACCGCGTGACAGCTAAGTCAGATTTGCATCTTTATAGCTTCCACGCTACGATCCTAAAAAGGATAGGATGGGTTAAGGGTTACTACGGTCCTCAGTGTTATAGGCTTCTATGGAAAAAGTAATGTTTTCTCGATCACTCGATCGACATCAGTAATTCCAAAGAGGCAACCACCGAGTGGATAGATTCGCAAGTTCTTCTTTTTCAGGATTCGACTCCTTCAAAGTTCCCTTGACAATACTATCCCCTATCTCAAAGTGCACTCTGGTCCGGGTATAGGACCTATCTCACACACAGAGGAACTCCCAAACAGAACAAACAAGTAACAAGCAAATCAAACAAAAAGCAGTAAATAAATAAAAGTAGGCTAAACCCCTCAACCAGATATTCTCCCCAGCAGAGTCGCCACTTTTCTGTTGCGGGAAAATTTGTGAGTATAAGCTATTGATTAACTTAACTCAAAAATAAGCAAGAGCCGCCACCACACTTTTATTTTTATCCACAAAGGGAAAGGAAAAAGGAGCGAACAAAACCTAAAGAGTTCTAAAAAACAAGAACAAACAGAGACTGGGTAAGGGGGGTTGGTTACGCAATGGAAAGGTGTTAGCACCCAAAACGTCTATACTACCCTATAGGAACCCTTTGAAATATCTACCGCTTTTGGTTTGAAAAGGTTTGCTTGTAAAGAGATTGAGGAGATGAGAAGAGAATTATTTTTTAAGATTTTTGTGTTTGGAGAGACTTATTGCCTCATGCCTACGTACCCACGATGTACAACGTAGGATCAAAACCCCGTAGTTCGTGGTACAAAGAACAAATATTTGTTGGTTTTGGTTGATTTTAAGTGTAAAGACAAGTCGCAATTTCTAAGCGAATAATTCCGCTTAAAGAAATGATCATGTCTAAACTTATGAAAAAGAGTTTTAAAAGAAAAAGTGCACAAAGCACAAAAAGATTTGATGAGTTTTTTGTAAATTTTTTATGTTTTTATGAAATGGTCAAAGTATGGTTAAGATGGATTGACATTTATTAAAGAAAACAAAGCTTTAAAAGAAATCACTTGACCAAAGTCAAGGTTTTATTATGAAAGCGGTTTTAAGTTGAAAATAAGAAGGTTTTTGAAAAAGAGAGAGGATTTTGAAAATTTAAGAATGGGGAGGAGAAGAAGTGACTATCCTAATGCATAAGGTAAAAGCTAGGGAAAAGAAGGATCTAACCAAAATGGAGCCACTTCAAAGCAATATTAAAAGAATTTCATCCTTAAGCAAATTGGCCACAATAAAGGCAAGTCTTCAATCAATACTCCAAGCAAAGGGATAAGAAGTCCTAATTCTAGGTCTATAAGTCCAATATTACTTCAAAAGAGGTCCATAAAGAGATCACTCCAAAGCATAGGATAGTAACCAATAGTCCAAGATGAGGAGAATTACGTTTTTTATGGTTTAAGCCTTTATTAATGTTTTTGGTCCAAGTGGACAAAGAGAAAAAGGCGGAAGCATAAACATGTGTCCAACGGACAAAGAAAAAATTGCGGAAACATAAACATGATATGAAATGAAGTATAAAAATAAAAGAGATAGGGAGCGAGAAGGAAACATAAACAAAATTAATACAAAATATTGTTAGAAAGTTAGTGATTAGTTGTTAGTGTTAGTGATCAATAACAATTGAATAATTGCACTTAGGTCAAGGTTGATGAAACTCATTAGAGGATTGATAAGACCAAAGCCTCCTAATAACAAGTTTCATGAGTTATGAATCATAAGACAAATAATCAACCATTCTTGATAGTTTTCCAATACGGGACAAATATTGCGCTATGTTAAGCAATCGCCGAGTAATTTACGGAGTAATTACCCTACAATGAGGCCGGTCAATAGCTCTTTGTGCTAATGCATGCTAGATGAACGATATGTAGATCGTCCTCCGAAAGCAATACCGCACGAAAAGAAAAGTGGTAGCGATCTCGTCTCGATCGAAATTCAACAAAAGAATTCCAAGATCTTTAGACTTTCATCGATCAAAAGAAAAGAGAAATAGATGAAGAGAAAGCCGAATTAAACCACACAATTATGTGATCTAAGGCTAAGAACAAAAGGAATGGGAAGGAAATGGAAAAGGAACCAAAACAACCCCAAAAACAAGGCAAAACATGCATTCTTTTTTGAAGTAACCGGTTACTCACCAGGTGTTAACCGGTTACTTAATTCAAAATAAGCGCAATTTTTCAAAATTAACACAGAGTAACCAGTTACTCACCATACGTTAACCGGTTACTCTGCACCAGAATGCATAAATCTGTGCAAAATTCAGCATGATCCACTTTCAAAACTTTTTACAAACACTTTGTGATCATGGAACTGAGTTTGCACGAAAACCAAAGTAAAATCACAACAAAAACGAGCAATCAACACAAATTGCAAGATCCAAATATCAAGCAAACAAGATCAACAAAGGATCTACATTATGGAAGATGAAGACGAAGCTTCAACAATGGTGAAAAGTGAATTACCAATCCAAATTAGAAAATTCTTCCAAATTGCAGCAAGATCTACACTCCAAAGCCTTGATCTATGAACAAAAACAAGAATGGATGGAGGTTTAGCTCTAAATTAGTAAGAATCAATGTGAATTCTTACTAACTTATGAAAGAAGAAATTGAGCTTTTAGTGAATTTGTGGTTTGGAGAGAGAAATTGCAAGGGATTTGTTGGCTATCAAAAGCTTGTAGAATGAATGGAATGAAGCCTCTATTTATAGAATTTAGGCTTGGAAATTTGGTGGTTTGGAATTAGGCTTGGATGATCAAAATTAGGATTGGAATTCAAATTTGGAGGGAAATCACAAAAGAGTGGTGATTAGTGATGGTACATGGTGGGGAATGATCAAAGTGATGTAGGGAATTAAAATGGGATGGTCTAGAATATTCCAAATGTGATCAAGGGCTGAGATTGGTGCCAATTGCTGAATTTGAATTTACCACCATTTTTCAAAATTTCACGAGGGTAATCGGTTACTCACCAAGTGTTAACCGGTTACTTAGTGTAAATTTTTAAAAAAATGCCTTTTTAGTACACTGCTGTGGTTCGGCTCGATTCTTTTGCTCGTCAAAAAAGGCATGGAAATAAACACATGAACGTTGGAGTCTCTTGAATACTAATCCATTAAATCTTGGAAACTCTTGATCAGATAATTTTTGAATTAATTGCGGATCAACTTTGACTTTTCTCAGATAAAATTCATTCGAGCTGTGGGACTGTTGTTTTGGTATTTTAACATGTTCTTCCCCTGAAAATGTTAGTGAAAGAAAACAAAATATTTTTGGATTTTAATTAAAGGTTAGTAAACATAAACAAATAAAACAACTAACAAATATACACAAACCCAAAGATCCCTGCAAGGCACAATCCTATCAAAAAGGGAACCAATATGTGATCTTGTTTGTGGTATGAAAAAATGCAAATGACATGTGGGATCTTAGGGGTAAAAATTAGGGTATTACAGCTCCTAAAAAGCTTTTGCACATCGGATTTGAAACTGAGGCAGTTTTTTATGTTATGCCCTGGTCCTCCTTGATGATAAGGGCAAGTCTGATCCGCTTTGAACCAAAAAGGCGGATTCTCCGGTATTGTAAGGGGAGCCCTGGTTTGGACATGCCCCTTGACCAGTAAAAGTGGAAACAATTTTGCGTACAATATCGGTATAGGGTCGAACCCTGGAGGTCGTGTAGTACATTTGTTGTTATACGGAGGACGAGTCTGCTGAAGAGACTGTTGTGTCCTTTGCTGATATTGCTGCCGATTAGGTTGGCTCTGCGTAACCTGAGGTTAATACGAAAGAACAGGCGCAGGTTTGATAGCAGGAGTCACGGCTGTTACTGGTTGATATCGCCGCCTTTGCTTTCCGAGAGAGATATTCCCAATATCTTGCTCTTTTTTCTTAGGGAGAGCACTACCATATCATTTTGTACTACTTGATGATCCAGCGTCTTTTACTAAACGTCCTTCTAGGACGGCTTCCTCAAGACAAACTCCTATGCCCACCATCTCGGTGAAGTCACTGGGCGCGCTGGCAACCATTCTATCATAGTAAAATGAGCTCCAGTTTTTTAAGAAGATCTTTGTCATCTCTTTTTCCTCAAGAGGTGGACAAATCTGAGGGTAATTTCATGCCATCACTGAGCGTACTTCTTAAAGGTTTCCTTATCCTTTTGTGACATTGATCTGAGTTTATCTCTGTCTGGTGCCATGTCCAGGTCATACTTGTAGTGTTGGACGAAGGCAGCACCAAGATCTCTGAAAGTGGCGATCATAGCGCGGTTTAAACCCATGTACCATTTTAATGCGGCACCGGTTAAACTATCCTAGAATTAGTGGATCAGTAGCTCCTGGTTCTTTGGTTGAGCTGACATTCGCCGAGCATACATCACCAAATGACTCTGAGGGCAAGAGTTACCTTGTACTTTTCGAAATCGGGCACTTGGAATTTGTGCGGAACTTTCACATTAGGGACCACACTAAGGTCAGTGGCGTCCTTTCCAAATAAATCCTGGCCGCGAAGGGCCTGCAGTTCTTTCTGCATCTCCAAGAAATGCTTTTTTAATTCCTTCATTCTGTCATCGAAACTTGTGTTTTCAACAGAAGGTATATGTGGAATCTGTCCTTCCGGGATAGTGTGCACCACGGGTGGAGGTACCGTTACTACAGTAGTGAATCTTGGCGTTTCCCGAAGATTGTAACCTTCAGGAGTTATTGTCATGCCCCTGGCATCTTCACTTTCCCGAAGTTTGTAACCTTCAGGCCCAGCAGTTTCTGCTGCAGTTCCCAGATCTTCAGTGATCGGCGGATGTAGCGCGATTTTTGTGTGGTTTCGAATCACGATCGCTTTAGTACTATAGTTCGATTCATTTTTTATCCCATTAAAGCTGATGAAGGAAGGGAAATAGATGTCTCTAATTAACCCTGCTTGCAAACTGAGGTTAAACTGTCAAAACTGTTGGTTTACATATGCTATCAAAATAGGGGGTTCTCCCTTTGGGTTATTAACTAAAAATAGTGTCTAGGCTATTGGTAGGGTGTTAGGACTGATGCTTTTTGATTGATGTATGAAGGTATGGGATTTGGGGTTTTTGATTGGGATGCTCGCTAAGATTTTACAATATTATGCCTACGTATTCCCGTTTAACGAAACAGGGAAATCAGAGCGATCGTAGTTCCTCCTATTCTATGGGAGGAAAAAAGTTGTTTTGGTGTCTTGTTCAAAGCCCAAGACGTGAAGCGAAAGGTGATTTGTATCTTGTTCAACGCCCAAGATGTGAAGCTGAAGGGTCTATTTGTATCTTGTTCAAAGCCCAAGATGTGAAGCTAAAGGGTCCAGGATGAGAGAGAATTTGTCATCTCTAAAGAGGAGCTATTGATGTTTGTATGTTGTGAGCAAGGCACAACTTTGATGCTAAAGGGTTGATTGACTCAACCTGGATTTTCCTTATACAAAGCCTAAGAGGAGGCTATTGACCCAACAAGAGGGTGATTTTTCTGTGTGGTACGAAGCCCGAGATGGAGGCTAAAAAGGGATTGATTCAACAAGAGAGTCTTTTATACTCAACAAGAGAGTGTTTTTGTGTCTTGTACGAAGCCCAAGACGGAGGCTAAAAGATTCATGACTCAACAAGAGAGTCTTTTATACTCAACAAGAGAGTGTTTATGTGACTTGTACGAAGCCCAAGACGGAGGCTAAAGGATAGATCACTCAACAATAGAGCCTTTTATACTCAATAAGAGAGTGCCTTTGTGTCTTGTACGAAGCCCAAGATGGAGGCTAAGAGGTTGATGACTCAACAAAAGAGTCTTTTATACTCCACAAGAGAGTGAGTTGTATCTCGTACGAAGCCCGAGATGGAGGCTAAAGGGTTGGCGACTCAACAAGAGAGTCTTTTATACTCAACAAGAGAGTGATTTGTATCTCGTACGAAGCCCGAGATGGAGGCTAAAGGATTGACTCAACAAGAGAGTCTGAAAAGGTTAGCTTCGCTGGGGAGAGTTATTTGTACAAAGCCAAAGAGGAGGCTACTGAGCTGGTGACTGTTTCAGTTGAGTGACAGGTCCAGTGTGTTGGATAAAAGAGAAAATCAATTCTTATGAAGAGAAAGATTATAGGCGAGGTTGTGATCGGAGGATCAGGGTTATTTCCTGTTCTTTAAGGAAATGGGAAATCCCAGGGTGTTGAGACTGTCCAAGTCTACTAGTGTTTTGAGAAATAGATTCTCAGATAGCGAAGGCATGTTGTATGATGCCTGAGAGAGGGTTGGAATGTTAAGGGATGAAGGTCTAGACTCTTTTGAAAGACTGCTCTATTAAGAGGACTAGTTTCTGTTCCTATACCTTTAAGAGGTCGTCGGGACAATTTGTACAAAGCCCAAGAGGAGGCAGAAAAAATTTTAGAAAGCCAAAGGGACAATTTGTACGAAGCCCAAGAGGAGGCTCTCTTCGCTGAGGAAGAATCATTATACAAAGCCTAAGAGGAGGCTGTGAAAACTTCTAAGATGCCGATGGGTCCTTGTACAACGCCCAAGAGGAGGCGGGGATGCTTTTAGGAAGCCTGTGGCTCCCCAAATCCCGAGAAGTTCAAGACATGCCATTCACTAAGAATAGATCAAGCCAAGAAAGTTCAAGAATTTGGAAGAAACTCTAGAGATGCCATTCACGGAGAAAAGATCATCTCTAGGGAGTTAGAGTTTCTTTGACAATTTCTAAAGGTGACAGCCGAAGAGAAGACTGTATCTGGTGCTCCTATGGGGGATCTAGTTTTGTCTATTTTAAGAGTGATCAACAGGGCTTTACCTAGTGCTAAACGTAGTTGTCGGGGAAAACTCTAAATAGCTATACTAGTATTACATGGTATATAAAGTATGTGAAAGAAGACTTACAGTGAAGCAGCCCCACAATACAGTTATATATATATATATATATATATATATATGAAAGCGGTAATTGAAAGCGGATAAACACTTATTCAGTTGTAGAGCTTCCATGCTGTTTGGTTAGTTGTTCAACAAAGAGAAATTGAAAACAACAGTATATTTCAAAATCAAAGGAGAAAGTGCTTTGAAAAAGAAAATTGCTGGGGCTTACAGCTCAAGGACAGGCCCAAGGTTTTATCAGTGATTGCACTGTTGTTTTGAATTTGTACAAGGACTTATACAAGTGACTGAGGCCCAAAAAGTTTTCTGTATAAAGGGAAGGGTCTTACACTCTCTCAGGAGGCCCAAATGTTTATTTTTATACAAGTGGTGGGGCTTACAACTCACGGAGAGGCCCAGGGTGGATTTTGAACTGGCGATCCTGTCGAGGTTTTCCTTTTAACGCAGAGGGACTTATACAATATCTGAGGCCCAAAAATTATTCAGGTTAAAAGGGGATTGGGTCTTACACTCTATTAGATGCCCAATTGAGTTTAAAGAAAAGAAATGGGTCTTACTACTCGAGGGTAGGCCCAGATGATTTTGCTTGAAAGCGGCGATCGCGCCGAAGTTTTTGAAAATACGCAGAGGGACTTATACAATAAGTGAGGCCCACAATGGGTTTATTTACAAAAAGGCTTGGGTCTTACACTCTATTAGAGGCCCAAAGTGTGTTTGTAAAAGTCTAATGAGGGTTGAATTAATCAAAACCCTAATTTGTTTTCAAAATGTATTTTAATTGAATAAAAATTCAATTAAAATGACCAAAATTGTTAAGCATGTGAAAAACAAATTGTGATCTTCGATTAATGTTTCAAAAATCTAGTTTTGACCTACAAAATGATTAGAAATCATTAAAATTTGCAAAATCAAGAAGGAAAAAATATTTTAAATGTAAAAAACAATTAAAATATTAATTCTTTACAAAAATATCAATTATATGAAATAAATAATATTTTAGGGATTTTTTGGTAAAATAAAATATTTCAACATTTTTGTGAATTATTAAAAAAAGAATCAACTAAAAATCATTAAAACTCAGAGAGGAATTAATTTTTGAATCAATTAACAAAAATCACAAAATTCAAATATTTGAATTTTTGAAAAAGGGCGCCAAGAACATGGCAAGAACACGCGCCCTCCCTCTGTTTCTGCAGATTTGCGTTTTCTATCCAATCTCACTGAATAATTGTTAATATCATGCAATCTACATATCAATCTACTCGTTTTCACCTCACGATCATGTATGGTCTTTAATTTCATATATTTTAAGCATGGAATAAGAAATCAAAGAGAAACCTCAAGAACCCAAAATTCTGCATGAAGGTTCAGAAATTCCATACATGATTTATACAAAGCAATTGATTGAGGGTAAACACTCTATGCATGATTATGAACATATGGCCAAATTATTGTGCAGAAAAAAATGCATGCATCATAGAGTTAGAAGAGCTCATGCTTACCTCTTGCAGCTGGTGATCGTGTTTTGTGTTAGAGGTGTTACAGCTAGGTTCTAATGATGTGGATAGCTCCCCTAGGTGCCTTGGAGTGTGTCTAGATGCTTGGAGTGGATTGAAATGATCTGGAACTGAAAATGGTACCCCAACTGCAAATCTGTCAAGAACTTGAGCAATTGGCTAGTGATTTTGTGATTTTGGTGTTCCAGATGTTATGTGAGTGTTTGGATCACTTCTATGTGATGTTTATGAGGTGTGTGTGTGATTGGTTTGATTGGAATAGTTCTCAGACTCAAAACCCGCTAGTGACTAGCCTTAGAAGGCAAAATTAGAAGTGAGAAGGAGATTTTGAGGAAAGCATCTGTTTGATAGCTTTGGTGTACTCAAACTGAACACAATTGAGCTCTATTTATAGTAGAGCAAGTTTGTTTTAGCTGCAATAGTGAATGACAACTGCAGCATAGGTTTGGCCAATGTTGAGCAATGAGAATCCAAGTCTCCTCTAGCCATTTACTAGAGGTTAGGGCACAGGCTGCTGGTTCCCTTGGTCTTGGATATGTCTTGACTGAATTCAGTTGGAAATGTGTCAGTCCATGCCACCTTGGTGCATCCATTAAATTCTCCAATCCAAAATTGGAGTCTTGTCCCTCTTTTAGGAATTTCTAGGTTTGGCATGCTACTTTTGGTTCCAAAGACTTGGGAGGCTTGGGATCAGAGTTGGTTCCTCCTTGGTCCCCCCATTGAGGTGTTCAGATGGATAAGTGTGTTTGTCATTTGCACAAATTTGGTAAATCGAGCAAAATGCACAAATCTGCCTTGCTTTGGCAGTTTTCAACAAGGCATATTGCCATTGTCATATCTCATGGCTTAAGTAGAATTTGATGGAGTTCTTGGCCATTTTGGAAAGCCCTCATATGATACAACAACTGTTTGATCATAGTTGGTTTTGATACTTTTTGGATCCAAGTGAAAAATGCCCCTACATTTCGAAAAAAGTGAAGGCAGACTCTGACTTAGTGAACATTTCACTAAGTGTTGGAAAAAAGTGACATTTTATCTTTTTGGGATTTTGATCATTCCATAACTTAAAATCCATGGTGAATTGGAATGAGTTGTGTTTGAAGCTTTTGTAGAGGGCCATGAGAGCTACAAATCAAGCTTTGGATGGGGAAAAATGGCTTTGTGGTTTAGGAGTTATGATCCTCCAAAGTTGGTACCCTTGCCACTTTGTTCCATAACTTAGAAAATTTTCTAAGTTTTTTATGGTTACCCCTTTTACAAGTTATCCCACTTTTCTTTATTTTTCTTGATGAATGATGATTCCAATCACACATTAACATCATTTTGGGGTCAAAGAACCATATTTGTGAAAAATCTCAAAAAGTCAAAGTTTGACTTTTGTGCACAGTTGACGTTTTGTCTGATGAATTCCAAACTGTGTGATCCTCTATGAAATCAAGTCCTTGACCTAAATCAAACTTGATTGACATGTTCCATAGGTGTTATAGGGTGTATTGAATCATGTCCCAAGGTTTGGGAGCATGCTTGGGTCAAATGTCAAAGGTACAATTAACTTTTCCCTTAAAACCCTAGATGTGGTTCTGATGAATTTGAAACTTGTTGATCAAGCTTCTAGGATTAATCCATTGTGGCAAATGGATCAATGTAGTATGTTAGAGACCCTTAAATCCTCTATTGAGGTCTTGGCTCATGTTTTGTCCCAAAAGTCAACTTAGGGGTGAATTAGGTCAAGAAACCCTAATTCCTGATTTTTTATGAATGCATCCCCTGAGGCAAAATTGACTTGATGATGGGGTTCATGATCTCCCTTGGAGAATCTTAAGTTATGCTTTGAAGCATTGGCTCATGCCCAGAGGAAAAATTCCATCTGGAGGCCCTGGTCGACCAAAACCCTAACTTGGTGACACTGGCGATCTTGAGGCTTGATCCACTTGGAATGCTGCAACCATGTGCTTGATTCTTGAAGTGGGAGTCCTCTTGATCTATATGTGGATGTTTGAGAGGTTAAGACAAGTTGAGGATCATGTCATTTCATGATTGATCCTTTGTCTACGAGCTCTGAGAGGGCTTGAAACCCTAAGTTTGATTGTATTGGATGCTCACCCATCTTTGGGGAGACTAAGGAGTATGATGGTTCATCCATATTGTGATGATGATTTGCGCAATGATGAGAAATCTTAGTGGTCAAAATTTGGGGTATGACAGCGGAACCCATCTGTCTGAGTTGCAGAGGTGCACAAACTTCTCTGTTTGGAGACGCCATTTGTTGACTCTACTGGGGAAAGCGAGTCTCTTGAGAGACTGATGTCTGCTTGGGGAAAATTACATCATAATTTTCTCGAGGTCTTCTCAGAGAAATGCCATATGATGTAATCTAATTTTGAGGTGTCGATGACCTTGTTAACATTGACTTTCTAGAGAGAAGAACCAATGTGCTGCTGAAAGCCTTTATTTGAGAGGCTTTCTCTAGGGATTTTCCTTAATCCGGGAAAGTGAAGATATCATCTTCAATGGCGAAGAGTGACATTATCTGAAGGTTCTCTGGCTTTTCAGAGGTTCAAGTTATCAAAGTGGTCAAGGGACCAACTTCAATTTAACAGCAAAGTGGAGAAGCGGTTGTTCAGCACGGCGTTTCCTAACAAGGAAAGAATTGACAACTCGATTGACAAGAGGACTTTTATCACTAGGGGATAAGACCGACTAGAGTGATAGTGATATGAATATGCATGTAAAATAATAATGCATGATGTATGTATGTTTATGCTGACAAAACTGACGCGACATACAGACCAACGGATGAACATGACTGGATACTCGACCACTGCGGGAGATGAAAAGTATCACTAGTTCAAAATAGCAATTCCACCTTGCTTAGGGGAGATAGTCCCTGTTGGGAGCTACGTTGGTCGGGCTTAGGAGGTAAGAACTCTGCCGGGGGTGTCAGATAAAACTTGGTCTCTGACACAGTTAATCCTTCATTCAGGTGTACTGGTTTAGAAGGAATACTTTGATTCTGCACTTTGAGGTTCGATTACTTCTCGAGAAGTGATCGACGTTCTTTCGATGTTCAACAGTCGAAAGAAATTGCCATCTTTATTTTAAAAGCAGAAAAAGTTTGACAAGTAAATTCATTTTTGTTTTATTTCAAGAAACGTTAATCATGTTAAAATGTCGTTCTGTAAAGCTAAAATAAACGAGAATTGTAAACAAAAGCACAAGGGCTCAAATTTTATTGATAGGATGGAAATCAGCCAAGCGCGTGATTCCATGGAGTATTTACAAAGTTAGAAAATGGTAATTTACAGGGAAAACGGCTACATCGAAACATAACGACCACTATCCTTCTACCAACTTTGAATTCTGGACCTCCTGAGCTTCTGTCGAAGATGACCTTGACTGGATTTTTCCTGATGGATGGCATTACTGCTGCTGAGGGACTTGACCCTGTTTAACATATTTACTTGCCATTATCCCTAACTTTTGCCTAGATTGTACTTTGAGATTTCCAACCCACCGGGATGATTTTTGATTATGGCTCTAATTTTTGCCTGGACCGCCCTTTCGGGTTTTCAATTCACCGAGACGTTTATTTTTTTAATTTTTTTTAGGCAAAGTATTTCTTGACTACATAAACATTTGTGGGGTAGGCAAACTCCTCTTCGTCCATGGTTGCAAGCCTCAAGGCGCCGCTTGAGAAAGCTTTCTTGACCACATAGGGGCCGTCATAGTTCGGGGTCCATTTGCCCCGGGAATCAGTGAGGAATAATTGTATCTTTTTTAGCACGAAGTCTCCTTTTCTGGAGATGCGAGGTCGGACCTTTTTGTCAAACGCCTTCTTCATTCTTTGCTGATACAACTGATCATGGCATAGAGTCGTTATTCGCTTTTCTTCGATCAGATTCAGTTCATCATGTCGACTTTGACACCATTCAGCTTTTGTTAGCTTAGTTTCCATCAATACCCGGATTGATGGGATCTCTACTTCTATGGGGAGCACTGCTGAAGTGCAGACAAATGTGTGATAACCGTGAAGGGTAAAGGGTAGCATCTCGTGCCAATCTTTGTAGGTTACAACCATCTTCTGAACAATCTTCTTGATGTTCTTGTTAGCCGCTTCTACCGCTCCGTTCATCTTGGGTCGGTAGGGAGATGAGTTATGGTGTTCGATTTTGAATTCAGAACACAACTCTTTTATCATCTTATTGTTCAAGTTGGATCCATTGTCAGTAATGATCTGGCTTGGAACACCATAACGGCAGATGATGTTGTTTTTGATAAATCGGACCACGACTTGTCGGGTTACATTGGCGAATGACGCCGCTTCGACCCACTTGGTGAAGTAATCATTGGCCACTAGGATGAACCGATGTCCGTTCGAAGCCTTGGGCTCAATCATGCCAATCATGTCGATTCCCCATATGGAAAAAGGCCACGGGGAAGAAAGAACTTTGAGATGCGTTGGCGGTACATGAATCTTGTCGGAGTATATCTGACACTTATGACACCTCCTTATGTACTTGTAGCAGTCAGATTACATTTTCAACTAATAGTACCCTGCTCTTAGAATTTTTCTTGCCATTGTATGTCCATTGGCATGAGTGCCAAAGGATCCTTCGTGAATTTCATTTATCAGCATGTCTACTTCTGGTCTGTCTACACATCGGAGCAAGACCATGTCAAAGTTCCTCTTATAGAGTGTATTATCGCTCAGGAATAAGCTACCTGCTAGTCTTCTGAGGGTTTTTCTATCCTTTCTGGATGCCCCAGGCGGGTACGCTTGTTTCTGAAGAAAGTACTTGATATCGTGATACCAAGGTTTGTCGTCTATGACTGCTTCAATCGCGAAGATGTAAGTGGGCCATTCAAGGTGCATTATGTCAATCTTAGGTAAGTCATTCCATTGACCTACACTAATCATGGAGGAGAGAGTGGCTAATGCATCAGCCATATGATTCTCTTCACGAGGGATATGATGAAACTCGATTCTGTTGAAGAAGGGTAACAACCTTCTCGCGTAATCGTTGTAAGGTATCAATCCCGACTGGTATGTGTTCCAATCTCCTTTGATCTGATTTATAACCAGGGCTGAGTCGCCATATACGTCCAAGTTCTTGATTCTTAAGTCGATCGCTTCTTCGAGACCCATGATACAAGCTTCGTATTCGGCCTCGTTGTTTGTACACTTGAACGTAAGTCTAACGGTGAAAGGAATGTGGGTACCCTGAGGTGTCATGATGATTGCCCCAATTCCGTTTCCATAATGATTGACAGTTCCGTCAAAGATTAGTCCCCACTGGGAACCTGGTTCTGGCCCTTCACTGGGTAGCGGTTCATCGCAATCTTTCATTTTCAAGTACATGACATCTTCGTCTGGGAAATCAAACCCGACTGATTCCTGATCGTCAATTGGTTGATGAGCCAAATGATTGGCTAAAACACTTCCTTTAATGGCTTTCTGAGCGTGGCACTCAATGTCATATTCTGCTAACAACATCTGCCAACGGGCAATCCTTCCCGTGAGTGCAGTTTTTTCAAAGACATACTTGATTGGATCCATTCCAGAGATTAACCATGTAGTGTGACGAATCATATACTGGCGAAGACGTTTGGCTGCCCAAGCCAGAGCACATCAAGTTTTCTCAAGCATAGTGTACCGAGTCTCGCAGTCGGTGAACTTCTTGCATAAATAGTAAATGGCATACTCTTTCCTTTTTGTTTCATCTTGTTGACCAAGTACGCAACCCATTGAGTCTTCCAAGACTGTTAAGTAAATGATCAGTGGTCTCCCTTCCACTGGAGGTGATAGAATCGGTGGGTTCAATAGGTATTCCTTGATACTGTCGAAGGCGGTTTGGCAATCTTCTGTCCAAATGCAGTCCTGATCTTTTTTGAGTAATTTGAAAATCGGCGCACATGTCGCGGTCATGAGGAATATAAATCTGGAAATGTAATTCAAACGCCCCAGGAATCCCCTGACTTGTTTTTCAGTCTTTGGAGAAGGCATTTCTTGAATGGCCTTGACCTTGTCAGGATCAACCTCAATTCCTTTTTGGCTGACGTTGAACCCTAGCAGTTTCCCTGAACGGACACCGAATGTGCACTTATTGGGATTCAAGCGGAGTTTGTACTTTCTTAGACGCTGGAATAATTTTGACAGGTGGGTCACATGTTCCTCCTCTGTTTTAGATTTGGGAATCATATCATCGACATATACCTCGATTTCCTTGTGTATCATGTCATGAAACAGAGTAGTCATGGCCCGTTGATAGGTTTCCCCGGCGTTCTTCAAACCGAACGGCATTACCTTGTAACAAAAGGTACCCCATAGGGTGATGAAGGAAGTTTTCTCCATGTCTTTCGGCGCCATTTTGATTTGATTATAGCCCGAGAATCCATCCATGAAGGAGAAGACTTTGAATTTTACTGTACTGTCAACCAGCATGTCAATGTGTGGTAAAGGAAAATCGTCCTTTGGACTAGCCTTGCTTAGATCTCTGTAATCTACACACATTCTGACCTTTTCGTTATTTTTCGGGGCTGGCACTATGTTAGGTAACCATTGAGGATATTCTGATGTAGCGAGGAAACTCGCGTCAATCTGTTTCTGTACTTCCTCTTTGATTTTAATGGCCATGTCTGGATGAGTCCGTCTCAACCTTTGTTTTACCGGCGGACACTCTGACCTTAATAGTAGATGATGTTCCACGATGCTGGTATCCAACCCTGGCATGTCCTGATAGGACCAAGCAAATACATCGGGAAACTCTTTGAGAATCTTCGTCAAACTTTCTTTGACGGCTGGACTGAGCAGCGCCCCAATCTTGACTTCTTCTCTCTCTTCCTCTAAACCCAAGTTGACCGTTTCCAACGGCTCTTTGTGAGGTTTAATGGACCTTTCCTCTTGTCTGAGTAATCGGGAGATCTCTTCTGGAATTTCATTGTCATCTTCTTCTTCAGCCTCAAATACCAGGAATTCAAAGTTGGTAGAAGGCATTGGATCGTACGTTTCATTGGGGTTTAAAACAAGCAATCTGCGTGATGGTATGATTTGTGTTTAGAAGAGATAGAGAGAATGCAAGAGTGTGTGCAGTGTTTTTCTGAAAACTGTTTGTTTTTATTATTTGTTTTATAGGATTACCATTTTCTGAAAAACGAAAAGAGAAAATAGCAATTAATGCGGAAATTACAGAACGACGTTATTTTATTTATGATTTAGTCGATTCTTGAAACTATAGCCCTATAAAATAAAACTCAGTCGCTTTGGACGAAGCGATGAGGGATATTTACAGAAAGTGAGCCCTATCAAAACATCTGTTTCACCTGGGCAGGATGAAATGTTAAGATAAAGACGACAATTACTTTGACTTATGAACGATCTTCGGAACATTGACTGCAACCCATTGGCAGCGAACTCCTCGGTGAATCACAAAGTCTGGTACCTTCCTTGATTTGTCTTCAGAAATAATGCTGATTTCTGGTAGAGCAGGATCGTTGGAATCTGTCTCCCAGGCAGAGTTGTCGTAGGAGGACTCCTCAGTTGTATTTTGCATAGCGCTCGTGCCCTCAAGTAAATCTCCCCATCCAGTTGGCTAGATATCTTCGAGCCTGATGCGAGAGCTTTCAGGAGCGGTGTACTTGACCATGAAGTCGTATTTACCACTTGGTTGTCCCAAGGTGTCCCATACTTCTTTGGAACTAGAGGAGTCATCTCTCTCGATGACGTTGACCTCAGGAAAAACATAGTTAATGAATTCTAGTCCTGCAAACTTTGCAAATTCATCGTCGTGCTGGATATTTTCTAAATGGCCTGAGTGTTGATCCCATGACATGGTGGGGATACAGGTATTCTTTTCCATGATGCTCAGCTGATTTTCATTGTTCGGCGGACTTTCTTGCCCCAAGTCTCCTGGGTATGGCTGCCAGATAGGCAGGCCATCCATCGGACCATAGTAGTCATGGTCAAAGTTGTACTTCATCGGAGTGTACTCCTCTAATGAATTTGGTGGAGCACGACATCCTTCCAGATCACAATCTCCTTATATCATTTCGACATCTGACCTTGGTATAAATCTCGGACTCTGGGCGGGATAGCAAAATGGCGTAGGCACCTCTTCCTGAGACATATAACCGTCCTTATTAAGAGAGGACCCCCATTCTTCCTCCATGTCGGAGGAGTCTCCCTCATTGATGGTATGTACTTCTTGAGACACTGGGTGAAGGAAACCTCCACTGTGGAAGAAATCCTGAATGGGATGAAGACTTTCATCGTTAGAAGCAGTCCGGGTACAAGTTGCAGAAAAACCAAGACCCTTCTTTTTCTTATTATTGGTGGGAATGACAAGTTGTCCCCATCCCTTGGTGTTGTTACTCTTGATCACATCGAGAGCATCTTTATATGAGGAAATCGGCGTTCCTTTCTCTAGTTGATCCTCATTGCTCACCGAAAGTGCTTGGAACTGAGTCCCAACAACCTCCTCGGGTTCTACACAAGTGGATAATAAAAGGTTACTCACAATCAATGCTTGTTATCCACAGACCGTGACGAGTTGGTCGTTCTTGACAAACTTCAGCTTCTGGTGAAGTGTCGAAGTTACTGCCCCAGCCTGGTGTATCCAAGGTCTTCCTAATAAGCAACTGTATGTTTCCCGGATATCCATGACCTGGAAAGTGACTAGGAAAGTGTGAGGACCGATAGTTATGGGAAGGTCGACTTCGCCAATAACTGTTTTCCGAGATCCGTCAAATGCTTTGACAATGACCTTATTGCCTCTCATCGGAGGTCCTTTGAATGATAGTTGCATCAGAGTGGACTTCGGCATAACGTTGAGAGCCGATCCGGTGTCTACTAGTACGCTGGCCAAGGCATCGTCCTGGCAGTTAACTGTGATATTAAGCGCCATGTTGTGGCTTTTGCCTTCTTTTGGCAATTCCTCATCACTAAACCCCAAGTTGTTGTAGGAAGTGATGTTAGAGACGATGCTATCGAATTATCGTATTGACACATCTTGTTCCACGAAGGCCTGCTCTAAGACTTTTTGTAGAGCCTCTATATGGGCTTCGGAACTGAGTAAAAGTGATAGCACTGAGATCTTTGAAGGAGTTTGTAACAACTGATCGACAATATTGTATTCACTCTTTTGGATGAGCTTTAGCATCCCATCCTCGTTTTTTGAAAGGTCGGGATTACTGGATTGACCGACTGGTGGATTGGGAACTTCTGTTTGAGGTTCCTTTTCTCTGTTAGGTTCTCCAACTCCTCTGTTGAAGATTCAACCGCTCCGTGTTACTTGACTGATGTCTGCAATATTCACGACGGATGGTAATGGAATTTCCTTTCCATTCTCGACTGTTGTTGCACCGTATTTGTAAGGGATAGCCTTAGTTAATTCATACGACAATGGTCCCAGTAGATAGATAACTACATGAGCCTTCTGATTTTTCTAACAGTCGTAAGTAACTTCAATCAATTCCTGATTAGGAACTTTTGATTCGTCAAGTAGAGGGATGATGGTACAAACATCCTTGGTTCTCTCATGATCAGAAATTACAATAACATCTTTGATTTGATCAACGAAATAGTCTGGCGTCCAGTTGATAGACCCTGAAATTGAGTATTGTTGGATTTCTTTGCGGTCCAACTGACTCTGAAGAGCTGCTCGTACGAGGTAGCATCCTTGATTATTCTCCGAGCAAACTCTACAACGCTCGTAATTATGTGGTGGCACCTAGCCACGTCTGCTTTGAATGTAGTGTAACCTCACTAGATCTGTTTTCGTAGATCGAACATCCTGACTCTGATGCCGAGTAGGGTTCGCGTCAACCACACTGATTTGCTACGTGTCTTCACCCATATAGATTGGAAGCCACTCGTGGTTCAACAAGTGTTGCAAAGTTTTTTGAATGAGAGTGCACCCTTGGTTACTCTTACAACATACTTTACAGCTTAGATAATCATGTGAAGTGAGAAAACCGAGTTGGACTTGCTTGGCGTGTAACTCCACCAAGCTGGTATTCATCAAACAAATATCGAAGATTTGAATCATGTTAATCTGATAAGGATTCTTATCATAGTAATCCTGGATCCATCCAAGATCCATCTGACGCTGGAGGGCCTCTTGTACAAAAGAGCATCCCTGTTTGTTTACCGGGCAAGTGAGACAGGAATTGTAATCGTGCCGTAGAAGATTATGATACTGGCTTTGCCTTGAATGCATCGCAACCAAGTTGACATTCATCGCACGAATATCGTGGTTCTGAATGATGTTGGAATTCGTATAAGTCATGTTGACTCCATGAACTCGGTGCTCTTGGATCCATCCGAGATCCAATTGTTCCCGTAGAGCTGATTGCACCACCGAACATCCTTGATTGTTTTTAGAGAAGATATCACACTGATGATAATTATGGGGTGGCACATGACCGTATCCACTCTATCTACAATGTATCTTGACCAAATTGGCCCTCAATAAGAGTACATCGTGAATTTGGTAGTTGTTGTTAGACTTTCCTTCTATCAAATTTACCGTAGCCTTCTCGTGTTGAGGCAGCGGGTTCGTGAGAACATTAGGATTCGTATCTTTGAAAGATAAGACCCCACTCCTAACAAGCTTTTGCACGTCGGATTTGAAACTGAGACAATTTTCTATGTTATGCCCTGGTCCTCCTTGATGGTAAGGGCAAGTCTGATCTGCCTTGAACCAAAAAGGCAGATTTTCCAGTATTATAAGAGGAGCCTTGGTCTGGACATGCCCCTTGACCAGTAGTAATGGGAACAGTTCGGTGTACAACACTGGAATAGGATCGAATCCTGGTGGTCGAGTTGTACGGTTGTTGTTATATGGAGGACGAGTCTGCTGAAGAGACTGTTGTGTCCATTGCTGAAATTGTTGTTGAATTGGTTGGGTCTGAGCAACCTGAGGTTGATAGGTAGGAACAGGCGAAGAGTTAATAGCAGGAGTTACAGCTTCTACTGGTTGATACTGGCGCCTTTGCTTTCCGAGTGAGATATTCCCAATATCTTGCTCTTTTTTCTTAGGGAGAGCACTACCGTATCGTTTTGTACCGCTTGATGATCCAGCGTCTTTTACTAAACGTCCTTCTCGGACGGCTTCCTTAAGACGCACCCCCATACCGACCATTTCGGTAAAGTCACTCGGCGCACTGGCAACCATTCTGTCGTAGTAAAATGAGCTCAAGGTTTTCAAGAAGATTTTTGTCATCTCTTTTTCCTCAAGAGGTGGACAAATCTGGGCTGCAATTTCACGCCATCTCTGAGCGTACTCCTTAAAGGTTTCCTTGTCCTTTTGTGACATTGATCGGAGTTGATCTCTCTCTGGCACCATGTCCAGATTGTACTTGTATTGCTGAACGAAGGCAGCCCCAAGATCTCTGAAAGTGCTGATCTCAGCGCGGTTTAAACCCATGTACCACTTGAGTGCGGCACCGGTTAAACTATCTTGGAAGTAGTGGATCAGTAGCTCTTGGTTTTTTGTATGGGCTGACATTCGTCGAGCGTACATCACTAAATGGCTCTGAGGGCAAGAGTTCCCCTTGTACTTTTCAAAATCGGGCACCTGGAATTTGTGCGGTACTTTCACATTGGGGACTAAACAAAGGTCTGCGGCGTCCTTTCCAAATAAATCCTAACTGCGAAGGGCCTGCAGTTCTTTCTACATCTCCAGGAATTGTTCCTGGAACTCATCCATTCTGTCGAACATACTTTCCCTTCTTCCAGAAGGTATTAGTGGAATTTGTCCTTCCGGGATAGTGTGCACCACAGGGGGGCGGTATCGTTACTACGACAGCGAATCTTAGTGCCTCCCAAAGTTTGTAACCTTCAGGAATTGTTGGTATGCCCCTGGCATCTTTGCTTTCCCGAAGTTTGTAACCTTCAGGCCCAGCGGCTCCTACTGAAGTTTTTGGATCTCCAGTGATCGACAGAATATATCCTTCCGGGATATAGTTAAGTGGCATTCCCCAGGGACAATCTTTCGGCATTCTGTATCTAGTATCTTACTTCTCCACTATGGGTGTAGATGTGATCTCTGAGATCACAGTCCTTTATTGTTGCATCTGAGCCTCTGCTAGAGCTTGCATGTCACTGTGAAGCTTTCTCAGATCCTCTTTCAGAGTGTCGATCTATTCTCTCAACTCTCTGTTCTCTTCCTCGAGATCATCCATCTTTTTCTGACGATTGGCCCGAGTATTGTACGAATGAGACAGTTTGACTCTAGAATCGAGACGCAAAAGTGAGATTCGTAGGTAAGAAGAATGCGCTATGTGAGAATGATGAATGCAATGATTATATTATTTTTTGTTTATTCAAAGTAAACTTCGACAATTAGATTGCAAATATCAAACAGTGGGGAAACCCCATTTTATTGAATACAAAGGATTACGGAAATGAAAATACAGTAGATTACAAAGTGCTGAAAAAAGAAAATCTAAGCTTATGGATCCTGAGTCCTCTCTGAGGGGAGCTTAGGTGCTAATTCCAGTGTTTTCCTTTTCTTTGACCTGGCCTCCTCGGCCGTTGTCGGGTTGTCATTCCTTTGCCAAGTGAAAGGAGCGAACAAATTCCTTTGGTCATCCTGATTTTCTACAGCGTGTTGCTCTAAAATCTCAATCAGAGCATCCTTTTCCATTAATAGTTGCTGTAGTTTCTTGCACTCCACATTGAGAATACGGTACTTGTTCCTCCAAGACCTCTTCTCCTGTTGAACCTTGCTGAGAGTAACCCGAAGCTTTTCTGTATCAGACATAAAATAAAGGACAGAGTCCCTTAATGGAAGAACCTCCTGACGAGGGTAAGGCATCCTCAGCTTGAGAGATCTAGTCTGTACCCAGTGGAGATAAGGCTCCCCTGAGACACAGTCTGGTTTTCCTAGAGACTCTCTTCCTTTCCTGTGAATGTCTTTCCATGCATGCACTATTTCCGCTTTTAGTGCCCTGTCACTTTCTCCTTCCTTGAAGAAAAGACCTTCCAGATGAGCATTAAGCGGGATATGCCTCATCGGGTATCCAAATTGAAGACGAACCAAAACTGGATGATCATTGATTCCTCCCTTAGTTCCTATAAGGGGTACATTTGGGAAATTTCCACAACGGTCAATGATCCTGATCCCGTCATAGATTCGATTGTACCAATCGATGTCAGAGTTGGTAAGAGACATGATTCTCTGCGACCAACGTAAAGTATTCTTTTGAACCATTTGTACAGCAGGGGTACACAACATGTGATCATTCCTCCGCTATACAAATTCCTTAAGTGTACCGAATGATAAGCATCTGCGAGAAGAGTTGGTGCAGGGTTTCCAATCAGAAAAATCTTAATGGCGTTGATATCTACGAAGTTATCAATGTTGGGAAACAGAAATAACCCATAGGTGAGCAAAACAAAGATCCTCTCGAAAGGGGCCACGTTCCCTATACTAGCAAAGTATAGAGCTTTCTTTGTCAAGAATTGGGCTGGCAAACCCTGGATTCCACCCTTAGTGGTCATGTGAGTCCTGACTTCTGACTCGTCCAAATAGATTGCTCTTGCAATGGTTTGATCCTTTAGAATTTCTTCCAGCACAGAAAAGGGAGCTTGATCACTAATGTGCAGATCAGTCAGGTGAGAGTATTCCTCCAGTGTTAGTGCTAGCTGATAATCCAGGAATGTGAAACAGTGATAAAGCGGATCGTAGAACTTGGCTCTGAAAGCCTCGTGGTTGGTTATCATTCTAGCCAAACCTCTCAAATCCTCTAGTTTTGGAACCTTGAAGGTGTACTTATGAGTTTTCCTTCTACCAAAATCCATTAGCGCAATCCTTTTATCTGATATTTGCAATCATTGTCTTAGTTTAATTTGAAAAAGAGAGACTAGAAGAGAAGATTTTTTCTGTTTTAATGTTTTTTAGATGAATGCATGAATGCAGCACACAAAAACATAGAAAAAATATGGGGTCAGGGTCGGTGTCATGAAGTCAAGGCTCTACACCCCCCCCAAAGGTTTATACTGGTGATTTTTTGTACCTGTCCGCAAAATCATTGACCCCTCTTGGGATAACAACAGCAAGCAGATCGCCAGCGAGCTGATGTATCTTAGAGTGGCCTCAGATGAGGGTAGTATCGCGTGACAAATATTTACGATAGCTTTCGCACTAGAAAATGGCTTAAATCTACTAAAAACCTCAGCTTCTCAGATAACCCAGTCGACCACACTACTTTCAACAACCGAAGTCGTATAGGCAATGTATCTGCAAAGGGAGTCTCCACTGAGTTTGATGGTCGATCGGGGACTCTTAGCTGGAATTCACTCCCAGTAAGATTACCCGCATTGCCATCACATATCTTAGGTGTATACTCAATCTTTCCACATGCGGCATCACACGCATTCCCATTAGTAGAAAAGTAAACACAGATATCAATTAGGAAAAGCAGTATATATATTTGTCTTAATCATCCTAGACCTCTAATCTTATGATCCTAACAGACAATGACTCCCCAGCAGAGTTGCCATTTCTGTGAACTTTGAAATTCATAGAAGAAAGAATGATCGTCTCTAGCGAAGTCGCCCTTTCCTATGGCGTTTCTGAACTTAACGTTTCTACCGAAGATTGTAAGAAAGAGAATAAAGCCCTACGGTGGGCGCCATTTTTTGAATTTAGGGTTTCATCCCTTGGGAAAGCAAGAAAGAATGCCTCCCACTGTGGTCGCCACTTTTCTGTGGCGGCCACAATGAAAGTGACTTGTTCAAGGTTTCTACTTAAGATTATACGAAAGAATGCCTCCCACTGTGGTCGCCATTTTTCTGTAGCGCAACTTTTGTGTGGTTTTGAATCACGGTCGTTTTGGTACTACAGTTTGATTCATTTTTAATCCTATTAAAGCTGATGAAGGAAGGGAAATAGATGTCTCCAATTAACACTGCTTGCAAACTGAGGTTAAACAGTCAAAACTGTTGGTTTTCAGATGCTATCAAAATAGGGGGTTCCCCCTTTGGGTTATTAACTAAAAATAGTGTTTAGGCTATTGGCAGGGTGTTAGGACTGACGCTTTTAGATTGATGTATGAAGGTATGAGATTTGGGGTTTTTGATTGGGATGCTCGCTAAGATTTTACAATCTTATGCCTACGTATTCCCGTTTAACGAAACAGGGAAATCAGAGCGATCGTAGTTCCTCCTATTCTATGGGAGGAAAAAGGTTGTTTTGGTGTCTTGTTCAAAGCCCAAGACGTGAAGCGAAAGGTGATTTATATCTTGTTCAACGCCCAAGATGTGAAGCTGAAGGGTCTATTTGTATCTTGTTCAAAGCCCCAGATGTGAAGCTAAAGGGTCCTGGCTGAGAGAGAATTTGTCATCTCTAAAGAGGAGTTGTTGATGTTTGTATGTTGTGAGCAAGGCACAACTTTGATGCTAAAGAGTTGAGTGACTCAACTGGGGTTTTCCTTATACAAAGCCTAAGAGGAGGCTATTGACCCAACAAGAGGGTGATTTTTCTGTCTCGTCTGAAGCCCGAGATGGAGGCTAAAAGGGGATTGACTCAACAAGAGAGTCTTTTATACTCAGCAAGAGAGTGTTTTTGTGTCTTGTACGAAGCCCAAGACGGAGGCTAAAAGATTGATGACTCAACAAGAAAGTCTTTTATACTCAACAAGAGAGTGTTTATGTGTCTTGTACGAAGCCCAAGACAGAGGCTAAAGGATAGATGACTCAACAAGAGAGCCTTTTATACTCAACAAGAGAGTGCCTTTGTGTATTGTACGAAGCCCAAGATGGAGGCTAAGAGGTTGATGACTCAACAAGAGAGTCTTTTATACTCAATAAGAGAGTGATTTGTATCTCGTATGAAGCCCGAGATGGAGGCTAAAGGGTTGGCGACTCAACAAGAGAGTCTTTTATACTCAACAAGAAAGTGATTTGTATCTCGTACAAAGCCCGAGATGTAGGCTAAAGGATTGACTCAACAAGAGAGTCTGAAAAGGTTAGCTCCGTTGGGGAGAGTCATTTGTACAAAGCCCAAGAGGAGGCTACTGAGTTGGTGACTGTTTCACTTGAGTGACAGGTCCAGCGTGTTGGATAAAAGAGAAAATCAGTTCTTATGAATAGAAAGATTATAGGCGAGGTTGTGATCGGAGGATCAGGGTTATTTCCTGTTCTTTAAGGAAATGGGAAATCCCAGGGTGTTGAGAGTGTCCAAGTCTACTGGTGTTTTGAGAAATAGATTCTCAAATATCGAAGGCATGTTGTATGATGCCTGAGAGAGGGCTGGAATGTTAAGGGATGAAGGTCTAGACTCTTTTGAAAGGCTGCTCTATTAAGATGACTAATTTCTGTTCCCATACCTTTAAGAGGCCGTCGGGACAATTTGTACAAAGCCCAAGAGGAGGCAGAAAAACTTTTAAGAAGCCAAAGGGACAATTTGTATGAAGCCCAAGAGGAGGCTCTCTTCGCTGAGGAAGAATCATTATAGAAAGCCTAAGAGGAGGCTGTGAAAACTTCTAAGAAGCCGATGGGTCCTTGTACAATGCCCAAGAGGAGGCGGGGATGCTTTTAGGAAGCATGTGGGTCCCCAAATCCCGAGAAGTTCAAGACATGCCATTCACTAAGAATAGATCAAGCCAAGAAAGTTCGAGAATTTGGAAGAAACTCAAGAGATGCCATTCACGGAGAAAAAATCATCTCTGGGGAGTTAGAGTTTCTTTGACAATTTATAAGGGTGACAACCGAAGAGAAGACTGTATCTGGTGCTCCAATGGGGGATCTAGTTTTGTCTATTTTAAGAGTGATCAACAGGGCTTTACCTAGTGCTAGACGTAGTTGCCAGGAAAACTCTAAATAGTTATACTAGTATTACACGGTATATAAAGTATGTGAAAGAAGACTTACAGTGAAGCAGCCCCACAATACAGTTATATATATATATATATATATATATATATATATATATATATATATATATATATATATATATATATATGAAAGCAGATAAACACTTACTCGGTTGTAGAGCTTCCATGCTGTTTGGTTAGTTGTTCAGCAAAGAGAAATTGAAAACAACAGTATATTTCAAAATCAAAGGAGAAAGTGCTTTGAAAAAGAAAATTGTTGGGGCTTACAGCTCAAGGAGAGGCCCAAGGTTTTATCAGTGATTGCACTGTTCTTTTGAATTTGTACAGGGACTTATACAAGTGACTGAGGCCCAAAAAGTTTTCTGTATAAAGGGAAGGGTCTTACACTCTCTCAGGAGGCCCAAAGGTTTATTTTTATACAAGTGATGGGGGTTACAGCTCATGGAGAGGCCCATGGTGGATTTTGAACTGGCGATCGTGCCGAGGTTTTCCTTTTAACGCAGAGGGACTTATACAATATATGAGGCCCAAAAATTGTTCAGGTTAAAAGGGGATTGGGTCTTACACTCTATTAGAGGCCCAAATGAGTTTAAAGAAAAGAAATGGGTCTTACTACTCGAGGGTAGGCCCAGATGATTTTGCTTGAAAGCGGCGATCGCGCCAAAGTTTTTGAAAATACGCAGAGGGACTTATACAATAAGTGAGGCCCACAATGGGTTTATTTACAAAAAAGGCTTGGGTCTTACACCCTTTTAGAGGCCCAAAGTGTGTTTGAAAAAGTTTAATGAGGGTTGAATTAATCAAAATAATTGATTGAAGGTAAACACTCTAGGCATTATTATGAATATATGTCCAAATTATTGTGCAGTAAAAAATGCAAGGATCATAGAGTTAGAAGAGCTCATGCTTACCTCTTGCAGCTGGTGATCGTGTTTTGTGTTAGAGGTGTTACAGCTAGGTTCCAATGATGTGGATAGCTCCCCTAGGTGCCATGGAGTGTGTTTGGATGCTTGGAGTGAATTGAAATGATCTGGAACTGAAAAATGTACCCCAACTGCAAATCTGTCAAGAACTTGAGCAATTGGCTTGTGATTTTGTGATTTTGGTGTTCCAGATGTTATGTGAGTGTTTGGATCACTTCTATGTGATGTTTATGAGGTGTTTGTGTGATTGGTTTGATTGGAATAGCTCTCAAACTCAAAACTCGATAGTGACTTGCCTTAAAAGGCAAAATTAGAAGTGAGAAGGAGATTTTGAGGAAAGCATCTATTTGATGGCTTTGGTGTACTCAAACTGAACACAATTGAGCTCTATTTATAGTAGAGAAAGTTTGTTTTAGCTGTAATAGTGAATGGCAATTGCATCATAGGTTTGGCCAATGTTTAGCAATGAGAATCCAAGTCTCCTCTAGCCATTGACTAGAGGTTAGGGCACAGGCTGCTGGTTCCCTTGGTCTTGGATATGTCTTGACTGAATTCAGTTGGAAATGTGTCAGTCCATGCCACCTTGGTGCATCCATTAAATGCTCCAATCCAAAATTGGAGTCTTGTCCCTCTTTTAGGGATTTCTAGGTTTGGTATGCTACTTTTGGTTCCAAATTGGAGTCTTGTCACCTCAAGGAGTCTTGTCCCCCTTGAGGTGTTCAGATGGATAAGTGTGTTTGTCATTTGCACAAATTTGGAAAATAGAGAAAAATGCACAAATCTGCCTTGCTTTGGCAGTTTTCAACAAGGCACATTGCCATTGTCATATCTCATGGCTCAAGTGGAATTTGATGGAGTTCTTGGCCATTTTGGAAAGCCCTCATATGATACAACAACTGTTTGATCATAGTTGGTTTTGATACTTTGTGGATCCAAGTGAAAAATGCCCCTACATTTGGAAAAAAGTGAAGGCAGATTCTGACTTAGTGAAAATTTCACTAAGTGTTGGAAAAAAGTGACATTTTCACTTTTTGTGATTTTGATCATTCCATAACTTAAAATCCATGGTGAATTGGAATGAGTTGTGTTTGAAGCTTTTGTAGAGGGCTATGAGAGCTACAAATCCAGCTTTGGATGGTGAAAAATGGCTTTGTGGTTTAGGAGTTATGATCCTCTAAAGTTGGTACCCTTGCCACTTTGTTCAATAACTTAGAAAATTTCTAAGCTTTTTAAGGTTACCCCTTTTACAAGTTATCCCACTTTTCTTGATTTTTCTTGATGAATGATGATTCCAATCACACATTAACATCATTTTGGGGTCAAAGAACCATATTTGTGAAAAATCTCAAAAAGTCAAAGTTTGACTTTTGTGCACAGTTGACTTTTTGTCTGATGAATTCCAAACTGTGCGATCCTCTATAGAATCAAGTCCTTGACCTAAATCAAACTTGATGGACATGTTCCATAGGTGTTATAGGGTGTATTGAATCATGTCCCAAGGTTTGGGAGCATGCCTGGGTCAAAAGTCAAAGGTACAGTTGACTTTTCCCTTAAAACCCTAATTGTTGTTCTGATGAATTTGAAACTTGTTGATCAAGCTTCTTGGATTAATCCATTGTGGCAAATGGATCAATGTAGTATGTTAAAGACCCTTAAATCCTCTATTGAGGTCTTGGCTAATATTTTGTCCCAAAAGTCAACTTAGGGGTGAATTAGGTCAAGAAACCCTAATTCCTGATTTTTTATGAATGCATCCCCTGAGGCAAAATTGACTTGATGATGGGGTTCATGATGTCCCTTGAAGCATCCTAAGTTATTCTTTGAAGCATTGGCTCATGCCCAGAGGAAAACTTCCATCTGGAGGCCCTGGTCGACCAAAACCCTAATTTGGTGACACTGGCGATCTTGAGGCTTGATCCACTTGGAATGCTGCAACCTTGTGCTTGATTCTTGAAGTGGGAGTCCTCTTGATCCGTTGTGGATGTTTGAGAGGTTAAGACAAGTTGAAGATTATGTCATTTCTTGATTGATCCTTTGTCTAAGAGCTCTGAGAGGGCTTGAAACCCTAAGTTTGATTGTATTGGATGCTCACCCATCTTGGGGAGACTAAGGAGTATGATGGTTCATCCATATTGTGATGATGATTTGCACAATGATGGGAATACTTAGTGGTCAAAATTTGGGGTATGACAGCGGAACGTATCCTTCCAGGATAAAGTTAACAGGCATACCCCAAGGACGATCTTTCGGCATTCTGTACCTAGGATCATACTTCTCCATTATGGGCGTCGATGCGATCTCTTAGATCACAGTCCTTTGTTGTTGCATCTGAGCTTCTTCCAGAGCTTGTATGTCACTGTGAAGCTTTCTCAAGTATTCTTTCAGAGCGTCGATTTCTTCTCTCAACTCTCTGTTCTCTTCCTCGAGATTATCCATCTTTTTCTGACGATTGGCCTGAGTATTATACGAATGAGACAGTTTGACTCTAGACACGAGACACAAACATGAGATTCGTAGGGAAGGAGAATGCATTACGTGAGAATGATGAATGCAATGATTATATTAATTGTACATTTTTTTGTTTATTCAAAGTAAACTTCGACAATTAGATTGCAAATATCAAACAGTGGGGAAACCCCGTTTTATTGAATTTAAAGGATTACTAAAATGGAAATACAGTATATTACAAAGTGCTGTAAAAGGAAATCTAAGCTTATGGATCCAGAGTCCTCTCTGAGTGGAGCTCAGGTGCTGATTCTGGTACTTTCCTTTTCTTTGACCGGGGCTCTTCGGCCATTGTCGGGTTGTCATTCCTTTGCCAAGTGAAAGAAGAGAGCAAATTCCTTTGGTCATCTTGATTCTCTACAGCGTGCTGTTCTAAAATCTCAATCAGAGCGTCCTTTTCTCTTAATAGTTTCTGTAGTTTCTTGCATTCCACATTGAGAATACGGTACTTGTTCCTCCAAGACCTCTTCTCCTGTTGAACCTTGCTGAGAGTAACCTGAAGTTTTTTCGTCTCAGACATAAAATAAAGGACAGTGTCCCTTAATGGAAGAACTTCCTGGCGAGGGTAAGGTATCCTCAGCTTGAGAGCTCTAGTTTGTACCCAGTGGAGATAAGGCTCCATCGAGACACAGTCCGGTTTTCCTAGAGATTCTCTTCCTTTCCTATGAACGTGTTTCCAAGCATGCAGTATTTCTTTTTTTAGTGCTCTGTCGTTTTCTCCTTCTTTGAAGAAAAGTCCTTCCAGATGAGCATTACGCGGGATATGCCTCATCGGGTTAACGACGAACTAAAACTGAATGATAATTGATTCCTCCTTTAGTTCCTATAAGGGGTACATTTGGCAAATTTCCACAACGGTCAATGATCCTGATCCCGTCGTAGGTCCGATTGTACCAATCGATGTCAGAGTTGGCAAGAGACATGACTCTCTGCGACCAACGTAACATATTCTTTTGATCCCAAAATGCAGCAGACTTGGGCAAGTAGGAAGTGAGCCAATTGTACAGCAGGAGTACACAACATGTGATCATTCCTCCTCCATACAAATTCCTTAAGTGTACAGAATGATACGCGTCTGCGAGCAAAGTCGCTACAGGGTTTCCAATCAGAAAAATCTTAATGGCGTTGATATCTACGAAGTTATCAATGTTGGGAAACAAAAATAACCCGTAGGTGAGCAAAACAAAGATGCTCTCGAAAGCGGCCATGTTCCCTATACTAGCAAAATATAGAGCTTTCTTTGTCAAGAACTAGGCTGGCAAACCCTGAATTCCACCCTTAGTGGTCATGTAAGTCCTGACTTCTGACTCATCCAAATAAATTGCCCTTGCAATGGTTGGATCCTTTGGAATTTCTTCCAGTCCAGAAAATGCAGCTTGATCAGTAATGTGCAGATCAGTCAGGTGAGAGTATTCCTCCAGTGTTGGTGCTAGTTGAAAATCCGGGAATGTGAAATAGTGATAGACTGGATCGTAGAACTGGATTAGTGTAGACAGGATCCTTTTAATTACATGGACCCTTAATAAGGACAACAATCCTCCATACTTAGCTCTGAAAGCCTCAGGGTTGGTTATCATCCTTGCCAACCCTCTTAAATCCTCTAGTTTTGGAACCTTGAAGGTGTACTTATGAGTTTTCCTTCTATCGAAATCCATTAGCGCAATCTTTTTCTCTGACATTTGCAATCATTGTCTTAGTTTAGTTTGAAAAAAGAGAGACTAGAAGAGAAGATTTTTTTTTGTTTTAATGTTTTTTAGATGAATGCATGAATGCAGCACACAAAAACATAGAAATAACATGGGGTCAAAGGGTCGGTGTCATGAAGTCAAGGCTCTACCCCCCCCCCCCCAAAGGTTTGTACTGGTGATTTTTTGTACCTATCCGTAAAATCATTGACCCCTCTTGGGATAACAACAGCAAGCGGATTTCCAGCGAGCTTATGCATCCTAGAGTGGCCTCAGATGAGGGTAGTGTCGCGTGACAACTATTTCCAATAGCTTCCGCACTACAAAACGGCTTAGGTCTGCTAAAAACCTCAGCTTCTCAGATAACCTAGTCGACCACACTACTTTTAACAACAGAAGTCGTATAGGCAATGTATCTGCAAAGGGAGTCTCCACTGAGTTTGATGGTTGATCGGGGACTCCTAACTGGGATTCACTCCCCGAAAGATTACCCGCATTGCCATCACCTATCTTAGGTGTATACTCAATCTTTCCACATGCGGCATCACACGCATTCCCATTGGCAGAAAAATAAACACAGATATTAATTAGGAAAAGCAGTATATATATTTGTCTTAATCATCCTAGACCTCGAGTCTTATGATCCTAACAGACAATGGCTCCCTAGTAGAGTTGCCATTTCTGTGAACTTTGAATTTCATCCTAAGAGGTGGAAGAAAGATCTCGACGTCCCTAGTGAAGTCGTCATTTCTATGGTGCTTCTGAACTTAAGGTTTCTACCGAAGATTGTAAGAAGAAGAAGAAAGCCCCACGGTGGGCGCCATTTTTTTTTGTGAACTGAATTTAGGGTTTCATCCCTTGGGAAAGCAAGAAAGAATGCCTCCCACTATGGCCGCCACTCTGCTGTAGCGCGATTTTTGTGGTTTCGAGTCACTATCGCTTTGGTACTACAGTTCGATTCATTTTTTATCCTATTAAGCTGATTAAGAAAGGGAAATAGATGTCTCCAATTAACCCTGCTTGCAAACTGAGGTTAAACAGTCAAAACAGTTGATTTACAGATGCTATCAAAATAGGGGGGGTTCTCCCTTTGGGTTATTAACTAAAAACAGTGTCTAGGTTATCGGTAGGATGTTAGGACTGATGCTTTTTGATTGATATATGGGATTTTGGGTTTTTGATTAGTATGCTCGCTAAGATTTTACAATCTTATGAGTACGTATTCCCGAAACAGGGAAATCAGAGCGATCGTAGTTCCTCCTATTCTATGGGAGGAAAGAGGTTGTTTTTGGTGTCTTGTTCAAAGCCCAAGACGTGAAGCTAAAGGTGGTTTATATCTTGTTCAAAGCCCAAGATGTGAAGCTGAAGGGTCTATTTGTATCTTGTTCAAAGCCCAAGATATGAAGCTAAAAGGGTCCAGACTGAGAGAGAATGTGTCATCTCTAAAGAGGAGCTGTTGATGTTTGTATGTTGTGACCAAGGCACAACTTTGATGCTAAAAGGTTGATTGACTCAACCGGGGTTTTCTTTATACAAAGCCTAAGAGGAGGCTATTGACCCAACAAGAGGGTGTTTATTTATGTGTCTCGTATGAAGCCTGAGATAGAGGCTGGAAGGATTGACTCAGCAAGAGAGTACTAACAAGTGACTGACTCAACAAGATAATGATTTTCTGTCTTGTATAAAGCCCAAGATTGAGGCTAAAAAGAGACTGACTCTTTTGGGGCTATCATTATACAAAGCCTAAGAGGAGGCTAAAAAGGTTGACTCAACATGAGATTCTTTTTATACTCAACAAGAGAGTGTTTTATATCTCGTACGAAGCCCGAGATGGAGGCTAAAAGGTGATTTGACTCAACAAGAGAGTCTTTTTATACTCAACAAGAGAGTGATTTTATGTGTCTGTACAAAGCCCAAGACGGGGGCTAAAGGGTGCTTGACTCAACAAGATAGTCTTTTATACTCAACGAGAGAGTGTTTTATATCTCGTACGAAGCCCGAGATAGAGGCTAAAAGGTGCTTGACTCAACAAGAGATTCTTTTATACTCAACGAGAGAGTGTTTTATATCTCGTACGAAGCCCGAGATAGTGGCTAAAAGGAGATTGACTCAACAAGAGAGTCTTTTATACTCAACGAGAGAGTGTTTTATATCTCGTACGAAGCCCGAGATTGAGGCTAAAAGGTGTCGACACGACAAGAGAGTCTGAAATGGTTAGCTCCGCTGGGGAGGAATCATTTGTACAAAGCCCAAGAGGAGGCTGACGGTGCTGGTGACTGTTTCAGTTGAGTGACAGGTCCAGTATGTGGGATAGAAGGGAAAATCAGTTCTTATGAAGAGAAAGATTATAGGCAAGATTGTGCCTTGGTATTGAGACTGTCCAAGCCTACGGGTGTTTTGAGAAATCAGTTCTCAGATAGCGAAGGCACGTTGTATGATGCCTGAGAGAAGGCTGGTATGTTAAGGGATGAAGGTCTAGACTTTTTTGAAAGACTGCTCTATTAAGATGACTAGTTTCTGTTCCTATACCTTTAAGAGGCCGCCGGGACAATTTGTACAAAGCCCAAGAGAAGGCAGAAAAACTTTTAAGAAGCCGAAGGGACAATTTGTACGAAGCCCAAGAGGAGGATATCTTCGCTGAGGAAGAATCATTATACAAAGCCTAAGAGGAGGCTGTGAAAACTTATAAGAAGCCGGAGGGTCCTTGTACAACGCCCAAGAGGAGGCAGTGATGCTTTTAAGAAGCCTGTGGGTCCCCAAACCAGGAGAAATTCAAGACATGCCATTCACCGAGAATAGATCAAGCCAGGAAAATTCGAGAATTTGGAAGAAACTCAAGAGATGCCATTCACGGAGAAAAGATCATCTCTGGGGAGTTAGAGTTCCTTTGACAATTTCTAAGGGTGACAGTCTGAGAAAGGGTTCACCTAGAATGTTGCCTTTCACGTCTCCATATTGTTTAACCCCAAGAGGAGGGAAGATTGTATCTGGTAATCCTATGGGGGATCTAGTTTTGTCTGTATTGAAGAGTGATCAACAAGGCTTTACCTAGTGCTAGACGTAGTTGTCGGGGAAAACTCTAAATAACTATACTAGTATTACACAGTGTATTTGACAAGTATATAAAAGTTTGTGAAAGAAGACCTACAGTGAAGCAGCCCCACAATACAGTTATATATATGAAAGCGGTAAATGAAAGCGGGTAAACACTTACTCGGTTATAGAGCTTCCATGCTGTTTCGTTAGATGTTCAACAAAGAAAAATTGAAAACAACAGTATATTTCAAAATCTAAGGAAAAAGTGCTTTGAAAAGAAAGTTGGGGCTTACAGCTCAAGGAAAGGCCCAAGGTTTTATCAGTGATTGCACTGTTGTCTTGAATTTGCCCAGGGACTTATACAAGTGATTGAGGCCCAAAAGGTTTTCTGTACAAAGGGATGGGTCTTACACTCTATTAGAGGCCCAAAGTTTATTTTTGTACAAGAGCTGGGACTTACAACTCAAGGAGAAGCCTAGGGTTATTTGTTTGGTGTAATACCCCAAATTTTGACCACTAAGATTTCCCATCATTGGGAAAATCATCAGTCTCCCCAAAGATGGGTGAGCACTCACTACAATCAAAATCAGGGTTTCAAGCCCTCTTTGAGTTCTTAGACAAAGGATCAATCAAGGAATGACATGATCTTCAACTTGTCTAAATTCTCAAACATTCACAATGGATCAAAAAGGACTCCCACTTCAAGGATTAAGCACAAGGATGCTCCCTTCTAGGTGGATCATCTCAAGATCGCTAGTGTCACCAAATTAGGGTTTTGGTCGATCAGGGCCTCCAGATGGAAAATTTCATCTGGGCATAAGCCAATGATCCAAAACATAACCTAATATACTCCATGGAGCCTCATGAACCCAATCACCAAGTCAATTTTGCCTCAGGGGATGCATACATCAAAAATCAAGAATTAGGGTTTCTTGACCTAATTCACCCCTAAGTTGACTTTTGGGACAAATCATGAGCCAATACCTCAAGAGAGGGTTTGAGGGTCTCAAATGACCTATGTTGATCCATTTGGAACAATGGATTAACCCAATAAGCTTAAGCAACAAGTCTCAGTTTCATCTGCACCACAGTTAGGGTTTTGCGGAAAAAGTCAATTGTAACTTTGACTTTTGACCAGGACATGCTCCCAAGCCCTAAGACATGCCTCAATATACCCTATGACACCCATGGAACATGTCCATCAAGTTTGATTTAGGTCAAGGACATGATTTCCTGAGGAATTGCACAGTTTGGAATTCATCTGATAAAAAGTCAACTATGCACCAAAAGTCAACTTTGACTTTTTGAGATTTTTCACCAAAATGGATTTTTAACCCTAAAATGATGTTTATGTATGATTTTAATCATCATTCATCAAGAAAAATCAAGAAAAGTTGGATAACTTGTAAAAGGGGTAACCATAAAAACTTTGAAATTTTTCTAAGTTAAAATTCAAATGGCTAGGGTACCAACTTTGGAGGATCATAACTCCTAAACCACAAAGCCATTTTTTCTCATCCAAAGATGGATTTGTAGCCCTTACTACCCTCTACAAAAACTTCAACTACAAGTCATTCCAATTCATTAAGGATTTTGAATTATGGAGTGATCAAAGTGGCTGAAAAGTGAAAATGTCACTTTTTCCAACACTTAGTGAAATTTTCACTAAGGCAGAATCTGTCTCACTTTTTGCCAAATGTAGAGGGATTTTTCACTTGGATTCAAAAGAGATCAAAACCAAATATGTTCAAACAGTTGTTGTAGCATGTAAGGGATTTCCAAAATGGCCAAGAACATTGCCAAATTCCATTTGAGTCATGAGATATGATATTGGAAAGTGGCCTTGCTGAAATCTGTCAAAGGCAAGACAGAATTTGCAAATTGGCTCGATTTGCCAAAATCAGCCAAATTCAATTGCTCCAATCCATTTGGACACCTCATAGGATTGAATCCGAAGGGGACAATCACTGAGCCAAGCCTCCAAAGTCTTGGGAACAAGAAATAACATGTTGAACCTAGAATGGCCTAAATAGGGACAAGACTCCAAATTTCGATTGAAGCATTCAATGGAAGCATCAAGGTGGCATGGACAGAGCCATTCTCAACTGAATTCAGTCAAGACTTATCCAAGACCAAGGGGACCAGCAGCCTGTGCCCTAACCTCTAGTCAATGGCGAGAGGAGACTTGGATTTCCATTGATCAACATTGGCCAAACCTACTTATCAGCTGCCATTCACTATTGATCCCAAAACAAACTTGCTCTACTATAAATAGAGCTCATTTGTGCTCAGTTTAAGCACACCAAAGCCATCAAACAGATGCTTTCCTCAAAATCTCTTTTTCTTCGCAAAAATTCCTTCTTTAGTAAGGTAACTTTGGGTTTTTGAGTTTGAGAGCTTTTCCAACCAAACCAATCACACACACACCTCATATACATCACATATGAGGTGATCAAACACTTAAACAACAACTGGAACACTAATTTCTCAGAATCACCAGTCAATTGCTCAAGGTTTTAACCAAGGTGCAGTTGAGATGCCACAGATTGATCCAGCCAAATTCAATCAAGTCCAAGCACTCAAACACACTCCATAGGGTATAGGGAAGCTGTTCAGATCATCACCACTCATTTGTAACACCTCCAAATCAAAAATCACCTTGCACTTGCTGCCACGGCCTAGAGGTGAGCATAAACTAGGTCATCTCTCAATCCATGCATATTTCCTCGCACAATACTTTTGCCATATGTTCATAATCATGCATGGAATGTTTCCCCTCAATCAATTTCATTGTTTGAATCGTGTATCAAAAATCCTAGCCTTCAGGCCAAAATTAGGGTTCTTGATGTTTCTTCATGATTATTTGTTGTATGTTTAATTTAAATGAAATTAAATACCATAGACATGATCGTGAGGTTGAAACGAGTTGATTGGTATGTGGATTGCATGATATAATCAAGTATTCCATGAGATTGAGGAGAATCTGCAAATCTGCAGAAACAGAGGGAGGGCGCGTGTTCTTCAGCTGTTCTTGGCGCCCTTTTTCAAATATTTGAATATTTGAATTTTGTGATTTTATTTAATTGATTCAAAAATTAATTTCTCTCTGAGATTTAATGATTTTGAGTTGATTCTTTTTTTAATAATTCACAAAAATGATAAAATATTTTATTTTATCAAAAAAAATCCCAAAAATATTATTTATTTTGTATAATTAATATTTTTGTAAAGAATTAATGTTTTAATTGTTTTTAAAATTTGAAATATTTTTTCCATCTTGATTTTGCAACTTCTAATGTTTTCTAATTATTTTGTAGGTCAATACTTAATTTTTGAAGCATTAATCCAAGATCACAATTTGTTTTTCATATGTAAAACAATTTAGATCATTTTTAATTGAATTTTTATTCAATTAAATACTTTTTTGAAAACAAATTAGGGTTTTGGATTAATTCAACCCTCATAAATCATTTTCAAAACTCTTTGGGCCTCTTGAGAGAGTGTAAGACCCAACCCACTTGTACAGAAATCATTTTGGGCCTCATTCGTTGTATAAGTCCCTCTGTGCATCTTCAAATAAACAATGTGATTATCATCCGTTGAAAAATCATCTGGGCCTCTCCTCGAGCTATAAGACCCATTCAAAACACTTTGGGCCTCTATTAGAGTGTAAGACCCAAACCCCCTTTTAACCAAATCATTTTGGGCCTCACTTATTGTATAAGTCTCTCTGCGTTAAAAGAAAACCTCGGCGCAATTGCCATTTTAAACGAAAAAATCAATTGGGCCTACCCTCGTGTTATAAGCCCCACTCTTTTTCTTTAAACTTTTTGGGCCTCTTGAGAGAGTGTAAGACCCATCCCTTTGTACAGTAAACCATTTTGGGCCACAGTCACTTGTATAAGTCCCTCTGTACAAATTCAACAGTAAAACCTTGGGCCTCTCCTTGAGCTGTAAGCCCCAAATCTCTCTTTTTCAAAGCACTTTCTCCATTGATTTTGAATATACTGTTGTTTTCGTCTTTCTTTGTTGAAAAACTAACCAACAACATGGAAGCTCTACAACCGAGTAAGTGGTTATAGCTTTCATTTACTGCTTTATACATATAACTGTATTGTGGGGCTTCTCACTGTAAGTCTCCTTTCATAAACTCATATCTACTGTGTAATAATAGTATAGATATTTAGAGTTTCCCCGACAACTACGTCTAGAACTAGGTAAAGTCGTTTCGTTTATTCGTAGAAATAGACATTTAAATCCCCAATAGGAGCACCAGATACAGTCTGCTCTTCGGCTGTCCTCCTTAGGAATCGTCAAGAAATTCTATTCCCCAGAGATGAATTATTCTCGGTGAAACTTCTCTTGAATTTCTTCAAACCTCCGAACTGTTCAAACCCTCTTTAAAAGTTAAAAGTTGCTGGATAGTAAACCTCGCACGTTTACCAGTGGTTTTATCTTTAAAAGAGTTTTCTTGAACTTTTCTTTGGTTTGGGACCCACGGGCTTCTTAAAAGCATCGGCCTCCTCTTGGGCATCGTACAAGGACCCTCGGGCTTCCTAAAAGCAACCCCGCCTCCTCTTGGGCTTAGTACAAGGACCCTACGGCTTCTTAGAAGTATTCACAGCCTCCTCTTAGGCTTCGTATAATGATCTCTTCCTTCGGGAATGATAGCCTCCTCTTGGGCTTAGTACAAGGACCCGTCGGCTTCTTAAAAGTGTCCCGCCTCCGTTGAGACTTCGCATAACTTGTCCCGACGACCTCCTAGAGGTATAGGAACAGAACCTAGTCATCTTAATAGAGCAGTCCTTTCATAGAGTCTACTACTGTTTCTCAAAACATAGTACAATAGATGAAACTCTAGACTTGGACAGTCTAATCTCCTTGAGTCTCAAAGACATTCTCAAGTGACCCCTTCGTTAAATAGGAAGGAAACCCGCAGACTCGGACGGTCTCGATACCTTTCGGATTTCCCGCTACCTTAAAGAACAGGAATAACCTGAACCCTTGGAATTAATCCCATGAGTACAGTGTTGCTCATATAAGAATTGATTTTCTCATCAGTACACTGGACCTGTCACTTAACTGAGACAACAGATAGCCTCCTCTTAGGCTTTGTATAATGATCTTTCTCCAGCAGAAGTTAGCAGAATACAAGCTCTCTCCTTATCCTCAGGCAGAGCCAATACGGTCATAATCTTGGACCTTAACTAAGAAACCCTCTTTAAAAGTTAAAAGTCGCTGGATAATAAACCTCGCACGTTTACCAGAGGTTTTTATCTTTAAAAGAGTTATCTCTCCTAATGGAAAGGAGATGATAAATCCCCAGCAAAGATGCTGGAAGACCATACAAGCAAAACACTCTGGTCCCCACAGAGTCAGCCTCCTCTTGGGCTTTATACAATGATTCTCCCCAGCGGAGCAAACCCTTTTAGCCTCTCTCTCGGGCTTTGTACGAGACATATATCAGCCTCCTCTTGGGCTTTATACAATGATTCTCCCTAGCGGAGATAACTCTTTCAGCCTCCATCTCGGGCTTCATACGAGATACCCAAAAGATTCCCCAGCGGAATCAAACGTTTAGCCTCTCTCTCGGGCTTTGTACGAGACACACAAAAGACTCCCTCGTTGAGTCAAACAAATAATCTCCTTCATCTCGGGCTTTATACGAGATACCGGAAGACTCCATCGTCGGGTCAAAAACCTTTTAGCCTCTCTCTCGGGCTTTGTACGAAACACCTTTCTAGCCTCCTCTTAGGCTTTGTATAACGACTTTCCTCAGCAAAGATAGCCTCCTCTTAGGCTTTATATAAGAAATCCCCGGTTGAGTCCAATCAACCTTTTAGCATCAAAGCTGTGCCTCGTTCACAGTACACAACTCTCTTCATCTAATCGCTGTAAGCGGCAAGCCTCTGGATCATCTATATCCATGCCACTGTCCATCTTTTAGCATGAGAAATTCCTAAGGAAAGATAGCATTGCTCTACACTGAGTTAAAGTCTTCTCCTTCAGGTCAAAACTACCCTATAAAGGAAATTATGGCATTGCTATGATCCACGTATCCCGGTTAAAGTAATCCTCCTTTTATAAACTAGTCACCCAACAGTTGTGACAGACAAACCCTCCTTTAGAGATGACAAATTCACTCTAAAGTCGAGATCTTTCAGCTTCACGTCTTGGACTTTGAACAAGACACAAACAGACTTTCAGCTTCATATCTTGGGCTTTGAACAAGATACAATTAAACTCTTCAGCTTCACGTCTTGGGCTTTGAACAAGACACAAACTATCCCTTCAGCTTCACATCTTGGGCTTTTAACAAGATACAAACAACCTTTACGCTTCACGTCTTGGGCCTTGAACAAGACACCAAAAATCCCAATTTCCTCCCATAGAATAGGAGGAACTACGAACGCTCTGATTTCCTTGTTTCGGTAAACGGGAATACGTAGGCATAAGATCAAAAGAAAAGATCTTAGCGAGCGCAATCCACAAAAAACCCAAATCCCATATCAAAAGCAGTAATTCAAATCATCAGTCCTAACATCCTAAATCTTCGTTCCTCAAACCTTGTGCCCTAGATGACTAGATCAAAATGACCGTATTGGCGAAATACGAATAACCAGTACAAACTCCCCGAATCTTTTGGAGCATCCGTAACCGAACAGACCGCTGTTCAAACTCAGTATGCAAGCAGGGTTAATTGGAGACATCTATTTCCCTTCCTTATTCAGCTCACAATAGGATAAAAAATGAATCGACCTGTAGTTTTTCAAGAGCGATTGTGCTTCGCAACCACATCCAAAAATCACTCGCTACAGAAAAATGGCGACTCTGCTGGGGAGTCTCATTTTGCTTTAGTCATCTTCGTCCCCATTTTTCCACAAACAGAAAAATGGCGACTCTGCTGGGGAGTCTCCTTTTGCTTTAAGGCATCGTCCTTAGGGTATCATCCCCGTTTTCCACGGAAAATGGGAACTCTACCGAAGAGAAAGATTGACCTATGCTGGTCCATCTCTTAGGCAGGGAACCACAGAGTGGGGCTTTCGCCGGGAAACCCATTTCTGTCAGGAACTTAAGATTCTTAGCTTTAAAGGTCTAGGATGATTAGGACAAATATATATACTGCTTTTCCTACTTGCTATACGTGTTTATTTTTCTGCTAATGGGAATGCGTGTGATGCTGCATGTGGAAAGAATGAGTATACACCTAGGAAAAAATCACCATTTTTTGTAGTGCGGTGGCTATCGGGAATAGCCGTTACGCGATAAACTACCCTCTTCTGAGATTTCGTCGAAAGGATACCACCTAGCACGGATCCCGCCCTGCTGGTGTTCTCAGGAATCAATGATTTTGAGTGACAGGTACAAAAAATCAGCCTAGTATAAACCTTTGGGGATGGGTAGAGCCTTGACTTCATGACAACGACCCTCTGACCCCATGTTTTTTCTATGTTTTTGTGTGCTACATTCATGCATTCATCTAAAAAACATTAAAACATTCAAAAAACTTCTCTTCTAGTCTCTCTGTTTATTCAAATTAAACTAAGATTGTGATTGCAAATATCAGAGAAGAGGATTACGCCAATGGACTTCGGTAGAAGGAAAACTCATGCGTACACCTTCAAGGTTCCAAAACTTGAGGATTTGAGAAGGTTGGCAAGGAAGATCACTAACCCTGAGGCTTTCCGAGCCAAGCACGGAGATCTGCTACCACTATTAAGAGTCCATGTGATTGAGGGAATCATGGATGCACTCCCTCAATTGTACGATCCAGTTTATCACTGTTTCACATTCCCGGATTACCAGCTCGCGCCAACGCTGGAGGAGTATGCTCATCTGATCGATCTACATATCACAGATCGAGCTCCATTTTCTGGACTGGAAGAAATTCCAAAGAATCAGACCATTGCAAGAGCAATTTATTTGGACGAGTCTGAGGTCATGACTCACCTAACCACTAAGGGTGGCATCCAAGGTTTGCCAGCCCAGCTCTTGACAAAGAAGGCCCTGTACTTCGCCAGTATAGGAAACGTGACTGCTTTTGAAAGCATCTTTGTCTTGCTCACCTACGGGTTTTTTTTGTTTCCCAACATCAATAACTTCGTAGATATCAACGCTATTAAGGTTTTTCTCATTGGAAACCCTGTGCCTACTTTGCTCGCAGATGCGTATCATTCTGTACACTTGGGAAATTAATACAGCGGAGGGGAGATCACATGTTGTGTACCTCTGCTCTACAAATGGTTTATCTCTCATTTGCCCAAGTCTGCTGCTTTTTGGGATTGCAAGAGTGCCTTACGTTGGTCACAGAAGATCATGTCTCTTACCAACTCTGATATAGATTGGTGCAACAAGATTCATGATGGAATCAGGATCATTGATCGTTGTGGAAACTTCCCCAACGTACCCCTTATAGGAACTAAGGGAGGAATCACCTACCATCCGGTATTGGTTCGCCGTCAATTTGGATACCCGATGAGGCTAGTTCCGCAGAACGCTCATCTGGAAGGTCTTTTCTTCAAGGAAGGAGAAAACGACAGAGCACTGAAGTTATAAATAGTGCAAGCTTGGAAACACGTTCATAAGAAAGGACGAGAGTCTCTAGGAAAACCAAAATGTGTCTCAGTGGAGCCTTATATCCTTCGGGTACAAACTAGAGCTCTCAAGCTAAAAATGCCTTATCCTCATTACAGAATTCTTCCACCGAGGGAATCTGTCATGTACTTCATGACAGAAACTGAAAAGCTTCAGGTTACTCTCAACCGAGCTCAAAAGGAGAGGGGGTCTTGGAGGAACAAGTACCGCACCCTTGATGCAGAATGTGTCAAAATACAGCAATTACTGAAAGAAAAAGATGCTCTGATTGAAATTTTGGAGCAGCATGCTGTAGAGAATCAAGACGACCAAAGGAATTTGCTCGCTCCTTTGACCTGGCAAAGAAATGACAACCCGACAACGGCTCAAGAGCCCCGGTCAAAGAAAAGGAAGATACCAGAATCAGCACCCGATTTCTCTTCAGAGAGGACTCGGGACCCATTAGTTTAGGTTTCTGTTTCTGTACTTTGTAATCTACTGTATTTCCATTTCTGTAATCCTTTGAATTCAATAAAAAGGGGTTTCCCCACCGTTTGATATTTGCAATCTAATTGTCGAAGTTTATTTTGATTAAACCAAAAAACAATTAATATAATCATTGCATTCATCATTCTCACATCGCGTATTCTTCTTACCTATGGATCTCACATTTGTGTCTCGATTCTAGAGTCAAACTGTCTCATTCGTAAAATACTCGGGTCAATCGTCAGAAAAAGATGGATGATCTTGAGGAAGAAAACAGAGAGTTGAAAGAAGAGATCGACGCTCTAAGAGAGGATATGAGAAAGCTTCGTAACGACATGCAAGCCATGGCAGAAGCTCAGCTACAAAGAACTGTGATCTCAGAGATCACCTCAACGCCCGTAGTGGAAAGGTCTGATCCTAGGTATCAGATGCCGAAAGATCGTCCTTGGGGCATGCCTGTTAACTATATCCCGGAAGGATATGTTCCGCCGATCACTGAAGATCAGGGAATCACAACAGAAGCCGCTGGGCCTGAAGGTTACAAACTTCGGGAAAGCGAAGATGCTAGGGGCATACTGAAGACTCCTGAAGGTTACAAACTTCGGGAAACGCCAAGATTCGCTACCGTAGTCACGGTACCACCCCCTGTGGTGCACACTGTCCCGAAAGGACAGATTCCACCAACACCTTCTGGTAAGAAGGACACTATGTTTGACCGAATGGATGAATTCCAGGAACAGTTCTTGGAAATGCAGAAGGAACTGCAAGACATTCGCGGTCAGGATCTATTTGGGAAGGACGCCGCAGATCTCTGCTTGGTCCCCAATGTGAAAGTCCCGCACAAGTTCCAAGTGCCCGAATTTGAAAAATACAAGGGTAACTCTTGCCCTCAGAGCCATCTGGTGACGTGCGCTCGGCGAATGTCAGCTCAGACGGAGAATCAGGACCTACTGATTCACTACTTCCAGGATAGTTTAACCGGTGCCGCACTCAAATGGTACATGGGGTTAAACCGTGCCACGATCAGTACATTCAGAGATCTTGGCACTGCCTTCGTCCAACAATACAAATACAATTTGGACATGGCACCCGACAGAGATCAACTCAGATCAATGTCGCAAAGGGACAAGGAAACCTTTAAGGAGTATGCCCAAAGGTGGCGTGAAATTGCTGCCCAAATTTGTCCAACTCTTGAGGAAAAAGAGATGACAAAGATCCTCTTAAGGACCTTAAGCTCATTTTACTATGACCGAATGGTTGTCAGTGCGCCCAGTGATTTCACCGAGATGGTCGGCATGGGTGTACGTCTTGAAGAAGCAGTCCGAGAAGGACGTTTGGAAAAAGACACTGGATCGACGAGCGGTACTAAAAAATACGGTAGTGCTCTCCCTAAGAAAAAAGAGCAAGATATTGGGAATATCTCTCTCGGAAAGCAAAGGCGTCGTTATCAACCAGTAGCAGCTGTAACTCCTGCTATCAGCCCCGCGCCTATTCCTACGTACCAACCTCAGGTTGCGCAGAGCCAACCTGAACAGCAAAGGACACAACAACCTCTTCAGCAGGCTCGTCCTCCGTACAACAACCGTACAACAAGACCATCAGGGTTTGATCCTATACCCATGTTGTACGCAGAACTATTTCCATTACTACTGGCTAAGGGGCACATTCAGACTAAGTCTCCTCTTACAGTGCCAAAAAATCCGCCTTTTTGGTTTAAGGTGGATCAGACATGCCCTTATCATCAAGGAGGTTCAAGGCATAACATAGAGACTTGTCTCAATTTCAAGTCCGACGTGCAAAAGATTGTTAGGAGTGGGATCTTATCCTTCAAGGATACGAATCCTAATGTTCTCATAAACCCGCTGCCTCAACATGACAAGGCTGCGGTCAACCTGATTGAAAGAGAATCTAACAACGTCATTCAGAACCACGATATCCGTGCAATGAATGTCAACTTGGTGGCAATGCACTCAAGGCAAAGCCAGTATCATAATCTGCCGCGGCACGATTACAGTTCCTGTCTGACTTGCTCGGTAAACAAATAGGGATGCTCTTTCATACAGGAGGCCCTCCAGCGTCAGATGGATCTTGGATGGATCCAAGACTACCATGATAGGAACTCCTATCAAATCAAATATTTGACATTCGCGTGATGAATACCAACCTGGTAGAGTTACATGCTGAGCAGGTCCGACTCGGATTCTTAATATCACATGACTATCAAAGCTGTAAAGCAGGTTGCGAAAATGATCGAGGTTGTACCCTTGTCCAGGAGGCACTTCAGCACTTGTTGAACCACTGGTGGCTTCCAATCTATATGGACGAAACGCAAATTCCATTTTGCTTTCCTACACAGAGTCCGATATTTATACCCCAGTCAGATGTCGAAATGGTATACGGAGATTGTGATCCGGAAGGATGCCGTGCTCCGCCAAATTCGTTAGAGGAAGACACCCTGATGAAAGAACAATTTGACTACAACTACTATGGCCCAATGGATGGTCTGCCAATGTGGCAACCTTACCCAGGAAACTTGGGGCAAGAAAGTCAGCCGAGTAATGAAGCTCCGCTGACCATCATTGAACAGAATACCTGTGTCCCCACCATGTTATGGGATCAACACTCAGGTCATTCAGAAACTACTCAACATGACGATGAATTCGCAACGTTCGCAGGACTTGAGTTCATCAACTATGCTTTTCCCGAGGTCAACGTCATCGAGAGAGATCACTCCTCCAGTTTCAGAGAAGTGTGGGACACCTTAGGACAACCGAGTGGAAAATTCGACTATATGGTCAAGTACACCGCTCCTGAAAGCTCTCGTATCAGGCTCGAAGACATCCAGCCAACTGGATGGGGAGATACAGTTGAGAGTACAACTACTCTGCAAAATGCAACAGAGGAATCCCCCTACGACAACTCTGCCTGGGAGACAGATTCCAATGATCCTACTCCACCAGAAATCAGCGTCATTTCTGAAGACAAAACAAGGAAGGTGCCAGACTTTGTGATTCACCGAGGAGTTCGCCGTCAATGGGTTGCCGTCGAGGTTCCGAAGGTCGTTCGTCAGTCAAAGTAATTGCCATCTTTAACCTTTCACCCTGCCCAGGTGAAACGGATGTTTTGATAGGGCTCGCTTTCTGTAAATTTTCCCTCTTTGCTTCGCCCAAAGCGACAGAGTTTTGTTTTATAGGGCTGTAGTTTCAAGATTCGACTTGTTCATTAATAAAATAACGTCGTTCTGTAATTTCCGCATTAATTACTGTTTTCTCTTTTTGCTTTTTCAGAAAATGGTAATCCTAAAAAACATTCAATCATAAAAACAAGCAGTAAAATAAAAACACTGCACACACTTGCATTTTCTCTATCTCTTATAAACACGAATCATCACGTCATGCAGATTGCTTATTTTACACCCCGTTGAAACATACGATCCGATGCCTTCTCCCAACTTTGAGTTCCCGGTATTTGGGGCTGAAGAAGAAGAGGACTACGAAATTCCAAAAGAAATCTCCCGACTACTCAGACAAGAGGAAAGGTCCATTGAACCTCACAAAGAACCGTTGGAAACGGTAAACTTGGGTTCGGAGCAAGAGAGAAAAGAAATTAGGATTGGGGCACTGCTCAGTCCAACTGCCAGAGAGGGTTTGATAAAGCTTCTCAAAGAATTCCCTGATGTATTCGCTTGGTCCTATCAGGATATGCCAGGGTTGGATACCAGCATCGTGGAACATCACTTACCGTTAAAATCGGAATGTCCGCCAGTAAAGCAAAGGTTGAGACGGACTCACCCGGACATGGCCATCAAAATCAAAGAGGAGGTGCAAAAACAGATTGACGCGGGTTTCCTCGCTACATCTGAATATCCTCAATGGTTAGCCAACATCGTACCCATTCCCAAAAAGGACGGAAAGGTCAGAATGTGTGTCGACTACAGAGATCTGAACAAGGCTAGTCCAAAGGATGACTTTCCTTTACCACACATTGACATGCTGGTAGATAGCACAGCGAAGTTCAAAATTTTCTCCTTCATGGATGGATTCTCGGGCTATAATCAGATCAAAATGGCGCGGAAAGACATGGAGAAAACTTCGTTCATTACCCCATGGGGTACCTTTTGTTACAAGGTGATGCCGTTCGGTTTGAAGAACGTCGGGGCAACCTATCAAAGGGCCATGACTACTCTGTTTCATGACATGATACACAAAGAAATCGAAGTGTATGTCGATGATATGATTGCAAAATCAAAAACAGAGAGTGAGCACGTTGAACATCTGTCAAAATTGTTCGAACGTCTAAGAAAATTCAAGCTCCGCTTGAATCCCAACAAGTGCACCTTCGGTGTCTGTTCAGGGAAACTACTAGCGTTCATCGTCAGCCAGAAAGGAATTGAGGTTGATCCTGACAAGGTCAAGGCCATTCAAGAAATGCCTTCTCCGAAAACTAAAAAACAAGTCAGAGGATTCTTGGGACGTTTGAACTACATCTCCAGATTCATATTCCTTATGACCGCCACGTGTGCGCCGATTTTCAAATTACTCAAAAAGAACCAGGATTGCGTTTGGTCAGAAGATTGCCAAATCGCCTTCGACAGTATTAAGGAATATCTGTTGAATCCTCCGATTCTATCACCTCCAGTGGAAGGAAGACCACTGATCATTTACCTCACAGTCCTGGAGGACTCGATGGGATGTGTACTTGGCCAACAAGACGAAAACAAAAGGAAAGAGTCTGCCATCTACTATTTGAGCAAGAAATTCACCGACTGTGAAACTCGGTACACAATGCTCGAGAAAACTTGCTGCGCTTTGGCTTGGGCAGCCAAATGTCTTCGCCAGTACATGATTCGACATACTACTTGGTTGGTCTCCGAAATGGATCCAAACAAGTACGTTTTCGAAAAAACTGCTCTCACGGGAAGAATTGCCCGTTGGCAGATGTTGTTATCAGAATATGACATAGAGTACCACGCTCAAAAAGCCGTTAAGGGAAGTATTTTAGCCGATCATTTGGCTCATCAACCGATTGACGATCAAGAATCAATCGGGTTTGACTTCCCAGACGAAGATGTCATGTATCTAAAAATGAAAGATTGCGATGAACCGTTACCCAGTGAAGGGCCAGAACCAGGTTCCCAATGGGGACTAATCTTTGACGGAGCAGTTAATCATTATGGGAACGGAATTGGGGCAATCATTGTTACCCCTCAGGGTACCCACATTCCTTTCACGGCTCGACTTACGTTCAAGTGTACGAACAACGAGGCCGAATACGAAGCTTGTATTATGGGTCTCGAGGAAGCTATTGATTTAAGGATCAAAAACTTGGACGTATACGGTGACTCAGCCTTGGTTATCAATCAGATAAAAGGAGATTGGAACACATACCAATCAGGATTGATTCCTTACAAAGACTATGCAAGAAGGTTGTTACCTTTCTTCAACAGAGTTGAGTTTCATCACATCCCTCGTGATGAGAATCACATGGCTGATGCATTAGCCACTATCTCTTCCATGATTATTGTAGGTCAATGGAATGACATACCTAAGATTGACATCATGCGCCTTGAACGGCCTGCTTACGTCTTCACGGTTGAAGCAGTCATAGACGACAAACCTTGGTATCACGATATCAAATGCTTCCTTCAGAAACTGGAGTACCCACCTGGGGCATCCAGAAAAGACAAAAAGACCCTCAGAAGATTGGCTGGAAACTTCTTCCTGAGCGGCGACACTCTCTATAAATGAAATTTTGACATGGTCTTACTCCGATGCGTCGACAGACCAGAAGCAGACATGCTTATGAAAGAAATCCATGAAGGATCCTTTGGCACTCATGCCAACGGACACACAATGGCGAGAAAAATTCTGAGAGCAGGGTACTATTGGTTGACCATGGAATCCGACTGCTACAAGTACATGAGGAGGTGTCACAAGTGTCAGATATACTCCGACAAAATTCATGTACCGCCGTCACATCTCAAAGTTCTTTCTTCCCCGTGGCCTTTTTCCATATGGGGAATCGACATGATCGGCATGATTGAGCCTAAGGCTTCAAACGGACATCGGTTCATTCTAGTAGCTATTGACTACTTCACCAAGTGGGTCGAAGTGGCGTCATTCACCAATGTAACCCGACAAGTGGTGGTCCGATTTATCAAAAATAATATCATCTGCCGTTATGGTGTTCCAAGCGAGATCATTACTGATAATGGATCTAACCTGAACAATAAGATGATGAAAGAGTTGTGTGTAGAGTTCAAGATCGAACACCATAACTCATCTCCCTACCGACCCAAGATGAACGGAGCGGTAGAAGCGGCCAATAAGAACATCAAGAAGATCGTTCAAAAGATGGTTGTAACCTACAAAGACTGGCACAAGATGCTGCCCTTTGCTCTTCACGGTTATCGTACATCCGTCCGCACTTCAACAGGGGCTACCTCTTTCTCTCTAGTGTATGGCATGGAAGCAGTGCTCCCCATAGAAGTAGAGATCCCGTCAATCCGCGTACTGATGGAAGCTAAGCTCACTGAAGCTTAATGGTGTCAAAGTCGACACGACGAACTGAATCTGATCGAAGAGAAACGAGTCACGGTACTATGCCACGGTCAGTTGTATTAGCAAAAAATGAAGAGGGCGTTCGACAAAAAGGTCCGACCTCGTGTCTTTAGAAGAGGAGATCTCGTGCTCAAGAAGATACAATCATTTCTCACTGATTCTCGGGGCAAATGGACCCCAAATTATGATGGCCCTTATGTGGTCACGAAAGCTTTCTCAAGCGGCGCCTTGAGACTTGCAACCATGGACGGAGAGGAATTTTCCTACCCCACGAATGTTGATGTAGTCAAGAAATACTTAGCCTAAACTAAAAAAAAAAACGTCTCGGTGGATTGAAAACCGAAAGGGCGGTCCAGGCAAAAGTTAGAGACATGAAAAAAAATCATCCCGGTGGATTGGAAACATCAAAGTACAATCCAGGAAAAAATTAGGGATAATGGCAAGTAACTACGTCTGGTCAGGTTAAATTCCCAGCAGCAGTCGTACTTTCCATCAGGAAAACTCCAATCAAGGTCATCTTCGACAGAAGCTCAGGATGCCCCGAATTCAAAGTTGGTAGAAGGATAGTGGTCGTTATGTTTCAACGTAGCCCTTTTCCCTGTAAATTACCATTTTCAAACTTTGTACATACTCAATGGAATCACGCGTTTGGCTGATCTCCATCTTATCAATAAAATTTGAGCCCTTGTGCTTTTGTTTGTAATTCTCATTTGTTTTAGCTTTACAGAACGACGTTGTTAACATAACTAACGATTCTTGAAATAAAACAAAAATGAATTTACTTGTTAAAACTTTTTCTGCTTTTAAAATAAAGATGGCAATTTCTTTTGACTGTTGAACATCAGAAGAACATCAATCGCTTCTCCAGAAGTAAGCGAACTTCAAAGTGCAGAATCAAAGTACTCCTTCTCGACTAGTACGTCTGAATGAAAGGATCAACTATGTCAGAGACCTTGTTTCCTCTGACATACCTCGGCCGAGTTCTCATCTCCTAAGCCCGACCAACATAGCTCCCCGCAGGGACTATCTCTCCTAAGCAAGGTGAAATTGCTATCTTGAACCAGTGGTGCTTCTTCGTTCCCAGCAGTGACCGAGTATCCAGTCGTGTTCATCTTTTAGTTTGTATGTCGCGTCAGTTTTGTCAGCATAAACATACATACATCATGCATTATCGATTTACATTCACATTTCATATTGCATCTCTATCACTTGAGTTGGTCTTATCCTGTCGCGATAACCGTCCTCTCAATCGAGTTTTCCAGTTCTTGCCTCGTCAGGAAGTATTATGGCCGATCAAACTCGTCTCCAGTGTATCTTTAGATCAGAGTCGGCAATCGACCACTTTGATAATTTGAACCTCTGAAAAGCCAGAGAAAACGTTCAACAAATATCACTCTTCGCCATTGAAGATGATATCCTTGCTTTCCCGGATTAAGGAAAATCCACAGAGAAAGCCTTCTGAGCAGAGATTTGGCAATACAGCTGCCATTCTCCAAAAAAAAATTGCGGATGAAAAAGTTATCGGCTCCTCAAAATTGGACCCCATCATATGGCATTTCTCCGGGAAGATCCCGAGAAAAGTATGATGTAAGATCCCAATCAACAGCAGTCTCTCAAGAGACCTGCTTTCCCCCAGTAGAAACAAATGGCGTCTCCAACAGAGAAGTTTGTGCAACTCTACAACTCAGACGACTGGGTTCTCCAGCAAGTCTGACATCAAAAGTTTTTCCGCCAAATGGCATCTCTCCAGGAAAATTAGGCGAGAAGTTTGAGGAAAATCTCCACGCATAGCGTCCCTTGTCAGTTAAGTTTATTGACAAAAGAAACTTAAACCAGTTCCTTGGTAGGAAACCAGGATCGAGGGGAAGTTTACGTCAGAAACTGAGACCAGTTCCTTGGTAGGAAACCAGGATCGAGGGGAAGTTTTTGTCAGAAACTGAGACCAGTTCCTTGGTAGGAAACCAGGATCGAGGGGAAGTTTACATCAGCAACTTAGACCAGTTCCTTGGAAGGAAACTAGGATCGAGGGGAAGTTTAAATCAGAAAACTGAGACCAGTTCCTTTGCTGAAAACCAGGATCGAGGGGAAGTTTACCTTTTCTAAGCATCATTGCTTAGCAAAAGAAGGGGAATGCGTAAGTTACCATTCATAACCACCATCAAAATTTTGGGTATTCCGATATTTAATCCTCTTGCACGCCGAATGCCCGAATACCTTCGTCATTCGCACCTTCGGGTCCAAGATGATTAAATAGGGGCATCTGTAATACCCCAAATTTTGACCACTAAGATTTCCCATCATTGGGCAAATCATCAGTCTCCCCAAAGATGGGTGAGCACTCACTACAATCAAAATCAGGGTTTCAAGCCCTCTTTGAGTTCTTAGTCAAAGGATCAATCAAGGAATGACATGATCTTCAACTTGTCTAAATTCTCAAACATTCACAATGGATCAAAAAGGACTCCCACTTCAAGGATTAAGCACAAGGATGCTCCCTTCTAGGTGGATCAAGTCTCAAGATCGCCAGTGTCACCAAATTAGGGTTTTGGTCGATCAGGGCCTCCAGATGGAAAATTTAATCTGGGCATGAGCCAATGATCCAAAACATAACCTAATATACTCCATGGAGTCTCATGAACCCAATCACCAAGTCAATTTTGCCTCAGGGGATGCATACATCAAAATTCAGGAATTAGGGTTTCTTGACCTAATTCACCCCTAAGTTGACTTTTGGGACAAATCATGAGCCAATACCTCAATAGAGGGTTTGAGGGTCTCAAATGACCTATGTTGATCCATTTGTAACAATGGATTAACCCAAGAAGCTTGAGCAACAAGTCTCAGTTTCATCTGCACCACAGTTAGGGTTTTATGGAAAAAGTCAATTGTAACTTTGACTTTTGACCAGGACATGCTCCCAAGCCCTAAGACATGCCTCAATATACCCTATGACACCCATGGAACATGTCCATCAAGTTTGATTTAGGTCAAGGACATGATTTCCTGAGGAATTGCACAGTTTGGAATTCATCTGATAAAAAGTCAACTGTGCACCAAAAGTCAACTTTGACTTTTTGAGATTTTTCACCAAAATGGATTTTAACCCTAAAATGATGTTTATGTATGATTTGAATCATCATTCATCAAGAAAAATCAAGAAAAGTTGGATAACTTGTAAAAGGGCTAACCATAAAAACTTAGAAATTTTTCTAAGTTAAAATTCAAATGGCTAGGGTACCAACTTTGGAGGATCATAACTCCTAAACCACAAAGCCATTTTTTCTCATCCAACGATGGATTTGTAGCCCTTACTACCCTCTACAAAAACTTCAACTACAAGTCATTCCAATTCATTAAGGATTTTGAATTATGGAGTGATCAAAGTGGCTGAAAAGTGAAAATGTCACTTTTTCCAACACTTAGTGAAATTTTCACTAAGGCAGAATCTGTCTCACTTTTTGCCAAATGTAGAGGGATTTTTCACTTGGATTCAAAAGAGATCAAAACCAAATATGTTCAAACAGTTGTTGTAGCATGTAAGGGCTTTCCAAAATGGCCAAGAACATTGCCAAATTCCATTTGAGTCATGAGATATGATATTGGAAAGTGGCCTTGCTGAAATCTGTCAAAGGCAAGACAGAATTTGCAAATTGGCTTGATTTGCCAAAATCAGCCAAATTCAATTGCTCCAATCCATTTGGACACCTCATAGGATTGAATCCAAAGGGGACAATCACTGAGCCAAGCCTCCAAAGTCTTGGGAACAAGAAATAGCATGTTGAACCTAGAATGGCCTAAATAGGGACAAGACTCCAAATTTGGATTGAAGCATTCAATGGAAGCATCAAGGTGGCATGGAATGAGCCATTCTCAACTGAATTTAGTCAAGACTTATCCAAGACCAAGGGGACCAGCAGCCTGTGCCCTAACCTCTAGTCAATGGCTAGAGGAGACTTGGATTTCCATTGATCAACATTGGCCAAACCTACTTATCAGATGCCATTCACTATTGATCCCAAAACAAACTTGCTCTATTATAAATAGAGCTCATTTGTGCTCAGTTTAAGCACACCAAAGCCATCAAACAGATGCTTTCCTCAAAATCTCTTTTTCTTGGCAAAAATGCCTTCTTTAGTAAGGTAACTTTGGGTTTTTGAGTTTGAGAGCTTTTCCAACCAAACCAATCACACACACACCTCATATACATCACATATGAGGTGATCAAACACTTAAACAACAACTGGAACACTGATTTCTCAGAATCACCAGTCAATTGCTCAAGGTTTTAACCAAGGTGCAGTTGAGATGCCACAGATTGATCCAGCCAAATTCAATCAAGTCCAAGCACTCAAACACACTCCATAGGGTATAGGGAAGCTGTTCAGATCATCACCACTCATCTGTAACACCTCTAAATCAAAAATCACCTTGCAGTTGCTGCCACGGCCTAGAGGTGAGCATAAACTAGGTCATCTCTCAATCCATGCATATTTCCTCGCACAATACTTTTGCCATATGTTCATAATCATGCATGGAATGTTTCCCCTCAATCAATTTCATTGTTTGGATCGTGTATCAAAAATCCTAGCCTTCAGGCCAAAATTAGGGTTCTTGATGTTTCTTCATGATTATTTTTTGTATGTTTAATTTAAATGAAATTAAATACCATAGACATGATCGTGAGGTTGAAACGAGTTGATTGGTATGTGGATTGCATGATATAATCAAGTATTCCATGAGATTGAGGAGAATTTGCAAATCTGCAGAAACAGAGGGAGGGCGCGTGTTCTTCAGCTGTTCTTGGCGCCCTTTTTCAAATATTTGAATATTTGAATTTTGTGATTTTATTTAATTGATTCAAAAATTAATTTCTCTCTGAGTTTTAATGATTTTGAGTTGATTCTTTTTTTAATAATTCACAAAAATGATAAAATATTTTATTTTATCAAAAAAATCCCAAAAATATTATTTATTTTGTATAATTAATATTTTTGTAAAGAATTAATATTTTAATTATTTTTAACATTTGAAATATTTTTTCCATCTTGATTTTGCAACTTCTAATGTTTTCTAATTATTTTGTAGGTCAATACTTAATTTTTGAAGCATTAATCCAAGATCACAATTTGTTTTTCATATGTAAAACAATTTTGATCATTTTTAATTGAATATTTATTCAATTAAATACATTTTTGAAAACAAATTAGGGTTTTGGATTAATTCAACCCTCATAAATCATTTTCAAAACTCTTTGGGCCTCTTGAGAGAGTGTAAGACCCAACCCACTTGTACAGAAATCATTTTGGGCCTCATTCGTTGTATAAGTCCCTCTGTGCATCTTCAAATAAACAATGTGATTATCATCCGTTGAAAAATCATCTGGGCCTCTCCTCGAGCTATAAGACCCATTCAAAACACTTTGGGCCTCTATTAGAGTGTAAGACCCAAACCCCCATTTAACCAAATCATTTTGGGCCTCACTTATTGTATAAGTCCCTCTGCGTTAAAAGAAAACCTCGGCGCGATTGCCATTTTAAACGAAAAAATCAATTGGGCCTACCCTCGTGTTATAAGCCCCACTCTTTTTCTTTAAACTTTTTGGGCCTCTTGAGAGAGTGTAAGACCCATCCCTTTATACAGTAAACCATTTTGGGCCACAGTCACTTGTATAAGTCCCTCTGTACAAATTCAACAGTAAAACCTTGGGCCTCTCCTTGAGCTGTAAGCCCCAAATCTCTCTTTTTCAAAGCACTTTCTCCTTTGATTTTGAATATACTATTGTTTTCGTCTTTCTTTGTTGAACAACTAACCAACAGCATGGAAGCTCTACAACCGAGTAAGTGGTTATTGCTTTCATTTACTGCTTTATACATATAACTGTATTGTGGGGCTGCTCACTGTAAGTCTCCTTTCATAAACTCATATCTACTGTGTAATAATAGTATAGATATTTAGAGTTTCCCCGGCAACTACGTCTAGAACTAAGTAAAGCCGTTTCGTTTATTCGTAGAAATAGACAGTTAGATCCCCAATAGGAGCACCAGATACAGTCTTCTCTTCGGCTGTCCTCCTTAGGAATCGTCAAGAAATTCTATTCCCCAGAGATGAATTATTCTCGGTGAAACTTCTCTTGAATTTCTTCAAACCTCCGAACTGTTCAAACCCTCTTTAAAAGTTAAAAGTTGCTGGATAGTAAACCTCGCACGTTTACCAGTGGTTTTATCTTTAAAAGAGTTTTCTTGAACTTTTCTTTGGTTTGGGACCCACGGGCTTCTTAAAAGCATCGGCCTCCTCTTGGGCATCGTACAAGGACCCTCGGGCTTCCTAAAAGCAACCCCGCCTCCTCTTGGGCTTAGTACAAGGACGCTACGGCTTCTTAGAAGTATTCACAGCCTCCTCTTAGGCTTCGTATAATGATCTCTTCCTTCGGGAATGATAGCCTCCTCTTGGGATTAGTACAAGGACCCGTCGGCTTCTTAAAAGTGTCACGCCTCCATTGAGACTTCGCATAACTTGTCCCGACGACCTCCTAGAGGTATAGGAACAGAACCTAGTCATCTTAATAGAGCAGTCCTTTCATAGAGTCTACTACTGTTTCTCAAAACATAGTACAATAGATGAAACTCTAGACTTGGACAGTCTAATCTCCTTGAGTCTCAAAGATATTCTCAAGTGACCCCTTCACTAAATAGGAAGGAAACCCGCAGACTCGGACAGTCTCGATACCTTTCGGATTTCCCGCTTCCTTAAAGTACAAGAATAACCTGAACCCTTGGAATTAAACCCATGAGTACAGTGTTGCTCATATAAGAACTGATTTTCTCATCAGTACACTGGACCTGTCACTTAACTGAGACAGCAGATAGCCTCCTCTTAGGCTTTGTATAATGATCCTTCTCCAGCAGAAGTTAGCAGAATACAAGCTCTCTCCTTATCCTCAGGCAGAGCCAATATGGTCATAATCTTGGACCTTAACTAAGAAACCCTCTTTAAAAGTTAAAAGTCGCTGGATAATAAACCTCGCACGTTTACCAGTGGTTTTTATCTTTAAAAGAGTTATCTCTCCTAATGGAAAGGAGATGATAAATCCCCAGCAAAGTTGCTAGAAGACCATACAAGCAAAACACTCTGGTCCCCACAGAGTCAGCCTCCTCTTGGGCTTTATACAATGATTCTCCCCAGCGGAGCAAACCCTTTTAGCCTCTCTCTCGGGCTTTGTACGAGACACATATCAGCCTCCTCTTGGGCTTTATACAATGATTCTCCCCAGCGGAGATAACTCTTTCAGCCTCCATCTCGGGCTTCATACGAGATACCCAAAAGATTCCCCAGCGGAATCAAACGTTTAGCCTCTCTCTCGGGCTTTGTACGAGACACACAAAAGACTCCCTCGTTGAGTCAAACAAATAATCGCCTTCATCTCGGGCTTTATACGAGATACCGAAAGACTCCATCGTCGGGTCAAAAACCTTTTAGCCTCTCTCTCGGGCTTTGTACGAGACACCTTTCTAGCCTCCTCTTAGGCTTTGTATAACGACTTTCCTCAGCAAAGATAACCTCCTCTTAGGCTTTATATAAGAAATCCCCGGTTGAGTCCAATCAACCTTTTAGCATCAAAGTTGTGCCTCGTTCACAGTACACAACTCTCTTCATCTAATCGCTGTAAGCGGCAAGCCTCTGGATCATCTATATCCATGCCACTGTCCATCTTTTAGCATGAGAAATTCCTAAGGAAAGATAGCATTGCTCTACACTAAGTTAAAGTCTTCTCCTTCAGGTCAAAACTACCCTATAAAGGAAATTATGGCATTGTTAGGATCCACGTATCCCGGTTAAAGTAATCCTCCCTTTATAAACTAGTCACCCAACAGTTGTGACAGACAAACCCTCCTTTAGAGATGACAAATTCTCTCTAAAGTCGAGATCTTTCAGCTTCACGTCTTGGGCTTTGAACAAGACACAAACAGACTTTCAGCTTCATATCTTGGGCTTTGAACAAGATACAAATAAACTCTTCAGCTTCACGTCTTGGGCTTTGAACAAGACACAAACTATCCCTTCAGCTTCACATCTTGGGCTTTGAACAAGATATAAACAACCTTTACGCTTCACGTCTTGGGCCTTGAACAAGACACCAAAAACCCCAATTTCCTCCCATAGAATAGGAGGAACTACGAACGCTCTGATTTCCCTGTTTCGGTAAACGGGAATACGTAGGCATAAGATCAAAAGAAAAGATCTTAGCGAGCGCAATCCACAAAAAACCCAAATCCCATATCAAAAGCAGTAATTCAAATCATCAGTCCTAACATCCTAAATCTTCGTTCCTCAAACCTTGTGCCCTAGATGACTAGATCAAAATGACCGTATTGGCGAAATACGAATAACTAGTACAAACTCCCCGAATCTTTTGGAGCATCCGTAACCGAACAGACCGCTGTTCAAACTCAGTATGCAAGCAGGGTTAATTGGAGACATCTATTTCCCTTCCTTATTCAGCTCACAATAGGATAAAAAATGATTCGACCTGTAGTTTTTCAAGAGCGATTGTGCTTCGCAACCACATCCAAAAATCACTCGCTACATTTGGCAACGGCGATCGCGCCGAGGTTTTTGAAAATACAGTGGGACTTATACAATGAATGAGGCCCATGGAGTGGTGTATTTACAAAGGGGATGGGTCTTACACTCTAATAGTGGCCCATGAGTGTTTGAAAAATGATTGATGGTGTGGAATCAATCAAACCCTAATTTCATCATTTTACAAGTAAATTCTTAAAGAAAATCAATAAAAAATGATAAAATACCAAATAAGCTTGAATAAACAACTTGTGATTTTTGGTTAACGTATGAAAAATGAGGTTTTAATCACAAGATGAATTAAAACTCATTTGGTTTTGATTTTCAAGATGAATATTCACTTTTAAAATGTTGAAAAATAATTAAAAATGAATATATTCACAAAAATACTAATTATATTAAATACATAATATAAACTTATTTTTTTTTTGTGGAATAGAATATTTCAATATTTTTGTGACTTTTTGCAAAAAGAACAAAAAAATAATAATTAAAATTGAGAGAGTTATTAATTTTCCAAATCATTAAAAATAATAAGAAAAACAATAAAAAAGTGAAAAATAACAAAAAAGAGGATCTGGGGCGAGGGGGATTCGAACCCCAGACCTCTTGTGTATAGGGTGCGCGCCTTACCACTGGGGTGTGATACATCTGTTGATTGAAACACAACCACAAATATATAAGGCTTGCCTTGTTTTTGGCCTGGCCCAAGGCAAGGCAAGGCAAGATTTTGGTTGAAAACATGAAGGCCACAAATTTCTGACTTCTCCATGGATTTAGACAAAATTTAGGTCTATCCTGCCTAGAATTTCACAAGGAATCCAATGGTGGTGGTGTTTTTTTCAAATCATGTCCCCATTTTAAAACCCGATAGTGGTTTTGAAATAGGCCTAAAATTGCATTTTCTTTGCTACCTCATGATACAAGCAAGAATTACATGGTATATTGGTGCAAACACAACACATATAACATGTATAAGAGATGCATGATCAGTGGACATCAAAGTACATCACGATTGAAAGATTTCAAGTTGTGATGCTTACCTCTTTCTGGAGCTTTTGTGGAATCTGCCAAGTGCTTTGTTCCAGAAATGTTTTGATGCTTTTAACACTCTTAAATGATCCCTTGGAAGCTTTTAGGATGGTTGGAATCAGCTGGAAACCTGAGGAGTGGAAACTGGCCCTTTCTTGCAAAAGGGGCAAAAGTGGCCAAAATAGCAACTCTCTTAAATGGTGTTCCAGATGTGTGGAACCATTTGGGACAGTTCAAAGATGATATTTGGAGTGTGTTTGAGGTTTTATCTGGTTTGGAAAGTGACTGATTCAAGACATGACTTGAAAAATGCACAAAAAGGCCTATTTTGAGGTTTTGAGAGGTGACTTGGTGATTTTGGTGTTACATGTCACTTGTGAGAGTTTGGACAGCTTAGATATGACATATTGGATGTTTTTGGATCATGAGCTATGGTGGAATTGCTCACTAACTCAAAAGCTTAGAGTTACCTTGCTAAAGAAGGCATTTTTTCCTAGAGAAAGAGATTTTGAGGAAAGCAAGTGTTGTAGTGCTTTGGTGTACTTAAACTGAGCACAAATGAGCTCTATTTATAGTAGAGCAAGTTTGTTTTAGCTGCAATAGTTAATGGCAATTGCAGCATAGGTTTGGAAAATGTTGAGCAATGAGAATCCAAGTCTCCTCTAGCCATTGACTAGAGGTTAGGGTACATTCTGTTGGTTCCCTTGGTCTTGGATCAGTCTTGACTGAATTCAGTTGCAAATGTGTCAGTCCATGCCACGTTGGTGCATCCATTAAATGCTCCAATCCAAAATTGGAGTCTTGTCCCTCTTTTAGGGATTTATAGGTTTGGCGTGCTACTTTTGGTTCCAAAGACTTGGGAGGCTTGGGATCAGAGTTGGTTCCTTCTTGGTCCCCCTAGCCACTTTGTTCCATAACTTAGAAAAATTCTAAGTTTTTATGGTTACCCCTTTTACAACTTATCCCACTTTCTTTGATTTTTCTTGATGAATGATGATCCAAATCACACATTAACATCATTTTAGGGTTAAAGAACTATATTTGTGAAAATCTCAAAAAGTCAAAGTTGACTTTTGTGCACAGTTGAATTTTTGTCAAATGAATTCCAAACTGTGCGATCCTCTATGAAATCAAGTCCTTGACCTAAATCCAACTTGATGGACATGTTCCATGGGTGTTATAGGGTGTATTGAATCATGTCCCAAGGTTTGGGAGCATGTCTTGGTCAAAAGTCAAAGGCACAATTGACTTTTCCCGCGAAACCCTAACTGTGGTTCAGATGAAATTGAAACTTATTGGTCAAGCTTCTTAGATCAATCCATTGTTGCAAATGGATCAATGTAGTATGTTTGAGACCCTCAAATCCTCTCTTGAGGTCTTGGCTCATGTTTTGTCCCAAAAGTCAACTTAGGGGTGAATTAGGTCAAGAAACCCTAATTCTTGATTTTTGATGAATGCATCCCCTGAGGCAAAATTGACCTGATGATTGGGTTCATGATGTCCCTTGGAACATCTTAGGTTATTATTTGAAGCATTGGCTCATGCCCAGAGGAAAATTTCCATCTGGAGGCCCTGGTCGACCAAAACCCTAATTTGGTGACACTGGCGATCCTGATGCTTAATCCACCTGGAATGCTGCAACATTGTGCCTGATTCCTGATGTGGGAGTCCTCTTGATCCATTTATGGATGTTTGAGAGGTTTAGACAAGTTGAAGATCATGTCATTTCTTGATTGATCCTTTGTCTAAGAGCTCTGAGAGGGCTTGAAACCCTAAATTTGATTGTAGTGGATGCTCACCCATCTTTGGGGAGACTACTGAGGTATAATGGTCCATCCATATTGTGATGATGATTTGTACAATGATGGGAATCTTGGTGGTCAAATTTTGGGGTATGACAGATGCCCCTATTTAATCTTCTTGGACCCGAAGGTGCGAATGTCGAAGGTATTCGGGCATTCGGGGTGCAAGAGGATTAATTATCGGAATACACGAAATTTTGAAGGTGGTTATGAATGGCAACTTGCGCATCCATCTTCTTTTGCTAAGCAATGATGCTTATAAAAGGTAAAGTACCAGAATCCGTACCTGAGCTCCCCTCGAAGAGGACGCGGGATCCACTAGCTTAGATTTCCTTTTACAGTACTTTGTAATCTACTGTATTTCCATTTCTGCAATCTTTGAATTCAATAAAACGGGGTTACCCCACTGTTTGATATTTGCAATCTAATTGTCGAAGTTTACTTTGAATAAACAAAAAAATGTACAATTAATATAATCATTGCATTCATCATTCTCAAGTAACGCATTCTTCTTCCCTACGAATCTTACGTTTGTGTCTCGATTCTAGAGTCAAACTGTCTCATTCGTACAATACTCGGGCCAATCGTCAGAAAAAGATGGATAATCTTGAGGACGAGAACAGAGAGTTGAGAGAAGAAATCGGCGCTCTAAAAGAAGAGATGAGAAAGCTTCACAGTGACATGCAAGCTCTGGCAGAAGCTCAGATGCAACAACAAAGGAATGTAATCTCAGAGATCGCATCAATGCCCATAGTGGAGAAGTATGATCCTAGGTACAGAATGCCGAAAGATCGTCCTTGAGGCATGCCTGTTAACTTTATCCCTGAAGGATACGTTCCACCGATCACTGAAGATCTGGGGACTACGGCAGAAACCGCTGGGGTTGAAGGTTACAAAATTCGGAAAAGCGAAGATGCCCGGGGCATGACAATAACTCCTGAAGGTTACAAACTTCAGGAAACGCCAAGATTCACTGCCGTAGTAACGGTACCACCACCCGTGGTGCACACTGTCCCGGAAGGACAGGTTCCACATATACCTTCTATTGAAAACACAAGTGTTGACGATAGAATGAAGGAATTCCAGTAGCAGTTCTTGGAGATGCAGAAAGAACTGCAAGCCCTTCGTGGTCAGGATCTATTTGGAAAGGACGCCGCAGACCTTTGTTTGGTCCCTAATTTGAAAGTCCCGCACAAATTCCAGGTGCCCGATTTTGAAAAGTACAAGGGTAACTCTTGTCCTCAGAGCCATTTAGTGATGTACGCTCGACGAATGTTAGCTCAGACAAAAAACCAGGAGCTACTGATTCACTATTTTCATGATAGTTTAACCCGTGCCGCATTAAAATGGTACATGGGTTTAAACCGTGCTAATATCACCACTTTCAGAGATCTTGGCGCTGCCTTCGTCCAACAATACAAGTATAATCTGGACATGCCACCAGACGGAGATCAACTCAGATCAATGTCACAAAAGGATAAGGAAACCTTTAAGGAGTACGCTCAGAGATGGCTTGAAATTGCTGCCCAGATTTGTCAACCTCTTGAGGAAAAAGAGATGACAAAGATCTTCTTAAAAACCTTAAGCTCATTTTACTACGACAGAATCGTTTCCAGTGCGCCCAGTGACTTCACCGAAATGGTGGGCATGGGAGTTCGTCTTGAGGAAGCCGTCCGAGAAAGACGTTTAGTAAAAGACGCTGGATCATCGAGCAGTACAAAAAGATACGGTAGTGCTCTCCCTAAGAAAAAAGAGCAAGATATTGGGAATATCTCTCTTGGAAAGCAAAGGCAACGATATCAACCAGTAGCAGCCATGAATCCTACTATCAACCCTGCGCCTGTTTCTATGTATCAACCTCAGGTTGCTCGAGCCAACCTAATCAACAGCAATATCAGCAAAGGACACAACAGTCTCTTCAGCAGACTCATCCTCCATATAACAACAATCGTACTACACGACCTCCAGGGTTTGATCCTATAACAGTGTCGTACGCATAATTGTTTCCACTTTTACTGGTCAAGGGGCATGTCCAAACCAGGTCTCCTCTTACAATACCGGAAAATCCGCAATTTTGGTTCAAAGCGGATCAGACTTGCCCTTACCATTAAGGAGGACCAGGGAATAACATAGAAAACTGCCTCAGTTTCAAATCCGACGTGCAAAAGCTTGTTAGGAGGGGGTCTTATCTTTCAAAGATACGAATCCTAATGTTCTCACGAACCCGCTACCTCAACATGAGAAGGCTGTAGTTAATTTGATAGAGGGAGAGGCTAACAACAACTATCAAATTCACGATGTACTCTTATTGAGGGTCAATTTGGTCAAGATGCATAGTAGACAGAGGGGGTATGGCCATGTGCCACCTCATAATTATCACCAGTGTGATATCTGCTCTGAAAATAATCAAGGATGTTCTGTAGTGCAATCAGCTCTACAGGAACAATTGGATCTCGGATGGATCTAGGAGCACCGAGTTCGTGGGGTCAACATGGTCCATACGAATTCCAACATCATTCAGAACCACGACATCCGTGCAATGAATGTCAACTTAGTGACAATGCACACAAGGCAAGGCCAGTATCATAATCTGCTGCGACACGATTATAATTCCTGTCCGATCTGCTCGGTAAATAAACAGGGATGCTCTTTTGTACAAGAGGCCCTTGAGCGTCAGATGGATCTTGGGTGGATCCAGGATTACCATGATAGAAACCCCTATCAGATCAACGTCGTTCAAATCTTTGATATTTGGTTGATGAATACCAGCTTGGTGGAGTTACACACCAAGCAAGTCCAACTCGGTTTTCTCACTTCGCATGATTATCTGAGTTGTAAAGTATGTCGTGAGAGTAACCAAGGGTGCGCTCTCGTTCAAAGAACTTTGCAACACTTGTTGAACCACTGGTGGCTTCCAATCTATATGGATGAAGACACGCAGCAAATCAGCGTGGTTAACGGGAATCCTACTCGGCATCAAAGTCAGGACGTTCGATCCATGGAAACAGACTTAGTAAGGTTACACTGCATTCAAAGCAGACGTGGCCAGGTGCCACCGTATAACTACGAATGCTGTAGGGCCTGCTCGGAAAATAATCAAGGATGCTACCTCATGCGGGCAGCCCTTCAGAGTTAGTTGGACCGAAAAGGAATTCAACAATATTCAGTTTCAGGGTCCATCAACTGGACGCCAGACTATTTTACTGATCAGATTAAGGATGTTATTGTGATCTATGGTCATCAAAGGATCAAGGATGTTTGTGCCATCATCCCTCTACTTGACGAATCAAAGGTTCTTAACCAGGAATTGATTGAGGTTACCTACGATGGTCAAAAAAATCAAAAGGCTCCTGTAGTTATCTATCTTCCAGGACCAGTTCCGTATGAATCAACTAAGGCTATCCCTTACAAATACGGTGCAACAACAGTTGAGAATGGAAAGGAAATTCCATTACCCTCCGTCGTAAATATCGCAGACATCAATCGAGTAACACGGAGCAGCCGAATCTTCAACAAAGGAGTTGGAGAACCTAACAAAGAAAAGGAACTTCAGACAGAAGTTCCCAATCGACCAGTCGGTCAATCCAGTGATCCCGACCTTTCAAAGAATGATGATGAGATGCTGAAGCTCATCCAAAGGAGTGAATACAACATTGTTGATCAACTTTTACAAACTCCTTCAAAGATCTCAGTGTTGTCGCTTCTACTCAGTTCCGAAGCCCACAGAGAGGCTCCACAGAAAGTCTTAGAGAAGGCCTTTGTGGAACAGGATGTGTCAATACGACAATTCGACAACATCGTCTCTAACATCACTTCCTGCAACAACTTGGGGTTTAGTGATGAGAAATTGCCGGAAGAGGGCCCAAGTCACAACATGGCGCTCAATATTACAATCAACTGCCAGCACGATGCCTTAGCCAGCGTACTAGTAGATACCAGATCGGCTCTCAACATCATGCCGAAGTCCACTCTGATGCAACTATCATTCAAAGGATCTCCGATGAGAGGCAGTGATGTCACCATCAAAGCATTTAACGCATCCAGGAAAACAGTTATCAGCGAAGTCGATCTTCCCATAAAAATCGGTCCTCACACTTTCCTAGTCACTTTCTAGGTCATGGACATCCGAGCAACATACAGTTGCTTATTAGGAAGACCTTGGATACACCAGGCTGGGGCAGTCACGTCGACGCTTCACCAGAAGCTGAAGTTCATCAAGAATGACCAACTCGTCACGGTCTGTGGAGAGCGAGCCCTGATCGTGAGTAACCTTTCATTATCCACTTGTGTAGAACACAAGGAGGTTGTTGGAACTCAGTTCAAGGCACTTTCGATGGGCAATGAGAACCAAACAGAAAGAGGAACGCCGATTTCCTCGTACAAAGATGCTCTCCAAGTAATCGAGAGTAACAGCGCAAAAGGACGGGGACAGCTTGTCATTCCTACTGGTAATAAAACAAAGGTCTTGGTTTTTCTGCATCCTGTACCCAGACTGCTTCTAACAATGAGAGGCTTCATCCCATTCAGGATTTCTTCCACAATGGAGGTTTCCTTCACCCAGTGTCCCAAGAAGTACATACCATCAACGAGGGAGACTCCCCCGACATGGAGGAAAAATGGGAGTCATATCTTAACAAGGACAGTTATATGTCTCAAGAAGAGGTGCCTATGCCATTTTGCTATCCCGCACAAAATCCGAGATTTATACCAAGGTCAGACGTCGAAATGATACATGGAGATTGTGATCCGGAAAGATGTCGTGCTCCGCCAAATTCATTGGAGAAGGACACTCCGATGAAGTACAACTTTGACCACGACTATTATGGCCCAATGGATCGTCTGCCTATGTGGCAGCCATACCCAGGAGACTCAGGGCAAGAGAGTCAGCCCAACGATGCATATCAGCTGAGCATCATTGAAAAGAATACCTGCGTCACCACCGAATTATGGGATCATTACTCAGGGCATTCAGAAAATATCCAGCACGACGATGAATTCGCAAAGTTTGCAGGACTAGAATTCATTAACTATGCTTTTCTCGAGGTCAACGTCATCGAAAGGGATGACTTCTCCAGTTCCAAAGAAGTGTGGGACACCTTGGGACAACCGAGTGGAAAATACGACTTTATGGTCAAATACACCGCTCCGGAAAGCTCTCGCATCAGGCTCGAAGACATCCAGCCAACTGGATGGGGAGATTTGCCTAAGAGCACAAATACTATGCAAATTACAACTGAAGATTCCTCCTACGACAACTTTGCCTGGGAGACAGATTCCAATGACCCTGCTCCGCTAGAAATTAGCATTATTTCTGAAGACAAATCAAGGAAGATACCAGACTTTGTGATTCACCGAGGAGTTCGCCTCCAATGGGTTGCTGTCGATGTTCCGAAGATCGTTCATAAGTCAAAGTAATTGTCGTCTTTATCTTAACCTTTCACCCTGCCCAGGTGAAATGGATGTTTTGATAGGGCTCACTTTCTATAAATATACCTCTTCGCTTCGACCAAAGTGATTGAGTTTTGTTTTATAGGGTTTTAGTTTCAAGAATCGACAAAATCATTAATAAATAAACATCATTCTGTAATTTCCACAATATTTGTTGTTTTCTCTTTTCTTTTTTCAGAAAATGGTAATCCTAAAAAACAATTTGAATAATAAAAACAAGCAGTAAAAAAAAATACACTGCACATACTCTTTCATTCTCTCTATCTCTTCTAAACACAAATCATCACGTCATGCAGATTACTTGTTTTAAACCCCATTGAAACATACGATCCGACGCCTTCTCCCAACTTTGAATTCCCAGTATTTGAGGCTGAAGAAGAAGATGATGAAGAAATTCTAGAGGAGATCTCCCGATTACTCAGACAAGAGGAAAGGTCCATTAAACCTTACAAGGAGCCATTGGAAACAGTCAACTTGGGCTCAGAGGAAGAGAGAAAAGAAGTCAAGATCGGGGCGCTACTCAGTCCAGTTGTCAAAGAAAGTTTGACGAAGCTTCTCAAAGAGTTTCCGATGTATTCGCTTGGTCCTATCAGGATATGCCAGGGTTGGATACCAGCATCGTGGAACATCATCTACCGTTAAGGTCAGAATGTCCGCCATTAAAACAGAGGTTGAGAAGATCTCATCCAGACATGGCCATCAAAATCAAAGAGGAAGTACAGAAATAGATTGACGCGGGTTTCCTCGCTACAACAGAATATCCTTAATGGTTAGCCAACATAGTGCCAGTTCCAAAAAAGGACGGAAAGGTCAGAATGTGTGTAGACTACAGGGATCTGAACAAGGTCAGTCCAAAGGATAACTCTCCCTTACCGCACATTGACATGCTGGTTGACAGTACAACAAAGTTCAAAGTCTTCTCCTTCATGGATGGATTCTCGAGCTATAATCAAATAAAAATGGCGCCGAAAGACATGGAGAAAACTTCATTCATCACCCCATGGGGTACTTTTTTGTTACAAGGTAATGTCGTTCGGGCTGAAGAACGCCGGGGCAACCTATCAACGGGCCATGACTACTCTGTTTCATGACATAATACACAAGGAAATCGAGGTATATGTCGATGATATGATTGCCAAATCAAGAATAGAGGAGGAGCATGTGACCCACCTGTCAAAACTATTTGAGCGTCTGAGAAAGTACAAACTCTGCTTGAATCCCAACAAGTGCACATTCGGTGTCCGTTCAGGGAAACTGCTAGGGTTCATAGTCAGCCAGAAAGGAATTGAGGTTGATCCTGACAAGGTCAAGGCCATTCAAGAAATGCCTTCTCCAAAGACTGAAAAACAAGTCAGGGGATTCCTGGGACGTTTGAATTACGTTTCCAGATTCATATTCCTCATGACCGCGACATGTGCTCCAATCTTCAAATTACTAAAAAAGAATCAGAATTACGTTTGGACAGATGACTGCCAAACCGCCTTCGACAGTATCAAGGAGTATTTGTTGAACCCACTGATTCTATCACCTCAAGTGGAAGGAAGACCACTGATCATCTACTTAACAGTCTTGGAAGACTCCATGGGTTATGTACTTGGCCAACAAGACGAAACCAATAGGAAAGAGTCTGCCATCTACTATTTGAGCAAGAAATTCACCGATTGTGAAACTCGGTACACTATGCTTGAGAAAACTTGTTGTGCTTTGGCTGGGCAGCCAAACGTCTGCGCCAGTACATGATTCGTCATACTACTTGGTTAATCTCCGAAATGGATCCAATCAAGTATGTCTTTGAAAAGCCGGCTCTCACGGGTAGGATTGCCCGTTGGTAGATGTTGTTATCAGAATATGACATCAAGTACCACGCTCAGAAAGCCGTCAAAGGGAGTGTTTTAGCCGATCATTTGGCTCATCAACCGATTGATGATCAGTGATCAGTCGGATTTGACTTCCCAGACGAAGATGTCATATATCTAAAAATGAAAAACTGCGATGAACCGCTACCCAGTGAAAGGCCAGAACCAGGTTCCCAATGGGGACTAATCTTTGACGGAGCTGTCAAACATTATGGAAACAGAATTGGGCAATCATCATAACACCTCAGGGTACCCATATTCCTTTCACTGCCAGACTGACATTCAAGTGTACAAACAACGAGGCCGAATACGAAGCTTGTATCATGGGTCTCGAAGAAGCGATAGACTTATGGATCAAAAACTTGGACGTTTATGGCGACTCAGCCTTGGTTATCAATCAGATCAAAGGAGATTGGAACACATACCAATCAGGATTGATTGCTTACAAAGACTACGTGAGAAGGTTGTTACCATTCTTCAACCGAGTCAAGTTTCATCATATCCCTCGTGAGGAGAATCATATGGCTGATGCATTAGCCACTCTCTCTTCCATGATTAGAGTAGGTCAATGGAATGTCATACCTAAGATCGACATAATGCGCCTAGAAAGGCCCGCTTACATCTTCGCGATCGAAGCAGTCATAGACGACATACCTTGGTATCACGATATCAAATGCTTTCTACAGAAACAAGAGTACCCACTTGGGGGCATCCAGAATAGACAGAAAAACCCTCAGAAGGCTAGCAGGAAGCTTCTTTCTGAGCGGTGATACACTCTATAAGAGAAACTCTGACATGGTCTTGCTCCGATGCGTAGACAGACCCGAAGCAAACATGCTGATAAAAGACATTCATGAAGGATCCTTTGGCACTCATGCCAATGGACACACAATGGCGAGAAAAATTCTAAGAGCGGGGTACTACTGGTTGACCATGGAATGCGACTGCTACAAGTACATAAGGACGTGTCACAAGTGTCAGATATACGCTGAAAAAATCCATGTACCGCCAACGCATCTCAAAGTCCTTTCTTCCCCGTGGCCTTTTTCCATATGGGGAATCGACATGATTGGCGTGATTGAGCCCAAGTCTTCGAACGAACATCGGTTCATCCTGGTGGCCATTAATTACTTCACCAAGTGGGTCGAAGCAGCGTCATACGCCAATGTAACCCGACAAGTGGTGGTCCAATTTATCAAAAATAATATCATCTGCCGTTATGGTGTTCCGAGACAGATCATTACTGATATTGGATCCAACTTAAACAACAAGATGATGAAAGAGTTGTGCGCTGAGTTCAAGATCGAACACCATAACTCATCTCCCTACCGACCCAAGATGAATGGAGCGGTAGAAGCGGCTAACAAGAACATCAAGAAGATCGTTCAAAAGATGGTTATAACCTACAAAGACTGGCACGAGATGCTACCCTTTGCTCTTCACGGCTATCGCACATATGTCCGCACTTCAACAGGGGCAACCCCTTTCTCTCTAGTATATGGCATGGAAGCAGTGTTCCCCGTAGAAGTAGAGATCCCATCAATCCGGGTATTGATGGAAGCTAAGCTAATAGAGGCTGAATGGTGTCAAAGTCGACACGATGAACTGAATCTGATCAATGAAAAATGAATAATGGCACTATGCCACTGTCAGTTGTATCAACAGAGAATGAAGAAGGAGTTTGACAAAAAGTCTGACCTCGCGTTTTCCGGAAAGGAGACCTTGTGCTAAAAAAGATACAATCATTTTTCACTGATTCTCGGGGCAAGTAGACTCCGAATTACGATGGCCCCTATATGGTCAAGAAAGCCTTCTCAGGCGGCGCCTTGAGAGTCGCAACCATGGATGGAGAGGAGTTTACCTACCCAATGAATATTGACGTAGTCAAGAAATACTTCGCCTAAATAAAAAAAACATCTCGGTGGATTGAAAACCTGAAAGGGAGATCCAGGCAAAAATTAGAGACATAAGCAAAAAAATCATCCCGGTGGATTGGAAATCTCGAAGTACAATCCAGGCAAAAGTTAGGGATTAATGGCAAGTAAGTACATCCGACGAGGTTAAATCCCCAGCAGTAATGCCATCTATCAGGAAAACTCCAGTCAAGGTCATCTTCGACAGAAGCTCAGGATGTCCAGAATTCGAATTTGGTAGAAGGATAACGGTCGTTATGTTTCAATGTAGCCCTTTTCCCTTAAAATTACCATTTTCTAACTTTGTATATACTCTATGGAATTACGCGTTTGGCTGATTTCCATCCTATCAATAAAATTGAGCCCTAGTGCTTTTGTTTGCAATTCTTATTTGTTTTAGCTTTACAGAACGACATTTTAATATGATTAACGTTTCTTGAAATAAAACAAAAATGAATTTACTTGTAAAACTTTTTCTGCTTTTAAAATAAAGATGGTAATTTATTTTGACTGTTGAACATCGAAAGAACATCGATTACTTCTCCCGAAGTAATCGAACCTCAAAGTACAGAATCAAAGTACTCCTTCTAAACCAGTGCACCTGAATGAAGGATCAACTATGTCAGAGTCCATGTTTCATCTGACATCCCCGGCAGAGTTCTCACCTCCTAAGCCAGACCAACATAGCTCCCAACAGGGACTACCTCTCCTAAGTAAGGCGGAATTGCTACTCTTGGACCAGCGATACCTCTTTGTTCCCTGCAGTGGCCGAGTATCCAGTCGTGTCCATCTATTAGTCTGTATGTCGCATCAGTTTTGTCAGCATTAACATACACACATCATGCATTATTATTTTACATGTATATTCATATCACTATCACTCTGGCCGGTCTATTCCCCCCGGTGGTGAAGTCCTCTCAATCGAGTTGTCAGTTCTTTCCTTGTCAGGAAACGTCGTGTCTGAAAAACCTCTCCTCCAGTTTATGTCTGGATTAAAGACGGTTCTTTGACGACTTTGATAACTTGAACCTCTGAAGAGCCAGAGAACCTTCGACCAACGTCACTCTTCGCCTTTGAACATGATGTCTTCACTTTCCCGGATTAAGGAAAATCCCCAGAGGAAGCACCTCAAAATTGGATCACATCATATGGCATTTCTCCGAGAAGATCCCGAGAAAAGTATGATGTAATATCCCCAAGCAGAAAACAGTCTTTCAAGAGACTCATTTCTCCCCAGTAGAGTCAACAAATGGTGTCTCCAACAGAGAAGTTTGTGTACTTCTACAGCTCAGACGGATGGGTTCCCCCAGTAAGTCTGACATCCAAACTTTTCCCATCAAATTGCATCTCCCCAGGAAAGTTCGGCGAGAAGTTTGAGGAAAACCGCTACAAACAGCCTCCCTTGTCAAGAAAGTTTATTGGAAAAAGAAACTAAGACCAGTTCCTTGGTAGGAAACCAGGATCGAGGGGAAGTTTATTTCAGAAACTGAGACCAGTTCCTTGGTAGGAAACTAGGATCGAAGGGAAGTTTACATCAGAAACTTAGACCAGTTCCTTTGTAGGAAACCAGGATCGAGGGGAAGTTTATTTCAGAAACTTAGACCAGTTCCTTGGTAGGAAACCAGGATCGAGGGGATGTTTATTTCAGAAACTAAGACCAGTTCTTTAGTAGGAAACCAGGATCGAGGGGAAGTTTCTACCTTTTCTAAGCATCATTGCTTAGCAAAAGAATATGGATGCGCAAGCTGCCATTCATGACCACCATCAAAATTTCAGGTATTCCGATATTTAATCCTCTTGCACCCCGAATGCTCGAATACCTTCGCCATTCACACCTTCGGGTCCAAGAAGATTTAATAGGGGCATCTGTCATACCCCAAATTTTGACCACTAAGATTTCCCATCATTGTGCAAATCATCATCACAATATGGGTGAACCATGATACCCCAGTAGTATCCCCAAAGATGGGTGAGCATTCACTACAATCAAAATTAGGGTTTCCAGCCCTCTCAGAGCTCTTAGACAAAGGTTCAATCAAGGAATGACATGATCTTCAACTTGTCTAAGCCTCTCAAACATCCACAAAGGATCAAGAGGACTCCCACTTCAAGAATCAAGCACAATGTTGTAGCATTCCAGGTGGTTCAAGCCTCAAATTGCCAGTGTCACCATATTAGGGTTTTGGTCGACCAGGGCCTCCAGATGGAAATTTTCATTTGGACATGAGCCAATGCTTCAAAGCATAACCTAATATGCTCCAAGGTACATCATGAACCCAATCATCAAGTCAGTTTAACCTCAGCGGATGCATTCATCAAAAATCAGGAATTAGGGTTTCTTGACCTAATTCACCCCTAAGTTGACTTTTGGAACAAAACATGAGCCAAGACCTCAAGATAGGATTTGAGGGTCTCTAATACACTACATTGATCCATTTGCAACAATGGATTAATCCAAGAAGCTTGATTCCCAAGTTTCAAGTTCATCAGAAGGGAAAAGTCAACTGTGCCTTTGACTTTTGACCCAGGCATGCTCCCAAACCTTGGGACATGATTCAATACACCTTATAACCTCCATGGAACATATCCATCAAGTTTGATTTAGGTCAAGGACTTGATTTCACAAAGGATCGCACAGTTTGGAATTCATCTGACAAAAAACCAACTGTTCATAAAAGTCAAACTTTGACTTTTTGAGATTTTTCACAATTATGGTTCTTTGACCCTAAAATGATGTTAATGTGTGATTGGGATCATCATTCATCAAGAAAGATTAAAGAAAGTGGGATAACTTGTAAAAGGGGTAACCATACAAAACTTAGAATTTTTCTAAGTTATGGAACAAAGTGGCCAGGGCAACAACTTTGGAGGATCATATCTCTTAAACCACAAGGCCATTTTTCCCCATCCAAAGCTGGATTTCTAGCTCTCATGGCCCTCTACAAAAGCTTCAAACACAACTCATTCCAAGTCGTCTTGGATTTTAAGTTATGGAATGATCAAAATCACAAAAAGTGAAACTGTCACTTTTTTCCAACACTTAGTGAAAATTTCACTAAGTCAGAATCTGCCTTCACTTTTTTCCAAATGTAAGGGCATTTTTCACTTGGATCCAAAAATTATCAAAACCAACTATGATCAAACAGTTGTTGTATCATATGAGGGCTTTCCAAAATGGCCAAGAACTCCATCAAATTCCACTTGGGCCATGAGATATGACAATGGCAATATGCCTTGCTGAAAACTGTCAAATGACAAACAACTTTATCCATCTGAATACCTCAGTAAGGGACCAAGGAGGGACAAACACTGATCCCAAGCCTCCCAAGTCTTTGGAACCAAAAATAGCATGCCAAACCTAGAAATCCCTAAAAGAGGGACAAGACTCCAATTTTGGATTGGAGCATTTAATGGATGCACCAAGGTGGCATGGACTGACACATTTCCAACTGAATTTAGTCAAGACTGATCCAAGACCAAGGGAACCAGCAGCCTGTGCCTTAACCTTTAGTCAATGGCTAGAGGAGACTTAGATTCCCATTGATCAACATAGGCCAAAGCTAGGTTGCAGTTGCCGTTCACTATTGCATCTAAAACAAACTTGATCTACTATAAATAGAGCTCATTTGTGCTCAGTTTAAGTACACCAAAGCACTACAACACTTGCTTTCCTCAAAATCTCTTTCTCTAGGCAAAAATGCCTTCTTTAGCAAGGTAACTCTGAGTTTTTGAGTTAGAGAGCAATTCCACCACAGCTCATGATCCAAACACATCTAATATGTCATATCTAAGCTGTCCAAACTCTCACAAGTGACCTGTAACACCAAAATCACCAAGTCACCTCTCAAAACCTCAAAATAGGCCTTTTTGTGCATTTTTCAAGCCATGTCTTGAATTAGTCACTGTCCAAACCAGATAAAACCTCAAACACACTCCAAATATCATCCTTGAACTGTACCAAATGGTTCCACGCATCTGGAACACCATTTGAGAGAGTTGCTATTTTGGCCACTTTTGCCCCTTTTGCAAGAAAGGGCCAGTTTCCACTCCTGAGGTTTCCAGCTGATTCCAACCATCCTAAAAGCTTCCAAGGGATCATTTGAGAGTGTTCAAAACATCAAAACATTTCTGGAGCAAAGCACTTGGCAGATTGCACAAAAGCTCCAAAAAGAGGTAAGCATCACAACTTGAATTCTTTGAATCATACTGTACTTCGATGTCCACTGATCATGCATCTCTTATACATGTTATATGTGTTGTGTTTGCACCAATTTATCATGTAATTCTTTCCTGTATCATGAGGTCACACAGAAAATGCAATTATAGGCCTATTACAAAACCACTATCGGGTTTTTCAATAGGAGTTTGATCTGAAAAAAACACCACCACCATTGGATTCCTTGTCAAATTCTAGGCAGGATAGACCTAAAATTTGTCTCAATCCATGGAGAAATGAGAAAGTTATGGCCTTCACGTTTCTGACCAAAGTCTTGCCTTACCTTGCCTTGGGCCAGGCCAAACACAAGGCAAGCCTTGTATATTTGTGGTTGTGTTTCAATACACGGATGTATCACCACCCCAGTGGTAGAGGGCGCGCACTGCACACAAGAGGTATGGGGTTCGAATCCCCCTCGCCCCAGATCCTCTTTTTATCACTTTTTTCATATTTTTATTATTTTTCATATTATTTTTAATGATTTGGAAAATTAATAACTCTCTCAATTTTAATTATTTTTTATTGGTTCTTTTTGCAAAAAGTCACAAAAATATTGAAATATTTTATTCCACATAAAAATTAAGTTTATATTATTTATTTAATATAATTAGTATTTTTGTGCATAAATTCATTTTTAATTGTTTTTCAACATTTTAAAAGTGAATGTTCATATTGAAAATCAAAACCAAATGAGTGTTAATTCATCTTGTGATTAAAACCTCATTTTTCAAACCTTAACCAAAAATAACAAGTTGTTTATTCAAGGTTATTTGGTATTTTATCATTTTTTATTGATTTTCTTTAAAGAATTTACTTTTAAAATGATGAAATTAGGGTTTTGATTGATACCACCTTCAACAAATCATTTTCAAACACTCATGGGCCTCTATTAGAGTGTAAGACCCAATCCTATTTTTGTAACCAAAATAGTTTGGCCTCAGTCATTGTATAAGACCCACGGTGTTTTTTTCAAAAAATCTCGGCGCGATCGCTAGTTTAAATTAAAACCACATTGGGCATCTCCTTGAGTTGTAAGCCCCATCCTTTTTCTTAAAATCACTTTGGGCCTCTAATAGAGTGTAAGACCCAACGCTTTTCATAGAAAACCTTTTGGGCCTCTAATAGAGTGTAAGACCCAACCCTTTTCATAGAAAACCTTTTGGGCCTCAGTGTATTGTATAAGTCCCGATACCGTCAAAAAGCTCGGCGCGATCGTCGCCTTTTTAACAAAAACCTTTGGGCCTCTCCTTGAGCTGTAAGCCCCACCACTTGTATAAAAGTAACCACTTTGAGCCTCTAATAGAGTGTAAGACCCAATCCCCTTTTAACCAAAACCATTTGCGGGCCTCAGATATTGTATAAGTCCCTCTGCGTTAAAAGTAAAAAAACTCGGTACAGTCGCCAGTTCAAAAATTAAACCCTCCGGGCCTACCCTCGAGTAGTAAGACCCTTTTATTTAGAACCATCAAGGCCTATAATAGAGTGTAAGACCTATCCCTTTGTACAGAAAACTTTTTGGGCCTCAGTCACTTGTATAAGTCCCTGCACAAATTCAAAACAACAGTGCAAACACTGATAAAACCTTGGGCCTCTCCTTGAGCTGCAAAGCCCCAAATTTCTTTTCAAAGCACTTTCTCCTTTGATTTTGAAATATACTGTTGTTTTCAATTTCTCTTTGTTGAACAACTAACGAAACAGCATGGAAGCTCTACAACCGAGTAAGTGTTTATTCGCTTTCATTTACCGCTTTCATATATATATATAACTGTATTGTGGGGCTGCTTCACTGTATGTCTTATTTAACATCCTTTATATACTTGTCAAATATCCACTGTGTAATACTAGTATAGTTATTTAGAGTTTTCCCCGGCAACTACATCTAGCACTAGGTAAAGCCCTGTTGGTCACTCTTAAATACAAACAAAACTAGATCCCACATAGGATTACCAGATACAGTCTTCCCTCCTCTTGGGGTTAACCAATATGGAGACGTGAAAGGCACCATTCTCGGTGAACCCTTTCTCAGACTGTCACCCTTAGAAATTGTCAAAGAAACTCTAACTCCCCAGAGATGATCTTTTCTCCGTGAATGGCATCTCTTGAGTTTCTTCCAAATTCTCGAACTTTCCTGGCTTGATCTATTCTCGGTGAATGGCATGTCTTGAACTTCAAGGGGTTTGGGGACCCACAAGCTTCTTAAAAGCATCCCCGCCTCCTCTTGGGCATTATACAAGGACACTCCAACTTCTTAGAAGTTTTCACAGCCTCCTCTTAGGCTTTGTATAATGATTCTTCCTCAGCGAAGTTGCCTCCTCTTGGGCTTCGTACAAATTGTCCCTTTGGCTTCTTAAAAGTTTTTCTTCCTTCTCTTGGGCTTTGTACAAATTGTCCTGACGGCCTCTTAAAAGTATAGGAATAGAAACTAGCCATCTTAATAGAGCAGTCTTTCAAAGGAGTCTAGACCTTCATCCCTTAACATACCAGCCTTCTCTCAGGCATCATACAACGAGCATTCGCTATCTGAGAATCGATTTCTCAAAACACCGATAGACTTGAACAGTCTCAATACCCTTGGGATTTCCCATTTCCTTAAAGAACATGAAATAACCCGGATCCTCTGATTCATACCAAGGCACAACCTCGCCTATAATATTTCTCTTCATAAGAACTGATTTTCTCTTTTATCCAACACACTGAGCCTGTCACTCACCTGAAACAGTCACCAGCACCATCAGCCTCCTCTTGGGCTTTGTACAAATGATTCCTCCCCAGCGGAGCTAACCATTTCAGACTCTCTTGTTGAGTCGACCCCTTTTAGCCTCAATCTCGGGCTTCGTACGAGATATAATACACTCTCTCGTTGAGTATAAAAGACTCTCTTGTTGAGTCAAGCACCCTTTAGCATCCGTCTTGGGCTTTGTACAAGACACATAAAATCACTCTCTTGTTGAGTATAAAAAGACACTCTTGTTGAGTCAAATCACCTTCCAGCCTATATCTCGGGCTTCGTACGAGATATAAAACACTCTCTTGTTGAGTATAAAAAGACTCTCTTGTTGAGTCAACCTTTTTTAGCCTCCTCTTAGGCTTTGTATAATGATACCCCCAAAAGAGTCAGTCTCTTTTTAGCCTCAATCTTGGGCTTTATACAAGACAGAAAAGCACTCTCTTGTTGAGTCAGTCACTTGTTAGTACTCTCTTGCTGAGTCAACCCTTCCAGCCTCTATCTTGGGCTTCGTACGAGACAAATAATAAACACCCTCTTGTTGGGTCAATAGCCTCCTCTTAGGCTTTATATAAAGAAAACACCGGTTGAGTCAATCAACCTTTTAGCATCAAAGTTGTGCCTTGCTCACAACATACAAACATCAACAGCTCCTCTTTAGAGATGACAAACTCTCTCTCAGTCAGGACCCTTTAGCTTCATATCTTGGGCTTTGAACAAAATACAAATAGACCCTTCAGCTTCACATCTTGGGCTTCGAACAAGATACAAAACCCCTTTAGCTTAACGTCTTGGGCTTTGAACAAGACACCAAAAACAACCTCTTTCCTCCCATAGAATAGGAGGAACTACGATCGCTCTGATTTCCCTGTGTCGGGAATACGTAGGCATAAGATTGCAAAATCTTAGCGAGCATACTAATCAAAAACCCAAAATCCCATACCACCATACATCAATCAAAAAGCGTCAGCCCTAACATCCTACCAATAGCCTAAACACTGTTCTTTTTAAAATAACCTAAGAGAGACCCACAATCTTTATAGCATCTATAAACCAATAGTCATCTATTTAAACTCAGTTTGCAAGTAGGGTTAATTGGAGACATCTATTTCCCTTCCTTCATCAGCTTTAATAGGATAAAAAATGAATCAAACTATAGTACCCCAAAGCGATAGTGCTTCACAACCACACAAAAATTCGCGCTACAATCTGCATGGGAAGAAGACTCCAATGACCCTACTCCGCCAGAAATCAGTGTCATTTCTGAAGACAAACCAAGAAGGAAAGTACCAGACTTTGTGATTCACAAAGAAGTTCGTCGCCATTGGGTTGCAGTCGATGTCCCAAAAGTCCTTCATAAGTCGAAGTAATGACCATCTTTGTTTTAACCTTTCACTTTGCCCGGGTGAAATGGATGTTTTATAGGGCTTACTTTTCTGTAAATGTCCCTCTTCTCTTCGCCCAAAGCGACAGAGTTTTGTTTTATAGGGTTGTGTGTCAAGAATCTACAAATCATGAATAAATAATGTCATTCTGAATTCCTGCATTTATTGCTGTTTTCACTTTTAGTTTTTTTTTTCTTCAGAAAATGGTAATTCTAAAACAACAACCCCAAAATAAAAACAAACGTTTTCAAAAAACACACTACACACACTCTTGCATTCTCTCTGTCTTTTCTAAAAAAAAGAATCACCATGTCATGCACATTGCTTGTTTTAAACCCCATTGAAACATACGATCCAATGCCTTCTCCCAACTTTGAATTCCCAATATTTGAAGCTGAAGAAGAAGAGGACGAAGAAATTCCAGAAGAGATCTCCCGATTACTCAAACAAGAGGAAAGGTCTATTTAGCCTCACAAAGAGCCGTTAGAAACGGTCAATTTGGGTTCAGAAGAAGAAAAGAAAGAAGTTAAGATTGGAGCACTGCTAAGTTAAATTGTCAGAGAAAACTTGATAAAACTACACAAAGAGTTTCCGGATGTATTTGCTTGGTCCTACCAGGACATGACAGGGTTGGATACTAGCATCGTGGAACCTCACTTAATATTGAAACTAGAATGTGCTCCAGTATAACAAAGACTAAGAAGGATTTATCCAGATATGGCCATCAAAATTAAGGAGGAAGTGCTGAAGCAAATCGACGCATATTTCCTCTCCACCTCAGAATATCCTCAATGGTTAGCCAACATAGTGCCAGTTTCGAAAAAGGACGGAAAAGTCAGAATGTTTGTAGACTACAGGGATCTGAACAAAGCGAGTCCAATGGATGACTTCCCCTACCACACATTGACATGCTGGTAGACAGCATAGCAAAATTCAAAGTACTCTCGGGCTATAATCAGATCAAAATGACGCCGGAAGATATGGAGAAAACTTCATTCTTCACCCCATGGGGCACCTTTCATTACAATTTAATGTCGTTCGGTCTAAAGAATGTCGGGGCAACCTATCAAAGGGCCATGGAAACTCTATTTCACGACATGATGCACAAAGAGAATGAAGTGTATGTCGATGACATGATTGCCAAATCTAAAACAGAAGAAGAGCATGTGAAACACCTGTCGAAGTTATTCGAGCGTCTAAGAAAATAAAAACTCCGCTTGAATCCCAATAAGTGCACATTCGGTGTTCCTTCAGAAAAACTCTTGGGATTTATCGTCATCCAGAAAGGAATTGAGGTTGATCCTGACAAGGTTAAGGTCATTCAAGAAATGCCTTCACCGAAGACTGAAAAATAGGTCAGAGGACTTTTGGGACGTCTCAATTACATCTCAAGATTCATATCCCTCATGACCGCGACATGCGCGCCGATCTTCAAACTTCTTAGAAAGAACCAAAGTTGTGTATGGACAGAAGACTGCCAAAAGGCTTTTGACAGCATCAAAGAATATTTGCTAAATCCACCGATTCTGTCTCCTCCAGTGGAAGGAAGACCACTGATCATCTACCTAACAGTCTTGGAAGACTCAATGGGTTGTGTGCTTGGCCAACAAGACAAGACGAAAAGAAAAGAACCTGCCATTTATTACTTAAGCAAGAAATTCACAGACTGTGAAACTCGATACACTATGATCGAGAAAACTTGTTGTACTCTGGCTTGGGTAGAGAAACGTCTTCGTCAGTACATGATTTGTCACACTACTTGGTTAATCTCCGAAATGGATCTGATCAAGTACGTCTTTGAAAAGCCTGCTCTCACAGGAAGGACTGCCCGTTGGCAGATGTTGTTATCAGAATACGACATCAAGTACCATGCTTATAAAGCCGTCAAAGGAAGTATTTTAGCCGATTATTTGGATCATCAACCAATTGATAATTAGGAATCAGTCAGATTTGACTTCCCAGACGAAGATGTCATGTACTTGAAAATGAAAGATTACGATGAGCCGCTACCCAAGGAAGGGCCAGAACCAAGTTCCTAATGGGGACTAATATTTCACGGAGCCGTTAACACTTATGGAAATGAAATTGGGGCAATCATTGTAACACCTCAGGGTACCCATAATCCTTTCACTTCCAGATTAACATTCAAATGCACAAACAATGAGGCCGAATATGAAGCTTGTATCATGGGTCTCGAAGAAGCAATTGACTTAAGGATAAAGAACTTGGATGTGTATGGAGACTCAACCCTGGTTATCAATCAGATCAAAGGAGAGTGGAACACATATCAATTAGGATTGATTCCTTACAAAGACTACGCAAGAAGGTTGTTACCATTCTTCAACAGAATTGAGTTTCATCAAATCCCTCGTGAAGAGAGCCACATGGCTGATACGTTGGCTACTCTATCCTCCATGATTAGTGTGAGTCAATGGAACGACGTACCTAAGATTGACATAATGTGCCTTGAAAGGCCCGCTTACATCTTCACAATTGAAGTAGTCATAGATGATAAACCATGGTATCATGATATCAAGTACTTCCTTCAAAGACAAGAGTACCCGCCCAGGCATTAAGAAAAGATAGGAAGACTCTCAGAAGACTGGCTGGAAACTTCTTTCTAAACGGTGATAAACTCTATAAGAGAAACTTCTACATGGTTTTGCTCAGATGCGTGGACAAACAATAAGCAAACATGTTAATGAAAGAGATTCATAAAGGCTCCTTTGGCACTCATACCAATGGACATACAATGGCAAGGAAAATTCTGAGAGCAGGATATTATTGGCTGACAATGGAATCTGATTGCTACAAATACATGAGGAGGTGTCCTAAGTGTCAGATATACGCTGAAAAAATCCATGTACCGCCAATGCATCTCAAAGTACTTTCTTTTCCATGACCTTTTTCTATATGGGGAATCGACATGATTGGTATGATTGAAACCAAGGACTCGAGCGGACATCGGTTCATCCCGGTAGCCATTGATTACTTCACCAAATGGGTCGAAGTAGTGTAATACACAAATGTAACCCGACAAGTGGTGGTCCTATTTATCAAGAACAATCTCATCTGTCGTTATGGTGTTCCAAGCTAAATCATTACAGATAATGGATCGAACCTAAACAATAAGATGATGAAAGAGTTGTGTGCTGAGTTTAAGATCGAACACCATAACTCATCTCCCTACCGACCCAAAATGAACGGAGCGGTAGAAGCGGCTAACAAGAATATCAAGAAGATCATTCAGAAGATGGTCGTAACCTACAAATATTGACATGAGATGCTACCATTTGCTCTTCACGGTTATCGCACATTTGTCCGCACTTCAACAGAGGCAACCCCTTTCTCTCTAGTATATGGCATGGAAGCAGTGCTCCCCATAGAAGTAGAGATCCCATCAATAAGAGTATTAATGGTGTCAAAACCGACACGATGAACTGAACCTAATCTAAGAAAGGAGAATAACGGCTTTATGCGATGGTCAATTGCATCAGCAAAGAATGAAAAGGGTGTTTGACAAAAAGGTCCGACCCCGTGTCTTCAGAGAAGGAGACCTTGTGCTCAAAAAGATACAATCAATTCTCACTGATTCCAGGGGAAAATGGACTCCGAATTACGATGGCCCTTATGTTGTTAAGAAGGCCTTCTCAGGCGGTGTCTTGAGACTCGCAACCATGGATGGAGAGGAGTTTACCTACCCCACGAATGTTAATGTGGTCAAGATATACTTCGCCTAAATAAAAAAATGTCTCGATGGATTGAAAACCCGAAAGGGCGGTCCAGGCAAAAATTAGAGACATAAGCAAAAATCATCCCGATGGATTGAAAACCCGAAAGAGAAATCTAGGCAAAAGTTAGGGATTCATGGCAAGTAACTACGTCTGACAAGATTAGATCCCCAGCGGTAATGTCATCTGTCAGGAAAACTTCAGTCAAGGTCACCTTCGACAGAAGCTCAGAATGTCCAGAATTCAAAGTTGGTGGGAGGATAACGGTCATTATGTTTCAATGTAGCCCCTTTTTCTTTAAATTACCATATTCTAAACTTTGTAATGTTCCATGGAATCACGCATTAAGCTGATTGTCATTCTATTAATAAAATTTGAGCCTGTGTGCCTTTTGTTTCAATTCTTATTTATTCTGCTTTACAAAATGATATTTTAATATGATCAACAATTCTTGAAACAAAAACGAATTTACTTTTTTGAAACAAGAAGTCCAAGTTTTACTTTTTAAAACAAAGATGATAATTTCCTTTTGATTAATGAGCACAGAAAAAAAAGGAATATCGACTTCTTCTCTGGTAGTGATCTAACTTCGAAGTGCAGAATTAAAGTACTCCCTGAATAGAGGATCAACTACTTCAGAAAAAATGATCCATCTATCATCCCCGACGGAGTTCTTACCTCTGAAAACAAATTGATGGGTTTTCTCCCCAGTAGGGTCCACCTCTGAAAAACAAGAACAAATTTATATGCTTAGCAGGTTTGTACGTCTAGAAATCAGAACGGATGCAGGAACCCCTATTCCCAAGTGAACGTACAGAATCTCCAATGATACCCCCGTCTCCGAGAGTGGCCGAGTATCCAGTTGTGTTCATCACCAGTCTATATGTCGTGTCTGCTTTGTCAGCCTAAACCTATATACATCATACATAATTGATTCACATTTGTATTCATACTGTATTAATATCACTCTGGTCATTTTCATCCCCAAGTGATAAGCATCCTCTCTCCGATAGAGTCGTCAATTTTCCTTTCAACGCCAGATAGGACAAGATCCCGGTCTAAGTTCTTTCCTCGTCAGGAAGATGTACCGTCTAAACAATCTCTCCCCAGTGTATCCCTGGATTGGAGTATGTCCTTAACCACTTTGATAACTTGTTCCTATGAAAGGCAAGAAGTCATTTGGACATACACGTTTTGGAACATCACTCTTCACCATTGAAGATGAAATTTTGCTTTGCCGGATTAAAGAAAATCCCCAGAGAAAGCCTCTCAACGGAAGACTCTTGGCAATACGGCAGTTTCTCTCCAAAAAGTTTGTTGTCAATGAAGTCATTAGCACCTCAAAATTGGATTACATCACATGGCATTTCTCTGAAAAAGGCCTAAAAAAAGTATGATGTAATATCACCAAGCAACGAGCAATCTCTTAAGAGACTTGTTTTCCCCAGTAGGTCAAAATATGGCATCTCTCCCAGAGAAGTTTGCACACCTCTGTAGTTCAGACAAATGGGTTTCCCCAGCAAGTCTGACATCAAATCTTTTTCCATCAAATGGCGTCTACCCAGTAAAACTCAGCGGGAATTTTGATGAAGACGGCTACAATGGATAACATTCCTTGTCAATAAAAGAACTCTACAAGAAGAAACTGAGACCAGTTCCATGGCTGAAGACCATGATCGAGTGGAAGTTTATTTCAAATGAAACTGAGACTAGTTCCATGGCAAAGGACCAGGATCGAGGGGAAGTTTATCAAAAAACTGAGACCAGTTCCGCGGCTAAAGACAAAGATCGAGGGGAAGTTTATTTCAAAAGAAACTGAGACCAGCTCCATGGTAAAGGACCAGGATCGAGGCTAAGTTTATCAAAAAACTAAGACTAGTTCCGCGGCTAAAGACCATGATCGAGGGGAAGTTTACCCTTTTTTTCCTAAGTAGTACTACTTAGAAAAAGAAGATGGACAAGAAAATCAGCTGCCATTCACAACCATAATCAAAATTTTGGGTATTCCAATATTTAATCCTCTTCTACCTTGAATGTCTGAATGTCTTCGTCATTCACACCTTCAGGTCCAAGAAGATTAAATAGGGGCATCTTTCATACCCCAAATTTTGACCACAATATTTCCCATCATTGTGCAAATCATCACCACAATATGGATGTACCTTCATGCCTCCTCAATCCTCTCAAAGATTGTTGAGCATTCACTACAAACAAAAATTAGGGTTTTGAGCCCTCTCTGAGTACTCAGACAAAGGATCAATCAAGAATGGACATGATCCTCAACTTTTAAAGTCTCTCAAACATCTATAAAGGATCAAGAGGTCTACATATATCAAGAATTAAGCACAAAAGTGCAACATTCCAAGTGGATAAAGCCTTAAGATCATCTATGTCACCAAATTAGGGTTTTGGTCGACCAAGGCCTCCAGAGAGAAATGTTTCTCTGAACATGAGCCAATGCTTCAAAAAATGATCCAAGGAGCTCAAAGGGACCTCATAGACCCAATCACAAGTTCAAAATAGCCTTAGGGGATGCATTCATAAAAAATCAGGAATTAGGGTTTCTTGACCTAATTCACCCCTAAGTTAACTTTTGAAGCAAGACATGAGCCAATACCTCATGAAGTGTTTTTAAGACCTCCAATGCATCATATTAATCCATTTACAAGATTATATTAATTCAAAGAACTAGGTTCATGAGCAATACAAGGTTTCAAATTCATCTGGACCAATTAGGGTTTTCTGATGAAAATTTAATTGTACCTTTGACTTTTGACCAAGACATGGTCCCAAACCTTGGGACATGATGCAAGACACAATAAAACACCTATGGAATCCATCCATTAGGTTTGAATTAGGTCAAGGACTTGATTTCATAGAGGATCACACATTTTGAAATTCATCTGACAAAAAGTCAATTGTTCCTGAAAACCAAGTTTGACTTTTTGAATTTCTTGATAATCATGGCTTCCCTACATCAAAAACAATGTTAATTCATGGTTTGGATCATCATCCATCAAGAAAAATTAATAAAAGTGAGGTTAATTGCAAAAGGGACAACCTTAATAAACTTAAAATTTTCTATGTTATGGAAAAAAAAGTGATTTGGTACCAACTTTGCAAGGTCATAACTTCCAAACCACAAAGCCTTTTTCTTCCATGCAAAGCTCAAATGAAAGCTCTCATTACATACTTCAAGACTGTCAACTACATCAGATTCTAAATCTTCATGGATTTTGAGTTATAGATTGATCAAAATCACAAAAACATGAAAATGGACACTTTTTCAACACTTAGTAAAATTTTGGACATAATCTGTATTGGATTTTCACCAACTTTGAGGCCATTTTTCATTATGATCCAAGATGATTCAAGACCATTGTTGGACATTAAAGTTGAAGTATGTCATTGGGGCTTTCCAAAAAATACAAGAGCCTTTCATGGTTCCACTTGAGCAAGGAGTTATAAGCCTCCAAAAATGGCATTTTTCACCCTGCCCACACAAAGGCATTGATACATAACTTGGTTCCCACGATTTCTTTAGCCAATTTTGGACACTTGCATCATTTCATTTCTGTCCAAAATCAACTTGAATGATAAAGAATCTGATCACAAGGCCACCAAGTCCAAAATCCAATCCTTTAGGCATGTGACATTCAAAGTTCAAATCCAAAAACTTCAAACTTGTCATGAGGCATTGAATGGATGCATAGAACTAGAATGTATCAGTCCACAACATTGCAAATGAGTCAAGATAAACTTAAGTATCAGAAGACCATAGGCCTGCAAGATTGACCCAAGTCAATGGCTAGAGGAGACTTCGGCTACATGACAAAGTTCAATGGATATTGGAGTGATCCAGCCTCCAATCACTATTGCTCCCAAAACAAAGTTACTCTACTATAAATATAGCCTCTTTCTGATCAATTCAAGTACACCAAATCATAGCAATACATGCTTTCCTCCAAATCACATTTCAAAAACCAGATTTTGCTTCTTCTTGAAGGAACTATCGAATTTTCAAATAAGGATCAATTCCATCAAAACCAGCCATGCCAACACCTCACATATATCATATATAAGTGATCCATAACTTCAAAACACATCTGGAACACCTGAATCACAAAGTCACCCCCATTTGCTCAAGTTTTTCGGCCTACTTACAGTTGAGGTGCCACAACAAGAACCAGGGGCATTCAATCCATTCCAAGCTTCCAAACACGTTGTATTAGGTCGATTGAAGTTGTCCAGGTCATCACATAACATCTGTAACACCTACAACTGAGTATTCGATTTCCTCTTGCAGAGGTAAGTCTGACACTCTCAAACTCTATGATCCATGCATCTTAAATGTGTTTTCAAGTTACAAACATGTTTTTGCACTTATGTAGAGTGATTTCCCTCAATCAATTGCTTTGTAGCTTTCGTGTATAGGATTTCATAGTGTTCTTTCATAAATTAGGGTTCTTGAGTTCATCTTCTGATTTCTCACTCCACACTTATAATAAATGCAATTAATTTATATCAATGGACTCATTGTTCAAAAATACACAACTTTCGTGTTTACAAAAGTCAAAAATATTACGTATTGAGAGAGATATGTGAGGTTTTGCATATTGGCTATGGCGGGTACATGCGAGGAAGAAGAAGATGGTCTTAGCACCATTTTCAAATTTTTGAATTTTTGAATATTTGATATTTTTATTAAATGATTTCAAAAATTATTTTCTCTTTCATTTTTAATCATTTTTTATTGGTTCTTTTTTTAAAAAGTCACAAAAATGTTAAAATATTTTATTCTACAAAAAATTCAAATTTATATGATTTATTTAATATAGTTGGAATTTTTGTGAATAATTTCATTTTTTTTGTTTTTTAACATTTTTAAATGAAATTTCCATCTTGAATTTTCAAATTTAATTGAATTTCAAACTTTCATGTGATTAAGCATGATTTTTCAAAATAATTTTCAAAGTTGACAATTTGATTTTGAATATATTTGATATTTTATACCATTTTTTATTTAATTTCCTTTGAAAATTATATTTTTGAATTCAAAATTAGGGTTTTCTCTAAATTTTGATTTTTCAAACTTCACATAAACACTTGTTGGCGTGTAATAGAGTGTAAGACTCATCCCTTGTCACTCATAAATAATTTTCGGGCTTCACTCACTGAATAAGTCCCACCGTGTTTTCCAAAATCGTGTCGCGATCGTCGCCTTTTAGACAAAAACAACCTGGGCCTCCCTTTGGTTGTAAGTCCCATCTTTATTTTTTCTATAAACTTTTGTGCCTTTAATAGAGTGTAAGATCCATCCCTTTGTAAATAAACAATTTTGGGCCTCAGTCATTGAATAAGTCCCGATACGGTTTTCAAAATAAACGGTGCGATCGTTGTATTTCATTTGGGCATATCCTTAAGCTATAAGCCTCATATCTTGTATAAAAATAAACTCTTGGGCCTCTATTAGAGTGTAAGACCCATTCCTTCTTGTACAGAAATAATTTTGGGCCTCATTCATTGTATAAGTCCCTCTGTGGTTTTCAAAATCACGGCGCGATCGCCGCCTTTTCAAATAAGTCATCTGGGCCTCTTTTGGAAGTTATAAGCCCCAAACATTTCTTTTAAACAAACTTGTTTTTAATTCAAAAATTTAAATTCAATGTTATTTCTTTCAAAAGTTTCTTCAATTTCTTAAAACCCTAAAAGAGGGAATACAGTTGTAGTAAATATAATAGATCACAATATGCTTGGGTTTCTTCTCAGAAGGTAAGTCCCCATATCTTTTTCAATGCTTATTTATATATATGTCAATATAATTGTCTGTATATACTTGTGCATATCTTGTTAGAGTCTCCCCAACTGTTAGGTCTATGTTTAGGTCAAACCAGAGGTTCCTTTACAACATAGTCAAAACTAGTTCCTCATAGGAAATTCCCTATACAGTCTTGCCTCCTCTTGGGCTTATACAATATGGAACAGAGAAAGGCATTATTCCCGATGAAACGTTTCTCAAGACTATCAAATTTAGAAATATATATGTACAAGAAATTCATTTTTCCATAGGGGATTAATTCCTGGTGAAACCTCTTTTGAATTTCTTCAAACCCTAGAACTGTTCAGCAAAGAAAGGACTTATTCCCGGTGAAACCTTTCTTGAACTTTTCTTTGGCTTGGACCTACGGGCTTCTTAAAAGCATCACCAGCCTCCTCTTGGACTTAGTACAAGGACTCACAGGCTTCTTAAAAGCATCCCCAACCTCCTCTTAGGCTTAGTACAGGGACCCTCAGGCTTCTTAGAAGTTCCTCAGCCTCCTATTGGGCTCAGTACAAGGACCCAAAGGCCTCCTACAGGTATAGGATAGAAATTAGTCATCTATACTAGTTCAATCCTTAGGAGATTACCACTTCTTGAGAAACTTGGACAGTCTCAGCCTCCTCTTGGGTTTCATTCAAGTTAGACTTGGAAAGTCTCCTATCATCTTGAATCTCACAAAGAAATCCTCAAGTTTCCTAAAAGCACAGGAAAAACCCTGATCATTTCATCAATATACTAATCTCCAGCAGAGTTAAAACCTCTATAGGTTTTCAAACTCAACTTTGAACCCATATGACCCCAACAAGGTTTAAACCTTCACCTTAAAAATCCCCAATCAGGGTCAATTAACCATCAACAAATCCCCACTGGAAACAAAACCTCATGTCATCTGATATCTCAACTCTTCCCTAATCCTCAACAAGAGTAAAACCTTTGGATTCCCCAATACCATTTTGAACGGCTCCAGGATTTCAATAATCCTCAGTAAAAGTTAGCCTCCGCTTAGGCTTCATATAAGAATTTCCCCCAGTGGAGTCAGTCAGCCTCAATCTTGGGCTTTGTACAAGACAGATAAAACCCTCCCCAGTGGAGTCAGTTTCTTTTAGCTTCAACCTTGGGCTTTGATCAAGGCACACAAAAAATCAACATTCCCTCAGATGAGACCATGAGTCCACTCTGCAGGAAGATATTTCCTCTATACATCACACATCAAAACAAAACAATCAAAACCTTTTTTCAGATAATTGTTGTAAGTGGCACACTTGTTGATTCAAAATCCAAGCTGGAGTCCCTCCTTTATCATGGCTAAAATCTCTCTCTCATCTAACAGATATAAGTGGCAACCTCTGGATTCCATAAATCCAATACAATGTCCCTCTCTTAGCATGAAAGATTCATAGGGAAAAAATGGCATTGCTCTACACTGAGTTAAAGTTTTCTTCCTTCATGATATCCACTCTTATAAAGGAAATTATGGCATTGTTGGATTCACATATCCCAGTTAAAGTAATTCCCCTTTATAACAATTATCAATCATTTGTGATGAATAGGTGAGATATCTCCCTTTAGAGATGACAAATTCTCTCTCAATCACCAATACAGCTTCAATCTCGGGCTTTAAACAAGACACAAACACACTTTTAGCTTCAATCTTGGGCTTTGAACAAGTTATAAATACTCTGATAGCTTCAATCTTGGGCTATAAATAAGACACCAAATTATCTTTCCTCCCATAGAATAGGAGAAACTACGATTACTGTGATTTCCTGAATTTCTTTACGTGAATATGTAGGCATAAGATTGCAAAATCTTAGCGAGCACACAAATCAAAACTTTAGGTCCACTACCTTCCGAAAAACAACGGAAAACCCGAAAACAACAAAAATATTCCCTCAATTCTCCCAAAAGAGAAACTTTACCAATCCACAGCAGATAAACACCAGAGAACATTTCAAATTAATGGAGAAACATGAAACAAAAGGCCTATGGATAACCATATATACACTGGGTGTTAATAGCTTCCCTTGGTATAACCTGATCCCGACCCCCAATCTCTTAGCATTTGTTAAAGAAAACATTTACGTGCAAGGTTAGTTTTAGATATTTTCCCTTTCCTTTCCAGCTTCATAGGATAAATAAGAAATTAGAAAGTAGCACCAAATTCCATCCCTCTGCAATAAGGTGGTCGCGTCACCGACAAAAATATCACACTACACTCATCCAAAAAAGCGAGTATAGCATTGTGGATCAATTATTACAAACTCCTTCTTGGATATCCGTGTTATCTCTCCTGCTCAGTTCAGAAGCTCACAGAGAAGCTCTACAGAAAGTCTTGGAACATTCCTTTGTAGAACAAAATGTGACAGTGGGTCAGTTCGACAACATTATTTCCAACATCACTTCCTGCAATAATTTGGGCTTCAGTGATGAAGAACTTCCGGAGGAAGGAAAAAATCACAATATGGCACTCAATATCAAGTCAATTTCCAGGACGATGCTTTAGCCAGCGTACTGGTAGACACAGGTTCATCCTTGAATATAATGCCAAGATCATCTTTGTTACGGCTATCCTTTCAAGGCACTCCAATGAGAGGCAGGGAGATCATCGCCAAAGCTTTTGACAGATCCAGGAAAATGGTTATCGGTGAAGTCAACCTTCCCATAGCCATTAATCCCCACACTTTCCAAGTCACTTTCCAGGTCATGGACATCTGAGCAGCATACATTTGTTTATTAGGAATCCTTGGATACATGAAACAGGGGCAGTCACTTTGACACTTCACCAGAAGCTGAAGTTTGTCAAGAACGACAAATTGGTCACGGTATATGCGGAGAACAAGCTTTAATCGTGAGCAACTTATCATTATTCCCTCCAGTTAGAACTAGAAGAGACTGTTGGGACTCAATTTCAGGCACTTTGGGTGAGCAATGAGAATCAACCAGACAAAGGAACGTCAATTTCCTCGTACAAGGATGCTCTCTAAGTAATAGGAAATAATGATATAAAAGGATGGGGGCACGTTGCGATTCCTACTAATAACAAGACAAGAAAAGGTCTTGGTTTTTCTACAACATGTACCCAGGCTACAAAGAAGGATGAAAGTTTTTGCCCCATTCAGAATTTCTTCCGCAGTGGAGGTTTCCTCCACCCAATATCTCAAGAAGTCCACACTATCGAGGAGAATAGCCCTTCTGATACAGATAAAGATTGGAAATCTTATTTCAACGATGAAGGATATGTATCTCGGGAGGAAGCATATATGCCATTTTTCTCTATAAATCCTAGATATATACTAAGATCCGACGTCAGAATGATCTATGGAGATTGTGATCCCGAGGGATGTCGTGCTCCACCCAACTCCTTATAGGAAGATACTCTCATGAAGGATAACGTTGACTACAACTCATATGATCCTATGGACGATTTTCCCATTTCAAAGCCTTACATAGAAGACTCGGGGCAAAATAGTCGGTCAGATAATGTATACTTGCTGAACGACCTTGAAAAAATCCACATGTTCTCCCAGAGTCATGGGATCCTTACCCAGAACGTTCCGAAGACGTCCAACACCATGTTGATGAATTCGCACGGGTCGTAGGACAGAATTTATCAAATTTGCATTACTTGAGGTCAACGTCATTGAAGAAGATAACTCATCCATTCCCACAGAAACTTGGGACACCTTGGGGTAGCCAAACGGTAAGTATGATTTCCAAGTAAAATACACCGCTCCCGAAAGCTCTCACATCAGATACGAGGACATCCAGCCAACTGGATGGGGAGATCCTTTTGAAATGAAAAGTATTGTTGAAAAGACAACAGAAGAGTCCCGTTATGATAACTCTGCAAGGGAAGAAGACTCTAATGATCCGACTCCACCAGAAATCAATGTCATTTCAGAAGATACTTCGGGAAGAAGAATACCAGACTTTGTGATTCACAGAGGAGTTCGTCGCCATTGGGTCACCGTCGATGTTCTGAATATCGTTCATAAATCAAAGTAAATGTCTTGTCTTTGCTTTAAACATTTCACTCCACCCAGGTGAAAAGAATGTTTTATAGGGCTTGCTTTTCTGTAAATATCCCTTTTCTCTTCGCCCAGAGCGACAAAGTTTTGTTTTATAGGGTTGTGTTTAAAAAATTGACAAATCATGAATAAATAATGTCATTATGAATCCCTATATTTATTGTTGTTTTCACTTTTTGCTTTTTCAGAAAATTTTGACCACAAGATTTCCCATCATTGTGCCAATCCTCACCATAATATGGATATACATTCATACCTCATCAATCCTCTCAAAGATTGTTGAGTGTTCACTTTAGTCAAGGATTAGGGTTTCAAGCCCTCTCAGAGCTCTCAAGCAAAGGATCAATCAAATATTTACATGATCTTCAACTTGTCTAACCTCTCAAACATCAATTAAGGATCAAGAGGTTTCCCATATAACCAATCAAGCACAAGGATGCAACATTTCAAGATGATCAAGCCTCAAAATCATCTGTGTCACCAAATTGGGTTTTGGTCGACCAAAGCCTCCAGAGGAAACTTTTCATCTGGGCATGAGCCAATACTTCAAAACATGATTCAAGAAGCTCAAAAGGACATCATGGATCTACTCATAAGCTTAAAATAGCCTCAGGGGAAGCATTCATCGAAAATCAGGAATTAGGGTTTCTTGACCTAATTCACCCCTAAGTTGACTTTTCAGGCAAGACATGAGCCAAGACCTCAAGACATGATTTGAGGGCCTCAAATACACCATATTGATCCATTTCCAAGAGTGTATTGATCCAAGGAGCTTGATTCACAAGCAATACAAGGATTCAAATTCATCAAGATTAAATTAGGGTTTCCTGATGAAAAGTTAATTGTGCCTTTAAATTTTGAATAAAACATGATCTCAAACCTTGGGGCATAGTTCAAGACACTCTAAAACACCTATGGAATCCATCCATTAGGTTTAATTTAGCCCAAGGACTTGATTTCATCAAGGATCACAAAGTTTGAAATTCATCTAATAAAAAGTCAATTGTGCCTAAAACCAAGTTTAACTTTTGAGGTTTTTTGACAAACTTCGCTTCCTTGAGTCAAAAACAATGTTAACTTATGGTTTGGATCATCATCCAACAATAAAAATCAAGAAAAATGAGGTTACTTGAAAAAGGGGTAATCTTTTGAAACTTAAAATTTCTCTAAGTTATGGGAAAAAGGATGATTTTTCTCATCTTTGCAAGGTCATAACTCCCAAACCACACAACCATTTTCTCCCATCCAAAGCTCAAATGAAAGCTCTCATTACATACTACAAAAGTGTCACAATGCTCCATGAGCCAAAAAAGCTTGGATTTTGAGTTATAAAGTCATGAAGTTAGGGTTTCAAAACTTTTGAATTTGGACACTTAGTGAAAATTTTGGATAAAATCTGCCTTGTGTTTTTACCAACTTTGAGGCCATTTTCCATCATGATCCAAAATGAATCAAGACCAAAGTTAAACATCAAAGTTGAAGTATGATATATGGGATTTCTAAAAAGTACAAGAGCCTCCCATAATTCAACTTGAGCAAGAAGTTATGAGCTTCCCAAAATGGCATTTTCACCCTGCCTACACAACAGCATGGATGCATGGCTTGTGCCACGCGGTTTTATCATTCAAGTTTTGTCACTTGGCCAACTTTGTCATCTTCCAAAAACACAAAATTTCTGATGACTCACTTGTTGCTTGATCAAGGAGTCTCACTTAAGCATGTGCAAATTCATCATGACATGAACTTTGAAATTCAATTTTGGCAAGGTTACATTAATGCAATCCATTGAGGTGTCATAAACCAAGCCATACCAATCCAAACCAGTCAAGATTCAGTCCATGCTCTGAGCATTCAAACCTACAAGAGTTGAATTGAGTCAAGCTAGAGGAGACTTGGCACTTTGAAACATCCAAGTCAATGGCTACATGGCTAGACCTAGTGATCAGCCTCCAATCACTATTCCTTGCAAAACAAACTTGCTATACTATAAATAGAGGTCATTTGTAACTGGTTTGAAAACACCAAAACATCACCACACATGTTTTCTATCATCCCCCTCTTGTGAATCAAAGTTTCATTTTCAAAAGAAGTGAGAATCGTGTTTTGAGATAAAGAGTAATTCAGCTCAAACCAACCATCCTAACACCTCACATACATCATATATGAGTGATCGATAACCTCAGAACACATATGGAACACCAGAATCATCAAGTCACTATCCATTTACTCAAACTTTCTTCAAAGTTGCAGATAGGGTCGAGCCAAGTTATCTAGAGGTTTTCAATCAATTCTAATCATATGAACACTTCTGTAACATCTCCAACTGACGATTCGATTTCCTCTTGCAAGGTAAGCTTCCTCAAAACTGAACTCTAATATTCATGCATCATAAATGTGTTTTCAAGTTACCAACATGTTTCTGCACCTATATAGAGTGTTTCCCCTTAATTATTTGCTTTGTATCTGTCGTGTATGGAGTTTCATGATGATCTTGCAAAAATTAGGGTTCATCTATTCTTCACTTTATTTCTCACTCCACACTTAAAATAAATGCAATTAATTGGTACTATTGGAATCTTTGTTTAAAAACGAGCAACTTTCATGTTTACAAAAGTCAAAACCATCACATATTAAAGGAGATATGAGAGGTTTTGCAAATCTGGCCACGGAGGTTCGCGCGAGGAAGAAGAAGATGGCCTTGGCGCCATTCTTTGAATTTTCAAATATTTGAATTTTGTTATTTTATTAATTGATTTCAAAAATTAATTTCTCTCTCAATTTTAATCATTTTTCATTGGTTTTTTTTTTCAAAATTCAAAAATATGTTTAAATAATTAATTCCACAAAAAAATAAAAATAAAAATATTATTTATTTAATATATTTTTTAATTTTTGCAAAGAATTTCTTTTTAATTTTTTTTTTAACATTTAAAATAATTTCTTTCTCTTGATCTTTCAAGATCAATCAACTTTAAATCATCTTGTGGATTAAAACATCTATTTTCAAACATTTTCCAAAATTCACAACACATTTTTTGAATATATTTGATATTTTATATCATTTTTATTTAATTTTCTTTGAAAAAATTACATTTTTAATTAAAATTAGGTTTTTTCTTAATTTTAAATTTTCAATCTTCATTTGAAATCATTTTTGGGCCTCTAATAGAGTGTAAGACCCAACCCTTTTGTAAATAAATAATTTTGGGCCTCTGTGTCATACCCCAAATTTTGACCACAAGATTGCCCATCATTAAGCAAATCATCACCATAATATGGATGTACCATCATACCTCAGCAATCTCCTCAAGGATTGTTGAGCCTTCACTATAATCAAGAATTAGGGTTCTCAACCCTCTCAAAACACTTAGACAAAAGATTAATTAAGAAATGACATGATCTTCAACTTGTCTAAACCTCTCAAACATCCATGAAGTATCAAGAGGTCTCCCATATCAAGAATCAAGCACAAGAGTGCAACATCTCAAGCTGATCAAGCCTCAAGATCGACAGTGTCACCAAATTAGGTATTTGGTCGACCAAGGCCTCTAGATGAAAATATTTATCTGGGCATGATCTAATACTTCAAAACATGATCCAAAAAGCTCAAAGGGACCTCATGGATCCAATCATCAAGTCAAAACAACCTCAGGGGAAGCATTCATCAAAAATCAGGAATTAGGGTTTCTTGACCAAATTTACCCCTAAGTTGACTTTTGAAGCAAGACATGACCCAAGACCTCAAGACATGATTTGAGGGCCTCAGATACACCACATTGATCCATTTACAACCATGGATTGATCCAAGAAGCTTGATTCACAAGTTTCAATTTCATCTGGACCACAATTAGGGTTTTGAAGAAAAAGTCAATTGTCCCTTTGACTTTGGACCAAGACATGTTCCCAAACCTTGGGAGATGATTCAAGATACCTTAAAACACCTATGGAATCCATCCATTAGGTTTAAATGAGGTTAAGAACTTGATTTCATAGAGGATCACACAGTTTGGAATTCACCTGACAAAAAGTTAACTGTGCCCAAAATCAAGTTTGACTTTTTGGAATTTTTCACAAATATGGCTCCCCTAAGTCAAAAACAATGTTAATGTATGATTTTGATCATCATTCATCAAGAAAAATCAAGAAAAGTGAGGTTTCTTACAAAAGGGGCAACCATAGAAAACTTAAAATTTTCTAAGTTATGGAACAAAATGGATTTGGTACCAACTTTGCAAGGTCATAACTCCCAAACCCTAAGGGCTTTTTCTCCCATTCAAATCTCAAATAAAAGTTCACATGAAATACTCTAAAAGTGTCAACTACAAGAGATTACAAATCCTCATGGATTCTGAGTTATAGATTGATCAAAATCACAAAAAAAATGAAAATGACAACTTTTTCCAACACTTAGTGAAATTTTCAAGTCAGAAGCTGTCTTGAATTTTCACCAACTTTGAGGCCATTTTCATTAAGATCCAAGCTGTACCAGTCACCATTCACTATTGTAGCCAAAATAAACTTGCTCCATTATAAATAGACATCCTTTGTGGTCAGTTTAAGTACACCAAAGCACAACAACACTTGCTTTCCTCAAAATCTCTCTCATTATGTAGAAATGCCTTCTTTTGCAAGTCACCACTGAATTTTGAGTTAGAGAGCAATTTCACCATAACTCATGATCCAAACACTCTCAAAATATTATCCTTAAGTTGTTCCAACAAGTATCCCTCAATTATAACACCATTTGAGTGAGATACCATTTTGGTCACTTTTGCCAATTTTGCAAGAAGGAGCCAATTCTTGTTCCTGAGGTTTCCACATGGTTTTGATCATCCAAAAAGCTTCTAAGGGATCAATCAAGAGTGTTTAAAGCACTGGATTACTTCTAGCACAAGCAATTTGAAAGATAGCACAAGGAGCTTCAAGAAGTAAGTGCATGACAACTTGAACTCTTTAAATTATGCATTGCTTTGATGTCCATTGATCATAAGCATGTCATACATATCATACGTGTTGTGTTTGAACCAATTTACCATGCTATTATTGCTTGTATGATGTGATAGCATAAAACATGCAATCTTGGCCTATTTTTGAAACCACTATCGGGTTTTAAAATGTGGGAATCTTTCGAAAATTCTGAAAGTACCATTGGATTCCTCATGAAATTCTAGGCAGGATCCATCTAAATTTCATCCAATTCCATGGAGAATTGAGGAAGTTATGGCCTTCAGGCAAATCCACCAAAACTTGGTTTTTTGCCTTGGCCAAACCTAGAATTCAGGTCACCCTTATGTATTCATGAGGTGGTTTTGATACACGGATGTATCACCACCCCAGTGGTAGCGTGCATGTGTGTTTGGTTTGGAGGTCGTGGGTTCAACACCCACCCAGACCATTTTTGCTATCCCTCTTTTTTTGATAATTTTCATATTTTTTATGGTTTTTCTTAATTAATCTCAAAATTAATTTCTCTCAATTTTAATTACTTTTTATTGGTTCTTTTTTAGAAAATTCACAAAAATGTTAAAATATTTTATTCCACAAAAAAATTTGAATTTTATTATTATTTTAATATAGTTTGAATATTTTTAAATAATTTCTTTTTATTTGTTTTCAAACATTTTTAAAATGAGATTTCCACCATGATTATTCAAAACAAATTGAATTTCAAGTCTTCATGTCATTAAAAATGATTTTAAAATATATTTTTCGAAGCTTACCACTTGATTTTAAATATTTTTTATATTTTATATTTAATTTCCTCTTAAAATTATATATTTTTAATTAAAATTAGGATTTCTCTTAATTTTAATTTTTCAAGCTTCATTTCAACAATTTTTGGGCCTCTTAATAGAGTGTAAGTCCCATCCCTTTGTACATAAATAATTTGGGCCTCACTCATTGTATAAGTCCCGATACGATTTTAAAAATCTCGGCGCGATCGCCGTTTTCAAAATAATTTTCATCTGGGCTTCCCCTTTGGTTATAAGTCTCTTTTTCTCTTCTTAAAACACTTTTGGGCCTCTAATAGAGTATAAGACCCAACCCCGTATATACATATACAATTCTTGGGCCTCTGCTATAGTATAAGTCCCACAACGTCTGTCGGTATCGTAGCGCGATCACTATTTTCACAAAAATTACTTGGGCCTCTCCTTGAGTGGTAAGCCCCATTTTTCTTCTTTTTGGGCCTCTTGATAGAGTGTAAGTCCAATCCCTTTGTAAATAAACCAATTTTGGCCTCCGACATTGTATAAGTCCCTTTGTAATTTTCCAAACTTCCTTTTACAACAAACTTTCTTTTAATTCAAATTCAAATTCAAAGTTTTTATCCAAAATTTCTTCAATTTCTTGAATAACTAACCATACAGCTGTAATTACAATGCTGGAGCTTGCACACCTATAACTTCCCCTATCTCTTCTATACATACTTGTTTATATATATTAAACCAATGGTTACTCTTTTAACAAAGTCAAAACTAGTTCCCCATAGGAAATTCCAAATATAGTCTTGCCACCTCTTGGGCTTATACAGTATGGAACAGAGAAAGGCATTATTCCCGGTGAAACTTTTCTCAAGACTGTCACAACTTAGAAGAATGTGTATAAGAAATTAATTTCCCCATAGAGGATTAATTCCCGGTGAAACCTCTCTTGAATTTCTTCAAACCTTAGAACTGTTCTGCAAAGAAATGATTAATTCTTGGTGAAACCTTTCTTGAAATTTTCTTAGGCTTTGACCCACAGGCTTCCAAAAAGCATCCCTAGCCTCCTCTTGGGCTTAGTACAAGGACCCTCAGGATTCTTAGAAGTTCTCAGCCTCCTCTTGGGCTTACTACAAGGACCCAAAGACCTCCTACAGGTATAGGTCAGAACCTAGTCATTTTTTTCTAGTTCAATCCTCTGGAGAGTCAGAATTCCAAAACATCAAACCATTTTAGGGTTGTTTCTCATCCCTTAAACCCTAACCCTCCTCTTGGGCATCATACAAATATTATTCCCCAACTAAGAGACAATCTCTTCATACCAGTAGACTTGGAAAGTCTTTTCTCTTATTGGATCACACATAAACCCTCAAGTTTTCTAAAGGCATAGGAAAGATTTTAGTCATTTATACATGTCTAATCCCCAGGAGAGTCTAAATTCCTTAAAGTCTCCAAACTCACCTTGAAATTTCCTTAATCCCAAACAGAGTTCAAGAATCCCCAAACAGGGTTAGTATACCATTAACAAATCCCCAATAGTATCAGAACCTCATGGTATCTGATATTTCAACTCTTCTTCAATCCCCAGTAAGAGTTGATATACCTTTGGATTCCCCAATACACATTGGACTTGTCTCTGGATCTCAACAATCCTCAACAGAAGTTAGCCTCCTCTTTGGATTCATATAAGAATTTCCCCAGCCAGCCTCCTTTTAGGCTTTGTATAATGATTTTTCCTCAGCAAAGTCAGCCTCAATCTTGGGCTTTGTACAAGACAGACATCATACTCTCTAGCTGAGTCAATTTCTTTTAGCCTCAATCTTGGGCTTTGTACATGACAGATAAAACCTCTCCCCAGTTGAGTCAGTTTATTTTAGCCTCAATCTTGGGCTTTGTACAAGACAGATAAAAACTTCCCTGAAAGAGTCAATTATTTCTAGCCTCCTCTTAGGCTTTGTATAATGATCTCCTTTAGCAGAGTCAGCCTATTAGCTTCAACCTTGGGCTTTGATCAAGGCACACAAACACCCCCTCAGAGGAAATCAATAGTTCTCTCTGAAAGAAGATAGTTTACTGTATATCACATGTCAAAACAGAGAATCAAACAAACCTAATCCCAAATAATTGTTGTAAGTCGTACACATGTTGATTCAAAAATCCAAGTTATAGTCCATCTCTTATCCTGGTAAACTTTCTCTTCCATCTAATTGCTGTAAGTGGAAAGCCTCTGGATTATTTACATCCAAGCTAATCTCCCTCTCTTAGCATGACATACTCCTAAGGGAAAATGGCATTACTCTACACTGAGTTAAAGTTTCCTCCTTCAGGACATTTCCCTTATAAAGAAAATTATGCCATTGCTGGATTCCATACATTCTAGTTAAAGTAATTCCCCTTTATAACCAAGTACCCGACATCTTGTGATAAACAGGTGGAATATCTCCCTTTAGAGATGACAAATTCGCTCTCAGTCAAACCTTTTAGCTTAAATTTTGGGCTTTGAACAAGACACAAATACACCTTTAGCTTTAATCTTGGGATTTGAACAAGACACCAATACTCTGTCAGCTTCAATCTTGGGATTTGAACAAGACACCAAACATTTTCCTCCCATAGAATAGGAGGAACTACGATTTCTCTGATTTCCCAAATCTCTTTAGGGGAATACGTAAGCATAAGATTGTGAAATCTTAGCGAGCACACAAATCAAAAACTTTAGGTCCAGTACCTTACCAAAAATAACATAAACATCCTCTCAAACCTCTCAAAGGAGAAACTTCCCAATCCATAATAGATAAACACAGAATAGTATTTAATAAGTAATAGAAGATCTATGGATAACCATATATACATTGAGTGTTAACAACTTCCTTCGTATAACCTGACCCCGGACCCCCCAATCTCTTAACATTTGTTAAAGAAAACATTTGCATGCAAGGTTAGTTTTAGATACCTTCCCTTTCCTTTCCAGCTTCATAAGATAAATAAGAAATCAGAAAGTAGCACCCAATTCCAACCATTGCAGTAAGCTGGTCGCGTCACCGACAAAAATTGCACGCCATGGAAAAATGGCGACTCTGCTGGGGAGTCTAAGACTAGAGTTCCTAAAAGGTCTAGGTCTTGATACCCGTGTTTATTTTTCTGTCAAATGGGAATACAATTAATACGCGTGTGGAAAGTTTGAGAGAACATTAAGATAAGTGGTGGCATATCCAGGAAACACTTATAGGGAGTGAATCCCGAACAAGCTATCTTGGCAGTCCACCGAATCAGTCGAGGTACCCGTGCAGAAGTATCGATGTTGAACAATCGATAGTCATGAAAGAATTTTCTTTCCCAATGCGGTACCCATGACCCTGAGGATTTAGTAGACATTAACTATATTGGCCATTTGGTAGTGTGGTGACTATCGAGAATAGTTGTTACGCGATACTACACTCAAATGAGATTCATCCTAGGATATTACAGCTCACTCGAGTGAATCAGCTTGCTGTTAATATCACTAGGAGGGATCTATGATTTTGAGAACCTTAGAACCCATTCTACAGGTACAAAAATTGACCAAAATAGTACAACCTTTGGGGATGGGTAGAGTCATGACTCCATGCTCGTGACGTTGAACCCTTGAACCCATGTTTTCAAATGTTTTTGTGTGCTGCATTCATGCATTCATCTAAAAAACTCTTTTCAAACAAGAAAAAAATCTTTTTCAAAAGAACTCAAACAATAATTGCAAATATCAGAGGTTGCGTTATGGATTTCGGTAGAAGAAAGACGCACAAGTACACTTTCAGGCTCCGAAACTAAAAGACTTAAGGAAATTGGCAAGGATGATTACCAATCCTGAGGCTTTTAGAGCTAAGCACGGAGGACTGTTGTCTCTGTTTAGGGTCAACGTAGTTGAAGGGATCCTGTCTACACTAATTCAGTTCTACGCTCCGATTTACCACTGCTTCACTTTCCCGGATTACCAACTTGCACCAACACTGGAAGAGTACTCCCACCTGATTGATTTACCTATCACTGATCGAGCTCCATTTTCTGGACTAGAAGAAATTCCAAAAGAATAAACCATTGCAAGAGCAATCTCTTTGGATGAGTCAGAAGTTAGGACTCACATAACCACTAAGGGAGGAATCCAGGGTTTACTGGCTAAATTCCTGATGGAGAAAGCCCTATACTTTGATAGTATGGGAAACATAACTGCTTTCGAGGATGTCTTTTTTCTGCTCATATATGGGTTATTCCTCTTTCCCAACATTGACAACTTCGTCGATACCAATGCTGTTAAGATATTCTTAATTGGAAACCCAGTACCAACCCTGCTCGCAGATGCTTATCATTATGTACACTTAAGGAATTTGTACCGCGGAGGAATGATCACATGCTGTGTAACCTTACTCTACAAATGGTTCATTTCGCATTTGCCCAAGTCTGCTATTTTTTGGGATCACAAGAGTACTCTATGTTGGTCACAGAGGATTATGTCTCTTACCAATTCTGACATAGATTGGTATAATAGGATTTACGAAGGGATAAAGATCATAGACAGATGTGGAAATTTCCCTAATATACCCCTCATTGGAACTAAAGGAGGAATCAACTATCATCCAATTCTAGCTCGCCGTCAATTTGGATACCCATGAAGAATATTCCACAAAATGTTTATCTGGAAGGTCTTTTCTTCAAGGAAGGAGATAATGACAGGGCACTAAAGAAGGAAATAGTGAATGCCTAGCAACATATTCACAGGAAAGGCAGAGAGTCTTTGGGGAGACCAAATTGTACCTCCATGGAACCTTATCTCCACTGGGTGCAAGCCAGAGCCCTCATGCTGTGGATGCCTTACCCTCGTCAAGAAGTTTTTCCATTAAAGGAGTTGGTCCTTTATTTCATGTCTGATGCGGAAAAACTCTAGGTCGCTCTCAATAAAGTCCAACGAGAGAAGAACTCTTGGAAGAACAAATACCAGATCCTTAATTTGGAATGTACCAAGATTTAGGAACTACTGAAGGAAAAGGATGCTTTGATTGAGATATTAGAACAACATGCTATAGAAATTAAGGAAGACCGGAGAAATTTGCTCGCTCCTTTCACTTGGTAAAGGGTCGTCGACCCGACAACGGCTAAAGAGCCCCGATCAAAGAAAAGGAAAATACAGGAACCAGCATCTGAGCTCTCTTCAGAAAGAACTCAGGATCCATGAGCTTAGGCATTTTCCTTGCAACACTTTGTACTGTACTTTTCTTTGTAAAATACTGCAACCTTTCAAATTCAATAAAAGGGGTCTTCCCCACTGTGTGATATTTGCAATCTATTTGTTGAAGTTTCTTTTTGGATAAAACAACAACTAAAAATATGTCTTTGCATAACATTCATAATTCTCACATAACACATTTTTTTTATCCTTAAGTCTCACGTATGTGTCACAATTCTAGAGTCAAATTGTCTCACTCATACAATACTCGGGCCAATCGACAAAAGAAAATGGACAATCTCGAGGAAGAGAACAGAGAGCTGAGAGAAGAAATCGACGCTCTAAAGGAAAGTTTGGAAAAACTTCACAGTGCCATGCAATCCCTGGTAGCAGCTCAGGAGTTGCAACACCAAAGAACTCTGATCTCAGAGATTACATCTACGCCCATGATGGAGACACATGAGAATCATCCTCGGTACAACATGCCTAAAGGGCGCCCCTGGGGCATGCCTCTCAACTTTATACCTGAAGGATGTATCCCACCGGTCACTAAAGACCCAAAAGCCGTAGCAGGAACCATTGGATCTGAAGGTTACAAACTTTGGGAAAATGAAGATATAAGGATTACAACAGCAACACCCGAAGGTTATAAACTTCAGGTCACTGAAGCGCCAAGAGTCACTGCTGTAATGTCTATACCGCAACCAGTGATACACATTATCCCTAAGGAACAGATTCAACAAGCCACTTCTGGCAGAAATGAAGAAGTATACGAAAGGATGAATGAGTTCCAGGAACAATTCTTGGAAATGCAGAAGGAACTGCATGCCATTCGCGACAACACTTATTCAAAAAGGACGCCGCAGACCTCTGTTTGGTCCCTAACATAAAGATACCGCACAAATTCAAAGTGCCTGACTTTGAAAAATACAAAGGAAACTCTTGCCCTCAAAGTCATTTGGTGATGTATGCTCGAAAAATGTCTACCCAGAAAGAGAATCAGCAGCTACTGATCCATTATTTCCAAGACAGTTTAACCGGTTCCGCACTCAAATGGTACATGGGTTTAAACTGCACCAAGATCAGTACTTTCTGAGATCTTGGGGCAGCCTTCATTCAGCAGTATAAATATAAGCTAGACATGGCACCAGATAGGGACCAACTCAGAGCAATGTCAAGAAAGGATAAAGAAACCTTCAAAGATTATGCTCAGAGATGGCATGAAATTGCCGCTCAGATCTGTCCCCCTCTCGAGGAAAAGGAGATGACCAAGATCTTTTTGAAAACCTTAAGCTCATTCTATTACGACCGAATGGTTGCCAGTGTACCCAGTGACTTCACTGAAATGGTGAACATAGGAGTACGCCTTGAAGAAGCAGTCCGAGAAGGACGATTGGTCAAAGATGCAGAGCCATCTAGCAGTACCAAAAGATACAGTAGTGCTTTTCAAAAGAAGAAGAAGCAAGAGATCAGTAATATCTCTCTGAGAAAACAAAGGCCAAGGTATCAACTGATAGCAGCAATAACTCCTGCTATCAACCCAGCGCCAGCTCCAACTTATCAACCTCAGGTTGCTCAGAGCCAACCAAATCAACAACAGTATCAACAAAGGCCACAATAGTATTTTCAGCAGGCTCTTCCACAATATAACAACAACAATTGTACTACATGGCCATCAGGGTTTGACCCTATACCGATGTTGTACGCAGAACTATTTCCACTTTTGCTGGCCAAGGGGCACGTCCAAACTAGGACTCCTTTTACAGTACTAGAGAATCCACCTTTTTGGTTCAAAGCAGACCAAACTTGCCCTTACCATCAAGGAGGATCAGGACATAACATTGAGAATTGTCTCAGCTTCAAATCTGTTGTACAGAAGCTCGTTAGGAATGGGATTTATCTTTCAAGGATACAAATCCAAATATTCAGACAAACCCATTACCGCAACATGAAAAGCCTTCGGTAAACTTGATAGAAGAAGAACTTGGCAACATTTATCAAATTCACAATGTACTCTTACTAGGAACAAATCTGGTGAAGATGCATTGCATACAGAGTGGGTACGACCATGTATCGTCTCACAACTATCATCAGTGTGATATTTGTTCAAAGAACAATTAAGGGTGTACCGTAGTACAAACAGCTCTGCAAGAACAAATGGATCTGGGCTGGATTCAGGATCGTAGGGTTCGTGAAGTAAACATGGCTCATGAACATCCCAATATTGTTCAGAACCGCGACATCCGTCAATGATCGTCAACTTAGTGGCGATGCATTCGACACAAAGTCAGTATTATAATCTACCATGGAACGATTACAATGTTTGTTCATTCTGCTCAACAAATGATCAGGGATGCTCTTTTCTACAAGAGGCCCTCCAACGTTAGATGAATCTCAGATGGATCCAAGACTACTGTGAAAGGAATGACCATCAAGTCAATATGGTTCAAATATTTGACATACGCTTGATAAATACCAGTCTTGTGGAATTACACGCTAAACAAGTCAGACTTGGCTTTCTAGCCTCGAATGGTTATCAAGACTGCAGAGAGTGCTCCGAAGATGACCAAGGGTGCGCGCTGGTGCAAAGAACACTTCAACATCTATTGGATCAATGGTGGCTTCCAATCTACCTCGATGAAGACACACAATAGATTAATATGATTGATGGTGTTCCTGATAGACATCAAAGTCGTGATGTCCGCTCAATGGAAATGGATCTCATAAAGATGCACTACATACAAAGTGGGTACGGTCGAGTACCACTTCACAATTATGAGAACTGTAGAGTATGCACAGAAAATAACCAAGGATGTTATCTCGTGCGAGCAGCACTCCAGAATCAGTTAGACCGAAAAGAGATTCAATTATGTTCAAATTCTGAATCGATCAACATGATACAAGATTACCTCCCTATTCAGAACGAAGGCACTGTCATAATCTCCGATCATGGAACAACCAAAGATGTTTGTGCCATAATCCCTCTACTCAATAGTAGAAAAATTCCCAATCAGGAACCAATTGAGGCTGCTTACGATGGTCAGAGGAATCAAAAAGCCCTTGTGGTCATTTACTTGCCAGGACCAATACCGTACAAATCAGAAAAGGCTATCCCTTACAAATACAATGCAACGACCATAGAAAATGAAAAAGAAACTCCATTACCCTTTGTCATGAACATTGCTGACATCAGTTGAGTCACCCGGAGCGGCCAGATCTTTAACAGAGGAGTTGGAGAACCTACCAAAGAAAAGGAACCTCAAGTCGATGTTCCTAACCAACAATTTGATCAATCCAGTAATCCAGAACCTGTAAAGAACAATGATGAGATGTTGAAGCTCATCCAAAAAAATGAGTACAACATTGTGGACCAATTGTTGCAAACTCCGTCTCGAATCTCTGTATTATCGCTCCTACTTAGTTCAGAAGCTCACAGGGAAGCTCTAAAGAAGGTTTTGGAACAAGCCTTTGTTGAACAAGATGTGACAGTAGGACAAATTGACAGCATCATTTCCAACATCAATTCCTGCAACAACTTAGGATTCAGTTATGAAGAATTGCCGGAAGAGGGCAAGAATCATAATATGGCGCTTAACATTACAGTCAACTTCCAAGACGATGCTTTAGCCAGCGTACTGGTAGACACAGGTTCATCCTTGAATATTATGCCAAAATCAACTTTGGTACGAGTTTCTTTTCAAGGAGCTCCCATGAGAGGCAGTGAGATCACTGTCAAAGACTTTGATGGATCCAGAAAAACAGTTATCAACGAAGTCGATCTTCCCATAATCATTGGTCCTCACACTTTCCAAGTCACTTTCCAGGTCATGGACATCCGGGCAGCATACAATTGTTTATTAGGAAGACCTTGGATACACGAAGCTGGGGAAGTCACTTCGACACTTCACCAGAAGCTGAAGTTTGTCAAGAATGACAAATTAGTCACAGTCTGCGGAGAGTAGACCTTAATCGTGAGCAACTTATCATCATTCTCCTGTGTAGAACCGGAGGAGGTTGTTGGAACTCAATTCTGAGCACTTTCGGTGAGCAATGTGTCATACCCCAAATTTTGACCACTAAGATTTCCCATCATTGTGCAAATCATCAGCACAATATGGAGGAACCATCCTGCCTTGTCAGTCTCCCCAAAGATGGGTGAGCATTCACTACAATCAAAATCAGGGTTTCAAACCCTCTTTGAGTTCTTAGACAAAGGATCAATCAAGGAATGACATGATCTTCAACTTGTCTAACCTCCCAAACATTCACAATGGATCAAAAAGGACTCCCACTTCAAGGATTAAGCACAAGGATGCTCCCTTCTAGGTGGATCAAGCCTCAAGATCGCCAGTGTCACCAAATTAGGGTTTTGGTCGACCAGGGCCTCCAGATGAAAAATTTCATATGGGCATGTGCCAATGATCCAAAACATAACCTAATATACTCCATGGAACCTCATGGGCTTCATTACCAAGTCAATTTTGCCTCAGGGGAAGCATACATCAAAAATCAGGAATTAGGGTTTCTTGACCTAATTCACCCCTGAGTAGACTTTTGGTGCAAATCATGAACCAAGACCTCAAGAGAGGGTTTGAGGGTCTTAAATGACCTATGTTGACCCATTTGGAACAATGGATTAATCCAAGAAGCTTGAGCAACAAGTCTCAGTTTCATCTGCACCACAGTTAGGGTTTTGCGAGAAAAGTCAACTGTAACTTTGACTTTTGACCAGGACATGCTCCCAAGCCCTAAGACATGCCTCAATATACCCTATGACATCCATGGAACATGTCCATCAAGTTTGATTTAGGTCAAAGACATGATTTCCTGAGGAATTGCACAGTTTGGAATTCATCTGATAAAAAGTCAACTGTGCACAAAAGTCAACTTTGACTTTTTGAGATTTTTCACCAAAATGGATTTTTAACCCTAAAATGATGTTTATGTATGATTTGAATCATCATTCATCAAGAAAAATCATGAAAAGTTGGATAACTTGTAAAAGGGGTAACCATAAAACTTAGAAAAATTTCTAAGTTATGGAAAAAGTACCACTAATGCACCAACTTTGGAGGATCATAACTCCTAAACCACAAGGACATTGTGCCCCATTCAAAGCTTGACTTGTAGATCACATTACCCTCTACAAAAACTTCATACTAAGTTATGTCCAAATTCCTCATGGATTTTGAGTTATGGAGTGATCAAAATCAAGAAAAGTCACTTTGTTTCTACACTTAGTGAAAATTTCACTAAAACAGATTTGCCTTCACTTTTTGCCAAATGAAGAGGGATTTTTCACTTGGATTCAAAAGAGATCAAAACCAAACATGATCAAACAGTTGTTTTATCATGTAAAGGCTTTCCATAATAACCAAGAACATTGCCAAATTCCATTTGAGTCATGAGATATGACATTGGAAAGTTGCCTTGCTGAAATCAGTCAAAGGCAAGGCAGAATTTGCAATTTGACTCGATTTTCCAAAATCAGCCAAATTGAAATGCTCCTATCCACTTGGACACCTCAAGGGATTGAATCTAAAGGGGACAATCACTGAGCCAAGCCTCCAAAGTCTTTGGAACCAAAAATAGTACTCAAAACCTAGAATTGCCTAAAATAGGGACAAGACTCCAATTTTGGATTCAAGCATTCAATGGAAGCTCCAAGGTGGCATAGACTGAGCTCTCATCAACTGAATCCAGTCAAGACTTATCCAAGACCAAGGGGACCAGCAGCCTATGCCCTAACCTCTAGTCAATGGCTAGAGAAGACTTGGATTCTTATTGATCAACATTGGCCAAACCTATTCTGCGGTTGCCATTCACTGTGGATCCCAAAACAAACTTGCTCTACTATAAATAGAGCTCAATTGTGGTCAGTTTAAGCACACCAAAGGCCTACAACACTTACCTTTCTCAAAATTTCTTTCTCTTGGCAAAAATGCCTTTCTTAGCAAGGTAACTATCGAGTTTTAAGTTTGAGAGCTTTTCCAACCAAACCAATCACACACACGCCTCATATACATCACATATGAGATGATCAAACACTTAAACAATAACTGGAACACTGATTTCTCAGAATCACCAGTCAATTGCTCAAGGTTTTAACCAAAGTGCAGTTGAGCTGCCATGAAATGATCCAGCCAATTTCAATCAAGTCAAAGCATTCAAACACACTCTATAGGGTATAGGGAAGCTGTTCAGATCATCACCACTCATCTGTAACACCTCCAAATCAAAAATCACATTGCACTTGCTGTCACGGCCTAGAGGTGAGCATAAACGGGGTCATCTTTCAATCTATGCATATTTCCTCGCACAATAATTTAGCCATATGTTCATAATCATGCATGGAATGTTTCCCCTCAATTAATTGCATTGTTTGAATCGTGTATCAAAAATCCTAGCCTTCATGCAGAAATTAGGGTTCTTGAAGTTTCTTCGTGATTTCTTGTTGTATGTTTAATTTAGATGAAATTAAATACCATAGACATGATCGTGAGGTTGAAACGAGTTGATTGGTATGTGGATTGCATGATATGATTACGTATTCAGTGAGATTGGATGGAAAATGAAAATCTGGGAAACCCAAAAAAACGCGCGTGATCTTGCCTTTGCAAAGAATTAATGTTTTAATTGTTTTTAACATTTGAAATATTTTTTCCATCTTGATTTTGCAACTTCTAATGCTTTCTAATTATTTTGTAGGTCAATACTTAATTTTTGAAGCATTAATCCAAGATCACAATTTGTTTTTCATATGTAAAACAATTTTGATCATTTTAATTGAATTTTTATTCAATTAAATACATTTTTTGAAAACAAATTAGGCTTTTGGATTAATTCAATCCTCATAGATCATTTTAAAAAACTCTTTGGGCCTCTATTAGAGTGTAAGACCCAACCCACTTGTACAGAAATATTTTGGGCCTCATTCGTTGTATAAGTCCCTCTGTACATTTTCAAATAAACGATGCGATCGTCGCCTTTTGAAAAATGACCATCTGGGCCTACCCTCGAGTAGTAAGACCCATTTCTTTTCTTTAAAACACTTTGGGCCTCTATTAGAGTGTAAGACCCAACCCCCTTTTGACCAAATCATTTTTTGGGCCTCACTTATTGTATAAGTCCCCCGGCGTTAAAAGAAAACCTCGGCGTGATCGCCATTTTAAACGAAAAAATCAATTGGGCCTACCCTCGTGTTATAAGCCCCACTCTTTTTCTTTAAACTTTTTGGGCCTCTTGAGAGGGTGAAAGACCCATCCCTTTGTACAGAAAACCTTTTTGGGCCCCAATCACTTGTATAAGTCCCTCTGTACAAATTCAAACAGTGCGCTCACTGATAAAACCCTGGGCCTCTCCTTGAGTTGTAAGCCCCAAATCTTTCTTTTTCAAAGCACTTTCTCCTTTGATTTTGAATATACTGTTGTTTTCAATCTTTTTTTTGTTGAACAACTAACCAAACAGCATGGAAGCTCTACAACCGAGTAAGTGGTTATCGCTTTCATTTATTGCTTTCATATACATATAACTGTATTGTGGGGCTGCTCACTGTAAGTCTCCTTTCATAAACTCATATCTATTGTGTAATAATAGTATAGATATTTCGAGTTTCCCCAGCAACTACGTCTAGCACTAGGTAAAGCCGTTTCGTTTATTCGTAGAAATAGACAGCTAGATCCCCAATAGGATCACCAGATACAGTCTTCTCTTCTGCTGTCTTCATTAGGAATCGTCAAGAAACTCTACTCCCAAAGATGAATGTATTCTCCATGAATGGTATCTTTGAGTTTCTTCCAAATTCTCGAACTTTCCTGACTTGATCTATTCCTTGTGAATAGCTTGCCTTGAATTTCTCGGGGTTTGGGGACCCACGGGCTTCTTAAAAGCATCGGCGTCCTTTTGGGCATCGTACAATGACCCACAGGCTTCCTAAAAGCAACCCCGCCTCCTCTTGGGCTTAGTACAAGGACCCTACGGCTTCTTAGAAGTATTCACAGCCTCCTCTTAGGCTTCGTATAATGATCTCTTCCTCCGGGAATGATAGCCTCCTCTTGGGCTTAGTACAAGGACCCATCGGCTTCTTAAAAGCTTCCAGCCTCCTCTTGGGCTTCGTACAAATTGTCCCGACGACCTCCTAGAGGTATAGGAACATAACTTAATCATCTTCATAGAACAGTCCTTTCATAGAGTCTACTACTGTTTCTCAAAACATAGTACAAGAGATGAAACTCTAGACTTGGATAGTCTAATTTCCTTCAGTCTCAAAGACATTCTCAAGTGACCCCTTCGTTAAATAGGAAGGAAACCCACAGACTCAGACAGTCTCGATACCCTTTGGATTTCCCGCTTCCTTAAAGAACAGGAATAACCCGAACCCTTGGAATCAAATCCTTGAGTACAGTGTTGCTCATATAAGAACTGATTTTCTCTTTCAAAATCAGTATACTGGACCTGTCACTTAACTGAGATAGTAACCATAGCCTCCTCTTAGGCTTTGTATAATGATCCTTCTTAAGTGAAGTTAGCCTCCTCTTAGGCTTTGTATAATGATTTCCCCTAGCGGAAGATAGCCTCCTCTTAGGCTTTGTATAATGATCTTTCCTCAGCATAACCCAGCCTCCTCTTGGGCTTTATACAATGATTCTCCCCAGCGGAGCAAACCTTTTCAGCCTCCTCTTGGGCTTTATACAATGATTATCCCCAGCGGAGCAAACCTTTTCAGCCTCTTCTTGGGCTTTGTACAATGATTCTCCCCAGTGGAGCAAACAATTTACGCCTCCATCTCGGGCTTTATACGAGATACCAAAAGATTCCCTAGTGGAGTCAAACAACGTTTAACCTCTCTCTCGGGCTTTGTACGAGACATATAAAATACTCCCTCGTTGAGTCAACCCCCTTTCAGCCTCTATCTCGGGCTTTATACGAGATACAAAAAGGTTCTTATTGAGCCAAAGAAATAATCGCCTTCATCTCGGGCTTCATACGAGATACCGAAAGACTCCATCGTCGGGTCAAAAACCTTTTCGCCTCCATCTCGGGCTTTGTACGAGATACAAAAACACTCTCTTGTTGAGTATAAAAGATCCTCTTGTAGGATCAATCCCTTTTAGCCTCTCTCTCGGGCTTTGTACGAGACACCTTTTAGCCTCCTCTTAGGCTTTGTATAATGATTTTCCTCAGTAGAGTTAGCCTCCTCTTAGGCTTTGTATAAGAAATCCCCGGTTGAGTCCAATCAACCTCTTAATATCAAAGTTGTGCCTCGTTCACAGTACACGAACATCAACAACTCCTTCATCTAATCGCTGTAAGCGGCAAGCCTCTGGATCATCTATATACATGCCACTGTCCATATTTTAGCATGAGAAATTCCTAAGGAAAGATAGCATTGCTCTACACTGAGTTAAAGTCTTCTCCTTCAGGTCAAAACTACCCAATAAAGGAAATTATGGCATTGCTATTATCAGCGTATCCCGGTTAAAGTAATCCTCCCTTTATAATCAGTCACCCAATAGTTGTGACAGACAAACCCTTCTTTAGAGATGACAAATTCTCTCTAAAGTCAAGGTCCTTCAGCTTCACGTCTTAGGCTTTGAACAAGACACAAACAAACCTTTCAGCTTCATATCTTGGGCTTTGAACAAGATACAAATAAACTCTTCAGCTTCACGTCTTGGGCTTTGAACAAGACACAAACTATCTTTTCAGCTTCACATCTTGGGCTTTGAACAAGATACAAACACCTTACACTTCACGTCTTGGGCCTTGAACAAGACACCAAAACACCAATTTCCTCCCATAGATTAGGAGGAACTACGAACGCTCTGATTTCCCTATTTCGGTAAACGGGAATACGTAGGCATAAGATCGAAAGAAAAGATCTTAGCGAGCACACTCAACAAAAAGCCCAAATCCCATATCAAAAGCAGTAATTCAAAACATCAGTCCTAAACATCCTAATCCTAGTTCCCCGCCAGAAACCTTCTGCCCAGGTGACCAGATCAAAATGACAGTATTGGCGAAAATACAAATAACCAGTACAAACTCCCCGAATCTTTGTAGCATCTTTAACCGAACAGACCGCTGTTCAAACTTAGTATGCAACCAGGGTTAATTGGAGACATCTATTTCCCTTCCTTATTCAGCTCACAATAGGATAAAAAATGAATCGACCTGTAGTTTTCAGAGCGATCGTGCTTCGCAACCACACTCAAAAATCACTCGCTACAGAAAAATGGCGACTCTGCTGGGGAAAGATTTTTTTTTCAGTGAGGTCTAGTCATCATTCATCCCCATTTTCCACAGAAATAGTGACTCTGCTGGGGGGAAAGATTGACCTATGCTGGTCCATCTCTTGGGCAGGGAACCACAGATTGGGGCTTCCGCCGGGGAACCCATTTCTGTCAGGAACTTAAGATTCATAGCTTTATAGGTCTAGGACGATTAGGACAAATATATATACTACTTTTCCTAATTGCTATACGTGTTTATTTTTCTGCTAATGGGAATGCGTGTGATGCCGCATGTGGAAAGATTGAGTATACACCTAAGAAAAGCCAACCCTTTCATAGTGCGGAAACTATCGGAAATAGTTGTTACACGATACTACCCTCATTTGAGGCTGGTGATCTATTCTCGGTGAATAGCACTTACTCTAAGATTGCACTACAACTCGCTGGCGATCCGCTTGTTGTTTTGCTTTCCTGGGAGGAGCTGATGATAATGAGTACAGGTACAAAAAACACCCTAGTATAAACCTTTGGGGATGGGTAGAGCCTTGACTTCATGACAACGACCCTTTGACCCCATGTTTTTTCTATGTTTTTGTGTGCTGCATTCATGCATTCATCTAAAAAACATTAAAACATTCAAAAAACTTCTCTTCTAGTCTCTCTGTTTTTCAAATTAAACTAAGACTGTGATTGCAAATATCAGAGAAGAGGATTACGCTAATGGATTTCGGTAGAAGGAGAACTCATACGTACACCTTCAAGGTTCCAAAACTAGAGGATTTGAGAAGGTTAGCGAGGATGATCACTAGCCCTGAGGCTTTCAGAGCAAAGGACGGAGGTCTGCTACCACTGTTAAGAGTCCATGTGATTGAGGGAATCATGGATGCGCTCATTCAGTTCTACGATTATCACTATTTCACATTCCCGGACTATCAGCTAGCACCAACGCTGGAGGAGTATGCTCATCTGATTGATCTACATATCACTGATCGAGCTCCATTTTCTGGACTGGAAGAAATTCCAAAGAATCAGACCATTGCAAGAGCAATTCATTTGGACGAGTCTGAGGTCAGGACTCACATGACCGCTAAGGGTGGCATACAAGGTTTGCCAGCCCAGTACTTGACAAAGAAGGCCCTGTACTTCGCCAGTATAGGAAACATAACTGCTTTTGAAAGCATCTTTGTCTTGCTCACCTACGGGTTATTTTTGTTTCCCAACATCAATAACTTCGTCGATATCAACGCTATTAAGGTTTTTCTCATTGGAAACCCTGTGCCGACTTTGCTCACAGATGCGTATCATTCTGTACACTTGGGTAATTTGTACAGCGGAGGGGAGATCACATGTTGTGTACCTCTGCTCTACAAATGGTTTATCTCTCACTTGCCCAAGTCTACTGCCTTTTGGGATTGCAAGAGTGCTTTACGTTGGTCGCAAAAAATCATGTCTCTTACCAACTCTGATATAGATTGGTGCAACAAGATTCATGATGGAATCAGGATCATTGATCGTTGTGGAAACTTCCCCAACGTACCCCTTATAGGAACTAAGGGAGGAATCAACTACCATCCGGTATTGGTTCGTCGTCAATTTGGATACCCGATGAGGCTTGTTCTGCAAAACGCTCATCTAAAAGGTCTTTTCTTCAAGGAAGGAGAAAACGACAGAGCACTAAAGATGGAAATAGTGCACGCTTGGAAGCACGTTCATAAGAAAGGACGAGAGTCTTAGGAAAACCGGATTGTGTCTCGGTGGAGCCTTATCTCCATTGAGTACAAACTAGAGCTCTCAAGCTAAAGATGCCTTATCCGCGCTACGGAATTCTTCCACTGAGGGAATCTGTCATGTACTTCATGACGGAAAAGGAAAAGCTTCAGGTTACTCTCAACAGAGTTCAAAAGGAGAGGAGGTCTTGGAAGAACAAGTACCGCACCCTCGATGTAGAGTGCATCTAAATACAGCAATTACTGAAAGAAAAAGATGCTCTGATTGAAATTTTGGAGCAACATGCTGTGGAGAATCAAGAGGATCAAAGGAATTTACTCGCTCCTTTCACCTGGCAAAGAAATGACAACCCGACAATGGCCCAAGAGCCCCGATCAAAGAAAAGGAAGATATCAGAATCAGCACCCGATTTCTCTTCAGAGAGGACTCGGGACCTATTAGCTTAGGTTTATGTTTCTGCACCTTGTAATCTACTGTATTTCCATTTCTGTAATCCTTTGAATTCAATAAAAAGGGGTTTCCCCACCGTTTGATATTTCCAATCTAATTGTCGAAGTTTACTTTGATTAAACCAAAAAAAACAATTAATATAATCATTCCATTCATCATTCTCACATCGTGTATTCTTCTTACCTACGAATCTCACGTTTGTGTCTCGATTCTAGAGTCAAACTGTCTTATTCGTATAATACTCGGGCCAATCGTCAGAAAAAGATGGATGATCTTGAGGAAGAAAACAGAGAGTTGAAAGAAGAGATCGACGCTCTAAGAGAGGATATGAGAAAGCTTCGTAACGACATGCAAGCCATGGCAGAAGCTCAGCTACAAAGAACTGTGATCTCAGAGATCACCTCAACGCCCGTATTGGAGGGGTATGATCCTAAGTATCGGATGCCGAAAGATCATCCTTGGGGCATGCCTGTTAACTATATCCCGGAAGGATATGTTCCGCCGATCACTGAAGATCAGGGAATCACAACAGAAGCCGCTTGGCCTGAAGGTTACAAACTTCGGGAAAGCGAAGATGCCAGGGGCATACTGAAGACTCCTGAAGGTTACAAACTTCGGGAGACGCCAAGATTTGCTACCGTAGTCACGGTACCACCCCCTGTGGTGCACACTGTCCCGGAAGGACAGATTCCACCAATACCTGCTGGTAAAAAGGAGACTATGTTTGACCGAATGGATGAATTCCAGGAACAGTTCTTGGAAATGCAGAAGGAACTGCAAGCCATTCGCGGTCAGGATTTATTTGGAAAGGACGCCGCAGACCTCTGCTTGGTCCCCAATGTGAAAGTCCCGCACAAATTCCAAGTGCCCGACTTTGAAAAATACAAGGATAACTCTTACCCTCAGAGCCATCTGGTGATGTACGCTCGGCGGATGTTAGCTCAGACGGAAAATCAGGACTTGCTGATTCACTACTTCCTGGATAGTTTAACCGGTGCCGCATTAAAATGGTACATGGGTTTAAACCGTGCCACGATCAGTACATTCAGAGATCTTGGTACTGCCTTTGTCCAACAATACAAATACAATTTGGACATGGCACCCGACAGAGATCAACTCAGATCGATGTCACAAAAGGACAAGGAAACCTTTAAGGAGTATGCCCAAAGGTGGCGTGAAATTGCTGCCCAAATTTGTCCACCTCTTGAGGAAAAAGAGATGACAAAGATCTTCTTAAAGACCTTAAGCTCATTTTACTATGACCGAATGGTTGCCAGTGCACCCAGTGATTTCACCGAGATGGTCGGTATGGGTGTACGTCTTGAGGAAGCCGTCCGAGAAGGACGTCTGGCAAAAGACACTAGATCAACGAGCGATACTAAAAAATACGGTAGTGCTCTCCCTAAGAAAAAAGAGCAAGATATTGGGAATATCTCTCTCGGAAAGCAAAGGCGTCGTTATCAACTAGTAGCAGCTGTAACTCCTGTTATCGGTCCCGCGCCTGTTCCTACGTATCAACCTCAGGTTGCGCAGAGCCAACCTGACCAGCAAAGGACACAACAGCCTCTTCAGCAGGCTCGTCCTCCGTACAACAACCGTACAACGAGACCATCAGGGTTTCATCCTATACCCATGTTGTACGCAGAACTATTTCCATTACTACTGGCTAAGGGGCACATTCAGACTAAGTCTCCTCTTACAGTACCGGAAAATCCACCTTTTTGGTTTAAGGTGGATCAGGCTTGCCCTTATCATTAAGGAGGTCCGGGGCATAACATAGAGACTTGTCTCAATTTCAAGTCCGACGTGCAAAAGCTTGTTAGGAGCAGGCTCTTATCCTTCAAGGATACGAATCCTAATGTTCTCACAAACCCGCTGCCTCAACATGAGAAAGCTGCAGTCAATCTGATTGAGAAAGAGACTAACAATGTCTATCTGATTCACGATGTACTCTTGTTAAAAACCAATCTGGTTAAGATGCATTGTAGACAGAGTGGATATGGCCATGTGCCACCTCATAATTATCACCAGTGTGATATCTGCTCTAAAGACAACCAAGGATGTTCTGTGGTGCAAGCAGCTCTGCAGGAACAAATGGATCTCGGATGGATCCAAGAGCACCGAGTTCGTGGAGTTAACATGGTCTATACGAATTCCAATATCATTCAAAATCATAACATTCTAGCAATGAATGTCAACTTGGTCGCGATGCCACGACAAAGTTTACACTACGATCTACCACGGCATGATTACCAGGCCTGTCCGATCTACTCAATAAACAATCAGGGTTGCTCTTTCATACAAGAGGCCCTCCAACGTCAAATGGATCTTGGATGGATTCAGGACTACCATGATAGGAACCCCTATCAAATCAATAGGATCCAGATCTTTGATATCCGCTTGATGAATACCAATCTGGTAGAGTTACATGCTGAGCAGGTCCGACTCGGATTCCTGGTATCACATGACTATCAAAACTGCAAAGCGGACTGTGAAAGCGATCAAGGTTATACCCTTGTCCAGGAAACACTTCAACACTTGTTGGACCATTGGTGGCTCCCCATCTATATGGATGAAGACACCCAACAAGTTAGTGTCACTGACGGAAATCCTGCTAGATATCAAAGTCAGGATGTCCGATCGATGGAACCGGACCTCGTAAGGTTGCACTGCATTCAAAGTGGACGTGGTCAGGTACCAGCACACAATTACGATTGGTGTAGAGTTTGCTCAGTGGATAATCAAGGGTGCTACCTCGTGCGAGCGGCTCTTCAAAGTCAGTTGGACCGCAAAGAGATTCAACCAGGGTCAAGTTCTGGATCAGTCAACTACCTTGCTGATCAGGTTGAGGATGTTGTCACCATCTCTGGTCATCACAGGATCCGGGATGTTTTTGCCATCATCCCTCTACTTGACGAATCTAAAGTTCCCAACCGGGAACGGATCGAGATTACTTATGATGGTCAGAAAAATCAGAAGGCTCCCGTAGTCATCTATCTACCGGGACCATTACCGTATGAATCAACTAAGGTTATCCCTTACAAATACGGTGCAACGACCATTGAAAATGGAAAGGAAATTCCATTACCCTCCGTCGTGAATATTGCAGACATCAGTCGAGTAACACGGAGTGGTAGAATCTTCAAACGAGGGGTTGAAGAACATAACAAAGAAAAGGAACTTCAGACAGAAGCTCCCGATCCACCAGTCGGTCAATCCAGTGATCCCGACCTTTCGAAAAACAATGATGAGATGCTGAAGCTCATCCAAAGGAGTGAATATAACATTGTTGATCAACTGTTGCAAACTCCTTCAAAGATCTCGGTGTTATCGTTGTTACTCAGTTCAGAAGCGCACAGAGAGGCTCTACAGAAAGTCTTGGAGCAAGCCTTTGTGGAACAGGATGTAACAATCAGACAGTTCGATAGCATTGTCTCTAACATCACTACCTGCAACAATTTGGGATTTAGTGATGAGGAATTACCCGAAGAGGGTCGCCGTCATAACATGGCGCTCAACATTACAGTTAACTGCCAGGACGATGCTTTAGCCAGTGTACTGGTAGACACAGGGTCAGCCCTGAATGTTATGCCGAAGTCCACTTTGATGCAATTATCATTCAAACGCCCTCCGATGAAAATCAGCGAGGTCGTCGTCAAAGCGTTTGACGGATCCAGAAAAGCAGTTATCGGCGAAGTTGATCTTCCCATAACTATTGGTCCTCACACTTTCCAAGTCACTTTTCAGGTCATGGACATCCAGGCAACGTACAGTTGTTTATTAGGAAGACCTTGGATACATCAGGCTGGAGCGGTTACTTCAACCCTCCACCAAAAGCTAAAGTTCGTTCAGAACGATCAACTTGTCACGGTTTGTGGGGAACAAGCCTTGCTCGTGAGTAGCTTATCATCTACTTGTGTAGAACCCGAGGAGGTTATTGGAACGCAATTCCAAGCACTGTCGATGAGCAAAGACAATCAGTTCAAAGGAGGAACCTCGATTTCCTCATACAAAGATGCTATCAAAGTGGTCGAGAGTGCCGATACAAACGGATGGGGACAGCTTGTCATTCCTATTGACAATAAAACAAAGAAGGGTCTTGGTTTTTCTACAACCTGTACCCGGACAGCTGCCAACGATGAATGTCTTCATCCCCTTCAAAACTTCTTCCACAGTGGAGGTTTCCTTCACCCTGTGTCTCAAGCAGTACATGCTATCAATAAGGAAGATCCCTCTGACACGGATGAAGAATGGAAGTCCTGTCTTAACAAGGACGGTTATATGTCTCAGGAAGAGGTGACTACGCCTTTTTGCTTTCCTACAGAAAGTCCGAGATTTATACCAAGATCAGACGTCACAATGATATACGGAGATTGTGATCCGTAAGGATGTCGTGCTCCGCCAAATTCATTAGAGAAAGACACTCTAATGAAAGATCAATTTGACTACAATCACTATGGCCCAATGGATGGTCTGCCAATGTGGCAACCTTACCCAGGAAACTTGGGACAAGAAAGTCAGCCGAGTAATGAAGCTCCGCTGACCATCATTGAACAGAATACCTGTGTCCCCACCATGTCATGGGATCAAAACTCAGGTCATTCAGAAACTACTCAACATGAAGATGAATTCGCAATGTTTGCAGGACTTGAATTCATCAACTATGCTTTTCCCGAGGTCAACGTCATCGAGAGGGATGACTCCTCCAGTTCGAAAGAAGTGTGGGACACCTTGGGACCACCGAGTGGAAAATTCGATTATATGGTCAAGTACACCGCTCCCGAAAGCTCTCGTATTAGGGTCAAAGACATCCAGTCTACTGTATGGGGAGATACAGCTCAGAGCACAACTACTCTGCAAAATGCGACAGAGGAATCCTCCTACGACAACTCTGCCTGGGAGACAGATTCCAATGATCCCGCTCCACCAGAAATCAGCGTTATTTCTGAAGACAAATCAAGGAAGGTGCCAGACTTTGTGATTCACCGAGGAGTTCACCGTCAATGGGTTGCCAACGAGGTTCCGAAGATCGTTCGTCAGTCAAAGTAATTGCCATCTTTAACCTTTCACCCTGCCCAGGTGAAACGGATGTTTTGATAGGGCTCGCTTTCTGTAAATTTTCCCTCTTCGCTTCGTCCAAAGCGACAGAGTTTTGTTTTATAGGGCTGTAGTTTCAATATTCGACTTGTTCATTAATAAAATAACGTCGTTCTGTAATTTCCGCATTAATTGCTGTTTTCTCTTTTTGCTTTTTCAGAAAATGGTAATCCTAAAAAACATTCAATAATAAAAACAAGCAGTAAAATAAAACACTGCACACACTTGCATTTTCTCTATCTCTTCTAAACCCGAATCATCACGTCATGCAGATTGCTTGTTTTACACCCCGTTGAAACATACGATCCAATGCCTTCTCCCAACTTTGAGTTCCCGGTATTCGAGGCTGAAGAAGAAGTTGACAACGAAATTCCAGAAGAGATCTCCCGACTACTCAGATAGGAGGAAAGGTCCATTGAACCTCACAAAGAACCGTTGGAAACGGTAAACTTGGGTTCAGAGCAAGAGAGAAAAGAAATCAGGATTGGGGCACTGCTCAGTCCAACTGCTAGAGAGGGTTTGATAAAGCTTCTCTGAGAATTTCCTGATGTATTCGCTTGGTCCTATCAGGATATGCCAGGGTTGGATACCAGCATCGTGGAACATCACTTACCATTGAAATCGGAATGTCCGCCAGTAAAGCAAAGGGTGAGACGCACTCACCCGGACATGGCCATCAAAATTAAAGAGGAGGTGCAAAAACAAATTGACGCGGGGTTTCCTCGCTACATCTGAATATCCTCAATGGCTAGCCAACATTGTACCCGTTCCCAAAAAGGACGGAAAGGTCAGAATGTGTGTTGATTACAGGGATCTGAACAAGGCAAGTCCAAAGGACGACTTTCCTTTACCACACATTGACATGCTGGTAGACAGCACAACGAAGTTCAAAATTTTCTCCTTCATGGATGGATTCTCGGGCTATAACCAGATCAAAATGGCGCCGAAAGACATGGAGAAAACTTCGTTCATCACCCCATGGGGTACCTTTTGTTACAAGGTTATGCCGTTCGGTTTGAAGAATGCCGGGGCAACCTATCAAAGGGCCATGCCTACTCTCTTTCATGACATGATACACAAAGAAATCGAAGTGTATGTCGATGATATGATTGCCAAATCAAAAACAGAGAGTGAGCACGTTGAACATCTGTCAAAATTGTTCGAACGTTTAAGAAAATTCAAGCTCTGCTTGAATCCCAACAAGTGCACCTTCGGTGTCCGTTCAAGGAAACTACTAGGGTTCATCGTCAGCCAGAAAGGAATTGAGGTTGATCCTGACAAGGTCAAGGCCATTCGAGAAATGCCTTCTCCGAAAACTGAAAAACAAGTCAGAGGATTCCTGGGACGTTTGAAATACATCTCCAGATTCATATTCCTTATGACCGCCACGTGTGCGCCAATCTTCAAATTACTGAAAAGAACCAGGATTGCGTTTGGTCAGAAGATTGCCAAACCGCCTTCAACAGTATCAAGGAATACCTGTTGAATCCTCCGATTCTATCACCTCCAGTGGAAGGAAGACCACTGATCAATTACCTCACAGTCCTAGAGGACTCAATGGGATGTGTACTTGGCCAACAAGACGAAACCAAAAGGAAAGAGTCTGCCATTTACTATTTGAGCAAGAAATTCACCGACTGTGAAACTCGGTACACGATGCTCGAGAAAACTTGCTGCACTTTGGCTTGGGTAGCCAAACGTCTTCGCCAGTACATGTTTCGTCATACTACGTGGTTGGTCTCCGAAATGGATCCAATCAAGTACGTATTTGAAAAGCCCTCTCTCACGGGAAGAATTGCCCATTGGCAGATGCTGTTATCAGAATATGACATAGAGTACCACGCTCAGAAAGCCGTTAAGGGAAGTATTCTAGCCGATCATTTGGCTCATCAACCGATTGACGATCAAGAATCAATCGGGTTTGACTTCCCAGACGAAGATGTCATGTATCTAAAAATGAAAGATTGCGATGAACCGTTACCCAGTGAAGGGCTAGAACCAGGTTCCCAATGGGGACTAATCTTTGACGGAGCAGTTAATCATTATGGGAACAAAATTGGGGCAATCATTGTTACCCCTCAGGTTACCCACATTCCTTTCACTGCCAGACTTACGTTCAAGTGTACGAACAACGAGGCCAAATACGAAGCTTGTATTATGGGTCTCGAGGAAGCAATTGATTTAAGGATCAAAAACTTGGACGTATACGGCGACTCAGCCTTGGTTATCAATCAGATAAAAGGAGATTGGAACACATACCAATCTGGATTGATTCCTTACAAAGACTACGCAAGAAGGTTGCTACCTTTCTTTAACAGAGTTGAGTTTCATCACATCCCTCGTGATGAGAATCACATGGCTGATGCATTAGCCACTATCTCTTCCATGATTAGTGTAGGTAAATGGAATGACATACCTAAGATCGACATAATGCGCCTTGAAAGGCCCGCTTACGTCTTCACGATTGAAGCAGTCATAGACGACAAACCTTGGTATCACGATATCAAATGCTTCCTTCAGAAACAAGGACACCCACCTGGGGCATCTAGAAAAGACAGAAAAACCCTCAGAAGATTGGCTGGAAACTTCTTCCTGAGCGGTGACACTCTCTATAAGAGAAATTTTGACATGGTCTTGCTCCGATGCGTCGACAGACCAGAAGCAGACATGCTCATGAAAGAAATTCATGACGGATCCTTTGGCACTCATGCTAACAGACACACAATGGCGAGAAAATTTCTCAGAGCAGGGTACTACTGGTTGACCATGGAATCCGACTGCTATAAGTACATGAGGAGGTGTCACAAGTGTCAGATATACTCCGACAAAATTCATGTACCGCCATCACATCTCAAAGTTCTTTCTTCCCCGTGGCCTTTTTCCATATGGGGAATCGACATGATTGGCATGATTGAACCTAAGGCTTCAAACGGACATCGGTTCATTCTAGTAGCCATTGACTACTTCACCAAGTGGGTCGAAGCGGCGTCATTCGCCAATGTAACCCGAAAAGTGGTGGTCCGATTTATCAAAAACAATATCATCTGCCGTTATGGTGTTCCAAGCGAGATCATTACTGATAATGGATCTAACTTGAACGATAAGATGATGAAAGAGTTGTGTGCAGAGTTCAAGATTGAACACCATAACTCATCTCCCTACCGACCCAAAATGAACAGAGCGGTAGAAGTGGCCAATAAGAACATCAAGAGGATCGTTCAAAAGATGGTTGTAACCTACAAAGACTGGCACGAGATGCTACCCTTTGCTCTTCACGGTTATCGTACAGCTGTCCGCACTTCAACAGGGGCTACCCCTTTCTCTCTAGTGTATGGCATGGAAGCAGTGCTCCCCATAGAAATAGATATCCCATCAATCCGGGTATTGATGGAAGCTAAGGTTTCCGAAGCTGAATGGTGTCAAAGTCGACACGATGAACTGAATCTGATCGAAGAGAAACGAATCACGGCACTATGCCACGGTCAGTTGTATCAACAGAGAATGAAGAGGGCATTTGACAAAAAGGTCCGACCTCGTGTCTTCAGAAAAGGAGACCTCGTGCTCAAGAAGATACAATCATTTCTCACTGATTCTCGGGGCAAATGGACCCCAAATTATGATGGCCCGTATGTGGTCACGAAAGCTTTCTCGGGCGGCGCCTTGTGACTTGCAACCATGGACGGAGAGGAATTTGCCTACCCCACAAATGTTGATGTAGTCAAGAAATACTTCGCCTTAACTAAAAAAAAAATGTCTCGGTGGATTGAAAACCCGAAAGGGCGGTCCAGGCAAAAGTTAGAGACATGAAAAAAAAAATCATCCCGGTGGATTGGAAACATCAAAGTACAATCCAGGCAAAAATTAGGGATAATGGCAAGTAACTATGTTCAACAGAGGCAAGTCCCTCAGCAGCAGCAGTTACATCATCGGAGGAAAACTCCAGTCAAGGTCATCTTCGACAGAAGCTCAGGATGCCCCGAATTCAAAGTTGGTAGAAGGATAGTGGTCATTATGTTTCAACGTAGCCCTTTTCCCTGTAAATTACCATTTTCAAACTTTGTATACACTCTTTGGATTCACGCGTTTGGCTGATCTCCGTCTTATCAATAAAAGATTGAGCCCTTGTGCTTTTGTTTGTAATTCTTATTTTTTTTAGCTTTACAGAACGACGTTGTTAACAAAACTAACGATTCTTTAAATAAAACAAAAATGAATTTACTTGTTAAAACTTTTTCTGCTTTTAAAATAAAGATGGCAATTTCTTTTGACTGTTGAACATCAAATGAGCATCAACAGCTTCTCCAGAAGTAAGCGAACTTCAAAGTGCAGAATCAAAGTACTCCTTCTCGACTAGTATGCCTGAGTAAAGGATCAACTGTGTCAGAGACCTTGTTTCATCTGACACACCTCGGTCGAGTTCTTGTCTCCTAAGCCCGATCAACATAGTTCCCCGCAGGGACTATCTCTCCTAAGCAAGGTGGAATTGCTATCTTGAACCAGTGGTACTTCTTCGTTCCCAGCAGTGGCCGAGTATCCAGTCATGTTCATCTTTTAGTTTGTGTGTCACGTCAGTTTTGTCAGCATACACATACATATATCATGCATTATTGATTTGCATTCACATTTCATATTGCATCGCTATCACTTGAGTTGGTCTTATCCTGTCGTGATAACCATTCTCTCAATCGAGTTTGCCAGTTCTTGCCTCGTCAGGAAGTATTATGGCCGATCAAACTCGTCTCCAGTGTATCTTTAGATCAAAGTCGGCAATCGACCACTTTGATAATTTGAACCTCTGAAAAGCCAGAGAAGCTTTCTACAGATGTCACTCTTCGCCATTGAAGATGATGTCCTTGCTTTCCCGGATTAAGGAAAATCCACAGAGAAAGCCTCCTAAGCAGAGATTTGGCAGTACAGCTGCCATTCTCCAAAAGACCGTTGATGAAAAGGTCATCGGCACCTCAAAATTGGACCCCATCATATGGCATTTCTCCGGGAAGATCCCGAGAAAAGTATGATGTATGATCCCAAGCGACAGCAGTCTCTCAAGAGACCTGCTTTCTCCCAGTAGAAACAAATGGCGTCTCCAACAGAGAAGTTTGTGCAACTCTACGACTCAGACGACTGGGTTCCCCAGCAAGTCTGACATCAAAGGTTTTTTTGCCAAATGGCATCTCTCCAGCAAAATTCGGCGAGAAGTTTGAGGAAAATCGCTACGCATAGCGTCCCTTGTCAATTAAGTTTATTGACAAAAGAAACTTAGACCAGTTCCTGGTTAGGAAACCAGGATCGAGGGGAAGTTTAAATCAGAAACTTAGACCAGTTCCTTGGTAGGAAACCAGGATCGAGGGGAAGTTTAAATCAGAAACTTAGACCAGTTCCTTGGTAGGAAACCAGGATCGAGGGGAAGTTTAAATCAGAAACTTAGACCAGTTCCTTGGTAGGAAACCAGGATCGAGGGGAAGTTTAAATCAGAAACTTAGACCAGTTCCTTGGTAGGAAACCAGGATCGAGGGGAAGTTTAAATCAGAAACTTAGACCAGTTCCTTGGCTGAAGACCAGGATCGAGGGGAAGTTTACCTTTTCTAAGCATCTTCGCTTAGCTAAAGAAGATGAATACGTAAGCTACTATTCATAACCACCATCAAAATTTTGGGTATTCCGATATTTAATCCTCTTGCACCCCGAATGTCCGAATACCTTCGTCATTCACACCTTCGGGTCCAAGATGATTAAATAGGGGCATCTGTCGTACCCCAAATTTTGACCACTAAGATTTCCCATCATTGTGCAAATCATCAGCACAATATGGAGGAACCATCCTGCCTTGTCAATCTCCCCAAAGATGGGTGAGCATTCACTACAATCAAAATCAGGGTTTCAAACCCTCTTTGAGTTCTTAGACAAAGGATCAATCAAGGAATGACATGATCTTCAACTTGTCTAACCTCCCAAACATTCACAATGGATCAAAAAGGACTCCCACTTCAAGGATTAAGCACAAGGATGCTCCCTTCTAGGTGGATCAAGCCTCAAGATCGCCAGTGTCACCAAATTAGGGTTTTGGTCGACCAGGGCCTCCATATGGAAAATTTCATCTGGGCATGTGCCAATGATCCAAAACATAACCTAATATACTCCATGGAACCTCATGGGCCTCATTACCAAGTTAATTTTGCCTCAGGGGAAGCATACATCAAAAATCAGGAATTAGGGTTTCTTGACCTAATTCACCCCTGAGTTGACTTTTGGTGCAAATCATGAACCAAGACCTCAAGATAGGGTTTGAGGGTATTAAATGACCTATGTTGATCCATTTGGAACAATGGATTAATCCAAGAAGCTTGAGCAACAAGTCTCAGTTTCATCTGCACCACAGTTAGGGTTTTGCGAGAAAAGTCAACTGTAACTTTGACTTTTGACCAGGACATGCTCCCAAGCCCTAAGACATGCCTCAATATACCCTATGACATCCATGGAACATGTCCATCAAGTTTGATTTAGGTCAAAGACATGATTTCCTGAGGAATTGCACAGTTTGGAATTCATCTGATAAAAAGTCAACTGTGCACAAAAGTCAACTTTGACTTTTTGAGATTTTTCACCAAAATGGATTTTTAACCCTAAAATGATGTTTATGTATGATTTGAATCATCATTCATCAAGAAAAGTTGGATAACTTGTAAAAGGGGTAACCATAAAACTTAGAAAAATTTCTAAGTTATGGAAAAAGTACCACTAATGAACCAACTTTGGAGGACCATAACTCCTAAACCACAAGGCCATTGTGCCCCATTCAAAGCTTGACTTGTAGATCACATTACCCTCTATAAAAACTTCATATAAGTTATGTCCAAATTCCTCATGGATTTTGAGTTATGGAGTGATCAAAATCAAGAAAAGTGACTTTGTTTCTACACTTAGTCAAAATTTCACTAAAACAGATTTGCCTTCACTTTTTGGCAAATGAAGAGGGATTTTTCACTTGGATTCAAAAGAGATCAAAACCAAACATGATCAAACAGTTGTTTGAGAGCTTTTCCAACCAAACCAATCACACACACACCTCATATACATCACATATGAGATGATCAAACACTTAAACAACAACTGGAACACTGATTTCTTAGAATCACCAGTCAATTGCTCAAGGTTTTAACCAAAGTGCAGTTGAGATGCCATGAAATGATCCAGCCAATTTCAATCAAGTCCAAGCATTCAAACACACTCCATAGGGTATAGGGAAGCTGTTCAGATCATCACCACTCATTTGTAACACCTCCAAATCAAAAATCACATTGCACTTGCTGTCACGGCCTAGAGGTGAGCATAAACGGGGTCATCTCTCAATCTATGCATATTTCCTCGCACAATAATTTGGCCATATGTTCATAATCATGCATGGAATGTTTCCCCTCAATTAGTTGCATTGTTTGAATCGTGTATCAAAAATCCTAGCCTTCATGCAGAAATTAGGGATCTAGAAGTTTCTTCGTGATTTCTTGTTGTATGTTTAATTTAAATGAAATTAAATGCCATAGACATGATCGTGTGGTTGAAACGAGTTGATTGGTATGTGGATTGCATGATATGATTACGTATTCAGTGAGATTGGATGGAAAATGCAAATCTGGGAAACCCAGAAAAACGCGCGTGTTCTTGCCTTTGTTCTTGGCGCCATTTTCCAACATTTGAATATTTGAATTTTGTGATTTTGTTTAATTGATTCAAAAATTAATTTCTCTCTGAGTTTTAATGAGTTTCAGTTGATTCTTTTTTCAATAATTCACAAAAATGATAAAATATTTTATTTTATCAAAAAAATCCCAGAAATATTATTTATTTTGTATAATTGATATTTTTGTAAAGAATTAATGTTTTAATTGTTTTTAACATTTGAAATATTTTTTCCATCTTGATTTTGCAACTTCTAATGCTTTCTAATTATTTTGTAGGTCAATACTTAATTTTTGAAGCATTAATCCAAATCACAATTTGTTTTTCATATGTAAAACAATTTTGATCATTTTAATTGAATTTTTATTCAATTAAATACATTTTTTGAAAACAAATTAGGCTTTTGGATTAATTCAATCCTCATAGATCATTTTCAAAAACTCTTTGGGCCTATATTAGAGTGTAAGACCCAACCCACTTGTACAGAAATATTTTGGGCCTCATTCGTTGTATAAGTCCCTCTGTACATTTTCAAATAAACGACGCGATCGTCGCCTTTTGAAAAATGACCATTTGGGCCTACCCTCGAGTAGTAAGACCCATTTCTTTTCTTTAAAACACTTTGGGCCTCTATTAGAGTGTAAGACCCAACCCCCTTTTGACCAAATCATTTTTTGGGCCTCACTTATTGTATAAGTCCCCCGGCGTTAAAAGAAAACCTCGGCGCGATCGCCATTTTAAACGAAAAAATCAATTGGGCCTACCCTCGTGTTATAAGCCCCACTCTTTTTCTTTAAACTTTTTGGGCCTCTTGAGAGAGTGTAAGACCCATCCCTTTGTACAAAAAACCTTTTTGGGCCCCAGTCACTTGTATAAGTCCCTCTGTACAAATTCAAACAGTGCGCTCACTGATAAAACCCTGGGCCTCTCCTTGAGCTGTAAGCCCCAAATCTTTCTTTTTCAAAGCACTTTCTCCTTTGATTTTGAATATACTGTTGTTTTCAATCTTTTTTTTGTTGAACAACTAACCAAACAGCATGGAAGCTCTACAACCGAGTAAGTGGTTATCGCTTTCATTTACTGCTTTCATATACATATAACTGTATTTTGGGCTGCTCACTGTAAGTCTCCTTTCATAAACTCATATCTACTGTGTAATAATAGTATAGATATTTCGAGTTTCCCCGGCAACTACGTCTCGCACTAGGTAAAGTCGTTTCGTTTATTCGTAGAAATAGACAGCTAGATCCCCAATAGGATCACCAGATACAGTCTTCTCTTCGGCTGTCCTCATTAGGAATCGTCAAGAAACTCTACTCCCAAAGATGAATATATTCTCCGTGAATGGAATCTTTGAGTTTCTTCCAAATTCTCGAACTTTCCTGACTTGATCTATTCCTTGTGAATAGCTTGCCTTGAATTTCTCGGGGTTTGGGGACCCACGGGCTTCTTAAAAGCATCAGCTTCCTCTTGGGCATCGTACAAGGACCCACAGGCTTCCTAAAAGCAACCCCGCCTCCTCTTGGGCTTAGTACAAGGACCCTACGGCTTCTTAGAAGTATTCACAGCCTCCTCTTAGGCTTCGTATAATGATCTCTTCCTCCGGGAATGATAGCCTCCTCTTGGGCTTAGTACAAGGACCCGTCGGCTTCTTAAAAGCTTCCAGCCTCCTCTTGGGCTTCGTATAAATTGTCCCGACGACCTCCTAGAGGTATAGGAATAGAACTTAATCATCTTCATAGAACAGTCATTTCATAGAGTCTACTACTGTTTCTCAAAACATAGTACAAGAGATGAAACTCTAGACTTGGATAGTCTAATTTCCTTGAGTCTCAAAGACATTCCCAAGTGACCCCTTCGTTAAATAGGAAGGAAACCCGCAGACTCGGACAGTCTCGATACCCTTCGGATTTCCCGCTTCCTTAAAGAACAGGAATAACCCGAACCCTTGGAATCAAATCCTTGAGTATAGTGTTGCTCATATATGAACTGATCTTCTCTTTCAAAATCAGTATACTGGACCTGTCACTTAATTGAGACAGTAACCATAGCCTCCTCTTAGGCTTTGTATAATGATCCTTCTTAAGTGAAGTTAGCCTCCTCTTAGGCTTTGTATAATGATTTCCCCTAGCGGAAGTTAGCCTCCTCTTAGGCTTTGTATAATGATTTCCCCTAGCGGAAGATAGCCTCCTCTTAGGCTTTGTATAATGATCTTTCCTCAGCATAACCCAGCTTCCTCTTGGGCTTTATACAATGATTCTCCCCAGCGGAGCAAACCTTTTCAGCCTCCTCTTGGGCTTTATACAATGATTCTCCCCAGCGGAGCAAACCTTTTCAGCCTCCTCTTGGGCTTTGTACAATGATTCTCCCCAGCGGAGCAAACAATTTACGCCTCCATCTCGGGCTTTATACGAGATACCAAAAGATTCCCCAGTGGAGTCAAACAACGTTTAGCCTCTCTCTCGGGCTTTGTACGAGACATATAAAAGACTCCCTCGTTGAGTCAACCCCCTTTCAGCCTCTATCTCGGGTTTTATACGAGATACAAAAAGGTTCTTATTGAGCCAAACAAATAATCGCCTTCATCTCGGGCATCATACGAGATACCAAAAGACTCCATCGTCGGGTCAAAAACCTTTTCGCCTCCATCTCGGGCGTTGTACGAGATACAAAAACACTCTCTTGTTGAGTATAAAAGATCCTCTTGTAGGATCAATCCCTTTTAGCCTCTCTCTCGGGCTTTGTACGAGACACCTTTTAGCCTCCTCTTAGGCTTTGTATAATGATTTTCCTCAGTAGAGTTAGCCTCCTCTTAGGCTTTGTATAAGAAATCCCCAGTTGAGTCCAATCAACCTCTTAATATCAAAGTTGTGCCTCGTTCACAGTACACGAACATCAATAACTCCTTCATCTAATCGCTGTAAGCGGCAAGCCTCTGGATCATCTATATCTATGCCACTGTCCGTCTTTTAGCATGAGAAATTCCTAAGGAAAGATAGCATTGCTCTACACTGAGTTAAAGTCTTCTCCTTCAGGTCAAAACTACCCTATAAAGTAAATTATGGCATTGCTAGGATCAGCGTATCCCGGTTAAAGTAATCCCCCCTTTATAATCAGTCACCCAACAGTTGTGACAGACAAACCCTTCTTTAGAGATGACAAATTCTCTCTAAAGTCAAGGTCCTTCAGCTTCACGTCTTGGGCTTTGAACAAGACACAAACAAACCTTTCAGCTTCATATCTTGGGCTTTGAACAAGATACAAATAAACTCTTCAGCTTCACGTCTTGGGCTTTGAACAAGACACAAACTATCTTTTCAGCTTCACATCTTGGGCTTTGAACAAGATACAAACACCTTACACTTCACGTCTTGGGCCTTGAACAAGACACCAAAACACCAATTTCCTCCCATAGATTAGGAGGAACTACGAACGCTATGATTTCCCTGTTTCGGTAAACGGGAATAAGTAGGCATAAGATCGAAAGAAAAGATCTTAGCAAGCACACTCAACAAAAAGCCCAAATCCCATATCAAAAGCAGTAATTCAAAACATCAGTCCTAAACATCCTAATCCTAGTTCCCCGCCAAAAACCTTCTGCCCAGGTGACCAGATCAAAATGACAGTATTGGCGAAAATACAAATAACCAGTACAATCTCCCCGAATCTTTGTAGCATCTTTAACTGAACAGACCACTGTTCAAACTCAATATGCAAGCAGGGTTAATTGGAGACATCTATTTCCCTTCCTTATTCAGCTCACAATAGGATGAAAAATGAATCGACCTGTAGTTTTCAGAGCGATCGTGCTTCGCAACCACACCCAAAAATCACTCGCTACACAATGGGAATCAATCAGAAAGAGGGACATCAATTTCTTCGTACAAAGATGCTCTCGAAGTAATCAAGAGTAACGACATAAAAGGATGAGGACAACTTGTATTTCCTACGGATAACAAGACAAAGAAAGGTCTTGGTTTCTCTTAAACTTGTACCCGACTACAAAGAAGGACGAAAGTTTTCGTCCCATTCAGGATTTCTTCCGCAGTGAAGTTTTCCTTCACCCAGTGTCTCAAGAAGTGCACACCATCGATGGAAATGACTCCTCTGATACGGATGAAGAGTGGAAATCTTATCTCAACAATGACGGTTACATATCTCAGGGAGAAATGCATACACCATTTTGTTTTCCCAAGCTGAATCCCAGATATATATCGAGACTAAAAGTCAGATTGATTTATGGAGATTGTGATCCCGAAGGATGCCGTGCTCCACCCAACTCATTTGAGGAAGATAATCTAATGAAAGATAACTTTGACTATGATTATTATGATCCCCTGGATGACTTGCCTATTTGGAAGCCATACACGAAAGACTTAGGGAAGAAGAGTCGTCCAGACGATGCTAATCAGCTGAGTGATATTGAAGACAATACCCATGTCCCCACAGAGCCATGGAATCCTTACCCAGAACACTCTGAGAGTGTCCAGCACCACAGTGAGGAATTCACAAAGATCGCAGGATGGAAATTCTTTAACTACGCATTTCCCGAAATTAACGTCATTGAAGAGGCTGACTCATCCATTCCCATAGAAACATGGGACACCTTAGGACAGCCAAGCGGCAAGTATGACTTTCTAGTCAAGTACACTGCTCCCGAGAGCTCTTGCATCAGGTTCAAGGACATCCAGCCAACTGGATGGGTAGATCCTCTTGAGAGTGAAAACACTATGGAAAATACAACAGAAGAGTTCATTTACGAAAACTCTGCATGGGAAGAAGACTCCAATGATCCTACACCACCAGAAATTAGTGTCATTTCTGAAGACAAACCAAGAAAGAAAATACCAGACTTTGTGATTCATATGGGAGTTCGTCTCCACTGGGTTGCTGTTGATGTCCCAAAAGTTGTCCATAAGTCTAAGTAATTACCATCTTTGTTTTAACCTTTCACCTTGCCCAGGTGAAACAGATGTTTTTATAGGGCTCACTTTTCAGTAAATGTCCCTCTTCGCTTCGCCCAAAGTGGCAGAGTTTTGTTTTATAGGGTTGTGTTTCAAGAATCAACAAATCATAAATAAATAATGTCATTCTGAATTTCCACATTCATTTCTGTTTTCACTTTTCGTTTTTCAGAAAATGGTAATCCTAAAAACAACCCAAAATAAAAACAAGCATTTTTCAGAAAAATACATTGCACACACTCTTGCATTCTCTTTGTCTTTGCTAAAAAATGAATCATCACGTCATGCAGATTACTTGTTTTAAACCCCATTGAAACATACGATCCAATGCCTTCTCCCAACTTTGAATTTCTGGTATTTCAAGCTAAAGAAGAAGAGGACGCAGAAATCCTAGAAGAGATCTCCCGACTACTCAAACAAGGGGAGAGTTCCATTGAGCCTCACAAAGAACCATTAGAAATGGTCAATTTGGGTTCAGAAGAAGAGAGAAAAGAAATTAAAATTGGAGTGCAGCTCAGTCCAACTGTCAGAGAAGACTTGATAAAACATCTCAAGGAATTTCCAGATGTATTTGTTTGGTTCTACCAGGACATGCCAGGGTTGGATACCAGCATCGTGGAACATCGTTTACTGCTAAAAACAGAATGTTCACCAGTGAATCAAAGACTAACACAGACTCATCCAGATATGGCTATCAAAATTAAGGAGGAATTGCATAAACAGACCGATGCAGGTTTCCTTGCCACCTCAGAATATCCTCAATGGTTGGCCAACATAGTGCCAGTTCCGAAAAAGGACGGAAAAGTTAGAATGTGTGGAGACTACAGGGATTTAAATAAAGTAAGTTCAAAGGATGACTTCCCTCTACCACACATAGACATGTTGGTTGACAGTACATCAAAGATCAAAGTCATCTCCCTCATGGATGGATTCTCGGGCTATAATCAAATTAAAATACCACCAGAAGACATGGAGAAAACTTCATTCATCACCCCATGGGGCACCTTTTGTTACAAGGTAATGCCATTAGGTCTAAAGAACGCAGGGGCAACCTACCAAAGGGCCATGACAACTCTGTTTCACGACATGATGTACAAAGAGATTGAAGTGTATGTAGATGACATGATTGCCAAATCTAAAACAGAAGAAGAGCATGTGACACACCTGTCAAAGTTATTCGAGCGTTTGAGAAAATACAAACTCCGCTTGAATCCCAATAAGTGCACATGTGGTGTACATTCACGAAAACTCTTGGGATTCATCGTCAGCCAGAAAGGAATCGAGGTTGACCCTGACAAAGTCAAGGCCATTCGAGAAATGCCTTCACCAAATATTGAAAAATAGGTCAGAGGATTTTTAGGATGTCTGAATTACATCTCAATATTCATATCCCTCATGACCGCAACATGTGCACCGATCTTCAAACTACTCAGGAAGAACCAAAGCTGTGTATGGACAGAAGGTTTCCAAAAGGCATTTGACAGCATCAAAGAATATGTGTTGAATCCACCTATTTTATCTCCTCCAGTGGAAGGAAGGCCACTAATCATCTACCTAACAGTCTTGGAAGACTCTATGGGTTATGTACTTGGCCAACAAGACGAAACAAAAAGAAAAGAGTCTGCCATTTACTATTTAAGCAAGAAATTCACGGACTGTGAAACCCGATACATTATGCTTGAGAAAACTTATTGCGCTTTAGCTTGGGCAGCTAAACGTCTTCGCTAGTACATGATTTTCCATACTACATGGTTAATCTCCGAAATGTATCCGATCAAGTATGTCTTTGAAAAGCCTGTATCACGGGAAGGATTGCCCATTGGAAGATGTTGTTATCAAAATACGACATCGAATATCATGCCCAGAAAGCCGTTAAAGGAAGTATTTTAGCTGGTCATTAGGCTCATCAACCGATTGACGATTAAGAATCAGTCGGATTTGACTTCACAAACAAAGATGTCATGTACTTAAAAATTAAAGATTGCGATGAACCACTACCTAGTGAAGGGCCATAACCAGGATCCAAATGGGGATTAATATTTGACGGAGCTGTCAACGCTTTTGGAAACAGAATTGGGGCAATCATCGTAACACCTCAGGGTACCCATATTCCTTTCACTTCCAGATTAACATTCAAATGCATAAACAATGAGGCTGAATACGAAGCTTGTTTTATGGGTCTCGAAGAAGCAATTGACTTAAGGATAAAGAACTTGGATGTGTATGGAGTCTCAGCCCTGGTTGTGAATCAGATCAAAGAAGAGTGGAACACATATCAATCAGGACTGATTCCTTACAAAGACTACGCAAGAAGGTTGCTGCCTTTCTTCAACAGAGTCGAATTTCATCATATTCCTCGTGAATAAAATCACATGGCTAATGCATTAGTCACTCTCTCTTCAATGATTGCTGTAAATAAATGGAATGACATACCTAAGATTGACATAATGCGCCTTGAAAGGACCGCCTACATCTTCACAAAAGAAGCAGTCGTAGACGACAAACCCACTATCACGATATCAAATGCTTCCTTAAAAAACAAGAATACCCACCTGGGGCATCAAGAAAAGATAGGAAGACTCTCAGAAGACTGGCTGGATATTTCTTTCCGAACAATGATGTTCTATACAAGAGAAACTTCAACATGGTTTTGCTTAGATGTGTAGACAGACCAGAAGCAAACATGTTGATGAAAGAAATTCACGAAGGATCCTTTGGCACTCATGCCAATGGACACACAATGGCTAGGAAAATTCTGAGAGCATAATACTATTGGCTGACGATGGAATCTGATTGCTACAAGTACATGAGGAGGTTTCATAAGTGTCAGATATACGCTGACAAAATCCATGTACCGCCAATGCATCTTAAAGTTCTTTCTTCTCCATGGCCTTTTTCTATATGGGGAATCGACATGATTGGCATGATTGAACCCAAAGCTTCAAACGGACATCGGTTCATCTTAGTAGCCATTGACTACTTCACCAAATGGGTTCAAGCAGCGTCATACACCAATGTAACCCGACAAGTGGTGGTCCGATTTATCAAGAACAATCTCATCTGCCGTTATGGTGTTCCAATCCAGATCATTATGGATAATGGATTGAACCTGAATAAAAAAATGAGGAAAGAGTTGTGCGCTGAGTTCAAGATTAAACATCATAACTCATCTCCCTACCGACCTAAAATGAATGGAACGGTAAAATCATCTAATAAGAACATCAGGAAGATCATTCAGAACATGGTTGTAACCTACAAAGATTGGCATGAGATGCTACCCTTTGCTCTTCATCGTTATCGCACGTCTGTCCGCACTTCAACATGGGAAACCTATTTCTCTCTAGTATATGGCATGGAAGCAGTGCTCCCCATAGAAGTAGAGATACCATCAATCAGAGTATTGATGGAAGCCAAGCTTACAGAAGCTGAATGGTGTCAAAGCCGACACGATGAACTGAACCTAATCGAAGAAAAGCGAATAACAGTTTTATGCCATGGTCAGTTGTATCAGCAAAGAATGAAGAAAGCGTTTGACAAAAAGGTCAGACCCAGTTTCTCCAGGAAAGGAGCCCTCGTGCTCAAGAAAATACAATCATTTCTCACTGATTCCAGGGGAAAATGGACCCCGAATTACGATGGCCCTTATGTGGTTAAGAAAGCCTTCTCAGGCGGGGCCTTAAGACTCGCAAACATGGATGGAGAGAAGTTTACCTACCCCACAAACGTTGATGTAGTCAAGAAATACTTTTCCTAAATAAATAAAAAATAAAAAATGTCTCGGTGGATTGAAAACCTGAAAGGGTGGTCTAGGCAAAAATTAGAGACATAAGCAAAAGCCATCCCGGTGGATTGAGAACCTCAAAAGGAAATCCAGGAAAAAGTTAGGGATTCATGGCAGGTAACTACGTCTGACAAGATTAAATCCCCAGCGGTAACGCCATCCGTCGGAAAAACTTCGGTCAATGTCACCTTTGACGGAAGCTCTGAATGTCCAGAATTCAAAGTTGGTAGAAGGATAATGGTTGTTATGTTTCAATGGAGCCCTCTTCCTTCAAATTACCATTTTCTAAACTTTGTAACGCTCTATGGGATCATGCGCTTGGCTGATTACCATTCTATTAATAAAATTTGAGCCCTGGTACTTTTGTTTGCAATTCTCATTTATTTCTGCTTTGCAAAATGACATTTTTAACATGATTAACGATTCTTGAAATAAAACAAAAATGAATTTACTTGCCAAATTTTCTTCTAAAATAAAGATGGCAATTCTTTTTTATTACTGAACACAAAAAGGAACGACGATGGCTTCTCCGGAAGTGATTAAACCTCAAAATGCAGAATCAAAGTACTCCTTCTAAACCAGTACACCTGAATGAAGGATCAACAGTTTCAGATGTCATGTCCCATCTGATATCCCTGGCAGAGTTCTTACCTCTGAAGACCAATTAATGGTTCTTTCTCCCTCATAGGGTCTACCTCTCCTAAGCAAGACAGGATAGATATCTTGAACCGATGGTACTTTTCATCCCCTGCAGTGGCCGAGTTTCCAGCCGTGTTCATTCACTAGTCTATATGTCGCGTCTGTTTTGTTAGCATAAACATACATAGCATGCATAATTGATTCATATACATATTCACATTACATTACTATCACTTTGGTCATTCTCATCCCCAAGTGATAAAAGTCCTCTCACCAATAGAGTTGTCAGTTCTGTCCCCGTCCGAAAAGTGTCGCCTAAGCAATCTCTCCCTGGTTTATTTCTGGATTGGAGACTATCCTTGACCACTTTGATAACTTGAACCTCTGAAAGGCAAGAAGACATTCGACAGACACCTTTGGAACATCACTCTTCACCATTGGAGATGATATTTTTCGCTTTCCTAGATTAAGGAAATCCCCAGGAAAAGCCTCTCCATAAAAAAGCTCGTGGCAATACATCAGTTTTTCTCCCAAGAAATTCGTTGTTACTAAAGTCATCAGCACCTCAAAATCAGATTACATCACATCTCTCAAAGAAGAGGAGGTATGATGTAATTCCATATGAAGAAAAGAAATCTCTCAAGAGATTTGTTTTTTCCCAGTAGTTCGACAAATGGCATCTCTTACAAGAGAAGTTTGCACTCCTCCGCAGTTCAGACAAAATGGGTTTCCCCAGCAAGTCTGACACTAAATCTTTTTCCATAAAATGGCATCTCCCCAGTAAGACTCGGCGAGAAGTTTGATGAAGACCCCTACAGGTAGCGTTCCTTGTCAAGAGAAGAACTCGACAAGAAGAAACTGAGACCAGTTCCGTGGCTGAAGACCATGATCGAGGGGAAGTTTATTTAAAAAGAAACTGAGACCAGTTCCGTGGCTGAAGACCAGGATCGAGGGGAAGTTTATTTAAGAAGAAACTGAGACCAGTTCTGTGGCTGAAGACCAGGATCGACGGGAAGTTTTACCCTTTTCTAAGTAAAATTGCTTAGCAAAAAAAGATGGATGAGCAAACTGCTATTCATAACCACAGTCAAAATTTCGGGTATTTCAATATTTAATCTTCTGGCACTCTGAATGTCTGAATACCTTCGCCATTCACACCTTCGGGACCAAGAAGATTAAATAGGGCATCTATCATACCCCAAATTTTGACCACAAGATTGCCCATCATTGTGCAAATCATCACCATAATATGGATGTACCATCATACCTCATCAATCTCCTCAAGGATTGTTGAGCCTTCACTATAATCAAGAATTAGAGTTCTCAACCCTCTAAAAACACTTAGACAAAAGATAAATCAAGAAATGACATAATCTTCAACTTTTCTAAACCTCTCAAACATCCATGAAGGATCAAGAGGTCTCCCATATCAAGAATCAAGTACAAGAGTGCAACATCTCAAGCTGATCAAGCCTCAAGATCGACAGTGACACCAAATTAGGGTTTTGGTCGACCAAGGCCTCCAAATAAAATTTTTATCTGGGCATGAGCCAATACTTCCAAAAATGATCCAAAAAGCTCAAAGGGACCTCATGGATCCAATCCTCAAGTCAAAACAATCTCAGGGGAAGCATTCATCAAAATTCAGGAATTAGGGTTTCTTGACCTAATTTACCCCTAAGTTGACTTTTGAGGCAAGACATGACCCAAGACCTCAAGACATGATTTTAGGACCTCAAATACACCACATTGATCCAATTACAACCCTGGATTGATCCAAGAAGCTTGATTCACAAGTTTCAATTTCATCTGGACCACAAGTAGGGTTTTGAAGAAAAAGTCAATTGTACCTTTGACTTTGGACCAAGACATGTTCCCAAACCTTGGGACATGATTAAAGATACCTTAAAACACCTATGGAATCCATCCATTAGGTTTCTATTAGGTCAAGAACTTGATTTCATAGAGGATCACACAGTTTGGATTTCATCTGACAAAAAGTCAACTGTGCCCAAAATCAAGTTTGACTTTTTGGAATTTTTCACAAATATGGCTTCCCTAAGTCAAAAACAATGTTAATGTATGGTTTTAATCATTATTCATCAAGAAAAATCAAGAAAAGTGAGGTTTCTTGCAAAAGGGGCACCATAGAAAACTTAAAATTTTCTAAGTTAAGGAACAAAATGGATTTGGTACCAACTTTGCAAGGTTATAACTCCCAAACCCTAAGGCATTTTTCTCCCATTCAAAGCTCAAATGAAAGTTCACATGACATACTTTAAAAGTGTCAACTACAAGAGATTCCAAATCCTCATGGATTCTGAGTTATGGATTGATCAAAATCACAAAAACATGAAAATGACCACTTTTTCCAACACTTAGCGAAATTTTCAAATCAGAATCTGTCTTGATTTTTCACAAACTTTGAGGCCATATTTCATTATGATCCAAGCTAAACCAAGACCAGTCTTGGACATCAAAGTTAGAGTATGTCATTAGGGCTTTCCAAAAAGTACAAGAACACATCCTAACTCCATTTGAGTAGAGAGATACAAGCCTTGAAACATGGCTTAAAAACCTGATTTTTCAAGACAGCTTGAACATGTAACTTGGTTCCCACGATTTCTTGATACAATTTTGGACACTTGCATCATTTCATTTCTGTCCAAAATCAACTTGAATGATGGATGATCAGATCACAAAGACACCAAGTCAAGAATCCATCTCTTTTGGCATGTAGCATTCAAGTTTCAATTCCAAAAACTCCTATTTTGTTTCAAGGTATTCAAAAGGTGCATTGAGGTGGCATGGACTAAGTCTTTGATCACTTAATGAGTCAAGCCTTATCTCTGCAACAGAAGACCATAGGCCTGCTCCCTAATCTCAAGTCAATGGCTAGAGGAGACTTGAGATTCCATTTGATCACCATTGGATAAAGGCCTGTACCAGCCACCATTCACTATTGCAGCCAAAACAAACTTGATCCACTATAAATAGACATCCTTTGTCCTCAAAATCTCTCTCATTATGCATAAATGCTTTCTTTTGCAAGTAACCACTGAATTTTGAGTTAGTGAGCAATTTCACCACAAATCATGATCCAAACACTCTCCAAATTTCATCCTTAAGTTGTTCCAACAAGTATCCCTCAACTGTAACACCATTTGAGTGAGATACCATATTGGTCACTTTTGCCACTTTTGCAAGAAGAAGCCAATTCTTGTTCCCGAGGTTTCCACATGGTTTTGATCATCCAAAAAGCTTCTAAGGGATAAATCAAGAGTGTCTAAAGCATTGGATTACTTCTACCACTAGCAATTTGAAAGATAGCACAAGGAGCTTCAAGAGGTAAGTGCATGACAACTTGAACTCTTTAAATTATGCATTTCTTTTATGTGCATTAATCATAAACATGTCATACATATCATATGTGTTGTGTTTGAATCAATTTACCATGCTATTATTGATTGTATGATGCGATAGCATAGAACATGCAAATCTTGGCCTATATTTCAAACCACTGTCGGGTTTTAAAATGTGGGAATCTTTAGAAAATTCTGAAAGCACCATTTGATTCCTCGTGAAATTCTAGGTAGGATCCATCTAAATTTCATCCAATTTCATGGAGAATTGAGGAAGTTATGGCCTTCATGCAAATCCACCAAAACTTGGTTTTTTGCCTTGGTCAAACCTAGAATTCAGGTCACGCTTATGTATTCATAGGGTGGTTTTGATACACGGATGTATCAGCACCCCATTGGTAGAGCGCATGTGTGATTGGTTTGGAGGTCGTGGGTTCAACACCCACCCAGAACATTTTTGCTATCTCTCTTTTTTTTATATTTTTCATATTTTTTATGGTTTTTCTTAATTAATCTCAAAATTAATTTCCCTCTCAATTTTAATTATTTTTTTATTGGTTCTTTTTTTTTTTAAATTCACAAAAATGTTGAAATATTTTATTCCACAAAAAAATTTGAATTTTATTATTATTTTAATATAGTTTGAATTTTTGTAATTAATTTCATTTTATTTGTTTTCAAACATTTTTAAAATGAGATTTCCACCTTGATTTTTCAAAACCAATTCAATTTCAAGTATTCATGTGATTAAACATGATTTTAAAAAATATTTTTCAAATCTTACCACTTGATTTTACATATTTTTGATATTTTATATTTAATTTCATTTGAAAATTATATATTTTTAATTTAAATTAGGGTTTCTCTTAATTTAAAATTTTCAAACTTCATTTCAACAATTTTTGGGCCTCTTAATAGAGTGCAAGTCCCATCCCTTTGTACATAAATAATTTGGGCCTCAGTCATTGTATAAGTCCCGATACGATTTTAAAAATCTCAGCGCGATCGTCGTTTTCAAAACAATTTTCATCTGGGCTTCCCCTTTGGTTGTAAGTCCCATTTTCTCTTCTTAAAACACTCTTGAGCCTCTAATAAAGTATAAGACCCAACCCCCTATATACATAAACAATTCTTGGGCCTCTGCTATAGTATAAGTCCCACAACGTCTGTCGGTATCGCAGTGCGATCACTGTTTTCACAAAAATCACTTGGGTCTCTCCTTGAGTTGTAAGCCCCATTTTTCTTCTTTTTGGGCCTCTTGATAGAGTGTAAGTCCCATCCCTTTGTAAATAAACCAATTTGGGCCTCAGACATTGTATAAGTCCCTCTGTAATTTGCAAAACTACGACGCGATCGTCGCCTTTTCGAAAGAATTCATCTGGGCCTCCTTTTGAGTATAAGCCCCAAACTTCCTTTTAAAACAAACTTTCTTTTAATTCAAATTCAAATTAAAATTTTTATCAAAACTTTCTTCAATTTCTTGAATAACTAACCATACAGCTGTAATTACAATGCTGGAGCTTGCACACTTGTATGTTCCCCTAACTCTTCTATACATACTTGTTTATATATATTTCATCTGTATTTATATGCTTGTATATATCTTGCTTAGAGTTTTCCCCAACAATTAGGTCTAGGTTTAGATCAAACCAGTGGTTACTCTTTTAACACAGTAAAAACTAGTTCCCCATCGGATATTCCAAATACAGTCTTGCCTCCTCTTAGGATTATACAATATGGAACAGAGAAAGGCATTATTCCCAGTGAAAATTTTCTCAAGACTGTCTCAACTTAGAAATATGTGTACAAGAAATTCATTTCCCCAGAGAGGATTAATTCCCGGTGAAACCTCTCTTGAATTTCTTCAAACCTTAGAACTGTTCTGCAAAGAAAGGATTAATTCCCGGTGAAACCTTTCTTGAACTTTTCTTAGGCTTAGACCCACAGGCTTCCTAAAAGCATCCCCAGCCTCCTCTTGGGCTTAGTACAAGGAACCTCAGGCTTCTTAGAAGTTCTCAGCCTCCTCTTGGGCTTAGTACAAGGACCCAAAGACCTCCTACAGGTATAGGACAGAACCTTGTCATCTTTTGCTAGTTCAATCCTCTAGAGAGTCAGAATTCCAAAACATCAAACAATTCTAGGGTTGTTTCTCATCCCTTAAACCCTAAGCCTCCTCTTGGGCATCATACAAAGATTATTCCCCAACTAAGAGACAATCTCTTAATACCAATAAACTTGGAAAGTCTTTTCTCTTATTAGATCACACATAAACCCTCGAGTTTCCTAAAGGCATAGGAAAGAGTTTAGTCATTTATACATGTCTAATCCCTAGGAGAGTCAAAATTCCATAAAGTCTCCAAACTCACCTTGAAATTTCCTCAATCCCCAACAAAGTTCAAGAATCCCCAACCAGGGTCAGTATACTATTAACAAATCCCCAATAGTATCAGAACCTCATGGTATCTGATATTTCAACTCTTCTTGAATCCCCAGTAAGAGTTGATATTCCTTTGGATTCCCCAATAGACATTGGACTTGTCTCTGGATCTCAACAATCCTCAATAGAAGTTAGCCTCCTCTTAGGCTTCATATAAGAATTGCTCCAGCCAGCCTCTTCTTGGCTTTGTATAGTGATTTTTCCTCAGCAAAGTCAGCCTCAATCTTGGGCTTTGTACAAGACAGACATCATACTCTCTAGCTGAGTCAATTTCTTTTAGCCTCAATATTGGACTTTCTATAAGACAGATAAAACCTCTCCCTAATAGAGTCAGTTTCTTTTAGCCTCTATCTTGGGCTTTGTATAAGACAGATAAAAACTTCCCTGAAAGGGTCAATTATTTCTAGCCTCCTCTTAGACTTTGTATAATGATCTCCTTAAGCACAGTTAACCTTTTAGCTTCAACCTTGGGCTTTGATCAAGGCACACAAACATCCCCTCAGAGGAAAAAATAGTTCTCTCTGAAGAAAGACAGTTCACTGTATATCAGATGTCAAAACAGACAATCAAACAAACCTAATCCCAGATAATTGCTGCAAGTGGCACACTTGTTGATTCAAAAATCTAAGTTGTAGTCCATCTCTTATCCTGGTAAACTTTCTCTTCCATCTAATTGCTGTAAGTGGCAAGCCTCTGGATTGTTTACATCCAAGACAATGCCCCTCTCTTAGCATGACATACTCCTAAGGAAAAATGGAATTACTCTACACTGAGTTAAAGTTTCTTCCTTCAGGACATTTCCCTTATAAAGGAAATTATGGCATTGTTGGATTCCATACATTTCAGTTAAAGTAATTCCCCTTTATAACCAAGTACCCGACAATTTGTGATAAACAGGTGAAATATCTCCCTTTAGAGATGACAAATTCTCTCTCAGTAAAACCTTTTAGCTTTAATCTTGGGCTTTGAACGAGACACAAATACACCTTTAGCTTCAATCTTGGGCTTTGAACAAGACACAAATACTCTGTCAGCTTCAATCTTGGGCTTTGAACAAGACACCAAACATTTTCCTCCCATAGAATAGGAGGAACTGCGATTTCTCTGATTTCCCAAATCTCTTTACGGGAATACATAGGCATAAGATTGCGAAATCTTAGCGAGCACACAAATCAAAAACTTTAGGTCCAGTACCTTACCAAAAACAACAAAAACATCCTCTCAAACCTCTCAAAGGAGAAACTTTCCCTATCCATGATAGATAAACACATAACAGTATTTAATAAGTAATAGAAGATCTATGGATAACCATATATACATTGGGTGTTAACAACTTCCTTTGTATAACCTGACCCTGGACCCCCCCCCCCCAATCTCTTAGCATTTGTTAAAGAAAACATTTGCATGCAAGGTTAGTTTTAGATACCTTCCCTTTCCTTTCCAGCTTCATAGGATGAATAAAAAATCAGAAAGTAGCACCCAATTCTAACCATTGTGGTAAGGTGGCCGCGTCACCGACAAAAATCGCACGCTACACTCTGTCATAGTATAAGTCCCGATACGATTTTCAAAATCTCGGCGAGATCATCGCCTTTTCAAACGGATAATCTGTGCCTCTCCTTGAGTATAAGCCCTAACTTTTTTCTTTCAAAATCATTGTTGGGCCTCTAATAGAGTGTAAGACCCAACCCCTTTATGTACATAAATAATTTTGGGCCTCCGTTATAGTATAAGTCCCACAATGTCTTTCGGTATCGCAGTGCGATCACCATTTTCTAATAAATCATTTGGGGCTCTCCTTGAGTATAAGCCCCAATATTTTGTACATAAACTTTGTTTTAAACAATAAACAACTTCCATGGGACTCTCCTTGAGTTGTAAGCCCCATACTTCTGTTTTCAAAATCATTTGTCTATTTTGAACTGGTACTAAGAGGAGCATTATTCCCGGTGAAACTGCTCTTAGACCACTTGGGCCTCTCTTTGAGCTATAAGTCCCAAAACATCTCTTTTCTTTCATTTCAAATTCAAATTTTTCTCAAAAATTTCTTCAATTTCTCAAAACCCTAATCAGTTATACAGTTATAATCAGACAACCAGTAACAATACACTTGGGCTTTCATCAGACTGTAAGTCTCAATGTCTTTTCAGTACATACTTGTTTGTATATCTGTATATATGTATATATACTTGTGCATATTTTGTTTTGAGTTTCCCCAGCAGTTAGGTCAAACCAGAGGTTTACTTTCAACTTAGTTCAACAACTAGTCCCCTCATAGGATACTCCCCTCAATACAGTCTACCTCCTCTTAGGTTTATTCAATATGGAACAGAGAAAGGCATTATTCTCGGTGAAACTTTTATCAAGACTGTCAAAACATAGAAACACATATAAAGGAATTCATTTCCCCAATAAGGATTAATTCCCGGTGAAACCTCTTTTGAATTTCCTCAAACCCTAGAACTGTTCAACAAAGAAAGGATTATACTCAGTGAAACCTTTCTTGAACTTTTCTTAGGTTTGGACCCACAGGCTTCTTAGAAGTTCCCTATAGCCTCCTCTTGGGATTATTACAAGGACCAACAGGCTTTTTAGAAGTTCTCCATAGCCTCCTCTTGGGCTTAGTACAAGGACCCAAAGGCTTCCTAAAAGCATAGGAAAGAGTTTAGTAATCTCTACTAATTCAATCCTCAGGAAATTCAAAATTCTAGAATATCCAATCAGTCAAGAGTTGATCTTCAAACTCTCAGCCTCCTCTTGGGCATCATACAAAGACCCCTCTCAATCAGAGCATACACTCTCCTTTAAAGACTTGGGTAGTCTCAGCCTCCTCTTGGACTTCATACAAGTAGAATTGGATAGTCTCATTCTTACAACTTCCCCTTCGGCTTCATACAAATAGACCCCAGGAACAAGATAAATCCCAATCATCTTTACCAATACATCAATCCCCAAAAGAGTTAAAACCTCTAAGGTTTTTTTTAAACTCATCTTTAAATCCTCTCTAACCCCCAACAAGGCTTAAATTTCACCTTAGAAGAATCAGAGCCTCATGGTATATGGTAAATCAACTCTGCTCAAATCACTTGTAGGAGTTAATCCCACTCTTGGATTCCCGAAGCAGCTTGAACCTTCTATTAGGGTTCAGAATTCCTCAGCAAGAGTCCATACCTATGCAGGATTCCCTCAGCCTCCTTTTAGGCTTCATATAATGATTTAACTAGTCAGCCTCAATCTTGGGCTTTGTACAAAACAGATAGAACACTCCCCAGTTGAGTCAGTTTTCTTCAGCCTCAATCTTGGGCTTTGTACAAGACAAATTTAAAACTTCCCTAGTGGAGTCACCCCTTTTTTTAGCTTCAAACTTGGGCTTTGATCAAGGCACACAAAAATCAACATCCGCTCAGATGAGACCATGAGTTCTCTCTGTAGGAAGACATTTTCTCTGTACATCACAGATCAGAACAAACAATCAAAACTTTTGCCATATAACTGTTGTAAGTGGCACACTTGTTGATTCGAAATCCAAGCTGGAGTCCCTCTTTTATCCTGGCCAAATTTCTCTTTCATCTAACTGCTGTAAGTGGCAAGCCTCTGGATTCCTCACATCCAAGCTTATGTCCCTCTCATAGCATGAAAGACTCATAAGGAAAAATGGTATTGCTCTACACTGAGTTAATGTTTCTTCCTTCATAACATCTCTCTTATAAAGGAAATTATGGCATTGCTGGATTCCACACATTCCAGTTAAAGTAACTTCCCATATAATCAAACATTTATGATGAATAGGTGAGATATCTCCCTTTAGAGATGACAAATTCTCTCTCTCTCTCTCTGTGTCAAACTTTTAGCTTCAATCTTGGGCTTTGAACAAGACACAAATACTGTTAGCTTCAATCTTGGACTTTAAATAAGACACCAAACATCTTTCCTCCCATAGAATAGGAGGAACAACGATTGCTCTGATTTCCCTGATTCTCTTTACGGGAATACGTAGGAAAAGATTGTGAAATCTTAGCAAGCACACTAATAAAAAACTTTAGGTCCAGTACCTTCCCCAAAACAACAGAAAATCCCGAAAACAACAAAACTATTTCATCAAGCCTCCCAAAGGAGAAATTTTCTCAATCAACATCAAATGAAATTAAGAGAGCATTTAAAACCATGAAAAGAATATGCAAATACAGGTTCATATGGACAACTAGAGAAAACACTTGCGAGCAGGGTTAGTTTAAGATATCTTCCCTTCCTTTAGAGCTTCATAGGATAAATACAGAAATAAAAAAAGTAGCACCTAAAAAATACCAATCAGTAGGTGGTCGCGTTACCAATAAACCGAGCGCTACAAATGGACCTCTCCTTGAGTTGTAAGCCCCATATCTCTGTTTTCAAAATCATCTATCTGTTTCAAACTATTTGAAAACACCTGGGCCTCTCCCTGAGTATAAGACCCAATACTATTCTTTCATTCAAAAATAAATTAAGTTGGACCTCTTAAATAGAGTGTAAGTCCCATCCTTTTCCCTTTTTTACAATAAAAAGAAGATTAAAATTACACTGGTACTAAGAGAAGCATTATTCCTGGTGAAACTGCTCTTAGACCACTTGGGCCTCTCTTTGAGTTATAAGCCCCAAACTTTCTTTTTAATTCATTCAAATAACAACAACATTCTTTTGATACAAATTCAAAATTCATAGTTTTCTCAAAACTTTCTTCAATTTCTCAAAACCCTAATCATACAGTGATAATCAATACAACCAATCACAATACACTTGGGTCTCTATCCAGAGAATAAGACCCATCACCTTTTAAATGCATGCTTATTTATATACATGTTAAACTATTTATCTATATATACTTGTGCATACCTGTCTAGAGTCCCCTTAGCAGTTAGGTCATCCTTAGTTTACACTTAGGTAAAACAGTAGGATACTTATAACTTAGTTCAATAAAATAGTTTATTCTTATACAAAGAAATTCATTTCCCCAGAGAGGATTAATTCCCAGTGAAACCTCTTTTGAATTTTTTCAAACCTTAGAACTGTTTAGCAAAGAAAGGATTATTTCCTGGTGAAACCTTTCTTGATCTTTTCTTAGGCTTGGACCCACAAGCTTCCTAGAGGTTTCCCACAGCCTCCTCTTGGGCTTAGTACAAGGACCCACAGGTTTCTTAGAACCATCCCAGTCTCCTATTAGGCTTCATATAATGATTTAATCAATCAGCCTCAATCTTGGGCTTTGTACAAGACAAATATCATACTCCCCAGTTGAGTTAGTCTTCTTTAAACTATACTCAAACTCTTTAGCTTCATCATCTTGGGCTTCAAACAAGATACTCAAACAAAACATCTCCAGTGGGGTCAATCCCCAAACTTTTTTCCTTTTTAGCTTCAACCTTGGGCTTTGATCAAGGCACAAAATCCATCATCCCCACAGATGAAACCATGAGTCCTCTCTGTAGGAGAATATCCCCTCCAAACATCACATGTCAAAATAAACAATCCAAACCTTTTCCAGATAATCGATGTAAGTGGCACACTTGTTGATGCAAAAATCCAAGCTGGAGTCCCTCCTTTATCATGGCTAAAATTTCTCTTTCATCTAACTGATGTAAGTGGAAAGCCTCTGGATTCTACACATCCAAGCCAATGTCCCTCTCTTAGCATGAAAGATTCATAAAGGAAAAAGGGGCATTGCTCTACAATGAGTTAAAGCTTCTTCCTTCATGACATTTCTCTTATAAAGGAAGATATGGCATTGCTGGATTCCATACATCCCAGTTAAAGTAACTTCCCTTATAACCAATTACTTAACATTTGTGACGAATAGGTGAGGTATCTCCCTTTAGAGATGACAAACTCTCTCTCAGCCAACTTTTAGCTTCAATCTTGGGCTTTAAACAAGACGCAAACACCTTTTAGCTTCAATCTTGGGCTTTGAACAAGATATAAATACCCTGTTAGCTTCAATCTTGGGCTTTGAACAAGATATAAATACCTTGTTAGCTTCAATCTTGGGCTTTGAACAAGATACCAAATTTCCTCCCATAGAATAGGAGGAATTACAATTGCTCTTATTTCCTAAATCTCTTTACGTGAATATCTAGGCATAAGATTGCGAAATCTTAGTGAGCACACAAATCAAAAATCTTAGGTCAAGTGCCTTCCCAAAAACAATTAAAAACTCAAAAAACAACAAAAACATTTCCTCAATCCTCACAAAGGAGAAACTTTCCCCAATCAAAAGCAGATAGACTTAACAAAGCATTCAAAGCAGTAGAAAATATGTGTAAATAAAGGTTCCTATAGATTACTATAGATACCCTGGGTTTTAATAGCTTCCCTTTGTATAACAGAACCCCGATTCCAAATCTCTTCGCATTTGTTAAAGAAAACACTTGCACGCAGGGTTAGTTTAAGATATCTTCCCCTTCCTTTTAATCTTCATAGGATAAATACAGAAATCAAAAAGTAGCGTTAAAAGCGGTAGTGGTCGCGTCAATAAAATCGGAGCTACAGAAAATGGAGACTCTGCTGGGGATTTTTATATTCCCTAAGAGGTTTAGGCCTTGTATTGCATTTATTTTTCTGCTATTTTTATTTTCTTTCTCATTTTATATCATCTGCTGTCATACTATCTATTTATCTGCTATACTTGTTTAAATTACCGTTATCTGGGAATGTGATTAATACACATGTGGTGAGTCCAAGAGCACATTAAGATAAGTGATGGAAAATTCAAGAAGGCTTATAGGGAGTGAGTCTCGACCAAGCTAACTTGAAAGTCCACCGAATTAGTGGAGGTACCCTTTTTGAATTATTGATGTTGAACGAGCAAGTCGTGAAAACATTACTTTTTTCACTGGGCACCCTTGAAACTGAGGATTAGTAGACATTTACCCACTTAACCTTTGTTAGGACGTAGTGCGATGACTATCGGGAACAGTTGATACGCGATACTATACTCAAAAGAGATTTATCTTGGGATATTGCAGCTCTCATGAGTCATTCGGTTTGCTGTTAATATTCTTGAGAGGGGTCAATGATTTTGGGAACCTTTGTTAGAAGTCGTTCTACAGGTACAAAAAAATGGACCCTAGTACACACCTTGGGGATGGGTAGATCCATGACTCCATGCTCTTGACGATGAACCCTTAAACCCGTGTTTTCAAATATTTTTGTTTGCTACATTCATCCATCCATGCATTTCATTCATTAAAAAACTTTTTATCGAAAAGAAGAAAAAATCTTTTTCTAAAAGAACTAAAACAATTGTTGCAAATATCAGAAGTCGTGCTATGGATTTCGGTAGAAGAAAAACGTACAAGTACACCTTCAAAATTCCAAAATTGGAAGACCTAAGAAAATTGGGAAGGATGATTACTAATCCCGAAGCTTTCAGAGCTAAGCACGGAGGACTGTTAACCGTTTTAAAGGTCAACATGGTGGAGGGAGTCCTGTCTACATTGTTTCAGTTCTATGATCCAATATACCATTGCTTCACATTTCTGGATTATCAGCTCACACTGACACTGGAAGAGTACTCTCATCTGATTGATTTACCTATCACTGATCAAGATCCATTTTCTAGACTGGAAGAAATTCCAAAAAGATCAAGCCATTGCAAGAGCTACCTCTTTGGAAGAGTCAGATATCAAAACTCACATGACCACCAAGGGGGGAATCCAGTGTTTACCAGCTAAATTCTTGATGGAGAAAGCCCTATACTTTTCCAGCATAGGAAACATAACTGCTTTTGAGGATGTCTTTGTTCTGCTCATATATGGGTTATTTCTCTTTCCCAACATTGACAACTTCGTCGATATTAATGCTTTCAAGATATTCTTAATTGGGAATTTAGTCCCAACTTTACTCGCAGATGCTTATCATTCAGTGCATTTAAGAAATTTGTACAACGGAGGGATGATCACATGTTGTGTACCGTTACTCTACAAATGGTTTATTTCCCACTTACCCAAGTCCGTTGCTTTTTGGGATCTCAAGAGTGGCATGCGATGGTCGTAGAAGATTATGTCTCTCACTCATTCTAACATAGATTGGTACAATCGGATCTATGACAGAATAAAAATCATCGACAAATGTGGAAGTTTCTCCAATGAAACCCTCATTGGTACTAAAGGAGGGATCAACTATCATCCAATTTTAGCTCGTCGTCAATTTAGATACCTGATGAAGAATGTACCACATAACATTCATATCGAAGGTCTTTTCTTCAAGGAAGGAGAAAATGACAGAGCACTAGAGAAAGAAATTGTGCCTAGCTGGAAACATGTTCATAGGAAGGAAAGAGAGTCCTTAAGAAGGCCAAACTGCATCTCCGCAGAGCCTTACCTCCGATGGGTACAAACTAGAGCCATCAAATTGAAGATGCCTTACCCTCGTCAGGAAGTTTTTACCCTAAAAGAGATCATTCTTTACTTCATGAACGACATGGAGAAGCTTCAAATCGCTTTCAACAAGGTCCAACGCGAGAACTCTTTGAAGAAGAAGTACCAGATCACCAGCTTGGAATGCACAAAAATCCAAGAGATTTTGAAAGAAAAGGATGATCTGATTGAGATATTGGAACAAAATGCTATAGAAAGTCAAGAGGAATAAATAAATTTGCTCTCTCCTTTCACATGGCAAAGAATCATCGACCCGACAACGATTGAAGGGGCCCGATCAAAGAAGAGAAAAATTCAGCAACCAACATTTTAGCTTTCTTCAAGAATACCTTAGGATCCATAGACCTAGTTTTCGTTTTCGCACTTTGTAAAATAATGTACTTTTCCCTGTAAGATACTGCAATCCTTTGAATTCAATAAAAGGTTTCCACCGCTGTATGATATTTGCAACATAATTGTTAAGAGTTCTTTTGAAAACAAAACAAAAAGATCATTCTCATTCTTTGCATCTCATTCATTATCCTTTCATTTCACATCTTTGTCATTGATTCTCACACATGTGTTGCGCTTTAAAGTCAAATTGTCTAATTCGTACAGTACTTTGGCCAATCGGAAAAAGAAAATGGACGATCTCGAGGAAGAGAACAGAGAACTAAGAGATGAAATCAACGCTTTAAAGGAGAGTTCGGAGAAACTCCACAACACGATTGAATCCCTGGAAGCAGCTCAGATCAACCACCTCAAAGGACTGCGATCTCAGAGATTATGTCTACACCCGCATTTGAGACACCTGGCAGTCATCCTCAGTACAACATGCCAAAAGGTTTTCCCTGGGGCATGCCTTTCAATTTTGTACATGAAGGATATATACCTCTGGTCATTGAAGACCTAGAAGCTATAGCAGGAACCTCCAGACCTGAAGTTTATAAACTTCAGGCAAATGAAGACACGAGGGTTACAACGGTGACTCTTTTACCTGAAGGTTACAAACTTCAGGTCACTGAAGCGCCAAGAGTTATCGTCATAATGTATATACCGCAACCTGTGGTACATACTATCCCAAAGGAACAGATTATACAGGCCATTTCTGGCAGAAATGAAGAAGTATATGAAAGGATGAATGAATTCTAGGAACAGTTCTTGGAAATGCAGAAAGAACTGCATGCCATTCGCGGACATGACTTGTTTGGTAAGGACACCGCTGGCCTCTGTTTGTCCCTAATGTAAAGATACCGCACAAATTCAAGATGCCTGACTTTGAAAAATACAAAGGCAACTCTTGCCCTCAAAGTCACTTGGTAATGTACGCGCGGAAAATGTCTACCCAGACAAAAAACCAACAGCTACTTATCCACTACTTCCATGGCAGTTTAACTGGTGCCGCACTCAAATGGTAAATAGGTTTAAACTGTACCAAGATCCGTACTTTCAGAGATCTTGGGGCAGCTTGTGTTCAGCAGTATAAATACAATTTGGACACGGCACCAGATAGGGACTAGCTCAGAGCAATGTCCCAGAAAGATAAAGAAACCTTCAAGAAGTATGCTCAAAGATTGCGTGAAATCGCCGCCCAGATCTGCCCTCCTCTCGAGGAGAAGGAAATGAAAAAAATCTTCCTGAAAACCTTAAGCTCATATTATTATGAATGAATGGTCACCAGTGCGCCTTGTGACTTCACTGAAATGGTGAACATGGGGGTACGCCTTGAGGAAGCAGTTCGGGAAGGCTGGTTAGTCAAAGAGGCAGAGCCGTCCAGTAGTACTAAAAGATATGGGAGTGCATTCCAAAAGAAGAAAGAGCAAGATATCAGTAATATCTCTTAAGGTAAGCAAAGACGAAGGTTTCAACCTCGGCAGGTAGTGGCAGTAGCTCCCGCTATCAACCCAGCACTAGCTCCGAATATCAACCACAAATTGCTTAAAGCCATCCAAATCAACAACAGTATGAGCAAAGGCATCAATAGCCTCTTCAGCAGGCTCTCTCGCAGTAAAATAATAACAATTGTATCACACGATCGCCAGGGTTTGACCCCATACCAATGTTATATGCAGAATTATTTCCACTTTTGCTAGCCAAGGGGCACGTTCAAACCAGTACTCCTCTTACAGTACCGGACAATCCGCCTTTTTGGTTCAAAGCCGATCAATCTTGCCCTTACCATCAAGGAGGACCAGGACATAAGATTGAGAATTGCCTCAGCTTTAAATCTGATGTACAAAAACTCGTCAGAAACGGGGTTTTATCTTTCAAAGATACGAACCCAAATATTCAAACGAAACATTGCCGCAACATGAAAAAACTTCAGTAAACTTGATAAAAGGAGAATCCGGCAGCAATTATCAAATTCACGATGTACGCCTACTAGGATCAAATCTGGTGAAAATGCATTACAGGCAAAGCGGGTACGACCATGTACCATCACAGAACTATCATCAATGTAATAATTGTTCTAAGAACAATCAAGGATGTGTCATTCTACAAGCAACTCTTCAAGAACATATGGATCTAGGCTGGATTTAGGATCACAGGATTTGTGAAGTAAATATGGCCCATGAACATCCAAACATTGTTCAAAATCAAGACATCCGCGCAATAAATGTCAATCTAGTGGCAGTGCATTCAAGACAAAGTCAGTACTACAATTTACCGCTGGACGATTACAGCGCTTGTCCGATCTGCTCAAATGACAATCAAGGATGCTCTTTTGTACAAGAGTCCCTCCAATGAAAGGAATGATCATCAGCTCAACATGATTCAGATCTTCGACATTCGTTTAATGAATACCAGTCTAGTATAGTTGCACGGCAAAGTTAATGAATACACATATCAAGTTAGCATAACTAATGGAAATTCGGATAGACACCAAAGTTGTGACATACACTTGCTCGAAATAGATTTAATAAAGATGCACTGCATACAGAGTGGGTACGGTAGGGTGCCACCTCACAATTATGAATGTTGTGGAATATGTTCAGAAAATAGCCAAGAATGCTAGCTCGTGCGAGCAGCTCTCTAGCATTAGGTAGACCAGTGAGAAACCCAGCTACGCCTGAATTCTCAGTCAATCAACATGGTGCAAGGTTGCCTCCTTATCCAAAATAAGATTCAAGGACTACTGGAAAAAAGGACTATCATAGTCTCCAATAGAAGAGAACGTGTTAATTATGGAATTAACAAGGATGTTTTCACTGGAATTCCTTTGCTCAAGGAACCAAAGCGCGTGAAAATCCCTCTTGACATTAGAAAAGTTCCCAACCTAGAACCGATTGAGGTTACTTATGACGGTCGAAATATCCATATAGCCCATGTGGTCATCTACTTACCGGGACCAATACCATACAAGTCAGGGAAAGCTATTTCGTACAACTATGGTGCGACTACAATAGAAGACGGAAAAGAAATTCGACTACCATCCGTTGTCAACATTGCTGATCTCAATCGGGTCACCCAAAGTGGTCGAATCTTCAACAAGGGAGTTGGAGAACCTGTAAAAGAAAAGGGACCTCAAGTTAAAGTTCCTAATCAACAAATTGGTCAACCCAGCAGCACAGAGCCCGTGAAAAAAAACGATGAAATGCTAAAACTCATCCAGAGGAGTAAGTACAACATTGTGGATTAATTATTACAAACTCCTTCTCGGATATCCATATTATCTCTCTTGTTCAGTTCAGAAGCTCACAGAAAAGCTCTACAGAATGTCTTGGAATAGCCCTTTGTAGAACAAGATGTGATGGTGGGTCAGTTTGACAACATTATTAGCAACATCACTTCCTGCAACAATTTGGGTTTCAGTGATGAAGAACTTCCAGAGGAAGGCAAGAATCATAACATGGCACTCAATATCATGTTCAGTTGTCAGGACGATGCTTTAGCCAGCGTACTAGTAGACACAAGTTTATCCTTGAACGTCATGCCAAGATCAACTTTGGTACGGCTATCTTTTCAAGGTACTCCCATGAGAGGCAGTGAGATCATAGTCAAAGCATTTGATAGATCCAGCAAAATAGTTATCGGTGAAGTCGACCTTCCCATAACCATTGGTCCCAACACTTTCCAAGTCACTTTCCAAGTCATGGACATCTGAGCAACATACAACTGTTTATTAGGAAGACCTTGGATACATGAAGTAGGGGCAGTCACTTTGACACTTCACCAGAAGCTGAAGTTTGTCTAGAACGACAAGTTGATCATGGTATACGGAGAACAAGCTTTAATCGTGAGCATCCTATCATCATTCTCATATTTAGAACTAGAGGAGGTTATTGGAACTCAATTTCAAGCACTCTCGGTGAGCAATGAGAATCATCAAGAAAAAGGAACGTCAATTTCCTCGTACATAGACGCTCTCCAAGTAATAGGAAGCGGCGACATAAAAGGATGGGAGAAAATTGTGGTTCCTATTGATAACACGACAAGAAAAGGTCTTGGTTTTTCTCCAACAATTACCAAGACTACAAGAAGAGATGAAAGCTTTCGTCCCATTCAAGATTTCTTCCATAGTGGAGGCTTCCTCCACCCGATTTCTCAAGAAGTCTACACCATCGAGAACAACAAATCCTTTGATACAGATGAAGAGTGGAAATCTTATTTCAACGATGAAGGTTATATATCTTGGGAAGAAACATACATGCCATTTTGCTCCCCGAAGCAAAGTCCCAGATATATACCAAGATCAGACGTCAGAATGATCTACGGAGATTGCAATCCCGAGGGATGTCGTGTTCCACCCAACTCATTAGAAGAAGATACTCTGATAAAATACAACTTTGATTACAACTCACATGATCCTATGGATGATTTTCCCATTTGGAAACCTTACATGAAAGATTCAGGGCAAAAGAGTCACCCATAGAATGCATATCTGCTTAATGACCTTGAGAAAAATACAGCTTTTCTCCCAGGATCATGGAATCCTTAACTGGAACATTCCAAAGATGTCCAATGCCATGTTGATGAGTTTGCAAATATCGCAGGACAAGAATTTATCGACTATGCATTTCCCGATGTCAATGTCATTGAAGAAGATGACCCCTATATCCCCTCAAAAACTTGGGATACTTTGGGACAGCCAAGCAACAAGTACGACTTCCTAGTGAAGTACACTGCCCCTGAAAGCTCTCGCATCAGATATGAGGACATCCAGCAAACTGGATGGGGAGATCCTCTTGAAAATGAAAATATTGTTGAAGATACAATAGAGGAATCCTCTTATGATAACGGTGCATGGGAAGAAGACTCTAGTGATCCAACTCCTCCAGAGATCAGTGTTATTACTGAAGATAATTCCTCGAAGAAAAATACATGCCTTTGTGATCCACAGAGGAGTTCTTCTCCATTGGGTCGCAGTCGATGTCCCGAAAGTCTTTGTTTTACCCTTTCACTTTGCCCAGGTGAAAAGGATGTTTTATAGGGCTTGCTTTTTCGTAAATGTCCCTCTTCGCTTCGTCCAGAGCGAAAGAGTTTTATTTTATAGGGTTGTGTTTCAAGAATCAACAAATCATAAATAAATAATGTCATTATGAATGCCTGCATTTATTGCAATTTTCACTTTTTGTTTTTCCGGAAAATGGTAATCCTAAAAAACAGACCAAAATAAAAGCAATCATTTTTCAAAAAACAAAATACACTACACACACTTTTGCATTCTCTCTGTCTTTTCTAAAAAAGGAATCATCACGTCGTGCAGATTACCTGTTTTAAATCCCATTGAAACATACGATCCAATGCCTTCTCCCAACTTTGAGTTCCCGGTATTCGAAACCAAAGAAGAAGAAGAAGAAGAAGAAGAAGAAGACGAAGAAATTCCAGATGAGAACTCTCGGCTACTCAGGCATGAGGAAAAGTCCATTCAACCTTACAAAGAACCATTGGAAACGGTCAACTTGGGTTCAGAAGAGGAAAGAAAAGAAGTTAAAATTGGAGCATTACTCAGTCCAACTGTCAAAGAATGCCTGATAGAACTGCTCAAAGAATTTCCAGATGTATTTGCTTGGTCCTACCAAGACATGCCATGGTTGGATACCGACATCGTGGAACATCACTTACCCCTGAAACCAGAATCTCCGTAAGTCAAACAAAAACTGAGAAGGACTCATCCAGATGTGGCCATCAAAATTGAGGAAGTGCAGAAAATAGATCGACGCAGGTTTCCTTGCCACCTTAGAATATCCTCAATGTCTAGCCAACATACTGCCAGTTCCCAAGAAAGAGCAAAAAGTCAAAATGTGCGTAGACTACAGGGATTTAAACAAAGCAAGTCCAAAGGATGATTTTCCCCTACCACACATTGACATGCTAGTTGACAACATAACAAAATTCAAAGTATTCTCCTTCATGGATGGATTCTCGAGCTATAATCAAATCAGAATGGCGCCAGAAGACATGGAGAAAACTTTGTTCATTATCCCATGGGGCACCTTTTGCTATAAAGTAATATCGTTCGGTCTGAAGAACGCAGAAGCAACTTATCAATGGGCTATGACAACTCTGTTTCACAACATGATGCACAAAGAAATTGAAGTGTACGTCGATGATATGGTTGCCAAATCTAAAACAGAAGAAGAACATGTGGAGAATTTGTCAAAACTATTCGAGCGTTTGAGAAAATACAAACTCCACTTGAATCCCAACAAATGTACATTCAGTGTTCGTTCAGGGAAGCTTTTGGGATTCTTCATCAGCCAAAAAGGAATTGAGGTTGATCCCAACAAAGTCAAGGCCATTCAAGAAATGCCTACTCCGAAGACTAAAAAACAAGTAAGAGGATTTTTGGGATGTTTGAATTACATCTCAAGATTCATATCCCTCATGACCGCGACATGCGCGCTGTAACACCCTTTTCTACCCCCATAAATGTTGCAGCAGAAACAACTCAATTATCAGAGTAAAACATCATAAACCACCTCAAAGGGTGCACATTTCTCAATAAAACTCAAATAACACATTTTTCCCTATAAACAAAGGGTTTTCCTCAAAATAAATCAAAAGCCTTCACATGGCAACGGAACCCAAAATTCTCAATTAAAAGGTTTTCAACAAAAATCGTAATAGTCAAAATAAATAAAACCACATCATCAAATGACAACAAAATAAGGAAACAATATAGTTCGACTCAAAGGACCCCAACCCGATGTTACACTATCAGAGCAACACCCTCTAAATCGACCAAAAGCAAATAAACTTCAAGGTCCTCGAAGGAATCCACAGCTAAACCTGATCACCTGCACGTTACCCACGTGGAGGCAACATTCAAACAGGCAAGGTGAGTAATCACAATTCATAATAATCATTATAAAATAAGATATACATAAAATGGAATTATCTTCATATACAACATCTTCAGGGTCATCACAAGGAAACATCAAAATCACAACAACATCATAAAATACACAATGCCAATTAAATGCAAATGCACAACAAGACTCATGCAAGTGGTACCAATCGTCATAATCGATGGACACTAGGCCATTACCCCTCCAAAGATCCCCCTCAATAGGATCGATACCGAAATTGGAACCGGAGCACATCATAATTACCTCATATCTGCACAATGGGAATGAAGCGTCGTCACAGAGTATGCATATGAATGTATGATACACAACATCACTAATCATCATCCTCAATTAAACATCATAATGTGCATCATCATTCATCAATTCTCATATACGTCATATCATCACATATTCGTCAAATAATCATCAAAACATCATCATATAATCATCAGTAACGTCATGGAAAATCATCATAAAAATCACAGCAACAAAACATCACAACAGCACAGCTTCATAAACGAAATTTTGCGAACAGCAGCATTTCGCTCCAGGATTCACTAGGCGAACCTGTTCGCTGGGACCTTCACTTTACGAAGCAGTCAGCGAGTTCCACAGTCACCACACTGAAACACCAGAAAACACCATTTGTCATGCTCGCTGGTTTATTCGCTTTGCGAAGCCATTCTTTGGTTCATTCGCTTTGCGAGGCTTCCAGCGAATCCCCAATTCCACTCCAGAATCATCCCAGTACCCACACTTATATTATCGCGCATTCACTGCGCTGCTCGCTTTGCGAGCCTTGGAGAACATTCACCTTGCGAAGGAATGGTTCGCTTAGCGAACCTGCGATTACAACAAATCACTGCTACACATCAGTAGCTCCACAGCCTCAAAGGTACCTGCGATTACAGTCCCAAATGACCCAAAAATATCCCTACAACCGTCCTAATGCATCACGGGAATCAAAGGCATAAAACCTACATCTATTAGGTCGATCCAGGACATTACGGGAACCTAAAATTCTCTATACCTTCAAAACTCTCAAGCTCCCCATAAACTCCATAAAATCCCTTCACCACAAGGTTAAAACTACAACGACGGGGAAATCAGCCCCAAGGTCTATTTTTATCCAATTATATTCAACCCTTAATAATCGATTCACAAAATACATTCAAATCATCAATTCGTCACAAAAATCCCATAAACCCTCAAACACAAAACATCCACTTCAATTACATCGAATCCTATAATGAAAACAATGAAAGGTAATTACTCCCCATACCTTAGATTGTCGATCCGATGTGTTCTCTTTTGAGCCTTTGGAAACCTTCACAAATTCCTCGCCTTTTCCCTTGTTCCTCAGAGATCTCCCTTCTTTCCTTCTTTTCACGGTTAACCAAAAAGTGAACCCTATTCTCAAAATCCTCTTTTTATATTCACCCTAACCCTTGGGCCTCAAAATTGGGCTTTCTCCATAATGCCCTCACTAATTCTCCTCAAATGTCTACTTCACCCTTAATTCCTCTAATATTATTTAAAATAAATAATAATACAATATATTCTGTAATATATACCATTATTTAATTAAATAACCAAAACTTCACAAAAACACTAACATCGACACGAAACACCAAAATTCACAGAAATCCACGAATATAATATTTAAATAAATTAAATAAATATTCCTACAAAATTTGGGGTGTTACAACTCTCCCCCAATTAAAGGATTTTCACCCTCGAAAATTACCTCAAGGAAATAGAGTCGGATACGACTCCCTCATCTGATCTTCACGTTCCCAAGTCCAACTTTCGCCAGTTGGTCCACCCCACAACACCTTCACCAATGTTATGTCTTTACCCCGTAATTGCTTCGTCTCTCGACCATCGACACGCACAGGCAATGCTTCCACAGTCAGAATATCCCTCACTTGTACACCATCCATCTGAATCACATGCGATGGATCCGGAATGTACTTCCTCAACTGAGACACATGGAACACGTCATGCAAATTCGCAAGTGACGGCGGTAAAGCAATTCGATAGGCTACCTCTCCTATCCTCTGCGATATCTGATATGGACCAATAAAACATGGAGTGGGCTTCCTACACTTCAAAGCTCGACCCACACCAGTCACAGGCGTCACCCTCAAAAACATGTGATCTCCCTATTGGAATTTAAGTGCTTTCCTCCTCTTATCATGATAACTCTTCTGACGACTCTGCGAAGCTTTCATTCTTTCTAGTATCATCTTATTCTTCTCAGTCCTCTCTTGTACAATTTCAGGTCCGAGTACAACACTCTCGCTCGACTCATACCAACACAAAGAAGTCCTACACCTTCTCCCATACAAAGCTTCATAGGGCGCCATTCCAATACTAGCATGAAAAATATTATTGTACGTGAACTCAATCAACGGTAAATGGCTATCCCATGATCCTCCATGATCCAACACACAAGCCCTCAGCAAATCCTCTATGGATTGGATAGTCCTTTCTGTCTGACCGTCCATCTGCGGATGGTAGGCATAACTCATCCTCAACTTGGTACCCAAAGCATCTTGCAAACTCTTGCAGAACCTCGACGTAAACCTCAGATCTCTATCCGACACAATACTCGAAGGTACCCCATGTAACTTCACAATTTCCTCAATATACATCTCGGCTAACTTCTGCATAGAATGATTAATCTTCATCGGCAAGAAATGAGCCGACTTAGTTAATCTATCCACGATCACCCAAATTGAATCATTTCCCTTAGCAGTCTTCGGCAATCCCACCACAAAATCCATGGAAATACTATCCCATTTCCATTCTGGAATCCTCAACGGCTGCATCATACCTAAAGGCTTCTGATATTCAACCTTTGACTTTTGTCAAGTCAAACACGCATAAACAAACTCCGCAACATCCTTCTTCATACTTGGCCACCAAAACAACTTCTTCAAATCTTGGTACATCTTCGTAGCACCTCGATGAATACTCAACCTACTTCGATGTCCTTCTTCAAGAATGCTCTTCTTAATATCTAGAACATCTGGAACACACACCCTGTCTCTGAACATCATTACGCCATTCTCGTCAATCCGAAATTCACCTCTGTTACCTTGGTTAACCAAAGTCAATTGGTCAACCAACTTCAAATCAGATTGCTGTCCCACTCTGATTTCTTCCAGAATACCACTAGTCAACTTCAACATTCCCAACTTCACACTGTCAGGAATCTTTTCACAAACCAAACTCAAATCTCAGAATTGCTCAATTAATTCCAACTCTTTCACCATGAGCATCGACATATGCAATAACTTTCTGCTCAATGCATCGGCCACTACATTTGCTTTGCCCGGATGATAACTCAAATCAAAATCGAAATCCTTCAATAGTTCTAACCACCTCCTCTACCTCATATTCAATTCCTTCTGATAAAATAAGTACTTCAGACTTTTGTGATCACTGAACACTTCAAATTTAGAGCCAAACAAATAATTTTTCCATATCTTCAACATAATCACCACCGCGGCCAACTCCAAGTCATGTGTAGGATAATTCCTCTCATGAACTCGCAATTGTCTTGAAGCATAGGGAACAACTTTCCCATTATGCATTAATACTCCACCAAGACCCATATTCGACGCATCACAATACACCACAAAAGATTCTCTCGGATTAGGCAAAATCATCACTAGAGCAGTAGTCAATCTCTTCTTCAATTCCACAAAACTCTCTTCACAAGCCACATCCCACACAAAAGCTTGACCCTTTCGAGTCAACTGAGTCAAAGGTAATGCCAGCTTAGAAAAGCCTTCAATAAACTTGCGGTAATAGCCCGCCAATCCCAGAAAACTTCGTATCTTAGTAGCAGACTTAGGATTCTCCCACTGTAACACGGCATCAATCTTAGAAAGATCAACGGCAATACCACCACTTGAAATTACATGGCCAAGGAAACTCACTTCCTTCAACCAAAACTCACACTTCGACAGTTTTGCATACAAATTCTTCTCTTTCAACACTTGCAACACAGTTCTCAGATGCTTGGCATGTTCTTCTTCAAATCTAGAATATATCAAGATATCATCGATAAACACCACCACAAACTTATCCAAATAGTCATGAAAGATCCGATTCATATACCCCATGAACACACCAGGTGCATTAGATACACCAAACGACATCACAGTGTATTCATAGTGACCATACCTCGTCCTGAAAGCTGTCTTCGGAATATCATCAGGCTTAATTCGAATCTGATGATAACCAGACTTCAAATCAATCTTGCTAAACACACAAGCACCTACTAGCTGATCCATCAAATCGTCGATTCTCGGAAGTGGATACTTATTCTTGATAGTCACTTTATTCAACTGCCGATAATCAACACACAACATCATGCTACCATATTTCTTCTTCACTAGCAACACAGGAGCACCCCACGGGGAAACACTCGGTCGAACAAACCTCTTCTCAAGCAGTTCTTCAAACTGTTTCTTTAATTCACTTAACTCAGAAGCTGACATCCAATAAGGAGCCATCGATACTGGACTCGTACCTGGTACTAAGTCCACTGCAAACTCTACTTCACGCTCTGGAGGCAAATCACTGATGTCATCTGGAAACACCTCTGGAAATTCACAGACAACAGGAAACTCCACACTCGTAGCTTCACGATCAATTTGCAACGATGCAAACATTGCAAACACTAAAGCTTCTTCTTCCATAAGTTCGTCTACTTGCCTAGCAGACAAGAACATCAAATCCCCACTATCATCAATCTCAGGAAACTCTACAGTCTTGTTATAACAGTTGATATGAACCCGGTTGAACCCCAACCAATTCATTCCAAAGATCACGTCAATTTGGTGCAAGGGTAAGCACACCAAATACATCACAAAGCTCTTCTCCAAAATCGTCACAGGACATCTCAAACACACAAGGGTAGTAGTAACAGAACCATTAGCTGGAGTTTTTATTACTATATTACCATTCATATCAGATAACTTCAAACCCAATCTATTAGCACATTCAAGAGAGATAAAAGAATGAGTAGCACCAGTATCAATAATAGCAACCAACTCGATATTATTAATAAAACAAGTACCTAGAATCATGTTGTCCTTCTCTAGCACCTCTGAACCACTCAAAGCAAACACACGGCCACTGGTCTGAGCGGAAGTAGCGGTCTTCTTCGGCTTCTGACATTGAGTACTGATATAACCTTTCTCTCCATAATTGAAATAGGTCGGGCCCTCATCTTTGCAATCAGTAGCTCGATGACCCTTCTTACCACATCTATAGCACCTCACCACAATGTTGGTACACACATCAGCACGGTGGCCTTGCTCGCCACACTTATGACACTTTCCAGAAGCTAGAGCTACTCCCCCCTTGTCTTTTTCCTCTCTGAAGCCTTCTGCTTCCCTTTGTCAGCTGAATTTGTATAAGGCTTACCCCTATACTGCCATTTCTTCTCACTCAACTGCTTGTAGTGAGCAGATCATCGCAGATTATGCTCTTGCCAACTAACTCAGCATACCTGCAGATCTGCTGATACCCAATCCCCTGCTTAATCTCTGGTCTCAGCCCATTCTCGAACTTGAGACACTTGGACATCTCAGCATCAGCACGATTGTAGTGCGGACATAACTTCACCAAAGCCTCAAACTTCGCGGCATACTCTGTCACAGTCATATCTCCCTGCTTCAGCTCAAGGAATTCCACTTCTCTCTTGCCACGATCATCCTCAGGAAAATACTTCCCCAGAAAATCCTGCTTAAACACAACTCAAGTTATCACGGTGCCAACATCCGTGAGTCTCTGACGGGTGTTACCCCACCAGTCCTCAGCTTCCTCTTCCAGCATATGCGTTCCGAACTGAACCTGTTGCTCATCAGAACACCCCATCACCCAGAAAACCTTCTCGATCGCCTTCAGCCACTTGTCTGCACTTGCTGGATTATGCGTACCAACAAAAGTCGGTGGATTGTTCCTTAGAAACTTTCCCAAAGCACGAAACTCATCAGGAGCCCCACCATTTGGATTCAGCTGCGCCACCACATTAGCAACCGATTCCAACGCATCAGCAATCACACGATCGTTTCTTCCAGCCATCCTGCACACCACCAACAAGGTTAGAAGAGCTAAAACATTGACAGTGTACACACACTCATCGACTGACAGGGACTGACATCACGTAAAAACCTGGTCGGACTGACCGACCTACTCTGATACCACTAATGTAACACCCTTTTCTACCCCCATAAATGTTGCAGCAGAAGCAACTCAATTATCAGATTAAAACATCAAAAACCACCTCAAAGGGTGCACATTTCTCAATAAAACTAAAATAACACATTTTGCCCTATAAACAAAGGGTTTTCCTCAAAATAAATCAAAAGCCTTCACATGGCAGTGGAACCCAAAATTCTCAATTAAAAGGTTTTCAACAAACATCGTAATAGTCAAAAATAAAACCACATCATCAAATGACAACAAAATAAAAACAACATAGTTCGACTCAAAGGACCCCAACCCGATGTTACACTATCAGAGCAAGACCCTCTAAATCGACCAAAAGTAAATAAACTTCAAGGTCCTCGAAGGCATCCACAACTAAACCTGATCACCTGCACGTTACCTATGTGGAGGCAACATTCAAACATGCAGGGTGAGTAATCACAATTCATAATAATCATTATAAAACAAGATATACATAAAATGGCATTATCTTCGTATACAACATCTTCAGGGTCATCACAAGGAAACATCAAAATTACAACAACATCATAAAATACACAATGCCAATTAAATGCAAATGCACAACAAGACTCATGCATGTGGTACCAATCGTCATAATCGATGGACACTAGGCCATCACCCCTCCAAAGATCCCCGTCAATAGGATCGATCTCAAAATTGGAACCGGAGCACGTCATAATTACCTCATATCCGCACAATGGGAATGAAGCGTAGTCACAGAGTATGCATATGAATGTATGATACACAACATCACTAATCATCATCATCAATTAAACATCATAATGTGCATCATCATTCATCAATTCTCATATACGTCATATCATCACATATTCGTCAAATAATCATCAAAACATCATCATATAATCATCAGTAATGTCATGGAAAATCATCATAAAAACCACAGCATCAAAACATCACAACAGCACAGCATCATAAACGAAATTTCGTGAACAGCAGCAGTTCGCTCCAAGATTCACTAGGCAAACCTGTTCGCTGGGACCTTTGCTTTGCGAAGCAATCAGCGAGTCCCACAGTCACCACACTGAAACACCAGAAAACACCATCTGTCATGCTCGCTGGTTTATTCGCTTTGCAAAGCCATTTGCTGGTTCATTCGCTTTGCGAGGCTTCCAGCGAATCCCCAATTCCACTCCAGAATCATCCCAGTACCCACACTTATATTATAGCGCATTCGCTGCACTGCTCGCTTTCCGAGCCTTGGCGAACATTCGCCTTGCGAAGGAATGGTTCGCTTAGCGAACCTGCGATTATAGCAAATCGCTGCTACGCATCAGTAGCTCCACAGCTTCAAAGGTACCTGCGATTACAGTCCCAAATGACCCAAAAATATCCCTACTACAGTCCTAATGCATCACGGGAATCAAAGGCATAAATCCTACATCTATTAGGTCGATCCAGGACACTACGGGAACTTTAAATTCTCTAAACCTTCAAAACTCTCAAGCTCCCCATAAACTCCATAAAATCCCTTCGCCACAAGGTTAAAACTACAACGACGGGGAAATCAGCCCCAAGGTCTATTTTTATCCGATTATATTCAACCTTAATAATCGATTCACAAAATACCTTCAAATCATCAATTCGTCACAAAAATCCCATAAACCCTCAAACACAAAACATCCACTTCAATTACATCGAATCCTATAATGAAAATAATGAAAGGTAATTACTCACCATACCTTAGATTGTCGATCTGATGTGTTCTCTCTTGAGCCTTTGGAAACCTTCACGAATTCCTCGCCTTTTCCATTGTTCCTCAGAGCTCTCCCTTCTTTCCTTCTTTTCACGGTTAACCAAAAAGTGAACCCTATTCTCAAAATCCTCCTTTTATATTCACCCTAACCCTTGGGCCTCAAAATTGGGCTTTCTCCATAATGCCCTCACTAATTCTCCTCAAATGTCTACTTCACCCTTAATTCCTCTAATATTATTTAAAATAAATAATAATCCAATATATTCCGTAATATATACTATTATTTAATTAAATAACCAAAACTTCACAAAAACACTGACATCGACATGAAACACCAAAATTCACAGAAATCCACGAATATAATATTTAAATTAATTAAATAAATATTCCTTCGAAATTTGGGGTGTTACACGCGCCAATCTTCGAACTACTCAGATATAACCAAAGTTGTATATAGACAGGAGAATGCCAAAAGGCTTTCGACAACATCAAAGAATATCTGTTGAATCCACCGATTCTGTCTCCTCTAGTGGATGGAAGACCACTAATAATCTACTTAATAGTCTTGGAAGACTCCATGGGTAGTGTGCTTGGCCAACAAGACAAGACAAAAAGAAAAGAGTCTTCCATTTATTACTTAAGCAAGAAGTTCACGGACTGTGAAACTCGATACACCATGCTCGAGAAAACTTGATGCGCTCTGGCTTGGGCAGCTAAGCGTCTTTGCCAGTACATGATTTGTCACACTACTTGGTTAATCTCTAAAATGGATCTGATCAAGTATGTCTTTGAAAAGTTTTCTTTAATAGGAAGGCTTGCCCGTTGACAGATGTTGTTGTCAGAATACGACATCAAGTACCATGCTCAAAAAGCCGTCAAAGGAAGTGTTTTAGCCGATCATTTGGCTCATCAACCGATTGACGATCAGGAAACGATCAAATTTGACTTCCCAGGCGAAGATGTAACGTAGCTGAAAATGAAAGATTGTGATTAACCGCTACCAAGCGAAGGACCAAAACAAGGTTTCCAATGGGGACTAAGATTCGACGGAGATGTAAACGCTTATGGAAATGGAAATGGAGCAATCATCGTAACACCTCGGGGTACCCATATCCGTTTCACTGCCAGATTGGCATTCAAATGTACAAACAATAAGGCTGAATATGAAGCTTGCATCATGGGCCTTGAAGAAGCTATTGACTTAAGGATAAAGAACTTGGATGTGTATGGAGACTCAGCCTTGGTTATAAATTAGATCAAAGGAGGGTGGAACACATATCAACTAGGATTGATTCCTTACAAAGACTACGCAAGAAGGTTGTTACCCTTCTCCAACAAGATTGATTTTCATCACATTCCTCATGAAGAAAACCACATGACTGACGCACTTGCTACTCTATCCTTTATGATTAGTGTGAGTCGATCGAACGACATACCCAAGATTGACATAATGCGCCTTGATAGGCCTGCTTACATATTTACGGTGGAAGTAGTCATAGATGACAAGTGCATCATTCAAAGACAAGAATACCCGCCTGGGGCATCAAGGAAAGATAGGAAGACTCTTAAAAGACTAGATGATAACTTCTTCCTGAACAATGATGTGCTCTACAAGAGAAACTTCGACATGGTTTTGCTCAGATGCGTAAATAAACACGAAGTAAACATGTTAATGAAAGAGATTCATGAAGGCTCCTTTGGCACTCATGCCAATGGACACGCAATGGCAATAAAAATTCTGAGAGCAGGATATTATTGGCTGGCAATGGAATCTGATTGCTACAAGTACATGAGGAAATGTCACAAGTGTCAGATATATGCTGGCAAAATCCATGTACCGCCAACGCATGTCAAAATTCTCTCTTCTCAAAGGCTTTTTTCTATATGGGGAATTGACATGATTGGCATCATTGAACCCAAAGCCTCAAACGGACATCGGTTCACCCTAGTAGCCATTGACTACTTCACCAAATGGGTTGAAGCAGCATCATACACCAATTTGACCTCATCTGCCATTATGGTGTTCCAAGCCAGATCATTACTGATAATGGATCAAACTTGAATAATAAGATAATAAAAGAATTATGTGCTGAGTTCAAAATTGAACAACATAACTCATCTCCCTACCGGCCTAAAATGAATGGAGCGGTAGAAGCAGCCAACAAAAATATAAAGAAGATCATTCAAAATATGGTTGTAACCTATAAATATTTGCATGAGATGCTACCATTTGCTCTTCACGGTTATCGTACATCTTTCCGTACTTCAACAGGGGCAACCCCTTTCTCTCTAGTATATGGCATGGAAGCAGTGCTCTCCATTGAAGTAGAGATCCCATCAATAAGAGTCTTGATGAAAGCAAAGCTAACAGAAGCTGAATGGCGTCAAAGTAGATACAATGAACTGAATCTAATCGAAGAAAAGAGAATGACGGCTTTATGCCATGATCAGTTATATCAGCAAAGAATGAAGAAGGCGTTTGACAAAAAGGTCCGACCCCGTGTCTTTAGAGAAGGAGACCTCGTACTCAAGAAGATATAATCGTTTCTCACTGATTTTAGGGGCAAATGGACTCCAAATTACGATGGCCCCTATGTTGATAAGAAAGCCTTTTCAGACGGTACCTTGAGACTCACAACCATGGATGGAGAAAAATTCACCTACCCCACGAATGTTGATGCAGTCAAGAAATTATTCCCCCCAAAAAAAATAGCTCGCTAAGTTGAAAACCTGAAAGGGCAACTTAGGCAAAAAAGAGCGTCTCGGGGACTGAAAACCCGAAAGGGCGGTCCAGAAAAAAATTAGAGACATAAACAATAATCATCCCGGTAGATTGAAAACCTGAAAAGGTGATCTAGGCAAAAGTTAGGGATTTATGGAAAGTAACTGCATCCGACAAGTTTGGCTCCTCAGAGACAACGTCATGTGTCGAGAAATCCTCGATCAGAGGCCACCTTCAATAGAAGCTCAAAAATATCCAGAATTACAAGTTGGTAGAAGGATAGTGGTCATTATGTTTCAATGTAGCCCCTTTCCCTTTAAATTACCATTTTATAAACTTTGTAACACTCCATGGAATCACGTATTTGGCTGATTACCATTCTGTCAATGAAAATTTGAGCCCTTATGCCCTTTGTTTGCAATTCTTTTTTTATTCTGCTTTGCAAAATGACATGTTTATTTGATTAACATTCTTGAAACTAAAAAAAATGAATTTACTTTTGTTTTCAAAACGGATTTTCAAATTTTACTTATGCTTTTAAAATAAATATGACAATTTCCTTTTGATTAATGAACACAAAAGGAACATCGACGGCTTCTCCGGAAGTGATCAAACTTCAAAATGCAGAATCAAAATACTCCTTGCTATTAGTACACACTGAATGAAGGATCAATTACTTCAGCTGGAATGTCCCATCTATCATCCCCAGTAGGGTTTCTACCCCCGAAAATAAAGGTATGAACAAGATATCCTTCCTCTGACAAGCTACTACCTTCATAAAACACCGATAAAAGTTTTCACTCCTCAGGAGTCGCATTTTTTACTACCAAGGGTAGTTGAAGATCAGCTGTAGAGCTTTGTGTCCCCTAATGCTCGTCACCATTGATATTTTTTTATCCCCCGCAGTGGCCAAGTATCCAATTGTGATCATCACCATTCCGTATGTCATGTATGTCTTGTCAGCATAAGCATTTCATACATACATCATGCGTAATTCATTCATATTCATATTAATATTGCATATCATATTTCGATCACTTTGGACACGTTTATCCCCAAGTGATAAATGTTCTCTCTCCATTCGAGTTGTCAGTCTTCCTTTCCACAATTAGATAGGATAAAATCCCGGTTTGAGTTCTTTCCTCATCAGGAAATATATCATCTAAACAATCTCTCTCCAGCTTATTCCTGGATTGAAATCGTTCCTTGACCACCTTGATAACTTTAACCTCTGAGAGGCAAGAAGACATTTGGTTATACACCTTTAGAACTTCACTATTCACCATTGAAGATGAGATTTTGCTTTCCCGGATTAAGGAAAATCCCCCGCGGAAGCTTCTCAACAAAATACTCTTGGCAACACGGACATCACATCCTCCAAGAAATCTCTATCGATTGGCAAACAAAGAAGCATGTCTATGCCCTATATATTCCTGATAAGTCGACAAACGGCAGTCTCTCTCTGAAAAGTTTGTCCTACTTCCAAGGAAGTCATCAGCACTGAAAGCTCCAAGAGTTTGACTAAATTTTGGTAAAACATAATATTGTGAAAGTTGTTCCAGCGTGAAGGTTTTCAGTCTTCAAACCAAAGATGTCGAGTGAAATGTCATAGCATGAAGATTCGACATCATGACTGTCACAGCAGGTTTTGTTTAAATCTATTCCAAGATTCAAGGCATGAATTGCAGTGGATCAAGGATCAAAGGTATGAAGCCCAACAAAAGCAGAAGACTATAAAAGAAGACCAAGACCTAATGCAAGAGGGAGAGAGGATGACATAGACTTAGGAATCCTATTTTGTAAAGTAGGGTTTATGGTTTGAGAGTCGTTGGTTTCTCTTTTAAGTCTCCCTCTGTATCGATTTGATGCAGTGTGGCAGACATAGGTACTTGTACAGATTCAGAAGCCCGTAGGTAATGAATCGTGTAGTGTTCTTGGATGAAGCTTTGAAGCAAATCCAAGTTAACTTGTTACTCAAGGTTGTTTGACTGAACTTTGTATTGGTAGGGGTGTCTTTCAATAGAGTAGATACAGTTATGAGGTATTAACTGTTAGATAATCACAAGTTATGATTTAGGGAGTGAGATGGGTTTCTTTTATCAATTAGATCTGACTTCTAATGATAAAGACTTCATTGGATAGTGATAGGTTAGCGTGGGTGCTTTATGTAAACCTGAGGTTGTTTACATAAAACTATACTACTTATAGAGATTTCTTCTTCCTGGATTGGTATCCCCCATATGTAGGTGAGTTGCACCGAACTGGGTCATCATATTCTATGTTGTTTATCATTTTGCTATTTTCAGTTCAGTCTTGATTAACATGTTGGATCAGATGTTGTAACATCTGTGTTGTTGCAGTTCTGATATTCAAGGTATCAGTCTGCTGTTATGCTTCTTTGTTTAAATGTTTATACAGAACAATGTCTTGACATGTGTTAGGACATCTGCTGTCTGTTATGCCAGAATTTCAATTGGTATCAGAGCAGGCATCCTATTTGTTTCTGGATGAGATCTTTGGGAGATACTTTCTGGCGTTTAAACAAGGAGGAGTTTTAAAGATCAGATCAATCAACTCATACATACTCAAGGGTATTAATGGATGAGATTCATGTTCTGGATCGAAGGTAACAACCCAGAGGTTGTTTTTGTGGCTGAGGAGGTTCTACAACAACTACAAGAGAAGTGGCTAGTTTTCTTGTTGGGGTTTCTTATAAGATGTTTTGACATCTTATTAGGGCAAGGTGAATTTATTCCTTGGTGGTTCCGTTGCATGTGTTTCTGATGGAAGACCTCTAGAATTATGGGATTCTGGAGTTATTACTAAAGACAGATGGTGGAAGATCTCAATCGTCGGCCTCTATAGTTAAAGATATCTGCATCTTTTTATTCCAAAGTCGGGAGTAATGAAGTAGAGAGAGTTATTGGTAGGTGTCTATTATGGTGACATGGTACTTGGAAGTTTGGTTCCATGGTCCGGTTTGAAGTCAGTTGAAGAGGAGAGGAGTTGAGTTTAGGTTTATCAAATTCTTGCTCTAGGAGTTTGATAGATTATTGATCGGCTAAGTTTTCAAAGATACTTGAGAATTCTCTCAAGTCCACTCATAAAGGCGTCTAAGTCGTGCATCTGGAGTCTTCTAGTTATTTTTCTGACTAGAAGGTGTTTCTTTGAAACACAACCTAAAGAAAGTGGAGATGATTTATTTTCACCATCCAAAACAGCAAGGAAGGATTCATCTCTCTTAATCCTAAGAGTGGATCCAATCTTAATGGAGATTTCAGAACTGTTGAGGTGAATCTTAGTTACTGGAGTCAAGGGTGGCAACCTTGGTATCTCAACAATTTGTTGGTCAAAGAAGATACTTCCAAAAGATTGAATACTTGATAAGTGTTCATGAAGTGATCTGATGGAGCTTAGCTACAACAGTGAAAAGGGTTATTGGATAAGGATTTAAGATCAATTTCTATTTGTGGAATTCACAAGTATTTAATTGGTTATCCTTGAAAGTCATGATTGTTGATGTTCAACACGATGTTGGAACATCTCATCATTAGAGTTTGTGCAGAATCATGGGAGGGGTACTGAATACGCTTTAGCATCTCTTTTGGTCTTGGGTGTTGTCCTAAGAATCGGCTTCAGTCTGGTGTGATAGAAGCATGTGATCTCTAGAGAGTTTCCTGGAAAGAAACTGGTCGGGACAATGGTGTTGTTGAAGATGAAGATGAAGACATCATAATCTTGATGGTTCTTTCTTGGATCAGTTTATTTCTGATTCAGGTACTTGGGAGAATGGGATCTTGCTCATTTTGAAGGTCAAGGTTAAGTGGCAGTTATCTCTGGCTTTCTACAGACTGCTCTACTAAGGAAAGTGGCATTCTTTGGTATGGCTATGATGTAGTCTAGGACTACTTTATATTCTGAAGATTCAGACGTGGCAGGTGTGAAGTCTTTGGAGTTTCAAAGCAGTTATTCATCATAGTGTGAGCTTGTATGGAATATCTGTGATAATATTAAGCAGGATGGAGGTTGTCTACTCAAACTTGGTTGTTGAATCAAGTCTATGAGAGCATGGAACTCTTGTTCAACAATAGGAAGGAGGTTCTTCTAAGTGGCAGAAGGAGGAGCTGAATTCAGCAGCTGGATGCCGTATCAGAATGTTCTGACATCTAGCTTAACATCAGGATCTCAGTTGGTGATGTGGCACATCATCTTAAGATAAGGTGATTTACAGGAGAATGGAAGTTATGGATGCTTCAAAAAGGTTTATCTCATGCAGTTTGCGGGAGCTGTGGTTTGAGAAGATGTTACATGTCTAGAGGATTGGTGGATCCAAGATGTTTTACTATGGAGTAAGTAGTTCATGTAACTTGAAGATCAGATTTCATTGGTGGATCAGTGTATCTTGTGGGAGTTCTGAAGTAAAGTGAGATCGATCAAAAGGTGGCATTTGGTTGATCTTTATTGTGCATTCAAGAAGGATGCTTGAAACTGATTGCTCTTGTGCAGAAGGGTAGTTGGTTGAAGGTGAAAGGAGGTTCTGACTCAGGTTTATTTTGAAGCTTGTGGAAGATTATCTTCATTTGGTGGAAGAGAGTTTATTTCTCTCTTGGGTATCTGGAGTTCTTATTGATCAAGTTGGTGGTGCAGTGTTGTTTGAAGATCTTCAGGTTGGATTACTATGCAGATAGTAAGTCGAGTGGTGGAGCATATCAAGAATCATATTGGATGGTGTCTATGATATGTGAAGGATGTCCTAACTGATGTTAGAACATTTTCTGGGTTGGTAATCCTTGGAGTAGGATACTAAGTTCTGAGTGTGGAACTTGACACTCACATCTTGTCTAAAAAGTATTTATCTTGTCATATGGGAGAATGATTGATAAAGGATTGTCTTGGAAGTCTGATGTGAATGGGACATGCTAGAAGTGGATCAGTTTGGTGCTTGTTAAGCAAATGGGCTGAGGATTTCTGGAGCATGTGTTTGATGTCCTTCAAGTGTGAAGAACATCTGGGCGAGCTAGCAAACTAAGGGGCCATGTGCGTCTCTTTGAGGAATGTGAAGTATTCAAAATCAATTGGGTTGTATCTCAGGGAACAAGAAGATCTATACATAAGAATTCAGGAGAAATTCGTGTGGTGTATGGATAATTTCTGGATGAGAGGGATCAATGGAGCTTTGGTCTCAATCCAAGAGTTTGTTAGTTATGGTACAAAGGATGCGTTCATGGTACTCTATCTGCATGATCATGAAGATGTCATGGGATATCATGTAGTGTTTTGAGTGTTTCTTGCTGAAGAAGCATTAGTTGAAAAAGATAGGGGGAGAGCTTCTGTCTAATTAATGTATTGTGTGGTACATGGTTTGCTTGAGGGTCAAGCATTAGGTGATTGCTTTCAGCTGGTGGGTTGAACAGAGGGTGCCCTCTTGAAGACATGAAGATGTGCCTTATGTTTTCTATTCATTTAGGTTGTTCTTCTGGAAAATGAGCACTAGTTATCTACGACAGGGGGAGTTAAACTTCTGCTTTGGATGTATGGTTGCAGTAGTGCAGATTAAATATCAAGATTGCTTGTGGTTTCAAGAAGTTAGTGATATATTGCCTTATGTGAGGATGATATGTCAGACGAAATGTCGTGACGTTGCCTTACAGGCACAAGTTCTGGGTGAACTTATCTGGTTGTTCTGATTCTGTCATTGGTGTCAATGGACTAAATTAGAAGTGGTACAAGTATCTTGGGATTTTATGTTGTTGTCTGGAAGAAATTAGTTTTCTCTGCTATTGGAAAGGTCTATGAAAAAAGTCTACTGTAATCAAGTCTGCTAATTCTGGATTAAGAAAGTGATTGTAGTTCTGTCTGTGGGGACCATAAACCTGACAAAACCAGGTTAGGTATCAGGACACTATTCAGAAGTGGTTTCAAGGACAAGTCAGAAAAGGTGGAATTTCTTGAAACAAACTTGACCAGCAGTTATTGTTAGAACAAGATTTGGCTCTGCGTTAATACCTCTGAGTTTTGATGATACCAAACAAGTATGTTTGTATGAACAATTTTATAAGGCTAATGTTTGTTACTTTTGAGAATCTAACAAACAGGTTATGCTTCTGTTAATTGGTGAGGACATAATGCTAAAAGAATATACTTCGCCTACACACTACGCTTAAAGTGCTAAAAAGAAGAAGTTGGCAAGACTCTGATAAAATATGGATAGAGAACAAGTTCTGAAGATCTGAAGACAAAGGTTCTGATTGAACGAAGTTCAGATTCTGAAGGCTTTCGCTCTCTGATAAAGGTTCTGAAGACCTAACTATAGTCTCTACTCATGCTTCAACTAAATACTATCTGAAGCCTGTGAAGAGATGAAGACAATTTTGTTAGTAAACAAAGGTTTTGAAGATCAAATACTCTGAAGACTCAAAGACTTAAAAGATCTTAAGAACCAAGCTATGTTTTCCCTTCTTATTCATGCTCTCAGAAGCCTCTGAAGTTGAGAAGATTAGAAGACTAAGCAAACAAAGCTCAAACGAAGATATCTTGGTATCTGTGCAAAAGTTTAAATGAAAATATCTCGATAATAGTGCAATGGTACAAACAAAGATACACTGACAAGACAGGATGCAAAAGGTTTTATATGTCCTCACGCTTCTACCAAACCGCCGTCAAAAGTCATGATTACTTTACAACGGTTACTTTTGCTCAGCTATAAAAGGACTTGAAGACTCAAAGAATGATAAGAACTTTACCGATTAAAAATGCTATATTCTTGCTATTATCATTCAAAAAGTTGATTTTCTGTGCTCTAAAATAGTTTACATATTCAGCTTATACTAGAAGCAATTCTTTGTATACAAAACTCTATTTCAAACTGCTGTTTGAAGATCCTTGAGAAAAACCCAGTGAGGTTAGAATTCTTGAGAAGTCTAGGACTAGTGAGAGTCTTAGAGGTTGTTCCTTAAGAGAAACCAGTGTGGTTAGATCTCTTGAGAAGTCTAGAACTTGAGAGTTTTAGAGGTTGTTGTTAGTCACCAGTATTTTGGCTTGTGCATTGTATTAATCTGTTTGATTAGTGGATTAAGACCTCGATTGAGAGAGGCGAAATCACCTTGGCGGGTGGACTAGATTAACTTGGGGAATTCTCAAGTAAACTAGTATAAACATACATAGTTATCTCTTTCAAGCTTCATTATTTCTATCATTCATAAGTTTAAGAGTTGTTAAAAGAAAAATGGGTTAGTTGAAAATAAATAAAAAAATTATTTTGAAAAACCAATTCAAACTCCCCCCCCCCCCCTCTTTCTTGTGTTTTTCACACCTTCAGTTATTGCACTCATTGACTAGTCTTTTGCCTTCTTCAAATAGATCGGCTCTACCTATGTAGCTTCATCAATATTTAAGGAGGATTGTGTTAACATATCTTTCTTGTTAAATTGAGAGCAAATGGGTTTTATTCGTATTTGGATAAGCACTGTCTGGGTATGGGTCTGCATAGGCCATTTTTGTCAATTTTTTGCTAAAAAGGGGGAGAATGGATTCTTGCATACTACTGAGAAGTGTATGTGCATTTGTGTTGATGATCTCCATAAATGTCTCAAAGGATGTTCAGACGTTCTGAGTTCTAACATCTTGAATAGTCGTGTTCTATGATCAGAGTTAGGAAGCGAGTTGTGTTTTATGATCTGAGCTACATAGAGTCATATTCTCTATGTACTTGGTATCATGAGGAAATGCTTCCACTGCATGCACCATCGGACTGAAGAATTGCTTGAAGAATTGTTTTAGCCAAAAAAATTCAAAAGAGGGAGATTGAAAGCTCTAAGAGTTTGACTAAATTTTGGTAAAACATAATGTTGTGAAAGATGTTCCAACATGAAGGTTTTCAGTCTTCAGACCAAAGATGTCGAGTGAAATGTCACAGCATGAAGATTCGACATCATGACTATTGTAGCGCGATTTTTGTGGTCATGAGTCACGATCGCTTGGGTACTGCAGTTCGATTTATTTTTTATCCTATTGAAGCTGATTAAGGAAGGGAAATAGATTTCTGTTAGGTCACAGATACTTTGTGGATGTGGGGCCTTTCTTCGGTTTATTTTGTTAAGATTCGAATATCTGGATCATTTGCGAGGTTTTTGGTAAGATGTTAGGATTTGGTGCTTTTGGGGTTGATATATGGAGGTATGGGATTTTGGGTTTTTGATTGATATGCTCGCTAAGATTTTTGCAATCTTATGCCTACGTATTCCCGAAACAGGGAAATCAGAGCGACCGTAGTTCCTCCTATTCTATGGGAGGAAAAAGGTTGCTTTGGTGTCTTGTTCAAAGCCCAAGACGTGAAGCTAAAGGTGGTTTGTATCTTGTTCAAAGCCCAAGATGTGAAGCTGAAGGGTCTATTTGTATCTTGTTCAAAGCCCAAGATGTGAAGCTAAAAGGCTTGACTGAGAGAGAACTTGTCATCTCTAAAGAGGAGCTGTTGATGTTTGTATGTTGTGAGCAAGGCACAACTTTGATGCTAAAAGGTTGATTGACTCAACCGGGGTTTTCTTTATACAAATCCTAAGAGGAGGCTATTGACCCAACAAGAGGGTGTTTATTATTTGTCTCGTACGAAGCCCGAGATAGAGGCTAGAAGGGTTGACTCAACAAGAGGGTACTAACAAGTGACTGACTCAACAAAAGAGTGATTTTATCTGTCCTGTATAAAACCCAAGACGGAGGCTAAAAAGGTTGACTCAACAAGAGAGTCTGAAGGTGATTGACTCAACAAGAGAGTCTTTTATACTCAACAAGAGAGTGTTTTATATGTGTCTTGTATGAATCCCAAGACGGAGGCTAAAAGTGGTTGACTCAACAAGAGAGTCTTTTATACTCAACAAGAGAGTGTTTTATATCTCGTATGAAACCCGAGATAGAGGCAAAAAAAGGTGTTTGACTCAACAAGAGAGTCTTTAATACTCAACAAGAGAGTGATCTTATGTGTCTTGTACAAAGCCCGAGACGGAGGCTAAAGGGTACTTGACTCAACAAGAGAGTCTTTTATACTCAACGAGAGGGTGATTTTCTATCTCGTACGAAGCCCGAGATGGAGGCTAAAAATGGTTGACTCAACAAGAGAGTCTGAAAAGGTTAGCTCCGCTGGGGAGAATCATTTGTACAAAGCCCAAGAGGAGGCTAACTGTGCTGGAGACTGTTTCAGTTGATTGACAGGTCCAGTGTGTTGGATAAAAGAGAAAATCAGTTCTTATGAAGAGAAAGATTATAAGTAAGGTTGTGCCTTAGTATTAATCAGAGGATCCGGGTTATTTCCTGTTCTTTAAGGAAATGGGAATTACCCAGGTTATTGAGACTGTCCAAGTCTATGGGTGTTTTGAGAAATCGATTCTCAGATAGTGAATGCTCTTTATATGATGCCCAAGAGAAGGCTGGTATGTTAAGGGATGAAGGTCAACCCATTAACTGGTCTGGCACTTGACTCAGAAAGACAGCTCTAGCAAATTGATGACTAGGTTCTGTTCCTATACCTGTAGAGATCTCTGGGACCTTGTACTAAGCCCAAGAGAAGGCATGAGAACTTCTAAGAAGCTGACGGGTCCTTGTACAACGCCCAAGAGGAGGAGGGGATGCTTTTAGGAAGCCTGTGGGTCCCCAAACCTCGAGAAGTTCAAGACATGCCATTCACCGAGAATAGATCAAGCCAGGAAAGTTCGAGAATTTGGAAGAAACTCAAGAGATGCCATTCAAGGAGAAAAGATCGTCTCTGGGGAGTTAGAGTTTCTTTGACAATTTCTAAGGGTGACAGTCTGAGAAAGGGTTCACCGAGAATGCTGCCTTTCACGTCTCCATATTGTTTAACCCCAAGAGGAGGGAAGACTGTATCTGGTAATCCTATGGGGATCTAGTTTTGTTTGTATTTAAGAGTGACCAACAGGCTTTACCTAGTTCTAGACGTAGTTGCCGGGGAAAACTCTAAATAACTATACTAGTATTACACAGTGGATAATTGACAAGTATATAAAGGATGTGAAAGAAGACTTGCAGTGAAGCAGCCCCACAATACAGTTATATATATATGAAACCAGTAAATGAAAGCGGATAAACACTTACTCGGTTGTAGAGCTTCCATGTTGTTTCGTTAGTTGTTCAACAAAGAAAAATTGAAAACAACAGTATATTTCATTCTAAATCAAAGGAGAAAGTGCTTTGAAAAGAAAATTGTTGGGGCTTACAGCTCAAGGAGAGGCCCAAGGTTTTATCAGTGATTGCACTGTTGTTTTGAATTTGTACAGGGACTTATACAAGTGACTGAGGCCCAAAAAAGGTTTTTTGTACAAAGGTGTGGGTCTTACACTCTATTAGAGGCCTAAATGAATTTAAAGAAAAGAAATGGGTCTTACTACTCGAGGGTAGGCCTGGATGATTTGATTTTTGAACTGGCGATTGTGCCGAGATTTTTCTTTTAACGTAGAGGGACTTATACAATATCTGAGGCCCAAAACGGTTTAGGTTAAAAGGGGATTAAGTCTTACACTCTATAAGAGGCCCAAAGTGGTTATTTTTATACAAGTGGTGGGGCTTACAGCTCAAGGAGAGGCCCAATGAAAAAACAACGATCACACCGTTATTTTGAAAACTGTACAGGGACTTATACAATGATTGAGGCCCAAAAAGGTTTATGTACAAAGGGGGTTGGGTATTACACTCTATTAGAGGCCCAAGGTATAAAGATGGGTCTTATAGCTCAAGGAGAAGCCCAGTTGATTTTTGTTAAAAAGGCGATGATCGTGTCGAGCTTTTTGACGATATCGGGACTTATACAATACACTGAGGCCCAAAATATTTTGGTTTCTAAGAGGGGTTGGGTCTTACACTCTATTAGAGGTCCAAAGTGTTTTGAAAATGATTTGTTTAGGGTGATTAAGATCAAAACCCTAAATTAATTTCAAAATGTATTTTAATTAAATAAAAACTTAATTTAAATGACCAAAATTATCAAACATGTATAAAAAACAAGTTTTGATCTTGAACCAATGTTTGAAAAATCATGTTTATATCCACAAAATGATTGGAAACCAATTAAATTTGGAAAATCAAGGAGGAATAAATATTTCAAATGTTAAAAACAAATAAAACATTAATTCTTTGCAAAAATATCAAATATATGAAATAAATAATATTTTTGGGAATTTTTGGCAAAATAAAATATTTTAACATTTTTGTGACTTATTAAAAAAAGAATCAACCCAAAATCATTAAAACTCAGAGAGAAATTAATTTTTGAATCAATTAAATAAAATCACAAAATTCAAATATTCAAATATTTGAAAAAGGGCGCCAAGAACATGGCAAGAACACGCGCCCTCCCTCTGTTTCTGCAGATTTGCATTTTCTATCCAATCTCACTGAATACTTGATGATATCATGCAATCTACATATCAATCTACTCGTTTTCACCTCACGATCATGTCTATGGTCTTTAATTTCATTTATTTTAAGCATGGAATAAGAAATCAAAGAGAAACCTCAAGAACCCTAAATTCTGCATGAAGGTTCAAAAATTCCATACAGGATTCATACAAAGCAATTGATTGAGGGAAAACACTCTATGCATGATTATGAACATATGGCCAAATTATTGTGCAGCAAAAAATGCATGGATCATAGAGTTAGAAGAGCTCATGCTTACCTTTTGCAGTTGGTGATCGTGTTTTGTGTTAGAGGTGTTACAGCTTGGTTCCAAGGATATGGACAGCTTCCCTAGGTGCTATGGAGTGTGTCTGGATGCTTGGAGTGGATTGAATTGAGCTGGAACTTGATTTGGCACCTCAACTATAAATCTATCAAAGGCTTGTGCAGATGGCTGGTGATTTTGTGATTTTTGTGTTCCAGATGTTATGTGAGTGTTTGGATCACTTCTATATGATGTTTATGAGGTGGGTGTGCGTGATTGGTTTGGTTGGAATAGCTCTCAAACTCAAAACCAGATAGTGACTTGCTTTGTGAGGAAATTTTAGAGTGAAGGAAGAGATTTTGAGGAAAGCATCTGTTTGATGGCTTTGGTGTACTTAAACTGAGAACAAATGAGCTCTATTTATAGTGCAACAAGTTTGTTTTGCAATAAATAGTGAATGGCAACTGCTGCAGAGGTTTGGCCAATGTTGATCAATGGGAATCCAAGTCTCCTCTAGCCATTGAATAAAGGTTAGGGCACAGGCTGCTGGTTCCCTAGTTCTTGGATAAGTCTTGACTGAATTTAGCTAGAAGAGGCTCAGTCCATGCCACCTTGGTGCATCCATTGAATGCTCCAAAACAAAATTGGAGTCTTGTCCCTCTTTTAGGCATTTCTAGGTTTGGCATGCTACTTTTGGTTCCAAAGACTTGGGAGGCTTGGGATCAGAGTTGGTTCCTCCTTGGTCCCCCCTTGAGGTGTTCAGATGGATAGAGTTGTTTGTCATTTGCACAAATTGGGCAAATCGAGCAAAATGCACAAATCTGCCTTGCTTTGACAGTTTTCAGCAAGGCATATTGCCATTGTCATATCTCATGGCTCAAGTGGAATTTGATGGAGTTCTTGGCCATTTTGGAAAGCCCTCATATGACACAACAACTGTTTGATCATAGTTGGTTTTGATACTTTTTGGATCCAAGTGAAAAATGCCCCTATATTTGGAAAAAAGTGAAGGCAGATTCTGACTTAGTGAAAATTTCACTAAGTGTTGGAAAAAAGTGGCATTTTCACTTTTTGTGATTTTGATCATTCCATAACTTAATATCCATGAGGAATTGGAATGAGTTGTGTTTGAAGCTTTTGTAGAAGGCCATGAGAGCTACAAATCCATCTTTGAATGGGGAAAAATGGCCTTGAGGTTTAGGAGTTATGATCCTCCAAAGTTGGTACCCTAGCCACTTTATTCCATAACTTAGAAAATTTCTAAGTTTTTATGGTTACCCTTTTTACAAGTTATCCCACTTTTCTATGATTTTTCTTGATGAATGATGATTCCAATCACACATTAACATCATTTTGGGGTCAAAGAACCATATTTGTGAAAAATCTCAAAAAGTCAAAGTTTGACTTTTATGCACAATTGACTTTTTATCAGATAAATTCCAAACTGTGCGATCCTCTATGAAATCAAGTCCTTGACCTAAATCAAACTTGATGGACATGTTCCATGGGTGTTATAGGGTGTATTGAATCATTTCCCGATGTTTGGGAGCATGCATGGGTCAAAAGTCAAAGGCACAGTTGACTTTTCCCGCGAAACCCTAAATGTGGTTCTGATGAACTTGAAACTTGTGCACCAAGCTTCTTGGATCAATCCATTGTTGCAAATAGATCAATGTAGTGTGTTAGAGGCCCTCAAATCCTCTCTTTAGGTCTTGGCTCATGTTTTGTCCCAGAAGTCAACTTAGGGGTGAATTAGGTCAAGAAACCCTAATTCCTGATTTTTTTGTCAATGCATCCCCTGAGGCTAAATTGACTTGATTATGGGGTCCATAAGGTCCCTTCGGGTATCTTAGGTTATGCTTTAAAGCACTGGCTCATGCCCAGAGGAAAATTTCCAACTGGAGGCCTTGGTCGACCAAAACCCTAATTTGGTGACACTTGCGAGCTTGAGGCTTGATACACTTGGAATGTTGCAGCCTTGTGCTTGATTCTTGATGTGGGAGTCCTCTTGATCCTTTATAGGTGTTTGAGAGGTTAAACAAGTTGAATATCATGTCATTTCTTGATTGATCTTTTGTCTAAGATCTCTGAGAGGGCTTGAAACCCTAATTTTGATTGTAGTGAATGCTCACCCATCTTTGGAGAGACTACTGAGGTATGATGGTTCATCCATATTGTGATGATGATTTGCACAATGATGGGAATCTTAGTGGTCAAAATTTGGGGTATGACAACTGTCACAACAAGTTTTGTTTAAATCTGTTCCAAGATTCAAGGCATGATTGGCAGTGGATCAAGGATCAAAGATATGTGTCCCAACAAAAGCAGAAGACAATAAAAGAAGAGCAAGACCTATTGCAAGAGGGAGAGAGGATGAAATAGACTTTGGAATCCTATTTTGTAAAGTAGGGTTTAGGGTTTGAGAGTCATGGGTTTCTCTTGTAAGTCTCCCTCTGTATCGATTTGATGCAGTGGGGCAGACATAGGTACTTGTATAGATTCAGAAGCCCGTAGGCAATGAATCATGTAGTGTTCTTGGATGAAGCTTTGAAGCAAATCCAAGTTAACTTGTTAGTCAAGGTTGTTTGACTGAACTTTGTATTGGAAGGGGTGTCATTCAATAGGGTAGATACAGTTATGAGGTATTAATTGTTAGATAATTATAGGCTGTGATTTAGGGAGTGAGATAGGTTTCCCTTATCAATTAGATGTGACTTCTAATGATAATGACTTCATTGGGTAGTGGTAGGTTAGCATGGGTGCTTTCTGTAAACCTGAGGTTGTTTACATAAAACTATACTACTGATAGTGATTTCTTCTTCTTAGATTGGTATCCCCCAGATGTAGGTGAGTTGCACCGAACTGGGTCATCATATTTTGTGTTGTTTATCATTCTGTTATTTTCAGTTCAGTCTTGATTAACATGTTGGATCAGATGTTGTAACATCTGTGTTTCTGCAGTTCTGATATTCAAGGTATCAGTCTGCTGTTATGCTTCTTTGTTTAAATGTTTATGCAGAACAATGTCTTGACATGTGTTAGGACAACTGTTGTCTGTTATGCCAGAATTTCAAGCACCTCAAAATTTCATTACATCACATGGCATCTCTCCAGAAAAGTCTCGAAGGGAAGTATGATGTAGCCTCTCCAAGCAAATGGCATCTCTAAACAAAAGAAGTTTGTACACCTCTATAGTTTAGATAAATGGTTCCCCGCAGCAAGTCTGACATCAAATCATTTTCCACCAAATGGAATCTCCCTAGTAAATCTCGGCGAGAAGTTTGAAAAAAACATCACAGATAGCATTCCTTGTCAAAAGAAGAACCCGACAAGAAGAAACTAAGACCAGTTTCATGGCAGAAGACCAAGATCGAGTGGAAGTTTATTTCACTAGAAACTGAGACCAGTTTCGTGGCTGAAGACCAGGATTGAGGGGAAGTTTATTTCAAAAGAAACTGACACTAGTTCCGTGGCTGAAGACCAAGATCGAGGGAACAAAATTTTCAAAAGAAATTGAGACCAGTTCTGTGGCTGAAGACTAGGATCGAGGGGAATTTTATTTCAAAAGAAACTAAGACCAGTTCCGTGGCTGAAGACCAGGATCAAGGGGAAGTTTATTTCAAAAGAAACTAAGACCAGTTTCGTGGCTGAAGACCAGGATCGAGGGGAAGTTTATTTCAAAAGAAACTAAGACCAGTTTCGTGGCTAAAGACTAGGATCGAGGGGAAGCTTATTTCAAAAGAAACTAAGACCAGTTTCGTGGCTAAAGACCAGGATCGAGGGGAAGTTTTACCCTTTTCTAAGTAGCATCACTTAGCAAAAGAAGATGGATGAGCAAATCAGCTACCATTCGTAACCACAATCAAAATTTCAAGTATTCTAATATTTAAACCTCTTTTACCATTGAATGTTCGAATGTCTTCGTCATTCACACCTTCAGGTCTAAGAAGATTAAATAGGGGCATCTGTCATACCCTAAATTTTGACCACAAGACTTCACATCATTGTGTAATCCATCACCACAATTTGGATTTACCTCATCAATCCTCTCCAAGATTGTTGAGTGTTCACTTTAGCCAAGAATTAGGGTTTTGAGCCCTCTCAGAGCATTCAGGCAAAGGATCAATCAAGAATTGACATGATCATCAACTTTTCAAACCTCTTAAGCATCCATGAAGGATCAAGAGGTCTCTGACATCAAGAATCTAACACAAGAATGCAACATTTCAAGTTGATCAAGCCTCAAGATCATCAGTGTCACCAAATTAAGGTTTTGGTCGACCAAGGCCTCCAGAGAGAAATTATCATCTGGACATGAGTCAATACCTCAATACATGATTCAAGAAGCTCAAAAGAGCCTTATGAGTCTATTCATAAGTTCAAACTAGTCTCAGGGGGTGCATCCATAAAAAATTAGGAATTAAGGTTTTGACCTAATTTAGTCCCAAAATTGACTTTTGGAGCAAGGCATGAGCTAAGACCTTAAGATGTGCTTTAAGGAACTCAAATGTCTCATATTGATCCATTCACAAGATTGGATTGATTCAAAGAATTTGGTTGATAAGCAATGTAAGGATACAAATTCGTCTAAACCATAAACTAGGGTTTTTGGGAAAAAGTCAACCATACCTTTGACTTTTGACCAAAACATGATCTCAAAACTTGGGGATGATTCAAGACACTCTAAAACACCTATGGAATCCATCCATTAGGTTCAATTTAGCCCAAGGACTTGATTTCATAAAGGATCACAAAGTCCAAAATTCATCTGAAACAAAAAGTCAACTTTGACCAAAACCAAGTTTGAGTTTTGGGATTTTTTGACAAACATGGCCTCTTTAGGTCAAAAACAATGTTAACTTGTAATTTGAATCATCATCAATCAAGAAAAATCAAGAAAAACGAGGTTACTTGCAAAAAGGGCAACCTTGAGAAACTTGAAATTTCACTAAGTTATGAAAAGAAATGATTTTTACCCAACTTTGCAAGACTATAACTTGTGATCCAAGCAACCATTTTCTTCCATCCAAAGCTCAAATGAAAGATCTCATAGCATACTACAAAAGTGTCCTCCTGATCCATGGTCAAAAAATGCCTAGATTTTGAGTTATAAGACCATAAAGTTAGGGCTTCATAAGATTTGAACTTTGACACTTAGAAAAATTTTAGGAAGAATCTGTCTCATGTTTTGTCCAACTTTGGAGGCATTTTTCATTATGATCCAAGATGAATCTAGATCAAATGTAAACATCAAAGTTGAAGTATGATATACAAGCTTTCCAAATAGTACAAGAACATCCATTGATTCAACTTGAGCAAGAATTAAGTTATGAACCTCACAATATGCCTTGATACAAACTATTTTTTGACAGCATTTGCACATAACTTGTATCCCACGATTTCTTGAGCCAATTTTGAACACTTGCATCATTGAATTTCTGTCCAATATCAACCTAAATTATGAAGAATCTGAACCATAAGGTCAATTAGTCAAGAATCATATCCCTTTGGCATGTGATCATCAATGTAACAAATCCAAAATCCAATTTTGTCATATGGCATTGAAAGGATGCATTGAGGTGTCATGAACAAAGCCATATCAGTCTAAATGAGTCAAGCTTTAGCCAAGGATCAGAAGACCTAAACCTGCAAAGTATAACTCAAGTCAATGGCTAGAGGAGACGTTGAACACATAGCCATATTCATTGAACAATGGGGTGATTAACCCCCATTCATTATTCCTTGCAAAACAAACTTCCTCTACTATAAATAGAGGTCATTTTTTGTTGATCAAACAACATGAAAACATTAGAATACATGTTTTCCACCATTTCCCTCTTGTGCATCAAAATATCCATTTTCAAAGAAGTGAGAATCGTGCTTTGAAATAGAAAGAAATTCTACTCAAACCAATGGTCCTAACACCTCACATACATCATATATGAATGATCTAAACACTTGAACAACATCTGTAACACCAGATTCATCAAGTTCATACCTCACCCCAAAGCCATCTGCAGTTGGAGTCGTGCCCACCAATCCAGAGGTTTTCAATCCATTCCAAGCATATCAATACACTACTTGAGGTCCAAGGAAGTTGTCCAGATCATAAAAACACTTCTTAAACACCTACAACTGAGGATTCGATTTCCTTTTGCACAGGTAAGCCTGAACTCTTCAAACTCCATGATTCATGCATCATAAATGTGTTCTCAAGTTACCAACATGTTTTTGCACTTATGTAGAATGTTTTCCCTCAATCAATTGATATGTATCAATCGTGTATAGGATTTCATAGTGTTCTTGCAAAAATTAGGGTTCATTTGTTCTTCACATGATATCTCACTCTACACTTAAAAGAAATGTAATTAATTGGTATCATTGAAATCCTTGTTCAAAAACACAACTTTCATGTTTACATCGTGAAAAATCATTACGTATTGAGAGAGATATGGGAGGTTTTGCAAAACGGCCATGGAGGACACGCGCGAGAAAGAAGATGACCGTTGGCGCCTTTTTTAAAATCTTTTTACCAATTTTTGAATTTTTAATTATTTTCTTAATTATTTTCAAAAATTAATTTCTCCTCCAATTTTAATCTTTTTCAAATAATTTTTTAAACATAAATCCTTAACATGGTTAAATATTTTATTCCACAAAAAAAAATCAAAAAAATATTTTTATTTGATATATTTTTGAATATTTTAAATATTTTTATTTTAATTTGTTATTAAGCATTTTAAATAATTTTTTTTTCTTGATTTTTAAAAACCAATTTGATTTTAAATCATCACGTGAATAAAACTTCATTTTCTAAACCTTAAACATAATTCATAACATGTTTATTGATTTTTTTTGGTATTTTTTATCATTTTTAATTGATTTTTCTTTGAGAAATTATCTTAAAAAATGAAATTAGGGTTTTCTTTGATTCAATTTTTCAAAAATTCATTTCAAACACACTTGGGCCTCTATTATAGTGTAAGACCCAACCCCTATGTACTTAAATAATTTTTGGACCTCTACTATAGTATAAGTTACACAACGTCTTTCAGTATCGCAGTGCGATCACTGTATTCAAAATAAATCATCTGGGACTCTCCTTGAGTATAAGCCCCAATATTTTGTACATAAACTTTGTTTTAAACAATAAACAACCTCATTGGGCCTTTCCTTGAGTTGTAAGCCCCATATCTCTATTTTCAAAATCATCTGTTTGTTTTAAACTATTTGAAAACACCTGGGCCTCTCCCCAAGTTAAGACCCAATACTATTCTTTCATTCAAAAATACATTAACTTGGGCCTCTTAAATAGAGTGTAAGTCCCATCTTTTTCCCTTTTTTACACTAAAAGATTATTCAACTTACACTGGTACTAAGAGGAGCATTATTCCCGGTGAAACTACTCTTAGACCACTTGGGCCTCTCTTTGAGTTATAAGCCCTAAACTTTCTTTTTAATTCATTCAAATACCAACAACACTCTTTTAATACAAATTCAAAATTCATAGTTTTCTCAAAATTTTCTTCAATTTCTCAAAACCCTAATCATACAGTGATAATCAATACAACCAATCACAATACACTTGGGTCTCTATCTAGAGAATAACACTCATCACCTTTTCAATGCATACTTATTTATATACCTGTTAAACTACTTATCTGTATATACTTGTGCATACCTATCTAGAGTCCCCTTAGTAGTTAGGTCATCCTCAGTTTACACTTAGGTAAAACAGTAGGATACTTATAACTTAGTTCAATCAACTAGTTTATTCTTATACAAAGAAATTTATTGCCCATAGAGGATTAACTCCCGGTGAAAAATCTTTTGAATTTCTTCAAACCATAGAACTGTTTAGCAAAGAAAGGATAATTTCCTGGTGAAACCTTTCTTGAACTTTTCTTAGGCTTGGACCCACAGGCTTATTAGAAGTTCCCCACAACCTTCTCCTGGGCTTAGTACAGGGACCCGCAGGCTTCCTAGAAGCATCCCAGCATCCTCTTAGGCTTCATATATTGATTTAATCAGTCAGCCTCAATCTTGGACTTTGTACAAGACAAATATCATACTCCCCAGTTGAGTCAGTCTTCTTTTAAGCTATACTCAAACTTTTCAGCTTCATCATCTTGGACTTCAAACAAGATACTCAAATAAAACATCTCAAGTGGGGCAATCCCCAAACTTTTTTCCTTTTTAGCTTCAACCTTGGGCTTTGATCAAGGCACAAAATCCATCATCCCCATAGATGAGACCATGAGTCCTCTCAGTAGGAGAATATCCCCTCTATACATCACATGTTAAAACAAACAATCAAAACCTTTTTCCAGATAATTGATGTAACTGGCACACTTGTTGATGCAAAAATCCAAGCTGGAGTCCCTCCTTTATCATGGCTAAAATTTCTCTTTCATATAACTGATGTAAGTGGCAGGCCTCTGGATTCTACACATCCAAGCCAATGTCCCTTCTTTAGCATGAAAGATTCATAAAGGAAAAACTGGCATTGCTCTACACTGAGTTAAAGCTTCTTCCTTCATGACATTTCTCTTATAAAGGAAGATATGGCATTGTTGGATTCCATACATCTCAGTTAAAGTAACTCCCCTTATAACCAATTACTCAACATTTGTGATGAATAGGTGAGGTATCTCCCTTTAAAGATGACAAACTCTCTCTCAGACAACTTTTAGCTTCAATCTTGGGCTTTAAACAAGACAAAAATACCTTTTAGCCTCAATCTTGGGCTTTGAACAAGATATAAATACCATGTTAGCTTCAATCTTGGGCTTTGAACAAGACACCAAATTTCCTCCCATAGAATAGGTGGAACTACGATTGCTCTAATTTCCCAAATCTCTTTACGGGAATACGTAGGCATAAGATTGTGAAATCTTAGCGAGCACACAAATCAAAAATCTTAGATCAAGTACCTTCCCAAAAATAATAGAAAACCCAAAAAACAACAAAAATATTTCCTTAGTCCTCACAAAGGAGAAACTTTCCCCAATCAACAACAAATATACTTAAGAAAACATTCAAAGGAGTAGAAAATATGTGTAATAGAGGTTCCTATATATTACTATAGATACCCTGGGTATTAATAGCTTCCCTTTGTATAACCAAACCCCGATTCCAGATCTCTTTGCATTTGTTAAAGAAAACACTTGCACTCAGGGTTAGTTTAAGATATCTTCCCCTTCCTTTTAAGCTTCATAGGATAAATACATAAATCATAAAGTATCGTTAAAAGCAGTAGTGGTCACGTCACTAAAACCGGAGCTACACTTGGTTCTATGACATCAAGAAATATCTGGAAAAACAAGAGTATCCCAAAGGTATCACTATCATTGACAAGAAAGCTCTCAGACGGCTCTGCGTCAAATTCTTCTTGAGTGGTGGTGTGTTATACAAAAGGAATTATGATTCCGTGTTGCTCAGATGTGTGGATAAAAATGAAACAAACACTATCATATGGTCCATACATGAGGGTTGTGAAGGTGGACATGCCAAAGGGCCTTCCATGGCAAAGAAGATCCTTCGAGCTGGTTATTACTGGACAATGTAGCGAGTGATTTTTGGATGTGGTTGCGAAGCACAATCGCTCTTTGAGAACTACAGGTCGATTCATTTTTTATCCTATTGTGAGCTGAATAAGGAAGGGAAATAGATGTCTCCAATTAACCCTGCTTGCATACTGAGTTTGAACAGCGGTCTGTTCGGTTACGGATGCTCCAAAAGATTCGGGGAGTTTATACTGGTTATTTGTATTTCGCCAATACAGTCATTTTGATCTGGTTACCTTAGGGCAAAAGGTTTGAGGAACGAAGATTTAGGATGTTAGGACTGATGATTTGAATTACTGCTTTTGATATGGGATTTGGGTTTTTTGTGGATTGCGCTCGCTAAGATCTTTTCTTTCGATCTTATGCCTACGTATTCCCGTTTACCGAAACAGGGAAATCAGAGCGTTCGTAGTTCCTCCTAATCTATGGGAGGAAATTTGGGTTTTTGGTGTCTTGTTCAAGGCCCAAGACGTGAAGCGTAAAAGGTTATTTGTATCTTGTTCAAAGCCTAAGATGTGAAGCTGAAGGGATAGTTTGTGTCTTGTTCAAAGCCCAAGACGTGAAGCTGAAGAGTTTATTTGTATCTTGTTCAAAGCCCAAGATATGAAGCTGAAGAGTCTATTTGTATCTTGTTCAAAGCCCAAGATATGAAGCGTAAAAGTCTGTTTGTGTCTTGTTCAAAGCCCAAGACGTGAAGCTGAAAGGTTTGTTTGTGTCTTGTTCAAAGCCCAAGACGTGAAGCTGAAGGTCTCAACTTTAGAGAGGATTTGTCATCTCTAAAGAAGGGTTTGTTTGTCACAACTATTGGGTGACTGATTATAAAGGAGAATTACTTTAACCGGGATACGTTGATCCTAGCAATGCCATAATTTCCTTTATAGGGTGGTTTTTACCTGAAGGAGAAGATTTTAACTCAGTGTAGAGCAATGCTATATTTCCTTAGGAATTTCTCATGCTAAAAGATGGACATTGGCATGGATGTAAATAATCCAGAGGCTTGCCGCTTACAGCGATTAGATGATGTTTGTGTACTGTGAACGAGGCACAGCTTTGATGCTAAAAGGTAGATTGGAATCAACCGGGGATTTCTTACACAAAGCCTAAGAGGAGGCTATACTCTACTGAGGAAAGTCATTATACAAAGCCTAAGAGGAGGCTAAAAAGGTGTCTCGTACAAAGCCCGAGAGAGAGGCTAAAAGGTTTTTGACCCAACGATGGAGTCTTTTGGGTATCTCGTATAAAGCCCGAGATGGAGGCTATGTTTGTTTTTGTATCCCGTACGAAGCCCGAGATGAAGGCTGAAAGAGTTTGGCTCTGTTTATGGGAATTTGTATCTCGTACGATGCCCGAGATGAAGGCTGAAATTTGTTTGACTCAACGAGGGAGTCTTTTGTGTGTCTCGTACAAAGCCCGAGAGAGAGGCTAAAAGTTGTTTGATTCCGTTGGGGAATCTTTCGGTATCTCGTATAAAGCCCGAGATGGAGGCGAAAATTGTTAGCTCCACTGGGGAGAATCATTGTATAAAGCCCAAGAGGAGGCTGATATGTGTCTCGTACAAAGCCCGAGAGAGAGGCTAAAAGGGTTTGCTCCGCTGGGGAGAATCATTGTATAAAGCCCAAGAGGAGGTTGACTTCCACTGGGGAAGGATCATTATACAAAGCCTAAGAGGAGGCTATGTTTTGTCTCAGTTAAGTGACAGGTCCAGTGTACCGATTTTGAAAGAGAAAATCAGTTCTTATATGAGTAACACTGTACTCATGGGTTTAATTCCAAGGGTTCGGGTTATTCCTGTTCTTTAAGGAAGCGGGAAATCCGAAGGGTATCGAGACTGTCCGAGTCTACGGGTTTTCTTCCTATTTAACGAAGAGGTCCCTTGAGAATGTCTTTGAGACTCAAGGAGATTAGACTGTCCAAGTCTAGAGTTTTATCTATTGTACTATGTTTTGAGAAACAGTAGTAGACTCTATGAAAGGACTGCTCTATGAGGATGACTAGGTTCTGTTCCTATACCTCTAGGAGGTCGTCGGGACAATTTGTGTGAAGCTCCAAAGGAGGCGGGAAACTTTTAAGAAGCCGACGGGTCCTTGTACTAAGCCCAAGAGGAGGCTATCATTCCTGAAGGAAGAGATCATTATACGAAGCCTAAGAGGAGGCTGTGAATACTTCTAAGAAGTCGTAGGGTCCTTGTACTAAGCCCAAGAGGAGGCGGGGTTGCTTTTAGGAAGCCTGGGGGTCCTTGTACGATGCCCAAGAGGAGGCCGATGCTTTTAAGAAGCCCGTGGGTCCCAAACCAAAGAAAAGTTCAAGAAAACACTTTTAAAGATAAAACTACTGGTAAACGTGCTAGGTTTACTATCCAGTAACTTGTAACTTTTGAAGAGGATTTAAGTGAACAATTTTGAGGTTTGGAGAAATTCAAGAGAAGTTTCACCGAGAATAATTCATCTCTGGGGAATAGAATTTCTTGACGATTCCTAAGGAGGACAGCCGAAGAGAAGACTGTATCTGGTGCTCCTATTGGGGATCTAGCCGTCTATTTCTGCGAATAAACGAAACGGATTTACCTAGTTCTAGACGTAGTTGCCCGGGAAACTCTAAATATCTATACTATTATTACACAGTAGATACGAGTTTATGAAAGGAGACTTACAGTGGGCAGCCCCACAATACAGTTATATGTATAAAGCAGTAAATGAAAGCAACAACCACTTACCCGGTTGTAGAGCTTCCATGCTGTTGGTTAGTTGTTCAACAAAGAAAGATTAAAACAACAGTATATTCAAAATCAAAGGAGAAAGTATTTTGAAAAAGAAAGATTTGGGGCTTACAGCTCAAGGAGAGGCCCAGGGTTTTACTGTTGAATTTGTACAGAGGGACTTATACAAGTGACTGTGGCCCAAAATGGTTTACTGTACAAAGGGATGGGTCTTACACTCTCTCAAGAGGCCCAAAAAGTTTAAAGAAAAAGAGTGGGGCTTATAACACGAGGGTAGGCCCAATTGATTTTTCCGTTTAAAATGGCGATCGCGCCGAGGTTTTCTTTTAACGCGGAGGGACTTATACAATAAGTGAGGCCCAAAAATGATTTGGTTAAAAGGGGGTTGGGTCTTACACTCTAATAGAGGCCCAAAAAGTTTTGAATGGGTCTTATAGCTCAAGGAGAGGCCCGGATGATTTTTCAACGGATGATAATCGCGTTGTTTATTTGAAGATGCACAGAGGGACTTATACAACGAATGAGGCCCAAAATGATTTCTATATAGGTGAGTTGGGTCTTACACTCTCTCAAGAGGCCCAAAGAGTTTTGAAAATGATTTATGAGGGTTGAATTAATCCAAAACCCTAATTTGTTTTCAAAATGTATTTAATTGAATAAAAATTCAATTAAAAATGATCAAAATTGTTTTCCATATGAAAAACAAATCGTGATCTTGGATTAATGCTTCAAAAATTAAGTATTGACCTACAAAATAATTAGAAAGCATTAGAAGTTGCAAAATCAAGATGGAAAAAATATTTCAAATGTTAAAAACACTTAAAACATTAATTCTTTGCAAAAATATTAATTATACAAAATAAATAATATTTTTGGGATTTTTTGACAAAATAAAATATTTTATCATTTTTGTGAATTATTGCAAAAAGAATCAACTCAAAATCATTAAAACTCAGAGAGAAATTAATTTTTGAATCAATTAAATAAAATCACAAAATTCAAATATTCAAATATTTGAAAAAGGCGCCAAGAACAGCTGAAGAATACGCGCCCTCCCTCTGTTTCTGCAGATTTGCAAATTCTCCTCAATCTCATGGAATACTTGATTATATCATGCAATCCACATACCAATCAACTCGTTTCAACCTCACGATCATGTCTATGGCATTTAATTTCATTTAAATTAAACATACAACAAATAATCATGAAGAAACATCAAGAACCCTAATTTTGGCCTGAAGGCTAGGATTTTTGATACACGATTCAAACAATGAAATTGATTGAGGGGAAACATTCCATGCATGATTATGAACATATGGCAAAAGTATTGTGCGAGGAAATATGCATGGATTGAGAGATGACCTAGTTTATGCTCACCTCTAGGCCGTGGCAGCAAGTACAAGGTGATTTTTGATTTGGAGGTGTTACAGATGAGTGGTGATGATCTTAACAGCTTCCCTATACCCTATGGAGTGTGTTTGAGTGCTTGGACTTGATTGAATTTGGCTGGATCAATCTGTGGCATCTCAACTGCACCTTGGTTAAAACCTTGAGCAATTGACTGGTGATTCTGAGAAATCAGTGTTCCAGTTGTTGTTTAAGTGTTTGATCATCTCATATGTGATGTATATGAGGTGTGTGTGTGATTGGTTTGTGTAGAATTGCTCTCAAACTCAAAAACCCAAAGTTACCTTGCTAAAGAAGGCATTTTTGCCAAGAGAAAGAGATTTTGAGGAAAGCATCTGTTTGATGGCTTTGGTGTGCTTAAATTGAGCACAAATGAGCTCTATTTATAGTAGAGCAAGTTTGTTTTGGGATCAATAGTGAATGGCAGCTGATAAGTAGGTTTGGCCAATGTTGATCAATGGAAATCCAAGTCTTCTCTAGCCATTGACTAGAGGTTAGGGCACAGGCTGCTGGTCCCCTTGGTCTTGGATAAGTCTTGACTGAATTCAGTTTAGAATGGCTCAGTCCATGTTGTCGCTCCCGAAAATTGGATTCGCATCCAATCGTCAGTACAAACGCGAGAGTGGCGCAAAAGAACACAGAGTCGCCAGCAAAGTGTATTTATCCCAAGAGAGGGAAAGGAAACACTGCATAAACCTGAAGGAATGGAAAGAGCATGGTCACGCGACCAAGAGAATGGCTACGGGAGTCGGTTACGCAAAGGGAAGGTGTTAGCCCCCAACACCTCCATCGTACTCGATGGGATCCACGCTTGTTGTCTGCATCAAAGGGTGTCGTCATCTGGAGCTCCACTGCTACTGGAAAGGAAATGGAACAGGAATGGAAAGAAGCGAAGAAACAAATGTAGGGAAAATAAAAGAAGTGCTCGCATGGGCCCTACCCCACTGCCTACGTATCTCATCGGGAGCATGAGAATCAGAGCGACGTAGTTCCCCTCACTAGGGGTGGATGGTCTTTTTTAGGGAACAGCTTACGTTCTAGCTCAGGCGTTGCAGCTCGCTGAATCGAGGCTTAGGCGTTACCGTCTTGCAAGAGAATGAGTAGAAGCGCGTTCGTACGCTGAGGGTGAGTGAGATGAGAAAAGAATTCCCAAAGGAAAGACGTTATTGTTTGTTTTGAGTTTTTTAGACAGAAGTGTTTTTTAAGTTAGTTTGTAACTTGTATTGAACCAAAGTTTTAAATACAGGAACGAATACTTTCGTGCATCGCCCCCAACAAGACATACACTAGGTATTCTAGAAGAATAAGAGGAAGCCCCTCGTTCCCCACTCCCCACATAGAAGGCTCGAGCGCAACACACGTTAACTTTTATTACGTGTTTTGAAAGATTTATGAGATGAGAAGAGAGAAGTCACAAAAGGAAACTCTAAAGGGAGACTAAGAGTCCTAATGTTATCATGCATGGAGATCCCTAGGGTTAGCGAGGTTTAGGAGAATGACTACCTAACCTAATGCTAATCATACTCCAAGCTTAATCAAATATTAAGTTGGACTAGGTAGCTCTAAAGGGAGAGAGTCCGAGACTTGAACAAGTCTTGAGACTCGAGGGATGAAAAGAGTGAAAGAGAAGGAGGAGAAAGAGAAGTGAAACACAAGTGGCCTAAGCTCACTTCAAACACAAGTATGAAAGTTAAAAGATAAAGGGAGAATGTAGAATGTGGAAGCATATCCACACTCAAACAACTTACCATTTGCCCCTGAAAGTGTTAGAAGTATTCACATATGACAAAATGAAACTCAAACAAGCATAAGGCAATAAAGAAACAAGTTCTAAGGTAAATCAAGCCTCAAGTCCAGATCCTAATGGTCCTACTGACCTCTAATATTAGTCATGCACAATTAGTCAAAAAGAAAAGGGAGAAGTTATTCAAGTATCATTCAAGTCATTAAAGAAGGAGTGGAATGAAAAGAAGTGATCATGTGAAGCAACCAAGTCAAAATTCCACAAAATAAACCAAGTCCAGAAGTGACACAATCCTAAACATGTGCCTAAACATGATCTTCAAACATCATTCAAGTCATACAAACACTTTCACAATCAATTAAGAAGCAAAGAAGAAGAAGTGAAGCGAAGTGAAACATAATTCATACTTGTGAAACAAGTGACTGAAGGTGCAAGGAAAACATCAAACATGCAAAGATGAGATTCAAATATCACAACCAGAAGCCAATTAACATGTTATCAATCCTCAAACAAGACCTAAAATTATGGCACAAGTGCCTTCATGATCAAGCAAACCAAACGTGAAGCATATATTCACAAGTTGGACAAGTTAAAGTTCACGCTTCAAAGAAATAATAAACATGCCTCAAAAAATTATGTCATTCAACATTAAAGCACCTAAATCATGTATAATCAACATATGAAAGCCACCAGTCATGGATCAGAATCAAAGTCACCCAAACAATTAAGCAAAGTGCAATTAGGGGTTCACAAGATCATGCTCAAAACAATACATCAAAAATCAGCCAAAAAGGTCCTACAAATCACCACAAAAATATCAAACATACTTCAACATGTTATGAACACAATCCAAAAAGAATCAGCATCATGGCACTTCTCAAGTGAGAGAAATAAAATATGCAAGATGATATATGCAATATGAGATGCAAGTGAGAAGAAATAATTTGGAAAATTAAGATTTAATGCAATTTTAATGCAAAAATTATAAAAATAAATTCTAAAATTAATTTTAATGCAATATGAATGATCATGATTTTTTTTAGGATTTTTGGATGCATAAAAGTATTTTTAAATGATTAATGAAATAATATGAGGGAAAAAAAGAAAATAAAATGAAATGAATGAATGCAGGGGGTGCGCATAAAGTAAAACGTGTGGGAAACCTAGGTGGGCTCAGAGAAGGGGGGTTCAGATAACACTCTGAGCCCATTAGCGCACATAGCCCAAACAAAAGTCAAAGCCATGACTCACTGTCCACCATCAGATCATCTCAATGCTCATGATCAAAGTCAACAGGCTGAAGGTAAACGTATCCTATGGTCCACATTCAAACACCCACAACGGCTATATATCTGACGGTCCTCAATTAATTAAACAACTTAATTACAGAAATAATAAAACAAAAATAATAAAACAAAAATAATAAAAAGAAAAAAGAGATCAGCGCACGCTGATGGCACATGCCATCATTAATGCGTTGTCATGCAGACAACCCTCGGATCAAACCATCGCACGGCTACGACTTAAAGTGCAGCAACAAACCCTCACCCTTAGATCTGATCATCCAACGGCCATCACTCATCTTCTTCCTTCAAACTCAGCTCCGGCCAGCTGTTTCTACCGCCGGTGATGGAGCCCTAGCTCCAATCACCACCTCAGGCGAGCACCAAGCTACATCTCTCCAGAAATTAAAAACAAGACCACTATCTCACTCAAAATCTCACGTTGAATCCAAAAAACACATCAATTTTAACAAACATTGCACCAATACAGAGAATCGAAGAGAAAAAGTTCTAGATCTAAAACTTTAATTCTACATACAAGCCATAATACACGTCCATTTTAAAAACAAAACACATCAGCATCGTCAGGGCAACAAGCAGATCATAATACACGTATAAAAATCAAGATCTAGACGCATGAAATCAGAACTTACCTGAAGAATGGATAGCTCGAAATACACCAAGATCTCCTTCCAAATGCTGCAGATCTACCTCTTATGATCTCCAGAGGCAAAATAAATGCACTCTAATGCTTGAGAATGGCTGGATCTGAAGATTAGAAGATGGATGCTCTGAATTGCACTTGCTGAACTCTTGCCTTTGAGCTCAAACCAACGGTAGATTCCTCTTCCTTATGTTCCACTGATCACAAATCAACCAAAAAAAATGGAAGAAACTTGAAGGATTGGGAGAATCGAAGGAGAAGAGTTTGAGAGCAAAAATTTTGAAAAGTGGTGAAAATGAATAGTAGCTGCTGAGAAATTCGTGTGAGTTAGCTTATATAGTGCGTAGATGATACTGTTTAGGGTTTGAAACTTCAAGGACTTGAGAGCAATGAGTTTTGGGCTGTTTTGAAAATTTGCAAATGTGTGCACATGAGGTATTTTGCTCGTGCATTCTTTGTGAAAAGTGCATGACTGATCTCCTTTTGATGCGTGGAGAGCCCTTGGATTGATCTTGGGGCTGAACATTAGCTGAATTGTGATTTCCAAGTGATTTTGCAAAAATGCTTATTGATGAATTAAGAGCATGTAATCCACGGGTTCACTCAATTCTTGGCTCAAAATGATGTTAAATGGAATGTATTGGAGTGTGGTGAGGTGACATGAAAAATTAGAAGCCATATTGATGCATTAGAATGCATTTTGCAAGTTGTATGAAAGTGGTGTGCATGGTGGAACACCAAATGATCTTGAACTTCAAATGCCCATAACTCTTGGTCTAAAAATGATATGATCATGGTCCACCACTCTTTGGAAAGAGGAGAAAGAGATCTACAACTTTGGTGTTGGGAAAAATTCGTTTGAAGCATTTTTTATCATGGAAAGTTTGATTGAAGTTGGTTGAAAATATGCCAAAAATAGTAACTTGAAATTATAAGTCACTTTCCAAATTTGGCAACTTTTTACCAAAGCTTGGTTTTTGCAAATTATGATCATGAAAGCTTTCCATAGACCAAATAAAGGTCTCTTGACTTGGTTACCATGATGAGGACCTCTCAAAACCCTAGTTTGACTTTTCAGTTGACCAGTTTGACTGATTACTTCATCTGTAAGCTACTGCACCATCTGAAGCCTTCCACAGTGAATTTTTGGCTCACAATCCATCCTTAGACTTGTTTTGACATATGAAGAACCTTGGTAACAAGTTTGAATCAATTCCTTGAGCTTAGGACCATTGCCCATGGCACCCTAGTTTTGGTCATCAATGTAAGAATACAAACCCTTGATCTAGCCACTTGGAGAATCCCTCATTGAAATGCCCTTGGGCCCCCACATAAGGATGTGAGAAGTTCATGGAGCTCATAAGAAGCCTCTTCCCTTGAGTTGAACCCAATACCTTGATCCCATGCCAAGAGCCAATGATATGCAAAGATGATAATGCAAGAAGTGCAAAGAAACATAAGCCAGTTATCTAAAAACAAAGGGGCAAATTTTGAGGTGTTACAGCTGCCCCTATTCAAACTTCTTGGATCCGAGGGTTTGGAAGCTGCGGCTTTCAAACAATCGGGATACACGGAGATTGAATACCAAAAGAACCTGGAAATTTGTAACCTGTGGGGATCAAAGGTAAGTGTTTGCCAACCGAAAGTGGGCTTAGACATAGTAGATACCAACCAAAAGTTGGGATAAAAGAAGGGTACCAACCAATAGTTGGGATAGCCAAGAAAAGATACCAACCAATAGTTGGGATAAAAGAAGGGTACCAACCAATAGTTGGGATAGCCAAGAAACAGATACCAACCAATAGTTGGGATAACCAAAGAAAAGATACCAACCAATAGTTGGGATAAAAGAAGGGTACCAACCAATAGTTGGGATAGCCAAGAAAAGATACCAACCAATAGTTGGGATAAAAGAAGGATACCAACCAATAGTTGGGATAAAAGAAGGGTACCAACCAATAGTTGGGATAGCCAAGAAAAGATACCAACCAATAGTTGGGATAAAAGAAGGGTACCAACCAATAGTTGGGATAGCCAAAAAACAGATACCAACCAATAGTTGGGATAAAAGAAGGGTACCAACCAATAGTTGGGATAGCCAAGAAACAGATACCAACCAATAGTTGGGATAAAAGAAGGGTACCAACCAATAGTTGGGATAACCAAGAAAAGATACCAACCAAAAGTTGGGATAAAAGAAGGGTACCAACCAATAGTTGGGATAACCAAGACAAGATACCAACCAATAGTTGGGATAAAAGAAGGGTATCAACCAATAGTTAGGATAACCAAGAAAAGATACCAACCAATAGTTGGGATAAAAGAATGGTACCAACCAATAGTTGGGATAACCAAGACAAGATACCAACCAATAGTTGGGATAAAAGAAGGGTACCAACCAATAGTTGGGATAACCAAGACAAGATACCAACCAATAGTTGGGATAAAAGAAGGGTACCAACCAATAGTTGGGATAACCAAGAAAAGATACCAACCAATAGTTGGGATAACGAGGACGGCCGAAGGCGAACTCGAAAAGATGGACTTTCAAACCCGAAATAAGTAGAATCAACCGATCTACGAAGATGACTCCGCTGGGGATAAGAGAAATCTAAACAAATAACTCTGTGGGGGAGTGTAGGAATGACCAACAAGAAGGACGAATCCCCTGGTTGCGGTGCAATGTTAAACAACATCTCCTGAATCATGTAACTTTCTGCTGGGGGAAAGAACTTGGTAACAGATATCAAACTTGGCTTATGCTTCGAATGCATATGTTTGAATTTTGCCGTAATGCTCCACACGAAGTGGAAATGCTACGCATTTGGGGAGGATGCTATGCAAAGAAAATGCTTATGCAATGCAACAGAGGCGTCTCAACAAAATAAATGATGAAGACAAAGGCAACTCCACCGGGGATGACAAATTAAATTATCCTCTAAAATAAGAGACCCTGCCGAGAAAGACTTCACTCTGCCGAGGAAGACACTGATCATCACCTCTGTTGGAGATGAAAGCTCCGAGAGAAAACCCACTTCGTTGGGGATGGCTATGAATGAAAATTGAAGATGGAACCCAAAGTGAAATTCTCTCTGCTGGGGATTACCAACTGACTTCTACCGGGATCTGAAAGAATGCCAATAACAATTGGACTTAAGACCTGCTGGGGATATCAACCGCTATTGAACAAACCGCTATGAGGATCACTACCAAACCCTGCTTGGGGAAACAAATCAATAATTCTGAACCTGCTTGGGAAATGCTCTTATCTTCACCCCGCTGAGGAATATCAGTCAAAACCAGCAAATCTGTTTGGGGAATGGTGATTGACAACATCCACTCTGCTAGGGGATACCTCCAAGCTTACTCATCTGCTGAGGATTAACTCATATTGTTGCCGATGAGAGAAACATTTCTTGACTAGCTGAGTGCTCAGACCCTGTGGGGAAAATAACATCTTTGTCCACAGAAGATATTCCATAGGTCTCCCGCCGGGGATGCCTCAGCATCGACTTCTGATTGCTTGCTAAGAAGGTGATGAATCTATCACAACTTTAGCTGGGGAATTAATCTTCTGTACTCTGCTGAGGAAGATAATTCTTGACACTCTGGCTGGGAAAACAACAACCTGCTGAGGAGGATGAAACTTCAAAGTTGGGGAGAGCTTTACCGGGGAAGCACACCTGTCATCCTGCAAAGCCGACAGAAAGGTCTGCATGCAAAAATGATTACTTTGGTTATCATCATAGTGACGGTCTCCTAAGTAATTTCCACTGTTTTCCAACCGGTGCCATAAAGCTCAACGTTTTAGCATGTAATGTTTTTATCAAAATATCGGACATTTTCACAAACAAAATAGGTAAAACAGAAAACAAAAGCTCCTTGACTGAAATGCAAACTTTATTAAATGAATTGGCCTATAAATAGGCATTTACATCTGGAAGCAATTCCTGAAAAGAGGTAATTGCGCAAAAAAACAAAAGAAAATACAAATGTCGGCAATGTGGGGAACAGACATCCACCATGACTCGACTCAGCTATAACCCATATCACTCGTTTATCCGCAGATACTTTGGCCTTTGAAGACGACTGACTGGACTGATTCCTTTCCTTTGAATTTTCCAAGCGTGGATAGCAATCACAGATCGAACGCGAGTCGTAGTCTTTGCTTTTAAATCCCTAACTTTTGCCTGGATCGCCCTTTTCGGGTTTTCAATCCACCGGGATACCCATTTTTGCCAAAGTTGCCTTTTCAGGTTTTCAACCTTGCGGGTTTATTTCTTTTTTATTTTATCCCTAATTTTTGCCCGAACCTTTTCTTTTTATGGTTCGCCAGGATGCCCCATTTTTGCCTGAACCTTCTTTTTATGTTCAGCGGGTCTCATTTATGCAAAGTATTTTTTGACTACATCCGCGTTCACGGGGGACGTAAAATCTTCGCCATCCATAGTTGAGAGCAATAAGGCTCCACCAGAGAAAACTTGTCTTACTACATATGGCCCTTCGTAATTAGGAGTCCACTTGCCCCTGTGATCTGTTTGAGGAGGAGTGATCCCTTTCAGAACTAATTCACCAGCCTGAAAACACCGAGGACGCACTTTCTGATCAAAGGCTTTCTTCATCCTGCTCTGATACAACCGGCCATGCGCAATGGCTTTCAATCTCTTCTCTTCAATGAGGTTCAGTTCATTCAGCCGGGAACGCACCCATTCAGCTTCATCAAGCTTCACGTCTGTCAGAATTCTCAAAGAAGGAATCTCAACTTCTAATGGCAGGACCGCTTCCATACCATACACCAGTGAGAAAGGAGTTGCCCCAGTTGATGTGCGTACCGAAGTACGATAACCGTGCAAAGTATAAGGCAACATTTCATGCCAGTCTTTGTATGTCACTACCATCTTCTGCACAATCTTCTTTATGTTCTTATTAGCCGCTTCAACAGCCCCATTCATCTTCGGACGATAGGGAGAAGAGTTGTGATGTTCAATCTTAAAGCTCTGGCATAGCTCCTTTATCATCTTATTATTCAAATTTGAACCATTATCAGTAATGATTCTTTCTAGGACTCCATACCGGCAGATGATGTCCTTCTTAATAAAACGGGCTACCACTTGTTTGGTAACGTTGGCATACGATGCTGCTTCCACCCACTTCGTGAAATAATCAATAGCCACCAGGATAAAACGATGTCCATTCGAAGCAGTCGGCTCAATCTTTCCAATCATGTCAATGCCCCACATAGCAAAAGGCCAAGGTGACGACAAAACATTCAGAGGAGTAGGCGGTACATGCACCTTGTCACCATAAATCTGGCATTTATGACATTTCCGGGCGTATTTAAAACAGTCAGACTCCATAGTCATCCAATAATACCCCGCTCTCAACAATTTTCTGGCCATAGCGTGCCCATTGGCATGAGTACCGAAGGAACCCTCGTGAATTTCTTCCATTAACAGGCCTGCCTCATGTTCATCAACACACCGTAACAAGACCATGTCAAAATTTCTCTTGTACAACACATTGTCTTTATTCAGAAAGAAATTTCCTGCCAACCTCCTCAAAGTCTTCTTGTCTTTGGTAGATGCCCCAGCTGGGTATTCCTGACTCTTCAGAAAGACTTTAATGTCATGATACCAAGGTTTACCATCTGACACTCCTTCAACTGCAAATACAAAAGATGGTCTATCTAGACGCATGATTCTGATAGAATGAGTTTCATTCCACCGGTTCACCTTATACATCGAAGACAATGTTGCCAACGCATCGGCCATCTGATTCTCCAACCGGGGTATATGATGGAAGTCAATTTTGTCAAAGAACGGTAACAACCTTCTGGGATAGTTGTTATAAGGCACCAAATTCGCTTGACGAGTCTCCCATTCACCTGCAATTTGATTAACTACCAACGCGGAATCACCATAAACATCGAGGTTCTTGATTCTCAAATCAATTTCTTCTTCTAACCCCATAATGCATGCTTCATACTCCGCCTCGTTGTTGGTGCATACGAACGCTAACCGGGCAGTGAAAGGTATATGAGAACCCTTTGGAGTCGTAATGATTGCCCTGATTCCGTTACCAGATGAATTAACCGCTCCATCAAAAACCATCTTCCACTGAGATCCAATCTCAGGTCCTTCATCAGGTAAAGGCTCTTCATAATCCTTCATCTTCAGATACATGATGTGCTCATCCGGAAATTCAAACTTCATCGGTTGATAATCCTCAATTGGCTGCTCAACAAGATATTCTGACAAAACACTTCCTTTAATGGCTTTTTGGGAAACATATTGAATATCATATTCCGTTAGAACCATCTGCCAGCGGGCTATTCTACCAGAAAGCGCCTGCTTTTCAAACACATACTTGATCGGATCCATCTTCGAAATCAAAAGGGTTGTGTGGTTTAACATGTACTGCCTCAAACGCTTAGCTGCCCAAGCGAGTGCACAACATGTTTTCTCCAGCATCGAGTACCTTGACTCGCAATCAGTAAACTTCTTACTCAGGTAGTAGATGGCGTGCTCTTTTCTACCTGATTCGTCCTGTTGACCGAGCACACAACCCATTGAATTCTCAAGAACCGTGAGATACATAATCAAAGGTCACCCTGGCACTGGCGGCATAAGGACCGGAGGTTCCTGCAAGTATTCTTTAATCTTTTCAAACGCCTTTTGACAATTTTCATTCCACCTGACCGCTTGATCTTTTCTTAACAATTTGAATATTGGTTCACACGTGGCTGTGAGATGCGAGATAAACCTAGCAATGTAGTTTAATCTCCCCAAGAAACCACGAACCTCTTTTTCTGTTTTCGGCACATGCATTTCTTGTATGGCTTTTACTTTTGCAGGATCAACCTCAATACCTTTTTCACTAACAATAAACCCCAGCAATCTTCCTGATCTCACCCCAAAGGTGCACTTGTTCGGATTCAACCTCAGTCTGAACTTTATCAACCTTTCAAATAGCTTCTGAAGATTCACCAGATGTTCCTCCTCCGTTTGTGACTTCGCAATCATGTCATCAACATAGACCTCAATCTCCTTGTGAATCATATCATGAAAGAGAGTTACCATCGCCCGCTGGTAAGTTGCCCCTGCATTTTTCAATCCAAAGGGCATCACTTTGTAGCAAAAAGTTCCCCACGGTGTTATGAATGTCGTTTTCTCCATGTCCTCTGGGGCCATCTTGATTTGGTTATACCCAGAAAATCCATCCATGAAGGAAAATACAGAATACTGAGCAGTATTGTCAACTAACACGTCAATGTGAGGGAGCGGGAAATCGTCCTTCGGGCTTGCTCTATTTAAATCCCTGTAATCAACACACATCCTGACCTTCCCATCCTTCTTAGGTACAGGCACAATGTTAGCAACCCATGGAGGATAATTTGTTACGGCGAGAAAACCGGCATCAAGTTGTTTCTGAACTTCTTCTTTGATTTTGACAGACATCTCCGGTTTAGTTCTTCTCAACTTTTGCTTGACCGGAGCACAACCTTCTTTGAGTGGTAGCCGGTGTACAACAATATCAGTATCCAGCCCAGGCATGTCTTGGTAAGACCAGGCGAAGATGTCCACATACTCACGGAGCATTTCAATCAATCTTCCTTTAACATTGTCTTCCAAAGCAGCCCCTATCCTTACTTCCTTTCTGGCGTCCTCTGTTCCCAGATTAACAATCTCCAAATCCTCCTGATGAGGTAAAATAACCTTCCCCTCTTGCTTCAACAGTCTGGCCAACTCTTCGGGCAGTTCACAATCTTCGTCAGTCTCTTCTTCAGCCTGATAGATTGGATTGTCAAAGTCATACCGAGCTATAGCTGAGTCATGATCGGTATCATCTGAACAAAAAGATCTGCATCATTGATGAGGTATGTTTTATTACGATGCAACAAAAGAAACACATTGCCATTTTGATGTGGGTTTTTAATGCATAAAAATAAAAAACAGAAAGACAAAGATCAAAATATTTGAGTGTGAAAAGTCCTTTATTGATGATAAAGCAAAACACGCAACAGTTAAAAGCCCTACAAACAAAATCACTACGTCTTGGGCAGAATGCAGGATTAACATAGCAGGAAAACAAAAGCAATTACTCTAAGTCGGTCACTTGGTTGACTTTCTCTGATGCCCAATTGCAGAGGCTTTGACCCGGTGTACAAGGGCGAATCCAACTATTCATGTCACAGTCACTGTCCCCATCTTCGTCAATAGCATTAACCCTATCGAAGAACACCCCTGTGCTGGTAAAACGAATTGGACCATTGAACTTCGGAGGCTCTTCCTGACGCCTAGGTGGTTTGTACCCTATCCCATAAGTGTCCCTCTTCTCTTGAACTTCAACAACTCGGCCCCACCTTTGTGAACTTCCAGCTTCAACCACTGCCTTGGCATCTTTGAATGAAGACATTGAGACCTCAGGCTGATTCACCACTGCAGGCTGCTCTATCACCTCAGACTGGATAACACTTTTAGGAGGTTCATCAGAAATCTTTACTGTCTCGAAACCTTGGCACAAAGTCTCGTGTATCTCACCATCAACTTCTACATACTTGAAGGTAGAAAAATGGCTTATCATAATGTCTTCCTCCCCACAAACTGTCACCACATGACCATCCACCATATACTTCAGCTTTTGGTGTAGCATAGATGTCACAGCTCCAGCACTGTGAATCCATGGGTGCCCCAGTAAACAACTGTAGGCTGGCTGAATGTCCATGATGTAAAAAGTAGCATCAAAGAACTCTGGACCTACTTTAATTGGTAGCACGATCTCTCCAAAAACAGACCTTTTGGAACCATCAAAAGCACGCACCACCAAATCACTCGGTGTGCATATCAACCCACAGGTGTCCAATTTCATCAAGGCTTTCTTGGGAAGAACATTCAATGAAGACCCAATATCCACAAGTACATGAGACAATAATGACCCACGACACTCGACAGAAATATGCAAGGCATTGTTGTGGTTTCTCCCAGCTGGAGTCAGATCTAAATCAGTGAAACCCAAACCATTGCCAGCTTTCACATGCGATACAACCCCTTCTAGCTGATTGACAGATATCTCCTGGGGAACATAAGCAGCGTTCAAAACCTTCAAAAGTGCATTTCGGTGAGCTTCTGAACATAACAACAGAGATATGATGGAGATCTTTGACGGTGTCTGGTGCAATTGATCAACAATCTTGTAGTCGCTTTTCCTGATAAGCCTCATAAACTCTTCCACATCCTCTGAAAAGGAGTTGTCAGCTGGCTTCACTGTAGAATCACTCACTACCGGTGTCTGAACGGTATCATCCATGATCTTCTTTCCCTTATCCTGCTTAGAACCACTGGCTTGATCATCAGCAGGGATAAAGACCCTACCACTCCTTGTAATAGCATCAGTTTCAACTTTACTCTCAGGACTGGAATTTGTTGCCGAAGTTTCCACTAGTTCATGCTTCTGCCCATTAACAAATACACTAGCATCATAATTCCAAGGGATAGCTTTGGTACTTTCATACGGAATGGGTTTAGGGCCTGAAATAACAACCGGCGCTGGCCTTGCTGGCCCTGATATTACAACTGTCTTGAAAGGAATAATAATAGTTGCAACATCATCACTGACAACTTCCTTTTGCTGATCACAACGGTCGAATTGCAAACATCTTTCATCAATCAAACCCTGGATACCAGACTTCAATAAACCACACCCATTAATCTGTACCAGGCAATCTGGACAATTCTCATCACAGCCGGGATATACCCCACCTTTTAGCAGCCTGTCCTTTACTACCTTCAATGGTGTCTTCAATTCATTAACATTCATAACCAGGTTCAGAGACTCACACTCTTCTATCACAGCATTAACCCTTGGCCCACCATGGTTAGGCATCGGGTTCGGCACAACATTAGGTCCATCATTAGCGAAACTGATAGCCTTTGAATCTACCAAGTCCTGGACTTTATGCTTAAAAGCTTTACAGTCCTCAAGATGGTGTCCAGGCGCCCCGGAATGAAAATCACAATGGGCGTTAGGATTGTACCCGGGAGGCGGAGTACCAGTAGGAGGAGCCAAAGTTCTTTTTTCAACTAACTTCAACTCGAGCAGATGCTGAAACAGTTGTGAATATGGTAGGGGTGGAGTATCAAAGTGTCTATTAGCTGTTCTCTGTCTGGCTTGATACTGGCGTCGAACTTGGTTCTGTTGTTGAGGCGCTGCTTGAGGTGGAAGTGCTGCAAGAATAATCACTGAGGCCACCTGCTGATTATAATTTTGTTGTTGTTTCCCCTTTCCCCTATAGGATGAGACAGAATTAGTTTCCTCCTTCTTTTTATAGTTCACGTACGGCTTCTTCCCCTGACCAGAAGATGATTCATCACTGCCTGAGACCTTCCCAGCTTTAATCCCACTTTCTACCATCTCTCCCAACATGATCAAATCTGTAAACTTGTCTAGTGCACAAGGCAACAACTTCTCATAATAATGCTTGGGCAAGGTGTCCATGAACATTTTCAACATTTCTGTTTCCAACATTGGCGGTTGCACCCTCGCCGCCAACTCGCGCCATCTCTGCGCATACTCCTTAAAGGTTTCGCTGCTTTTCTGGGTCATGCTCTGTAGCTGCGTACGATTGGGAGCCATGTCAGTGTTGTATTGATAGTGTTTGATAAAAGCCTCTGCCAGCTCTCTCCAACTATGAACGTCTTTCCTCTCTAACTGCATATACCATTCCAGGGATGCCCCAGATAGGCTATCCTGAAAGCAATGCATCATTAACTTCTCATTCTTTGCATGAGCAGCCATCTTACTTGCGTATGCCCTCACGTGAGTCCTTGGGCAAGTCATACCGTTGTACTTTTCAAAATTAGGGGTCTGAAACTTGTGTGGGATAATGATGCCTGGAACCAGCCCCAGATCATCCAAGTCCATGCCCAGAGTATTTTGGTCCACAACTCCCCTTAGTTGTTCTTCAATCAGACGGATCCTTTCATCATTAGCAACAGGGATACCAGCGTCCATGCTTCGCACAGAAAAAACATCGTCTTGCTGGTCATCATAGTGATGGCCATGGACTGCACGAATAGTGCTCCCTCCGCCAACCAAAGAAGGAATTGGCACTCCGCCCGGTGCCCCATTATGAACAACATTTCCATTACCACCTCCGCCAGGAGGAATAACATGACTGCCATGTAGTACACCATTATCATCAATTCTTGCCACAAGAGGTTGCACCAGGGTTCTGAGCTCTTGTTGCCCCTGTGCAACTCCTTGCATCATTTCCATAAACTGGTCGATACGCGCCTGCATAGCAGCCATCTCAGCTTGCATCTGTTCCATGGCTCTCTTCTGATCGAGTCTAGTAGAATATCGATGAATAGGTTGGTCAGCAATCCTGTCTGAAGAAAGGAGAACATAAGAAAACCAGAGATAAACCTGTTATGCAAAAATGATTATGATTATGCAGATGCGGATGCAAAAATGCAAACAATCATATTTAAACATCTCCAAGGTATATCCGCTTTGATTCCAATCCAAGTAAACTGGGCCAGGAAATGGACACAATACCGGAAAATACATCCGAAACCCGAAATACCACCGGATCAAACCACCGGGACAAACCCTTTCTGAAAACCAGAACTGCCAGAGCATAGATAATTAAACCAGATATTCCATTACTGAAAACAAAATAGTTCTTACAGACAAATTCAAGCATAATCAGAGGTGATTCCATCAACAAACCTGATGGTAATCCCAAAAAAGAAAGATAAACAACAAGAAACAACTACAAATCAATCCCAAACAAACTAGCTTCAACTTCTTCGAGAAGATTCAAAGTGTCAGGATGTGCCGGTCGCGAGATTAGCCCTTTGATTAGCCTGTTTCTCTTTGCAATCTCTTGGTTCAGCGTTGCAATCTGTTCCTCAGCGTTGCTACTCTCGTGCCTCACTTTCTTGATTCCAACTTGTAATTTGAGCTCTTCAATCTCCTTTTGGGACTCTTTCCACTTGTTGAAGAAATGCTTCCCCTTTTCTTTCGCCTCTTGCAGCTCTTTGTTTAGTACCTCGTTTTCGACTCGGACCTCACTCCACATCTCCTGATAAACATCGAGTTCGGTTTCAGTCTTAGCCAAAAGCTTCTTAGTTGTCCTGGTGGTCTTGCTTGAAGTCTCCGCTGCCATGCTGATCTTCTTGAAATGCTGAATTCTGCTATCCAGATCATTTTCTGTCTTCTTCAGACGCTCAGTCGACTCTTTGACCTGCCATTTCAGCTCCAAATTGTCATGTAAAACTCCTTGCAACCGACTACTCATACCAGAATTCTCTGCTCTCAATTCGCGCACCAAATTCGGTTGCTTGTTGTACTCTTCAATAGGCACAGTAAGTCTTTCCTCCACACTTTCTGGGTACAGCATAGGTGCTCGATCAAAAGGCAAGTAATACTCCTTAACTCTCTGTTTTATCCAATCCACATAAGGAAGGAAAGCCTGATTGTTAGGTTTGCCCAGAACGGCCTTGCCTTTCTTCAGTATACTACCCCAAGCTTCAGAATCTCTCTGCGCCTCCTCTAATCCTTCAGATGAGTGAAAATACAATGATTCTTCCACATCTCTCTTAACAGGTGGACCCACCAGAGCATAACCAAACTGTCTGATAGCCAAGGAAGGGTTATAATTAATTCCGCCCTTCCTTCCTATCAGAGGAACATTAGGATACTTACCACAACTGTGAATGATGTTCTTGCCAAGCAATCCGTGATCTATCCACACAATGTCTTTACTGACCAATCCCATCAGGCGCTGACTCCACTCTAGAGAACCCTTAGAATCAACAAAGGCACCAGATTGAGGTAGACGACTTGCGAACCATTTGTAAAATAATGGAGCGCAGCAATGAACCTTTCTCCCTCTCTTTTTCTCATTCCTGTTGTATAAGGCATAATGGAGATCCCCCAACAGGGTTGGCACAGGATTCCCTGTTATGATTATTCTGATAGCATCTTCATCAACAAAATCTGGCTCATTGGGGAACAACACAATGCCATAAACACAAAGAGCTAACAGTGCATTGAACACAATCCAGTCTTTATCCTCTGCTGCTTTCTGTGCCTTCTTCGTTAAATACCCCAACTTGAAACCACAGGTCTTCCCTTTGTTGGAGATGTTAGCTTCTAACTCTGATTTGCCCAAATAAAGAGCACCGGCCAATTTCCCACAATCCAACTCTCTTTTAGAACCGAAGAAAGGAGGAACTTCCTTGATAGCAATCCCTAGCATGTTAGAGTATTCCTCCAAGGTAGGCACCAACAAATAATCCGGGAACAAGAAACATCTCAGTGGAGGGTCATAGAACTGCATTAGAGTATGAAGACCTCGGAACTCATAATCGTCGATGTTGCGAACAAAAGACAGAATCCACCCATACTTCTCTGCAAAAGCATTCAATACATCAGGACTTGCCATTCCCTTCAGAATAGTGAGAGGACCTATTGCTGGCTTGTGAAACTTGTAGATGATAATATCCTTCTTACCCCTTGGAACATCCATCCCTAATACTGCCCTCTGACTGGAATCACGGATTCGGATACAACCTGGAAATGCAAAATATGAATGTCAGAGAAAAAGAATGAAATGCAATGCAAAACATGGGATCAAGGCACCAAGCCTCTGCGCTGAACTGGCTGGACAATCTTAAGGCTCTGTACAAACTCTTGAGTCAAACCAGAATAACAGAATAACCACACTGATACGGCTGTAGAGACAAAGAATCCAAAAAAAAAACTGGGTAGGTAGAAGGTCACGGTTACCTGCAAACCTGTAAACAAACCGCCCCTCTCACGTGTGGGTACTAGGATGTTCAGTATCCCGGGCTCTCAGGTCGAGAAATGATGATACGTTCACCATTTCTGGTTTGGCATCATCATCAATCGAGGAGGCCTCAATTGATTCTCCAAGACGAAAGGTCATCAGCTTCTGGTACTGAGGTCGAGAAGCAAAAGTACATTCATCCCTCGGGGTACAGTACTATCGCCAATCGAGGAGTGCCTCCACTGATTCCCTCTCACAAAAGGAAAACCTATAGCAAGTTCCCAGCATTGGGTCCTCGGATCGAGAATGTGCAATGGGTTTGCCACAGAGCGTGGTCTGCCACTGTCACATCCCGGGAGGAGTGCCGCAACTGACTCCTCGGGAATTGTCACCAGAGTCGACAGTCCCCCAAGAGAATACCTACTGGCCTGTACCAACGCACAGTAGCAGGTAGTTCCTGATAGAACCTCGTCTGGTTGTGGGTCTCATGAACAACAATACATGGCCACCCCCATGTAAGCGTCACGACTATCCACTCTAAAACCTGTGTGTATGCTCGAGCCTGGGTAGTGGGCTCATCTCTCAGAACATCCCAACCCGCCAAACAGAAAACCAGCCGGTACAACACAGTAATATCCAGTATGACAATAATAAAATGCAATGCAATGCAGTAAAAGCTGTAAATACAGTAAAACAAATAAAACAGCAAATACAGTAATATACAACAAAGCAAAGCACCACAAAACAAACACCCAACGAAAACAAACAGACAAGCGCTAGGATCGACTCGCTAAAGGGGAAGGACCAGCAGGAGGTCAACCAGAGTCCTCAGCAGAGTCGCTAGCTGTCGCTCCCGAAAATTGGATTCGCATCCAATCGTCAGTACAAATGCGAGAGTGGCGCAAAAGAACACAGAGTCGCTAGCAAAGTGTATTTATCCCAAGAGAGGGAAAGGAAACACTGCATAAACCTGAAGGAATGGAAAGAGCATGGTCACGCGACCAAGAGAACGGGTATGGGAGTCGGTTACGCGAAGGGAAGGTGTTAGCAGCCAACACGTCCATCGTACTCGATGGGATCCACGCTTGTTATCTGCATCAAAGGGTGTCGTCATCTGGAGCTCCACTGCTACTGGAAAGGAAAAGGAACAGGAACGGAAAGAAGCGAAGAAACAAATGTAGGGAAAATAAAAGAAGTGCTCGCATGGGCTCTACCCCACTGCCTACGTATCTCATCGGGAGCATGAGAATCAGAGCGACGTAGTTCCCCTCACTAGGGGTGGATGGTCTTTTTTAGGGAATGGCTTACGTTTTAGCTCAGGTGTTGCAGCTCGCTGAATCGAGGCTTAGGCGTTACCGTCTTGCAAGAGAACGAGTAAAAATGCGTTCGTACGCTGAGGGTGAGTGAGATGAGAAAAGAATTCCCGAAGGAAAGACGTTATTGTTTGTTTTGAGTTTTTTAGACAGAAGTGTTTTTTAAGTTAGTTGGTAACTTGTATTGAACCAAAGTCTTAAATACAGGAACGAATACTTTCGTGCATCGCCCCCAACAGGACATACACTAGGTATCCTAGAAGAATGAGAGAAAGCCCCTCGTTCCCCACTTCCCACATAGAAGGCTCGAGCGCAACACATGTTAACTTTTATTACGTGTTTTGAAAGAGTTATGAGATGAGAAGAGAGAAGTCACAAAAGGAAACTCTAAAGGGAGACTAAGAGTCCTAATGTTATCATGCATGGAGATCCCTAGGGTTAGCGAGGTTTAGGAGAATGACTACCTAACCTAATGCTAATCCTACTCCAAGCTTAATCAAAAATTAAGTTGGACTAGGTAGCTCTAAAGGGAGAGAGTCCGAGACTTGAACAAGTCTTGAGACTCGAGGGATGAATAGAGTGAAAGAGAAGGAGGAGAAAGAGAAGTGAAACACAAGTGGCCTAAGCTCACTTCAAACACAAGTATGAAAGTTAAAAGATAAAGGGAGAATGTAGAATGTGGAAGCATATCCACACTCAAACAACTTACCATTTTCCCCTGAAAGTGTTAGAAGTATTCACATATGACAAAATGAAACTCAAACAAGCATAAGGCAATAAAGAAACAAGTTCTAAGGTAAATCAAGCCTCAAGTCCAGATCCTAATGGTCCTACTGACCTCTAATATTAGTCATGCACAATTAGTCAAAAAGAAAAGGGAGAAGTTATTCAAGTATCATTCAAGTCATTAAAGAAAGAGTGGAATGAAAAGAAGTGATCATGTGAAGCAACCAAGTCAAAATTCCACAAAATAAACCAAGTCCAGAAGTGACACAATCCTAAACATGTGCCTAAACATGATCTTCAAACATCATTCAAGTCATACAAACACTTTCACAATCAATTAAGAAGCAAAGAAGAAGAAGTGAAGCGAAGTGAAACATAATTCATACTTGTGAAACAAGTGACTGAAGGTGCAAGGAAAACATCAAACATGCAAAGATGAGATTCAAATATCACAACCAGAAGCCAATTAACATGTTATCAATCCTCAAACAAGACCTCAAATTATGGCACAAGTGCCTTCATGATCAAGCAAACCAAACGTGAAGCATATATTCACAAGTTGGACAAGTTAAAGTTCACGCTTCAAAGAAATAATAAACATGCCTCAAAAAATTATGTCATTCAACATTAAAGCACCTAAATCATGTATAATCAACATATGAAAGCCACCAATCATGGATCAGAATCAAAGTCACCCAAACAATTAAGCAAAGTGCAATTAGGGGTTCACAAGATCATGCTCAAAACAATACATCAAAAATCAGCCAAACAGGTCCTACAAATCACCACAAAAATATCAAACATACTTCAACATGTTATGAACACAATCCAAAAAGAATCAGCATCATGGCACTTCTCAAATGAGAGAAATAAAATATGCAAGATGATATATGCAATATGAGATGCAAGTGAGAAGAAATAATTTGGAAAATTAAGATTTAATCCAATTTTAATTCAAAAATTAGAAGAAAAAAAATTCTAAAATTAATTTTAATGCAATATGAATGATCATGATTTTTTTTAGCATTTTTGGATGCATAAAAGTATTTTTAAAACGTAAAACGTGTGGGAAACCTAGGTGGGCTCAGAGAAGGGGGGTTCAGATAACACTCTGAGCCCATTAGCGCACATAGCCCAAACAAAAGTCAAAGCCATGACTCACTGTCCACCATCAGATCATCTCAATGCTCATGATCAAAGTCAACAGGCTGAAGGTAAACGTATCCTATGGTCCACATTCAGACACCCACAACGGCTATATATCTGACGGTCCTCAATTAATTAAACAACTTAATTACAGAAATAATAAAACAAAAATAATAAAAAGAAAAAAGAGATCAGCGCACGCTGATGGCACATGCCATCATTAATGCGTTGTCACGCAGACAACCCTCGGATCAAACCATCGCACGACTACGACTTAAAGTGCAGCAACAAACCCTCACCCTTAGATCTGATCATCCAACGGCCATCACTCATCTTCTTCCTTCAAACTCAGCTCCGGCCAGCTGTTTCTACCGCCGGTGATGGAGCCCTAGCTCCGATCACCACCTCAGGCGAGCACCAAGCTACATCTCTCCAGAAATTAAAAACAAGACCACTATCTCACTCAAAATCTCACGTTGAATCCAAAAAACACATCAATTTTAACAAACATTGCACCAATACAGAGAATCGAAGAGAAAAAGTTCTAGATCTAAAACTTTAATTCTACATACAAGCCATAATACACGTCCATTTTAAAAACAAAACACATCAGCATCGTCAGGGCAACAAGCAGATCATAATACACGTATAAAAATCAAGATCTAGACGCATGAAATCAGAACTTACCTGAAGATTGGAGAGCTCGAAATACACCAAGATCTCCTTCCAAATGCTGCAGATCTACCTCTTATGATCTCCAGAGGCAAAATAAATGCACTCTAATGCTTGAGAATGGCTGGATCTGAAGATTAGAAGATGGATGCTCTGAATTGCACTTGCTGAACTCTTGCCTTTGAGCTCAAACCAACGGTAGATTCCTCTTCCTTATGTTCCACTGATCACAAATCAACCAAAAAAAATGGAAGAAACTTGAAGGATTGGGAGAATCGAAGGAGAAGAGTTTGAGAGCAAAAACTTTGAAAAGTGGTGAAAATGAATAGTAGCTGCTGAGAAATTCGTGTGAGTTAGCTTATATAGTGTGTAGATGATACTATCTAGGGTTTGAAACTTCAAGGACTTGAGAGCAATGAGTTTTGGGCTGTTTTGCAAATTTGCAAATGTGTGCACATGAGGTATTTTGCTCGTGCATTCTTTGTGAAAAGTGCATGACTGATCTCCTTTTGATGCGTGGAGAGCCCTTGGATTGATCTTGGGGCTGAACATTAGCTAAATTGTGATTTCCAAGTGATTTTGCAAAAATGCTTATTGATGAATTAAGAGCATGTACTCCACGGGTTCACTCAATTCTTGGCTCAAAATGATGTTAAATGGAATGTATTGGAGTGTGGTGAGGTGACATGAAAAATTAGAAGCCATATTGATGCATTAGAATGCATTTTGCAAGTTGTATGAAAGTGGTGTGCATGGTGGAACACCAAATGCTCTTGAACTTCAAATGCCCATAACTCTTGGTCTAAAAATGATATGATCATGGTCCACCACTCTTTGGAAAGAGGAGAAAGAGATCTACAACTTTGGTGTTGGGCAAAAATTCGTTTGAAGCATTTTTGATCATGGAAAGTTTGATTGAAGTTGGTTGAAAATATGCCAAAAATAGTAACTTGAAATTATAAGTCACTTTCCAAATTTGGCAACTTTTTACCAAAGCTTGGTTTTTGCAAATTATGATCATGAAAGCTTTCCATAAACCAAATAAAGGTCTCTTGACTTGGTTACCATGATGAGGACCTCTCAAAACCCTAGTTTGACTTTTCAGTTGACCAGTTTGACTGATTACTTCATCTGTAAGCTACTGCACCATCTGAAGCCTTCCACAGTGAATTTTTGGCTCACAATCCATCCTTAGACTTGTTTTGACATATGAAGAACCTTGGTAACAAGTTTGAATCAATTCCTTGAGCTTAGGACCATTGCCCATGGCACCCTAGTTTTGGTCATCAATGTAAGAATACAAACCCTTGATCTAGCCACTTGGAGAATCCCACATTGAAATGCCCTTGGGCCCCCACATAAGGATGTGAGAAGTTCATGGAGCTCATAAGAAGCCTCTGCCCTTGAGTTGAACCCAATACCTTGATCCCATGCCAAGAGCCAATGATATGCAAAGATGATAATGCAAGAAGTGCAAAGAAACATAAGCCAGTTATCTAAAAACAAAGGGGCAAATTTTGAGGTGTTACACATGCCACCTTGATGCTTCCATTGAATGCTTCAATCCAAATTTGGAGTCTTGTCCCTATTTAGGCCATTCTAGGTTCAACATGTTATTTCTTGTTCCCAAGACTTTGGAGGCTTGGCTCAGTGATTGTCCCCTTTGGATTCAATCCTATGAGGTGTCCAAATGGATAGGAGCAATTGAATTTGGCTTATTTTGGCAAATCGAGCCAATTTGCAAATTCTGTCTTGCCTTTGACAGATTTCAGCAAGGCCACTTTCCAATATCATATCTCATGACTCAAATGGAATTTGGCAATGTTCTTGGCCATTTTGGAAAGCCCTTACATGCTACAACAACTGTTTGAACATGTTTGGTTTTGATCCCTTTTGAATCCAAGTGAAAAATCTCCCTACATTTGGCAAAAAGTGAAGGCAGATTCTGACTTAGTGAAAATTTCACTAAGTGTTGGAAAAAGTGACATTTCACTTTTCAGCCACTTTGATCACTCCATAATTCAAAATCCTTAATGAATTGGAATGACTTGTAGTTGAAGTTTTTGTAGAGGGTAATAAGGGCTACAAATCCATCTTTGGATGATAAAAAATGGCCTTGTGGTTTAGGAGTTATGATCCTCCAAAGTTGGTACCTTAGCCATTTGAATTTTAACTTAGAAAAATTTCTAAGTTTTTATGGTTACCCCTTTTACAAGTTATCCAACTTTTCTTGATTTTTCTTGATGAATGATGATTCAAATCATACATAAACATCATTTTAGGGTTAAAAATCCATTTTGGTGAAAAATCTCAAAAAGTCAAAGTTGACTTTTGGTGCACAGTTGACTTATTATCAGATGAATTCCAAATTGTGCAATTCCTCAGGAAATCATGTCCTTGACCTAAATCAAACTTGATGGACATGTTCCATGGGTGTCATAGGGTATATTGAGGCATGTCTTAGGGCTTGGGAGCATGTCCTGGTCAAAAGTCAAAGTTACAGTTGACTTTTTCCTTAAAACCCTAACTGTGGTGCAGATGAAACTGAGACTTGTTGCTCAAGCTTCTTGTATAAATCCATTGTTCCAAATGGATCAATATAGGTCATTAGAGACCCTCAAACCCTCTCTTGAGGTCTTGGTTCAAGATTTGTCTCAAAAGTCAGCTTAGGGGTGAATTAGGTCAAGAAACCCTAATTCCTGATTTTTGATGTATGCATCCCCTGAGGCAAAATTGACTTGGTGATTGGGTCCATGAGGTTCCATGGAGTATATTAGGCCATGTTTTGGATCATTGGCTTGTGCCCAGATGAAAATTTCCATCTGGAGGCCCTGATCGATCAAAACCCTAATTTGGTGATATTGGCGATCTTGAGGCTTGATCCACCTAGAAGGGAGCATCCTTGTGCTTAATCCTTGAAGTGGGAGTCCTTTTTGATCCATTGTGAATGTTTGAGAGGATAGACAAGTTGAAGATCATGTCATTCCTTGATTGATCCTTTGTCTAAGAACTCAAAGAGGGCTTGAAACCCTGATTCTGATTGTAGTGAGTGCTCACCCATCTTTGGGGAGACTGACAAGGTAGGATGGTTCCTCCATATTGTGATGATGATTTGCACAATGATGGGAAATCTAAGTGGTCAAAATTTGGGGTATGACAGATGCCCCTATTTAATCATCTTGGACCCGAAGGTGTGAATGACGAAGTTATTCGGGCATTCGGGGTGCAAGAGGATTAAATATCGGAATACCCGAAATTTTGATGGTGGTTATGAATGGTAGCTTACGCATTCATCTTCTTTAGCTATGCAATGATGCCTAGAAAAGGTAAACTTCCCCTCGATCCTGGTCTTCAGCCAAGGAACTGGTCTCAGTTTTCTTTTGAAATAAACCTCCCCTCGATCCTGGTCTTCATCCAAGGAACTGGTCTAAGTTTCTGATTTAAACTTCCCCTCGATCCTGGTTTCCTACCAAGGAACTGGTCTTAGTTTCTGAATTAAACTTCCCCTCGATCCTGGTTTCCTACCAAGGAACTGGTCTAAGTTTCTTTTGTCAACTTCCCCTCGATCCTGGTTTCATACCAAGGAACTGGTCTTAGTTTCTGGTTTAAACTTCCCCTCGATCCTGGTTTCCTACCAAGGAACTGGTCTAAGTTTCTTTTGTCAATAAACTTAACTGACAAGGGACGCTATGCGTAGCGATTTTCCTCAGACTTCTCCCCGAATTTTCCTAGAGAGATGCCATTTGGAGGAAAAACTTTTGATGCCAGACTTGCTGGGGAACCCAGTCGTCTGATTTGTAGAGTTGCACAAACTTCTCTGTTGGAGATGCCATTTGTTTCTACTAGGGGAAAACAGGTCTCTTGAGAGACTTGTTGTCGTTCGGGATCTTACATCATACTTTTCTCGGGATCTTCCCGGAGAAATGCCATATGATGGGGTCCAATTTTGAGGTGCCGATGACTTTTTCATCAACGGTCTTTCGGAGAAAAACTGCCGTATTGCAGAAACTCCGACTAAAGGGCTTTCTCTGTGGATTTTCCTTAATCCGGGAAAGCGAGGATATCATCTTCAATGGCGAAGAGTGACATCTGTTGAACGCTTCTCTGGCTTTTCAGAGGTTCAAATTATCAAAGTGGTCGATTGCCGACTCTGATCTAAAGATATACTGGAGACGAGTTTGATCGGCCATAATACTTCCTGACGAGGCAAGAACTGGAAAACTCGATTGAGAGGACGGTTATCACGACAGGATAAGACCAATTCAAGTGATAGTGATGCAATATGAAATGTGAATGCAAATCAATAATGCATGATGTATGTATGTTTATGCTGACAAAACTGACGCGACATACAAAAAGATGAACATGACTGGATACTCGGCCACTGCTGGGAACGAAGAAGTACCACTGGTTCAAGATAGCAATTCCACCTTGCTTAGGAGAGATAGTCCCTGCGGGGAGCTATGTTGGTCGGACTTAGGAGATGAGAACTCGGCCGAGGTATGTCAGATGAAACAAGGTCTCTGACACAGTTGATCCCTTCATTCAGACGTACTAGTCGAGAAGGAGTACTTTGATTCTGCATTTTGAAGTGCGCTTACTTCTGGAGAAGCGGTTGATGTTCTTCTGATGTTCAACAGTCAAAAGAAATTGCCATCTTTATTTTAAAAGCAGAAAAAGTTTTAACAAGTAAATTCATTTTTGTTTTATTTCAAGAATCGTTAGTTATGTTAACAACGTCATTCTGTAAAGCTAAAACAAATGAGAATTACAAACAAAAGCACAAGGGCTCAAATTTTATTGATAAGATGGAGATCAGCCAAACGCGTGATTCCATTGAGTATGTACAAAGTTTGAAAATGGTAATTTACAGGGAAAAGGGCTACGTTGAAACATAACGACCACTATCCTTCTACCAACTTTGAATTCGGAGCATCCTGAGCTTCTGTCGAAGATGGCCTTGACTGGAGTTTTCCTGATGGAAAGTACGACTGCTGTTGGGAATTTAACCTGACCAGACGTAGTTACTTGCCATGAATCCCTAACTTTTGCCTGGATTGTACATTGAGGTTTCCAATCCACCGGGATGATGATTGATTATGTCTCTAACTTTTTCCTGGACCGCCCTTTCGGGTTTTCAATCCACCGAGATGTTTTTTTTTTTTAGTTTAGGCGAAGTATTTCTTGACTACATCAACATTCGTGGGGTAGGCAAATTCCTCTCCGTCCATGGTTGCAAGTCTCAAGGCGCCACCTGAGAAAGCTTTCGTGATGACATGAGGGCCATCATAATTTGGGGTCCATTTGCCCCGAGAATCAGTGAGAAATGATTGTATCTTCTTGAGCACGAGCTCTCCTCTCCTGAAGACATGAGGTCGGACCTTTTTGTCAAACGCCCTCTTCATTCTCTGTTGATACAACTGACCGTGGCATAGTGCCGTGATTCGCTTTTCTTCGATCAGGTTCAGTTCGTCGTGTCGGCTTTGACACCATTCAGCTTCGGTGAGCTTAGCTTCCATCAGTATGCGGATTGACGGGATCTCTACTTCTATGGGGAGCACTGCTTCCATGCCATACACTAGAGAGAAAGGGGTAGCCCCTGTTGAAGTGCGGACAGCTGTGCAATAACCGTGAAGAGCAAAGGGTAGCATCTCGTGCCAGTCTTTTTAGGTTACAACCATCTTTTGAACGATCTTCTTGATGTTCTTATTAGCCGCTTCTATCGCTCCGTTCATCTTGGGTCGGTAGGGAGATGAGTTATGGTGTTCGATCTTGAACTCTGCACACAACTCTTTCATCATCTTATTGTTCAAGTTAGATCCATTATCAGTAATGATCTCGCTTGGAACACCATAACGGCAGATGATATTGTTTTTGATAAATCGGACCACCACTTGTCGGTTTACATTAGCGAATGACGCTGCTTCGACCCACTTGGTGAAGTAGTCAATGGCTACTAGAATGAACCGATGTCCGTTTGAAGCCTTAGGCTCAATCATGCCAATCATGTCGATTCCCCATATGGAAAAAGGCCATGGGGAAGAAAGAACTTTGAGATGTGATGGCGGTACATGAATTTTGTCGGAGTATATCTGACACTTGTGACACCTCCTCATGTACTTGTAGCAGTCGGATTCCATGGTCAACCAGTAATACCCTGCTCTCAGAATTTTTCTCGCCATTGCGTGTCCGTTGGCATGAGTGCCAAAAGATCCTTCATGAATTTCTTTCATAAGCATGTCTGCTTCTGGTCTGTCAACGCATCGGAGCAAGACCATGTCAAAATTTCTCTTATAGAGAGTGTCACCACTCAGGAAGAAGTTTCCAGCTAATCTTCTGAGGGTCTTTCTGTCTTTTCTGGATGCCCCAGGTGGGTACTCCAGTTTCTGAAGGAAGTACTTGATATCGTGATACCAAGGTCTGTCGTCTATGACTGCTTCAATCGTGAAGACGTAAGCGGGCCGTTCAAGGCGCATTATGTCGATCTTAGGTATGTCATTCCATTGACCTACACTAATCATGGAAGAGATAGTGGCTAATGCATCAGCCATGTGATTCTCATCACGGGGGATGTGATGAAAGTCAACTCTGTCGAAGAAAGGTAGCAACCTTCTTGCATAGTCTTTGTAAGGAATCAATCCTGATTGGTATGTGTTCTAATCTCCTCTTATCTGATTGATAACCAAGGCTGAGTCACCGTATACGTCCAAGTTTTTGATCCTTAAATCAATAGCTTCCTCGAGACCCATAATACAAGCTTCGTATTCGGCCTCGTTGTTCGTACACTTGAACGTAAGTCGAGCAGTGAAAGGAATGTGGGTACCCTGAGGGGTAACAATGATTGCCCCAATTCCGTTCCCATAATGATTAACTGCTCCGTCAAATATTAGTCCCCATTAGGATCCTGGTTCTGGCCCTTCACTGGGTAGCGGTTCATCGCAATCTTTCATTTTTAGATACATGACATCTTCGTCTGGGAAGTCAACCCCGATTGATTCTTGATCGTCAATCGGTTGATGAGCCAAATGATCGGTTAAAATACTTCCCTTAACGGCTTTTTGAGCGTGGTACTCTATGTCATATTCTGATAACAACATCTGCCAACGGGCAATTCTTCCCGTGAGAGCAGGTTTTTCAAATACGTACTTGATTGGATCCATTTCGGAGACCAACCAAGTAGTATGACGAATCATGTACTGGCGAAGACGTTTGGCTGCCCAAGCCAAAGCACAACAAGTTTTCTCGAGCATCGTGTACCGAGTTTCACAGTCGGTGAATTTCTTGCTCAAATAGTAAATGGCAGACTCTTTCCTTTTGGTTTCGTCTTGTTGGCCAAGTACACATCCCATCGAGTCCTCTAGGACTGTGAGGTAAATGATCAGTGGTCTTCCTTCCACTGGAGGTGATAGAATCGGAGGATTCAACAGATATTCCTTAATACTGTCGAAGGCAGTTTGGCAATCTTCTGACCAAACGCAATCCTGGTTCTTTTTCAGTAATTTGAAGATCGGCGCACACGTGGCGGTCATAAGGAATATGAATCTGGAGATGTAGTTCAAACGTCCCAGGAATCCTCTGACTTGTTTTTTAGTTTTCGGAGAAGGCATTTCTTGAATGGCCTTGACCTTGTCAGGATCAACTTCAATTCCTTTCTGGCTGACGATGAACCCTAGTAGTTTCCCTGAACGGACACCGAAGGTGCACTTGTTGGGATTCAAGCGGAGCTTGAATTTTCTTAGACGTTCGAACAATTTTGACAGATGTTCAACGTGCTCACTCTCTGTTTTTGATTTTGCAATCATATCATCGACATACACTTCGATTTCTTTGTGTATCATGTCATGAAACAGAGTAGTCATGGCCCTTTGATAGGTTGCCCCGGCGTTCTTCAAACCGAACGGCATAACCTTGTAACAAAAGGTACCCCATGGGGTGATGAACGAAGTTTTCTCCATGTCTTTCGGCGCCATTTTGATTTGATTATAGCCCGAGAATCCATCCATGAAGGAGAAAATTTTGAACTTCGTTGTACTGTCTACCAGCATGTCAATGTGTGGTAAAGGAAAGTCGTCCTTTGGACTGGCCTTGTTCAGATCCCTGTAATCAACACACATTTTGACCTTTCCGTCCTTTTTGGGAACGGGTACGATGTTGGCTAACCATTGAGGATATTCAGATGTAGCGAGGAAACCCGCGTCAATCTGTCTTTGCACCTCCTCTTTGATTTTGATGGCCATGTCCGGGTGAGTGCGTCTCAACCTTTGCTTTACTGGCGGACATTCCGATCTTAACGGAAAGTGATGTTCCACGATGCTGGTATCCAACCCTGGCATATCCTGATAGGACCAAGCGAATACATCGGGGAATTCTTTGAGAAGCTTTATCAAACCCTCTCTGGCAGTTGAACTGAGCAGTGCCCCAATCCTGATTTCTTTTCTCTCTTGCTCTGAACCCAAGTTTACCATTTCCAACGGTTCTTTATGAGGTTCAATGGACCTTTCCTCTTGTCTGAGTAGTCGGGAGATTTCTTCTGGAATTTCGTTGTCATCTTCTTCTTCAGCCCCAAATACCGGGAACTCAAAGTTGGGAGAAGGCATCGGATCGTATGTTTCAACGGGGTGTGAAACAAGCAATCTGCATGACAGTATGATTCGTGTTTAGAAGAGATAGAGAAAATGCAAGTGTGTGCAGTGTTTTTATTTTACTGCTTATTTTTATGATTGAATGTTTTTTAGGATTACCATTTTCTGAAAAAGCAAAAAGAGAAAACAGCAATTAATGCGGAAATTACAGAACGACGTTATTTTATTAATGAACAAGTCGCATCTTGAAACTACAGCCCTATAAAACAAAACTCTGTCGCTTTGGGCGAAGCGAAGAGGGAAAATTTACAGAAAGCGAGCCCTATCAAAACATCCGTTTCACCTGGGCAGGGTGAAAGGTTAAAGATGGCAATTACTTTGACTGACGAACGACCTTCGGAACCTCGACGGCAACCCATTGACGGCGAACTCCTCGGTGAATCACAAAGTCTGGCACCTTCCTTGATTTGTCTTCAGAAATAATGCTGATTTCTGGCGGAGTAGGATCATTGGAGTCTGTCTCCCTGGCAGAGTTGTCGTAGGAGGATTCCTCTGTTGCATTTTGCAGAGTATTTATGTTCTCAGCTGTATCTCCCCATCCAGTAGGCTGAATATCTTCGAGCATGATACGAGAGCTTTCAGGAGCGGTGTACTTGACCATATAGTCGAATTTTCCACTCGGTTGTCCCGAGGTGTCCCACACTTATTTCGAACTGGAGGAGTCATCTCTCTCGATGACGTTGACCTCGAGAAAAGCATAATTGATGAATTCAAGTCCTGCGAACGTTGCGAATTCATCTTCATGTTGAGTATTGTTTGAATGACCTGAGTGTTGATCCCATGACATGGTGGGGACACAGGTATTCTGTTCAATGATGGTCAACGAAGTTTCATTACTCGGCTGACTTATTTGCCCCAAGTTTCCTGGGTAAGGTTGCCACATTGGCAGACCATCCATTGGGCCATAGTAGTTGTAGTCAAAGTCGTCTTTCATCGGAGTGTCTTTCTCTAATGAATTTGGCGGAGCACGACATCCTTCCGGATCACATCCTCCGTATACCATTTCAACGTCTGACCTTGGTATAAATCTCGGACTCTGTGAGGAAAAACACAATGGCGTAGGTACCTCTTCCTGAGACATATAGTCGTCCTTGTTAAGGTAGGACTTCCATTCTTCATCCGTGTCAGAGGGATCCTCCTCATTGATAGCATGTACTGCTTGAGACACCGGGTGAAGAAAACCTCCACTGTGGAAGAAGTTTTGAAGGGGATGAATACTTTCATCGTTGGCACTGTCTGGGTACAGGTTGTAGAAAAACCAAGACCCTTCTTTGTTTTATTGTCAATAGGAATGACAAGTTGTCCCCATCCGTTTGTATCGGTACTCTCAACCGCTTTGATAGCATCTTTGTATGAGGAAATCGAGGTTCCTCCTTTGAACTGATTGTCTTTGCTCATTGATAGTGCTTGGAACTGCGTTCCAATAACCTCCTCGGGTTCTATATCAGCAGATGATGACAAGCTGCTCACGAGCAAGGCTTGTTCCCCACAAACCGTGACAAGTTGATCGTTCTTGACGAACTTTAGCTTTTGGTGGAGGGTTGAAGTAACCGCTCCAGCCTGATGTATCCAAGGTCTTCCTAATAAACAACTGTACGTTGCCCGGATGTCCATGACCTGGAAAGTGACTTGGAAAGTGTGAGGACCAATAGTTATGGGAAGATCAACTTCGCCGATAACTGCTTTTCTGGATCCGTCGAATGCCTTGACGACGACCTCGCTGATTCTCATCGGAGGGCCCTTGAATGATAATTGCATCAAAGTGGACTTCAGCATAACATTCAGGGCTGACCCTGTGTCTACCAGTACGCTGGCTAAAGCATCGTCCTGGCAGTTAACTGTAATGTTGAGCGCCATGTTATGACGGTGACCCTCTTCGGGTAATAACTCATCACTAAATCCCAAATGATTGCAGGAAGTGATGTTAGAGACAATGCTATCGAACTGTCTGATCGTTACATCTTGTTCCACAAAGGCTTGCTCTAAGACTTTCTGTAGAGCTTCTCTGTGTGCTTCTGAACTGAGTAACAGCGATAACACCGAGATCTTCGAAGGAGTCTGCAACAGTTGATCAACAATGTTATATTCACTCCTTTGGATGAGCTTTAGCATCTCATCATTGTTTTTCAAAAGGTCGGGATTACGGGATTGACCGACTGGTGGATCGGGAGCTTCTGTCTGAAGTTCCTTTTCTTTATTAGGTTCTCCAACCCCTCGGTTGAAGATTCTACCACTCCGTGTTACTCGACTGATGTCTGCAATATTCACGACGGAGGGTAATGGAATTTCCTTTCCATTTTCAATGGTTGTTGCACCGTATTTGTAAGGAATAGCCTTAGTTGATTCATACGGTAGCGGTCCCGGTAGATAGATGACTACGGGAGCCTTCTGATTTTTCTGACCATCGTAAGCAATCTCAATCCTTTCCCGGTTGGGAACTTTAGATTTGTCAAGTAGAGGGATGATGGAAAAAACATCACTGGTATGGTGATGACCAGAGATGATGACAACATCCTCAACTTGATCAGCGAGGTAGTCTGGCATCCAGTTGATAGGTCCAGAACCTGGATATGGGCGAATTTCTCCACGATCCACCTAACCCTGAAGAGCTGCTCTCACAAAGTAACACCCTTGATTATTTTCCGAACAGATGCTACAACTGTCATAGTTGTGTGGGGGTACCTGGCCACGCCCACTTTGAATACAATGTAACTTTACCAAGTTAGCTCCCACGGATCGGACATCCTGACTCTGACGTCGAGTAGGATTCCCGTTATTGATATTAATCTACTGAGTATCTTCATCCATGTAGATTGGCATCCACCAGTGATTTAACAAGTGTTGAAGTGCCTCCTGGACAAGGGTACAACCTTGATTACTTTCACAACCCGCTTTATAGCTTTGATAATCATGTGATACCAGGAATCCGAGTCGGACCTGCTCAGCATGTAACTCTACCAGGTTGGTATTCATCACGCGAATGTCGAAGATTTGAACCATGTTGATTTGATAGGAGTTCCTATCATGGTAGTCTTGGATCCATCCAAGATCCATCTAACGCTGGAGGGCCTCCTGTATGAAAGAGCATCCCTGATTGTCTGTTGAGCAGATCAGACAGGCTTGGTAATCATGTCGTGGCAGATCGTAGTGTAAACTTTGCCGTGAGTGCATCGCGACCAAGTTGACATTCATTGCTAGAATGTTATGATTCTGAATGATGTTGGAATTCGTGTAGACCATATTAACTCCACGAACTCGGTGCTCTTGGATCCATCCGAGATCTATTTGTTCCTACAGAGCTGCTTGCACCACAGAACATCCTTGGTTGTCTTTAGATCAGATATCACACTGGTGATAATTATGAGGTGGCACACGGCCATATCCACTCTGTCTACAATGCATCTTAACCAGATTGGTTTTTAACAAGAGTACATCGTGAATCTGATAGACATTGTTAGTCTCTTTCTCAATCAGATTCACCGCAGCTTTCTCATGTTGAGGCAGCGAGTTCGTGAGAACATTAGGGTTCGTATCCTTGAAGGACAAGAGCCCGCTCCTAACAAGCTTTTGTACGTCGGACTTGAAATTGAGACAAGTCTCTATGTTATGCCCTGGACCTCCTTGGTGATAAGGGCATGTCTGATCCACCTTAAACTAGAAAGGCAGATTTTCTGGTACTGTAAGAGGAGACTTAGTCTGAATGTGCCCCTTAGCCAGTAGTAACGGAAATAGTTCTGCGTACAACATGGGTATAGGATCAAACCCTGATGGTCGTGTTGTACGGTTGTTGTTGTATGGAGGACGAGCATGCTGAAGAGGCTGTTGTGTCCTTTGTTGGTCAGGTTGGCTCTGCGCAACCTGAGGTTGATACGTAGGAACAGGCGCGGGACCGATAGCAGGAGTTACAGCTGCTACTGGTTGATAACGACGCCTTTGCTTTCCGAGAGAGATATTCCCGATATCTTGCTCTTTTTTCTTAGGGAGGGCACTACCGTATTTTTTAGTACCGCTCATTGATCCAGTGTCTTTTGCCAAACGTCCTTCTCGGACGGCTTCCTCAAGACGTACACCCATGCCGACCATCTCGGTGAAATTACTGGGTGCACTGGCAACCATTCGGTCGTAGTAAAACGAGCTTAAGGTCTTTAAGAAGATCTTTGTCATCTCTTTTTCCTCAAGAGGTGGACAAATTTGGGCAGCAATTTCACGCCACCTTTGAGAATACTCCTTAAAGGTTTCCTTGTCCTTTTGCGACATCGATCTGAGTTGATCTCTGTTGGGTGCCATGTCTAAATTGTACTTGTATTGTTGGACGAAGGCAGTACCAAGATCTCTGAATGTGCTAATCGTAGCACGGTTTAAACCCATGTACCATTTAAGTGCGACACCGGTTAAACTATCCTGGAAATAGTGAATCAGCAAATCCTGATTCTCCGTCTGAGCTGACATTCGCCGAGCGTGCATCACCAGATGGCTCTGAGGGCAAGAGTTACCCTTGTACTTTTCAAAGTCAGGCACTTGGAATTTGTGCGGGACTTTTACATTGGGGACCAAGCAGAGATCTGCGGCGTCCTTTCCAAATAGATCCTGACCGCGAATGGCTTGTAGTTCCTTCTGCATTTCCAAGAACTGTTCCTGGAATTCCTCCATTCGGTCAAGCATAGTTTCCTTCTTACCAACAGGTGTTGGTGAAACCTGCCCTTCCGGGACAGTGTGCACCACAGGGGGTGGAACCGTAACTACGGTGTTGAATCTTGGCATACCCCAAAGTTTGTAACCTTCAGGAGTCTTCAGTATGCCCTCGGCATCTTCGCTTTCCCGAAGTTTGTAACCTTCAGGACCAGCGGCTGCTGTTGTGATTCCCTGATCTTCAGTGATCGGCGGAACATATCCTTCCGGGATATAGTTAAGTGGCATGCCCCAAGGACGATCTTTCGGCATCTGATACCTAGGATCAGACCTTTCCACTATGGGCGTTGAGGTGATTTCTGAGATCACAGTTCTTTGTAGCTGAGCTTCTGCCAGGCTTGCATGTCGTTACGAAGCTTTCTCATATCCTCTCTTAGAGCGTCGATCACTTCTTTCAACTCTCTGTTTTCTTCCTCAAGATCATCCATCTTTTTCTGACGATTGGCCCGAGTATTGTACGAATGAGACAGTTTGACTCTAGAATCGAGACACAAACGTGAGATTCGTAGGGAAGAAGAATACGCGATGTGAAAATGATGAATGCAATGATTATATTAATTGTTTAAGGTTTAATCAAAATAAACTTTGACAATTAGATTGCAAATATCAAACGGTGGGGAAACCCCTTTTTATTGAATTTCAAAGGATTACAGAAATGGAAATACAGTAGATTACAAAGTGCAGAAACAAAAACCTAAACTAATAGGTCCCGAGTCCTCTCTGAAGAGAAATTGGGTGCTGATTCTGATATCTTCCTTTTCTTTGATCGGGGCTCTTGGGCCGTTGTCGGGTTGTCACTCCTTTGCCAGGTGAAAGGAGCGAGCAAATTCCTTTGGTCGTCTTGGTTATCTACAGCATGTTGCTCTAAAATTTCAATAAGAGCATCTTTCTCTTTTAGTAATCGCTGTATTTTGACACATTCTACATCAAGGGTGCGGTACTTGTTCCTCCAAGACCTCCTCTCCTTTTGAGCTCGGTTGAGAGTAACCTGAAGCTTTTCAGTTTCTGTCATGAAGTACATGACAGATTCCCTCGGTGGAAGAATTCCGTAACGAGGATAAGGCATCTTTAGCTTGAGGGCTCTAGTTTGTACCCAGTGGAGATAAGGCTCCACCGAGACACAGTCTGGTTTTCCTAGAGACTCTCGTCCTTTCTTATGAACGTGTTTCCAAGCTTGCACTATTTCCAATTTTAGTGCTCTGTCATTTTCTCCTTCCTTGAAGAAAAGACCTTCCAGATGAGCGTTCTGCTGAACGAGCCTCATCGGGTATCCAAATTGACGGCGAACCAATACCGGATGGTAGGTAATTCCTCCCTTAGTTCCTATAAAGGGTACGTTGGGGAAGTTTCCACAACGGTCAATGATCCTGATTCCCTCATGACTCTTGTTGCACCAATCTATATCAGAGTTGGTAAGAGACATGATCTTCTGTGACCAACGTAAGGCACTCTTGCAATCCCAAAAAGCAGCAGACTTGGGCAAATGAGAGATAAACCATTTGTAGAGCAGAGGTACACAACATGTGATCTCCCCTCCACTGTACAAATTTCCCAAGTGTACAGAATGATACGCATCTGCGAGCAAAGTCAGCACAGGGTTTCCAATGAGAAAAACCTTAATAGCGTTGATATCTACGAAGTTATTGATGTTGGGAAACAAAAATAACCCGTAGGTGAGCAAGACAAAGATGCTTTCAAAAGCAGTCACGTTTCCTATACTGGCGAAGTACAGGGCCTTCTTTGTCAAGAACTGGGCTGGCAAACCTTGGATGCCACCCTTAGTGGTTAGGTGAGTCATGACCTCAGACTCGTCCAAATAAATTGCTCTTGCAATAGTCTGATTCTTTGGAATTTCTTCCAGTCCAGAAAATGGAGCTCGATCTGTGATATGTAGATCAATCAGATGAGCATACTCCTCCAGCGTTGGCGCGAGCTGGTAATCCGGAAATGTGAAACAGTGATAAACTGGATCGTAGAATTGAAGGAGTGCATCCATGATTCCCTCAATCACATGTACTCTTAACAGTGGTAGCAGATCTCCGTGCTTGGCTCTGAAAGCCTCAGGGTTAGTGATCATCCTTGCCAACCTTCTCAAATCCTCAAGTTTTGGAACCTTGAAGGTGTACGCATGAGTTTTCCTTCTACCGAAGTCCATTGGCGTAATCCTCTTCTCTGATATTTGCAATCACAATCTTAGTTTAATTTGAATAAACAGAGAGACTAGAAGAGAAGTTTTTTTTTTGAATGTTTTAATGTTTTTTAGATGAATGCATGAATGCAGCACACAAAAACATAGAAAAAACATGGGGTCAGAGGGTCGTTGTCATGAAGTCAAGGCTCTACCCATCCCCAAAGGTTTATACTAGGCTGATTTTTTGTACCTGTACTCATTATCATCAGCTCCTCCCAGGAAAGCAAAACAACAAGCGGATCGCCAGCGAGTCGTAGAGCAATCTTAGAGTAAGTGCTATTCACCGAGTATAGATCACCATCCTCAAATGAGGGTAGTATCGCGTAACAACTATTTCCGATAGTTTCCGCACTACGAAAGGGTTTGGCTCCTCAGCTTCTCAGACTGATCAACCGGCCCATTGTCTAGGTGAGAGAACGGGATACGTCGGTCAGCCTCCACATGAGGTTGATGGTCGACCTCGTCGCCATCACTTATCTTAAGGGTATACTCGATCTTTCCACATGCGGCATCACACGCATTCCCATTAGCAGAAAAATAAACACGTATAGCAATTAGGAAAAGCAGTATATATATTTGTCTTAATCATCCTATACCTTTAAAGCTAAGAATCTTAAGTTCCTGACAGAAATGGGTTTCCCGGCGAAAGCCCCAATCTGTGGTTCCCTGCCTAAGAGATGTACCAGCATAGGTCAATCTTTCTCTTCGGTAGAGTTCCCATTTTCCGTGGAAAACGGGGATGATGCCCTAAGGCAAAAAGATCTTGGCAATGACTCCCCAGCAGAGTCGCCATTTTTCTGTTTGTGGAAAAATGGGGACGAAGATGACTAAAGCAAAATGAGACTCCCCAGCAGAGTCGCCATTTTTCTGTAGCGAGTGATTTTTGGATGTGGTTGTGAAGCACAATCGCTCTTTGAGAACTACAGGTCGATTCATTTTTTATCCTATTGTGAGCTGAATAAGGAAGGGAAATAGATGTCTCCAATTAACCCTGCTTGCATACTGAATTTGAACAGCGGTCTGTTCGGTTACGGATGCTCCAAAAGATTCGGGGAGTTTGTACTGGTTATTCGTATTTCGCCAATACGGTCATTTTGATCTGGTTACCTTAGGGCAAAAGGTTTGAGGAACGAAGATTTAGGATGTTAGGACTGATGATTTGAATTACTGCTTTTGATATGGGATTTGGGTTTTTTGTGGATTGCGCTCGCTAAGATCTTTTCTTTCGATCTTATGCCTACGTATTCCCGTTTACCGAAATAGGGAAATCAGAGCGTTCGTAGTTCCTCCTAATCTATGGGAGGAAATTGGGGTTTTTGGTGTCTTGTTCAAGGCCCAAGACGTGAAGCGTAAAAGGTTGTTTGTATCTTGTTCAAAGCCCAAGATGTGAAGCTGAAGGGATAGTTTGTGTCTTGTTCAAAGCCCAAGACGTGAAGCTGAAGAGTTTATTTGTATCTTGTTCAAAGCCCAAGATATGAAGCTGAGGAGTCTATTTGTATCTTGTTCAAAGCCCAAGATATGAAGCGTAAAAGTCTATTTGTGTCTTGTTCAAAGCCCAAGACGTGAAGCTGAAAGGTTTGTTTGTGTCTTGTTCAAAGCCCAAGACGTGAAGCTGAAGGTCTCAACTTTAGAGAGGATTTATCATCTCTAAAGAAGGGTTTGTTTGTCACAACTGTTGGGTGACTGATTATAAAGGAGAATTACTTTAACCGGGATACGTTGATCCTAGCAATGCCATAATTTCCTTTATAGGGTGGTTTTTACCTGAAGGAGAAGACTTTAACTCAGTGTAGAGCAATGCTATCTTTCCTTAGGAATTTCTCATGCTAAAAGATGGACATTGGCATGGATGTAAATAATCCAGAGGCTTGCCGCTTACAGCGATTAGATGATGTTTGTGTACTGTGAACGAGGCACAGCTTTGATGCTAAAAGGTTGATTGGAATCAACCGGGGATTTCTTACACAAAGCCTAAGAGGAGGCTATACTCTGCTGAGGAAAGTCATTATACAAAGCCTAAGAGGAGGCTAAAAAGGTGTCTCGTACAAAGCCCGAGAGAGAGGCTAAAAGGTTTTTGACCCGATGATGGAGTCTTTTGGGTATCTCGTATAAAGCCCGAGATGGAGGCTATGTTTGTTTTTGTATCCCGTACGAAGCCCGAGATGAAGGCTGAAAGAGTTTGGCTCTGTTTATGGGAATTTGTATCTCGTACGATGCCCGAGATGAAGGCTGAAATTTGTTTGACTCAACGAGGGAGTCTTTTGTGTGTCTCGTACAAAGCCAGAGAGAGAGGCTAAAAGTTGTTTGATTCCGTTGGGGAATCTTTCGGTATCTCGTATAAAGCCCGAGATGGAGGCGAAAATTGTTAGCTCCACTGGGGAGAATCATTGTATAAAGCCCAAGAGGAGGCTGATATGTGTCTCGTACAAAGCCCGAGAGAGAGAGGCTAAAAGGGTTTGCTCCGCTGGGGAGAATCATTGTATAAAGCCCAAGAGGAGGCTGACTTCCACTGGGGAAGGATCATTATACAAAGCCTAAGAGGAGGCTATGTTTTGTCTCAGTTAAGTGACAGGTCTAGTGTACCGATTTTGAAAGAGAAAATTAGTTCTTATATGAGCAACAATGTACTCATGGGTTTAATTCCAAGGGTTCCGGTTATTCCTGTTCTTTAAGGAAGCGGGAAATCCGAAGGGTATCGAGACTGTCCGAGTCTACGGGTTTTCTTCCTATTTAACGAAGAGGTCCCTTGAGAATGTCTTTGAGACTCAAGGAGATTAGACTGTCCAAGTCTAGAGTTTTATCTATTGTACTATGTTTTGAGAAACAGTAGTAGACTCTATGAAAGGACTGCTCTATGAGGATGACTAGGTTCTGTTCCTATACCTCTAGGAGGTCATCGGGACAATTTGTGTGAAGCTCCAAAGGAGGCGGGAAACTTTTAAGAAGCCGACGGGTCCTTGTACTAAGCCCAAGAGGAGGCTATCATTCCCGAAGGAAGAGATCGTTATACGAAGCCTAAGAGGAGGCTGTGAATACTTCTAAGAAGCCGTAGGGTCCTTGTACTAAGCCCAAGAGGAAGCGGGGTTGCTTTTAGGAAGCCTGGGGGTCCTTGTACGATGCCTAAGAGGAGGCCGATGCTTTTAAGAAGCCCGTGGGTCCCAAACCAAAGAAAAGTTCAAGAAAACTCTTTTAAAGATAAAACTACTGGTAAACGTGCTAGGTTTACTATCCAGTAACTTTTAACTTTTGAAGAGGATTTAAGTGAACAGTTTTGAGGTTTGGAGAAATTCAAGAGAAGTTTCACCGAGAATAATTCATCTCTGGGGAATAGAATTTCTTGACGATTCCTAAGGAGGACAGCCGAAGAGAAGACTGTATCTGGTGCTCCTATTGGGGATCTAGCTGTCTATTTCTACGAATAAACGAAACGACTTTACCTAGTTCTAGACGTAGTTGCCGGGGAAACTCTAAATATCTATACTATTATTACACAGTAGATACGAGTTTATGAAAGGAGACTTACAGTGAGCAGCCCCACAATACAGTTATATGTATAAATCAGTAAATGAAAGCAATAACCACTTACTCGGTTGTAGAGCTTCCATGCTGTTGGTTAGTTGTTCAACAAAGAAAGATTAAAACAACAGTATATTCAAAATCAAAGGAGAAAGTATTTTGAAAAAGAAAGATTTGGGGCTTACAGCTCAAGGAGAGGCCCAGGGTTTTACGGTTGAATTTGTACAGAGGGACTTATACAAGTGACTGTGGCCCAAAATGGTTTACTGTACAAAGGGATGGGTCTTACACTCTCTCAAGAGGCCCAAAAAGTTTAAAGAAAAAGAGTGGGGCTTATAACACGAGGGTAGGCCCAATTGATTTTTCCGTTTAAAATGGCGATCGCGTCGAGGTTTTCTTTTAACGCGGAGGGACTTATACAATAAGTGAGGCCCAAAAATGATTTGGTTAAAAGGGGGTTGGGTCTTACACTCTAATAGAGGCCCAAAAAGTTTTGAATGGGTCTTATAGCTCAAGGAGAGGCCCAGATGATTTTTCAACGGATGATAATCGCGTTGTTTATTTGAAGATGCACAGAGGGACTTATACAACGAATGAGGCCCAAAATGATTTCTGTACAAGTGAGTTGGGTCTTACACTCTCTCAAGAGGCCCAAAGAGTTTTGAAAATGATTTATGAGGGTTGAATTAATCCAAAACCCTAATTTGTTTTCAAAATGTATTTAATTGAATAAAAATTCAATTAAAAATGATCAAAATTGTTTTCCATATGAAAAACAAATCGTGATCTTGGATTAATGCTTCAAAAATTAAGTATTGACCTACAAAATAATTAGAAAGCATTAGAAGTTGCAAAATCAAGATGGAAAAAATATTTCAAATGTTAAAAACACTTAAAACATTAATTCTTTGCAAAAATATTAATTATACAAAATAAATAATATTTTTGGGATTTTTTGACAAAATAAAATATTTTATCATTTTTGTGAATTATTGCAAAAAGAATCAACTCAAAATCATTAAAACTCAGAGAGAAATTAATTTTTGAATCAATTAAATAAAATCACAAAATTCAAATATTCAAATATTTGAAAAAGGCGCCAAGAACAGCTGAAGAACACGCGCCCTCCCTCTGTTTCTGCAGATTTGCAAATTCTCCTCAATCTCATGGAATACTTGATTATATCATGCAATCCACATACCAATCAACTCGTTTCAACCTCACGATCATGTCTATGGCATTTAATTTCATTTAAATTAAACATACAACAAATAATCATAAAGAAACATCAAGAACCCTAATTTTGGCCTGAAGGCTAGGATTTTTGATACACGATTCAAACAATGAAATTGATTGAGGGGAAACATTCCATGCATGATTATGAACATATGGCAAAAGTATTGTGCGAGGAAATATGCATGGATTGAGAGATGACCTAGTTTATGCTCATCTCTATGCCGTGGCAGCAAGTGCAAGGTGATTTTTGATTTGGAGGTGTTACAGATGAGTGGTGATGATCTTAACAGCTTCCCTATACCCTATGGAGTGTGTTTGAGTGCTTGGACTTGATTGAATTTGGCTGGATCAATCTGTGGCATCTCAACTGCACCTTGGTTAAAACCTTGAGCAATTGACTGGTGATTCTGAGAAATCAGTGTTCCAGTTGTTGTTTAAGTGTTTAATCATCTCATATGTGATGTATATGAGGTGTGTGTGTGATTGGTTTGTGTAGAATTGCTCTCAAACTCAAAAACCCAAAGTTACCTTGCTAAAGAAGGCATTTTTGCCAAGAGAAAGAGATTTTGAGGAAAGCATCTGTTTGATGGCTTTGGTGTGCTTAAACTGAGCATAAATGAGCTCTATTTATAGTAGAGCAAGTTTGTTTTAGGATCAATAGTGAATGGCAGCTGATAAGTAGGTTTGGCCAATGTTGATCAATGGAAATCCAAGTCTTCTCTAGCCATTGACTAGAGGTTAGGGCACAGGCTGCTGGTCCCCTTGGTCTTGGATAAGTCTTGACTGAATTCAGTTGAGAATGGCTCAGTCCATGCCACCTTGATGCTTCCATTGAATGCTTCAATCCAAATTTGGAGTCTTGTCCCTATTTAGGCCATTCTAGGTTCAACATGCTATTTCTTGTTCCCAAGACTTTGGAGGCTTGGCTCAGTGATTGTCCCCTTTGGATTCAATCCTATGAGGTGTCCAAATGGATTGGAGCAATTGAATTTGGCTGATTTTGGCAAATCGAGCCAATTTGCAAATTCTTTCTTGCCTTTGACAGATTTCAGCAAGGCCACTTTCCAATATCATATCTCATGACTCAAATGGAATTTGGCAATGTTCTTGGCCATTTTGGAAAGCCCTTACATGCTACAACAACTGTTTGAACATGTTTGGTTTTGATCCCTTTTGAATCCAAGTGAAAAATCTCCCTAAATTTGGCAAAAAGTGAAGGCAAATTCTGACTTAGTGAAAATTTCACTAAGTGTTGGAAAAAGTGACATTTTCACTTTTCAGCCACTTTGATCACTCCATAATTCAAAATCCTTAATGAATTGGAATTACTTGTAGTTGAAGTTTTTGTAGAGGGTAATAAGGGCTACAAATCCATCTTTGGATGAGAAAAAATGGCCTTGTGGTTTAGGAGTTATGATCCTCCAAAGTTGGTACCTTAGCCATTTGAATTTTAACTTAGAAAAATTTCTAAGTTTTTATGGTTACCCCTTTTACAAGTTATCCAACTTTTCTTGATTTTTCTTGATGAATGATGATTCAAATCATACATAAACATCATTTTAGGGTTAAAAATCCATTTTGGTGAAAAATCTCAAAAGGTCAAAATTGACTTTTGGTGCACAGTTGACTTTTTATCAGATGAATTCCAAACTGTGCAATTCCTCAGGAAATCATGTCCTTGACCTAAATAAAACTTGATGGACATGTTCCATGGGTGTCATAGGGTATATTGAGGCATGTCTTAGGGCTTGGGAGCATGTCCTGGTCAAAAGTCAAAGTTATAGTTGACTTTTTCCTTAAAACCCTAACTGTGGTGCAGATGAAACTGAGACTTGTTGCTCAAGCTTCTTGTATTAATCCATTGTTCCAAATGGATCAATATAGGTCATTAGAGACCCTCAAACCCTCTCTTGAGGTCTTGGTTCAAGATTTGTCTCAAAAGTCAGCTTAGGGGTGAATTAGGTCAAGAAACCCTAATTCCTGATTTTTGATGTATGCATCCCCTGAGGCAAAATTGACTTGGTGATTGGGTCCATGAGGTTCCATGGAGTATATTAGGCCATGTTTTGGATCATTGGCCTGTGCCCAGATGAAAATTTCCATCTGGAGGCCCTGATCGATCAAAACCCTAATTTGGTGATACTGGCGATCTTGAGGCTTGATCCACCTAGAAGGGAGCATCCTTGTGCTTAATCCTTGAAGTGGGAGTCCTTTTTGATCCATTGTGAATGTTTGAGAGGCTAGACAAGTTGAAGATCATGTCATGCCTTGATTGATCCTTTGTCTAAAACTCAAAGAGGGCTTGAAACCCTGATTTTGATTGTAGTGAGTGTTCACCCATCTTTGGGGAGACTGACAAGGTAGGATGGTTCCTCCATATTGTGATGATGATTTGCACAATGATGGGAAATCTAAGTGGTCAAAATTTGGGGTATGACAGATGCCCCTATTTAATCATCTTGGACCCGAAGGTGTGAATGACGAAGTTATTCGGGCATTCGGGGTGCAAGAGGATTAAATATCGGAATACCCGAAATTTTGATGGTGGTTATGAATGGTAGCTTACGCATTCATCTTCTTTAGCTATGCAATGATGCCTAGAAAAGGTAAACTTCCCTTCGATCCTGGTCTTCAGCCAAGGAACTGGTCTCAGTTTTCTTTTGAAATAAACCTCCCCTCGATCCTGGTCTTCATCCAAGGAACTGGTCTAAGTTTCTGATTTAAACTTCCCCTAGATCCTGGTTTCCTACCAAGGAACTGGTCTTAGTTTCTGAAGTAAACTTCCCCTCGATCCTGGTTTCCTACCAAGGAACTGGTCTAAGTTTCTTTTGTCAACTTCCCCTCGATCCTGGTTTCATACCAAGGAACTGGTCTTAGTTTCTGGTTTAAACTTCCCCTCGATCCTGGTTTCCTACCAAGGAACTGGTCTAAGTTTCTTTTGTCAATAAACTTAACTGACAAGGGACACTATGTGTAGCGATTTTCCTCAGACTTCTCCCCGAATATTCCTGGAGAGATGCCATTTGGCGGAAAAACTTTTGATGTCAGACTTGCTGGGGAACCCAGTCGTCTGATTTGTAGAGTTGCACAAACTTCTCTGTTGGAGATGCCATTTGTTTCTACTGGTGGGAAAACAGGTCTCTTGAGAGACTTGTTGTCGTTCGGGATCTTACATCATACTTTTCTCGGGATCTTCCCGGAGAAATGCCATATGATGGGGTCCAATTTTGAGGTGCCGATGACTTTTTCATCAACGGTCTTTCGGAGAAAAACTGCCGTATTGCAGAAACTCCGACTAAAGGGCTTTCTCTGTGGATTTTCCTTAATCCGGGAAAGCGAGGATATCATCTTCAATGGCAAAGAGTGACATCTGTTGAACGCTTCTCTGGCTTTTCAGAGGTTCAAATTATCAAAGTGGTCGATTGCCGACTCTGATCTAAAGATATACTGGAGACGAGTTTGATCGGCCATAATACTTCCTGACGAGGCAAGAATTGGAAAACTCGATTGAGAGGACGGTTATCACGACAGGATAAGACCAATTCAAGTGATAGTGATGCAATATGAAATGTAAATGCAAATCAATAATGCATGATGTATGTATGTTTATGCTGACAAAACTGACGCGACATACAAAAAGATGAACATGACTGGATACTCGGCCACTGCTGGGAACGAAGAAGTACCACTGGTTCAAGATAGCAATTCCACCTTGCTTAGGAGAGATAGTCCCTGCGGGGAGCTATGTTGGTCGGACTTAGGAGATGAGAACTCGGCCGAGGTATGTCAGATGAAACAAGGTCTCTGACACAGTTGATCCCTTCATTCAGACGTACTAGTCGAGAAGGAGTACTTTGATTCTGCACTTTGAAGTGCGCTAACTTCTGGAGAAGCGGTTGATGTTCTTCTGATGTTCAACAGTCAAAAGAAATTTCCATCTTTATTTTAAAAGCAGAAAAAGTTTTAACAATGAAATTCATTTTTGTTTTATTTCAAGAATCGTTAGTTATGTTAACAACGTCATTCTGTAAAGCTAAAACAAATGAGAATTACAAACAAAAGCACAAGGGCTCAAATTTTATTGATAAGATGGAGATCAGCCAAACGCGTGATTCCATTGAGTATGTACAAAGTTTAAAAATGGTAATTTACAGGGAAAAGGGCTACGTTGAAACATAACGACCACTATCCTTCTACCAACTTTGAATTCGGAGCATCCTGAGCTTCTGTCGAAGATGGCCTTGACTGGAGTTTTCCTGATGGAAAGTACGACTGCTGCTGGGAATTTAACCTGACCAGACGTAGTTACTTGCCATGAATCCCTAACTTTTTCCTGGATTGTACTTTGAGGTTTCCAATCCACCGGGATGATGATTGATTATGTCTCTAACTTTTGCCTGGACCGCCCTTTCGGGTTTTCAATCCACCGAGACGTTTTTTTTTTTTAGTTTAGGCAAAGTATTTCTTGACTACATCAACATTCGTGGGGTAGGCAAATTCCTCTCCGTCCATGGTTGCAAGTCTCAAGGCGCCACCTGAGAAAGCTTTCGTGAACTAGTGATTAAGAGATATTCTCCTATACACTCGGATCCATGAGGCAAGTGGACTCCCAACTACAAAGGACCCTTTGTTTTCAAGAAGGCCTTCTCGGGTGGAGCCTTGATCCTCACCACCATGGATGGGGAAGAGTTTCCACTACCCGTGAACTCCGATGCAGTAAAAAAATATTATGCCTGAACAAAAATGAGATAAAGAGCCTACTAGACTGACATCCGCGAGGATAATCTAGGCAAAAATGGGTATCCCGATGGGCCAAAAAAAGAAATTTCCATGCAAAAGTTAGGGATGAAAAAAAAATACATAAGCCCGCTAAGTTGAAAACCCGAAAGGGCGGCTTAGGCAAAAATGGGTATCCCAATGGACAAAAAAAAAGAAGAAAAATGTTCAGGAAAAAATTAGGGATAAAGGCATTTGACTGCAAACCCTTGAGCCTATCTTCATCATGGCTAGGCCGCAGACGGTAAAGGATCAATCCAATCATCGTCAACGAAGCAAGGTGTTGGAACCTGGATCTTACGAGGGACACTAGCCAATGTTGTAATCAATGCAAAACACAATTTCCCATTGCCATTTACTCTTATTTTTCAATATTTGCAAATTCCCTCATCAATGATTTTTGCACCCTTGTACACACCTTATGTACAAATTTTTTATACTCAATAAAATTAATCAATCATTTTCTCAGTTATCTCTTTCAATATTTTCCTTGCAAAATGAATGATTATTTGGGATCACATAATACTGTCATACCCCAAATTTGTCTTACATTTTTTTCAAATTTTTTGTTTGTTCGACTTTATTTTCACTTTTTTGCATCGCCTGCATAACATAACTGGTTTTCCAGCATGAATAAATCCTAAAATGATTAGCCAGAATGAATTCTCGGATATACAGACAGACTGATTAAATTAATTCTCAAAAATATACAAAAAGATCAGTGGTTGTAAAGTTTCAAATCTAAGCTTGCAGACGTCAGTGATATTGATCTACTATTCACATAATATTGATCTACTTATTTTTCGACGACTTTTCATTCATATTTTGACCAGTCTGAGCCTTTTACCGGTCCCGGTTTATTTTAAAATCTCACCAAACACTGTATTTTTCTGAGTCGTTTATTCTGCGCTGATCATTTTATTACGCTCATTTTAATTTTTTCGGGAACTTTCGTGTCCGACTTTTGTTTGTAATCGGTCATTTTTTTTCAATTATTTTATTTTGATTAATTTTCTTTTTTTAAAATTTAGTTACTAAATATTCTCAAAATAATTAACCTCTTGCATTGGAAATATCTTTCCAAATATATCTTTTTTAAAAACTTGATCTCCAAGCTTACAGGCTGGAAACAAAGAGGAAAAGATTCCTTTCTCTCTTATGAGAACACGTGTCCCTCCCATTAGCCAAAAATGAGAAACGATTTTTATGGGGATGGTATCCAAACACGTCCAAATTGGAAAGACCACTCACTCTCCGCTAGGGCTGTAAATGGGCCTCTAGAACCAAGAACTGGTCCGAGAACCTGTCCGGTAGAGCTGCCCCAAAGAACCGGCCGAAATTGCCTTTGGTATGGTATTGGATATATTTTGTATCCGTATCCAGCAGGAATATCCGTATCCATGTATCCAATGAGTAACCGGTATGTGTGCATATAAATTCTAAAATTTTATTTTTTCCTCTTTCTTTTTCTAGACGCTCTCAGTCTCTCTCTCGTCTCTCACTCTCTCTCACCTCACATGATACCAATCTATTATTCCTCTTCCGTTCGTCTCTCTCTCCTAGGGCTTCAACTCTGATCATCATTCTGTTGTGATTGTGAACCGTGGAAAGCTTCAATACAACTTTTTTACTTGTGTAATGTATCCAAACTCTAAACACTTTTTTTTCTATTATGTTGTTATGTACATAGTTTGCATGTTTAAGGTATCAAGTAGTTCTACAACTTGTATAAATTTTGACCTAAAGACAAACATTGTTTAGATTGTGGAATCGTTATTGAGTTCTTGACCTAAAATGTGTAGATTTAAAACCTAATTTTGACCTAGGGTTTTGATTTGAGGGGTTCTTTTGTAAATTTTGTTGCTAAGCTGAGGTTGTATTTTTGCCCTAGGGTTTTGATTTGAGGTTATATCTTGTAAATTTGGTTATTGTGGCTCTATTTTGGCATAATAATAAATTGTGTTGCTGAGGTTGTATTAAGTGACTCAGTTTTGTTTTTGTTTCGTATTCTATTATTGTTTGATTGATATATTTTTTTTAATGTCTTTTCAAGATTCTTCATTGACTCCAACCATGGTTGATCTGATTGATATCAACATGTTGCTTGATGGGGAAGAGGAGACAATGGATGGAGGAAATATAGAGATTGGTGAGATGATTGACTTGGGAGGTCCAGTTTCAATTCCAACTGATGTAACCACTCAAAATACATCTATTACACAAAATACTACTACAACTCAAAATACAACTACTGCAGATGAGCCAACCCCTCCAGTTAACCCAAATCAGAGTTCACAGAGCCAGATTAATGCCTTTTGTAAAGCTCCTCGTCCCAAGAAATCTTCTGTTCATACTGAGATGGTACTTATTGAGATGCCTAATGGTGCCAAGAAAAGGAAATGCAAATGGTGTGGTAAGCTTTATACTTATGATGTGAAATGGAAAATTACTTCTAATGGTAAAAAAACATTTAGAAAATTGCATTCAAAGAAAGCTGAGGTTGAGAGGTAATACTGACAAAGAAGTTACACAGTCTAGGTTAAATGTAGGTGTTGATAGTACTCCTAGTTTGGCAACTTGGACATATAACCATGCTAGGGTTAGAGAAGTTGCAGCTCATATGATTCTAGGTCCTGAATTTCCTTTTTCTATTATAGAAGGTGTTATTTTTAATGAATTTCTTAAAGAAATTTATCTATGGTACAAAAAGATTAGTAGACAACAGGTTAAGTTGGATTGTAAGACATTTTATGCAGCTGAGAGAGTTAAGATGAAAAGGTCTATGTCTATGATTAACAGGATCAGTCTTACAACTAACCTGTGGTGGTCTGGTGAACATAAAATTGGCTATATGACTGTGACTGGCCATTTCATTTATTCAAAATGGCAACTTCACAAAAGAGTTTTATCTTTTAAGAATGTGTCACCACCACTTTCTGGTGAAGTTTTGTGTAGGGAATTGATTAAGGTGATGGATGATTGGGGCATAAGGGATAAGGTTGTTTCTATTTCAGTTGACAATGCTAGTGCCAATGATAACTGCATCTCTAGATTGAAGAGAGATTATTCTGGTAGGAGAAATCTACCATTGGATGGTAAACTGTTTCATGTTAGATGTTGTGCACATATCTTAAATTTGTTGGTTCAGGATGGCCTTGATATGATTAAGGTGATTGTTGATAAGATTAGGAATGGTGTCAAATATTTGTTGAATTCTGAAACTAGGTACAAAGCATTCAAGAAATTTGTTGATGAGTTGCAACTTGAAGGCAGGATGCAAGTGTTGGATACTAAGACAAGATGGAACTCAACTTGGTTGATGTTGCCCACTGTTTAACATTACAGAGAAGTATGGCCTAGATATGCTGAAGAAAATAGAGTATTTCTCAGTTATTTGCCTAATGCAAATGATTGGGAAGATGTTCATGATATTTGCAAATTTTTGGAGGTTTTTGTTGATGTGACATTAATTATTAGTGGCACATCTTACCCTACTGCTAATTTGTTTTTGGCTGAGCTTTACAGGGTGAAGGTTTTACTTGATAAACCCTCAAGCATCTCAAATAATCCTCAGTTGCAGGCCCTTGCTAATGAAATGAAGTTGAAGTATGACAAGTATTGGTCAGAGTCTAATACATTGATTTCTATTGGTGCAGTTCTTGATTTGAACAAATTTCTTTGTGATTACTGATGTTGGATCTTGTTCTCTTTTTATGACTTTGGGATTACTGACTCTTTGGTTACTATATTGAAACTAGATACTTTGTTAGTTGGAATTGGGTTAAATGTAAATTAAAAATGAACTTAGTTAAATATTTTGTTTAGTTAAATATTTTGTTTAGAATGTGTACAATTTCTACCAAATTAAAGAGCAGGTTGAATTCTTTTTTATATATGTATATTTCTGCTCTATGATACATATATGTATATAGGTGTGTTATGTGTGAACAGTTTATTTGGGATCATTGGAATCATTGTACCATGATGTATGTAGACTTGATCCGGTTTCACTCTGTCACAACTGAAATTATAATATTCATCAAACAGTGATTTAAACAATGTAAAATGATATTTGTGCTGCATTTTAAATCCTTTGAGTTTAAATTAGACTCTTTGATCCTTGGATTCGGTAATCTCATACACATTAATTAAATAATTCGTCGCGTTATGACCCATGAGTATGACATTCTTCATGTTGTCATTGCACATAAACCGGCTTTGAAGTACATTGTGACGAATTCGATTTATTATATGTGCTCGCTTTCGTGTTATTCCATCCCCATTCGACAAAAATGTATCCCCACTCCCATGACATGTAATAACTTTACTACTCTCCTTTACTTTTCTTATGTCTTACCATTGCACCGATTAAACCATTTTTAAAAAGAAATAAATTTTCGATCCAACGTCAAGCCATTTTACAACTTGTAAGTCAATTGCTTTCAAAGCATCGCCATCAACCTTTTGGTTACAATACACAACATTCAAAGCTTACTCTTGAGTTTTCTTACAGTGAGACCTATTCGATCAATTATTTCTAGTTGGTCGATTAGAAGACTAGCCCACTTTGTTAGTGTACATGTTTAAAATTTGATCGACCATTTTACAAATCAAATCAATACACTTAACTATATTTAAACAATTTCTTAAAAGGTGAAAAGTGAGGTTGGTTGAGGTTTTGATATGTCTCCTCAATTGTTTGGGTTCGAGTTTTGTTACTCGTGTGTGAACAATTGTCACCTCTAAAAAACATAAACCTTAACCCGTCGATTGTTTGGGTGCGAGTTCTCTTACTCGTGTGTGAACAATTTTCGCCTCTAAAAAACATAAACCTTAACTTGTCGATTTTTTGGGTGCGAGTTCTCTTACTTGTGTGTGAACAATTGCCGCCTCTAGAACATCCAACACATCAAACTCTCCTTTCTCACCCTCGTGCGACCGAAACCTCCCAAAACACTAATTCCACGCCCTTGTGCGATCCACAACTCAAAACAACCTTTCCCGAAGAACATTGTTTAGTCCCTTCTTCCGTGCATATGAACTAGTGCTTCAGCCTCCCCTAGCGAGCAGACAAGCCAACGTTTAGCAGTTAGAATTCGACCTAAACCCTCGTTCACTTCAGACACAAATCAACCAAGTCGTAGTCTTTCAAACTACGATTGCTCTGACTTCCTCATTGCACTGTGAGGGTGCGTAGGCATAGTATTGCGAGATTCTAGCGAGCAAACTTTTTTCTTTTTACCTCAAACCTTTTCCCGTAGTCCCACTAACTACGGACGCTTTGATTCTTCATTCATTCGAGTGAAAGATACGTAGGCACAAGGTCCCCAATCCTTGGCAAGCACCCTAATAAAAAACTACCCATTTTCCCCCTTAAAAACAAATCCTTTTACCTTATAAGATAAACAAACAAACCTAGCTAACCTTTCTCACGAATCGAATCAAGAGGTTCCCTTTGAGTACAACGGACGTAGAGGGTGCTAACACCTTCCCTCTTGCGTAATCAACTCCCAAACCTAGAATTTAGTTGCGATGACCATTTTCTTATCCTTTAAATGTTTTATTGATATTTTCCTATTCCTTCCATGGAATGAATAAAGTTCGGTGGTGACTCTGTTCGAACGTTTTTTTCCGCGTCCATCGCGAGGATCGTATTTTTCGAGGTACGAAAAATACTATAAAGCGTTGAGAATAACAAAAAGCTAAAATTAGCAAAAAAGCATTATGCATTGCATGAAGTACTAGAAATCCCTGAGGGATCATCGGTAGTCCCCATTTCAAGCTTGGTACGCGTCAAGCATCGACTTGGCTACCTGGAAGATTGTTGTCTTCTACCTCCCCAGTAGAACCATGTTTTTCCTCATTCCCCAGTAGGAATTGCGTCCATGCACCAGCCCAAGCGGATCAGAGCCGTCATTTCCAAGTTGTGGTGGTTGTTCAAGGATCATCTATGTTCCTCTTTTCCCCAGTAGTGGTATTGATTTGGTGTTCTCTTCTCCATAAGCGGTGGCGGTCGTTCAAGGATTATTTGTGCCCCGTTTTCCCCAGAAGCGGTAGTGGCAGTAGTTCATAAATCATCAGTGTTACTTTCTTCCCAGCTGAGGATATCGGGTCAAATCCTGTTCCGTTACATTCCTTGCCTACCCGAAACATTGTATCCTAACCTACGTCGCTGTATAGCATAATATCACGCATCACGTAAGATTAAGCATGCATTGCATTCACCATATGCATCTCCCCAACAGATGACCTCACACAAAGGCCTTAACCACACTTCCAAATAATCAAATTCTCAACACATACCCCCTTAAATACACTTCCACCGTCAACGGCCAAATCTTTGAGCTACTTTTGTATTTATTCCCCTTCCACCTCGAATATTCAAAAAGATGTCGCAATTCATACATTCAGGTCCTAGAGGATTAAATAATTACAGGTATGTATTCAAATCCCTGATGCGTCCGTAAGTGCACGGAAATATCGAAGTAATATAAAAGATTGTCGAACCCACAAAGACCAATGTCAACCTACTGTAGTCTATTGTCGCTTTGTAAATCTAAGGTTATTTTAGAAAGGTTTTGAAAAAAGAATCTTTTGCGATAAAATAAATCAAGTAATGCGTGTGAGAAAATAAAGAAGATAAAGCAGTACGATAAAGTAAATAAATTAAAGGCAGTACAAGAAATAACAAAGTAAAGTTATGCGAGAAATAAACAAATTAAAAGCAGTGCGAGAAATAAATAAATAATTAATGCGAATTATATTAAGAGCCTGCTCAAAATCGGAGACTTGAATCTAATACAAGAAATAAACTTCGATGGAAAGTAAATGGCGGCAGGATTAAAAGCTGCAAAATACACAGATCCAAACTCAATACAAGAACAATGCGATAACTCCCCGATGTGAAGAGTTAACGATTTCAGAATGTAAATTCATGGCCTAAGTTGTACTAAGCTTGGATGCCTAAAACTAAAGATCTAAGTCCTATTTCTAGTGTAGAAATGCCTTGGAAATCACGTAGCACCTTCAGAGTTCGTGTGGAGGAAATATCTCTGGTCATGGGCAACTTCTCCAACCGTCCTTGACTAGTCCACATTTTATGAAGATGGCGCCCGCCATCTAGACATGGCATCCGCCATGTGTACAAGAGATGGTGTACATAGTCTTTTGACTGGTGGAACGTGAGAGAAACCCTACACATCATGGCTACCCCCATGGCCAACGCCATGTGTGTAATTGGCACCAAAAGTTCCATTTTCTGCTCTTTATGCTCCATTTCTTCGTGAAAGGCTCTTATTAGGCAATGCATCTGAAAACAAACATAATACGACATAATACTATAAAAACATAATAAAAAAGACACAAAATAGCATGTGAATCGGGTCGGAATATGCGATACATTTTTGCGTTATCAAACTCCCCCACACTTAAACCTTTGCTTGTCCTCAAAGCAATCCACCAACACTGTAAAAAGAATTATGCGCGGTTCAAAAAAAAGACACAAAGAGACTCTAATCATACTTGACTGCTAGGCTAATGTTAGATTGATAGGTACTAATTATCAATACCAAGGATACTGTAATGACACAGATCCACATTTTGCGGTCAAAAGCTCCCCCCTTATGTAAACCAATCCGAATCATGCCATTATAACTCAACATATATCTCTTGTTCTTTTTCACCCCATTTCATTCAAGCGCAATCACATTAAGCCCGTTATCTGTACCCATTCAGGGTAAGTAAGTCTACTAGTGACTCTGATCTCATTGTTATTTTTTCTTGGCAAATAGGCTTAAGTATCAACTAGACTTAAAGAGTTTCCTCCGTTAGGCTAAATGATCAGGTGAGGATCACTTAACTTGGAAGGAACATATCTTATCATTCATTTTTCTCTTAATTTTTTGTTTTAAACCTGAGATCATACACTTATTTGCATCAGCTTCTTACTTAGCGTGTGCTTAGAATGATGTTGGCTGCTATTATAAACTACTTAGGGGGTGCTTTAAAAACTGAGCTTAAGGTTTTGACATAATGGGTACTCAAATTCATTTTGGATATTTAGGGAGTTCAGGGTGTCGGGATGGTATCGATTTTATCGAAACTTACTCAAACCTTTCTAACATAGCCTAAAGTGCGACAACCTATATACTTTTAGAGTGTCGTGCCATGAATCAAAAATGAAAATTTTTTATTGGGGGTCCAAATTTAGGAAAATTTAATAAACAACTGAAAACCACGAATAAAGACTCGACAACACATGCAAATGACTCGACAAAACACTAAAAACAAATAAAACATGAAATAAAATGATAAACCTAACTAGAAAGCGATAAGATGAAAGCAGTAAAGTTCCTCCCCCACACTTAAACCAAACATTGTCCTCAATTTTTTATAAAAGGTGGAAAAAGGAAAAAAGAACCTGTATGAAGGCTACTACATGCCTCCACTGCCACCTTCACTGTCATCTGCCCTTGTTGTCCCTGTTTTCGCTGTCCACTTCTGCTTCGGCGTTAGGTATTTTGAGATATAGAAATCTGTTGGAGCTGCTCTTGCATGGTGTGCATGTTTGCTTTTGTTTCTCGCATCACTTGCATATGAATGTTCGTTTGAGTTTGTGATGCTTGTATATGTTGCATGTAGCCCATCATCCCTTATTACTATTAATACACTGAGTAAAATAGACTATCTCCCTCGTCATTATGAGATCGTCGACTATGAAATTCTCGAAACAACTCATCATATTGCCCGCTTCCATAGGAAGTACCTGCAAAAGTGTTAGAAAAAAAGAAGGTGCGGTGTCTGCATGTGGGACCTGACCATGTGAAGTACGAGGAGAAGGTGAGTTACGGATGAGAGAGAGATATCCTCTTCTATCATACTCATCATCGATGTCACCACCAACAGGGGCATTCACAGGAATGTCCGTGTGCACCAGCTCATCTCCAAGATTGTCATTTAGAGATTTTTTGCCTAGGTGTAGCTGAGACGTGACAAGAAATCCATCTCTTTATTTTCTGCAAAAATAAACAATAAAAGGAAAACATTAAATTAAAAACTTGTGGGTTTCCTTCGACGCAACGCTTTGTTTAACGTCGATAGCTCGACGGCTCAGGAGTGTAAGCACTCATGGTGGTTCTCTCGAGAATGTCTCCTCGATCGAATTTTCAATAATATTTGGTTTCCATGGCCACTTATCAAGCCATCTCTCATATCCCTCACCTTTTCTTTTCTTTCTTCTGTAGGGTGGTTCATTCTTTTGAACTTGTGGTTGTGGTTCTGGCTCTATCCTGAGTATCAACTTTTCAAGTTTGGGCTTAGTTATTTCATTCACCACCTCAAAGGCTAACCTTCGCCTTTTAACAATAATGATTTCCCTAGTTTCATGGTCTTCTAATTTTCTCTTTTTATGCATGACCTCAAAAAAACGTGTGTTGGTGTGGATATTTTCTGATACCTTTACATACTTTTGGACTATGGGTGTACCGTTGCTTCCACAAACTTTTGCGGGAAAGGATTCAGTGGGTTATAGGGAGGAGGAACAACATAACGTGCTTCCTTCTCTACCTCTTCGCAACCTCCCTTTCGGGGGGTGTCAGTGGATTTTTCTCAATCTCTACTCTTTTCTCACCAGAACTCTCCTCAACCTTATTATCACTCTCCTTAGGATTTTCGATTTTTTTTTCACTGGTGGTTGTTACAACATCCACATGTCTCTCAGGGGAGGGTCCTTGAGGTGTCTGTGTAAGCATGAGATTTGAGTTTCCAATGCCTTGTTGTGAGTCACAAGGGACTCGACCACAGTGTTCAACTTCCCAAGGATTTCATTAGTATGGAGACTTTGTTTTCAAAATTCTTCATTCGGGAGAGTTTGTGTTGCCACAAAGCGCTTCATCATAGACTCTAGCCTATACACTACTAAAAAAACCCATTTAACAACGGATGAGAATGACATATAATGACGCGGGCGAAAGTGTTGTTATGTAGATTGTCGATGTAAGTTAGTTTTTCTACAACGAGCTGGAAACCGTTATTGAAAGGCAGGGCGCGAGCCATATATCACAACGGTTATGATAATAAACTGTTGTGATACATACACTTAGGTTCTGGGTTCGAAACCCATCAGCGGAAAAATTATATAAAACATATATTACTTATGATATCGGTTACAATAGATAACCATTGTTGTAAGTACCCTAAGTTTATTATATTAAATGTTGATTGCTTGTTTTCCAAACACCTCACTAAATAAATATACATGGATTCAATTTGATGAAGATGTCTATAATCTGCAAATTAAACTATTCTTGAAAACCAACTTAAACAAACCAATGTTGTTTTCTGATTGCATTCGTCTCATCGTGCATTTCACGCTCTTTTACATATATTGTGGTTTATTGATCTGACTCCTTCGATATATCGCTATCTTCGATTATAGTTAAATTTCCATAGATCAACAAGACATTGGATAATCTGCCTCATCTTCGATTTAACTATAATGGAAGATGGCGATGCATCTAAGGAGCCAGATCATTATACCATAATCTATATATAAAAGAATGTGAGATGAATGATGAGAGGCATGCAATCAGAAAACAACATTGGTTTGTTTAAGTTGGTTTTCAAATACAACTTAATATGCAGATTATAAGTATCTATGTCAAATTAACTGAATGTATTTTAAGTGAGGGTTAGTGAAACAAACAATCTACATAGAATATAATAAACTCAAACAACATTCTATACCAGATCCAGATAATATAAACTCATATAATACGCTTGCTACCACCAGCAAACTTTAAGTGAGGGTTAGTGAAACAAACAATGTAAATATAATATAATAAACTCAAACAACATTCTATAACAGATCCAGAAATTATAAACTGATATAATACACTTGCTTCCACCAGCATCATCACCCTGTATCATCCCCTTAACCTGAAAGGAAACAAAGCAAACTTCAAAAATGAGCATCCTCAGTTGAAAACAAAACCTAAAACCATAATCCAGTGAAGAGTAAAGAGAGGAACAGGAATAACGCACCTTTTAATGAAACTAATCGCGGAACAGGAATCAATTATGATGTTGAACTAGTTTGGGAAGCAATGAAAAAGAAATATAAGGAGGAAGAAGCTTACACAAAAGCTTCATACTTCTTATATTTCTTTTCATTGTTTCTAAAACTAGATAAAGTTTGCTTATAGTGTTGATTCTTTATTTACTAACATCTTGTTCGTGAAGCTATGAAGAAAAAGTACAAGGTGGATGAAGTTTCTATCACAACTTCATGCTTCTTGTACTTTTTTCCATAGCTATGCAAACATTATGAAGTTTCCAAAGCATGGTCTTTGTTAAGGTAGTGAAAACAAATATGAAAAAATGAGAATAATCAACAAAAATAACAATCCACAAACGAGATAATGGGAAATATCTAACAATAGATGGAAGAAGAAGAATACCTTAATGTATGATTCACGGCTAATGGTGAAAATGAAGAGAAAAAATGGGTTCTAGGGTTTCACTTTGATGGCAACGGCGTTACTGTCAATTAAGTGAAAGTTATTTTGCTTATATATAGGTAAACTATTTCACAACCGTTAACAATAACAATCATATAGATAGGTATTTATTTATTATAAATATATCACTACAGTTAACTAGAATAACCGTAGTGATAACCCTTTTATCTGTGAATTTTAAAATAAATAAAAACCGTATAGATAGGTATTTATTTATTATAAATATATCACTACGGTTAACCAGGAGAACCGTAGTGATAAACCTTTTATTTGTGAATTTTAAAATAAATAAAAAAGAAAAGGTGTGCCTTAACTTCTCACTTAATGCATTTGCAGTTTAAACATCAACAATGTAATTCACAATGTATCTGCAGTTTAAACATCAACAATGTAATTCAAACCCTAATTCAACTATTACATTTCATAACAAAGTAAACATTAAACATAAAGGAGACAAGAAAACATAACATCTTGATATTTCCAGAAAATATCTCTGATTTCAGTTTGTTCTTCAAATTCTTGTTCTCTTTCTTTAAATCCTCATACATAACCTTCAGATAGCCCACAACTTCCAACTCTGACTTCATAATGCTCTCATCATCATTTCCATCTCTTTCTCCCACGTGTTCATCCCATATGAACAAATTACATGTTTCATCGCTCCTCCAAAATGGACATCTCCAAAAAAAGCCTTCCTTTATTTTGTCCTTTCTTGCATTGATACGAAACCATACGACCATCACAACCACAAAAACTTCCAGATCGAGATTTTACACTGGAAGAAGACGTAGAAACACCTTTGGATGATTTTGTCTTCAAATGTGACATTGCAACACCTTAAGATAGAACACTTTCTTGTTGTTGTTGTCTTCTTCCCGACAATGGTGACAGATGGCGTTGGTGTTAGGGTTGTTTCGTCTTGTTTCTTTTTTCAATGGATAAATTGATATATACTTGGTGTTTAAAATACGTAAAAAGAAGCTTCAGTTTGTAACAACGGTTTTAAGAAAAAGCCGTCATGATATCCTTATTATTTTTTAGTTAAATATTAATAAAACTTAAAAAGGGAGCATTTACGTCAAAGGGATAAACTATTTGAGGGCGATGAGGTTCGAACCCATGATAGCTAGATTGTATCACCACGGTTTTCATAACAACCGTTATTATACCCTTGAGATTTCTAATTAAAATAATGTGCGCACATCCAGTACGCACTATAAGAATGGTGTATAGGATGTCGTTGTAAACCCGGCGTTGTTGTTTGGCCGTTTTGTAGTAGTGATAGTGAGTTTGCGTCTCAAGGAAATTCTCCATTAATATTTCGATGTTGGATTTATGGGAATCTTGTGGTTCCTCAAAATACTGGAAGTGGTAATCGTAGAGAAAATTTGGGTGATACATAGTAATTGAGACAAGAGTGCCTTAGTCTATACGGTGCAACAACGGAAATACAATATTAATTGTTGGTCCCCGACAACGGAGCCAAAAACTTGATGTGTCCGCAACTGCACGGAAATATCGAAGTAATATAAAAGATTGTCGAACCCACAGAGACCAATGTCAACCTATTGTAGTCTATTATCGCTTTGTAAATCTAAGGCTATTTCAGAAAGGTTTTGAAAAAGAATCTTTTGCGATAAAATAAATCAAGTAATGCGTGCGAGAAAATAAAGAAGATAAAGCAGAGCGATAAAGTAAACAAATTAAAGGCAGTACAAGAAATAACAAAGTAAAGCAATGCGAGAAACCCTACATGGGAGAAACCCTTCACGTCATGGCTACCCCCATGGCCAACGCCATGTGGAACGCCATGTGTGTAATTGGCACCAAAAGCTCTGTTTTCTGTTCTTTTCGCTCCATTTCTTCATGAAAGGCTCTTATTAGGCAATGCATCTGAAAACAAACATAATACGACATAATACTACGAAAACATAATAAAAAAGACACTAAATAGCATGTGAATCTGGTCAGAATATACGATACATTTTCGTGTTATCAATCCCCACAGAATCCCAAGGCAAGGGATCGAAGCAAAGAAATGGGTCGAAGAAGAAGGATTTATATACCTATCTATCAAAGCAAGGGTTTGAAGCACGGAACCATGGCCAAAGCACCTCGTTGCAAGCCAAAAAACATGAAATTTGCATGTGTTAATCGATTAACAGGATCCTGTTAATCGATTCTACTTGCAAGTTTTGCTGATTTTTAGTGATTTCTTAGCACTACAGCAGCCACTACTCTTCTCCTTTGGTCTACGTCATTCAAGCATCTTGTGGAAGGTTCTAGATATGTGATTACAACAGAAAATAGCAGCTACATTTGCTGCACTACCTCACTATCATTAATGTTCATCATGCATCCTCATTTCCAATCTTTTGAACCACTTTATCAGTGAGATGCATTGGGATTCCCCAACCGAGTTAACCAATAACTAACTGAGTTAGACCCCAACTCAGTGAGTTGGATCTAAATAACTCCAAACCAAGTGCCAAACCTCATTTAACTATCACCAAACCAAGTTCCAAACCTCCACTCACTTCAAGCCTATGCTCTATATAAGAAAACCCACACATCAATAAAAGGGATCCTTGATCATTCTCTCATTTTGCTCTGAATTTTCAATCTCCATTCTCTGAATTTTTTGCAGCACTTTCTCTCTCAATCATTATCTTATTCCCTAAACTTCACAAAAACCTCAATCTACATTAAAGCTTAGTAAGCTTTGCATTGAAGCTTGCTATTCTTTGAGTTATACCTCTATTCCATTTCATTTCACTTTTGAATTCTGCAGCAACATCATCATTTACTTCAATTCAAGCTTTGGAAGTTGATCATTTAAGGATTTGTGGTGCAAATTCGGATCCGAGGCAATTATCGCATTATCTTCTGGTTTTCTAAGCTTCTCTTCATCACATTTTGATTACAACAAGTGCCAAGGAAAATCTCAGCCTTGTAGGTTGATGAATCTCGCTTAATTTATCGTTTTTGATCCATTTTGCGTTTTTGCAATGTAGTTCTTAATTGATGCTTTTTTACTAGAATAATTGCTTGGCATGTTTGATTTTATTAGCTCTCAATTGCTATGAATTAACATGAATTTTGCATTTACTTCCATACTATAATACACTACAATTGCATGTGATAAGTGATTCTGAAAAGTTCTTTTAGGAATTTTGTTTCTGTTGTTTTTACAGTGGTAATCAATTAACACCAGTGGTGTAACCGATTACACCTTTGCCTTTTCCTCAGAACTCCTTTTTGGCACTGTGTAATCGATTAACAGCTGGATGTTAATAGATTATACCTGACAACTTTTGCAAAAATCTTGTTGTTTGGGACTGTTTTGCATGTTTTTCTTGTGTGTTATCCCATGCTTACCTATATTCATGTCAATGCCACTATTTTAGGTCAGAACCTACTTGCAATAACTTTTGCTTGATTAATTGCATGATTTTCCTTGATTCTTTTGCAATTTGGCCACATGTTTGAAGCACTTTTTGCACATTTTTACTTATGTGTTAACATTATTATGCTTAGTAATGCATGCTAGCTTGTCCTTCTTAATGTTTTGAAACTTCAATTTGATGCATTAGATTTTTTCTCTCTTGAGCAAATTTAATCTTGTTTAACATTATTCCCCACACTTACGTACTTTGATGATCTTTCGACTTGCTTGGATGATTATTGGCATTCTTCTTCCCTTTGATTGATTTATCGAAACCTTGTTTCGATTGATTAATTTCCCCGCTCTCTTCTTTAGGATCTCTTTAGAGCCTATCTTTTTGGATCCCCTGCTGAGCAGACGCCCACACAACCAGTTGGAGCACTATACAAATTGCTTCATTACTCTGTCGGTTTCAATTTCTGCACTACACTTTGAGTGCTAGAGAAGGAATAAGAATGCAGAATTCCTACCCTCATTCTGACTAGTTTCGGTAGGAGACGAATGATCTTGTTCCTAGAATAGTCATCTATATCCCCAAATAGCAGTGTCTCTTGAGTCGATCCTTGGTCACTCATTCCTGCCCCGAACCTCCCTTTTCCATTTTGGGTTAATGCAAGAGCTTCATGCAAGACACCTGTCAGCCCTCTTAAATCAAGTGGACAAATATTGTACAAGTTGTTCCCCAAAGTGATAAATAAGGAAGGATCGTTAATAAATCCTTACTCGAAAAATGAGTTGAGTCCCTTTCAAGGCAAAAGCTAAGAAAGATGGGAAGCTCGTGCCTTTTCTTTATACAAAAAGGCTTGTATGAAAACCAAAAAAGAAGTTGATCTTAAGTTTCCACTCTGAAAGTCCTCAATAATAAAGGGCAACCAAATGTTGTGAGGGAGTAGTGACTACCCTAGGTGTCTGAACCATCACAAACTATCATCAATTTAATTTCTAGCCTATAGGAACCTGAATGTATAGCCTGAGTTAACTGAGCGTAGGATTGAAGTTCATCATGGGGATTGGGTTGGGACAAACAAACTTTGAGCCTTTTTCCTTTGTTTCATGAGCCATGAACCAACCCACGTTACAACCCCTAAAAGACCTAATTAAGGTAAGGTTGTTTTGAAAGCATACTACAATAAGGTTTGATAACCTGATTCCTAATGATCTTTGCTATTTGTTTGTGTTGATCATTTCATCTGTCATTCTGTAAATTACTAGATCCACTTCATTGTTGATTATTTAATCACTCCACTACGCGTGTTACCAATAAATTTTGATTTCAAAAGCTTGCATGAATGTTCCATTGAAATTTCCAATTTTTAATGAACAACACTGTTTGCAAGACAATTCCATACCAAAGGAATCCCAACAAATGCAGCCAGCTAGGGAATTTGACTTGATAAAGGAAGATCATCCTGGGGAAACCAATTTGAAGGATTTATTAATCAACCATCTTGTGAGTTGATGAATCAGGGACAGAACTCTTCAAAGTTCAGAATATTGGGGCAAGCCGTTTTGAGGTCATCTTATGGCAAGTTGTTTCCCTGCTCCTTTTTAGGCAAGGACTTCAAAGACCCTCCAATAGGGGCAATCAAATCAAGATTCGGCAAATCTCTTGAAGGTCGGTTAGTCTGGGGCATCTCCTTCACAGATTAACCAGTCTGAAGAATAACTTCGAAGACTTTGTTTTGCGAATGCAGTTAAACTGGGGTAGTTACGTCGAGATTTGTGAATCTCTCTAAGAGTTTGAGGATATTGAAGCATCTCGTATGCCAATTCTTCTGTAAAATCCTCTTGGTATTTTCTTCCAAACAAACCATGTAATCTGGGGCAGAGGAGATTTGAATGTTTATTTGTTGCAAGAGCCGTTGTTCGTTGTGATAATCATTACGCAAGCTAGAGTGCAAAACTACATCATTTGCCAGCTCCCCAGTAAGTTGTTACTTCAGTCGATCTTGGCAATTTCCCATGGATTTCCTCCTTTAGCAAGGAAATCAAGCTCGTTATGGAAATCCTAGTGAAGTCATGATGCTATACCCCGAGTGGATTACTCTTTTTCCTCAGAGAAGGTTGAAACCTTGGAGTAGAACTGTTGGTTCTGCCTGTTCATCCCTAGTAATGGTCCAATCTGATGAGGTTGGCTGGGTATCCTTTCGAGATGTTTATTTCATCTCCAGTTTTGCTTCCCTTTGTTTGTTTTGTCAGCATAGACATAAAAATGGCATACATGCATTCATACATATGCATGGCATCTGAGCATTTTTGCTATCTTTGAGGTGTTTACCTGTTTTGGTTCACTTTGGTGTTTAATCCTCCAAGTGACTGGATTTGTCTATTCTCTCCAATAGAGTTGTCATCCCTTAGGCATAAAGTGCCCATCCTTTCTAATTTCCCCACAGAGTTTGCTCCTCGTGGATGATGGTTGCTTCGGTTTTCTTTTCCACGTTTGGATAAGATAAATCCCATTTGAGTTCATTCCTCAATGGTTGGAGTCTTGTTTGACCTTTTCTTTCTAGCTTGTTCTTAGATTGAACTTTGGTCCCTAGCGGTGGTGCTTTTGAACCTATTTTGAGCGTGCATTTATTTTGCATCGTGTCTCGCAGGAAGAATCTTTTACAGATCCTCATTGAAGATGAAATCTATTCTCTAGCAGGGTTGTTATAATATCTCCTTGGAATTTACACCCAAACAACAAGTGGAAATCTCCTTGAGAAGCTTGTTTTGCTATTACTACCTTAACAACGATAAGTGGCAGTCTCTCTTCTGAGAAGCTTATCCGTCCTTGGCGTTTTCCTTCAAATTTCCTTACAACAAGTGGCAATCTCTTGGAGAAGCTTGTTTTCTATGGCGATAAATGGAAGTCTCTTCTGAGAAGCTTATCTATCTAAGGTGTTATTCAACTTTCTGCAATTAAAATTTGGTATTCCCCTAGAAGTCTGTCAGGGGAATTTTGTTGAAGACCTCACAAATGGTTCCTCTTTATTTGAGTTACCCTCTTTACAAGGATTTTATTGCAAGTGATGATTCCTCATTAGGTCATCTATCTAGTTTTCTTCTATCAAATGGCATCTCATTGAGAAGTTAATGAAGACTCTGATGTTTTTCTCTTTATTTGAGAAAATTTGCTCATAAGCAACCAACCTATATCTCTTTTGTGAGATCCCCAGTAAGCTTGCCTAGGCTTTATACATCTCCAAATGAAGCGGATGTGTGTTTCCCCGTGAATTCCTGGATACCATTCTAGACGCCTTTATTGGAGCCCCTTATTTTGGTTCTACTCCCAATGAGGTTGTTTTTCTTTTGTTCTAAAGTGCCAACCGGTTATGCTTGAACCTGTTGTTCCATAACTTTAGATGTCTTATTTTTTTCTTTCCCCAGTGGAGACCGTCTTTCCAGTTCTACCTTCATTGATGATTTTTTTGTTCTAGAATATCATCCGGCCATGCTTGAATCTGATGATCAATCATTCTAGATACGTCAATGGGAGACCATCTTTTGGTTCTACTTCCAATGAGGATGTCACTTTTACCTTTTCTTTGGTCCAATCTTAAAGCTTTGTGGATTGTGTCATATTCCTGCCTATTCTTTTCTGAGTGTCAGACCGGCATTGCTTGAACTTGTTGATCAACTACTCTAGATATTCCCCAATGGAGGCCATCTCTTAGTTTTATCTCTAGTGAGGATCCTTTCCTTCTAAAGTGTCAGTGGTCACATTTGAACTAGTTGCTCAACCACTTTAGATTTCCCCAGTGTTGTCGTCTATCCCTAGTGAGTGTTTACTCGTTGTGTCGACTCTATCCCTGTTTGCTTTTGTTTTCATCTGCATTTTGTATTATCATCCCATCATCTTCATCATTCTAAGTTCATGGCATGTCCGCATTGCATTGGTTTTCTTTTGTCCATAGCATAATATTGTCATTGTATCTAAGGGAAAAAATTTTGGTTATCTATATTTAAACACCTTTCACCATGATTTCACGAGGATTACCATCACTCATGTCATCCGGTACTAATATTTAAATAGGGGGCAACTGTCACACCCCAAATTTTACCCTTAGATTCTTTGATCTTCCGCATATCATGTTAGGTCAATCATATTGCATATCTAACCCAATTTATCAGCCTTCACTTTGTTTTATTTTCACTTGTGAATTAGGGTTTGACTCCAGAAGCTTCAAAGGTAGGAATTAGGGTCTTGGATCGGAAGTTTCCTGTTGAGGTGGATTTCTTTTGTTCAGAGGTTGTCACCTTCGGTTATTTGTACTCAAGCCTGAGACAGAGATGTTGGGTTTTCAATCGTCATGAGCAGTTCTTATCAAAGGTTTATCAAGGCACGATTTCAGTTATTTGAATGGCCACAAGGGTGTAGTTTGTTTAAGGATCATCAGTGGTTTGCCTGGAAAGATCTTGAATCAGGATTTTGGAAGATTAGGGTTTCTCACCCTTGGTGTTTATGATCGGCAAATGTCGTTCAAGTTGAGTTTCACCTGATGCTAGCATGTTCAATGTATGTGCAGTATTGTTTCAGTTCAATTGAGGTGGTCTGATATTGGTCAAGAAAGAGGATGGTATTTCATACTTAGGATGGATTTGTCATGGATCAGTATCTTATACTCAACGATCATCAACCAAGATTTTTATGTCGATTCAAGTTCAGCTAGTGAAGTCAGATGGCTGAGTCCTGGTTATGCGGTTCAGGGTTTCGTGGCGGTCAAGTTTAATAGTCAAGATCTAAATGTGGCTCAAGATGGAGATGTATTACAAAACCTATATCCATTTTCTTAACCATCGTTAAACCATTTTTGTTCTTTCAAACCATTTTCTTAATCCATTTTATTCAATTGAAATCCACCAAACCATTTTATCATTTTCAAACAATTTTCTATCCATAATCCATTTCATTATCCATCTTTAAGCCATTCTATTTTTATCCATTTTCTAAGCCCATTTATTTCAGTTATCCATTTGAATCCATTCAACTTCATATCCACATATCCATATTCTTATCCAGTTTTATCCATTTAACTTTTCTCATTCCATTTTATCCACATTTCAAACCAATTGTCCAGTTTATTCTACAAGTTCATTTTTATTACAAAATTCTACAAAAATAATGAAAGCCCATTTCTTAATTTTTCTTTTAAAACTCATATCTATTCTTTTTTGAAAAATCTATTATAATAAAGATCACACTTTATTTTCCCAACAATTGCCATTACAAAATTACAAAAGAACAATATGGCCATTTTTCATAACTTTGACCAAGCTACCCCACACCAAAACCCTGTTGAGCAAACCTACACAACATTACAAACTTGTATCAGGTTTGATCCACCACAATTACATGGCCCCACAATTCAGATAACCTGCTGAGAACTACTGTCCAAAATTCCCAACACCATACATCAAAACAAGTTTTCTTGTTGACCTGCATATTTTGTACGACCCTGCTGCTATCAAACAAATGTCACCCTGCTGCTATCAAATAAATGCCAAACTCACTCCACAAAAGGACAAAAGTACCACCATCTGTGCTTCATCATCCGCGAAACCTGCTACGCACAACAACAACAACACACCATACCAGCTCATACCTCACCAAAGCACACTTTACCACTTGCACATAAACGACCTTGCTACCATATAGCCTGTACAAACCGTACACTGCGCATCAACTTACCTACAACCATCAACCGATTTCCACGCTGCCATACACAATTCAAAAGCAACAGCTGCAAATGTTCTCCATGTAACACCCAAATTTTAATAATTATTGATTTATATTAATTAATTGATTAATTTTATGAATTAAGTGAATTAATTGATTTATTGAATTTATATGAATTAATTGATTTATGTGATTTATTTGATTTATTTTAATTATTTGAATTATTTAATTTATTGAATTTATATGAATTGTTTGATTTATATGAATTATTGGATTTATATAAATTAATTGATTTATTTAATATATATATATATATATATATATATATATATATATATATGGGAAGGGATCATTTGACACCGGTGTCAAAATATTAACTTTGACACCAAATTCTACCCCTTTATTATTATCCATTCAATGGCTAAGATAAATTCACTTAAAACTAACACATGATTGTTTTAAGGGAATTTATCTTAGCCATTGCATGGATAATAATAAAGGGGTAGGATTTGGTGTCAAAGTTAATATTTTGACACCGGTGTCAAATGATCCCCTCCCTATATATATATATATATATATATGAGTTAATTAATTTAATTGATTTAATTGATTTAATTGAAATATGTGATTCATTTGGATTAAATGAATTATTTGATTTATTAGATTTATATAAATTTATTGACTTATTTAAATTATTTGGATTAATTGATTTATTGGACTTATTTGAAATAATTGATTTAATTTGATTACTTAATTTATTTGATTTATTTGATTTGATGGAATAAAATAGAATTGGTAGAATTAATTAATTGGGCCTAATTGAGGGTGTGAATAGTAAATGTGAGAGTGAGTTGGGTTAAACCCAATTGTTTTAAGACAATTTTTAGGATTAAGAGAAACAAAGTTAGTAAGAAGAAATTTGGGGAACAAAGAAAAATATAGAAGAGAAGAGAAGAAAGAGTAGAAGAGAAGAGGAAGAGTGGAGAAGAAGAGGGAATCAAACCCAACTCAAGAAATCATCCAAAAATAAGATAAGGGTAAGTTTTTACTCAATTATTGGAACTATTGATGATGATTAATGGGTAGAAATAGGGTTAGAGTAAAATCCCCAAAAAATTTTGAGATTGAAATTATTAGGTTTTGAGATTAATTTCTGAAAATATAAATTTTTGGTGTGTTTAGAGCTGATTTTAGTGATATTTTAGAGACCCATTTGATATTTGGAATAAATCCATTGAAATTGGAGTATATAAATTTGTTGAACAGTAGCGCCATTTTTTTTGTCTTGCAAATAAAATGTGCTTCTTTTTATTACTTCAATTACTGTAGCATGATGCCATTCTCTACAGAACCTTTCTTTCTATTTCATTTATATCCTAATATAGAAACATGATAATGTTCATGAAATGATTTAATGAAGTGAACCTTTCTCTTTCCACTGGTAGCGCATGAATCAATGAGATAAGGCAATGTAGTCTTTCATTTTTATTATAAAGTAGAGCAAACATTAAGGAAGTAACAAGATCACTTTACATAATTCATGAAATGTGACTCTTCTTTAATACACTGTAGCGAAAATTAATTAAAATAATATATAATCCCTTTTCTTTTATTGGCAATGTAGCAACACACAAATTAGATGAATTGAAAAGTAATACTTTTTTTTAATTACTAAAACTCTATTAAATACTGAATATATATTAAATAGTAAATATGTATTTGAAATATTGAAAATTTATTAATTAATGAAACTTAATAATTTTATAAATTTATGAACAATATTATATGCACTTTAAGCCTAATGGAATATGGTAATTGTAGAGCACTAGTACTGTAGCTAAATCTGGAGGAATTATAAAAATGTGATAACCTTGTGCCTTATGATCAGTGGCGAGACACAAACACTTGAGGCACACAAAGCGTTATGTTTAGTACAGTAGAACACATACCTTGGGGACTGAATCGAAATTGTTATGTTTGTGTAGCAATGGCAAAATAATTTTTTTTGTCCCTTAGCTTTGCCCCAAGGTTCAGTTTGGTCCCTTAACTTTAAAAAGTGGCAAGTTCGTCCCTTAACTTTTAAAATGGTGTCACGTTTATCCTTCCGTCTGGTTCTGTTAGTCAAAAGTTGAAAACAGGTGCCACGTATCTCCAGGTGGATATGTGTCTTGATATGAGTGGGTAATAGTTTGAACAGAATATATATGGTAACTATGAGTTTGAAACTTATTGATAATATGTGTAATGAATGAGAGAGAACGTGAAGATGCAACATTACATTATTACCTCATTATCTACTTCCTCAACCAAGCTGTAGAAGCTTTCTTGCTTTATATTGAGCAGAAATGAAGATGGCTTGAGTTGGAGCGTGAACGCGAAGATGTTATCAGCACAGTGACATCAGCCATGCCCGGGGCAGTGGTGTTTGGAGATTATGTTATAGAAGGTCGCCATAATAATGACTTTGATTCAGATGACGAGGAGGGTGCTCTTGAAACGGGTAATGGAGATAGAAATGGTAGATTTCAGATGGAAGCTACAATGAAGGCAATGATGATGGTGTAATAAGTGTATCACACAATAAGTGTATGCCAAAGTGATGGAAAAGACTCGTGTTGACTCATCTTGATATGTATTTTCTAAGTGCAACTGTATGGTGTAGATAAATAGTAGTTGCATGCTGCAACAGTGTACTCTGCTCAAAGATAGCATCATATAGATACTGCATCTTCCCCTCCATAATATTCAGCTACACACATTATTCAAATTCAAATTCAAATCAAACATGATCCATTAATTTCTTCTATACATATAAATAAATAATAAAGTAAATTAAACATATGCAACGAAACAAAGTGATGAGGATGATAATCGAAACTGACGGCTGGTGAGGCTATATAGGGATGAGGCTGGTGATCGAACGGCGGAATCTGAGGTGGAGTAATGATGTTTTGCGTGGCGGTAGCGGCGGCGGAGGAGGAGAATCCGAGAGAAGAGAAAGGTATGCATGCGTCTTCCTTCCTTGTTTGTGTTGTAAGATATAATTCTTTACAACATGATGTTCAATTTTGTGTGTGTTTTTTTTTTAATTATGTGAAGTGATCTAGAACTGTAACATGTAATTGATTATTGTATGAGTAATATGTTTGATTAAAAGATACTGCGGCAGACTTGTAGGGTAGGAGAGGTAACATGAATTTAATGATGTTAAATGAGCCACGTAACAAAATGTGGTGGTCTGCAAAAGTTGTTTTGATGTGGATTTATGTGATTGTATTTGGCTTTCACTCATTATCTGTTAGTTTGAATTGGTGTCTATACTTGAATGATATGGTCCTTATATTTGAGGGTGGAGACCACTGTACAGATAACAATTTAACATCGTGCAGATCATGATAGAAATCCATGATATTTTTTGTGGTCCTTACCTTAGAAAAAGTGGAATTGAAGAGGAAATATCACACCCAACATTATCATCACAAATGCACCAAAATAAGAGCTTATTTCACATCGTTTGATATAAAAAATAGTAGGAAATAGGAGCTTATTTCACATGACCGGAGAAATGTGATTCTGCAAATTCCGGCGAGTGCTTCGGTTCCGGCGAGTGCTTCGATTCCGGTTCCGGCGGGTCAAACTGAAGATATAAGAATCTAAGAAGCTACAAGAATCATGCATCTAAGAAGTTACAAGAATCTAAGAAGCTGACTTTGTTTTCAAAGGATAGAAAAAAAGAGGAACAGAGGAACAGAGGAAAAGAAGAAGATGATGTTCCAAATCCATGTCAGCTGCCACGTAACCAAGAATAAACGGACGTTTGAACCAACTAACGGCAAGGATAACTTTGACACCATTTTAAAAGTTAAGGGATGAACTTGCCACTTTTTAAAGTTAAGGGATCTAATTGGACCCTGGGGTAAAGTTAAGGGACGAAAAATGTTATTTTGCCGTGTAGCAATTGAAAGGTGATAATTTAATAGAGATATTAGGAATTATATTAATTTAATGGTATCATATTTAATTAAGAATTCCTTTTAAATTACTAATATATGTATCGTATTTTATTAATCTAAATAATGATAATATATCTTCATTTAATTGTTGATATTTTCTTGTGATTGTTTAAATATTGAAAATTCTAGATTAAGTATTGAAAATTTAGTGAACCTTAAATAATTACTGAATATTTATTAAATATTAGTTAATTATTGAAATATTGGTAGTTTATTAAAGTAGTAATTATTTATTGAATATTAATTGATTATTTATTTAGATATTGACTATTTATTTAATTATTGAATTTAATTAAATTTTGATTATTTATTAAATTTTTATTATTTATTAAATATTGATTATTTATTAAAATAATGATTGTTGGTTAAAATATTGATTAATGATTGAATATGGAATAATTATTAAAATGTTTAATAATTCCTAAATAATTATTAATATTGAGTAGTATTAATATTTACTAAATATTAAAATATTGATTTTAAATATTGAATTATTTATTGAATAATTGATTTAATTAGTGAATACTGGATTATTTAATTGAATATTGAATTATTTATTAAATATTTACTATTTATTAAAGTATTGGTTTTTATTAAAATATTGATTATTTAATTGAATATAGATTATTTAGTAAATATTGAGTATTTATTAAATATTAATTATTTTATTAAGTATTGATTATTTATTTAGATATTGATTATTACTTAGTAAATATGGAGTTAATTATTGAGGATAAGTCAATTGCTCTATGTATAATCGGTATCGTGTGATTTGTGAGTTGAGATTGAATTGTATTGATACTTGTGAATTATTTGCTAATTGTGGTGATGATGTTTAAAGTATGAGTACCTTAATTATGAAAATATGTTTGTATGTGCAATTGTGTGGTAATTCAAATGTGATGAATTATTGAAGATATGCTTGGATATTAAGATTAGGGAATGGTCTTAATTACATATGATTGTTGATTGCATACGCATCATTTGTGTCGAGAGGCAATGCTTGCTAGTTTCGTGGGAGCTAGTGACTTGTCCCAAACCTAGAGTGGGGTTTGAAAGCTTAGGGGACGAGCTTTTGTTTGTTATTGGTCTAGGGGACGGACCCGGTTTAAGTGTAAAAACCAAAAAATAATAACAAGTGTTGGTACCACATGGCATGAGTTGCATCGAGTATTGCATCGAGTCACATTGCATGTATGTTCGTTATATGAAATTATGTGTATGTATGTGACTTGTTGAATTGGAAAGATTGTGAATTATGTGGTTACTTGTGCAATACCTTGTTGATGGAACTTTGAAGTGTGAGATTGATTGTATTTATGTTTGAATGCTTTACATTAATCATTATCTTATAATGTCAATATTGATGTGAATTCTCACCCTTCTGTTGGAATGATGTTTTATACAACATCGCTCAGGTACCGAGGAGTAGAGTTGCTCGTAGTGCGAGGTAGCCGCTGGAGTAGCTGTTTAGAGTCTTTATTTATGTTGGGTCGAGTCGTGCTCTGATCATGTAACACTGAGATCGTCTGGTTTATGTTTTAGAGATACACTATGTACTCTACCTTATACTTTTATGTTTATTTGAATGTTATGAAGTTTGGCTTTTATGCCTAAGTATTGTTTATTAATGTGATGGGCATGAAACTTTCTTTATGTCAAATATGAGTAACTTGAATCCGTTGCTACATGCTAATGTGATAGTTTTTGAAAAGCATGAAATTATTCAAGTGTTAATGAGCAGGACAGGTGTTGTATGATGTTTTGTAATTATGTGTGATACCCTTTTGTGAATGGCATGATTATTTAGTCTGATTTATTATATATTTTTCGCGGGGTTTAGAAGGGTGTTACACTCCACGCGAACAGGACAAAACACTCCAGCTTGCAACTGTACGACATCACAAACCTTGCCTTCACAAGCTGCCCAAACATGCGTTGAAAGAGACATTACAAGATAACACCAGACTATGTTGTATAGGGACAGATCAAAAGAAGAGAGAGTAAAAATTAGAAACACAAACATTTTTGGATGTAAAAGGGGACTCACCTTCACTCGAACGATAGCGAGCAAAACTTGAGCCTTCAAACTTTTCCTCGGCATCAATCATAACTCCATACAAACTACCCTCAATCCTCACCTCCCCTCCAACAGTTTTTCAACCATCTTCAATCTCCATACAACAACCTCCCTTCAGCTTCTACTTTCTCCCTTCAAATTCACCAAAATCCCTTCAAACCCAAACCAAAAACACAACCCACATAATCGTTTCAGAACCGAATCAAGGAGAAGGAGAAGAAAAATAGAAAAATGATTTGTAATCCAAACTCACCTCTGAACCTCATCGCCGCAAGAAAAACGAGGAGAGGAAGAGAGTGAGAGAATGCCGCGAGTTGGAAAAGGGTCCGCCGCGAGTTGGAAGAAAATAAGCGGAGGATGCCGTGACCAGAAACGACGAGAAAAAGAAAAGAAATAAGGTATGAAATCTGAGCAAGGTTGAGATGAGCCATGTTCACCCATTGCTGATTTGATCTGGGGTGATGATGTTGAATGATTCTAAACAAATTGAATCTCTCCTGATGTGCTTTTAGGGTTGCTTTTCTTTCCATTTTTGCCATAAGACGCGAGGCCAATGGAGATGAAGATTTGTTCCGTTTGACATGTTCACTGCGTACTGAGTGAGAGATAAGGTTGTGCTGTATTTTATTTTTTATTTTCTTATTACTTTTTTATACCATGTGCATTATGTGGTTTATAGGTTACCAAGCCCATTGGTTTTGGTTTGCAGTACCCTAATGTTAAGTGCCAAATTGTGCATATTTTAGATGGTACTTTTGTGGCCCTTTTCAATTGGTTCTTTTGTGTTTTAGTAGTAAATACATATGTTTTAGTGTAAATATGCAAGTTTCGGATTTCATTGTAAATATTGTGAATATTGATCATTTTGATGTTCTTTGACAGGTCTTCTTGCTTATATTTGATGATAGGAACAATTGGTGAAGGACAGAAGGCCTAAAAGTTGATTTTCGAGGAGTTCGTGTCGGTAACTCGCGCTAAGCGAGCTTTCTGGCGCTGGTTCAGCGAAGTTTTGATGCAGAGCCAGTAGCTAAGGTTCCTTGACCGCGCTTAGCGCGCTTTAAGGCGATTTAGGTGTATTTTAGGTGATATATCGCTTAGCGCGGTATTAATAAATTTCATTCTTTGATAATTTGTTTGTATCATTTTTGTCGGAACTCAAGCCTTGCTTTCTATTCATTTTCATACAGAGCATTGAATAAGCTTTTCGACGCTTCCGACCGCGCCTCAAACGGAGTTACGGTTCGAAAGTTATGACGAAAACAAGATGCTGGATTTCTCTGATGGCGCTAAGCGCCCTCATAGCGCGCTTAGCGCGGTTCGCGTCTTTTCAGCCCCTATTTAAGTCACTTTTCAGCATTTTTTAGGTTATGTTTTTGGGAGAACTTTCTCCCAACTTCATCAAACATATTTTAGGAGTAGAGAGGCTTAGAAACAACATTAGAGGATGCATATTGATGATCCGGAGTTGGATTTGCTTCAATCGGCTCTGAAAAATCGTGAGAAAATGGTTCTTCTCCTTTCTTCTCTTTGTATTCTCTATTTGTTGAGGTTTTGTATGTAAATCTCTTGATACCTTATGTATTTCATCTAATGTATGTTTGTGAATTAGTTTTGATTTTCTATTATTGATTGTCTTTGATTGGTTATTTGTGGTCTTGACAAAACCTTTACAAATCTTTGATCTTAGATTTTCATCTATCAATGAACAAACTTTTGACATGGTCATGCAAGTTGATATTCATTGTATCTTTTGTTGTATTGTGTTGATTAAGTAGCATGAGAAGGATCGATGCGGTATTGCGAGGATGCGTGATAATAGTGATGAAGAACGATATTCACCTACATTTGGAAAATTAGTTGAATACATGTAAAAAGGGTTAAGCGTATGTACGTATTCTGATCATGGCGTTTAATATGAACCAGTCATTCATCTGATTTGGGTGTCATCTTTGTTTACCTGTTTATCTTTGATTTAAACCGCTATAGACATATACTCTTCAGATATGGATCTAGGACGATTATCTGTTAGGTTCTAAACTCTAGACATAGATTTAGGCTTAACATTTGCGTGAGTATCAGTTCTTAATGCTTTGTGTTGGTTTTGTTGCGTGAGACATCACCAATGAGACAATACGGTTGTTCTCTCGACGTTGCGTTAGACATAACCTCTGTTGTGGGTGATACGTGTGGATATTAGATGAATGATTGATTTGTGTTTACTAGGATCAGAAGAATGCATGTGTTATTGATTGATCTCTATTGAGTTTTTCTTCTCCAAAGAATGTGTTATTGTTATTTACTTGCTTTTTGTTCCTTTAACTTCCGCATGTTACTATTTGAAATCTCATTTCAAACAAAAGCTTAGAAACGTAGAGACCGTGAACGGCGCTCTTTCCCTCGCACTGATCCCTGTAGATACGATAACCCTCGGGAATTCTTTCAAACATAAACATTTGCTTGCCGCTTTACCGCTCCAATAAATTGGCGCCGTTGTCGGGGATTGGTGTTTCGATATTGAGTTGCATTGCATAGTTTCTATGTTTTTAAGCTTTTTACATAATTGTCTATATTGTATATTTACTTGTATAAACACTTGTTTTGCTTTTGTACATACTTGTTAATAGTTGTTTTCCATAAGTGATTGCATATATATGTTTTCCATCATGTTTGTGTATGTGTGTGCATATTTTTGTTTTCGGTTTACGTTTGCTCAAGTGTTGCAGGTTTTATTGGGTCGCTACCGGTGAACGAAGCAACATGGAGGAGCTTGTACGTAAATAAGGCGTCGAGCTAACGACGTGAAACAAGCGCTTGTTAGGAGGCAACCCAATGATTTGAGTTTGTACAGTTTTACATTTAGTAGTATAGTTAAAATAAGATGATAGTGGATGGATTGAGTGAGAGAAAGAACTTGAAAAACTCAGCAAGCCTGTGCGCGCTTAGCGCGCATAGAAGGCGCTTAGCGCGCCTTGCTTTTTGTGGAAAAAGTCTCTTATTCTCTTATCCACGTTCACCCATTTTGTTAGTATATGTTTATTAGTTTTATAAATTTTTGAGTTTGTTCTCAAGTTTTGTTTTTGATTAGCTTGAGGATGCATTGTGTGATTTTTCAATTTTGATTGTTTCAACAAGAAAATGTTATGGTAGTGTGAAAAGTTTAAAGAAACTTGCATTGCTGTGGTTTGTGTTTATTACTTTTCTAGAACATAACATGTTTATAAACCTTAGGATTTGTACAAATTACATGTCTTTCATTCTCGTGCAATTTTTGTTCATTTATGAATCACTTTATGAATCATAGCCCATTGTGAGAAACCCTCATTGTTTACTATATGCTAGGATGAGTGATAACTTTGTTTAATTCGTTTGATTCATGCTTTATCTTTTGATTATTGTGAGATTGTGGAAGCATTAGAAATGATCAAGGCATTTGTTTATATTGAGCACAACGATATCCAAAAGTACCTTACCCGTGAGTAGAGAGAATTTGTTAACCCCTTTGAGCTTAAACAGTTTAGATCTCGTTTTAGTGATGAACTTTGTGTTGTACATAATTTTAAAATCAAGTTCATCATTGAATTTTGTGAGGTTCTAAAAATTTCTTCTTGAACCTTTGAACATTATTTTAATTTGATTTCCTTGTCGTAAAAAGCAAGGAACATTCACTTGAGGTTTGGTTGAATTCAAGTTGGGGAGAATGAAAAAGAATATTGGTAGGTTGCAATAAACTTTTGAAAAATTCCGAACAAGCATGAAAAGAAAAAGTGTGAATATGAATGTCAAAAACAAAAGAAAAAGAATGCTTGTTTGAATAAGAAAAATAGAAAATGAAATAATTGTGCATAAGGAAGTTTGAGAAGGTTTGCAATAGAGGAGTGAAATTGGTGAATGAAGTTGAGATGTTTGTGAATACCTTGTATAGTGAATGTTCTTTTGCATTAGTAATTTCGATTCAATGACCTTTAAAAATGTCCCTTTGTTGTGAACCCGACCAAGCTACAACCTTTGAAGCCCTTAGTGATCTTTTTACTTCCATGTTTTCATTTTTGATTGTTAGATGATGTATGAATAGAATTGTTATTTGTATTGTTTGTCAGATGAGTGAAATTTCCCCGCGGTTGCAAACGCGCATTAATTTCTTCATTCTTATTTGAAGTGGAGTGTTAGGTGTGATTCATTCTTGAACATTTGAATTTCTTGAGGATTTTTGACATGTGTTTTGTGCTTAGACTTTGTTTCATATTCGTGGTGTCGTTGTAGTTTAGTGGTAAGCATTGCCTTGTGTGAACTTTTGATTTGTATACCATACGTTTGTTACCCGTTTGTAAAAACTTGTTGAGCATGATTTCTTGATAAATGCTTTTGTTTCTTCGAGTTGATTGACTTTTGTTTGAGGACAAACAAAATAATAAGTTGGGGAGCGTTGTTAAGTGCCAAATTGTGCATATTTTAGATAGTATTTTGTGGCCCTTTTCAATTGGTTCTTTTGTGTTTTAGTAGTAAATACATATGTTTTAGTGTAAATATGCAAGTTTCCGATTTTATTGTAAATATTGTAAATATTGATCATTTTGATGTTCTTTGACAGGTCTTCTTGCTTATATTTGATGATAGGAACAATTGGTGAAGGACAGAAGGCCTAAAAGTTGATTTTCGAGGAGTTTGTGTCGGTAACTCGCGCTAAGCGAGCTTTCTGGCGCGGGTTCAGCGTAGTTTTGATGCAGAGGGAGTAGCTAAGGTTCCTTGACCGCGCTTAGGGCGGGCAGGACCGCGGTTAGCACGCTTTAAGGCGGTTTAGGTGTATTTTAGGTGAGATCGCGCGTAGCGCGATCTGAGACCTCTTAGCGCGGTATTAATAAATTTCATTCTTTGATAATTTGTTTGTATCATTTTTGTAGGTATTCAAGCCTTGATTTCTATTCATTTTCTTACAGAGCATTGAATAAGCTTTTCGACGCTTCCAACTGCGCCTCAGACGAAGTTACGGGTCGAAAGTTATGACGAAAACAAGATGCTGGATTTCTCTGATGGCGCTAAGTGCCCTCATAGTGCGCTTAGCGCGGTTCGCGTCTTTTCAGCCCTATTTAAGTCACTTTTCAGCATTTTTTAGGTTATGTTTTTGGGGGACCTTTCTCCCAACTTCATCAAACATATTTTAGGAGTAGAGAGGCTTAGAAACAACATTAGAGGATGCATATTGATGATCCGGAGTTGGATTTGCTTCAATCGGCTCTGACAAACCGTGAGAAAATGGTTCTTCTCCTTTCTTCTCTTTGTATTCTCTATTTGTTGAGGTTTTGTATGTAAATCTCTTGATACCTTATGTATTTCATCTAATGTATGTTTGTGAATTAATTTTGATTTTCTATTGTTGATTGTCTTTGATTGGTTATTTATGGTCTTGACAGAACCTTTACAAATCTTTGATCTTATATTTTCATCTATCAATGAACAAACTTTTGACATGGTCTTGCAAGTTGATATTCATTGTATCTTTTGTTGTATTGTGTTGATTAAGTAGCATGAATAACATGAGTAGGATCGATGTGGTATTGCGAGGATGCGTGATAATAGTGATGAAGAACGATATTCACCTACATTTGGAAAATTAGTTGAATACATGTAAAAAGGGTTAAGCGTATGTACGTATTCTGATCATGGCGTTTAATATGAACCAGTCATTTATCTGATTTGGGTGTCATCTTTGTTTACCTGTTTATCTTTGATTTGAACCGCTATAGACATATACTCTTCAGATCTGGATCTAGGATGATTATCTGTTAGGTTCTAAACTCTAGACATAGATTTAGGCTTAACATTTGCGTGAGTATCAGTTCTTAATGCGATGTGTTGGTTTTGTTGCGTGATCCATCACCAATGAGACAATACGGTTGTTCTCTCGACGTTGCGTTAGACATAACCTCTGTTGTGGGTGATACGTGAGGATATTAGACGAATAATTGATTTGTGTTTACTATGATCGGAAGAATGCATGTGTTATCGATTGATCTCTATTGAGTTTCTCTTCTCCAAAGAATGTGTTATTGTTATTTACTTGCTTTTTGTTCCTTTAATTTCCGCATGTTACCGTTTGAAATCTCATTTCAAACAAAAGCTTAGAAACGTAGAGACCGTGAACGACGCTCTTTCCCTCGCCCCGATCCATGTGGATACGAAAACCCTCGGGAATTCTTTCAAATATAAACATTTGCTTGCCGCGTTACCGCTCCAACACCTAACACACCAATCCGCAACCCGCCCTTGCGTTTCTCTTTCTAAATTTTTTTTGATTTAGTCTTGGTCATTTGTTTTAATGTTGATTTTGTTAATAAATTTCATGATAAAAAAAATCTCTTGACTACTAGCTGTCATTTTTTAAGAATTAGTTGTAGTTTTGGTTTTAATCTTAGGTTTTATTTCTTTTTTTTATTTGTTGATCTAAGCGAGGAATAATCAAGAAAGCTAGTTCCTTTTTTAAAAAAACCTTTGGTTGATGTTAGAATTAGTTTTAATTTCTTAGGATTATTTAATTTTGTTTTTCTATTAATCTAAAAATAACCAAAAAGTGAATAAATATTAAAATTCAAAAAAAAGTTTTTAGGTTGCTCTTTGAGTTTTTAAAGCCATGTTTAGAATGTAGATATCTAGGACTTGTTTTTGGTCTTATCAGTTTAATTTTCATTAACTTTCTTAACCACTAACTTGTGACTTCTATCCTTGATGATACCTGATGAAATCTTGTGAATAACTCTTGTTTCTGTCATGATTTTTTATGTCTATTTCTTTCGATAATCTCATTTCCCTTATTCCAAAGGAAAGTTTCTCTTGTTGACTTATAAGTCATTTTCTAAGTTGGTTTAGACCTTCCCTTTTTCATTTCCCTGACCTCTTTAGGATCATCACTCTTGGCCTCATTAGAGCATTTATTTTCTCTTTAACCTAGTTTTAGGTTGGGTTTTTGAACCTTATGTGAGTACTATCATTATAGATACTTACTCTTCTTGCTTGGCCTGATTAGAGCCATTTTGTTTGGTAACTTAGAGTTAGGTTTGGAGTTTTTGAACTCTGTGTGGGTACCATTATAATGTGTACTCATTTTCCCCTTTGACTTTATTTAAAGTCAACCTTAGGTTAGTCTTTCAACTTAGACTTAGATAATTGTTTAACTCTATGTGAGTACCATAGTTATGAGTACTCATTTCCCCTTGGAACCTTGACCATAGTCAACAGTTCCTCATCCCTAGTTAGGCGAATTACGGAGGCTCTGATTCCTCATTCCTAGTTAGGATACGTAGGCACAAGATGCGATATCTTACCGAGCCCACTAACAACTAACACTTACATTCCCTGTTCAACTTAGACTTAGAGAGTTTGCTAACTCTATGTGATTACCATAGTTATGAGTACTCATTTCTCCTTGGAACCTTGACCATAGTCAAGAGTTCCTCACCCTTAGTTAGGTGAACTACGAATGCTCTGATTCCATCCTAATCAGGATACGTAGGCACGAGATACGACGTCTTGGCGAGCATACTTAGTGTAGATACCCATAGGTCTTTATCTTATCACCTTTTCCCTTAGCAAGCAAACAATAACAAATAACACAATACTAACAAGAGGTTCATGTAGAGTACTACAGATACTTAGGATGCTAACACCTTCCCTAGGTATAACCAACCCCCGAACCTTAGATTTCTTAGCTGTGTTGTTACATTGCAATTAGGGTTTCCGATCTTTTCCCTTTCCTTTGGATAAATCAAAGTTCGGTGGTGAATTTCATGATGTGTGATTCAAGTTAATTAATAGCTTGATATCCTATTCTCACCGCAACAATGAGTATCTAATATGTGTTCTCATGGCATTATTCAGAATTGTTCCTTGGGTATGGTGTGCCTGGGTTGGCATGGGACATTATTTGTCAATTTTTGGAAAAAAAGGGGGAGAAAGGTCCGGTTGCCTCAACCTCTTTTGTATCTTGTGTCTTGAGTTAAGATTTATACCTAGGAATTTTAGGAGTCTCCAATCTCTGGAGTGTGTATATGGATGTGTACTTCTAGATACCTCATTGTTTTAGGGGGAGTCACATCAGTACTCTAATCTTAGTCGACACTGAGGGTGAAGAGACGTAAGGAATATGGTACAAAGAGTTTTAACGAAAAAGGGGAGATTGAAAGCTCAAATGATTTGGACAAAATTTTGGTAAAACTTAGTGCTGAAAAAGATGTTCCAACATGAAGATCAAAGATGAAGAATTCTGCCAAAGAACAAAGGTATTGAAGAAGATGTCACAACTTGAGGACTTGACATCCTGGAATGTTATAACAGATTGTTTTAAATCTGTTTCAAATCTGTTCCAAGATCCTAGGCGCACTTAGCAGTGAATCAAGGAAAGATTTGAAGCCCAACTGAAGACTATAAAAGAAGACTTAGTTCTAGGGTTTATGTGTGTACCTTGAGTGTAACTATTGTAACCTAGCTATCTTGTGTAAAAATAAGGGTTCAGGGTTTTAAGAGTCGTTGGCTCTAGGTTGGCAAGTCTCCCTCTATATCTGTATGATACTTTGTGGAAGACATAGGTACTGTACAGATTCAGAAGCCTTTAGGTAATGAATCTTGTATTATTCTTGGATGAAGCTTTTAAGAAAATCCAAGTTAGCGTGTTTGTCAAGTATGCTTGACATAATTCTATATTGACAGGGATGATGTAGATATCACAGTTTGTGATTATGGGAAGTGAGTAGTGGTTCTCATATTAAAGAGGGTGTTCTTTGATAAGGATTTCATTGGGTAGAGATTAGGAGATAAAGTGGTAAATGGGGGAGTTTAACTTTATGATAATTCTACAGATAGTGGAGTCTTCTTTCTGGATTGGTATCCCCCAGATGTAGGTGACTTCCACCGAACTGGGTTAACAATTTCTGTGTTCTTTTATCATTCTGCAGATTTACATATTTTGTTAGTGTTCATGAAAAACATGTTAGATCAGATGTCGTAACATCTGTGATTCTGCAGATATTGATATTCAAGGTACCAGTCTGCTATTCTGTTCTTGTTTAAATGTTTATTCAGAATAATGTCTTGACATGTGTTAGGACATCTGCTCTCTACAATGCCAGAATTTCACTCTTGCTGAGGAATTCTGAACCCTAATAGAAGGTTCAAACAGTTTTGGGGAATCCAAAAGTTAAATTAACTATTGCTAGTGATTTGAGCAGAGTTGATTTACCAGATTCCATGAGGCTCTGATTCTTCTAAGGATGGGTTGATATCAATCTGTCCGTGGCTGGGGATTAGAGATATGAAAGTTAAACCTTGTTGTGGGTTAGAGGAGATTTTAAAATGAGTTTTAAAACCTTATAGTTTTTAACTCTTCCGGGGATTGATGTATTGGTAAAGATAATCAGGATTTATCCTATTCCTTTAGGGAACCTGAGGGTCTAAGAGGAGACTATGAGGATGATACTTTCCAAGTCTGCTTGTACAAGAGGAGGCTGAGACTACCCAAGTCTGCTTGTATGAAGCCCAAGATGAGGCTGAGACTACCCTAGTCTGCTTTTATGAAGCCCAAGAGGAAGCTAACTCTAGAGATGAAGGTCAAAACTTGAATGACTGTATGTTCTAGAGTTTTGGCTTTCCTGAGGATTGAACTCGTAGAGATCACAAAACTTTCCTATGCTTTTAGGAAGCCTTTGGGTCCTTGTACTAAGCCCAAGATGATGCCATGGGGAACTTTTAAGAAGCATGTGGGTCCTTGTATTAAGCCCAGAAGGAGGCTATGGGGATGCTTTTAAGAAGCCTGTGGGTCCCAACCTAAGAAAAGTTCAAGAAAGGTTTCACCGGGAATAATCCTTTCTTTGTTGAACAGTTCTAGGGTTTGAAGAAATTCAAAAGAGGATTCACCGGGAATTAATCCTCTCTGGGGACATGAATTTCTTGGTATAAGTTTCTATGTTTTGACAGTCTTGAGAAAAGTTTCACCGGGAATAATGTCTTTCTCTGTTCCATATTGAATAAAACCCAAGAGGAGGCAGACTATATTGAAGGGAGTTTCCTATGAGGGAACTAATTATTAACTATGTTAGAAGTAACCTCTGGTTTGACCTAAGTGTAGACCTAACTACTGGGGAAACTCTAAACAAATATGTACAAGTATATATATATATACAGATATATAAATAATTATGTATTGAAGAGATATTGGGACTTACAGTCTGATGAAAGCCCAAGTGTATTGTTACTGGTGATGTGATTGTGGAACCGATCAGGGTTTTGAGAAATTGAAGAAAGTTTTTAGAAAAATTTGAATTTGAATTGAAAGAAATGTTTTGGGACTTATTGCTCAAAGAGAGGCCCAAGTGGTCTAAGAGCAGTTTCACCGGGAATAATGCTCCTCTTAGTACCAGTTTAAAACAGACAAATAATTTTGAAAACAGAAGTATGGGGCTTACAATTCAAGGAGAGGCCCATGGAGGTTGTTTATTGTTTAAAACAAAGTTTATGTACAAAAGATTGGGGCTTATACTCAAGGAGAGGCCATATGACTTGTTTTGAAAACGGTGATCGCACTACGATACCGAAAGACGTTGTGGGACTTATATTATAGCAGAGGCCCAAAATTATTTATGTACATAGATGGGTTGGGTATTACACTCTATTAGAGGCCCAAGATGATTATTGAAAGAAAGAAAAGAGGGGCTTATACTCAAGGAGAGGCCTAGATGAAAACAGTGAACACACCGTTATTTTGAAAACCGCACCGGGACTTATACTGTGATAGAGGCCCAAAATTATTTATTTACAAAAGGGTTTTGGGACATACACTCTATTAGAGACCCAAGATGATTAGTTAGATGAGGTTTAAAAATTTAAAATCAAGGAAAAAACCCTAACTTTAATTAAAAATACATTTTTTTAAAGAAAATTAAATAAAAAATGATATAAAATATCAAATATATTCAAAACATATGTTGTGAACTTTGAAAAATGTTTGAAAATATATGTTTTAATCCACAAGATTATTTGAACACAATTGGTTTTGAAAAATCAAGAAAAAGAATTTACTTAAAAATGTTTAAAACAATTAAAAAGAAATTCTTTGAAAAATTCAAAAATATATCAAATATAAAATATTTTTTTGAATTTTTTTGTGGAATTAAATATTAAAATGTTTAAATGATTTATTTTTAAAACTTTTTTTGAAAAAGATTAAAAATGAGAGAGATATGAATTTTTGAAGTTAATTGAGAAAATATCAAAATATTCAAAAATTCAAGAATTTGAAAAATGGCGCCAAGGCCATCTTCTTCTTCCTCGTGCCTCCCTCCATGTTCAGATTTGCAAAAACTCACATATCTCACTCAATACGCAATGAAAATGACTTTTGTAAACATGAAAGTTGATCGTTTTCAACAAGAATTTAAATGATACCAATTAATTGCATTTCTTTTAAGTGTGGAGTGGGAAATCATGTGAAGAACAAATGAACCCTAATTTTTGCAAGAACACCATGAAATTTCATACACGATAGATACAAAGTAATTAATTGAGGGGAAATACTCTACATAAGTGCAGAAACATGTTTGTAACTTGAAAACACATTTATGATGCATGGATCATGGAGTTTGAGAGTTCAGGCTTACCTTGTGCAAGAGGAATTCGAATTTTAATATAGAGGTGTTACATATGTTGTGTGATGATCTGGACAGGTTCAATGGACCTTATGTAAGGTGTGTAGAAGCTTGGAATTAATTGAAAACACCTGGAACTCCTTGTGGTACCTCAACTGTAAATTGGCTCAAGTGTGATTTTGAGGTTATGGATTCTGGTGTTACAGATGATGGAGAAGTGTTTAAATAACTTCTATATGATGTATATGAGGTGTCTACACCATTAGTTTTGATAGAATTGCTTCATATTGAAAAATTTGAATGTTACTTGAAAAGGAAGCAAATTTTGGTTTTGGAGAGTGAAATAATGGAACACATGAGTTTTTATGCTTTGGTGTCCTTAAACCAGTCACAAATGACCTCTATTTATAGAGACGAAGTTTGTTTTGCAAGGAATAATGATTGGGGGCTAGATCACCCTATTATCCATTGAATTTTGTCATGTAGCCAAAGTCTCCTCTAGCCATTGACTTGAGCCACACTTTGCAGGTTTAAGTCCTCTGATCTTTGGATATGTCTTGACTCATTTGGACTGGCTTGTAACTGATTCATGCCACCTCTATGCATCACATAAATGCTTGATGCCAAATTTGAAATTCAAGGTTCATGTCATGATGATTTTGCACATGCTAAGTTGAAATCTTGACTCCTTTGATCATGTAACAAGTGAGTCATCAGAAGTTTTGTGTTTTGGAAGATGATAAAGTTGGCAAAGTGACAAAACATGAAGGAGAAAATTGTGTGGCACAAGTTATGCATTCATGCTGTTGTGTAGCCAGGGTGAAAAATTCCATTTTTGAGACCCATAACTCCTAGCTTAAATTGAATCATGGGAGGCTCTTGTACTTTTTAGAAAGCCCATATATCATACTTCAAGTTTGATATTTAACTTTGGTCTTGATTCATCTTGGATCATGATGGAAAATGGCCTCAAATTGGACAAAACATGAGACAGATTCTGTCCAAAAATTTCACTAAGTGTCCAAGTTCAAAAGTTTTGAGACCCTAACTTCATGGCTCTATAACTCAAAATCCAAGCTTTTTTGGCTCATGGAGCACTGTGACACTTTTGAAGTATGTAATGAGAGCTTTCATTTGAGCTTTAAATGGAAGAAAATGGTTGTGTGGTTTGGGAGTTATGACCTTGCAAAGTTGGGTAAAAATCACTTTTTTCCATAACTTAGTGAAATTTTAAGTTTCTTAAGATTACCCCTTTTGCAAGTAACCTCACTTTTCTTGATTTTTCTTGATAGATGATGATCCAAACCATAAGTTAACATTTTTTTTGACTTAAAGAAGCCATGTTTGTCAAAAAATCTCAAAAGTCAAACTTGGTTTAAGGCACAATTGACTTTTTATCAGATGAATTTCAAACTTTGTGATCCTTGATGAAATCAAGTTCTTGGGATAAATTGAACCTAATTGATGGATTCCATAGGTGTTTTAGAGTGTCTTGAACCATGCCCCAAGGTTCGAGATTATGTCTTGGTCAAAAGGCAAAGGGACAATTGACTTTTCATCAGAACCCTAATTTGTGATCCAGATGAATTTGAATCCTTGTATTGCCTGCGAATCAAGTTCCTTGAATCAATACAATCTTGAAAATGGGTCAATATGATGTATTTGAGGCCCTCAAATCATGTCTTGAGATCTTGGCTTATGCCTTGCTTCAAAAGTCAACTTAGGGGTGAATTAGGTCAAGAAACACTAATTCCTGATTTTTGATGAATGCTTCCCCTGAGGTTATTTTGAGCTTATGAATAGATCCATGATGTCCTTTTGAGCTTCTTGAATCATGTTTTGAAGTATTGGCTCATGCCTAGATGAAAATTTTCCTCTGGAGGCCTTGGTCGACCAAAACCCTAATTTGGTGACATTGATGATCTTGAGGCTTGATTAACTTGAAACGTTGCATCCTTGTGCTTGATTCTTGATATGGGAAACCTCTTGATCCTTCATGGATGTTTGAGAGGTTGGACAAGTTGAAGATAATGTCAATTATTGATTGATCCTTGTCCTGAAAGCTCTGAGAAGGGCTCAAAACTCTAATTCTTGGCTAAAGTGAACACTCACAATCTTTGAGAGGATTGATGAGGTAGGAAAATTCATCTATATTGTGATGATGATTTGCATAATGATGGGAAATCTTGTGGTCAAAATTTGGGGTATGACACTAATCCATGCCTATCTTAAGTTGTGTACTTGAACTTGTCATGTTGATTTTGTTATATCCATGATTGATTTGAATTCTTGATTACACCCATGATACTTTAGTCTTGTTTGAACTATACCTCAAGTATGTTTAAGTGTTGCAACATCTTTACTTGTATGTGTCTACCTTGGTTGTTACCTTATTTATTTGTAACTTCATTAAGTCTTAATATGTGTTCATGGTTGTTACCTTGATCTTTTGTGACTTTGTCAAGTCCTTGCTTTAGATGTTGTCACCTCTACTTTTATGCTTTGGTTGTTACCATGTACTTTAACTTTGTCATACCTCATATGACTACTCACAATTAACATCATGTTTGAATGTTACCTTTTGTTACTTACAATTGATATCAAGTTTGAATGTCATACTTGTTCATCTCATCCATATTGTTCATGCTTGTTTTCAACTTTGTCAAGTTATTCCCCAAGTGATGCTAGCTTGTTAGCTTTCATCTTCCTTTGTTGCCTTTTGTTCCCAAATCCAAGGGAAAGTATACTTCATTGACTCAATGGCATAGGTAGTTTAGCAATACCCAATTCCCTCTTAACCTTGTTAGAGTCATTTAGCCTTTCAACTTAGACTTAGGGTAGAATTTACAACTTTGACTTTGTTAAGTCATGTAAGTGTTAAAAATATAACACTTACCTCCCCTTTTGAACTTTGATCTTAATCAAGTTTTCAGTCATTCCTAGTGAGGTGAACTAAAAATTCTATGATTCTATCCTTGTAAGGATATGTCGGCACAAGACCGCGAAGTTTTGGCGAACATACTTAGTAATAAACCCGTAGGTTCCAATCCTCACCAATAAAACCCAAACACAAGACATTTCAACGCAAATAGAAAACAATAACACAAATACATTCAAGAGGTTCATATAGAGTACTATAGATACTTAGGATGCTAACACCTTCCCTGGTTATAACCAACCCCCGAACCTCATAATCTCTTAGGATTGTTGTTACATTGCAACTTAGGGTTTTATACAATGTTTTCCCTTTCCCTTGGATAAAAAAAAGTTCGGTGGTGAATATTTAAAGATTTGTGATTCAAGTTAATCAATAGCTTGTTATTTGATTCTCACCGCAACTGGGGTATTACATAGCATACCTCTTTTGACTCGATGCTGGGGGAGGTAAGAGTCTCTTGGATAACTGTTATGTTAAACCTTGTTGTCTTCGATGTGTTAATCATGGACATAATGTTTTCTCAGAAGTTCTATTTGTGGGGAACCTGTCCTATTTCAAAAGAAGTAAAACGAGAGAATAAACTTCGTACCTTTTGCAGATATTTTATCAACTGGGGTTAATTTGCCTAATACTACACGAAAAATTGGTTGGGACTAAATGGGAGTCGTTTTTGGTCTTCTGTTTGGAGGCTCCCATCTATAAGACGAGAACCATGTCGGAAATACGGGTTTCGTACTCCACCTGATTGTTGCTATTGGTGAACTCGAACTCCAATGTTGGCTCGATGAGTATGTTGCCACTACCTTCCAAGACTATGCCAACATCATTTCCTTTCCTGTTGGAGGTGCCATCTACTGATAACTTCCATTCTGGGGGCGTCTCGCCGTCTAAAAGAAAGCTACATTCTTCTAGGAAATCTTCCAGAGCTTGTGATTTAATGTTTCCCCTATGGACATATTGGATATCGTATTCCGAGAGTTCTATCACCCAAGATACCATATTTTCATCCAAATCTTACTTCTTCCAGACATGACGAACAAGATAGTTGGTTTTAACAAAGATCATGTGACCCTGAAAGTAAGGTCTCAGATTTCTCGCTATGACTATGTATGGTAGTGGGTACGAGTCCTTAGGATAGGCAGAGTTCACATTGGTGAAGTCTACACATATGTTCCATCTATTATTAGCTTTCCATACTAGAATCATGTTGGCAATCCAGGTTGGTATTTTGTTTCTATGATGAACCCTACGTCAGATAGCTTCCCCACCTTTTCATCAATGGCGGCCCTCTTCTCCTCGCCAACTTTCCGCTTCTTATGTGTTATTGGTTTAGAAGAAAGGTGAATGGTGAAGCTAGCGGGATTATACCTGAGTGAATCGCACACTCAAAGATACAACAAAGTCGCCACCGAACTTTAATTAGTCCCAAAGGACAGGGAAAATATCGATAAAACCCAAGGGAAGAGAAACGGGTCAGGGGGTCGGTTATGCGAAAAGAGGGTACTAGCACCTTACGCATCCGTCATACTCGACAGGAACCATTTCGCTTGCTTCTAGGCTTGGATAAGTTATCTATCTAAAGGCTTCTAGCTAAATAAGAAAAGGAAAGAAAAGAGAAAAGAAAGTGCTCGCGGAGGATTAGGGCCCTCGTGCCTACGTACCCTCATAGTGCAATGAGGAAATCAGAGCGCCGTAGTTCAGGGAACCAAGAAAAGAAAGGGGAAGGAGCGGAGAATGTGTAAGTGTGCTCACTAAGATCATCACAATCTTATGCGTACGTATCTTACATTCGAATGAATGAAGAATCAGAGCGTCTGTAATTCGTGGAACAAAGACGGAAAAGAAAGGAAAACGGTGTCAAAACTAAGAGCGAAAGGGAAATTGGGAATTCTACTGGGGAAACCCAAGAAGAAACAGGGACTGAGCTGGGGAAAAACAAAAGGAATGGTGTCAAAACCAAGAGAAAACGTGCAAGGGAAAATTCCGCTGGGGATTCAAAGAATTAGTGTCAAAACCAAGAAAGAATGGTAAAGGAAAAACAATAGCAACTCCACCGGGGAGTAAGAGAACATGGTGATTGTGTTGGGAATCAGAGGATTAGCGACCCTACAGAGGATAAAACAAAGAGATAGTGTCAAAACCAAGAGAAAAAGGATTTAGTATGTTAACTGACTGGCAATGGTTAACCGAAGAAAAAGAGAGTAAAACTCTGGTGGGAAAAGATAGGTTGGTGTCAACAGGAAGGCTGTGATAAACCAAAAGAGGGGAGTACTGAACTAAGAGAAGGTGTTTGACTCTGAAGGAGTTTCGGTATATTAATTGATAAATAGTGGTTAACTGAGCAAAGTGATAAGTGAAAATTGTAGCTATTTTTGTATATAAGTTTTGTTGCACTTATCGATACTTTTTGTTAATATCGTTCGAATAAACCCCGCTTTGTTTGTAATTACGTTTACTTTACTTATTCGTGTTTATATTGCGTATCGTGTAAATATCATTGAGTTTAATTGCTTTCCATTCATTTTTGTAAGTACTCCAGCAATGAGATTTTGTCATTGTTGTAAAGAGCATTGAATAAGATTTCCAGCGCTTCCGACCATGCGTCAATCCGAGTTACGGTTCAGAAGTTGTGGTCCAAATAAGGGCTCGTTTGCTGTCAAGTTCTCTTTGTGAACTTTCCAGCGAATGCTCGCTTTGCGAACTTCCCAGCGAATCCCAGCGAATGCTCCCAGAATTATGGCAGCAGGAAAAGGGACCAAAGTTTGCTTTGCAAACTCCCCACCGAGTATTCGCTTTGCGAATAAAATGTTCGCACTGCGAACTTCTGCAGAAAAGCAGAGGCGGTTTAGCTATTTTTGAGGCACTTAAGTGCCATTTTTTAGTAATCGCTTTGCGAATGAAATGTTCGCTTTACGAATGTGAAGGATTTTGAATTGTATTTAAGAGATTTCAGACATTTTTTCGTGCATGGTTTTGGGGTTTTTTGCTCCCAACTCCATCCAATTCATTTTTCAGTAGATTAGCTTAGAAAACAACATGGAAGCTTGCATATGGATGATCCGGGGTGGATTTCTCATCAATCGGCTCTGACAACCCGCGAGATGTTTGGTTCATTTCTCTTATTCTTTGTATTTTTCTTCTTTGTTAGGTTGTTGTATATGTATTTACTTTGATCATATGTATATTTGCTGCCCCTGGCATTATATTTAATTTGCTTTACAAATCTTTATCGGTGATTGTCCTTGATTTTTTCTTTATGCTCGGGGTTTGGGTTGTGTTAGAGATAAACATCGTAAAGTTTGATTAGGGATGATTATCTGTTAGTTTCTCGATGCTATAGATAGATTTAGAGCTAACAATCTTTATGGGTATCGGAGCTTAATGCTTCCGTGTTGTTTGAGTCTAGTGCGAGAGTGTCGACGAGAGTAACACGATTTTCCTCGCAGCTCAGTGTGTCAGAGATAGACACTGTTGTGAGCGATGCTGGATGATATTGAGGAGTATTGTAGGTTGAGTATAATTGGTCGGTAAGTTTAAGTTTGTGAGGAGTGGATTATGTGCATGCCGGATAAGTTTCTTCTCTCTGAAGAATGAGTTCTTTTTGTGTTAATATTTACTTTTCTGTTTCTATGTTTGAAATCATTTTAAACCTAAACTCTTTAACATTTAAATTGTCGAACGGAAGTTCAATAGCACCGATCTCTGTGGACACGATAAATTCCCGGAAAAATATTTCCAAATCTTTTTGTTGCTTGCCGCTTTACCGCATCAACAAAATGGCGTCGTTGCATGGGATTGGTGTTTTTATTGGCTCGCATTGTGATAGTTTCTTTGTTTTTGAGTTTTGTAGATATTGTACATATTGTATATTTTCACTTGTTTAAAATGATACTTGTATATTTTGTTCTTGTAAGGTTTGTTCAAGTGTTTAGTTAGGATACTTGCTTTTGGTTTGCGCGGTGAGGCATCTCCATGGCATGAATGAAGGAAGTTACTATATAAGCACAGTAAAGGCGTCGGGCTTACAACGTAAAACAAGCATGTTTTATTGTTTTTGTTTCATTATTACTTTTTCATTCTAGTTTAGGTAGTGTGGTGAACGTTCATTAAACAAGTTGTACTCGGATTGTTCGTAAAATTATTATCTTCACTTTACAACTTGTTTAATCCAATTTCACCCGATCTTTTAGTTTTTTTATATTAATATTTTTTGTGTTTGTCTAAAAGCTTGTTTTGAGTAGCTTGAGGGAATTTAAGGTGATGTTCCAAGTTTGATCGTTTCAACTTGCGGATGTATGGTAATGATATTGTTAAGTTTTGTACACGTCCATGGTATGTGTTTATCGCTTTCTAGACTTTAGCATATTCATGATACTTAGGCTTTTTACAAACTTCCATGCCATTCATTCTTTTGTATACTTGTTCTTGATGTGAATCACTTTAGTTCCCACCCTTTTTGTTAGGTACTTTCCATTGTTCATATATGCGCGGAGTACCAACATTCTTGTTCTAACTGGATTTTATTATGCTTAATCTTTTGTTTGTGTTGATTATATGAAATCATGAAAAGGATCAAGCCATTTTGTTTCATTTTGACCACAACTACCTAGCCAAATAGTCAATTTACCTTGTGAGCGTGTGATCATTCGTAACCCCTTTGTGCCTTTCTATCATTATCCATGTTGTTTGAACTTAATGCTTGTCTATGAGTATTGAATTCACTTTTTGTATGGATTTTGATCGATTGTTTTTTCTTGAACCCTCAACTTTGTGTTGTTGTATGAATTTTTACCTTGCCTTAGAATGTAGGGAATATTCACATGATGATGTGGTTGAATTCAAGTTGGGGAGAGAATGGTTGTTTGCTCATTGGTTGGTTTCTATGAGGTTGAAAAAGAAAAGAAAAAAGAGAAAAATATGAAAAAGAAAAGAAAAGAAAAGAAAAAAGAAAGAAAAAGAAAATCCTTGTGAAAGGAAACAAAAAGAGTTCAAATAATTGTGCTAAATAAGTATTGTGTTTTGTGTAACACTTGGGATTTTGGAAGAAGTTGATTGGAATTTTGTGTTTGAGTCTTTGTGAGTTGATCACTCCCTTAGGTTTAGGCAAGTTTTTGTTTCAATTACCTTTAGAAATTGCCCCTTGTTTGTTTACCCGACCACGCTACAACCTTGAAAGCCCTTGTGATTCTTGCTTTTATGTTTTCAATATGATTTTTGGATGATTGCATAATTTAGTCTTTTGTTTGCAAGATTGTTGTGTGAGTGAAAAATACCTCATTTTGTGTTTTTCATCTACCGATGATTATTTTTGCTAGGTGTGATTCACGTTTGAACTTGTGTTGTTTTAGGATGTTTGGCATGATTTTTGTATTTTGCATTTGTTTCGTGACTATGTTATCGTCGTAGTTTAGTGGTAAGTATTTACTTTGTGTGTACCATTTTTCACTTGAACCATACGTTTGCTTCCGTTTTTCAAAACTGGTTGATTCATCATTCTTTGGTTATTGCTTTTGTTTCTTTGTGTTGTTTGATTCTTGTTTGAGGACAAACAAGTTTAAGTTGGGGAAAGTTTCATAAGTGCAAATTGTAGCTATTTTTGTATATAAGTTTTGTAGCACGTATCGATACTTTTTGTTAATATTGTTCGAATAAACCCCGCTTTGTTTGTAATTACATTTAATTTACGTTTTCTTGTATATATTGCGAATCGTGTAAATATCATTGAGTTTAATTGCTTTCCATTCATTTTTGTAGGTACTCAAGCAATGAGATTTTGCCATTGTTGTAAAGAGCATTGAATAAGCTTTCCAGCGCTTCCGACTGTGCGTCAATCCGAGTTACGGTTCAGAAGTTGTGGTCCAAATTAGGGCTGGTTTGCTGTCAAGTTCGCTTTGCGAACTTTCCAGCGAATGTTCGCTTTGCGAACTTCCCAGCGAATCCCAGCGAATGCTCCTAGAATTATGGAAGTAGTAAAAGGGACCAAAGTTTGCTTTGCAAACTCCCCAGCGAGTATTCGCTTTGCAAATAAAATGTTCGCACTGCGAACTTCTGCAGAAAAGCATAGGCGGTTTAGCTATTTTTGAGGCACTTAAGTGCCATTTTTTAGTATTTGCTTTGCGAATGAAATGTTCGCTTTGCAAACGTGACGGATTTTGAATTGTATTTAAGAGATTTCAGACATTTTTTAGGGCATGGTTTTGGTGCTTTTGCTCCCAACTCCATCCAATTCATTTTTCAGTAGACTAGCTTAGAAAACAACATGGAAGTTTGCATATGGAGGATCCAGGGTGGATTTCTCATCATTCGGCTCTGATAATCCGCGAGATGTTTGGTTCATTTCTCTTCTTCTTTGTGTTTTTCTTCTTTGTTGGGTTGTTGTATATGTATTTACCTTGATCTTATGTATATTTGTTTCCCATGGCGTTATATTTAATTTGCTTTACAAATCTTTATCGGTGATTGTCCTTGATTTTTGATTTATGCTTGGGGTTTGGGTTGTATTAGAGATAAACATCGTAAACTTTGATTAGGGATGATTATCTGTTAGTTTCTGGATGCTAGAGATAGATTTAGAGCTAACAATCTTTATGGATATCGGAACTTAATGCATCCGTGTTATTTGAGTCGAGTGCGAGAGTGTCGATGATAGTAACACGGTTTTCCTCGCAGCTCAGTGTGTCAGAGATGGACACTGTTGTGAGCGATGCTGGATGATATTGAGGAGTATTGTAGGTTGAGTATAACTGGTCGATAAGTTTAAGTTTGTGAGTGGATTATGTGCATGCCGAATAAGTTTCTTCTCTCTAAAGAATCAGTTATTTTTGTGTTAATATTTACTTTATTGTTTCTATGTTTGAAATCATTTTAAACCCAAACTCTTTAACATTTAAATTGTCGAACGACAGTTTCATAGCAACGACAGTTTCTACTGAATGATTGACTATGGTCAATATTCATAGGGGAAATGAGTACAAGCTCATTGTAGAGTTTAGGAACTCTCTAAGTCTAGTTGAAATGGACCTATGTTATGTTTAGTCAGTAGGGAAAGTGATAAATTCATTAGGATGAATATCACTAAGAGTTGAAGAACTCTTCCTAAAGCTAGTTACAATTTCTATGGCTCTGATGAGGCCAAGAAATGAAGTTTAGCTCTTATGAGGCTACTAGGTTAAGGTGGGGGTCAATGACTTTAAAAGTCAATGCATTCACCTTCCTTTGGAATAGGGGGTACTAACAGTTATAAGTTACTAACAAGATAACAAGTTAATAATCCAAGTATGATGATGTAAAGGACATGAATAAGAGAGATGAGATAAAATCATGATATCAATGCAAAGTGAGAATTAAACATGTTAGACAATGATTAAATATGAGATGAAATAAAATAGAAATAGTCTCCTCTTACTCATGATTTAATCGAGAAATCGATAATCAATGATTCTTGACTTTCATTGACTAAGTATATGAATAAAATTAAATAAAGAGGAAGTGGTCTCGTGCTGATCAAAGTTTTGTCAACTCAATGAAATCAACCAAACCAAGAGGTTTGTTATGTCATCGACCAAAATAAAGAAAGTGGAATCGCAATAAAAATCAGTCTCGTCTAAATCAAGATTTAATCGAGAAGTCGATAATCTTAATATTTAACTTTCATTGACCAACAAAAATGAATAAACAATAGCCTCACATTTATCAAGACTTTATTGATTCGAAATGATCAAAGTCAAGATTCGTGTAGTGTCATTGGCCTAAATAAAGATTATGAAATAAAAGAGGTTGATCTCGTCTTAATCAAGATTTAAATCAGCAAATCGATAATCTTGATATTTGATTTTCATCGACCAAAATAGAATCGGAATAAAATAAAAGATCGGTCTCGTCTAAATTGAGATTTAATCGATACCTCGATAATCTTGGATTTTTGACTTTCATCGACCAAAATAGAAAGTGGCCTCCTACAAATTTAAACTTTTAGTGATTTTGAGATAATCACAGACACCTAATCCAACATTGTCTTGATACATCCTCTACATCATCGCTTATCTCATGAGCGGGTAAGGAATGTTCTTGATGATAGGCTGGGAGCCGTCGAAAGACAAAATGTTTCTCTCCACTAAGCCCTTCACGATATGCTTCAAAGCAAAACAACCTTCCAAATTATGGCCTGGTGCACCTTCATGGAATGCACAAAGAGCATTGGGATTGTAAGAAGGTGGAAGCGGATCGGGAGGTGGGCCTGATGACCTTGTAGTTATTAATCCTTGTTGCACCAAAATGGGATACAATGTTGTATACGTCATAGGAATGGGAGGAATCGGAGGCCTTCCACCCTTTCTTTTTCCTGGAATGTTCTGACGGGAAACTTGAGTCCGTTGTGAATAAGCAGGAGCGTTGGGCGCTCGTTGATACATTGGTGGTTGAGGAACCGGCTGATGACCAGAAGCTTGATGGTTGAATGTTGGCGCGATGGCGGCCACATAAGGTTGCTGAACAGGATAACACTGTTGTTGCTGCTAACGTTTCCAGTACTGATTCTTCCTCTTTTTGTTTGTCATCACCACATTAGTATCCCCTTCCCTTTTGAAGGATATCTTGGCATCGTCGCTTGGACTACCAGCTCTCTTGGTCATTTTCCCATTCTTCAGACCAAGCTCTACTTTAATCCCCACAGCCACGATATCAGAAAAACTAGCAGACACGCTACTGATCATCCTTTCGTAGAATTCCGGTCTAACCGTGTCGACAAACCAATCAGTTAACTCCTTTTCAGATAAAGGTGGCTCAACTTGTGAAGCCAGCTCTCTCCATATTTATGCGTACTCTTTAAAAGACTCGGTATCGTTTTGAGACATGCTCAATAGTTGTCTACGATCTGGCGCCAACTCCACGTTATACCTATAATGCTTTACAAAAGCATCAGATACATCTTGAAAGCGTTGGATCTTAGATTGGTCCAAAGTCAAATACCACTTTGCAGCAGCTCCTTTCAAACTATCTTGGAAGCAGTGGATCATCAACTTGTCATTATCCATAAATGCAGCCATTCGCCGGTAATACATGACCAAATGCGACTTAGGACAGGTCGCACCAGAGTATAGGTCGAAATTAGGTAGTTTGAACTTGGGCGGAATTACTAAGCGTGAGACTAAGCACATGTCCTTAACATTAGTATTGGATACATTGCTCCTCTCCATTGCTTCCAACTTCCTCCGCATTGTCTCTACACTTTTCTTAAGCCTTTCATGTTGATTATATCCTTCTTCGGACATATTGACATAATCATAAACCGGATGTGGGTTCTGAAAAACTGGGCGCACTTGAGCTTGCACTGTTGCTGGAGTGAAGGTAGGAATAGCTTGAAAAGCCTCACTAACCAAGGGAACAGCTTGTTGAGCACGTATAAAGTTAAAAGGCATACCCAAAGTGGGGTTCACAGTAGTAACATGAGGTTCTACAGTTGTAGTGATAATCTCGGAGACCACTGTCGCTTGTGTGTCCATTCTTGCTCCCATAACTTGAATCGCTTCCAGAATCTGCCCCATTCCTCCTCGGAGCTCACTCAATTCGTTGTTGACTCTGTCCATCTCGCAGTATTGTTCAGACATCCTTTGTCGAGTTTGGGCTTGGGTGTCGATTCAAAGACGATTCTGAAGGGAAAACGGTGACATGAGACGAAGACAGAGAGGAAATGCACATGCTAAGACATGATGCAAATGAGATGCTAATGCAAGCCAAATGGCTTCAAGGAACTCAAAGGCAAGTTGCGAGAAATTCTTTTGAAAAAAACTGAAAAAGTTTTTGTTTTAAAATTCAAGCTCTGTTGATCTTTGAAAAGGAAACAAACATTTGAGTTCCTCGAAACCAAAGGGCTAGGAATGTTTGAATGTAGAGATGCAACAAGCACACGAGCACAAACATATGGCAAACGCATGTACACACAACAAGCATGCAAAACCTAGGTTTATAGGTCTCATGAATGGAGTCAAAGGTCTACCCATCCCAATAAGGTGTGGACTATAGGTTCATCAATTGTGGAACAAGGTTCTAAAGGTTCCCAGAGTCTACGTAAATCCTTCGGATATTATCGGCCCATGTAACTACTTACACGGGTTAATAATATTCTCAAGATAAACTCGTCTGAGTGTAGTATCGCGTGACAACTACTCGGGACTGGCTCCCTCATAGTCACCGCACTACATCCTAAAAGGCCAAGTGGGGTGAAGGTAACTGCGGTCCTCAGAATCCCCGGCTCCCAATTGAAAAAGTAATATCAATGTGACTTCTCACATCAGACATCAACGATCCCAAAGGGCCTCATCTGAGTGTGGTCATCATATGCCATAGATTGTTGGTACTACTGCCAACAACTGACTATTGATTACACCACGATCCTATCATATTTGTGCACTCAAGTCCGGGTTAGGACTTATCTCACTCATAGATGCCATGTCAACCCAAGATAAATAGGATAATAAAGCAAGAACAAAGATACAAGTATATAAGCAAACATGACATACATATGCATATACAAACAAACAAGCAAACAAGCAAACATGAATAACATAAAATCAAGATAGGCTTAACCCTCTTAGGAAAGGACCAACAATAGGTCTAATTATCCCCAGTGAAGTCACCATTTCTGTTGCGGTGAAAATCGGATAACAAATTATTAATTAATTTGCATCATATTTCTTTTACAACCGACTTTGATTTATCCAAAGGAAAGGTTCAAGATCGTTAGAAAACCTAAAGGGGAGAGATCTAAGGTTCGGGGGTTGGTTACGCCTAGGGAAGGTATTAGCACCCTAAACGTCTGTAGTACTCTACGGGAACCTCTTGTTTAATGTCTTAAGTTTGCTAAAGTTCTATGCTAAAGGCTTGAAACCCTAGGGGTTAGTATCTAAGTATACTCGATAAGGCATCGCACCATACGCCTACGTATCCTCGGGAATAGAATCAGAGTATGCGTAGTTCTACTTCTACTGAATGATTGACTATGGTCAATATTCAGAGGGGAAATGAGTACAAGCTCATTGTAGAGTTTAGGAACTCTCTAAGTCTAGTTGAAATGGACCTATGTTATGTTTAGTCAGTAGGGAAAGTGATAAATTCATTAGGATGAATATCACTAAGAGTTGAAGAACTCTTCCTAAAGCTAGTTACAATTTATATGGCTCTGATGAGGCCAAGAAATGAAGTTTAGCTCTTATGAGGCTACTAGGTTAAGGTGGGGGTCAATGACTTTAAAAGTCAATGCATTCACCTTCCTTTGGAATAGGGGGTACTAACAGTTATAAGTTACTAATAAGATAACAAGTTAATAATCCAAGTATGATGATGTAAAGGACATGAATAAGAGAGATGAGATAAAATCATGATATCAACGCAAAGTGAGAATTAAATATGTTAGACAATGATTAAATATGAGATGAAATAAAATAGAAATAGTCTCGTCTTAATCATGATTTAATCGAGAAATCGATAAACAATGATTCTTGACTTTCATCGACTAAGTATATGAATAAAATTAAATAAAGAGGAAGTGGTCTCGTGCTGATCAAAGTTTTGTCAACTCAATGAAATCAACCAAACCAAGAGGTTTGTTATGTCATCGACCAAAATAAAGAAAGTGGAATCGCAATAAAAATCGGTCTCGTCTAAATCAAGATTTAATCGAGAAGTCGATAATCTTAATATTTGACTTTCATTGACCAACAAAAACGAATAAACAGTAGCCTCACATTTATCAAGACTTTATTGATTCGAAATGATCAAAGTCAAGATTCGTGTAGTGTCATTGGCCTAAATAAAGATTATGAAATAAAAGAGGTTGATCTCGTCTTAATCAAGATTTAAATCGGCAAATCGATAATCTTGATATTTGATTTTCATCGACCAAAATAGAATCGGAATAAAATAAAAGATCGGTCTCGTCTAAATTGAGATTTAATCGATAACTCGATAATCTTGGATTTTTGACTTTCATCGACCAAAATAGAAAGTGGCCTCCTACAAATTTAAACTTTTAGTGATTTTGAGATAATCAATAAAGTCAAAATTTATATGATATAATTGGCCAAAAAAAAGATTGAAATAAAATGAATTACTATGAATAAAATTAGAAAGAAAAGCATAGAAACTAGAGATCAAAAAACTTGTTAAAAAAAACATAACTTTCTTAAAAAAAGAAGAGGGGGTGCGCTGATGAATATATGTGTATAAAAGGAATGGAATCATGTGGGTGTTAGGCCCATCATCCCCTCCTAAAAAAAAGCACAACACGGATAAAAAACAAGGGGTGAGGGCGTAGCAAGCTGTATCTGGTTGTGTTGAAATTATGGGCTTCAAAAGCCCATCTAACCAAACAGGCAGGGTGCGAAAGGAATTAAAAGGGCGCAGGGAAGAGAGACCAAACATGGGCCTCACAACCCATTAATCAACCAAACAAACACTGTTTTCAGTAAATAAAACATGTTGCCAAGCCAATGTAATCACGTCCGATCAATCCACCTCATCAAGCTCTTTCTTCTTAAAAGAACAAAGACCAAAACTTAGAGAAAAGGATCAAGGTCAAGAATCAGGACACAACAACAATTCATGTGCTTCAGATTCTCAATAGAAATGCAACAAGCTCAAAAAGGAGGCGTCTTTTCTCAATGACAGACCAAGGTTTTCGTTCCAACCTTTGCTTATGGCTTCACTCGATCGCTTCGTCAGTGATTTGGTTTGAATCAGGTTCTCGATTAGTTTCCTCTATTTCTCTCAAATCGATTCGTCCTTCTTCTCTTTTCTTCTAGTTTGATTTTGATTTGTGGTTTTGAGAAGCTTTATTAAAAATCAGTTTGATGAAGAACATGACGTTAGAAATTGAAGGAGAAAGAGGGCTTGGCTTTTGTGGTTGTTGTTGGTGTTGATGAAGACGGAAGGTTTGGGATTAAAAAAAATGGTGGTCGATGGTGGTTGGGTTGCTGTGGTTGATGTTTGTGATGTTGAGGTTGGTGTTTGATGGAGGCGAGAGGATAGTTTGAGAATGAATTTTCTGGGTATGGTTTTTCTGGTTTTGATAATGAGCGAAGGGTGATTTCGTTGGTGATGAAAGGTTGTGTTTCGGATATGGGGCGGAACCAAAGAAATTATTTACGAGGGCTTTGGTTCTTTGATAGTGAGTCTTTTCTTTGCAGGATGTTTTGTGTGAAAATAGATGATGGTTCTTTATGTTGGGAAGGTAAGAATGAAGGTTAAATTTCAGAAATCTCCTCTCCCCCAGTTTTTGGTTTTTTTTTTCCCTCATCTTTTCTTTCTCTGCTATTTAACAAGAAAAAAAAAGACCCGTTTCCTTCAATTTCAAATTTTGAATTTGGCCGTTGTTGTATTGTCTTTTCCAGGTTGCAGGAGGAGCAGGTCTTATGCTAGAATTGGCAACTTTCTGAACCACTTTTGATGAACCGAGCAGAGGAAAGCTTGAAAGGGAACAACTTGGAGGAATCAATACAAGCTAACGCGCCAACGATAATGAAACGGTCTTGATGAGTTGAATTGGCAAATTGTGTTTGAATTTCATTCCTCTTCTCTCTGAAATGCGAAAACGCGACAAAGGAAAAGGGGATGCTTTGGTTGTTTTGATTCCTTGTAAACCACGCGGCATCCTTTCATTGGCTGAAGGGTAGAGTTGAAAAGTCAAAGCATTTTGCACACCTCCTATTGGTCCTCAGCAAACGAGCTTATTCTAATACAGTTGTAACATGAATTTTGGTAATGATTTTTGTAGCAATTTTGTAACATGGTGTTTTGTAACGTGGGCCTTTGGTGATGGGCTTGTGCAAATTTCAAGGACTGGTTTTCTTTTTGTTATAAAAGAAAATGATTTGAAAAATAAATAAAAGATGAATAAGGTAAATTGAAATGTTTATGGTTATGGTTAAAGATAAATGGATAATCGATATGAAAATGGATAATGCTTCTCTTTTTCTTAATTTGAAATTAATAATATGATTAATAAAATAATAGCCTAATTAATGCTCTAAATTAAAATTAGAATAATTAATCTAATTATCTAAATTAATTTTGAAATTAAGTTAAACTAAGATTAAATATAACTGAAATAAAAAGGCCATATTGGATATAAATTAAAATAAAGACAGATAAAGATATTGAAAAATAATAGAGAACAATAAATAAAACATCCACTAGCAGAAAAATAAGGGTAAAATTTGGGGTGCAACAGAGGATATGATTAATTGGGCTAGGAAAACCTGAATATTCCTGCGATAAAAATCACAGAGAAAAAGTGCGAATGCGTATTCCAGCGATGCGAATGCACATGCTTATGCAAAAGGCAAAAGGGGAGGTCAAATTTCAGGTTACGACAGCTGTCCCTATTTAATCCTCTTGGACCTGAATGTTCGAATTGCGCCAGCTTGTCGATTATTCGAGGTGGAAGGGGATTAAATAAAAGAGTAACCTAAAAATTTGGCCGACGGTGATAAGAGAGATGTTTTTGGTAAAGGTGAAGTTTGGCCGAATATTTACAGGGAGATGAAATCAGGCAAAGGAAGCATGTTATGATGCATATGCTATGTGTGATTTGTCCTACATGATGCTTGGTATTATGTCATGAAACAGTAAAGGTTAAGATAATGTGCAGTGCGGTAGCAGAGATTGTAGCAACACGAACTCGACATCCTCTACTGGGGAAAAAAATCCATGGATGGCGACAACGCTGCTGGGGAAATAGTCTGGAAATCTCAGACTTCCAAACTACTATCTTTATTACTGCTGGGGATGAAGGAACCAGGATGATCTTCCTACCATTACAGACTCCGTGTGGGGAACCCCAAGGTTCGGATGATCTTCAGTGCTTGGGGAAAACAGGAAAACCACGACACTACCACTACTAGGGGAATGCCGACCTCGACCTGTGGGGATGATGTGCGACCCTTGCTGGGGATAAGAGAACATGCACGTCTCTGCTTGGGGAAATTGTAGCTCGGCTGGGGAAACACCAAGTAAATCTTTCCAAGGAGCCACAATGGTGTTTGTTGGGGAAATCATGGCTCTGTTGAGGAAATGACAACCTCTCCGAAGAACTATGATAGTGCTTACTAGAAAATCAAGCTAACAATGGCTATTACCGATTACCCTTTAGGAATTTCCGGTAAGATATGCAATGCATAATGCTTTCTCCATTAATTTTGCTTTTTATTATTCTCAACGCTTTATAGAATTATGTGATCACAAATAATCGCAAGTTTTGCAAACAAAATACTGAAAAGAAAGCGATTAAGAAATCAAATGATGAGTTTTATTGAATATGAAAATTTTTGTACATAACACTACTACAAAAAACCCATTTAACAACTGTTGGAAATGACATATCATGACGCGGGCGAAGGCGTTGTTATGTAGAGTGTTGTTGTATACGCGGTACGTACAATGACGGCCCAGTAACCATTGTAATAAAATGGAAAACGCGCTACCTATAATGACAATTATTTTAAATACCCGTTGTTGTATGTCTTTTAATAAAATAAAAAAAATACAGCATTAGAACTACCTATAATGACGGTTATTTTAAAAAAAACCGTTGTTGTATGTCTTTTAATAAAATAAAAAAAAATTGCAGCATTAGAATAAGAACAACAGCAAGAACATCAAGAACAACAATAAGAACAAGAACAACAGTAAGAGCATTAAGAACAACAATTAGAACAACAACAACAACAACAACAACAACAACAACAAGAACAAGAACAAGAATAAGAAGAAGAAGAAGAAGAAGAAGAAGAAGAAGAAGAACAACAACAACAACAACAATAATAACAATAATATCAACAAGAACAACAACATCAACAACATCATCATCAACAACAACAACAACAACAACAACAACAACAACAACAATAATAACAATGATAACAATAATAACAACAAGAACAACAATAATAAAAAAGAACAACAAGAACAACAATAATTAAAAAAGAACACCAATAACTAACATTGCTAACTCGAGTTCTGAAATTTGTTCTGAAATTTGGTTTAGTGGAGAAATAGAGTATCGTAACGGAAAGATGATGTTTGGAGGTAGAAGATGTAGTTCGTCTAAGTTTTAGGTTTCACGCGGATCACAAATAGTAGTGTCTTGCCCGTTGATAATCACTAAATGGACGACCAAGATTTTGTTTAAGGATAGTGAATAAACTCAATATGCGCGCCACCTATAATGTTGGTAATGAGAATTGAAACAATAAGTAAAAAAACCAAAAATCCTGGTGCTTGGACTTGAACCCATGACAAGATGCTGCCTATAATGACGATTGGTTTAAATTACCCGTGGTGAAAGGTCTGTCATCATTTTGAAAAAATAAGTAAAAAAAGCTACCTTTTACAACGGTTGGTTTAAATACCCGTTGTGAAAGGGTTTGTCAGCATTTTGAAAAAATAGGAAAAAATGATTAAAATAAATTCAGAAAAATCTAAAAACATGAAATTTAATCTAATTAGGTAAAATAAGAATTTTGAGAATTTTTTTTGAATTTTTTGAGACTATGAAAACAGTAAAAAATTCATTAAAAATCGAAAAAAGATGAATTTGGTGTTTTGATGGTGAAGTCCCGTAACTCTTCCAGAGTAAGGAACTAATGACCGCACAATTTTTCTGCTTCAGATGCACGAAACAGATCTTAAATAGGAGACGATTTTCCCTAAAACTGATTTTTTGAAGTGCAAGACCAAAAACTAAATTATTGGCTATAATGACGGTTGTAAACATACCAGTGGTGAAAGGTTGTGGGTATTTTGCAAAACTATGTAAAAAAACCATAAATGTTGGTGCTGGGACTTGAACCCATGACCATGCGCTACCTATAATGACGGTTGAAAACATACCTGTGGTGAAAGGCCTCACATTTCACCACGGTTTGAATATTAACCGTCATTAAAAGCCTTCTAACGAGATTAAAAAAAAAGCGCGCATCTATTACAACGGTGTATAGGCAATCCGTTGTAAGTCTGGCGTTGTTGTTTGCACGTTTTGTAGTAGTGTAAGGTGTGTACATGGATGCAAAAATCCTTGATGAGGAAATTTTCATTAAATTGAAAAACAAAGGTAAATGACAAAGGGAAAGTGTGTTTTGCATTTATTACAACATTGGCTACCATCCATTGCAAGGCTGAGTTCCAACACTTTGCACCAGCTGATGATGATTTGACTGCTCTGTTACCGCCTGAGGTCCAGCTAGGATGAAAAATGGCTCAAGTGTTCACAGTCAAATGCCTTTATCCCTAATTTTTGCATGGACATTTTTATTTTATTTATTTCGTCCACCATGATACCCATTTTTGCCTAAGTCTCCCTTTAGGGTTTATAACTTAGCGGACTATTATTGTTTTTCATTGTCCCTAACTTTTGCATGGGCATTTTTGAAATTCTGGTTAAGCAGATCACGAAGATGTCAGATAGGATGTCGTGACACTTGATCTTTGCTTCTCACAAGGATCTAAGGAAGAACAAAGATAAATTGCAGAATGTAAACAACACACAGAATTGTTAACCCAGTTCGGCGATCAACAACACCTACGTCTGGGGGCTACCAAGCCAGGAATGAAATCACTAAGTAGAATTAGTTATAAGCTAAACTCCAACGTTTATAACTTAGTACCTAGAAACTACCCTTCCTAGATTTCTACCTAAGACACTCCTAGGTATGAGACCCTTATCAATTCCCTTTCAATCACAGCAGTGATTGAAAATATTACAACTTAATAAAACCGTCCTTCTCAAGTATTCACACAATACACGAGAGGCTCACAAGTACAAACACTAGGACTTCTAAAAATAGTTGTAATTCTCAACTACAATACTAGGTTAACTCCAACCTATTTATATTGCAAACCACAGCTGGACTTGGGCTTCAAAGGCGCAGCAATTCTGCTCCTCAGAATCTGCGACCTAATTCTTTCTTCAATCCCAAGTTTCCAAAAATGTCTCCTAACAAGGAAACCACATATTCCATTTAGAATCACAATCTCTGATTCCACAATTTCAGATGCCACCTGGAAATTAGACCTATTCCAAACACACCTGGCACACCTGTTAAACAAACAGTTATTCTAAAATAGTAACATACAAAGATGTCGAATCCTCCTGATATGACATCTTGTCTGACATCTTAACCTGCAGTTAGTTCAACATGTTAGGACATCTTGTCCAACATCTTTCTGCTAAGTTAGTTTTACCAAAATTAATGCCAACCTCAAAATCAGGGACTCAACAATATCCCCCTTTGGTAGATTTTGGCTAAAACTAACTTTCATTTACCTGCAGACACATATCAGGGAGACCACCATCAGAGCAGCAGCGGAATCACACAAGTCTCCCCCTCAATCAGTTTAGATCTACTCCCCCTCAGTGGTTAGTAGACAATCAGCAGTGATTAGTGATGTTAGTAATTCTCCCCCTTTTTTGCCACAATATAACAAAGGTAGAAGGACTAACTCAAAAACCAATAGAATAGTTCAGAGTAAATTTAAATTACACACCCAACAGAAACAAAAATAATATCCTGGGCATTCAACCCTTACACAACCAAAAACAAAAACAGAAAGTAAAAGAGAGTACTGAAACCCTCTCAATATAGTGGAAATATATATTCAGAGACCAGAATATCATCCCCACAACCAGCGAAAAGTGATGCCTCATCAGATAGGCAAACTCCAAGCTTGCCTCGCAATGTCTCAAATTGATTTGCATCCAAAGCTTCAGTGAAAATGTCAGCAAATTGATTTTCAGTGGCTACATGCTCCAGAGTGATGACTTTGTCTTCCACCAGATCCCGAATAAAGTGATGCCTGATGTCAATGTGTTTAGTTCTGCTGTGCTGGATGGGATTCTTTGAAATATGTATTGCACTCAAGTTGTCACAGAAGAGTGTCATAACATCCTGTGGAACATTGTATTCAGTCAGCATTTGTTTCATCCACATCATTTGAGAACAGCTACTCCCTGCTGCAATGTACTCAGCCTTAGCAGTAGACAAAGATACACAGTTTTGCTTTTTGCTGAACCAGGAAATTAAATTGTTTCCTAAGAAAAAACATCCACCAGAAGTACTTTTTCTATCATCTGTATTTCCAGCCCAGTCAGCATCACAGTATCCTATTAGTACAGAGTCGAAGCTATGTCTGTAGAGTATTCCATAGTTATATGTTCCATTCACATACCTCAGAATCCTCTTGACTTGATTAATATGGCTGGCTTTGGGTTCAGCCTGATACCTTGCACAGACTCCTATTGAGAATGTTATATCAGGTCTGCTAGCTATAAGATATAGGAGACTTCCTCTCATTCTTCTATAGAGACTCTGATCAACACTTGCACCATTCTCATCTCTTGTCAATTTCAGGTGTGTAGGGGCAAGAGTCCTCTTGTGCTTTGCATTTTCCAAGCCAAACTTCTTAACAATATTCTTGGCATATTTCCCTTAACAGAGAAAAATGGAGTCTTCCATTTGTTTGACTTGGAGTCCAAGGAAGTAGGTTAATTCTCTGACTAAACTCATTTCAAACGCATATTGCATTTGCTTAACAAAATGTTGGACCATCTATTCAGACATTCCTCCAAAAACAATGTCATCCACGTAGATTTGTGCTATCATGAGGTTACCTTCCCTTTCTCGGACGAATAGAGTTTTATCAATTCCTCCCTTTCTGTAGCCATTTGCAACAAAGAACTCAGTCAACCTTTCATACCAGGCTCTTGGAGCTTGTTTCAACCCATATAGGGCTTTCTTCAGCTTGTAGACATGATTTGGAAATGTTGGATCACCAAAGCCTTTGGGTTGTTCCACATATACCTCTTCACTGAGGTATCCATTCAAAAATGCACTTTTAACATCCATTTGAAAGAGTTTGAACTTCAGAAGACAAGCTATTCCAAGGAGCAGTCGCACAGATTCTAGTCTAGCCACAGGAGCAAAGGTCTCATCAAAATCCACTCCTTTTATCTGGGTGTATCCCTGTGCAACAAGTCTGGCTTTATTTCTTGTGACAACTCCATGTTCATCAGACTTATTCTTAAATACCCACTTAGTTCCAATCACATTTGATCCTTCTGGTCTAGGTACAAGATCCCAAACCTCATGTCTCTTGAACTGCTCAAGCTCTTCTTGCATCGTATTAATCCAAAATTCATTTGTCAAGGGCTCTTTGACATTTTTTGGTTCCATCTTTGACACAAAACAGGCACGTGCCACAACATCCCGTGATTTAGTCATCCTTCCTCCATTTGGATCTCCTATTATGAGTTCCTTAGGGTGATCTTTCTGTATTCTTATGGAAGGTCCCTTGCTAACTCTCTCGGTCACAGCAGGCTCGTGATTGTCATCGTTGGGTACAGCAATATCTTCAGAGTTGTCTTGAGGTGTTTCAACATCTTCAGTGACATCTTCTTCTTCCATTGGAAAGAATGCGCCAATATCATTTGTAACTTCAACCTCCATAGGAGAGTCATCGACCACAACATTTATGGACTCTAATACAACTTGAGTTCTAGGATTGTAGACACGGTAAGCTCTACTGTTTGTGGAATAACCTAGGAAGATTCCTTCCTCACTCTTGGGATCAATCTTTCTCCTCTGCTCACGGTCTGTCAGAATGTAGCATTTGCTTCTAAAGACATGGAAGTATTTCACAGTGGGTTTTCTACCTTTCCATAATTCATACAGGGTAGCAGAGGTTCCATACCTGATAGTTACTCTATTAAGGATGTAGCAGGCTGTATTCATTGCTTCAGCCCAAAAGAGATATAGGAGTTTCTTTGCATGGAGCATACTCTTGCACACTCTTGAATAGTTCTATTTTTATCTCAACCACACCATTCTGTTGAGGAGTGATGGGTGAAGAGAACTCTTTACTAATTCCTTTTGAGGAGCAGAACTCATCAAACTTACTTTTTTCAAATTCCCTCCCATGGTCACTTCTGATTCTGATTATACCACATTCCATTTCTCTTTGAAGTCTCTGGCACAATCCCTTAAAGACTTCAAACACCTCTGATTTTTCTTTGATAAAATGCACCTAAGTGTATCTAGAAAAGTCATCAACAACCACATAGACATACCTTTTTCCTCCAAGACTTTCGACTTGCATAGGTCCCATTAAATCCATATGGAGAAGCTCTAAGTTCTTTGAGGTGGTTTGATGTTGAAGCCTTTTGTGTGACATTCTAGTTTGTTTACCGATCTGGCATTCCCCACATATCTTCCCTTCATCTATCTTAAGATTTGGAATTCCTCTGACAGCTTCTTTGGATATGACTTCTTTCATTCCTTTTAAGTGCAAATGCCCCAGTTTCTGATGCCACAACTTTACTTCATCTTCCCTTGACACCAAGCAGGTGGATGGACTCTGAGTTTCATGAGGGGCCCACAAATAGCAGTTATCCTTGGATCGGGCACCTTTCATAATAACCAGGCACTCAGATTCAGAGAAATTTACCTTAACACCTTGGTCACAGAGTTGGCTAATGCTTATTAGATTTGCAGTCAGTCCTTTGACATACAAAACTTTATCAAGGCAATACTGACCTTCATGTTTCAGTTTACCAACACCTTTGATTACTCCTTTTGAGCCATCTCTAAAGGTAACATGGCCAATGGGATGAGGTTTGATGTCAGCCAAGAACTTCTTCACACTAGTCATATGTCTAGAGCAACCACTGTCAAAATACCAGTCTTCTTTTGCGGAGGCTCTCAGGGAGGTATGGGTAATGAAAGCTACAGTTTGATCCTTAGGGATCCATTTCTTCTTCCCTTGGGAGTCTTCCTTCTTCTTCTGGATTGTTTTGAAGTTTTAGGATAACCATTCACTTGTAACAGTCAGCCCTTATATGACCAAACTTCCCACAGTAATATCATTTTTTGTCCTGATTTTGTTTTCCTAGAGAGTTGTTATGAGGCCTATGGTGATGTTGAGACAACTTTCTCGACATCACTTGATCATTATAGCCAAGACCTTTTCCACTCCCGGCATTTCTTCCTGACATAAGGATTTCATCTAGCACATCTGAGCTATTGTTCATCATCCTTATATACATCATCATAATATTCAGCCTGGAGTTTAACCACTCCACTTTATCCTCTAAGTTCGAGATTGTTTCTAGGTGATTCAATCTTTCATCACACAGTTGTGAGATAAAATTCTGTTGTTCTTGTCCCAGTTGATACAATTAAGCAAAATCCTTAGGGTTGAGTGATCCGTTATCTGACTCCTTATTAGAATCATACACTCCTGTCATTGCAGACACCTTCTTAGTAGTCTCTCCATCGCTTGAGGAGTCATCCTCAGACCACGATGTTGATAAACCCTTTTTCTACTTCTTGTGGTAGGTGGGATACTCACCTCTTGTATGTCCACAACCTCCACATTCAAAGCACTGAATTCCCTTTCCTCGGTTGGGTTTTCTATCATAGTTAGGTTTTCTCCCAAAATTTCTTGATCTGTGGATGTCAGAAGGCTGAGCCTTGACATTACCATTCAACTTCTCATCCAATTGCTTTGCCAATTGATGAAATTGTTTTTCAACGAATCCCACAGCTTTGGACAAGTCCTCTTTAGTGTCACCCTCTTCTTTGTTGGTCACAAAGGCTAGACTTTTCTTCTTTTCATCCTTTTGACTAATAGCCATCTCAAAGGTTTGAAGAGACCCCATAAGCTCATCTACCTTCATGGTATTTATGTACTGAGCTTCTTCAATGGCTGTCACTTTCATATCAAACCTCTTAGGAAGAGACCTTGGAATTTTTCGAACCAACTTGGCTTTATGAATTTTCTCACCAAGGCCACTGGATGTGTTGGCTATATCAACAATATTCATGTGAAAGTCATGTATACTTTCATCTTTTCTCATCCTCAGGTTCTCAAACTTAGTGGTAAGCAGCTGAAGTTTTGAGGTTTTTACACGAGAGGTACCTTCATGAGCAGTCTTCAGGATTTCCCACGCATCCTTTGCAACACTACAATTTTTTATGAGTCTGAATATGTTCTTGTCCACCCCATTGAACAAGGAATTCAAGGCTTTGGAGTTTCCTTGAGCAAGCTTATCATCTTCATCATCCCAATCTTCTTCAGGTTTCAGCTCCTCAGTGAGCTTGTCGTCATTGTCTTTGACCTTTGGTGGATCCCACCCCTTGACCACAGACTTCCAAGCCTTTCCGTCCATAGACTTGATAAACTCCACCATGCAAACTTTCCAATAATCATAATTGGAACCATAAAGTATTGGTGGTCTATTCTAAATTCCTCATTCTTTATCCATCGTACCAGCAAGTATCGTCCCTGAATCTCACCCAGATACAGAGCAGGATGCCTGCTCTGATACCAATTGAAATTCTAGTTAAGTAGATCACGAAGATGTCAGACAGGATGTTGTGACACTTGATCTCTGCTTCTCACAAGGATCTAAGGAAGAACAAAGATAAATTGCAGATTGTAAACAACACACAGAATTGTTAACCCAGTTAGGTGATTAACAACACCTATGTTTGGAGGCTACCAAGCCAGGAATGAAATCACTAAGTAGAATTAGTTCTAAGCTAAACTCCAACATTTATAACTTAATACCTAGAAACTACCCTTCCTAGATTTCTACCTAAGACACTCCTGGGTATGAGACCCTTCTCAATTCCCTTCCAATCACAGCAGTGACTGAAAATATTACAACTCAATAAAACCGTCCTTCTCAAGTATTCACACAATACACGAGAGGCTCACAAGTACAAACCCTAGTACTTCTAAAAATAACTGCAATTCTCAACTACAAAACTAGGTTAACTCCAACCTATTTATATTGCAAACCACAGCTGGATTTGGGCTTCAAAGGCACAGCAATTCTGCTCCTCAGAATCTGCGAGCTAATTCTTTCTTCAATCCCAAGTTTCCAAAAATGTCTCCTAACAAGGAAACCGCATATTCCATTTAGAATCAGAATCTCTGATTCCACAATTTCAGATGCCGCCTGGAAATTAGACCTATTCCAAGCACACCTGGCACACCTGTTAAACAAACAGCTATTCCAAAATAGTAACAGACAAAGATGTCGAATCCTCCTGATATAACATCTTGTCTGACATCTTAACCTGTAGTTAGTTCAACATGTTAGGACATCTTGTCCAACATCTTTCTGCTAAGTTAGTTTTACCAAAATTAATGCCAACCTCAAAAGTAGGAACTCAACAATTTTCTTTTTTTTTTGGTCCATCGGGACGCTCATTTTTTGCCTAGATTGTCCTTGCAAATGTCAATCTAGCGGGCTCTTTATCATCATTTTTTTCAGGCATAATATTTTTTGACTACGTCGGAGTTCATGGGAGATGGAAACTCCTCCCTATCCATGGTGGTGAGGACCAGGGCTCTGCCTGATAAGGTCTTCTTGACAATAAAGGGTCCTTCGTAGTTGAGAGTCGACTTGCTACGTGGATCCGAGTGAATAGGAGAATATCTCTTGAGCACGAGTTCCCCTGTTCGGAAAGCTCGAGGGAGAACTTTCTTGCCAAAAGCTCGCTTGAGGCGTCTCTGATACAATTGACCATGGCAAACGACAGTTAGGTGCTTCTCTTCGATGAGATTCAGCTGGTCGTATCTGGATTGGACCCATTCAACTTCATCAAATTCTGCTTCCATGATGACTCTGAGCGAAGGGATATCGACTTCAATGGGAAGAACAATCTCCATACCATACCAAAGTGAATATGGAGTTGCCCCAGTAGAAGTACGAACTGAAGTTTCGTAACCGTGCAGTGTAGAGGGAAGCATTTCATGCCAATCCTTGTATGTTTTGACCATTTTCTGGACAATCCTCTTGATGTTTTTGTTTGCTGCTTCGACGACACCATTCATCTTGGTCCGATATGGTGAAGAGTTGTGGTCTCGATCTTGAATTCTTGACACAACTCTTTCATCATCTTGTTGTTCAGGTTGCTTGCATTATCAGTGATAATGCTGCTAGGAATACCATAGCGACAAATTATCTCTTTCTTGATAAATATGGCAAACACTTGTCGTGTAACATTTGCATAAGAAGCAGCTTTAACCCACTTGGTGAAGTAGTCGATAGCAACTAGAATGAAGCGATGACCGTTGGAAGCCTTCGATTCAATCATCCCAATCATATCGATACCCCACATGGAGAAGGGCCAAGGAGAAGTCAAAATATTCAATGGAGTTGGAGGCACATTGATCTTGTCACCGTATATTTGGCACTTGTGACATCTTTCGGCAAAATTGTAGCAATCTACCTCCATTGTTGTCCAGTAATACCCAACATGAAAGATCTTCTTAGCCATGGCAGGCCCTTTGGCATGTACACCCTCATAGCCCTCATGTATGGACCTTATGATCGTGTTTGCTTCGTATCTATCCATGCACCTGAGCAACACAGAATCATAATTCCTCTTGTAAAGTATACCACCACTCAAGAAAAACTTGGCGCAGAGCCGATGAAGAGATTTCTTGTCAGTGATAGTGATACCCTTGGGATATTCCTGTTTTTCCAGATATCTTTTGATGTCGTAGAACCAAGGTTTATCATCAGACTCGTCCTCGGTTGCTAAACAATGTGCTGGTTCGTTCAAATGATCAATGTGGATAGAAGGAGCTTCATTCTTCCACTTGACTTTGAACATGGATGCTAGGGTGGCAAGAGCATCAACTAGTTGATTTTCTTCCCTAGGAATATGATGAAAAGATATCTCATCAAAGTATGGAATCAATTTTGCGATGTGTTTTTGGTACGAAACCAGCATGGAATCCCGAGTCACAAAATTCCCTCTGACTTGGCCAATGACCAAAGAAAAATTTCCGTAGACCTCAAGAATCTTGATTCTCATGTCAATTGCCGCTTCAAATTTGTAGATACATGCTTCGTATTCAGCCATATTATTGGTGCATGCAAAGCATAATCTGGCGGTGAATGGAAGATGAAAACCTGTCGGAGAGATAAGGATAACACCAATTCCACGACCTTTAGCATTGGAGGCACCATCGAATACGAGCGTCATTCGCGCCCATGGTTTGGGTCCTATGTCAGGGTCTGGAGTCTCATAATTTCTGATAAACAAAACATCCTCATAGGGAAAGTCAAACTTCATTTGTTGATATCCCTCCAAAGGTTGATGAGCAATGTTGTCATACAAGACGCTCCCTTCTATTGCTTTTTGGGTAACATGTTGGATATCATACTCAGTTAACAACATTTGCCACCGAGCAATTCTTCTAGAGACAGCAGGCTTTTTGAATATGTACTTTATCGGATTCATTTTGGATATTAATAAAGTAGTATGGCAAATCATGTGTTGTCGTAGGCATTGAGCGGCCCAGACCAGAGCACAACAAGTTTTCTCCAAGAGTGAGTATCTGGTCTCACAATCAGTGAACTTCTTGCTCAGATAGTAAATTGCATATTCTTTTATGCCAATGTCATCATGTTGACCCAATACACATCCCATTGATTCATCGAGAATAGTGAGATATATGATTAAAGGCCTACCAAGAACCGGTGGTACTAAGATCGGTGGTTCTTGCAAATATTGTTTTATATTGTCAAAAGCTTCTTGATAATCATCATTCCATTCAACCGATTGATTTTTCCTTAGTAATTTGAATATTAGTTCACAGGTAGCCGTCAGGTGCGAAATGAATCTTGAGATGCAGTTAAGTCTGCCCAGAAAGCCATGGACTTCTTTTTCTGTTTTGGGAGGTGGCATGTTCTGAATTGCTCGAACCTTGTCAGGACCAGCTTTAATGCCCTTTTAACTTACAATAAAGCCCAACAGTTTACCAGATCGAACTCCGAAGGTACACCTCGCAGGATTCAAGCGTAGTCTGAACTTTCGCAGTCTGTCAAACAGTTTCTTCAGATGGACCAAGTGATCATCTTTAGTTCTGGACTTGGCAATCATATCATCTATGTAAACCTCAATCTCTTTAGGGATCATATCATGAAAGAGGATTGTCATGGCACACTGATATGTTGCCCCTGCATTCTTCGGACCAAATGGCACGACTTTGTAGTAATATGTACCCCAAGGCGTGATGAAAGTGGTCTTCTCCATATCGGCTAGGGACATCTTGATTTGATTATATCCTGAGAAATCGTCCATGAAGGAAAAGACAGAGAACTGTGTCGTGTTGTCTACCAAGACATCAATATGAGGCAGAGGAAAATCATCTTTCGGGCTTGCCTTATTGAGATCTCGATAATCCACACACATTCTGACCTTCCCATCTTTCTTTGGAACTGGGACGATGTTGGCAACCAATTCAGGATACTCGGAAGTGGCTAGGAACCCAGCATGAAACTGATTCTTTACCTCTTCTATGATTTTAAGTGCCATGTCGGATCTTGTCCTTCTGAGTTTCTATTTGATAGGAGGACATCCGGGCTTGAGTGGCAAGTGATGTTCAACGATGTTGGTATCCAACCCAGGCATATCTTGATAAGACCAGGAGAAGATATCAACATACTCCTTCAATAACTTGATCAACTCGGAGTGTAAATGCTTAGCAAGTGATGCGCCAACCTTGACTTCTCTTCTGACATCATCTATACCAAGATTGACAACTTCCACTGGCTCTTTGTGCGGCTGAATCTCTTTCTGCTCTTGCTCAAAGAGCCTTGCTAGTTCAGCCGGTAATTCACAATCTTCTTCACCATCTTCTTCTGCTTAGTTGATTGGAATTCCAGAATTACAATGGATGTTTGCCATGTTGTTATCAATGCATTTATTTGTTTTGCATGTTGATGAATATATTTAGAATGAGATATTTTGAAATGTGAAAAGAAAAGAAACTTTTGCCATTTGCTTGTGAAAAAGTGAAATAAATAAATAATAAAGAGCATGATTTTGAATGCAAAAAAAAACTTTTATTTATTGATCACATAATATTGCAAAAGCGTGAGACCCATTACTAGCTATCCACTCGTCTCGGGTGAGGACGAGGGAAGGAGAAAGCAAAATGCATTACATGCTAGTTGGAAAAACCACTGGAATCACAGTAGATGTCAAATTGTTGAGCTTGAAATCCGGAGGGCACTTGCGTACAAAGCTTGCACTCTGGTTACTAGGACCAGCATCATCAATGGCTGCCACGATGTCTTCTGAAAACCCACGCTACTGAACTTGATCAAGTTGCATTTCTTCTAACCACATGAGCTAGATTGTTGACCAGGATGGTAATCTAATCCAAAGCGATCATGCTTCTCTACCACATCTAAAACATGCCCCATCCAGGCAAGGCACCTTTCTCGATGGTCTCTTTAGCATTCTTGGCAGATGCCAAGGTCAACTTTGGCGATCTAATTTGACTAGTCGAAGCGGAGCTGACATCCTCGAATTCAAGACATTGCAACGGCACCTCAGCTATGCCTTCACCTATCTTGACGTATCGGAATGATGATAACTCACTCAGTATCAAGTCCTCTTCGCCACAAACAATGACCAGTTGATCGTCAATCAGGAATTTCAGTTTCTGATGAAGCGTGGAAGTGACTGCCCCTGTGGCATGAATCTAGGGTCGACCCAATAGGCAACTGTATACAGGATTGATATCCATCACTTGAAAAGTGATGGTAAATAGATGCGGTCCAACTTTAATGTGTAAGTCCACTTCTCCAATAACTTTCCTTTTGAAACCGTCAAAGGCTTTGACAATTAAAGCGCTCGCCCTCATCTCACTCCCTTCCATAAGTAGTTGACTCAATTTGCCCATGGGCATCACATTGAGAGAAGAACCGGTATCCACAAGGACACGAGATAACAAGGCTTCAATACAAGTTATTGAGATATGCAAGACTCGATTGTGGGCAGTTCCCTCAGGAGGTAATTCTGATTCATTGAAACCCAAATAGCGACTTGCATTTATATTTGCGACCACATCATCAAACTGTTCTATGGGTATATCGTGCATAACATAAGCGACATTCAAAACTTTCAGCAAGACTGATCTGTGCGCTGGAGAGCTCATGAGTAAAGACAAGATTGAAATCCTTGCAGGCGTCTGTCCCAGCTGATCAACAATCTTAAAGTCACTCTTCTTGATCAGCTTAAGGAATTCTTGATCATGGAATGCTTCTTTGCTCTTTATAACATCCTCAGAGGGAATGATTAGCACTGATGCAGTAGTAGATGCTCCTTGTTGCACAACATGTGTAGTTGATGCAGACTTCTCCTTGGGAGGAACAAAGGTTGGAACTTGTACTAGCTTAGATATGACTTTCAGAGCAAACACTCGCCCACTGCGAGTCATGCCTCTGGCTGCGGTAACATTCACAATTTCTGATTCAAAGAACTGAATTTCGCGGCCTCCAGAAAACACGGTAGAACCATACTTCCATGGTACCTCCTTTGAGTTCTTATACGGAAAAGGTTTTGGCGTACAAACAGTGATCGGTTGTATTTTCCTTTTAGGAGCTTCCATAGGAACCTTCCTATACACAATTGTAAACGGATCAATGGTAGCTACCTCATCCACAGGCTTAGATCTAGAAAACTGAACCACACCTCGATTCATCAGGATCTGAACACAGCCCTTCAACCTTCGGTACAGATTAGGATTGTCATCGCAAATCTGACATTTACCATGAAGACCTTTTAGTAACCCTTGCTCCTTCAATTTCTTGAACACAACGGTCATCGACGTTTTCACCTCATCAACATCAGTGATCAACTCAGCCCCTTGATCTTCTTCAACCATGTTAACCCCCGATCCACCATGGGTAGGCAAAGGGTTAGTCTGTATGTTGGGCTGATAATCGGCAAATATCAGGATCTTACGATCAATAAGTTTCTTGAACCTTGGTTCCTTAGCACAATGCAATCCTCAGTGGCGTGTCCTATGTAACCAGAGTTGTAAGCACATGATGCATTTGGATTATGCTTTGGATGGAACGGAGGAATTGAAGGTGCGATCTCTTTGGGGACAATTGCCCCTTGATGAACCAGATAAGGGAATAACTCTGTATAAGGCACATGAATCTTATCAAAATTTGGACGTTTTCGATTGTTCTGATTATTACTGTTGTTCTATCTGTTATGTTGGTTACCATTGTTCTGTAGACGTTGCGGCTGTTGTTTCTGAGAATTCTGAGCTTGTTGTTATGGATGATACTAGTACGAAAGTTGTTGATATTGGGCAGCAGCAATTTAAGGATAAGGATAGTATGGCATGGGAGCCATATGAGCCTGATATTGAGGAGGGGCTTGTGTTATTACAGCATTCACCTCACATTCCTTTTTCTTTGAATGACTATTTGAAGGCTTCTTGTTGGTTGATTGTTGACTCGCGGAACAAGCAATCCTACCAATTTTCAAACTGTTCTCAGTTCTTTCACCAATGGTCACAACATCAGCGAATTTTGAAGAGGACCTACCCATCATCATTTCATAGTACAACCCTTTCAAAGTTCCCATAAAGATATCGACAAGCTCAGCGTCAGAAAGAGCAAGTCGTACACGAGAGGCCATCTCGCACCATCTCTGCGCATATTCTTTGAAGGTCTCAGTTGAGCATTGAGACTGATTTTGCAACTGCAATCTGGTAGGAGCCAAATCAAGATTATACTTGTATTGTTTCAAGAAGGCTTCAGACAAATCCATCCATGAGCGAATCTTGCTATGCTCTAGACCCATGTACCAGTCCAAAGAAGCTCCAGACAAACTATCTTGGAAGCAGTGTATCAACAGTTCATCATTGTCAATGTAGGATGTCATCTTCCTAGAATACATTGTCACGTGACTGTACGGATAGCTCAACCCTTTATACTTAGGCAGCTCGAGAATCTTGAACTTTTGTGGAAGGAAAACATTAGGAACCAGACACAAATCCTTGGCATCCGTGCGAAAACCAGAATAACCTTCGATGGCTCTGATCCTTTCATCCAACAACTTGTAATCTGTAGGTCTGTTATGATCAGCAGGCTTGACAAGAGACTGTGAATTTGGAAGTTGTGATGCAGCAGGAGCAGGCATATATGGGGAAGCAAACTAAGATGGATATACCAGCCCAAAATTCACCATCTGGCCAGAGTTCGGAAAACCATACTGATAACCCGGAGGAGGTACCACGACAACTGAGGATGCCCCAGAATAAGGTAAACCATAATGAACATTGTGCACAACAGTTTGAGCAGCCTGAGACATAATTGGCGCTCCCAATGAGTACTCTCCAAGTTGAGCTGAGTGAACTCCTCTAGGATTTGATGCACTTAATCTTGCAGCTTCTGAATCTCACCAAAGGCTTTGTCAAGCTTGGATTAACTTTGAGAAAGATCCTTTGCCAACTGGTCAGCACGGGCTTGTTCACTTTGAAGCTTTACCTTGTACTCTGATAACGTCCCTCGAAGATCACCAAGTTGCTTCTTGTAGCTCAACTCATCCTTGTATGCTTGATACTGAGTATCGGCGAGTTATCTATTCTTTGAGGTAAGGCCATCATAGGTACTCTTTAAAGCATCCCCTACTTTCCTTCGCTTGTTATGTTTAACTTCCACCTCTTTGAGCATGCGCTCTCGCTTCTGGTGTAGCTCAATCTGTAGACTTTCCTTCTCAGATGTGGCTCTATCAAGGTTGAGACGAAGATTAGCATTCTCCTTCTTCACCATCTCAATATTCTTCTTGAGTTGGTCAACTTCAGATAAAGGACAATTAATAATTGACATGATATTTAACTTGTCTAGCCTCTCAAACATCCATGAAGGATCAAGAGGTCTCCCACATCAAGATTTAAGCACAAGGTTGCAACATTCCAAGTGGATCAAGCCTCAAGATCGCCAGTGTCACAAAATTAGGGTTTTGGTCGATCAAGGCCTCCAGATGCAATTTTTCATCTGGGAATGAGCCATTAATTCAAAATATGATTCAAGAAGCTCAAAGGCACCTTATGAGTCCAATCATCAAGTCAAAATTTCCTTAGGGGATGCATTCATCAAAAATCTGGAATTAGGGTTTCTTGACCTAATTCACCCCTAAACTGACTTTTGGAGCAAGTCATGAGCCAAGACCTCAAGAAGTGATTTGAAGACCTCCAATAAATCATATTAATCCATTTACAAGATTGGATTGATTCAAAGAACTTGGTTCATAAGCCATACAGTGATTCAAATTCATTTGGGCCAATTAGGGTTTCCTGATGAAAAAGTCAACTGTGCCTTTGACTTTTGACCAAGACATGTTCCCAAAACTTGGGACATGATTCAAGACCCTCTAAAACACCTATGGAATCCATCCATTAGGTTTGAATTAGGTCAAGGACTTGATTGCATAGAGGATCACACAGTTTGAATTTCATTTGACAAAAAGTCAACCGTGCCAAAAAGTCAAGTTTGACTTTTTGAATTTCCTGACAAAAAAGGCTTCATTAAGTCAAGAACAATGTTAAATTATGGTTTGGATCATCATCCATCAAGAAAAATCAAGAAAAGTGAGGTAACTTGCAAAAGGGGCAACCATAGGAAACTTAAATTTTTTGAAGTTATGGAACAAAAGTGATTTGGTACCAACTTTGCAAGGTCATAACTCCCAAACCATAAGGCCTTTTTCTCCCATCCAAAGCTGAAATGAAAGTTCATATGACATACTTCAAAATTGTCAACTACATCAAATTCCAAATCCTCATGGATTTTGAGTTATGGATTGATCAATCATAAAAACATGGAAATGACCACTTTTTCCAACACTTAGAAAATTTTAGACAGAATCTGTCTAGGTTTTTTACCAACTTTGGGACCATTTTTCATTATGATCCAAAATAAACTAAGGCCAATGTTGGACATCGAAGTTAAAGTATGTCATGAGGGTTTTCCAAACTGTACAAGAACTTATCCTAATTCAACTTGAGTAGGGAGTTACATGCATGGAAACATGGCACCTCCAAAACTGTTTTTACAAGACAGTCTTGTACATGCCACACGATTTTGTCATTTCCATGACTTGGCAAGCCTTGTCACCATACAAGACAAGTTTCTAAAGTGCAATGAACACGATCTCTGCAGAGCTACAACACCATAGAGCCTTGCAAGTCAAAAACCTCATCATTTGGCAAATAGCATTCAAAGTTCAAAATCCAAAACTTTCAAATTTATCATGAAGCATTTAAAGGATGCTTAAAGCTGGCATGTATCAGTCCATGATCAACCAAATGAGTCAAGATAAACTCAAGCATCAGAGGACCATAGGCCTACAAGATTGACCCAAGTCAATGGCTAGAGGAGACTTGAGATTCCTTTATGCAACCATTGGATAATGGACTATACCAGCCACCATTCACTATTGCTACCAAATAAAACTTGACACACTATAAATAGAGGTCATTTATGGTCATTTTGAGTACACCACAGCTTGACAACACTTGCTTTCCTCAAAATCTCTCTCAAAAAACTAGAAATTCCTTATTTTACAAGTCATCATCGAATTTTGAGTTAGAGAGCAATTCCACCACAACTTATGATCTAAACACATCCAATATATCATATATAAGATGTTCAAACACTCATCCTTTATCTGGAACACCAAAATCACAAAGTCATCATCCATCTGCTCAAGCTTTTTAGCAAGGTTGCAGTTGAGGTACCATAAGGTGATCCAAGCATCTCCAATCAAGGTCAGGCATCTCAACACACTCCATAGGGTATAGTGACGATGTCCAAGTCCTTATAAAACATATGTAACATCTCCATCATCAAACTCGATCACCAGCTGCAAGAGGTAAGCCTGAAGCCTTCAAACTCCATACTACATGCATCATAAATGTGCTTTTGAGTTACCATCTTGTTTCTGCATGTATATAGAGTAATAACCCTCAATCAATTGCTACAATTGAATCATGTATAGGATTTCATGATGTTCTTGCAGAAATTAGGGTTCTTGAGTTCATTACTTGATTTCTCACTCCACACTTAATATAAATGCAATTAATTTATATGGTTGTAATCCTTGTTCAAAAACGAGTGAGATTGATGTTTGAATCGTGCAAAATCATTGAGTAATCAGAGAGGTATATAGGGTTTTGCAAATCTGCAAAAATAGGGCACGCGCGAGGTTGAAGATGAACGTTGGCGCCATAATTCAAATTATTTGAATTTTTGAATTTTTGATATTTTATTTAATTGATTTCAAAAAATAATTTCTCTCTCATTTTTTATCATTTTTAATTGGTTCTTTTTTTTTAAATCACAAAAATGTTAAATTGTTTTATTCAACAAAAAAATCAAATTTATATTATTTATTTTATATAGTTAGAATATTTGTAATTAATTTCATTTTATTTGTTTTCAAATATTTTTAAATGAAATTCTCACTTTGATTTTTCAAAACCAATAGGATTTCAAGCTTTAATGTGATTAAACATGATTTTTCAAAACATTTTTCAAAGTTTACAATTTGTTTTTGAATATATTTGATATTTTATATCATTTATTATTTAATTTTCTTTGAAAAATTACACTTTATTTAAAATTAGGGTTTTTTATCTTGATTTTAAAATTTTCAAACTTGATTTGAAACACTTTTGGGCCTCTTGATAGAGTGTAAGTCCCATCCCTTTGTACATAAATAATTTGGACCTTAGTCATTGTATAAGTCCCGATACGGTTTTAAAAATCTCGGTGCGATCTCCATTTTCTAAACAATTTTCATCTGGGCCTCTCCTTGAGTTGTAGGCCCCATGTTTATTTTTAAAACACTTTTGAGCCTCTGATAGAGTGTAAGTCCCATCCCTATGTACATAAACAATTTTGGGCCACTGCTATAGTATAAGTCCCACAACGTCTACTGGTATCGCAGTGCGATCATTTGTTTTCAAATGAGTTATCTGGGCCTCTCCTTGAGTTGTAAATACAATAATTTGGGCCTCAGTCATTGTATAAGTCCCTCTCTGGTTTTCAAAACTACGACGCGATCGTCGCCTTTTCAAAAGAGATCATCTCGACCTCTCTTTAAGTATAAGCCCCAAACTTTCTTTAAAAACAAATTTCTTTTTAATTCAAATTCAAAGTTTTGTCAAAACTTTCTTCAATTTCTTGAAAACCTAACCATACAGCTGTAGTTAATCTCCTTGGGCTTGCACACCTGTAAGTTTCACTATCTCTTCTATGCATACTTATTTATATATTTCATCTGTATATATATATATATATGCTTGTACATATCTGCTTAGAATTTTCCCCGGCAGTTAGGTCTAAGTTTAGATCAAACTAGAGGTTACTCTTTCAACATAGTCAAAACTAGTTCCCCATAGGAAATTCCAGATACAATCTTGCCTCCTCCTGGGTTTATACAATATGGAACAGAGAAAAGCATTATTCCCGGTGAAACTTTTCTCAAGACTGTCCAAATATATGTGTACAAGAAATTCATTTCCCCAGAGAGGATTAATTCCCGGTGAAACTTCTCTTGAATTTCTTCAAACCCTAGAATTGTTCTGCAAAGTAAGGACTTATTCCCGGTGAAACCTTTCTTGAATTTTTCTTAGGCTTGGACCCACAAGCTTCCTAAAAGCATCCATAGCCTCCTCTTGGGCTTAGTACAAGGACCCTCAGGCTTCTTAAAAGTTCTCAGCCTCCTCTTGGGCTTAGTACAAGGACCCAAAGGCCTTCTACAGGCATAGGACAAAAATTAGTCATCTCTACTAGTTCAATCCTCAGGAAAGTCAAAATCCATTAACATCAGACCATTTTAGGGTTAATCTTCATCCCTTAACACATCAGTTTCCTCTTGGGCATTATACAAAGATCATTCTCCAGCTGAGAGTTAACCTCTTCATTCAAGTTAGACTTGGAAAGTCTTATTTCCTCTTGGATATCATATATAAACCCTCAAGTTTCCTAAAAGCATAGGAAATAGTTTAGTCATTTATACATGTCTAATCCCTAAGAGAGTCTAAACTCCTTAAGGTCTCCAAACTAACCTTGAAATTTCATTGATCCCCAACAAGGTTCAAGAACCCCTAGCCAGGATCAATATACCCTTTTTAAATCCCTAACAGAATCAGAACCTCATGGCATCTGATGCTTCAAATCTTATTCAATCCCCAGCAAGAGTTGATTTCCCTTTGGATTCCCCAAAACACATTGGACCTGTCTCTGGATTTCAATAATCCTCAGCAGGAGTTAGCCTTCTCTTAGGCTTCATATAAGAATTTCCCCAGCCATCCTCCTCTTAGGCTTTGTGTAATGATCATTTATCAGTAGAGTTAGCCTCAATCTTAGGCTTTGTACAAGACAGATAAAACCTCTCTAGTGGAGTCAATATCTTTTTTAGCCTCAATCTTGGGCTTTGTACAAGACAGATATAAAATTCCTCTAGTAGAGTCAACCTTTTAGCTTCAATCTTGGGCTTTGATTAAGGCACACAAAAAATCAACATACCCTCAGATGAGACAAAGAATTTCTCTCTGTAGGAAGACAATTTCTCTGTACATCACACATCAAAACAAACAATCAAAAACCCTAATTCCAGATAATTGCTATAAGTGGCACACTTGTTGATTCAAAAATCCAAGATGTAGTCCCTCTTTTATCCTGCTAAACTTCTTCTTTCATCTTATTGCTATAAGTGGCAAGCCTCTGGATTATTTATATCCAAGCCAATCTCCCACACTTAGCATGAAAGACTCATAAGGAAAAATGACATTGCTCTACACTGAGTTAAAGTTTCTTCCTTCATGACACCTCTCATATAAAGGAAATTATGGCATTGTTGGATTCCATACATCCTAGTTAAAGTAATTTCCCTTTATAACCAATTACCCACCATCTGTGATGAATAAGTGAGATATCTCCCTTTAGAGATGACAAATTCTCTCTCAGTCAAACCTTTAGCTTCAATCTTGGGCTTTGAACAAGACGCAAATACCCCTTTAGCTTCAATCTCGGGCTTTGAACAAGACACAAATACCCTTTAGATTCAATATTGGGCTTTAAACAAGACACCAAACATTTTTCCTTCCATAAAATAGGAGGAACTACGATTGCTCTAATTTCCCTAAGCTCTTTACAGGAATACGTAGGCATAAGATTGTGAAATCTTAGCGAGCAAACAAATCAAAACTTTAGGTCCAGTACCTTCCCAAAAACAACAGAAAACCCGAAAACAACAAAAGCATCCTCTCAAACCTCTCAAAGGAGAAACTTTCCCAACCCATGACAGATAAACACAGGAACATATTTAAAGATAATAGAAAAACATGTAATAAAAGATCTATGGATAACCATATATACATTGGGTGTTAATAACTTCCCTTTGTATAATCTGACCCCGGACCCCCCAATCTCTTAGCATTTGTTAAAGAAAACATTTGCTTGCAAGGTTAGTTTTAGATATCTCCCCTTTCCTTTCTAGCTTCATAGGATAAATAAGAAATCAGACAGTAGCACCCAATTCCAACCATTACGGTAAGGTGGTCGCGTCACCGACAAAAATCGCACGCTACAGAAAAATGGCGACTCTGCTGGGGAGTTTTAGGATTAGAGTTCCTAAGAGGTCTAGGTCTTTCTTTACATTTTTCTATTAATACTTATTAAATATATATATATATATATATATATATATATATATATATATCATTTATTGTCACATTACTTGATACCCGTGTTTATTTTTCTGTCAAATGGGAATGCGATTAATACTCATGTGGAAAGTTTGAGAGAACATTAAGATAAGTGGTGGCATATCCAGGAAACGCTTATAGGGAGTGAATCTCGAACAAGCTAACTTGGAAGTCCACCGAATCAGTCGAGGTACCCGTGCGAAAATATTGATGTTGAACGACCGATTATCGTGAAAGCGTTATCTATCCCAGTGCGGTACCCATGACCCTGAGGATTTAGTAGACACTTAACCAGTTAAACCATTAGGTAGTGAGGTGACTATCGGGAATAGTTAATACGCGATACTGCACTCAAAAGAGATTCATCTTAGGGATTGCAGCTCGCTCGAGTGAATCAACTTGCTGTTAATATTCCTAAGAGGGGTCAATGATTTTGAGAACCTTAGAACCCGTTCTATAGGTACAAAAATTGGCCTTTTTTGTACAATCTTTGGGGATGGGTAGAGCCATGACTCCATGCTCGTGACGCTGAACCCGTAAACCCATGTTTTCAAATGTTTTTGTTTGCTGCATTCATGCATTCATTAAAAAACTCTTTTCAAACAAGAAAAAATATTTTTCAAAAAAAGGACTAAAACAATAATTGCAAATATCAGAGGTTGCGTTATAGATTTCGGTAGAAGAAAAACGCGCAACTACAGCTTCAAGGCTATGAAACTAGAAGACTTAAGGAAATTGGAAAGGATGATTACTAATCCCGAGGCTTTCAGAGCTAAGCACGGAGGACTGTTGTCTCTGTTAAAGGTCAACGTGGTTGAAGGGATCCTGTCTACGCTTATTCAGTTTTACGATCCCATATACCACTACTTCACTTTTCTAGATTACCAGCTCGCACCAACACTAGAAGAATACTCCCACCTGATTGATTTACCTATCACTGATCAAGCTCCATTTTTTGGACTGGAAGAAATTCCAAAAGATCAAGCCATTGCAAGAGCAATCTCTCTGGAAGAATTAGAGATCAGGGCTCACATGACCACTAAAGTAAGAATCCAAGGTTTACTGACTAAATTACTGATGGAGAAAGCTCTATACTTTGCTAGTATAGGAAACATAACTGCTTTCGAAGACGTCTTTGTTCTGCTCATATATGGATTATTCCTCTTTCCCAACATTGACAACTTCGTCGATACCAATGCCGTTAAAATATTCTTAATTGGAAACCCTGTACCAACCCTGCTCGCAGATCTTATCATTCTGTACACTTAAGGAATTCGTACAGCGGAGGAATGATCACATGTTGTGTATCATTACTCTACAAATGGTTCATTTCCCATTTGCCCAAGTCTGCTGCTTTTTAGGATCACAAGAGTACTCTACGTTGGTCGCAAAGAATTATGTCTCTTACCAATTCTGATATAGATTGGTACAATCAAATTTACGAAGGGATAGAGATCATCGACAGATGTGGAAATTTCCCCAATGTACCCCTCACTGGTACTAAAGGAGGGATCAACTATCATCCAATTTAGCTCTCCGTCAACTCGAATACCCGATGAAGAATATTCCACATAATGTTCATTTGAAATGTCTTTTCTTCAAAGAAGGAGAAAATGAGAGGGCACTAAAGAAAGAAATAGTACATGCCTGGCAACATATTCACCGGAAAGGGAGAGAGTCTCTGGGAAGACCAAAATGTACCTCTTTAGAGCCTTATCTCCACTGGGTACAAACTAGAGCCCTCAAGCTGAGGATGCCTTACCCTCGTTAAGAAGTTTTTCCGTTAAAGGAATATATCCTTTATTTCATGTCTGATGCGGAAAAACTCCAGGTCTCTCTTAACAAAGTCCAACGAGAGAAGAACTCTTGGAAGAACAAATACCCAATCTTTAACTTGGAATGTACCAAGATTCAGGAACTTCAAAAGGAAAAGGATGCTCTGATTGAGATATTAGAGCAACATGCCATAGAAAGTCAAGAGGAACGAAGAAATCTACTCACTCCTTTCACTTGGCAAAGGGTTGTTGACCCAACAATGGCTGAAGAGGCCTGATCAAAGAAACGAAAAATTCAGGAACCAGTATCTGAGCTCTCCTCAGAGAGAACTCAGGATCCATGAGCCTAACTTTCTCTTTCTCGCTCTTTGTAAAATACTGTACTTTTCCTTGTAAAATACTGCAATATTTCGAATTCAATAAAAGGGGTCTTCCCCCCCTGTGTGATATTTGCAATCTAATTGTTGAAGTTTATTTTGTAAACAAAAACTAAAAAAATATATCTGCATATCACGTATGTGTCACACTCTAGAGTCAAGCTGTCTCATTCGTACAATACTCGGGCCAATCGGCAAAAGAAAATGGACGATCACGAGGAAGAGAACAGAGAGCTGAGAGAAGAAATCAACGCTCTAAAACAAAGTTTGGAAAAACTTCACAACGACATGCAATCCTTGGCAACAGCTCAGGAGCAACAACGTCAAAGAACTGTGATCTCAAAGATTACATCTACACCTACATTTGAGACGAATGACAATCATCCTGGATACATCATGCCTAAAGGTCGTCCCTGGGGCATGCCTGTCAACTTTATACCTGAAGGATATATCCCACCGGTTGTAACGCCCCGGTTTTTGTTAGATTTATTTAATCGAGTCGATTTAATTATTTTTGTTTTTATATTATTTTATTCTTGGTTTTTATTTGGTAAATATGTTATGTTTATCGTTATTATGTTTTATCGCGCTTGAGAGCGTTTGCGAGAAAATTGAGTGTAGGGGTATTTTGGTCATTTTTCTTGGTTAGATATTATTGTTTTTCTTAAAATAGAAATATAGAGGTGTGGAAGAGAGAAAAAGAAGTTAAGAGAAATAGAAAGGGAGAAGAAGAAAAAGAGGAAAACATGGAGTGTAAGAAATCGATTCAACCGACACTTCGAAGCACGATTAATCGGGTAAGGGTGCGAAACTCGGTTATGTTATGCTTGTGTATGATTGTGTATGTGTGTGTTGAAATGTTTGCTGGTTTTTCCTAACTTTCCAATTCTAGGTCGAAATGAGAAAAACGATAGAAATCGATGGTTTCGCGGCTGAAATGCGATATAATGCTGTAGAATACTTGTTGTTATGATTGGAATATGTTCTGGTTGTTATGTTATGGTTTGGAAGTGTTTTGGTGGGGAAAATGTTGATGTTGGGGTGAACAACAGCGTTGCTGAGAATTTCTGGGTTCGCAGGTTCACTTTGCGAACCAACGCGAAGGGGAAAGCGAAGGTTCGCTGGGTGTTCGCATTGCGAACTTTCTACTGTTTTTTCTCTGCCATGGTTCGCTGGGGGATTCGCATTGTGAGTGGGAAGGCGAAGGTTCATTGGGTGTTCGCATTGCGAACTTTGTGCTATTTTTCTTCTGCCACGGTTCGCTGGGTGTTCGCATTGCGAATAGGAAAGCGAGCGTGATAGATTTTCCATTATGTTTCCTTCATAACTTTTGATTCGTAACTCGGATTGAGGCACGGTTGGATGCGTTAGAAAGCTAGTGTAATGTTCTTTCTTATAAAAATGGTTTTGAGACTAGTGGCCGATTTAATTGTGTCGGGATTTGGAAACGTGTTGTTTTGTCGACTTTTATCGTCGTAATTGTGTGCGAATTGAGTTGTTATCATGTGATATGATTTTGATATATAACGTATAACTTGTGTGCTGTTATTTGATGTGAATGCATGTGATGAAATGTTGTGATGATGGTTTGTGGCCTTATGGAAAATAAATGCATTATTTTGGGTTTGATTGCAATGCATGATTATTGACGTTGAGATGGTTCACATGGTTATATATGTATGTGCATTTGATTGTCATGAGTCATTTGTATGCCAAGCATCATGATATGCATTCTTGTGATGTCGTGTGCCCTTGTGGGGTGTGAGTGACGAAATGATTCCAAAGGGAATCTGCTGTAACAGTCGTGAGCCTTATACAAAGAGGACCTAAAACGACGTTATAGACGATCGTGAGCCTTATACAAAGAAGACATAAAGCGATCGGATCGCGAGCCTTATACAAAGAGGACCTAAAGCGGGCCATAAACGTCGCGAGCCTTATACAAAGAGGACCTAAAGCGACGGGGAACGTCGTTTTCCCGACGGGGAGTTACACTAAGTAACAAACGATGATTCTAATAATTCCTGAGTGAATTAATGATGGAAATGATGGATGGAATAGTACCGCATGCATAGAGTCGTTGTGTCGGTCTCTGGGTATTTGCATAAGTCATGAATGGATTGATTATGTGTGGGAATTGTGAATGGGGTTGATGAGTTGATATATATATGTTGGTGATAAATGTATTGAGCATGATTGATATGCCTTAGCGATGGATGCATGAATTATGAATTGTGTTGTTTTGTATTTGAATTATGGTATATGTTGTGGTGAGAATGTTTTACATGCGTACTTCCTGTTATTACATAATTGTATGCAACTATATTATAATTGTGTTTCTCACCCTTCTGCTGTTTTGAATGCTCTATGAGGCATTACAGATTAGATGCTGGAGGTCTTTTTGTGAAGATTATGTCTTCATCCTTTTGTCGGTCGGCTCTGATTTGTAGCATCGGGTAGTCGGGGAGATCGTTATGTGATTATGTGTATATATATGTCTTTTGGATTTTACGTGTATGACTCTGTATATGACAGACAAACTTTTATGTTTATATACGAGATTTCAGTTGCAGATTTTTCGCTTTTATTTTGTATCTGAATTGTGGGTGTTAGGAACTGAGTTCCTCTGTTTATGTTGCTACCTGATTGTTGCATATCTGTATGAGCAGGTTGTTATATTTCATAACTTTGATGTGACGCTCCCGTTTATACCATGAATGTTTTAATTATACTATGATTAATTGTTATAGCTTTAATTGCTCGGGGTATAGATTAGGGGTGTTACACCGGTCACTGAAGACTCGTAGGCCATAGTAGGAACCGCCAGACCTGAAGGTTACAAACTTCAGAAAAATGAAGATGTAAGGATTACAACAGCAACTCCTGAAGGTTACAAACTTCAGGCCACTGAAGCACCAAGGGTCACTGCTGTAATGTCTATACCACAGCCAGTGGTACACACTATCCCTAAGGGACAAATTCCGCAAGCCACTGCTGGTAGAAACGAAGAAGTATACGAAAGAATGAACAAATTCCAGGAACATTTCTTGGAAATTCATAAGGAACTGCATGCCATTCGTGGTCAAGACTTATTCGGAAAGGACGCCGCCGACCTCTGTTTGGTCCCTAATGTAAAGATACCGCACAAATTCAAGGTGCCTCACTTTGAAAAATACAAAGGCAACTCTTGCCCTCAAATTCATTTGGTGATGTATGCTAGAAAAATGTCTATTCAGACAGAAAATTAATAGCTACTGATCCATTACTTCCAAGACTGTTTAACCGGTGCCGCACTCAAATGGTACATGGGTTTAAACCGCACCAAGATCAGTACTTTCAGAGATCTCGGGGCAGCTTTCATTCAGCAGTATAAATACAATTTGGACTTGGCACCAGATAGGGACCAGCTCCGAGCAATGTCACAAAAGGATAAAGAAATTTTCAAAGAATATGCTCAGAGATGGCGTGAAATTGCCGCTCAGATCTGTTCCCCTCTTGAGGAAAAGGAAATGACCAAGATTTTCCTGAAAACCTTAAGCTCGTTCTATTACGACCGAATGGTTGCCAGTGCGCCCAGTGACTTCACTGAAATGGTGAATATGGGAGTATACCTTGAAGAAGTAGTCCGAGAAGGAAGATTGGTAAAAGATGCAGAGCCAACTAGCAGTACTAAAAGATACGGTAGTGCTTTCCAAAAGAAGAAAGAGCAAGAGATCAGTAACATCTCTCTAGGAAAACAAAGGTGAATGTATCAACCGATAGCAGCAATAACTCCTGCTATCAACCCTGCGCCAGCTCCGACATATCAACCTCAGGTTGCTCAACAACAACCAAATCAATAAAAGTATCAGCAAAGGCAGCAACAACCTCTTCAGCAGGTTCGCCCACAGTACAACAACAACAATCGTACTACACGACCATCAGGGTTCGACCCTATACCGATGTCGTACGCATAACTATTTCCACTTCTACTGGCCAAGGTGTAGCTAGCAATTTTTGTCGGTGACGCGACCACCTTATCGCTGAATGGGGATTCCTCACCTCAGTGGGAGGAACATTGGGTGCTACTTTCTGATTACTTATTTATCTCGTGAAGCTGGAAGGGAAAGGGAAAGTTATCTAAAATGAACCTTGCACGCATCTGTTTAACTGAACAAACGCTTGACAGAGATTAGGGAGTTCGGGGTCAGGTTATACAATGGGGAGTTGTCAATTACCCATCCTATACATGGTCATCCATGAGATGATAGTTTTAGGATCAACTTTGATACTTGATTGTGTTTGTCTGTGAAATGGGAAAAGTTTGTCTTGGTGGGATGTCTGAGAGAGAGAGAGAGAGAGAGTTTTGTTGTTTTTTTGGGTTTTTCGATGTTTTTGGTAAGGTCAAGGACCTAAGATTTTTTGTTTAGTGTGCTCGCTAAGATTTCACAATTTTATGCCTACGTATTCCCTGTTATGGAGTACAGGAAAATTAGAGCAATCGTAGTTCTTCCTATTCTAAGGAAGAAACAGATGTTTGGTGTCTTGTTCAAAGCCCAAGATTGAAGCTAAAAGGTTGTTTGTTTGTGTCTTGTTCAAAGCCCAAGATTTAAGCTAAAAGGTTTGACTGAGAGAGAATTTGTCATCTCTAAAGAGAGATATCTCATCTGTTTGGTTGTTTGTTTGTGTCTTGTTCAAAGCCCAAGATTGAAGCTAAAAGGTTTGACTGAGAGAGAATTTGGGTGATTGGTTTTTGATTGTAAAGGAGAATTACTTTAACTGGAATTTATGGAGACCAGCAATGCCATAATTGCCTTTATAGGGTGATTTATCTTGAAGGAGAAAACTTTAACTCATGTGTGAGCAATGCCATTTTTCCTTAGGAATTCATGCTAAAAGAAGGAAATTGGCTTGGATGTTTGTATCCAGAGGCTTGCCACTTATAGCAATTAGATGAAGTTTTAACCAGGATAATGAGGGACAGACAACTTGGATGTTTATATCAACAAGTGTGCCACTTACAACAGTTATCTGGGATTGAGGGTTTTGTTTTAATTGACTGTTTTGAGATGTGATTAAATAGAGAAGATATTCTCTTGCAGAGATTTTGATTTCCTCTAAGGGGATGTTGATTTTTGTGTGCCTTGATTCAAGCCCAAGGTTGGAGCTAAGAGTTTGATTGGATTCCACTGGGGAAAATCATTATACAAAGCCTAAGAGGAGGCTGGAAAGGACTGACTCAACAAGAGAATGTTTATTTGGTGTCTTGTACAAAGCCCTAGATTAAGGCTGAAAGAGATTTGACTCTTCGAGGAAAAGGTTTTATCTGTCTTGTACAAATCCTAAGATTGAGGCTAAAGAAGATGATTTGACTCCACTGGGGAGGAAATTTATGTGTGTCTTGTATAAAGTCCCAAGATTGAGGCTAAAATATTGACTCAGTTTAAGGATTGTTTTACATCTGTCTTGTACAAAGCCCAATATTGAGGCTAAAAAGAAGGTTGACTCTACTGTAGAGATATTTAGAGGGTGCCTTGTACAAAGCCCAAGATTGAGGCTGACTGCGGGGACTCAGCTGAGGGGTTATCATTATACAAAGCCTAAGAGGAGGCTAACTGCTGAGGAATAATCATTATACAAAGCCTAAGAGGAGGCTAACTTCTGCTGAGGATTAATGAAATCCAAAGACAGGTCCATATTGGGAATTAACTCTTGTTGGGGATTACAGAAGAGTTAAGGTATCAGAGACCTTGAGGTTCTGATGAGGATTGTGACATTAAAATGACCCTAGCTGGGGATTTAACTGAAGATGTGACAGTTGAGAATTCTTTCCTCTGGTGAGGGTTTTTGGTGAGTTTACAGTATTTGACCCATGTTGGGGAAAATTAAAGTGAGGTTTAAGGATTGAGTTAGAGAAACTTGCTGGTTTTAACTCTGTTTGGAGATTGATCTGGTGATCGGGGTTATTTCTTGTTCTTTAAGGAAAAGAGTTTCTTGGAAATCCAAAGGGAAATGAGACTGTCCAAGTCTACTGGTGTTGAGAAATTGATTCTCAGATGGTGAATAATCTTTGTATGATGCCCAAGAGAAGGCTGGTATGTCAAGGGATAAAGGCCAACCCTTAACTGGTCGGATGTTTTTACTCAGAAAGACTGCTCTAGTAAATGATGACTAGGTTCTCTCCTATACCTGTATAGGTCTCTGGGTGCTTATATTAAGCCCAAGAGGAGGCATGAGAACTTCTAAGAAGCCTAAGGGTCCTTGTACAAAGCCCAGGAGGAGGCTGGGGATGCTTTTAGGAAGCCTGTGGGTCTAAACTTAAGAATGTTCAAGAAAGGTTTCACCGGGAATTAATCCTTTCTGTAATGAACAGTTCTATAGTTTGAAGAAATTCAAGAGAAGTTTCACCGAGAATTAATCCTCTCTGGGGAAACTGAATTTCTTTGACAATTTCTAAGAGTGACAGTCTGAGAAAAGGTTCACTGAGAATACTGCATTTCTCTTTGTTCCATATTATTTAAGCCCAAGAGAAGGCAAGACTGTATCTGGAATCCTATGGGGGATCTAGGTTTAGTGTATTGAAAGAGTGACCAACTGCCTTTACCTAATTCTAGACTTAGTTGTCGGGGAAAACTCTAAACAGATATACAGGTAGATATACAGTTGATATATGATAAGTATTTAAAAGGATATGAAAGAAGGACTTACAGGTGTGCAAGCTTCCAGCAATACAGTTATATATATGTAAAACATGTAAATGAAAGTAGATAAAAACTTACAGGTGAGCAAGCTTCCATGCTGTAATGTTAGTTATTCAAAGAAATTGAAGCAAGTTTTGATAACAGTTATCTTAAAGCAGAAAATTTGTGCTTATTCAACAAGAGATGCCCTGATGATTATTTGAATACAGACTGTATTATTAACAAAGTATTTACAAAGAGAGTTGGGTCTTATACTCTAATAGAGATCCCAAAGATTATTTTTGTACCAAAGATGGAGCTTACAACTCAAGGAGTGGCCCAGATAAAAACAATGATCGCACTGTTATTTTGAAAACAGAATCGGGTCTTATACAATGACTGAGGCCCAAAATTATTTATGTACAAAGGGGGGTTGGGTCTTACACTCTATTAGAGGCACAAAAGTGTTTTTAAAAGAAAAGAAATGGGACTTATAGCTAAAGGAGAAGCCCAAGTTATTTGATTTTGAACTGGCGATCGCGCCGCGGTTTTTGAAAATGCAGTGGGATTTATACAATGTCTGAGGCCCAAAAATGATTTTGGTTAAAAATGGATTGGGTTTTACACTCTATTAGAGGCCCAAAGAGTTTGAAAAATGAATAATGATGGGAATTATAGCTCAGGGAGAAGCTCAGTTGATTTTGTTAAAAAGGCGACGATCGCGCTATGATTTTTAAAATGTACAGAGGGACTTATACAATGTGTGAGGCCCAAAATGGTTTATTTACAAAGGGATTGGGTTTTACACTCTATTAGAGGCCCAAAGATGATTTTTAAAAGATTAGTGAGGGTGAAATTAAACAAAACCCTAATTTGTTTGAAAATGGAATTAATTTTGATTAAAAGTTAATAAAATTATTGAAAACATGTGAAAAATGAGTTATGATCTTGGATATGGGATAAAAAGACTTTGTGGGATAAAAATACTTTGTGGTTTAGGAGATATGGCCTTGCAAAGTTGGTACCCTAGCCACTTTGTTCCATAACTTAGAAAAATTCTAAGTTTCTAAGATTACCCCTTTTACAAGTTATCTCACTTTTCTTGATTTTTATTGATGAATGATGATTCAAATAACATATTAACATCATTTTAGGGTTAAGGAACCTTGGTTGACCAAAATTTCAAAAAGTCAAACTTGGATTTTTGTACAGTTGACTTTTCATCAAATGAAACTTTAACTTTGTGATCCTTTTGTGAAATCAATCCTTAGGCCTAATTAAACTTCATGGATGGCCTCAAGGGGTATTTAGGAATGTCTTGGACCCTCCCCCAAGGTTTAAGATCATGGGTAGGTCAACAGTCAATGGTAGGGTTGACTTTTTCATCAAAAACTCTAGTTTGTGACCAGATGGTTTTGAGTTCTTGTGACTTATAATTTGAGATCTTTGAGTCAATCAAATCTTGTAGACATGTTAATGTGGGGTATTTGAGGTCTTTGAATTTCATCTTGAAGCTTCAAGTCATGTCTTGCTTCACAAGTTAACTCAAGGGTTGAATTAGGTCAAAACCCTAATTCCTGATTTTTTTATAGATGGTCCCTCAAGGTGACTTTGACATTGTGGATGGAATTTTAAGATTATTTTGAGCTTATTGGACCATATGTTGAAGTATTAGCTTATGCCTAGATGGAAATTTTCATCTGGAGGCTCTGGTCGACCAAAACCCTAATTTGGTGACACTAGTGATCCTGAGGCTTGATCCTCTTAGAATATGGCATTCTTATGCATGATTCTTGATATGGGAGACTCCTTGATCCTTCATGGATGTTTGAGAGGTTAGACAAGTTGAAGATGAAGTCCTTTCTTGATTGATCCTTTGTCTAAAGGCTCTAAGAGGGGTTAAAACGCTAATCTTTGATTGTAGAGAATGCTCAACAATCCCTGAGGAGATTGATGAGGCATGATGGTGCATCCATATTATGGTGATGATTCTCATAATGATGGAAATCTTAGTGGTCAAAATTTGGGGTATGACACAAGGGGCATGTTCAAACTAGGACTCCTCTTACAGTACTAGAGAATCCACCTTTCTGATTCAAAGCTGATCAAATGTGCCCTTACCATCAAGGAGGATCAGGACAAAACATTGAGAACTGTCTCAGCTTCAAGTCTGATGTACAGAAGCTCATCAGGAATAGGATTTTATCTTTCAAGGATACAAATCTAAATGTTCAGACAAACCCATTACCGCAACATGAGAAGACTACAATGAATTTGATAGAAGGAGAATCTGACAACAATTATCAAATTCACAATGTACTCTTACTGGGAACCAACTTGGTAAAGTTGCATTGCAAACAGAGCGGGTACGACCATGTACCATCTCACAACTATCATTAGTTGCGTATCTGCTCTAAGGACAATCAAGGGTGTACCATAGTACAGGCAGATTGGTAAGAACAAATGGATATGGGCTGGATTCAGGATCATAGGATTCGTGAAGTAAACATGGCCCACGCACATCCCAATATTGTTCATAACCACGACATTCGTGCAATGAACGTCAATTTTGTGGAAATGCATTCAAGACAAAGTCAGTATTACAATTTTCCACGGCACAATAACAACACTTTTCCAATCTGCTCAACAAACAAGCAGGGATGCTCTTTTATACAAGAGGCCCTCTAGTGACAAATGGATCTCGGATGGATCCAAGACTACTGTGAAAGGAATGACCATCAAGTAAATATGGTTCAGATCTTTGACATATGCTTAATAAATACCAGTCTAGTGAAATTACATGCTAAGCAGGTCAGACTTGGTTTTCTGGCTTCACATGATTATCAAGACTGTAAAGAATGTTACGAAAATGACCAAGGGTGTGCGCTTGTGTAAAGAACTCTTCAACATCTTTTGGATCACTGGTGGCTTCCGATCTACCTGGATAAAGACACACAACAAATTAACATGACTGATGGGATTCCTGATAGACACCAAAGTTGTGATGTCCGCTCGTTAGAAACAGATCTCGTAAAGATGTATTGCATACAAAGTGGGTACGGTCGGGTACCACTTCATAATTATGAGCGCTGTAGAGTATGCTCGGAAAATAACCAAGGATGCTATCTCATACAAGCAGCCTGTAGCGTGCGATTTTTGTCGGTGACGCGACCACCTTACCACAATGGATGGAATTGTGTGCTACTTTCTGATTTCTTATTTATCCTATGAAGCTTGAAAGGAAAGGGAAGCTATCTAAAACTAGCCTTGCACGCAAATGTTTTCTTTAACAAATGCTAAGAGATTGGGGGGTCCGGGGCCAGGTTATACCGAGGGAAGTTGTCAATTACCCAGTGTATATATGGTTATCCGTAGATCTTCTTTAGCATATTTTCATACTATCTAGTGTTTATCTGTTATGGGTTGGGAAAGTTTCTCCTTTGGGAGTGTTGAGAGAGTGTTCTTGTTGTTTCTGGGTTTTTCTGTTGTTTTTGGTAAGGTACTGGACCTAAAGTTTTTGATATGTGTGCTCGCTAAGATTTCAATATCTTATGCCTACGTATTCCCGTAATGATAACAGGGAAATCAGAGCAATCGTAGTTCCTCCTATTCTATGGGAGGAAAAAGATGTTTGGTGTCTTGTTCAAAGCCCAAGTTTGAAGCTGGATGAATATTTGTGTCTTGTTCAAATCCCAAGATTGAAGCTAAAAGGTTTGACTGAGAGAGAATTTGTCATCTCTAAAGGGAGATATCACACCTATTTATCACAATTTTTGGGTACATGATTATAAAGGAGAATTACTTTAACTGGAATGTATGGAATCCAGCAACGCCATAATTTCCTTTATAAGGGAAATGTCCTGAAGGAGGAAACTTTAACTCAGTGTAGAGCAATGCCATTTTTCCTTAAGAATCCTCCATGCTAAGAGAGGGACATTGGCTTGGATGTAAATAATCCAGAGGCTTGCCACTTACATCAATTTAGATGGAAGAGAAAGTTTATCAGGATAAAAGATGGACTACAACTTGGATTTTTGAATCAACAAGTGTGCCACTTAAACCAGTTATCTGGAATTAGTGTTTGTTTTTGAGATGTGATATACAGATAAAGGACTTCCTAAGAAGAGAACTTTTGATTTCCTCTGAGGGGATGTTGATTTTTGTGTGCCTTGATCAAAGCCCAAGGTTGAAGCTAAAAGGTTGACTCTGCTTAGGGAGATCATTATACAAAACCTAAGATAAGGCTGAAGAGAATTGACTCTTCCGAGGAAGTTTTTATCTGTCTTATATAAAGCCCAAGATTGAGACTGAAAGAAATTGAATCTACTGGGGAGAGGTTTTATCTCTCTTGTACAAAGCCCAAGATTGAGGTAAAACAAATTGACTCTAATGGGGAGAGGTTTTATCTGTCTTATACAAAGCCCAAGATTGACTCTGACTCTACTGAGGAAAAATCATTATACAAAGTCTAAGAGGAGCCTGGTTGGGGATATTCTTATATGAAGCCTAAGAGGAGGCTAGCTTCTGCTGAGGATTACTGAGATCCAGAGCTAGGTCCAATAGGTTTTGGGGAATCCAAAGGGAAATCAACTCTTGCTGGGGATTGAGGAAGAGTTAAAGTATCAGATGCCATGAGGTTCTGATTCTATTGGCGATTTGTTAATGGTAAATTGACCATGACTGGGGATTTCTTGAACCTTGTTGGGGATCAAATGAATTTCAAGATGAGTTTGGGGACTCTGACAATTTTAATTCTCTTGGGTATTAAACATGTATGAATGACTAAACTCCTTCTTATGTTTTAGGAAGCTTGAGGGTTTCTGTATTACATGCAAAAGAAGATAAGACTTTCCAAGTCTACTGGTATGAAGAGGTTTACTCTTAATTAGAGGATGATCTTTGTATGATGCCCAAGAGGAGGCTGAGACTGTCCAAGTCTATTTTTATGAAGCCCAAGAGGAGGCTGATGGTTTTAAGGGATGAAGATCAACCCTACAATGGTCCGATGCTTTGGAATTCTGACTCTCTAGAGAATTGAACTAGCATAAGATGACTAGGTTATGTCCTATACATGTAGGAGGTCTTTGGGTCCTTGTACTAAGCCCAAGAGGAGGCTGAGAACTTCTAAGAAGCCTATGGATCCTTGTACAAAGCCCAAGAGGAGGCTGGGGATGATTTTAGGAAGTCTGTGGGTCCAAACATAAGAAAAGTTCATGAAAGATTTCACCGGGAATAAGTCATTTCCTTGTAGAACAATTCTAGGGTTTGAAGAAATTCAGAAGAGGTTTCACCGGGAATTAATCCTCTTTGGTGAAATGAATTTCCTGTACAAATATTTCTAAGTTGGGACAGTCTTGAGAAAAGTTTCACCGGGAATAATGCCTTTCTCTGTTCCATATTGTATAAGCCCAAGAGGAGGCAAGCCTGTATCTGGAATTTCCTATGGGGAACTAGTTTTGACTGTGTTAAAAGAGTAACCACTGGTTTGATCTAAACCTAGACCTAATTGCTAGGGAAAACTGAAAGCAAATATATACAAGCATATATATATAAAGATGAAATATAGAAACAACTATTGTTGATGAGAGATAGGGGAACTTACAGTTGTGCAAGCTCCAGCATTGTAATTACAGATGTATGGTTAGTTATTCAAGAAATTGAAGAAAGTTTTGATAAAACTTAGAATTTAAATCTAAATAAAAAATAAAGTTTGTTGTAAAAGGAAGTTTGGGGCTTATACTCAAAGGGAGGCCCAGATAAATTCTTTTGAAAAGGCGACGATCGCGTCGTAGTTTTGAAAATTACAGAGGGACTTATACAATGTCTGAGGCCCAAATTACTGTGTTTACAAAAAGATTAAGTTTTACACTTTATTAGAGGCCCAAAAGTGTTTGAAAAAAATAAAGATGGTACTTACAACACAAGGGGAGGCCCAGATGAAAGTTGTCTAAAAATGTCGATCGCGTCGAGATTTTTTTAAACATATCGGGACTTATACACTGATTGAGGCCCAAAAAGGTTTATTTACAAAGGGATATGACTTATACTCTATCAAGAGGCCCAAAATTGTTTTTAAAAAGAAGAGAGAATGGGACTTATAACTCAGAGAGAGGCCCAAGTGAAAAACAGTGATCGCACCGTCGTTTTGAAAATCGTATCGGGTCTTAAACAATGACCGTGGCCCAAAAAGTTTGTGTGTGACAAGGGATGGGTCTTACACTCTATTAGAGGCCCAAAAGTGTTTTAAAAAAATAAGTTTGATCAAAGGGGAAACCCTAATTTCTTAAAAAATATAATTTTTAAAGAAAAATAAGTAATAAATGATATAAATACCAAATATATTGAAAAATAATTTGTAAATTTTGAACAATGTTTTGTAAAATCATGTTTAATCACATGAAAGCTTGGAATCCAATTAAATTTGAAAATTCAAGGTGGAAACCTCATTTTAAAAATGTTTGAAAACAAATAAAATGAAATTAATTACAAAAATTTAAACTATATTAAATAAATAATATAGATTCATTTTTTTGTGGAATAAAATATTTCAACATTTTTGTGAATTTTTAGAAAAAGAATCAATAAAAAATAATTAAAATTGAGAGAGAAATTAATTTTGAGATTAATTAAGAAAAACCATAAAAAATATGAAAATAGCAAAAATGAGAGGGATGGCAAAAATGGTCTGGGTGGGTGTTGAACCCACGACCTCCCAACCAAACACACATGCGCGCTACCACTGGGGTGGTGATACATCCGTGTATCAAAACCACCCCATGAATACATAAGGGTGACCTGAATTCTAGGTCTGACCAAGGCAAAAAACCAAGTTTTGGTGGATTTGCATGAATGCCATAACTTCCTCAATTCTCCATGGAATTGGATGAAATTTAGATGGATCCTGCCTCGAATTTCATGAGGAATCCAATGGTGCTTTCAAAATTTTCTAAAGATTCCCAAAATTTAAAACCCGATAGTGGTTTCAAAAATAGGCCAAGATTTGCATGTTCTATGCTATCACATCATACAAGCAATAATAGCATGGTGAATTGGTTCAAACACAACACATATGATATATATGAGATGTCTATGATCAATGGACATCAAAGCAATGCATAATTTAAAGAGTTCAAGTTGTCATGTACTTACCTCTTGAATCTCCTTGTGCTAACTTTCAAGATGCTTGTGCCAGAAGTAATCCAATGCTTTAGACACTCTTGATTGATCCCTTAGAAGCTTTTAGGATGATCAAAATCAGCTGGAAACCTCAGGAACAAGAATTGTCTCTTTCTTCCAAAAGTGACCAAAATGGTATCTCACTCAAATGGTGTTACAGTTGAGGGATACTTGTTTGAACAGCTTAAGGGTGATATTTGGAGAGTATTTGAAGGGTTAATTGGTTTTGAAAATGATTGGATCAAGACATGGCTTGAAAAATGCAGAAAAGTCAAAATTTGAAGTTTTGGAGGTTGACTTTCTGATTTTGGTGTTGTACAATGAGAATGAATGTTTGAACACCTCCAATGGATGATTTATGATGTGTTTGGATGGTTATTTGAGTGGTTTTTGCTCTGGTTTCAAGAATTCCCAAATTGCTCCAATGTGACTTGAAATTGAAGTAAGAGAGGGAGATTGAGAAAACAAGGCTTTGGTATTATTTTAGTGTAGTTTGAAACATAAAAAATGACCTCTATTTATAGTAGAGGAAGTTTTTTTTTAAGGAATAGTGAATGGCAACTGGTTCACTCTATTATCCAATGGATATGCCTATGTATCACTTCCTTAAATGCCAAGGTACCAAGTCTTCTCTTAGCCATTGACTTGAGCTGGTCTTGTAGCTTTTGGGTCTTCTGATTTTTACAACAACCTTGACTCAATTGGACTGATAAGGCTAGGTTCATGACAGCTCCATGTTCCACATTAATGCCAAGTGACAAAACTTGAAGTTTTGGATTTGAAACTTGAATGATCACATGCCAAAAGATTGGATTCTTGACTCAATGGTCCAAGTTTGAAAATTCCAAGTGATTCATCAAGACTCCCTCAGATCTTGGAAGAGGACAAAGCTTGTAAAATGACAAAATTCGAAATGAAAATTGTGTGGTACATGAAATACATCAAATCTGCCTTGAAAATCAGTTTAAGCAAGGCATGTTGTGAGGTCCCTAACTCTTTGCTCAAGTTGAATTAATGGGAGTTCTTGTACATTTTGGAAAGCCCTCATGACATACTTTAACTTTGATGTCCAACTTTGGTCTTAGTTCAGCTTGGATCATGATGAAAAATGGCCCACAAGTTGGTGAAAAACCTAGACAGATTCTGATCAATCCATAACTCAAAATCCATAACAAGTGTTGGAAAAAATGGTCATTTTCATGTTTTTGTGATTTTGATCAATCCATAACTCAAAATCCATGAGGATTTGGAATCTTTTGTAGTTGACAATTTTGAAGTATGTCATGTGAACTTTCATTTGAGCTTTGGATGGAAGGAAAAGGCCTTAGGGTTTGGGAGTTATGAGCTTGCAAAGTTGGTACCAAATCCATTTTGTTCCATAACTTAGAAAATTTTAAGTTTTCTATGGTTGCCCCTTTTGCAAGAAACCTCACTTTACTTTATTTTTCTTGATGTATGAGGATCAAAACCATACATTAACATTGTTTTTGACGTAGGGGAGCCATATTTGTGAAAAATTCCAAAAAGTCAAACTTGATTTTGGGCGCAGTTGACTTTTTGTCAAATGAATTCCAAACTGTGTGACCCTCTATGAAATCAAGTTCTTGACCTAATTCAAACCTAATGGATGGATTCCATAGGTGTTTTATGGTATCTTGAATCATGTCCCAAGGTTTGGGAACATGTCTTGGTCCAAAATCAAAGGTACAATTGACTTTTTCTTCAAAACCCTCATTGTGGTCCAGATGAAATTGAAACTTGTGAATCAAGCTTCTTGGATCAATCCATGGTTGTAAATGGATCAATGTGGTGTATTTAAGGCCCTCAAATCATGTCTTGAGGTCTTGTTTCATGTCTTGCCTCAAAAGTCTACTTAGGGGTAAATTAGGTCAAGAAACCTTAATTCCTGATTTTAGATGAATGCTTCCCCTGAGGTTGTTTTGACTTGAAGATTGGGTCCATGAGGTCCCTTTGAGCTTCTTGGATCATGTTTTGAGGTATTGGCTCATGCCCAGATGAAAATTTTCATCTGGAGGCCTTGGTCGACCAAAACCCTAATTTTGTAACACTGTCGATCTTGAAGCTTGATCAGCTTGAGATGTTGCACTCTTGTGCTTGATTTCTTGATATGGGAGACCTCTTGATCCCTCATGGATGTTTAAGAGGTTTAGACAAGTTGAAGATCATGTCATTTCTTGATTGATCTTTTGTCTAAGTATTCTGAGAGGGGTCAAAAGTCTGACTCTTAATTGTAGTGAAGGCTCAACAATCCTTGAGGAGATTGATGAGGTATGATGGTACATCCATATTGTGGTGATGATTTGCACAATGATGTGAAATCTTGTGGTCAAAATTTGGGGTATGACAGATGCCCCTATTTAATCTTCTTGAACCTGAAGGTATGAATGGCGGAGATATTCGGACGTTCAGGGTGCAAGAGGATTAAATATCGGAATACCCAAAATTTTGACTGTGGTTATGAATAACGGTTTGCTCATCCATCTTCTTTTGCTAAGCAATGTTACTTAGAAAAGGGTAAAACTTCCCCTCGATCCTGGTCTTCATCCATGAAACTGGTCTCAGTTTCTTTTGAACTAAACTTCCCCTCGATCCTGGTCTTCAGCCACAGAACTGGTCTTAGTTTCTTCTTAAATAAATTTCCCCTCGATCATGGTCTTCAGCCACGGAACTGGTCTCAGTTTCTTCTAGTCGAGTTTCTTTTCTTGACAAGGAACACTACGTGTAGCGGTCTTCATCAAACTTCTCGCCGAGCTATATTGGGGAGACACCATTTGATGGAAAAAGATTTGGTGTCAGACTTGCTGGGGAAACCCATTTTGTCTGAACGCCAGAGGCGTGCAAACTTCTCTTGTAGGAGATGCCATTTGTCGACCTACTGGGGAAAAAATCTCTTGAGAGATTGCTTTGCTTGATATGGAATTACATCATACCTCCTCTTCTTTGAGAGATGTGATGTAATCTGACTTTGAGGTGCTGATGAATTTATTAACATTGAATTTCTTGGGAGAAAAACTGATGAATTGTCGAGAGTATTCGGTCAAGAGGCTTTCTCTGGGGATTTTCCTTAATCCGGGAAAGCGAAAAATATCATCTCCAATGGTGAAGAGTGATGTTCCAAAGGTGTCTGTCGAATGTCTTCTTGCCTTTCAGAGGTTCAAGTTACCAAAGTACTCAAGGATAGTCTCCAATCTAGAAATAAACCGGGGAGAGATTGCTTAGGCGGCACTTTTCGAACGGAGACAGACCTGACAACTCTATCGGTGAGAGGCTTTTTTCACTTGGGGATGAGTATGACCAAAGCGATAGTAATGCAATGTGAATAAGTATATGAATCAATTATGCATGATGTATGTATGTTTATGCTGACAAAACATATGCGTCATACAGACTAGTGAATGAACACGACTGGAAACTCGGCCACTGCGGGGGATGAAAAGTACCATCGGTTCAAGATAACAATCCTGTCTTGCTTAGGAGAGGTAGACCCTGTGGGGGAGAAAGAAACATCAATTGATCTTCAGAGGTAAGAACTCTGCCAGAGATATCAGATGGGACATGGCATCTGAAACGGTTGATCCTTCGTTCAGGTGTACTGGATTAGAAGAAGTACTTTGATTTTGCATTTTGAGGTTTAATCACTTTCGGAGAAGGCATCGATGTTCTTTTTTGTGTTCAGTAATCAAGAAGAATTTCCATCTTTATTTTAAAAGCAGAAGAAAATTTGGCAAGTAAATTCATTTTTTTTTATTTCAAGAATCGTTGATCATGTTAAAAAATGTCATTTTGTAAAGCAGAAATAAATGAGAATTGCAAGCAAAAGAACTAGGGCTCAAATTTTATTAATAGAATGGTAATCAGCCAAGCGCGTGATCCCAGAGAGCGTTTACAAAGTTTAGAAAATGGTAATTTATAGGGAAATGGATTACATTGAAACATAACGACCGTTATTCTTCTACCAACTTTAAATTCTAGACATTCTAGGCTTCTGTCTAAGGTGACCTTTGTCGCACCTCGAAAAATGACAGGGTAACGACCTTCGCGATGGACGCGGAAAACACAGAGTCGCCTCGAATTTTATTCATCCCAAAGAGGGAAAGGGAAATATTGATAAAACCTTTAGGGAAAGAACATGGTCATCGCAACCACATTCTGGGTTTGGGAGTCGGTTACGTGAGGGGAAGGTATTAGCACCCCCTCACGTCCGTTGTACTCAACGGGAACCTCTTAATTCAATTCGTGAGAAAGTTAGCTAAGTTTGTTTATTTTCTTCTAAGATGAGTAATGGAAAAAGGTTTATATACTAAGGGGGAATAGGTGGTTTTTTATTAGGGTGCTCGCCAAGGATTGGGGCCCTTGTGCCTACGTATCTCCACTTCAAAGAAGTGAAGAATCAGAGCGTCGTAGTTTGGCCTACGGTGTGTTGGTTTTTTTTATGGATGATGCAAACGTCCGCGTTCTAGCAGTTAGGTGCATTGTAGCTCGCTCGTGGAGTCTTAGGCGTTACCTGTTTGCGGTAAAACGGACGTAACATGTCCTTTTAAGAAAAAAATTTGGTCGCACGGAGGCGAGAAGTTGAATTAGTATGTTGATATTTTGTTTGAATTACGATTACTTGAATGCTTAAGAAAGGTTCCTCGAGCACAAATAATCGGGAGAATGAATCGAAGACTCGACTCTCTCTCTTTTTCAACCTTTATTGTGAAAGGGTTTAATATTGGTTAAAGTATTTTGAGGGATGACAATTACTTGAAGCTTAAGAAAGGCTCCTCGGGCCTAAGTAATCGGGAGAGTGAATCGAAGACTCGACTCTCTCTCTTTTTCATCTAAGTAATTGAGAAAATAGTTTTGATTCAGTTTATTATGAAAATCATTTGATGTGAAAGGTATTACAAGTCTTTTAGAGATGACGATTATTCGGGTGTGAAGAAGACTCCTCGCACTTAAACAATCGAAGAGAGAACTCGAAGATACTAGTCCAGCTCTATTTTCATCTTTTATTGAAAGAAAGTGTTTCATAATTGTTAAGTGTTTTAATTTGATTTGAAGAATACTCGAAGGATCGGGGTTTTAGTTCGCGTTCAAGACGATTACGGGTTTGAACTAAATGGAGTGGAGGACCTAATTGACTAGGATAAGGTCGATTGCGATGCACGAGGCAGTCGACTTACAAGGGTGACAAATGGCCCGACGTTGAATCGAGAATTTATTTTTAAAAAGATTTTAATAAGGTAAGCAACGAAAGTCAATATGGCGTAACCACAACATGGGCACAAAATGTGAGAAAGGACATAATCAAGATATTTAGCTAGAGATCACACATTAAATCACACAAACTTATATACAAAATTATTAATTAAATTAAATATGGATACTTAATAAAGCTAATTAAGGTTTCAATCAATTAATATTAAGTAAATATACTTAATAAAAATAATAAATTAAAAAAAATCTATCATTTGTTAATATTAAAAGAAAATGAGTAGAAAAATAAAAAATATAAAAGAAAAGAATAATAAAAAAAAACAAAGAGTGGAAAGAAAAGGCCAAAAGGGCCTGTGACTAAAGGGAAACGGGAGGGTGCATTTAAGAAGAAGTCTTGGTCTAAAACAAGGAAGGCCCAACGCAGGCCCATGATTCCCCATCTAATCTCAGTCAACAAGGTTGACCCAGGATCTAACCCAGATCGTTGGATCTGATCAGGTCAAAGATCTTGACTTGATCTAAGGTTCAATATGGAAGGTGCATAGTGGGGTAACTGGGATAACGCGTGGGATTACAAATTGGCTGATGATGATGCTAGTTTCTACATGACGGCGACACATGTTACCATCTTGATTCGCCACATACCCAAAGGTGGACATGCAGGCCATGGAAAGAAATGACGTGTTAAAATCTTGGACCAACATATTATCAGAAGAAACAAATCAAACGTCACTCCTCTCAGTCTCACTCTCTCTCGTCTTCAACCTTCCCTCTGTAAAAAAAACCTATCTCTTTCTATTTGTAACAGCTAACTCTCTCTCTCAATAGTGTTTTACCAGAAATCTTAAAGGAGGCCGCCGGAGAAGACGAACCACGGCGAAGACGACTCATCTTGCCCTAATCCGAACACCAACCCCCATTGAAAAAATGTGGTGAATCCAAAACCGACCCTAGATCCACCTGAAACGCTCTCACAAGCTCAGATCGGAGTTCAAAGATTCAAAAACCTAAACACTCCTAGAACTCAACGTTGTCCAGCACCTTCAATACCAAAACTAACTGGCTCAAACTTTTGATTCACATGCCCAACGAAGAAATCCCTACCAACCTAAGGCGAACTCAAAATGAAGGTAAATGAGGTCAATCGGCGAAGATGATGCGAGTAAGAGAAAAGGAGAGGCGGTCTAAGGGAAGCTAAGCAAGCAAAAATCAAATAAAGCTAAGGAAACAACATTGACAATGAAATACAAAGTTTCACTGGAGATTTTCAGTTAGCTATTGGAGTCCCTCGAATGAAGCTTCCACCAAGGTAAATCGTCTTATTTTTTTTGCCTTTACTTTGCTTCGAGTTTCTTCTTGTCCTGTTGCTTGGATCGCTTAGTTGTTGGGTTTGTTGTTTTGTGTTGTTTTTCAATGGTGGCTGCACTGTTTAGGGTTTTTTCTTGTGTGTGTAGAAACTTGAGCCATTTTGTTTGTTGCCCCCCCCATTGATCCTCTGAAATGACGCTCTTATATTGAAATGAATTAGGTTTAGCAGACCAAGTCTTGAAACTCTGAAATCCTCTGCACTCTATGATTTAGGTTTGGTCGGCTACCACTTTGTCATGTTCCTATTCTTGCGTTAGAGCCAGTGTACCTTGAATTCTGCTGCTCTCATTTTTTCCATTTTGCCATTCTGAACATGTGTGGTCCCTATTTGCTCTGTTTATCTTTGCTTCTGACTTTGGGTGTTGATGTGTGTATGTCCATGATTCTTGCACGAAAATGAGTATGGCATGCCATGTGAATTCAGAACATGTGGTCCTATTTTCTTGTATTGAAATTCTGCCTTGAATAAACTTGTGTGAATTGATTTGGACTTTGGTTGAATTGAATTGTTTTGTGATCCCTGTCTTGAATTGTGACACGACCTGAATTGTGACATGAATTTGTTTGTTTATGGTTTAGATTTTGGAATGGATTTGTGTGCTATGATGATTAATTGAATTTTTGGTTCTGGTTGTTGATCTTTGAAAATGCTTGAATTATGTCATGATATGAATTGCTTTTCAGTTTACGGTTCTTTGCTTATGACGATAACCGTTCGCTAAAACCATTGTCTTATGCCATTGTTCAGCAGGTGATGAGCACTTCTTGCTTGCGACGACAACCGATATGGTCGTATCATTCCGCAGGTCAAAAAATATTCATTGTAAATCATCAAAGTCAACATAATCCGGGGCGTTCCAAATCTCCTATGGAGTTGACCTTAATCAGAGTGAATGGGTGTGCATTTGAGCGTGGGCCGCAAGTTTATGAGTCATAGTTTTTTCCAATGTTCTGTATTTTACTGCTGTGTATTCTCTTTCATTTTTCCAAACTTGTAATGAAACCTTACTTTGATTTGGAGAAATGTGTATTTGGTTTCCAAAGGTTTGCATTTAATTTCTACTGCAACAACATGCTTACAAAATGTAAAGTATGATGATTGTTCCTTAGTGAAAATTGAACATTACTTCCTTGGGCCAGTATGCATCACATTTTTTATTTATTCATGAACCATGTCTGCTATAATACGGTACCAAGCAGTGTTGTGGTCATTCCAAATCCAAAATAGACTAAAAATAATGGATTGAACACCATGCTTCAAAATGTATAAGTCCAAGTTCTTTTCTCCAAGTTCTTTTGTCCAAGTTGACATTTAAGTGGAATCGCATATCCAAAGAGAGAGAATGTACCACTGAAAGATAAGCCCAATGCTTTCCCAAGTGGACCTAGTCAAGAGAATGAATATGGTCGTGTCAACAACACTTGAGCCACTTCATTTGAAGCACAATTTAACCATGCGTCCCAATCAAAACAACAAACCAGAAAAAAAATTCTTGACTTTGAATGAGTGATCCTATTCTTGCTCTTCATTAATCAACACAATATTTGTTTGTAATTTTGCTATGGATATAGTCTTTGAAATGAATCATGAGGCAATAATGGAACCACTAATGAATCACTTTATGAATTTGTTCACTCGAGCTGCTACACCAAATTTCCATCATGAATCAAATGCTTGAAATCATAAGAACATGACTTAAAACACAAATTGTGTCACTACTATTCCAAAAACTTTAACTGAAATGAACTGATCTTTGATGGTCCATAATCATGACACATCTCAATTCAACACAGTCTGATAACCTGATCCATAGATAATCTGAGTTCACACAGAAACCCTAACTGAAAACACAGTCACATACTACTCAAATCATACACACTTTGGCATGTTTATGAAACAAAACTTGTCTGACCAGGATTAGGCCAGACCTAACTAGACATCAACCAACATTGAGCACACACACTCGTAATGATAATCTCAAATGAACCTTAACTTCACCTCCTGACACTGAACTTAGACAACAAGGGAATGAAAGTTGGCCATAAATCTCAGAGGTTGACTTTTGTAGGGCCATAGTTGACTTTCCTGATCTGACGAAACACTAATCCTCTTTTCACTGATTAAGGATTATGAAATAACTTGTGATGAACCAATAGGCTTGTATGGATGCCTTGAGCTGTATATTGAATTATGGAAACATGTCTTGCCCAATAATTCCACCATAGGTTGCTTTGTCCAGAACCCTAATCCAGAGCCATAAAATGGGAGCTATAATTAAGCTTTAATCTTTTGAAACCTTGTTGCTAAGCACACATGCAACCTTGTTGACACATTTTGAGATGTGTGAAGACTTTGTAGCTTGAGAGAGCCATCACCATTGAGAATACCTTCTTATCCATTGCTTTGAAAGATCAGCTCTTCTTCCTTGATTGATAATACCCAAGATGCCTTGATCCCAAACTTTTAGAACCAGAGCAAAGCATGAATGATAATGACCTAGAGGGATGCCTATATGATGGAGATGCCATGAAAATGGTAGGGTGAAAATGAGGGTGTGACAGATGCCCCTATTTAATCTTCTTGGACTTGAAGGTGAGAGTGGCGAAAGCTTTCTTACAGTTAAGGTACAAGGGGATTAAATATAAGAATACCCAGAATTTTCAGCCGAAAAAAGGGTAGAATGAAAAGTGATGGATTAGTGGGATGGATTGAGAAAGGCATCTGTCATTAGGAAAAGGTAATTGGTTATGAGGGATACGATGATATGCTTTAGATGCAATGAGGATTGAACATGAGTGTTTTGCTAGTTTTGAAAGGGGAGGCATCCCTGCAGCATTCTGAGGACATACATAAAAGGTTACGAGATGTTCCTTCTACGAAAGGTAGATAGGACTCTAGAAAAAGGATGAGATATTTCTTCCACAAAAGGTAGAAAGGACTTAAGAAATAAAATATTGTGAGATATTCCATCTAAAAAAGGTAGAGAGGACTCTAGAAATAAAGGATTGTGAGATATTCCTCATACGAAAGGTAGAGAGGACTCAAGAAATAAATATTGTGAGATATTCCTTATACAAAAGGTAGAGAAGACTCTAGAAATAAAGGATTGTGAGATATTCCTCCTACGAAAGGTAGAGAGGACTCAAGAAATAAAATATTGTGAGATATTCATTCTACAAAAGGTAGAGAGGACTCAAGAAATAAAATATTGTGAGATATTCCTTCTACAAAAGGTAGAGATGACTCTAGAAATAAAATATTGTGAGATATTCCTTCTACAAAAGGTAGAGAGGACTCTAGAAATAAAGGATTGTGAGATATTCCTCCTGCGAAAGGTAAAGAGGACTCAAGAAATAAAATATTGTGAGATATTCCTTCTACAAAAGGTAGAGAGGACTCAAGAAATAAAATATTGTGAGATATTCCTTCTACAAAAGGTAGAGATGACTCTAGAAATAAAATATTGTGAGATATTCCTTTTACAAAAGGTAGAGAGGACTCTAGAAATAAAGGATTATGAGATATTCCTTCTAAAAAAGGTAGAGAGGACTCTAGAAATAAAGGATTGTGAGATGTTCCTTCTATGAAAGGTAGATAGTACTCTAGAAATAAAGGATTGTGAGATATTCTTCCTTCGAAAGGTAGAGAGAACTCAAGAAATAAAATATTGTGAGATATTCCTTCTACAAAAGGTAGAGAGGACTCAAGAAATAAAATATTGTGAGATATTCCTTCTACAAAAGGTAGAGATGACTCTAGAAATAAAGGATTGTGAGATGTTCCTTCTACGAAAGGTAGATAGGACTCTAGAAAAAGGATGAGATATTCCTTCTACAAAAGATAGAGAGGACTCTAGAAATAAAAGATTGTGAGATGTTCCTTCTACGAAAGGTAGATAGGACTCTAGAAAAAGGATGAGATATTCCTTCTACAAAAGGTAGAGAGGACTTTAGAAATAAAGGATTGGAGATAAATTCCTTCTACAAAAGGTAGAGAGAACCCCAGAACAAAAGGTTAGGAGACAAATTCCTTTGTACAAAAGGTAGAAAAGACCCCAGAACAAAAGGCTAGGAGAAATAACATAACTCCCTTGGGAGAAGACGATCATACTTACTTCTGCGAATAGCAGAAATGACTCCGGAACAAAAGGTTTGGAGACAATTCCCTCTACAAAAGGTAGAAAGGATCCCAGAACAAAAGGTTTGGAGACAATTCCTTCTACAAAGGTAGAGAGGACCCCATAACAAAAGGTTTGGAGACAAATTTCTTTCTTCAAAAGGTCGGAAGGAGACCTACAAAAGGTAAGCTGGGAAGGAATTGTGCAAAAGGCACGGGAAGACTCTTACTAAAGGTAAGTTGGACACATTGCAAAAGACAAGGAGGAGATACATCGTGAAAAATGACACGAAAGACTCACAAAAGGTAAGTTGGGGGCAATAACCATCCTCCTACATAAGGCAGAGGAAACTTGCATAGTGTATCAGAATATCATTGACCTCACAAGCACAATGGCGGAGATGACATTCTCTGAGTATGGCGACCATTCGGTTCTTGGCCACACAGGCATCAAGCGTCCAAATTAATCAAAGATACCTAATACAAAGTTCTGTCGCATGCGTAAGGCAGCGAGAATGCTTACGAAAGGAAAGCAACCGAATAAGATTTCACGTGTAAGGCGATGAAATCCCTTACGAAAGGTAAGGAGACACGGAATGGACTTACAAAAGGGGAGTCAAGGGTAATAACCACTCTATTGCGAAAGGCAGAGGGAACTTGCAAAGGGTATCAGAACATCTTTGACCTCACAGGCACAACGGCGGAGGTGACATTCTCTTAGTAGCGACCATTTAGTTCTTGGCCACATAGGCATCAAGCATCCGTAAATACCCAATACAAAGTTCTGTCGAGTGCGTAAGGCAGCGAGAACGCTTACGAAAGGAAAGCGAAGGAGTAAGATTTCGCGCGTAAGGCAATGAAATCCCTTACGAAAGGTAAGGTAATGAAATATCTTATGCAAAAGGCACAAAAGGAGTTAGAAGTAGTAAGTGACGGGGAAGACAAAGTCCACAGGAATGCCCTACCTTCTACAGGAACTGGCTAAACAAGCGTGCAAATGATGGAGAAATGTATGCAAAATACTGGGGATATGAGGATATGGAGTGACGGTCGTGCCAAGCATGGTTAGGCTTTGGTTAAGGTGCCAAGAATGGTTGAGCTTTGGTTGAAATACTTGCTGGGGGAAAGGTGAAGGGTACCATTCAAAGGCAGATTTTGGTTTCGGGGTGCCAAGGAAGGTTAGGCTTTGGGGGCGTGCCAAGGAAGGTTGGGCTTAAGTTGGAAGTGCCAAGTATGGTTGGGCTTTGGGTTGGATGGGGAATGAGCTTAACTTCCCGACACTCGAAATCTGACGATGCTACGATCGGACGGCAGATTTGGAGGCTCCAGATGCTCCAAGTTTGGTCCTTTGCAGAAGTTGCACTTGCTCCTAAGAGAACCTCACTTCTAACTGAGATGCCAAGATGACTTTGCAAACGACAGTAAGGGCATAACGACTTGACTTATACATGTTGGTTGCGCTTTTGCTCGGTCCCGAGGCTTTTCGACACTTGTTGCAAACTCAACATTTACTAGTGCCTAACAGGGTCAACTTGACCAATCTTGAAAGTATCGAGGAAAACTGCCCCTTTGCAATTGATCTGCCCCTGTCTGTAGGGTTTCCTAATGAATCCTCCTCGAACAAAAACTTTAGGGGTGATTATACCATGACATAGTCGGAGATAATTTGCCCCAACGTCTGAATCCTCAATAGTCAGCCTTTGCTTGAGTCTCTTGAAGGACTTGTCCCAAAATGAGCATTGAAGCGACTTAACTTGTGTTGATTGAGCCTTGAAGGGATTTTCCCTCAGTCACAAGAATCTCTGGGTGGCCTACCTTTGGCCGGTGGAGTCTTGAGATGATTCTCTGCTCAACTCACTCTTGAATGTTCTGCTCCAGATTCACAAGGTTATGAGAAGGTTTTGATTCAAGCCAGCACCAACGAATGATCAAGTTTATCTCTGATTGCACTTTGTTGGAATCTCTTTGATGTCAAGTACTTGCTTACAGTTAAAATTGTTCATTTAAACATGGTAATTTTAATGTGACGATCATGCAGGTTTTGAAAGAAATCACTTATTGGAATGATGTGATAGTGTGTGACAAATGGACCATTAGTCCAAACGCAGTGTTGATTTACTGGTGTGCGAAAGATATAGCAAGAAGAATGACACCAGTGCTAAAAATTAGTAAATCTGTGGGGAGTCAGTTTACGCAACCTTGCAATAGTACGCTTTCAGAATAAACCCTACTTCAATTAGGTCTTTCGAGGATTGTAATGTGGCCCGGTTCATGGTTATTTGAAACAAAGGATATTAGGTTCAAATTTTGATTTGTACCCACCCCTTCTTCGTGATATCTCCAGTCCTACATTCAGTTATACTACACACATTTATCTTCCAAAAGGGTTGACGGTGTAAGGGCGAATTTGCTTGGAATGACAATCACCTTATTTTGTTTTCGTGGATGTCAATGACCTTTCTAATCCATTTTGGTGGCCACTGAATCGGGTTTTGCTTTTGTTGAGGATTAGAGGGCCTCTTTTGCTTTATTTATTTTTGATCCCTAACTTTTGCATGGACCGACTTCACTTTTCGAGTCCATCGGGATTGCCCTAATTTTGCCTAAGTTTCCTCTTTGGGGTGGTAAACTTAGCGGGCTCTCTTTTTTTTATATTTTGTTTTGAAGTGTCATGACTGCCAAGTCTTTGGTCTTTGAAGAATAACCGCCATAACAAGATGTTTCATCATGAAATTCGAATGTGTAATCAGGATTACTGAACACTACCCATGCCCCAGGTTAAGCGTAAGGGTTTAGAAATCAGAAGGAGACTCCTACTTCTAGGCTCGAAGGGGTTGACAAGGGACTAACTCCTTATCTCTCTAGTGTTTAGGGCATTTGAAACAATGCATGTACATCATCAGCGGGATTTTATCCGAAAGCATACAGTTTGCAATTATGGGTATTTCGTTTTCATCATCCTCCCTCAAATCTTTGCTAAAGCAACAATGTGATAAAGGAAGTGAAGTAGAGAAATATTTTTGTAATTTTTTTAATAAATGAGAAAGGATTAGTGAATACGAATGGACTTGTTCAAAAAAAAAATGCATGCTCATTACATTAACAATACCATTAATAAACAACAATGTCTAAAAGCAAATAGAACTTAACAGGAAAGAAAGTACAAATGCAAAGAAATGACAAGATCTAAAAATTGCCAGCATTGGGGACTGGGCTTTTCCTCTTGAGTTGTTGTTGGGCTATCTTTCTTGCTTATCGAGACCAGTATGATAATCTTCACACCTACTCTCAGCAACTTCTCCCATGATAGAGACTGATGAGCCTGCCTGACAAGATGAAGGATTGGCGTTGATTTGAAGACCTTGACGCGTAAATGAGATCAATCTGGACTCAATCAACTTTTGTACTTGGTACTTCAAGGCTTTACAATCCTCGATCGTGTGCCCAGGCGCTCTAGAATGGAAGACACACCTAGCATTTACGTCATAGCCCGGAGGAAGAGGTGTTGGAGGAGGACCAAGTTCCCTTAGCTGGACAAGTGCGCTACTGAGCAAGATGGGGAGGAGTTGACTGTATGACATAGTAATGGGATAAAAATGCTTCCCTGGCCTCCTTGGTCTGTTCTGTCCCCGTTGGGCAGAGTTTTCCCGCTGATCCAGATACTGATTCTGACTCCGCGCTCGGTTCCTCTGACCTAACTGAGGAACAGGTAATGACCGTTGATTTGGACGCTTTGGAAGTCCTGGTTGTGAAGAAGATCCGCGAGGTAAATCACAGTATGGGAGAGATCTCTCAGGTAAGGGAGGAACAACAATCTCTATTACAGCCTCAGGTGCAGGATTACCTTCTTTTCTTAGCACAGTTCTCATGACCTCTATGATCAGGCCCATCTGAGTCTTCAGTTGATGGACTTCCTCCCTCATCATTTTCTGATCCTGGGACAATACTTGTATGTCCACCACGAACTGCCCCATCTGGCTTCTGACCTCCATCAATTATGCTTGAATCTGCTCCATGATCAACTTCTGGCTGCTTTAAGTCTAATACGAGCGTCGGGAAGTCAACTACGGGTTATGGACAAAGGATGGATAAACTCTGTTGTTATTGATATGCAAAATAATGCAAAGATGCTTATGCAAATGCAATGCTCAGGATCACAGGTATAGCCCTAAAGTTAAAACAATGGTAACAAGTATCTTTGATTAACGACAACAGATATCTCTGATTTATCGGAACCCCAAAGGTAGGCTCTAAAATAGGTGGGTGCCTAGAGTTACGGATATATTTTGAAAACATTATAACCACGACAAAGATTTGTCCGACTATAATATTTTCGAAATAATCTCTTCTAGGTGAGGTCTTCGTTTCTTCCCAGCGAGAAAGACTCCTCGGAGGCGTCCACTACACAACCATCGACACACGGGTTCTAAATAGGGTTCTCAAAATCACATACCGAGGTCAAAAATATTATTGTCAGGAAGTAATACGTTCGGGGGATCTCATCTGATTGGGGCGTTCATGTCAACCCAAGAAGGAGTGACCCTTATGAGTTAACACTACCAAAAACCATGGAAATGGGTTAAAAGGTCCTTAGAGTTATCGATTCAGACCTGAAAACATTATTGCCATGATGAAGGCTCACCAAGACAATAAAATTTCCAAGGGAATCAACTCTAAGCGGGGTTTTCATATCGTCCACACGAGGAAGGCTCCTCGTGGGCCTCCACTAGACAACCACCATCCTAATCCTATGTTTTTCTCGGACTCGGGTATAGAGTCATCTCACCAAGTACCAACAATCAGAGAACCCAACAGTGACACAAGATAATAATAGGATAAAGATAATAAAGGTAAGCAAGCAAGTATATAATAAATAAACAAGCAAGCAAACCAAAGAAACAACAAAGAAGAAGAAAGCAAACAAATGAAACTAACTCTCGCGAATCGAATCAAGTTAGGCTTGACTCTCTCTTTCATGGAGCAATTTGTCCCCAGCAGAGTCGCCAGCTGTCGCACCTCGAAAAATGATAGGGTAACAACCTTTGCGATGGACGCGGAAAACACAGAGTCGCCACCGAATTTTATTCATCCCAAAGAGGGAAAGGGAAATATCGCTAAACCTTTAGGGAAAGAACATGGTCATCGTAACCACATTCTGGGTTCTGGAGTCGGTTACGTGAGGGGAAGGTATTAGCACCCCCTCACGTCCGTTGTACTCAACGGGAACCTCTTAAATCAATTCGTGAGAAAGTTAGCTAAGTTTGTTTATTTTCTTCTAAGATGAGTAATGGAAAAAGGTTTATATACTAAGGGGGAATGGGTGGTTTTTTATTAGGGTGCTCGCCAAGGATTGGGGCCCTTGTGCCTACGTATCTTCACTTTAAAGAAGTGAAGAATCAGAGCGCCGTAGTTCGGCCTACGGTTTGTTGGTGTTTTTTATGGACGATGCTAACGTCCGCGTTCTAGCAGTTAGGTGCATTGCAGCTCGCTCGTGGAGTCTTAGGCGTTACCTGTTTGCGGTAGAACGGATGTAACATGTCCTTTTAAGAAAAAGTTTTAGTCGCACGGAGGCGAGAAGTTGAATTAGTATTGTTGATATTTTGTTTGGACGACGATTACTTGAATGCTTAAGAAAGGCTCCTCGAGCACAAATAATCGGGAGAATGAATCGAAGACTCGACTCTCTCTCTTTTTTAACCTTTATTGTGAAAGGGTTTAATATTGGTTAAAGTATTTTAAGGGATGACGATTACTTGAAGCTTAAGAAAGGCTCATCGGGCCTAAGTAATCGGGAGAGTGAATCGAAGACTCGACTCTCTCTCTTTTTCATCTAAGTAATTGAGAAAATAGTTTTGATTCAGTTTATTATGAAAATCATTTGATGTGAAAGGTATTACAAGTCTTTTAGAGATGACGATTATTCGGGTGTGAAGAAGACTCCTCGCACTTAAACAATCGAAGAGAGAACTCGAAGATACTAGTCCAACTCTCTTTTCATCTTTTATTGAAAGAAAGTGTTTCATAATTGTTAAGTGTTTTAATTTGATTTGAAGAATACTCGAAGGATCGAGGTTTTAGTTCACGTTCAAGACGATTAAGGGTTTGAACTAAATGGAGTGGAGGACCTAATTGACTAGGATAAGGTCGATGGCGACGCACGAGGCGGTCGACTTACAAGGGTGACAAATGGCTCGACGTTGAATCGAGAATTTATTTTTAAAAAGATTTTAATAAAGTAAGCAACGAAAGTCAATATGGCGTAACCACAACATGGGCACAAAATGTGAGCAAGGACATAATCAAGATATTTGGCTAGAGATCACACATTAAATCACACAAACTTATATACAAAATTATTAATTAAATTAAATATGGATACTTAATAAAACTAATTAAGGTTTCAATTAATTAATATTAAGTAAATATACTTAATAAAAATAATAAATTAAAAAAAATCTATCATTTGTTAATATTATAAGAAAATGAGTAGACAAATAAAAAATATAAAAGAAAAGAATAATAAAAAAAACAAAGAGTGGAAAGAAAAGGCCAAAAGGGCCTGTGACTAAATGGAAACGGGAGGGTGCATTTAAGAAGAAGTCTTGGTCTAATACAAGGAAGGCCCAACGCAGACCCATGATTCCCCATCTAATCTCAGTCAACAAGGTTGACCCAGGATCTAACCCAGATCGTTGGATCTGATCAGGTCAAAGATCTTGACTAGATCTAAGGTTCAATATTGAAGGTGCATGGTGAGGTAACAGGGATAACGCGTGGGATTACAAAATGGTTGATGATGATGCTAGTTTCTACATGACGGCGACACATGTTACCATCTTGATTCGCCACTTACCCAAAGGTGGACATGCAGGCCATGGAAAGAAATGACGTGTTAAAATCTTGGACCAACATATTATCAGAAGAAACAAATCAAACGTCACTCCTCTCAGTCTCACTCTCTCTCGTCTTCAACCTTCCCTCTGTAAAAAAAAACCTATCTCTTTCTATTTGTAACAGCTAACTCTCTCTCTCAATAGTGTTTTACCAGAAATCTTAAAGGAGGCCGCCGGAGAAGACGAACCATGGCGGAAACCGCCGTCTTCTTCAGTGAAGAAGATTCATCTTGCCCTAATCCGAACACCAACCCCCATTGAAAAAACGAGGTGAATCCAAAACCGACCCTAGATCCACCTGAATCGCTCTCACAAGCTCAGATCGGAGTTCAAAGATTCAAAAACCTTCGTTCAGGTGTACTGGATTAGAAGAAGTACTTTGATTTTTCATTTTGAGGTTTAATCACTTTCGGAGAAGCCATCGATGTTCTTTTTTGTGTTCAGTAATCAAGAAGAATTTCCATCTTTATTTTAAAAGCAGAAGAAAATTTGGCAAGTAAATTCATTTTTTTTTATTTCAAGAATCGTTGATCATGTTAAAAAATGTCATTTTGTAAAGCAGAAATAAATGAGAATTGCAAGCAAAAGAACTAGGGCTCAAATTTTATTAATAGAATGGTAATCAGCCAAGCGCGTGATCCCAGAGAGCGTTTACAAAGTTTATAAAATGGTAATTTATAGGGAAATGGATTACATTGAAACATAACGACCGTTATTCTTCTACCAACTTTAAATTCTAGACATTCTAGGCTTCTGTCTAAGGTGACCTTTGTCGCACCTCGAAAAATGACAGGGTAACGACCTTCACGATGGACGCGGAAAACACAGAGTCGCCTCGAATTTTATTCATCCCAAAGAGGGAAAGGGAAATATCGATAAAACCTTTAGGGAAAGAACATGGTCATCGCAACCACATTCTGGGTTTGGGAGCCGGTTACGTGAGGGGAAGGTATTAGCACCCCCTCACGTCCGTTGTACTCAACGGGAACCTCTTAATTCAATTCGTGAGAAAGTTAGCTAAGTTTGTTTATTTTCTTCTAAGATGAGTAATGGAAAAAGGTTTATATACTAAGGGGGAATGGGTGGTTTTTTATTAGGGTGCTCGCCAAGGATTGGGGCCCTTGTGCCTACGTATCTTCACTTCAAAGAAGTGAAGAATCAGAGCGCCGTAGTTCGGCCTACGGTTTGTTGGTGTTTTTTAAGGACGATGCTAACGTCCGCGTTCTAGTAGTTAGGTGCATTACAGCTCGCTCGTGGAGTCTTAGGCGTTACCTGTTTGCGGTAGAACGGATGTAACATGTCCTTTTAAGAAAAAGTTTTAGTCGCGCGGAGGCGAGAAGTTGAATTAGTATTGTTGATATTTTGTTTGGACGACGATTACTTGAATGCTTAAGAAAGGCTCCTCGAGCACAAATAATCGGGAGAATGAATCGAAGACTCGACTCTCTCTCTTTTTTAACCTTTATTGTGAAAGGGTTTAATATTGGTTTAAGTATTTTAAGGGATGACGATTACTTGAAGCTTAAGAAAGGCTCATCGGGCCTAAGTAATCGGGAGAGTGAATCGAAGACTCGACTCTCTCTCTTTTTCATCTAAGTAATTGAGAAAATAGTTTTGATTCAGTTTATTATGAAAATCATTTGATGTGAAAGGTATTACAAGTCTTTTAGAGATGACGATTATTCGGGTGTGAAGAAGACTCCTCGCACTTAAACAATCGAAGAGAGAACTCGAAGATACTAGTCCAACTCTCTTTTCATCTTTTATTGAAAGAAAGTGTTTCATAATTGTTAAGTGTTTTAATTTGATTTGAAGAATACTCGAAGGATCGAGGTTTTAGTTCACGTTCAAGACGATTAAGGGTTTGAACTAAATGGAGTGGAGGACCTAATTGACTAGGATAAGGTCGATGGCGACGCACGAGGCGGTCGACTTACAAGGGTGACAAATGGCTCGACGTTGAATCGAGAATTTATTTTTAAAAAGATTTTAATAAAGTAAGCAACGAAAGTCAATATGGCGTAACCAAAACATGGGCACAAAATGTGAGCAAGGACATAATCAAGATATTTGGCTAGAGATCACACATTAAATCACACAAACTTATATACAAAATTATTAATTAAATTAAATATGGATACTTAATAAAACTAATTAAGGTTTCAATTAATTAATATTAAGTAAATATACTTAATAAAAATAATAAATTAAAAAAAATCTATCATTTGTTAATATTATAAGAAAATGAGTAGACAAATAAAAAATATAAAAGAAAAGAATACTAAAAAAAAACAAAGAGTGGAAAGAAAAGGCCAAAAGGGCCTGTGACTAAATGGAAACGGGAGGGTGCATTTAAGAAGAAGTCTTGGTCTAATACAAGGAAGGCCCAACGCAGGCCCATGATTCCCCATCTAATCTCAGTCAACAAGGTTGACCCAGGATCTAACCCAGATCGTTGGATCTGATCAGGTCAAAGATCTTGACTAGATCTAAGGTTCAATATGGAAGGTGCATGGTGGGGTAACAGGGATAACGCGTGGGATTACAAAATGGTTGATGATGATGCTAGTTTCTACATGACGGCGACACATGTTACCATCTTGATTCGCCACTTACCCAAAGGTGGACATGCAGGCCATGGAAAGAAATGACGTGTTAAAATCTTGGACCAACATATTATCTGAAGAAACAAATCAAACGTCACTCCTCTCAGTCTCACTCTCTCTTGTCTTCAACCTTCCCTCTGTAAAAAAAAACCTATCTCTTTCTATTTGTAACAGCTAACTCTCTCTCTCAATAGTGTTTTACCGGAAATCTTAAAGGAGGCCGCCGGAGAAGACGAACCACGGCGAAGACGACTCATCTTGCCCTAATCCGAACACCAACCCCCATTGAAAAAATGTGGTGAATCCAAAACCGACCCTAGATCCACCTGAAATGCTCTCACAAGCTCAGATCGGAGTTCAAAGATTCAAAAACCTAAACACTCCTAGAACTCAACGTTGTCCAGCACCTTCAATACCAAAACTAACTGGCTCAAACTTTTGATTCACATGCCCAACGAAGAAATCCCTACCAACCTAAGGCGAACTCAAAATGAAGGTAAATGAGGTCAATCGGCGAAGATGATGCGAGTAAGAGAAAAGGAGAGGCGGTCTAAGGGAAGCTAAGCAAGCAAAAATCAAATAAAGCTAAGGAAACAACATTGACAATGAAATACAAAGTTTCACTATAGATTTTCAGTTACCTATTGGAGTCCCTCGAATGAAGCTTCCACCAAGGTAAATCGTCTTTTTTTTTTTGCCTTTACTTTGCTTCGAGTTTCTTCTTGTCCTGTTGCTTGGATCGCTTAGTTGTTGGGTTTGTTGTTTTGTGTTGTTTTTCAATAGTGGCTGCACTGTTTAGGGTTTTTTCTTGTGTGTGTAGAAACTTGAGCCTTTTTTTTGTTGCCCCCCCCATTGATCCTCTGAAATGACGCTCTTATATTGAAATGAATTAGGTTTAGCAGACCAAGTCTTGAAACTCTGAAATCCTCTGCACTCTATGGTTTAGGTTTGGTCGGCTACCACTTTGTCATGTTCCTATTCTTGTGTTAGAGCCAGTGTACCCTGAATTCTGCTGCTCTCATTTTTTCCATTTTTGCCATTCTGAACATGTGTGGTCCTATTTACTCTGTTTATCTTTGCTTCTGACATTGGGTAAATTGTTGATGTGTGTATGTCCATGATTCTTGCACGAAAATGAGTATGGCATGCCATGTGAATTCAGAACATGTGGTCCTATTTTCTTGTATTGAAATTCTGACTTGAATAAGCTTGTGTGAATTGATTTGGACTTTGGTTGAATTGAATTGTTTTGTGATCCCTGTCTTGAATTGTGACACGAGCTGAATTGTGACATGAATTTGTTTGTTTATGGTTTAGATTTTGGAATGGATTTGTGTGCTATGATGATTAATTGAATTTTTGGTTCTGGTTGTTGATCTTTGAAAATGCTTGAATTATGTCATGATATGAATTGCTTTTCGGTTTACGGTTCTTTGCTTATGACGATAACCGTTCGCTAAAACCATTGTCTTATGCCATTGTTCAGCAGGTGATGAGCACTTCTTGCTTGTGACGACAACCGATATGGTCGTATCATTCCGCAGGTCAAAAAATATTCATTGCAAATCATCAAAGTCAACGTAATTCGGGGCGTTCCAAATCTCCTATGGAGTTGACCTTAATCAGAGTGAATGGGTGTGCATTTGAGCGTGGGCCGCAAGTTTATGAGTCATAGTTGTTTTCAATGTTATGTATTTTACTGCTATGTATTCTCTTTCATTTTTCTAAACTTGTAATGAAACCTTACTTTGATTTGGAGAAATGCGTATTTGGTTTCCAAAGGTTTGCATTTAATTTCTACTGCAACAACATGCTTACAAAATGTAAAGTATGTTGATTGTTCCTTAGTGAAAATTGAACACTACTTCTTTGGGCCATTATGCATCACATTTTTTATTTATTCATGAACCATGTCTTCTATAATACGGTACCAAGCAGTGTTGTGGTCATTCCAAATCCAAAATAGACTAAAAACAATGGATTGAACCCCGTGCTTCAAAATGTATAAGTCCAAGTTCTTTTCTCCAAGTTCTTTTGTCCAAGTTGACATTTAAGTGGAATCTCATATCCAAAGAGAGAGAATGTACTACTGAAAGATAGGGGTGGACAAAGAGAAACCACCCGGTGCTAACCGACCGAACCGAAACAGGATTTCTGCACCAGGTCGGTTTTCTTCAGATCCACGGGTTAGACGGATGGAAATGTCGGTTATGGCTGGGCAAGGGTGGTCGGGCTCGGTTCAATAAGTTGGGCCCGTCGGTCCCCGAACCCGATCGATACCTATATTATTATACAAAAAAAAAAAACAAATAACCCACCTTAATCCTAGTTTATTTACTTGACGGTGTTTCATTTTTATTTTCTCAAAATCTTTCCTTTCCTCTTCGTGTAACCCTAAAATGTTTCTGCCACCGTCACACAAACCCTAAACTAAACAATCTAAATCCTCTGTCTTCATCACTATTTACTATCGTCGACGGTCGATCAACATTCAACTGACAACCACAACGAGTTATATTCCATCAGGTTTGTACCATTTACTTTCCTTCTTATCAACGACTTACATTCTATCATCAACGAGCTTCAACGATTTCCCACAAGTTTTCGTCCAGTTCTTTCCTTTCATGTGCTCTTATGCTTTTATGCTTTGCTTTGATTTGCTCTTATGCTTTGATTTGCTGTGATAACCATTGATCTATTGTATTTATTTTGAGAGGTAGAGATATGCAAGGAGCTGAAGACAGGGCCGGCCCAACACATCTCGAGGCCCGAGGCAAAATTTAAAATTAAATATTTTTAATATATTAAAAATATTTTTTTTAATTAATATATTTTAGATGTTTTAGACTATGATTTTTTAAATTATTATAATTAATCTCATTTAATATTTTATTTTTACTAATAATAAAATTAACTCATATAATTACTCTACTCATTATTAACAAAAATATAATTGAAAAACAATGCAAAAATTATAAATAAAAAAATACTTAGATATCAAACAACACACCTTGTAAATAGTTGATATATTATATATTTTTAATAAATGTTATTATTTAACTGATATATAAATAATTTAAAAGATTTTTTTTTTAAAATCAATTAATTATATATCTAAATATAAACTAAAAAATGTGAGGCCCTAGGCGGTAGCCTTGGTGGCCTACCCCTAGGGCCGGCTATGGCTGAAGATGTGGAGGGCGATGGAGATGTGCAAGGAGTTAGAGGATTTAAAGAAATGCAAAATACCTGTAAGTCTATATCTAATCTGATGTATTGACTTGACTTGCCTTTGTATGCTTTTCAAAATGTTTGTTGTTGTAATGTATTATGTTTGGACTGTGTAACATACTGAGATGTACCTTATGTGTACGAGTAGAGACTCTTGTAATATACCTTGTCAATGTGTATGAGTTTGGACTGTGTATTAGCAGCTTGTACCATGTTTATTATGCCATTGTATTATCAAATCTGAGATGTACCTTAAGATAATTGTTTTCACCTTTAAAATCAGTAAGGGTAGTAACTCATAAAGGTGATTTCATTTTTCTCATTAATGATTTTTTTACATAAGTTCACATTGTGAAACATAAAAGTGAGACCCATGAAATCTTTATGAAATTGTAGCAAATTATTTGAAAATTAAAAACGAAAAGGTTTATTATCTAATGCTGCCTAGAGTTTGTTTTAGAGAAGTACATGATTTTTGCTGAGAAATTAACACTATAAATTAACACTAATAACCATATAAATTAACACTAAATTAACACTAATAATATTTTTGCTGCTTAGAGTTTGTACAAATAACCATATAAATTAACACTAATAATATGGCAGTTGAGATATAGCTGCCTAATAATATAACCATATAAAAAAATGTTGCAGACCTGTTTATGAGTGTAACATGTTATTCTTCCATGTTCTTCCATGTTGCAGACCTGTTTGTGTTTAGTTTGAGTCAATCAAGATAATTAGTTAATAAACTGGGAATTGTTAGTGAATTAGTTGTTCAATTGAAATTTGGTTATTAAATTTGGCTAAAGTTAGTGAAGCAATTAGTAACTCTTACAAAATTCTACTAAGTTGGTGGAATTAATTAGTTTAATGGCTATACTAAGTCAATTGTGTTTGAATTCAATTTGGATGCCAACCAATTTTCATGAAATATTTGTGTTAGAATTGTTTACAAACACAATGCTTTAATGATAATTAGTGCTTTAATGATAAATAGTTTGATGGCTATACTAAGTTAATTATGTATAATATTATTTGTTAGTTTTTTATCATCACTACTTGTAATTATAATATTATGGACTGCTTATCTTGTTCTACTGTTAATATTATACATTGGTAGTTATATTCTATATGTTTTCATAACTAAGTGTTTGCTATTAAATTTGTTGATCTTATTAAAATATTACAGGCAGATTTATATTTAAGTTTTAATTATAGTATTAACACTGGTTTATTGTTGTGTAGATTAGTAATTTTACCAAATAAGAGTTTGTCTCTACTCTACAGAGCTGGTTTCTCAAGGAAAGTTTTAAATCAAGAGTGTTTCTTTACATAAACGTGAACACTGAGAGTCTATGAGAGACTAAGGTAACTCCTGCTAAATACAAAACTTTATGAATCTTGAAATAGTTTTATCATCATCTTTATATATGTATATCCATTGGTGCTGTAATTTTTGGGAGTTATATTGCAATGCTTTATATCTATAGCAAGCCTTGCTAAATGTTTGGTGGTTGTATATCTCACTCAAAAGAAAGTTAGAAAGGGTACTTATATTTCATGTTTTATTTAAAAGTTATCTTTGTTTAATGTTTGAAACCTTTCTAAATGAAAAATTTGTCATCCTGCCATGATATTTTTTAAAGTACATGTGTTTTTAGTGTTCGATGAAAATTTGGCTTTACATAGATGAAATGGTTGCTAATAATGTTTTATGTCAGTAGATGAAAATTATGCTGTCTAGTAATATTTGATATTTAGCACATAAAAAATAGTCACCCATGGTGAAATGGCTACTAATAATGTTTTATGTGAGTATTGTTTGTCTCTGAAAGATTATTGATATGTTAAATGTTTAGTCTTTTGAGTTTATTTTTTATCTAATTTTGGCTAATACTTTATATTTTATAGCTATTGGAACAAACAACAAGCAAATATGACAAGTGCCAAGTGATCCTGAAAAGAATGATGGATTAAAAGAGTAGATGATTGAACTTTTAAATAAGGTTATGTTGATACTTGAGTTATTTTAATTAATATCAATATTTTGTTTCACTGATGCGAGACTGATGCTGGTTTTTTAATGTTTTATTGTAGATGAGTTTGTGTTTTTAGCGTCACATTAGAAATTGAAGCTTGGTAGATGAGTTTGTTCCATATTCCTCTATTAACAAGATGCAACATATAATGTGATTATCTAAAATGTATGTCTACAAAAAGTGAGCTTGGAAATGGAAGCTTGAAAAAGTGACTATATCTTGAGAAGTGTATCTTTTGATGAAAAATTTAATTTATATAGGATCTTAAATTTATTTGATGAATGTACTCTGGAGTTCTAATTTCTTAAAAAATGAACTGTCTTGTTTTGAATAAATAAAAGTTCAAGATAGCTCAATTTATTAAATTGAATAATGAGAAAAAATTAAAAATAACAAATTAAGTGTTCCATAAAATTTTAACTGGCCCAATAATAGAGTTTAATGGCGAATGAATATAGGCATGAAATAACCCAATTAATTGAATTGAAAAATGAAAAAAAAATTCAAATTTTTTAAGTGGGCCATAAAATTGTACAGGCCCAACAATGAGCTTAAACCGAAATAAACCGATCCAGATAACCGAACCAGAAAAAATCCGAACCCGAAAAAACCGATAGTTAAATTGGTCGGAATTGAGCCAGTATTTGTCACCCGAGGATTGGGCCGGATTAGGGTTTTGGGCCCGAACCCGAACCGGCCCGAACCGATGTCCACCCCTACTGAAAGATAAGCCCAATGCTTTCCCAAGTGGACCTAGTCAAGAGAATGAATATGGTCGTGTCAACAACACTTGAGCCACTTCATTTGAAGCACAATTTAACCATGCGTCCCAAACAAAACAACAAACCAGAAAAAAAATTCTTGACTTTGAATGAGTGATCCTATTCTTGCTCTTCATTAATCAACACAAAATTTGTATGAGTGATCCTATTCTTGCTCTTCATTAATCAACACAAAATTTGTTTGTAATTTTACTATGGATATAGTCTTTGAAATGAATCATGAGGCAATAATGGAACCACTAATGAATCACTTTCTGAATTTGTTCACTCGAGCTGCTACATCAAATTTCCATCATGAATCAAATGCTTGAAATCATAAGAACATGACTTAAAACACAAATTGACTGAAGTTTTTCAAAAGATGGTGTTACCACTGGGGATTGAACCTTGTCAGACGTAGTTAATTTCCATGAATCCCTAATATTTGCCTAGATTGTCCTTTGAGGTCTTCAATCTAGCGGGATGATTTTCGTTTATGTCTCTAATTTTTGTCTGGATCGCCCTTTCGGGTTTTCAATCCACCAAGACGTTTTTCATTTAGGCGAAGTATTTCTTGACTACATCAAAATTCGTGGGGTAGGTTAACTCCTCTCCATCCATAGTTGCAAGTCTCAAGGCACCGCCTGAGAAAGATTTTTTAACAACGTAAGGGCCATCGTAATTCGGAGTCCACTTGCCCCGGGAATCACTGAGAAATGATTGTATCTTCTTGAGCACGAGGACTCCTTTTCTAAAGACACGAGGTCATACCTTTTTGTCGAATGCTTTCTTCATTCCTTGCTGATACAACTGACCTTGGCAAAGAGCCGTTATTCGCTTTTCTTCTATTAGGTTCAGTTCATCGTGTTGGCTTTGACACCATTCAGCTTCTATTAGCTTGGCTTCCATCAATACTCTTATTGATGGGATCTCTACTTCTATGGGGAGCACTGCTTCCATGCCATATTGTCATACCCCAAATTTTGACCACTAAGATTTCCCATCATTTTACATATCATCATCACAATATGGATGAACCATCATGCCTCACCAGTCTCCCCAAAGATGAGTGAGCATTCACTACAATAAAAAATTAGGGTTCCAATCCCTCTCTGAGTTCTTAGGCAAAGGATCAATCAAGGAATGAGATGATCTTCAACTTGTCTAACATCTCAAACTTCTACAAAGGACCAAGAGGACTCCCACAACAAGGATTAAGCACAAGACTTCTCCCTTCTAGGTGGATCAAGCCTCAGGGGATGCATTAATCAAAAATCAGGAATTAGGGTTTCTTGACCTAATTCACCCCTAAGTTAACTTTTGGGACAAATCAGGAGCCAAAACCTCAAGAGAGGATTTGAGGGTCTCCAATATACCACATTGATCCATTTGCAACAATGGATTTATCCAAGAAACATGAGCAACAAATCTCAATTTCATCTGGACTACAATTAGGGTTTCGCGAGAAAAGTCAATTGTACCTTTGACTTTTGACCAGGACATGCTCCCAAACCCTAGGACATGATTCAATACACCCTATAACACCTATGAAATCAATCCATCAAGTTTAATTTAGGTCAAGAACTTGATTTCATAGAGGATCGCACAGTTTGGAATTCATCTGACAAAAAGTCAACTGTGCACAAAAGTCAACTTTGACTTTTTGAGATTTTTCACAAAAATGGGTTTTTAACCCTAAAATGATGTTAATGTATGATTGAAGTCATCATTCATCAAGAAAAATCAAAGAAAGTGGGATAACTTGTAAAAGGGGTAACCATAAAAAACTTAGAAAATTTTCTAAGTTATGAACAAAGTGGCAAGGGTACTAACTTTGGAGGATCATAACTCCTAAACCACAAAGCCATTTTTCCCCATCCAAAGCTTGATTTATAGATCTCATGGCCCTCTACAAAATCTAAAAATTAACCTTCTTCCAAATTCCTCATGGATTTTGAGTTATGGAGTGATCAAAATGACAAAATGTCACTTTTTTCCAACACTTAGTGAAATTTTCACTAAGTTAGAATCTGCCTTACTTTTTTTCAAATGTAGGGGCATTTTCCACTTGGATCAAAAAAGTATCAAAACCAACTATGATCAAACAGTTGTTGTATCATATGAGGGCTTTCCAAAATGGCCAAGAACATCACCAAATTCAATTTGAGTCATGAGATATGACAATGGCAATATGCCTCGCTGAAAACTGCCAAGGCAAGGTAGAATGTTGCATTTTTGCTCGATTTGCCAAAATCAGTTAACTTTAAGCCTTGTCATCACTTTGGACACATCTGAGGATCAAATCTAAAGGGGACAATCATTGAGCCAAGCCTCCAAAGTCCTTGGAACAAGAAGTAGCATGCCAAACCTAGAAATCCCTAAAAGAGGGACAAGACTCCAATTTTGGATTGGAGCATTCAATGGATGCACCAAGGTGGCATGGACTGAGCCATTCTCAACTGAATTCAGTCAAGATTATTCACAGACCAAGGGAACCAGCAGCCTGTGCCCTAACCTCTAGTCAATGGCTAGAGGAGACTTGAATTTCGATTGCTCAACATTGGCCAACCCTACTCAGCAGTTGCCATTCACTATTCCTTACAAGACAAACTTGCTCTACTATAAATAGAGCTCATTTGTGATTAGTTTGAGTACACCAAAGCCATCAAACAGATGCTTTCCTCAAAATCTCTTTCTCTTGGCAAAAATGCCTTCTTTAGCAAGGTAACTCTGAGTTTTTGAGTTTGAGAGCTATTCCAATCAAACCAATCACACACACACCTCATAAATATCATGTGTAGGTGATCCAAACTACCACAAGTTACCTGTAACATGAAAATCACAAAGTCACCTCTCAAAACCTCAAAATAGGCCTTTTGTGCATTTTTCAAGCCATGTCTTGATTCAGTCACTTTCCAAACCAGATAAAACCTCAAACACACTCCAAATATCATCCTTGAATTGTCCCAAATGGTTCCCCCCATCTGGAACACCATTTGAGGGAGTTGCTATTTTGGTCATTTTAACCCCTTTTGCAAGAAAGGGCCAGTTTGTGTTTTTGCAGGTACCAGCTGATTCCACTCATCCTAAAAGCTTCTAAGGGATCATTTGAGAGTGTCCAAAGCATCAAACCATTTGATAAAGTTATGACCTTCACATTTCTGAGCCAAAACTTGCCTTGCCTTGCCTTGGGCCAGGCCTAAAACCAAGGCATGCCTTGTATATTTGTGGTTTCACTTCAAGCAATGGATGGTAAGGCGCGCGCCCTATAACCTTGAGGTCATGGGTTCAAACCCCACCCATGTCATTTTGTGTTTTTTCACATTTTTGCTATTTTTCCAATATTTTCATGTTTTGTTAATTATTTGGAAAATTAATAACTCATTCAATTTTAATTATTTTTGATTGGTTCTTTTTGAAAAAAATCACAAAAATATTGAAATATTTTATTCCACAAAAAAATTAAATTTATATTACTTATTTAATATAATTAGTATTTTTGTGAATAAATTCATTTTAAATTGTGTTTAAACATTTTAAAAATGAATATTTACCTTGAAAATCAAAACCAAATGAGTTTTAATATCTCTTGTGATTAAAACCTCATTTTTCAAACCTTAAACAAAAATCACAAGTGGTTTATTCAAACTTATTTGGTATTTTTATCATTTTATTTGATTTTCTTTTAAATATTTACTTTTAAAAGAAAACAAATTAGGGTTTCTTTGATTTTTACCCACACAAAACATTTTCAAACACTCATGGGCCTCTATTAGAGTGTAAGACCCAACCCTTTTGAAAACCAAACTATTTTGTGCCTCAGTCATTGTATAAGACCCATTGCGTTTTCAAAAATCTCGGCGCGATCGCCATTTCGAACAAAAAACCTTTGGGCCTCTCCTCGAGCTATAAGACCCATTCAAAACCTTTTGGGCGTCTAATAGAGTGTAAGACCCAACCCCCTTTTAACCAAAACCATTTTGGGCCTCAGACATTGTATAAGTCCCTCTGCGTTAAAAGAAAACCCGGCGCGATCGCCAATTAAAAAACAAACCATTTGGGCCTACCCTCATGTTATAAGCCCCATTCCTTTTCTTTAAACACCTTTTGGGCCTCTTGAGAGAGTGTAAGACCCATCCCTTTGTACAGAAAACCTTTTTTGGGCCTCAGTCACTTATATAAGTCCCTGTACAAACGACAGTGCGATCACTGATAAAACTTTGGGCCTCTCCTTGAGCTGTAAGCCCCAACAAACTTTTCAAAGCACTTTCTCCTATGATTTTGAATATACTTTTGTTTTCAATCTTTCTTTGTTGAACAACTAACAAAACAGCATGGAAGCTCTACAACCGAGTAAGTGTTTACCCGCTTTCATTTACCACTTTCATATGTATATAACTGTACTGTGGGGCTGTTTCACTGTAAGTCTTCTTTCATAAACTCATATTGAGTGTGTAATAATAGTATAGATATTTAGAGTTTCCCCGGCAACTAAGTCTAGCATTAAGCCCATTGATCACTCTTAAAAGTAGACAAAACTAGATCCCCTATAGGAGCACCAGATACAGTCTTCTCTTCGGTTGTCCTCTTTAGGAATTGTAAAAGAAACTCTACTCCCCAGAAATGATCTTTTCTCCGTGAATGGCATCTCTTGTGTTTCTTCCAAATTCTCGAACTTTCCTGGCTTGATCTATTCTCTGTGAATAGCCTGTCTTGAATTTCTCGGGGTTTGGGGACCCACAGGCTTCTTAAAAGCATCCCCGCCTCCTCTTGGGCGTTGTACAAGGACCCGTCGGCTTCTTAGAAGTGTTCATAGCCTCCTCTTAGGCTTCAAATAATGATTTCTTCCTCCGGGAAGATAACCTCCTCTTGGGCTTAGTACAAATTATCCCCTGGCTTCTTAAAAGTTCCAGCCTCCTCTTGGGCTTCGTACAAATTGTCCCGACAACCTCCTAGAGGTATAGGAACATAAATTACTCATCTTAATAGAACAGACTTTCAAAGAGTCTAGATCTTACTCCTACTGTTTCTTCAGCATAGTACAAAAGATAAAACCCGTAGACTTGGACAGTCTCCATACCCTTCGGATTCCCCATTTCCTTAAAGAACAGGAAATAACCCCGACCCTTTGATCAAATCCATGAGTACAACGTTACCCATATAAGAACTGATTTTCTCTTTGAGCCCATATACTGGACCTATCACTCAACTGAAACAGTAACCATAGCCTCCTCTTGGGCTTTGTACAAATGATTCTCTTCAGCGGAGCTAACCATTTAGCCTTCATCTCGGGCTTCGTACGAGATACAAAAAAGACTCTCTTATTGAGTCAATCCCCTTTAGCCACCATCTCGGGCTTCGTACGATATACAATAAAAGACTCTCTTGTTGAGTCACACCTGTTAGCCTCCATCTCGGGCTTCGTACGAGATACAAAAACACTCTCTTGTTGAGTATAAAAGACTCTCTTGTTGAGTCAAACCTTTAGCCTCCGTCTTGGGCTTCGTACAAGACACATATAAAAGAACTCTCTTGTTGAGTCAACCCTTTTAGCCTCTCTCTCGGGCTTCGTACGAGACATAAAAACACCCTCTTGTTGGGCCAATAGCCTCCTCTTAGGCTTTGTATAAGGAAAACCCCAGTTGAGTCAATCAACCTTTTAGCATCAAATATGTGCCTCGTTCACAGTATACAAACATCAACAACTCATTTCCCTTCATTTAATCGTTGTAAGCGGCAAGCCTCTGGATCATCTATATCCATGCCAATGTCCCTCTTTTAGCATGGGAAATTCCTAAGGAAAGATGGCATTGCTCTACATTAAGTTAAAGTCTTCTCCTTCAGGTTGAAAACCCCCTATAAAGGAAATTATGGCATTGTTGGATTCACATACCCCAGTTAAAGTAATTCTCCTTTATAGTCAGTCACCCAACAGTTGTGACAAATACCCCTTTAGAGATGACAAACTCTCTCTAAAATCAAACCCTTTAGCTTCACATCTTGGGCTTTGAACAAGGTACAAATAGACCCTTCAGCTTCACATCTTGGGCTTTGAACAAGATACAAATCAACTTTTAGCTTCACGTCTTGGGCTTTGAACAAGACACCAAAACACCATTTCCTCCCATAGAATAGGAGGAACTACGATCGCTCTGATTTCCTTGCTTCGGTAAACGGGAATACGTAGGCATAAGATTGAAAGAAAAATCTTAGCGAGCGCACTAATAAAAAAACCCAAAATCCCGTACCTTCAAGCATCAGTCCTAGCATCCCAATCAAATTCCCCATAGCACCATCCAAGTAAACAGAAGAAAGAGGCCCCATTACCATATAGCATCCGTAATCTAACACACCGCTGTTTAAACTCAGTATGCAAGCAGGGTTAGTTAGAGATATCTATTTCCCTTCCTTCATCAGCTCACAATAGGATAAAAAATGAATCGACCTGTAGTAACCCCCAAAGAGCGACAGTGCTTAAGAACCACGTCCAGAATCACTCCCTACAGAAAAGTGGCGCCCACCGTGGGGCCTGACTTTCTTTTCATCTCTTAGGTAGACACCGAAGGATGATTCCTTCACTGGGATAAGAATTTTGTTGACTTCACTAGGATCTTAGGTCAAAAAACCTTTAAGTTGGGAAGGTACCACAGAATGGCGCCTCCGCCGGGGAGCCATTTTCTGTCAGGAACATAGGATTCATAGCTTCTAAAAGTCTAGGACATTAGGACAAATATATATACTGCTTTTCCTAAATTGATATCTGTGTTTATTTTTCTGCTAATGGGAATGCGTGTGATGCCGCATGTGGAAAGATTGAGTATACACCTAAGAAAAACCCATTTAGTAGTGCGGAAGCTATCGGAAATAGTTGTCACGCGATACTACCCTCTTCTGATGGTTCTTCGAAAAAACATCACCTAGCACGGTTCCCGGCCCGCTGGTGTTTTCTCGACAAGGAATGATGATTTTGAGAGACAGGTACAAAAATCACTAGTATAAACCTTTGGGATGGGTAGAGCCTTGACTCCATGACACCGACCCTTTGAGCCCATGTTTTTTCTATGTTTTTGTGTGTTGCATTCATGCATTCATTTAAAAAACATCAAAAAAAAACTTCTCTTCTAGTCTCTCTTTTTCAAATTAAACTAAGACAATGATTGTAAATGTCAGAGAAAAAGATTGCGCTCATGGATTTCGGTAGAAGGAGAACTCATAAGTATACCTTCAAGGTTCCAAAACTAGAGGATTTGAGAGGATTAGCAAGAATGATCACTAACCCTGACGCTTTCAGAGCCAAGTACGGAGGTCTGCTACCTCTGTTAAGGATCCAAGTAATTGAAAGAATCATGGAAGCCCTCGTTCAGTTTTATGATCCGGTTTATCACTGTTTCACATTCCCGGATTATCAACTAGCACCAACGCTGGAGGAGTATTCTCACATGACTGATTTACATATCATTGATCGAGCCCCCTTTTCTGGAATGGAAGAAATTCTAAAGGATCATACCATTGCAAGAGCAATTCGTTTGGATGAGTCAGAATTCAAGACTCACATGACCACTAAGGGTAGCATACAAGGTTTGCCAGCCCAGTTCTTGACAAAGAAGGCTCTATAATTTGCTAGTATAGGGAACATGGCCGCTTTCGAGAGCATCTTTGTTTTGCTCACCTACGGGTTATTTTTATTTCCCAACGTCGACAACTTTGTAGATATTAATGCCATTAAGGTTTTTCTCATTGGAAACCCTGTACCGACTTTGTTCGCAGATGCGTATCATTCCGTACACTTAAGCAATTTGTACAGCGGAGGAATGATCACGTGCTGTGTACCCCTACTATACAAATGGTTTATCTCCCATTTGCCTAAGTCAGCTGCTTTTTGGGATCATAAGAGTGCCTTACGTTGGTCGCAGAAAATCATGTCTCTTACCAACTCTGACATAGATTAGTGCAATAGGATTCATGATGGGATCAGGATCATTGATCGTTGTGGAAACTTCCCCAACGTACCCCTTATAGGAGCTAAGGGGGGAATCAATTACCATCCAGTTTTAGTTCGTCGTCAATTTGGATACCCGATGAGGCATGTCCCGCGCAATGCTCATCTGGAAGGTCTTTTCTTCAAAGAAGGAGAAAATGACAGGGCACTAAAGACGGAAATAGTGCACGCTTAGAAACATGTTCACAAGAAAGGATGGGATTCTCTAGGAAAACTGGACTGTGTCTCGGTGGAGCCCTATCTCCACTGGGTACAAACTAGAACTCTCAAGCTAAAGATGCCTTATCTGCGTCACAGAGTTCTTCCGCCAAGGGGATCTGTCATGTACTTCATGACTGAAACGGAAAAACTTCAGGTTACTCTCAACAAAGTTCAACAGGAGAGGAGGTCTTGGAAGAACAAGTACCGCATTTTCAATGTGGAGTGTATCAAAATGCAGCAACTACTGAAAGATAAGGATGCTCTGATTGATATTTTGGAGCAACATGCTGTAGAGAATCAGGATGACCAAAGGAATTGGCTCGCTCCTTTCACTTGGAAAAGGAATGACAACCAGACAACGGCCCAAGAGCCCCGGTCAAAGAAAAGGAAAGTACCAGAATCAGCACCCGAATTCTCCTCAGAGAGGACCCGGGACCCATTAGATTAGGTTTCTGTTTCTGCACCTTGTAATCTACTGTATTTCCATTTCTGTAATCCTTTGAATGCAATAAAACAGGGTTCTCCCCACTGTTTGATATTTGCAATCTAATTGTCGAAGTTTATTTTGATTAAACCAAAAAACAATTAATATAATCATTGCATTCATCATTCTCACGTCACGTATTCTTCTTACCTACGAATCTCACGTTTGTGTCTCGATTCTAGAGTCAAACTGTCTCATTCGTACAATACTCGGGCCAATCATCGGAGAAAGATGGATGATCTCGAGGAAGAGAATAGAGAGTTGAAAGAAGAGATCGGTGCTCTAAGAGAGGATATGAGAAAGCTTCATAACGACATGCAAGCCATGGCAGAAGCTCAGCTACAAAGAACTGTGATCTCAGAGATCACCTCAACGCCCATAGTGGAGAAGTACGACCCTAGGTATCAAATGCTGTAAGATCGTCCTTGGGGCATGCCTGCTAACTATATCCCAGAAGGATATGTTCCGCCGATCACTGATAATCAGGGAATCATAGCAGAAGCCGCTGGGCCTGAAGGTTACAAACTTTGGGAAAGCGAAGATGCCAGAGGCATATTAAAGACTCCTGAAGGTTACAAACTTCGGGAAGCGCCAAGATTCACTGCCGTAGTCACGGTACCGCCCCCTGTGGTGCACACTATCCCGGAAGGACAGATTCCATAGATACCTTCTGGTAGAAATGAAACTATGTTTGATAGAATGGATGAGTTCCATGAGCAGTTCCTGGAAATGCAAAAGGAATTGCAAGCTATTCGCGGTCAGGATCTATTTGGAAAGGACGCCGCAGACCTCTGCTTGGTCCCCAATGTGAAAGTTTCACACAAAATCCAAGTGCCCGACTTTGAAAAATACAAGGGTAATTCTTGCCCTCATAGCCACTTGGTGATCTACGCTCGACGAATGTCAGCTCAGACAGAGAATCAGGATCTACTGATTCACTACTTTCAGGATAGTTTAACCGGTGCCGCATTAAAATGGTACATGGGTTTAAACCGCGCCACAATCGGCACATTCAGAGATCTTGGCACTGCCTTTGTTCAACAATACAAATACAATTTGGACATGGCACCATACAGAGATCAACTCAGATCAATGTCGCAAAAGGACAAGGAAACCTTTAAGGAGTACGCTAAGAGATGGCGTGAAATCGCCGCCCAAATTTGTCTGCCTCTTGAGGAAAAAGAGATGACAAAGATTTTCTTAAAGACCTTGAGCTCATTTTACTACGAAAGAATGGTTGCCAGTGCGCCCAATGACTTTACGGAAATGGTTAGTATGGGAGTGCGTCTCGAGGAAGCCATCCGAGAAGGACGTCTTGTTAAAAACGCTAGATCATCAAGTAGTACAAAATGATACGGTAGTGCTCTCCCTAAGAAAAAAGAGCAAGATATTGGGAATATCTCTCTCGGAAAGCAAAGGCGACGTTATCAACTAGTAGCAGCTGTAACTCCGGCTATCAACACTGCGCCTATTTCTACATATCAACCTCAGGTTGCGTAGAGCCAACCTAATCAACAGCAAAGGACTCAACAGCGTCTTCAGCAGGCTCGTCCTCTATACAACAACAATCGTACAACGCGACTACCAAGATTTGATCCTATTCCCGTATCATACGCAGAACTATTTCCACTCTTACTGGTCAAGGGGCACGTCCAAACCAGGTCTCCTCTTACAGTACCGAAAAATCTGCCTTTTTGGTTCAAGGCGGATCAGACTTGTCCTTACCATCAAGGAGGTCCAGGGCATAACATAGAAAACTGTCTCAATTTCAAATCCGACGTGTAAAAGCTTGTTAGGAGCGGGCTCTTATCTTTCAAAGATACGAATCCCAATGTTCTCACGAACCCGCTGCCTCAACACGAGAAAGCTACAGTCAACCTGATAGAGGGAGAGTTTAACAATGTCTATCAAATTCACGATGTACTCTTGTTGAGGACCAACCTGGTCAAGCTGCATTGTAGACAGAGTGGATATGGCCATGTGCCACCTCATAATTATCACCAGTGTGATATCTACTCTAAAAGCAATCGAGGGTGTTCTGTGGTGCAATCAGCTCTACAGGAACAGATGGATCTCGGATGGTCCAAGAGCACTGAGTTCGTGGAGTTAACATGGTTTATGCGAATGCCAACGTCATTCAAAACCACGACGTCCGTGCAATGAATATCAACTTGGTGGCGATGTAATCAAAGTAAAGCCAGTATCATAATCTGCCGCGACACGATTACAGTTCTTGTCTGACTTGCTCGGTAAACAAACATGGATGCTCTTTCATACAAGAGGCCCTCCAGCGTCAGATGGATCTTGGATGGATCCAGGACTACCATGATAGGAATCCCTATCAGATCAACATGGTTCAAATCTTCGATATTCGCTTGATGAATACCAACCTGGTAGAGTTACATGCTGAACAGGTCCGGCTCGGGTTCCTGGTATCACATGATTATCAAAGCTGTAAAGCGGGCTGCGAAAACGATCAAGGTTGTGCCCTTGTTCAGGAAACACTTTAACACTTATTGAACCACTAGTGGCTTCCAATCTATATGGATGAAGACACTCAGCAAATCAGTATCACTGACGGGAACCCAACTCGGCGTCAAAGTCAGGATGTCCGATCCGTGGAAACTAACCTAGTAAGGTTACATTGTATTCAAAGCGGACATGGTCAGGTGCCGCCACACAACTATGAACGTTGCAGAGTCTGTTCGGAAAATAACCAAGGATGCTACCTTGTGCGAGCAGCTCTCCAGGGTCAGGTGGATCATAGAGAGATTCGTCCATATCCGGGTTTTGACCAATCAACTGAACGTCGAACTACCTTGCTGATCAAATTGAGGATGTTGTCGTAATCTCTGATCATCAGAGAGCTAGGAATGTTTGTGCTATCATCCCTTTACTTGACGAATCGAGAGTTCCTAACCGTGAACGGATTGAGATTACTTACGATGGTCCGAAGAATCAGAGGGCTCCCATAGTCATCTATTTTCCAGAACCACTACCGTATGAATCAACTAAGGCTATCCCTTACAAGTATCGTGCAACAACAGTCGAAAATGGAAAGGAAATTCCATTACCCTCCGTCGTGAATATTGCAGACATCAGTCGAGTAACAAGGAGTTGTAGAGTCTTCAATAGAGGAGTTGGAGAATCTAATAGAGAAAAGGAACCTTAGACAGAAGTTCCAGTCGGTCAATCCAGTGATCCCGACCTTTCCAAAAACAATGATGAGATGCTGAAGCTCATCCAAAGGAGTGAATACAACATTGTTGATCAACTTTTACAGACTCCTTCAAAGATCTTGGTATTATCACTGTTACTCAGTTTAGAAGCGCACAGGGAGGCTCTACAGAAAGTCTTGGAGCAGGCCTTTGTGGAACAGGATGTAACCATCAGACAGTTTGATAGTATCGTCTCTAACATCACTTCCTGCAATAAATTGGGATTTAGTGATGAGGACTTACCTGAAGAGGGTCGCCGTCATAACATGGCGCTCAATTTCACAGTCAACTGCCAGGACGATACTTTAGCCAGCGTGCTGGTAGACACAGGGTCAGCCCTGAATGTTATGCCGAAGTCCACTTTGACGCAATTATCATTCAAAGGCCCTCCGATGAGAACTAGCGAGTTCGTCGCCAAAGCTTTCGACAGATCCAGGAAAATGGTTATCGGCGAAGTCGACCTTCCCATAACTGTCGGTCCTCACACTTTCCAAGTCACTTTCCAGGTCATGGACATCCGGGCAATATACAGTTCTTAATTAGGAAGACCTTGGATACATCAGGCTGAGGCGGTCACCTCGACCCTCCACCAAAAGCTAAAGTTCGTCTAGAACGGCCAACTCATCACAGTCTATGGGGAACAGGCTTTGCTCGTAAGCAATTTATCGTCATCCACTTATGTGGAACCAGAAGGGATAATTGGAACCCAGTTCCAAGCGCTTTCGCTACACAAGGACATTTAATCCGAAGGGGGAGCTTCCATTTCCTCGTACAAAGATGCCATCAAAGCGGTCTAGAGTACCAATACAATAGGATGGGGGCAGCTTGTCATTCCTACTGACAATAAAACAAAGAAGGGTCTTGGTTTTTCTGCGACCTGTACCCAGACAGCTACTAGAGATGAAAGTTTTCATCCCATTCAGAACTTTTCCACAGTGGAGGTTTCCTTCCACCAATATCTCAAACAGTCCATGCTATCAACGAAGAGGATCCCTCCGATACGGATGAGGAATGGAAGTCCTATCTTAACAAGGATGGTTATATGTCTCAGGAAGAGGTGCCTACGCCATTTTGCTATCCCGCACAGAGTCCTAGATTTATACCCAGGTCAGACGTCGAAATGATATACAGAGATTGTGATCCGGAAGGATGTCGTGCTCCGCCAAACTCATTAGAGGAAGACACTCCGATGAAGGACAACTTCGACCACGAATACTATGGCCCGATGGATGGCCTGCCAATGTGGCAGCCTTACCCAGGAGACTTAGGGCAAGAAAATCAGCTAAACAATGAAAATCAGCTGAGCATCATTGAACAGAATACCTGCGTCCCCACCATGTCATGGGATCAACACACAGGTCATTCAGAAAATACTCAACATGACGATGAATTCACAATGTTTACAGGACTAGAATTCATTAACTATGCTTTTCCTGAGGTCAACGTCATCGAGAGGGATGACTCCTCCAGTTCCAAAGAAGTGTGGGACACCTTGGGTCAACCAAGTGGAAAATACGACTACATGGTTAAGTACACCGGTCCCGAGAGCTCTCGTATCAGGCTCAAAGACATCCAGCCAACTGAATGGGGAGATTTACCTGAGAGCACAAATACTCTGCAAAATGCAAAAGAGGAATCCTCCTACGACAACTCTGCTTGGGAGACAGATTCCAATGATCCTACTCCAACAGAAATCAGCGTCATTTCTGAAGACAAATCAAGGAAGGTACCAGACTTTGTGATTCACCAAGGAGTTCGCCGCCAATGGGTTGCTGTCGAGGTTCCGATGATCGTTCATAAGTCAAAATAATTTTCGTCTTTAACCTTTCACCCTGCCCAGGTGAAACCGATGTTTTGATAGGGCTCTCTTTCTGTAAATTTTCCCTCTTCGCTTCGCCCAAAGCGACAGAGTTTTGTTTTATAGGGTTGTAGTTTCAAGAATCAACTTGTTCATTAATAAAATAATGTCGTTCTGTAATTTCCGCATTAATTGCTATTTTCTCTTTTTGTTTTTTTCTTCAGAAAATGGTAATCCTAAAAAACAACTCAATAATAAAAATAAGCAGTAAGAGAAATACACTGCACACACTCTTGCATTCTCTCTATCTCTTCTAAACACAAATCATCACGTCATGCAGATTGCTTGTTTTAAACCCCGTTGAAACATACGATCCGATGCCTTCTCCCAACTTTGAGTTCCCGGTATTTGGGGCTGAAGAAGAAGTTGATGACGAAATTCCAGAAGAGATCTCCCGACTACTTAGACAAGAGGAAAGGTCCATTGAACCTCACAAAGAGCCGTTGGAAACGATCAACGTAGGTTCAGAAAAAGAGAGAAAAGAAATCAGGATTGGGGCACTGCTCAGTCCAACTCCTAAAGAGAGTTTAATGAAGCTTCTCAGAGAATTTCCTGATGTGTTTGCTTGGTCCTATCAGGACATGCCAGGGTTGGATACCAGCATCGTGGAACATCATTTACCATTGAAATCGGAATATCCGCCAGTTAAACAGAGGTTGAGACGAACCCATCCGGACATGGCCATCAAAATCAAAGAGGAGCTGTCGCTCCCGGGATTTTCATCCTAGTACAAACGCGAAAGTGGCACCGAAACAGAGTCGCCAGCAATGTGTATTTATCCCAAGAGAGGGAAAGGAAACACCGCGTAAACCTGAGAGAAAGGAAAAGCATGGTCTTACGACCAAGAGAACTGGGTTCGGGAGTCGGTTACGCACGGGGAAGGTATTAGCACCCCCACGCGTCCATCGTACCCGATGGGATCCACGCTTGCTTGTCTCGATCAAAGGGTGTAAAGAAAGGATACTGGAAAAGGAACTGAAAGAAAGAAAGGAGAAAGAAAAGAAAAGGAACGGGAAACAAATGTAGGGAAAGTAAAAGAAGTGCTCGCATGGGCCCTACCCCACTGCCTACGTATCTCATCGGGAGCATGAGAATCAGAGCGACGTAGTTCCCCTCACTAGGGATGGATTGTGTTTTTTAGAGAACGGCTTACGTTCTAGCTCAGGTGTTGCAGGCTCGCTGGTCCGAGTGCGTTACCATCTTGCAAGAGAACGAGTAGGAGCACGTTCATACGTTAAGAGTGAATGAGGTGAGAAAAGAATTCCCGAAGGAAAGACGTTATTGTTTTTTTTTGTTTTTTAGAAAGAAGTGTTTTGTTATTTGTTTGCATATGATAGTGTATCCAACTCTTAGTCCTTGGAATGTGTACATTCTCACATTCCAAGATGGAATGGGTAAGAAAGCACACTAAGAGTGAAGAAGACCCCCACACTTAGTTCCAATTGTCAAGGTTCAAACACACTAGCGTACTTGTATTTATTAAGTGTTTTTGTTGATTAAGAAATGAAGAAGTGTTTTTTTATTATTGGCACCTTCAACAAGTATTGCATTTAAGTCCCTCATACAAGATCAAATGTTTAACACATTGACCCAAGATGGGCTATATGCTACACATTCTAAGATTACAAGAGAAGACCCCTTATAATCTTTCCTTTATATGAAAGGCCTAAATGCAATAAATGCCTACCTTTATTATATGTTTTGAATTTTCTTTGAGATGAGAAGATGAAAGACTCAAGAGAGGGTAAAGGTAAAAATCTATATGGACTAAGACCCAATCCTAATTGATTAGTTAAGGGAGTGATCCTAAAGTTTGTGAGGTTTCAACCTAAAGTCTAAAGAAAGAATGAATTAAACAATTCACTTCTAAAGTAGAAGATGAATTGTAATTCAAAAAGGGGAAGTGATGAGTTATTAAAAGAAAGCACATAAGTGCTTAACAAAACACAAAATGGAATTGTAAAAGAGAAAGGATAGAAGTTGAATGTGGATTCCTTATCCACACTCAATTGAAACTTACCAAAGCCCCTACATGGTTAGTGAACAAGTATAAGAAGTATAAGAAGTAAAAGAACATGTAATGCATCATAAAACTCAAAAGAATTAAATGAGAAGACAAATCTTAGGGCCACAACCAGAATGTACATCATGTGGGAACAAATGGTCATTATCATACAAGTGCAAGTGAATAAGCAATAATCATCACCCATTAGCATTTAAACATGTTACAAGAAGAAGGGATAGATGAAAGATGGAAAGAAATGAAAAGGACATGCATAAATGGAACATGTACATCAACAACCAGAATTGACATGAAATGAAAAATGATTCACCAACATCTCACAAGTATTTATGAAGTAAACATCAAAACATTTAAGAAGTGATAGAAGAAGTAGAATTGAAATGGAAGTTCAAAAGAGAACACAAGTACAAACACAACATGTTAAAGGTGCACAAGGTTTAAATGAAAGTCAACATGCAAGGATGACATATAATATGTACCAATGACCTATAATGTCAAGTGAATGGTTCACAAAATATGCAAATGATCATGCAAGTATACACAAAAGAAAACATGCACCAAAGATTACAATGATATGACATGTTACAATGCTTTAAATGAAATGCATCAAACAAAAATCAAATGGCCTCATGAAAATTATGAAAACATGGTATTGGAGTTCACTAATCAGAGATGAATCACATATCAAAATAGCATATCAAAATTCAAAGCAAAATGACTTCAAACAAAGCAATTAGGTCAAGTTGAAATATCATGCAAAGTGGTGCAGAGATAAGCATCAAACATGTCATAAAGTGATCCAAAAAACCAAACAAAAATCATTTAACATGCTTCAATGTATTAATGACTCAATGCAAAAAGAAGAGCATCAAAACAATTTTTAATGATCAAGAACAAAATTAAACAAGATCATGTACCATATTAAGAATGCACATCAAAGAAATTCAAAGAAAATTATGGAGCAGGGGCAAAAAGGTCATAAAATCAGAAAATAAAATCATGAAAAATTTCCTAAATGTTTTAATGATGCTCATGAATTTTTGTGGAATTTTATGATGATGTTTGATATTTTTAAAAATTAAAAAGTAAACGTGTAGAAAAATGAAAAAATGAAATGAAATGTAAATGTGAATGGGGGTGTGAACATAGCAAATGATCAGTTCAAAATCATTGGGCTTTAAAAAAGAGGAGGTGTGAATATCAATCAGGTTAGGTCCATTAAGCGCGCATTCCACATTAACAACCATACACTCTCAGTCAACACAAGTCAAAGCAAGGATCACCGTTGGATCAAGTCAGGTCAACAAACAAGTCAAAGTAAACAACATCAACGCGCACATGTGAATGTCCACACTCCCTATCGTGTACCATGCCATACAAAGTTTAAGTGAGTTCAGAAAATTGGCATGTGACTTGCACGCTTTTTTTTATGTGTTGGCACACTTTGGAACGTAGGATTAAGAACAATCAAAGGCCACGATTAAAACATAGTGAAACCCTAGCAATTATAGTCACCGGCTGGAGATGACCTCCGGTCACCTTCTCCGGTCACACCGCCACCGTCTGCAACCTCAATTCTCACCAAAATGCACAAATGTGGTATCAAAATGAAGCTTACGCTATGCACATCGTGAATCTAACATCATTTTCCACATAACAATCACACACAGAGAAAACAGAGGAGATTAAAGCAAGCCCTAAGTTGTGCACTATACCTCTAAAGGCCTATCAACTAGCCGGACAAGTTCTTGAGCTTGTAAGAAGCTTCAAGAACCTGAAAACAACTTCACATTAGGTCTATAATGGTGGAGATTCGTACCTGAAGTTTTGAAACCTTGAAGTGTTCTTCAGAAAACCAGAGGTCTTGTCTCTTCTACAATCTTCACTTGGCCAAATAAAGGCTGAGATGTAGAACTTGATGATGATTCAATGGAGAAGAGGTTGAAACCAAGCTCCAAACAAGTATCACTTTGGAGAACTTGAGAGAATCAGAGAGAGTGTTGAAATGGAATGAACAAGGTAGAGCTCAAGAATCAGTGGCAATGGTGGAATCGAGAGAGAAGAAGAAAGTGTTTCTGAAGTGAGTGTGTGGAAATGAAGTTAGAACTGAAGTTAGAGTGTGTGATTTCTATTTATAGTGAGAGTTAACCATGGTTTAATGAGTTGAGTTAAATGAGTTAAGGTTGAGTTAAGTGAGTCATCCCTAACTAACTGAGTCAAGTTAGTTAGGGAGAGCAATGATATGGTGCAGCTGGTTTATGATGAACTATGGTAGAGGTGAGAGTAAACTTGCAATGACACGGCTGTTATAGTAGAAACTTGCTCAGCAAGTTGTTCTTTCTATTTCCAAGCAAGGCACGTGCTATGGTGAATGTATGTGAAGTGTGTTTGGCTTAATGTGGCAATGGCTGTATAATAAGAACAATGCATGTGTGAAGGCTGAAACAATCAACAATATCAATGTTTCTTTTTCTGGTTTTAACAGCTTGGAACATACTCATTACACCATCTTTGGAAGTGAAATTCTCTCATTATAATGTGTGAAATCATGAAACTCGTGAGTCCTTGGAAAGAGAGTGGATCATAGAACAATGTTGGTATGGATTTTGGATTGAATTGAAACTTTGAACACACTTAAAGATGGATGTGAACACAAGGATGCAAAACTGGTTGGATATGTTGCATAATGCACGCGCGTGTGGCATGACTTGGTTGTGACCTAGCCAAATTTTCAGTTACCTTGACCTTACTTTGAGCCATTACAACTTCTCATCCTTTGATCAAATAAAAAACCATGAACATCAATCTTGAAGATCTCACATAGATGAACAAATTCCATGTTGAAAGATTTTTCATTTGAGGCCTCTAACCATGAGTAATTAGTCAAAACATCTGGCCCACCATGTGTTTGTAAAAATGACATGCGCATGACTTGAAAGTTCTTGGTCACGACCTGGTTTTTGACCTACTTTCCTCCAACTTTGATCAATTATATCTCCCTCAATTTTTATCCAATGGAGATGTTCCACATATGGATTTGAAGCTTAAAGCAAGACCTTTTGTTGTGGCCTGGTGGAATTTTCATTTGGTGCTTCAATTTTAAATGGCCTTGGTTCAAACTCTGATGCAAAATGGCCAAAACTTGCTATTTTTAGTAACCCTACTTCATCCAAAAATGGCAACTTTCTACATCTTGAATTTTTCATGATTCCTTTGGAGTTTCTTGACCAAATTTTGTACATTGGACATATGTAACATGAATTTCATGATTTTGGGCTCAAAAAGTCAAGAGTTGACTTTTTCCTCTGATTATTTGACTTTGCCCCAATTTCTCTGATTCTTGATCTTTCTTCCAATTGAACCACTTCTAAAACCAATTGAGATGCAATTTTCCACATACATACACTTAAGGACATATGGAATACCATGACATCAAGTTTTGTTCAAAAAATCAAAGATTCCCTGATTTAATGGGAAACCCTAGGTTTGGTGCCCACCTCCTAGGAGAAAAATGTGCAGTCTTCAATTTCAAATTCCTCAGAGTATGTTGTGTATCCTCTTAAAGGATGATGATATATGCCTTTTGAGGATGATTTTGGATCAATGAGCTATCTCTTTTGAGGGTTTTCCTTCATTTTTTGAACCTCTTGCATAGTGAAAGATGTAATGCTTCAATCTCCTATTGAATCTCACCTTCTTGAGGTTGTGGAAGATCAATTGGGATAGTATGAGACATGAGAGACCTCTTGGCTTGCCTAGAGCCAACTTGATTGACCTTTTGTGCTCTGAAGGATCCATTGATTGTCCACCTTCCACCTGATCACATGCCCTGATGGTAAGAAGGATGCTATGCTTCATTTTTCTATGTTAAATGCAATGTAATGTTAATGAGGTGGATATGATATGATAAATGATAATGCCATGCTATGATGACAAAGAGGGAGAGCAAATTTTGGGGTATTACAGCTGCCCCTATTCAAGCGCTGTAGACCTGAATGCCTGAAAGCAATTGCTTTCGGACTTTCAAGGTATATAGTGATTGAATACCTAATATAACCAAAAATTTGCTCTGGATGATGAGGAAGAAACTTCCACGACATTGCTGGCTTGAATCTTCAATGAAACATTGTCGGAGAAAACTGTCTTTTGAATGACGCCAGACGACTACTGGCTTGCCACACTGCTGGTGGACTTTAATAATGTCTTTTATGCAATTCCAGACGACTACTGGCCTGCCACGCTACTGGTGGACTTTAGAAATGTCTTTTTGAACGTCGCCAGACGGCTACTGGCTTGCCACACTGCTGGTGGACTTTAATAATGTCTTTTATGCAATTCCAGACGACTACTGGCCTGCCACGCTACTGGTGGACTTTAGAAATGTCTTTTTGAACGACGCCAGACGACTACTGGCTTGCCACACTACTGGTGGACTTTGCAGCTTCGTGCCACCCGAAGATGGACTTTTGCCAATCCACTGTTGGACTTTTGCCACCCGAAGACGGACTTTTGCCAATCCACTGTTGGACTTTTAGAATATGCCACCCTTAGATGGACCTTTCGCCAATCCACTGTTGGACTTTTGCCACCCGAAGACGGACTTTTGCCAATCCACTGTTGGACTTTTGCCACCCGAAGACGGACTTTTGCCAATCCACTGTTGGACTTTTGCCACCCGAAGACGGACTTTTGCCAATCCACTGTTGGACTTTTAGCTGCTTTGCCACCCGAAGATGGACTTTTGCCAATCCACTGTTGGACTTTTAGGATATGCCACCCTTAGATGGACCTTTCGCCAATCCACTGTTGGACTTTTGCCACCCGAAGACGGACTTTTCGCCAATCCACTGTTGGACTTTAAGAATTTGCAAAATTGTATTACTCTCTGCATCTGTGTCAGACATCTCTGCTGACTCTGTTGAGGAGCAAAGACCAATGATTTGACTTTGGAGACTCCTGAAAGGATAACCTCTCCACTGGAGAATGAATGAGTAATCCGTCTGCTTCGAATTGTCAAGCTTGCCAAATAAATTGGACTTGAAGAATAATAAATCTGCCAGGAATCACTTCATCTGTTAGGGGAATGAATTCTGGTCACAGCGATTCCGCTGGGGATGAGAATTTCTTTGTATGGCGTCTTTCTAGGGGAGAGAAGTCATAAAAACTCTGCTTGGGGATCTATCCAATCCAAGACCCTTTGTAGGGGTTATCCACCTTCTGACCCGGCTGGGGAAAGGTTGTACCATCCTTGTTGAGGAATAGATTCTGTCGATCTTATAAACCTCTGCGGGGAGAACAACAACTCAGCTGGGAGTTGCTGACAAGATTCGATGCTGACCTCTGTGGGGATACCATGACCAGAGATACGATCTTGCTGGGTATCAGGGCTACTCTGCCAGGGATATGCAAATCCTGGTTAAAACATCCCACTGCAACTCGCTATGAAAGAGTCCTTAGAGATCTGTTGGGGAAACCCAAAGCAAATCCACAGTATTCTGCTGAAGAATATGACTGTCAAGCTTAGGATAAGTACCACAATGCCCCATGTTAGGCGAGCTTCCCTTTAGACAATTCCGTTAGGGATGACGAGTTTATAACAAACTCTGCTGGCGGAAACTGCTTTAAAACGTCTCGTGCTGGGGAATGCCTTTTGAGAGGATTTTACAGAAGACCAACTGTCCTCAAACTCTACTGGGGATGATCAACACTTCATGCTGGGGAAACAAACATGCCCCATGCTTGGACAACACAACAATTCGTCCCCGAAGAGGATGTCATAAGAGGATTTTACAGAAGATTTAGCCTCTTCAAACTCTTGCGACTTCGCTGGGGATAATGACCATCAGTTTCGGTGTCGGCGAGACCACTCTTCTGGGGAATTTGTGACCGTTATCGACATAGAAAAGCTTGTAGCTGTTGGAAGTACTGTATGAGAGAATCGACTTAATAAGATGCAACGGTACCCAGTTGAACTTAATTCACTGATATTGAACCGTTACGAACGACCGTTGACCGAACGATGAATGCCGATCTCCTTACCCATAATTGCCCCAGTCTTTTGCGTGGGGTGATTTATTGCTGGTCTTGTGCTTAAAATCATCTGCACCTGCTACCTGCAACAAAAGAATATGCCCACATGCCCCGAATATTGCGTGGCTAGAATCCACCATCCGGGAGTATTCAACATTCGAAGTAATTTCAAATGTTTTTTCTGCGCATGTTATTGCAAGGCCGCCATGTTTTCAAATGCAATGTTTTATCAAAAATTAGGACGTTTTTGCAAACAAAGCAATAAAACAAAAATAGAAAGCTTTTTATTGAAATTCAGTTTATTGACTGAGAGCCCAGAATAGGCAATTACATCCGGAAGCAATCCCTGGAAAGAGGTGATCGCTGAAAATTGAGAAAAGAAACTATCCTAATGGCAATGTGAAAACGGACTTCCACTGAGTTTCCATTCTGTTATGACCAGTATGTCTTCAAAACTCCCCGACCTTGCCTTCTGAGAAACGATCAGACCAATCCCTATCTTTCAGAACGTCAGTTGTTCAAACGATAATGGGGTACAGATAACTCAAACCGTAGTCATTCGCTTAAATCCCTCTTTTGTGTGGACCGCCCTTTCAGGTTTTCGATCCACCAGGATACCCTTTTTTGCCTAAGTTGCCCTTTCGGGTTTTCAACTTACCGGGTGTACAAATCTTTTTTTCAATTATATCCCTAATTTTTGCCCGAACCTTATTCTGTTTTTGGTTCGCCGGGATGCCCTTTTTTGCCTGGATTTTTTTTATTCTTATTATCCAGCGGGTCTATTCATGCGAAGTATTTTTTGACTACGTCCGAGTTGACAGGGGATGGAAAGTCTTCGCCATCCATGGTTGTAAGCAATAAAGCTCCGCCCGAAAAGACCTTTTTAACCACGAATGGAGCTTCATAGTTAGGAGTCCACTTGCCCCTGTGATCTGTATTGGGAGGAAGGATCCTTTTGAGTACCACATCTCCGACTTTGTAAACCCGAGGAGGCACCTTTTGGTCAAATGCCTGCTTCATTCTGCGCTGATATAGTTGCCCATGACATACAGCCGCCAATCGCTTTTCCTCAATAAGGCTCAGCTGATCAAATCTGGCTCGTACCCATTCAGCTTCATCTAGCTTAACATCCATCATAACTCTAAGGGACAGAATTTCTACTTCAACCGGTAGAACTGCCTCCATACCATATACAAGTGAGAATGGGGTTGCCCCAGTGGACGTGCGTACCGACGTTCGATACCCATGCAAAGCAAATGGTAACATCTCATGCCAATCTTTGTACGTGACAACCATCTTCTGCACAATCTTCTTGATATTTTTGTTGGCCGCTTCGACCGCGCCATTCATCTTTGGGCGGTACGGAGAAGAATTGTGATGTTCGATTTTGAAGTCCCGGCATAACTCAGCCATCATCTTATTGTTCAAATTAGAACCATTATCAGTAATGATTCTTTCGGGAACTCCATATCGGCAAATGATATCCCGTTTTAAGAAACGAGCGACCACTTGTTTTGTAACATTGGCATAGGATGCGGCTTCAACCCATTTGGTGAAGTAATCAATTGCCACCAAGATGAAACGATGACCATTGGAAGTTGTAGGCTCAATCTTTCCGATCATATCAATGCCCCACATGGCAAACGGCCAAGGCGACGACATGATACTCAACGGATTTGGAGGCACATGCACCTTGTCTGCATAGATCTGGCATTTATGGCATTTGCGGGCATATTTGCAACAATCTGACTCCATAGTCAACCAATAATATCCCGACCTTAACAACTTTTTAGCCATTGCCTGCCCTCCGGCATGGGTACCGAAAGAGCCTTCGTGCACTTCAATCATCAACAAGTCTGCTTCACGTCTATCCACACATCTAAGCAGGACCGTGTCAAAATTTCTTTTATACAGCACGCCATCTTTATTCAAGAAGAAACTACCAGCTAACCTTCTCAACGTCTTCCTGTCTTTGGACGATGCCCCGGACGGGTACTCTTGACTTTTCAAGAAACACTTAATGTCATGAAACCATGGCTTGTCATCAGACGTTGCATCTACCGCAAACACAAATGCTGGTCTGTCAAGGCGGGATACCTCAATCTTAGGTACATGGTTCCATCCTTGCACTTTGATCATGGAAGACAAAGTGGCCAAGGCATCCGCGAACCTATTCTCATCTCGAGCAATATGGTACAGTTTCACTGTTGTGAAAAATGTCAGCAATCTCCTCGTATAATCTCTATACGGCACTAGATTTGCTTGGTGCGTGTACCAACTCCCTTTCACTTGATTGATTACCAAAGCTGAATCACCGAATATATCAAGGGTCTTAATCCGTAGATTAATCGCCTCCTCGATCCCCATTATACAAGCTTCGTACTCTGCTTCATTATTGGTGCATCCGAAAGTTATTCGGGAAGTGAAAGGCACATGAACACCTTCCGGCGTGATAAGAACTGCTCCAACTCCGCACCCATTCATATTGACAGCCCCATCAAACATCAGACTCCATTTGGATTCAGGGTCTGGCCCCTCCTCCGGGAGTGGTTCCTCACAGTCTTTAGCTTTGAGAAACATGATGTCTTCATCAGGGAAGTCAAATTTCATGGGTTGGTAATCATCAATCGGCTGTTGCGCAAGATAGTCAGACAAGATACTTCCTTTGATGGCCTTTTGTGAAGTGTACTGAATGTCATACTCTGTCAAGACCATTTGCCACCGTGCAACTCTGCCTGTCAATGCTGGTTTCTCGAAAATGTACTTGATAGGATCCATTTTTGAAATCAACAAGGTCGTGTGCCTAACCATATATTGCCTCAATCGCTTAGCGGCCCATGCAAGCGCACAGCATGTCTTTTCAAGCATTGAGTATCGGGACTCACAATCATTGAACTTTTTGCTCAGGTAGTAAATAGCATGCTCCTTCCTACCTGTCTCGTCATGTTGACCGAGAACACAACCCATGGAACCTTCAAGCACTGTCAGATACATTATCAGCGGTCTCCCTTCAACTGGAGGCATTAGAATCGGAGGTTCCTGCAAGTATTCTTTTATCTTATCGGATGCCAATTGGCAATCGTCATTCCACCTGACCGTTTGATCTTTCCTTAACAATTTAAATATTGGCTCACACGTGGCTGTTAGGTGAGATATGAACCTTGCAATGTAGTTCAATCTACCCAAGAAACCACGAACCTCTTTTTCTGTTCTCGGTTCAGGCATTTCTTGTATTGCTTTCACCTTGGCAGGATCAACCTCGATTCCTCTTTCGCTCACAATGAAACCCAGTAACTTTCCAGAACGTACCCCAAACGTGCACTTGTTTGGATTTAATCTTAGACAGAACTTCCTCAACCTTTCAAACAGCTTTTTCAGGTTAACCAGATGTTCCTCTTCTGTTCTCGACTTGGAAATCATATCATCTACATAACATTCGATCCCTTATGAATCAAGTCATGAAACAATGTCACCATCGCCCGCTGGTACGTTGCCCCTGCGTTTTTCAACCCAAAAGGCATTACTTTATAACAATATGTACCCCACGGAGTAATGAACGTGGTCTTCTCCATATCTTCAGGTGCCATCTTGATCTGGTTGTACCCGGAGAAACCGTCCATAAAGAGAACACTGAAAACTGAGCTGTATTATCGACCAGCACATCAATATGAGGTAGTGGAAAATCATCTTTCGGGCTAGCTTTATTAAGATCTCGATAATCCACACACATTCTCACTTTTCCATCTTTCTTCGGTACTGGCACGATGTTGGCTACCCATGGAGGATACTTTGTCACAGCAAGAAAACCAGCATCCCACTGCTTCTGGACTTCCTCCTTAATCTTTAAAGCCATGTCGGGGTGAGTCCGACGAAGTTTCTGCTTGACTGGCGGTCATTCTTCTCTTAATGGCAGCCTGTGCACGACAATATCCGTATCCAACCCCGGCATGTCTTGATACGACCAGGCGAAGATGTCAACATACTCGCGCAACATTTCCGTCAAAGTTTGCTTCACATCTGCTTGCAAGCTGGCACCAATCCTGATCTCTTTCTTGGCGTCCTTGGTACCAATATTGATGATTTCTACAGTCTCCTGATGAGGCTGGATGACCCTTTCCTCTTGTTTCAACAATCTGGCCAGTTCTTCAGAAAGTTCACAATCTTTCTCATCCCCTTCTTCGGCTTGATAAATCGGATTGTCAAAGTCATACATGGCCATATCAAAATCGTTATCAGTGGTATCCGGAGGATCAAGTCTGCATGAACAGGTTCATGCCTTTTTTTTAGAATTTATTTTTAAGCAAAACAAAAGAAAATGAAACAATGCCATTTTTTTTTTTTGTGCAAAAATAAAAACTGAAAGACAGAGAACAAAATTTGATTGCAAAACGTCCTTTATTAATGATTAAACATTGCAAATGCAACCATGGTGGCCCTACAAATGAATCTATACGCCTTGGGCAGAGCGCAAGATTTTGACATGCATTATGGTTAGAAAAAACAAAGAAAAATTACTCTGTCTGAAGAGTAACCCGGATGACTTCTTCAACGAACCAGTTCTGCACTTGTTGTCCCGGAACATGAGGGCGTACCCAGTTGTCCAGGTCACAATCACTGTCAACACTATCCTCTGTGGCTGCACAAGACTGGTCCGTGTAGATAATTCCCCCACTATTGAAAGTAATGGGTCCCCTGCTCCCCGCATCTGAAGTTGTAGAGGGATGATAACCAATACCAAATTTGTCTTCCTTCATTGGGGTCTCTATCAACCTGCCCCAACCTTGGGCGTTGCCTGCCCTGACGACTTCGACAGCTTGTTTGTAAGATGAAATGGAGGTACCAGCCCCAACTGGTACAGAAGAAGACTCAGGTGCATCATCAATATTGACTGCTTCAAATGATTGGCACAGCATCTCATGAATTTCCCCATCCATTTCAATGTACTTGAACGTGGACAAGTGACTCACAAAGATGTCTTCTTCCCCGCACACTGTCACAACCTGCCCTTCAAACTCATACTTCAGCTTTTGATGTAGAGTAGAAGTAACAGCCCCGGCTCCATGAATCCAAGGGCGTCCCAATAGGCAGCTATATGCAGGTTGTATGTCCATTACATGGAACGTGGATTTGAATACCTGTGGTCCAATTTGTACGGGCAATTCCACCTCACCAAACACAGATCGTCTGGTCCCATCGAATGCTCTGACCACCAATTCACTAGGCCTTAAGATCAAACCATCAACTTCCAGCTTCATTAATGCCTTCTTGGGCAAGACATTGAGTGATGAACCAGTGTCTACCAGTACATGAGATAACACTGCGCCCTTACACTCCATCGTGATATGCAAAGCCTTATTGTGGTTTCTTCCTTCAATAGTCAGATCTCTACTTGTAAAGCCCAAGCCATGGCTAACATTAACATTGGAGATTACGCCCTCGAGCTGATTAACAGTAATTTCCTGTGGCACGTATGCACTCTTCAACACTTTCAACAACGCCTGCCGATGCGCATCAGAGCACATCAATAGTGACAAGATTGAAATCTTTGAAGGGGTCTGATTCAGTTGGTCCACAATCTTATAATCGCTTTTCTTGATTATCTTCATAAATTCTTCCATTTCCTTATCAAAAGTAATCTTTGTCTCTGCTTCAGGTGTAGGCGCACTTTCAACCACCTGTTTACCCTTAGCCTTTGCTGCAGCTTCTGCCTCTTTATCACTTCTCAAGGTTTGGGGAGCGAACAACCTTCCACTCCTTGTAAAGCCCCCTACACCCCCTACATTATCAATATTTGGGCTGACTGACGGCTCAACTTCCTGCTTTTTACCTTCGTAATATACATCTGCCCCATAGTGCCATGGGATAGCCTTCGCAGACGTGAACGGAATTGGTCCTGGCACCGTGATAGTGAAAGGACCGGGCCCTTCTGGCACAACACTCGCCACGGGAACTGCATTGACCGGCATTTGAATCTCAGCGGGAGTGTAATAGATGGTCACGGTTGATATCTCATCAGTGTCTTTCACGACTCTGTCGAACTGTAGACATCCTTCATAGATCAGATTCTGTAAACCCATCTTCAACTTATCACAGCCGTTCTCCTGATTCATACACTCAGAGCAATCTTGATTACAGCCCGGGAACACCTGTCCCTTCAATAAACGATCTTTTACAACCAACAAAGAAGTTTTCACTTGATGAACGTCTAACACCAAATTCAATCTCCTCCCATCTTCAATAGCGTACACATTTGCTGCACTATGATCAGGCATGGGATGCTGAGTAATATTAGGAGCGGGAGAGAAATTGATGGCTTTAGCATCAATCAAATCTTGTACTTTATGATGGAAAGCCCAGCATTTTTCAATGGAGTGCCCCTGAGCACCTGAGTGGAACTCACAACGAGCATTAGCATCGAAGTTAGGTGGCAGGTTTCCAGCAACCGGAGCTTTCATAGTACGGAGTTCTACCAACTTTAACTCGAGTAGCCGGGGCAATAGCGCGGCATAAGTCATAGGGAGAGGATCCATCTTACGATCCCTCTGTCTAGACCTTTGCTGGAAAAAAGGTTGTTGCTGTTGAACTTGTTGTTGGGGTTGTTGTTTCTGAACAGACGGTGTGGGGATTGTTACAGCATCTACCTGATAATAAGCTCGAGAACGCCCTCTGCCTCGTCCTCTAAACACAGCATTCGTATCACCTTCTCTTCTTTTCTGGTTACTAGCAAACGGTTTCTTCGTCCCCGAAGAGCCAGCCCCACTCACATCCTGGATCTTTCCAAGCTTTAACAGACTTTCTATTCTTTCTCCCGCAATCACAATATCAGCAAATCCAGTTGACGGACAAGCAGCTAATCTATCCAGATAGGCTCCTTGCAAGGTGCCCATGAACATATCTGCCATTTCTCTGTCTGACAAGGGAGGTTGGACCTGGGCAGCCATTTCCCTCCACCTCTGTGCATATTCTTTGAAACTCTCCTTGGCATTCTGGGACAATCCCTGCAATTGGGTGCGGTTGGGCGCCATGTCAATATTATACTGGTATTGCTTCAGGAACGCTTCTGCCAGATCTTTCCAATTCTTCACAGCAGCTCTATTCAACTTCATGTACCAGGTCAAGGACGCCCCAGCCAGACTGTCCTGAAAATAGTGCATCCATAGCTTCTCGTCATCCGTATGGGCTGAAATCTTCCCAAAGTAAGCTTGAAGATGCGTTTGGGGACACGCATTGCCGTGATACTTATCAAAAGTGGGAGGTTTGAATTTAGGGGGAATTCTGACTCCTGAGACCAGCCCCAAGCTGGTAACATCAATACCCATAGAGTTCTTGCATTCTATGGCCCTGATCTTCTCTGCTAACTCATCATACCTTCGATCCCCTTGATTACCCACATCAGCATCCAGCAGAGTAAATTGGTCTTCCAGAGTATCTTCAAGAGTAACACCAGCATGCCTACCATTTCCATTACCCCGATTGTTACCACCAGGAGGAGGGTTGCCACCGGGAGGAGGAATGCCATGTCCCTGTGAATTGTCATGCTGATCACCTTCGGGCCCATTGTCTGGACGCTCTACCAGAAGCCTCAATCTCTCCTGATTTTGCGCCATGCCAGTCATGAGGGTCATGAACTGGTCCATACGCGCCCTCATTTCAGCCAAATCACTTTGCACTTGATCCATGATTCTTACTTGATTCCTTCGCGTCGAATATCGGTGAATATGACTCTCCGCTATACTGCCTGAAACCAAGTAAAGGTTAGAGTCCCTGCAACGAGTACCTGAAAAGCAAGTAACAAAAAATGCAAAATGATATGCAATGCCATGCAATGCCATGTTTGTCATTTCCGAGGTGCTTTATACCCTGATTCCAATCCAACCACAGAAATCTGAAGACCAGAAATCGTGATATAAAGAGACGTGTCGTGGTCATGTGCTTGTGTGCAGCTATCTGATAAGGAATAATTCTGAATAAAACTGCTCATACTCATTCAACAAAGTATTCAAGTACATTTAAGAAAGGTTCAACCGCAAATGCAATACAAAGAAAAATGGATCCATCAACAAGCCTGATGGTAACCATTAACAACAAAATATAAGAACATCAGTCCGACAATTCCACACCCTTCAGCTTATCACTTGAGTATTTGATCTCCTCAAAAAGTATACGGGTACGCTGGTGATTCGGCTTTTCAATCATTTCTTTGATCAAGACATCCCTTTTCTCAAGAGCTTCCGTTAAAGAACCCATATGCAGCATCAGAGCCTCGTCATCACACACTCCTTTGTGTCTCTTTATGCCGGCTTGCGTCTTGAGTATCTCCCTTTCTATCATGACTTCTTCAAGCTCTTTCTTGGTATTCCTCAGCTCACCTCTAGCTTCTTCTAGCTGTTCTTGACTCTTACCGAGGCTTTCCCGATACTTTCTCCTCTGCTCATGCGCCTTTTCAAGCTCTTCGTCCTTAATCTGCAACTGTTCCTGTAATTCAGCATTCTCTATCCTAACTTCGTCCCAAGCGTGCTGAAACTTTGTTAACTTTTCTTTGGTCTGTGCTAACGCCTGTTTGGTTTGCTTGTGGGCTTGAGTAGCATCATCAGCACCTTTACTAATCTTCCGGAAATGTTGGGCTCTTCCAGCAAAGTCTTTTTCTTTTGCAGTTAGGATTTGTTCAACATCTTGGGCTTTCCGCTCCAGCTCTTTGTTGGCATGTAGAGCATTCTGAAGACGGCTACTCAACTCGGAATTCTCTCCTTGGAGCTTTTTCACCAAGGCTTGCAACTTGTCAACTTCTTCCATAGTAGCAATGCTTTTTGCTTTCTCCTTCTCCGGATACAAAAGGGGTGCCTTACCAAAAGGCAAGAGAAAATCTTCAACTCTTTTCTTCACCCACTCTTCATATGCTGGATAAACCCGGTTGTTAGGCTTGCCTAGAGTAACTTTCCCCTTTTTCAGTACGCTACCCCAGCTTTCAGAAGCTTTCTATGCTGCTTCCCAACCATCTGATGTATGAAAATAGAGGGACTCCTCCACATCTCTCTTAATAGGCGGACCTGTCAGGGCATACCCAAATTGTCGAATGGCCAAAGAAGGATTGTAGTTAATCCCACCCAGTCTTCCTATCAGTGGAACGTTAGGGAACTTACCACAGCTGTGGATAATATTCTTGCCAATCAGCCCATGATCTACCCATACGATGTCCTTGGCCACCAATCCCATTAAACGCTGTTTCCACTCTAGAGAATCTTTGGAATCCACAAAAGCTCCCGATTGTGGTAAACGGCCTGAAAACCACTTATAGAACAAGGGTGCACAACAACGAATTATCCCTCCTCTTTTCTTTTCGTTTCGGTTGTACAACGAGTAGTGAAGATCTCCCAGTAGCGTTGGCACCGGGTTCTTCATCATGAATATTCGTATAGCGTCCGTATCAATGAAATCCGGCTCGTTGGGAAACAACACTATGCCGTATATACAAAGGGCTAGCAAAGCATTAAAAACAAGCCAATTCTCGCCTTTAGCTGCTTCCTGGGCCTTCTTAATCAGATATTCCAGCTTGTAACCACGAATCTTTCCTTTGTTGGAGACATTGGCGTCTAACTCTTATTTGCTCAAATAAAGAGCACCAGCCAACTTCCCAAAGTCAAGATCCCCCACCGATCCAAAGAAAGGGGGCTCCTCCTTGATAGCAATCCCCAACATGTTGGAATACTCCTCCAAGGTAGGAACCAACACATAGTCTGGAAATACAAAACATCTCAGAGGCGGATCATAGAACTGCATCAACGTATGGAGACCTCTGGCTTCATAATCACTGACATTACGGACCATAGATAAAATCCACCCATATTTCTCTTCAAAAGCTTCTCGTACTGCAGGACTCGCCATTCCCTTCAGCATAACAATAGGGCCCAAAGTAGGCGTAAGGAACTTATAGCTGATGATATTCTTCCTCTCTTTAGTGTTCATCTTTGCAGGGACCTGATGACTGGAATCAAGGGTAATATATGCACCTGGAAATGAATAAACATGTATGTTAGGATATGATAATGCAATGCAAAGGGAAATGTGATCAGGTAATCAGGTGTCTGTGCTGAACTGTGAACGGTGTCAGTGTAGCTCTGAGACTAATATAGAACCATAGATAAGAACCATCTGGATACAATAGGATGAAACTTCCTTTTTGTGCAATGATGATAGAAAACCGGGTATGTAGGAGGTCATGGTTACCTGCAAACCTGTAAACAACCCGCCCTTCTCACATGTGGGTACTAGGATGTTCAATATCCCGGGCTCTCAGGTCGAGAAATGATGATACGTTCACCATTTCTGGTTTGGCATCATCATCAATCGAGGAGGCCTCAACTGATTCTCCAAAACAAAAAGGTCCTCAGCTTCTGGCACTGAGGTCGAGAAGCAATAGTACATTCATCCCTCAGGGTACAGTACTATCGCCAATCGAGGAGTGCCTCCGCTGACTCTCTTTCAAAAAGGGATGTCCTATAGCAAGTTCCCAGCATTGGGTCCTCGGATCGAGAATGTGCAATGGGTTTGCCACGGAATGTGGTCTGCCACTGTCACAACTCGGGAGGAGTGCCGCAACTGAGTCCTCGGGAATGGTCACCAGAGTCGACAGTTCCTCAAGAGAATAACCACTGGCCTGCATAACATGCAGTAGCAGAAAGCTCCTGATAGAACCTCGTCTGGTTGTGGGTCTCATGAACAACAATACGTGGTCACCACCACGCAAGCGTCATGACTATCCACTCTAATACCTATGTGTGTACTCAAGCCTTGGTAGTGGGCTTATCTCTCAGAACACCCATCCCGCCAAACAGACAAAACAGTGCAACACAATATAATATGTGATATGCAATGCTAAAATGCGGTAAATACAGTAATGTACAGTAAAGCAGTAAATAACCATACAATAAAACAGTAAATACAGCACAACAGTAAACACCCAATGAAAGAAAACAAACAAGCGCTAGGATTGACTCGCTTAGGATGGACCAGTAATAGGTCAATCTTTCCCCAGCAGAGTCGCCAGCTGTCGCTCCCGGGATTTTCATCCTAGTACAAACGCGAAAGTGGCACCGAAACAGAGTCGCCAGCAATGTGTATTTATCCCAAGAGAGGGAAAGGAAACACCGCGTAAACCTGAGAGAAAGGAAAAGCATGGTCTTACGACCAAGAGAACTGGGTTCGGGAGTCGGTTACGCACGGGGAAGGTATTAGCACCCCCACGCGTCCATCGTACCCGATGGGATCCACGCTTGCTTGTCTCGATCAAAGGGTGTAAAGAAAGGATACTGGAAAAGGAACTGAAAGAAAGAAAGGAGAAAGAAAAGAAAAGGAACGGGAAACAAATGTAGGGAAAGTAAAAGAAGTGCTCGCATGGGCCCTACCCCACTGCCTACGTATCTCATCGGGAGCATGAGAATCAGAGCGACGTAGTTCCCCTCACTAGGGATGGATTGTGTTTTTTAGAGAACGGCTTACGTTCTAGCTCAGGTGTTGCAGGCTCGCTGGTCCGAGTGCGTTACCATCTTGCAAGAGAACGAGTAGGAGCACGTTCATACGTTAAGAGTGAATGAGGTGAGAAAAGAATTCCCGAAGGAAAGACGTTATTGTTTGTTTTTGTTTTTTAGAAAGAAGTGTTTTGTTATTTGTTTGCATATGATAGTGTATCCAACTCTTAGTCCTTGGAATGTGTACATTCTCACATTCCAAGATGGAATGGGTAAGAAAGCACACTAAGAGTGAAGAAGACCCCCACACTTAGTTCCAATTGTCAAGGTTCAAACACACTAGCGTACTTGTATTTATTAAGTGTTTTTGTTGATTAAGAAATGAAGAAGTGTTTTTTTATTATTGGCACCTTCAACAAGTATTGCATTTAAGTCCCTCATACAAGATCAAATGTTTAACACATTGACCCAAGATGGGCTATATGCTACACATTCTAAGATTACAAGAGAAGACCCCTTATAATCTTTCCTTTATATGAAAGGCCTAAATGCAATAAATGCCTACCTTTATTATATGTTTTGAATTTTCTTTGAGATGAGAAGATGAAAGACTCAAGAGAGGGTAAAGGTAAAAATCTATATGGACTAAGACCCAATCCTAATTGATTAGTTAAGGGAGTGATCCTAAAGTTTGTGAGGTTTCAACCTAAAGTCTAAAGAAAGAATGAATTAAACAATTCACTTCTAAAGTAGAAGATGAATTGTAATTCAAAAAGGGGAAGTGATGAGTTATTAAAAGAAAGCACATAAGTGCTTAACAAAACACAAAATGGAATTGTAAAAGAGAAAGGATAGAAGTTGAATGTGGATTCCTTATCCACACTCAATTGAAACTTACCAAAGCCCCTACATGGTTAGTGAACAAGTATAAGAAGTATAAGAAGTAAAAGAACATGTAATGCATCATAAAACTCAAAAGAATTAAATGAGAAGACAAATCTTAGGGCCACAACCAGAATGTACATCATGTGGGAACAAATGGTCATTATCATACAAGTGCAAGTGAATAAGCAATAATCATCACCCATTAGCATTTAAACATGTTACAAGAAGAAGGGATAGATGAAAGATGGAAAGAAATGAAAAGGACATGCATAAATGGAACATGTACATCAACAACCAGAATTGACATGAAATGAAAAATGATTCACCAACATCTCACAAGTATTTATGAAGTAAACATCAAAACATTTAAGAAGTGATAGAAGAAGTAGAATTGAAATGGAAGTTCAAAAGAGAACACAAGTACAAACACAACATGTTAAAGGTGCACAAGGTTTAAATGAAAGTCAACATGCAAGGATGACATATAATATGTACCAATGACCTATAATGTCAAGTGAATGGTTCACAAAATATGCAAATGATCATGCAAGTATACACAAAAGAAAACATGCACCAAAGATTACAATGATATGACATGTTACAATGCTTTAAATGAAATGCATCAAACAAAAATCAAATGGCCTCATGAAAATTATGAAAACATGGTATTGGAGTTCACTAATCAGAGATGAATCACATATCAAAATAGCATATCAAAATTCAAAGCAAAATGACTTCAAACAAAGCAATTAGGTCAAGTTGAAATATCATGCAAAGTGGTGCAGAGATAAGCATCAAACATGTCATAAAGTGATCCAAAAAACCAAACAAAAATCATTTAACATGCTTCAATGTATTAATGACTCAATGCAAAAAGAAGAGCATCAAAACAATTTTTAATGATCAAGAACAAAATTAAACAAGATCATGTACCATATTAAGAATGCACATCAAAGAAATTCAAAGAAAATTATGGAGCAGGGGCAAAAAGGTCATAAAATCAGAAAATAAAATCATGAAAAATTTCCTAAATGTTTTAATGATGCTCATGAATTTTTGTGGAATTTTATGATGATGTTTGATATTTTTAAAAATTAAAAAGTAAACGTGTAGAAAAATGAAAAAATGAAATGAAATGTAAATGTGAATGGGGGTGTGAACATAGCAAATGATCAGTTCAAAATCATTGGGCTTTAAAAAAGAGGAGGTGTGAATATCAATCAGGTTAGGTCCATTAAGCGCGCATTCCACATTAACAACCATACACTCTCAGTCAACACAAGTCAAAGCAAGGATCACCGTTGGATCAAGTCAGGTCAACAAACAAGTCAAAGTAAACAACATCAACGCGCACATGTGAATGTCCACACTCCCTATCGTGTACCATGCCATACAAAGTTTAAGTGAGTTCAGAAAATTGGCATGTGACTTGCACGCTTTTTTTTATGTGTTGGCACACTTTGGAACGTAGGATTAAGAACAATCAAAGGCCACGATTAAAACATAGTGAAACCCTAGCAATTATAGTCACCGGCCGGAGATGACCTCCGGTCACCTTCTCCGGTCACACCGCCACCGTCTGCAACCTCAATTCTCACCAAAATGCACAAATGTGGTATCAAAATGAAGCTTACGCTATGCACATCGTGAATCTAACATCATTTTCCACATAACAATCATACACAGAGAAAACAGAGGAGATTAAAGCAAGCCCTAAGTTGTGCACTATACCTCTAAAGGCCTATCAACTAGCCGGACAAGTTCTTGAGCTTGTAAGAAGCTTCAAGAACCTGAAAACAACTTCACATTAGGTCTATAATGGTGGAGATTCGTACCTGAAGTTTTGAAACCTTGAAGTGTTCTTCAGAAAACCAGAGGTCTTGTCTCTTCTACAATCTTCACTTGGCCAAATAAAGGCTGAGATGTAGAACTTGATGATGATTCAATGGAGAAGAGGTTGAAACCAAGCTCCAAACAAGTATCACTTTGGAGAACTTGAGAGAATCAGAGAGAGTGTTGAAATGGAATGAACAAGGTAGAGCTCAAGAATCAGTGGCAATGGTGGAATCGAGAGAGAAGAAGAAAGTGTTTCTGAAGTGAGTGTGTGGAAATGAAGTTAGAACTGAAGTTAGAGTGTGTGATTTCTATTTATAGTGAGAGTTAACCATGGTTTAATGAGTTGAGTTAAATGAGTTAAGGTTGAGTTAAGTGAGTCATCCCTAACTAACTGAGTCAAGTTAGTTAGGGAGAGCAATGATATGGTGCAGCTGGTTTATGATGAACTATGGTAGAGGTGAGAGTAAACTTGCAATGACACGGCTGTTATAGTAGAAACTTGCTCAGCAAGTTGTTCTTTCTATTTCCATGCAAGGCACGTGCTATGGTGAATGTATGTGAAGTGTGTTTGGCTTAATGTGGCAATGGCTGTATAATAAGAACAATGCATGTGTGAAGGCTGAAACAATCAACAATATCAATGTTTCTTTTTCTGGTTTTAACAGCTTGGAACATACTCATTACACCATCTTTGGAAGTGAAATTCTCTCATTATAATGTGTGAAATCATGAAACTCGTGAGTCCTTGGAAAGAGAGTGGATCATAGAACAATGTTGGTATGGATTTTGGATTGAATTGAAACTTTGAACACACTTAAAGATGGATGTGAACACAAGGATGCAAAACTGGTTGGATATGTTGCATAATGCACGCGCGTGTGGCATGACTTGGTTGTGACCTAGCCAAATTTCCAGTTACCTTGACCTTACTTTGAGCCATTACAACTTCTCATCCTTTGATCAAATAAAAAACCATGAACATCAATCTTGAAGATCTCACATAGATGAACAAATTCCATGTTGAAAGATTTTTCATTTGAGGCCTCTAACCATGAGTAATTAGTCAAAACATCTGGCCCACCATGTGTTTGTAAAAATGACATGCGCATGACTTGAAAGTTCTTGGTCACGACCTGGTTTTTGCCCTACTTTCCTCCAACTTTGATCAATTATATCTCCCTCAATTTTTATCCAATGGAGATGTTCCACATATGGATTTGAAGCTTAAAGCAAGACCTTTTGTTGTGGCCTGGTGGAATTTTCATTTGGTGCTTCAATTTTAAATGGCCTTGGTTCAAACTCTGATGCAAAATGGCCAAAACTTGCTATTTTTAGTAACCCTACTTCATCCAAAAATGGCAACTTTCTACATCTTGAATTTTTCATGATTCCTTTGGAGTTTCTTGACCAAATTTTGTACATTGGACATATGTAACATGAATTTCATGATTTTGGGCTCAAAAAGTCAAGAGTTGACTTTTTCCTCTGATTATTTGACTTTGCCCCAATTTCTCTGATTCTTGATCTTTCTTCCAATTGAACCACTTCTAAAACCAATTGAGATGCAATTTTCCACATACATACACTTAAGGACATATGGAATACCATGACATCAAGTTTTGTTCAAAAAATCAAAGATTCCCTGATTTAATGGGAAACCCTAGTTTTGGTGCCCACCTCCTAGGAGAAAAATGTGCAGTCTTCAATTTCAAATTCCTCAGAGTATGTTGTGTATCCTCTTAAAGGATGATGATATATGCCTTTTGAGGATGATTTTGGATCAATGAGCTATCTCTTTTGAGGGTTTTCCTTCATTTTTTGAACCTCTTGCATAGTGAAAGATGTAATGCTTCAATCTCCTATTGAATCTCACCTTCTTGAGGTTGTGGAAGATCAATTGGGATAGTATGAGACATGAGAGACCTCTTGGCTTGCCTAGAGCCAACTTGATTGACCTTTTGTGCTCTGAAGGATCCATTAATTGTCCACCTTCCACCTGATCACATGCCCTGATGGTAAGAAGGATGCTATGCTTCATTTTTCTATGTTAAATGCAATGTAATGTTAATGAGGTGGATATGATATGATAAATGATAATGCCATGCTATGATGACAAAGAGGGAGAGCAAATTTTGGGGTATTACAGGAGGTACAGAAACAGATTGACGCGGGTTTCCTCGCTACATCAGAATATCCTCAATAGTTAGCCAACATCGTACCTGTTCCCAAAAAGGACGGAAAGGTCAGAATGTGTGTCGACTATAGAGATCTAAACAAGGCTAGTCCAAAAGACGACTTTCCTTTACCACACATTGACATGCTGGTTGACAGTACAACAAAGTTCAAAGTTTTCTCCTTCATGGATGGATTCTCGGGCTATAACCAAATTAAAATGGCGCCGAAAGACATGGAGAAAGCTTCGTTCATTACCCCATAGGGTACCTTTTGTTACAAGGAAATGCCGTTTGGTTTGAAGAACGCCGGGGCAACCTATCAAAGGGCCATGACTACTCTATTTCATGACATGATGCACAAGGAAATCGAGGTATATGTCGATGATATGATTGCAAAATCTAAGACAAAAGATGAGCATGTGACCCATCTGTCAAAGCTGTTTGAGCGGTTAAAAAAGTACAAACTCCGCTTGAATCCCAACAAGTGCACCTTCGGTGTTCGTTCAGGGAAACTTTTAGGGTTCATCGTCAGCCAGAAAGGAATTGAGGTTGATCCTGACAAGGTCAAGGCCATTCAATAAATGCCTTCTCCGAAAACAGGAAAACAAGTCAGAGGATTCCTGGGACGTTTGAACTACATCTCCAGATTCATATTCCTCATGACCGCGGCGTGTGCACCGATCTTCAAACTACTCAAAAAGAACCAGGATTGCGTTTGGACAGAGGACTGCCAAACTGCCTTCGACAGTATTAAGGAATACCTGTTGAATCCGCCGATTCTATCACCTCCAGTGGAAGGAAGACCACTGATCATCTACCTCACAGTCCTAGAGGACTCAATGGGATGTGTACTTGGCCAACAAGACGGAACCAAATGGAAAGAGTCTTCCATCTACTATCTGAGCAAGAAGTTCACCGACTACGAGACTCGGTACACGATGCTTGAGAAAACTTGCTGTGCTTTGGCTTGGGCAGCCAAGCGTCTTCGCCAGTACATGATTCGTCACACTACTTGGTTGGTCTCCGAAATGGATCCAATCAAGTATATATTTGAAAAACCTGCTCTCACGGGAAGGATTGCCCGTTGGCAGATGTTGTTATCAGAATATGACACAGAGTACCATGCTCAGAAAGCCGTTAAAGGAAGTATTTCAGCCGATCATTTGGCTCATCAACCGATTGACGATCAATAATCAGTCGGGTTTGACTTCCTAGACGAAGATGTCATGTACTTGAAAATGAAAGATTGCGATGAACCGCTACCCAGTGAAGGGCCAGAACCAGGTTCCCAATGGGGACTTATTTTTGAAGGAGCTGTCAATCATTACGGAAATGGAATTGGGACAATCATCATAACACCTCAGGGTACCCACATTCCTTTCACTGCCAGACTAACGTTCAAGTGTACGAACAACGAGGACAAATACGAAGCTTGTATTATGGGTCTCGAAGAAGCAATTGATTTAAGGATCAAGAACTTTGACGTATATGGCGATTCAGCTCTGGTCATCAATCAGATCAAAGGAGATTGGAACATATACCAATCAGAATTGATTCCTTACAAAGATTATGCAAGAAGGTTGTTACCTTTCTTTAACAGAATCGAGTTTCATCACATACCTCGTGATGAGAATCACATGGCTGATGCTTTAGCCACTCTCTCCTCCATGATTAGTGTAGGTCAATGGACTGACCTACCTAAGATCGACATAATGCGCCTTGAAAGGCCCGCTTACATCTTCGCGATCGAAGCTGTCATAGACGATAAACCTTGGTATCACGATATCAAATGCTTCCTTCAGAAACAAGAGTACCCACCTGAGGCACTAAGGAAAGACAGAAAGACCCTCAGAAGGCTAGCAGGTAGTTTTTTCCTGAGCGGCGATACACTCTATAAGAGAAACTTTGACATGGTCTTGCTCCAATGTGTAGACAGACCAAAAGCAGACATGCTGATAAAAGAAATTATGAAGGATCCTTTGGCACTCATGCCAATGGACACACAATGGCGAGAAAAATTCTGAGAGCAGGGTACTACTGGTTGACTATGGAATCCGACTGCTACAAGTACATGAGGAGGTGTCATAAGTGTCAGATATACTCCGACAAAATTCATGTACCGCCATCGCATCTCAAAGTTCTTTCTTCCCCGTGGCCTTTTTCCATATGGGGAATCGACATAATTGGCATGACTGAACCCAAGGCTTCGAAGGGACATCGGTTCATTCTGGTCGCCATTGACTACTTCACCAAGTGGGTCGAAGAGCGTCATACGCTAATGTAACCCGACAAGTGGTGGTCCGATTTATCAAAAACAATATCATCTGCCGTTATGGTGTTCTGAGCCAGATCATTACAGATAATGGATCTAACTTGAACAATAAGATGATGAAAGAGTTGTGCTCAGAGTTCAAGATCGAACACCATAACTCATCTCCCTACCGACCCAAGATGAACGGAGCGATAGAAGCGGCTAATAAGAACATCAAGAGGATCGTTCAGAAGATGGTTGTAACCTACAAAGACTGGCACGAGATGCTACCCTTTGCTCTTCATGGTTATCGCACATCTGTCCGCACTTCAATAGGGGCAACCCCTTTCTCTCTAGTATATGGCATGGAAGCAGTGCTCCCCATAGAAGTAGAGATCCCATCGATCAGGGTATTGATGGAAGCTAAGCTAACAGAGGCTGAATGGTGTCAAAGTCGACACAATGAACTAAATCTAATCGAAGAAAAAAGAATCACGGCTCTATGCCACGGTCAGTTGTATCAACAGAGAATGAAGAGGGCGTTCGACAAAAAGGTCCGACCTCGTGTCTTCAAAAAAGGAGACCTTGTGCTCAAGAAGATACAGTCACTTCTCACAGATTCGCGAGGCAGATGGACTCCGAATTATGACGGCCCCTATGTGGTCAAGAAAGCTTTCTCAGGCGGTGCCTTGAGACTCGCAACCATGGACGGAGAGGAATTTGCCTACCCCACGAATGTTGATGTAGTCAAGAAATACTTCGCCTAACCTAAAAAAAAAAATGTCTCGGTGGATTGAAAACCCGAAAGGGTGGTCCAGGCAAAAATTAGAGACATGATCAAAAATCATTCCGGTGGATTGGAAATCTCAAAATACAATCCAGGCAAAAATTAGGGATACTGGCAAGTAATTATGTTCAACAGGGGCAAATCCCTCAGTAGCAGTTACGTCATCCGTCAGAAAACTCCAGTCACGGTCATCTTCGACAGAAGCTCAGGATGCCCGGAATTCAAAGTTGGTAGAAGGATAGTGGTCGTTATGTTTCAACGTAGCCCTTTTCCCTGTAAATTTCCATTTTCTAACTTTGTATACACTCTTTGGAATCACGCGTTTGGCTGATTTCCATCATATCAATAAAATTTGAGCCCTTGTGCTTTTGTTTGTAATTCTTATTTGTTTTAGCTTTACAGAATGACATTTTAACATGATTAACGATTCTTGAAATAAAACAAAAATGAATTTACTTGTTAAAACTTTTCCTGCTTGAAATAAGGATGGCATTTCCTTTTGACTTTGAATATCGAAAGAACCTCGATCGCTTCTCCGAAAGTGGTTGAACCTCAAAGTGCAGAATCAGAGTACTCCTTCTAAACCAGTGCACCTGAACGAAGGATCAACTGTGTCAAAGACCATGTTTCATCTAACACCCCCCTGGCAAAGTTCTCATCTCCTAAGCCCGACCAACATAGTTCCCCGCAAGGACTATCTCTCCTAAGCAAGGCAGAATTGCTATCTTGAACCAGCGATACTTCTTCGCCCCGCGATGGCCGAGTATCCAATCATGTTCATCCATCAGTCTGTATGTCGCGTTAGTTTTGTCAGCATATACATACATACGTCATGCATTATTGATTTACATTTGCATTCATATTGCATCACTATCACTCTAGTCGGTCGTATCCCCTAGTGATAACAGTTCTCTCAGTCAAGTTGTCAGCCCTTTCCTCATCAGGAAATGTTGCGTTTGAACTATCTCCTTCCTCCAAGTGTATCTCTGGATTGAAGTTGAGCCCTTGACCACTTTGATAACTTGAACCTCTGAAAAGCCAGAGAATTTTCAACAGAATATCACTTTTCGCCATTGAAGATGATATCCCTGCTTTACCGGATTAGGAAAATCCACAGAGAAAGCCTCTTAACTAGAAATTCTACAGTACAACATGTTTTTCTCCGAAGAGGCCGCTGATGAAAAGGTCATCGGCACCTCAAAATTGGACCACGTCATATGGCGTTTCTCCGGGGAGACCCCAAGAAAAGTATGATGAAAGACCCCAAACAAAAGCAGTCTCTCAAGAGACTCGTTTTCCCCAAACAGAGTCGACAAATGGCATCTCCAATGGAGAAGTTTGTGCACCTCTACAACTCAGACGAATGGGTTCCCCAGCAAGTCTGACATCAAAACCTTTTCCTTCAAATGGCATCTCCCCAGGAAAATTCGGCGAGAAATTTGAGGAAAACCGCTACGAATAGCGTCCCTTGTCAAGAAGTTTATTGACAAAAGAAACTAAGACCAGTTCCTTGGTAAGAAACCAGGATCGAGGGGAAGTTCATTTCAGAAACTAAGACCAGTTCCTTGATAGGAAACCAGGATCGAGGAGAAGTTTATTTCAGCAACTGAGACCAGTTCCTTGGTAGGAAACCAGGATCGAGGGGAAGTTTAAATCGGAAACTAAGACCAATTCCTTGGTAGGAAGCCAGGATCGAGGGGAATTTTACCTTTTCTAAGCATCATTGCTTAGCAAAAGAAGATGGATGCGTAAACTGCCATTCATAACCACCATCAAAATTTTGGGTATTCCGATATTTAATCCTCTTGCACCCTGAATGCCCAAATACCTTCACCATTCACACCTTCGGGTCCAAGAAGATTAAATAGGGGCATCTGTCATACCCCAAATTTTGACCACTAAGATTTCCCATCATTGTGCAAATCATCATCACAATATGGATGAACCATCATGCCTCATCAGTCCCCCCAATGAAGGGTGAGCATTCACTACAATAAAAAATTAGGGTTCCAATCCCTCTCTGAGTTCTTAGGCAAAGGATCAATCAAGGAATGACATGATCTTCAACTTGTCTAACCTCTCAAACTTCTACAAAGGACCAAGAGGACTCCCACAGCAAGGATTAAGCACAAGACTGCTCCATTCTAGGTGGATCAAGCCTTAAGATCGCCAGTGTCACCAAATTAGGGTTTTGGTCGACCAGGGCCTCCAGATGGAAATTTTCCTTTGGGCATGATCCAATGTTTCAAAGAATAACCTATGATTCTCCAAGGGACATCATAAACCCAATCACTAAGTCAATTTGGCCTCAGGGGATGCATTCATCAAAAATCAGGAATTAGGGTTTCTTGACTTAATTCACCCCTAAGTTAACTTTTGGGACAAATCAGGAGCCAAGACCTCAAGAGAGGATTTGAGGGTCTCCAATATACCACATTGATCCATTTGCAACAATGGATTGATCCAAGAAACTTGAGCAACAAATCTCAATTTCATCTGGACCACAATTAGGGTTTCGCGAGAAAAGTCAACTGTACCTTTGAATTTTAAACAGAACATGCTCCCAAACCCTAGGACATGATTCAATACACCCTATAACACCTATGAAATCAATCCATCAAGTTTTATTTAGGTCAAGAACTTGATTTCATAGAGGATCGCACAGTTTGGAATTCATCTGACAAAAAGTCAACTGTGCACAAAAGTCAACTTTGACTTTTTGAGATTTTTCACAAAAATGGTTTTTTAACCCTAAAATGATGTTAATGTATGATTGGAGTCATCATTCATCAAGAAAAATCAAAGAAAGTGGGATAACTTGTAAAAAGGGTAACCATAAAAAACTTAGAAAATTTTCCAAGTTATGAACAAAGTGGCAAGGGTACCAACTTTGGAGGATCATAACTCCTAAACCACAAAGCCATTTTTCCCCATCCAAAGCTTGATTTGTAGATCTCATGGCCCTCTACAAAAGCTAAAAACTGACCTTCTTCCAAATTCCTCATGGATTTTGAGTTATGGAGTGATCAAAATGACAAAATGTCACTTTTTTCCAACACTTAGTGAAATTTTCACTAAGTCAGAATCTGCCTTACTTTTTTTCAAATGTAGGGGCATTTTCCACTTGGATACAAAAAGTATCAAAACCAACTATGATCAAATAGTTATTGTATCATATGAGGGCTTTCTAAAATGGCCAAGAACATCACCAAATTCAATTTGAGTCATGAGATATGGCAATGGCAATATGCCTTGCTGAAAACTGCCAAGGCAAGGTAGAATGTTGCATTTTTGCTTGATTTTCCAAAATCAGTTAATTCCAAGCCTTGTCATCACTTTGGACACATCTGAGGATCAAATCTAAAAGGGACAATCATTTAGCCAAGCCTCCAAAGTCCTGGAACAAGAAGTAGCATGCCAAACCTAGAAATCCCTAAAAGAGGAACAAGACTCTAATTTTGGATTGGAGCATTCAATGGATGCACCAAGGTGGCATGGACTGAGCCATTCTCAACTGAATTCAGTCAAGACTTATCCAAGACCAAGGGAACCAGCGGCCTGTGCCCTAACCTCTAGCCAATGGCTAGAGGAGACTTGGATTTCTATTGCTCAACATTGGCCAACCCTACTCAGCAGTTGCCATTCACTATTCCTTGTAAGACAAACTTGCTCTACTATAAATAGAGCTCATTTGTGATTAGTTTGAGTACACCAAAGCCATCAAATAGATGCTTTCCTCAAAATCTCTTTCTCTTGGCAAAAATGCCTTCTTTAGCAAGGTAACTCTGAGTTTTTGAGTTTGAGAGCTATTCCAATCAAACCAATCACACACACACTCATAAATATCATGTGTAGGTGATCCAAACTACCACAAGTGACCTGTAACATCAAAATCACAAAGTCACCTCTTAAAACCTCAAAATAGGCCTTTTGTGCATTTTTCAAGCCATGTCTTAATTCAGTCACTTTCCAAACCAGATAAAACCTCAAACACACTCCAAATATCATCCTTGAACTGTCCCAAATAGTTCCCCCCATCTGGAACACCATTTGAGGGAGTTGCTATTTTGGTCATTTTAACCCCTTTTGCAAGAAAGGGCCAATTTGTGTTTTTGCAGGTACCAGCTGATTCCACTCATCCTAAAAGCTTCTAAGGGATCATTTGAGAGTGTCCAAAGCATCAAACCATTTCTGGAACAAAGAACTTGGCAGATTGCACAAAAACTCCAAAAGCTCAAAAGGGAGGTAAGCATCACGACTTGAATCTTCCAAAACATGCATTGCTTTGAAGTCCACTGATCATGCACACCTCATACATGTTATATATGTTGTGTTTGAATCAATTTATCATGTAATTCATGCATGTATCAAAGTGTAGCATAGAAAATGCAATTATAGGTCTTTTTCAAAACCACTATCAGATTTTGAGAAGGGATCATGATCTGGAAAAAATACCACCACCATTGGATTCCTTGTGAAATTCTGGTCCAGATGCATATAAACTTTGTCTCAATCCATGGAGAAATGAGAAAGTTATGACCTTCACGTTTCTGAGCCAAAACTTGCCTTGCCTTGCCTTGGGCCAAGCCTAAAACCAAGGCATGCCTTGTATATTTGTGGTTTCACTTCAAGCAATGGATGTATCACCACCCCAATGGTATGGCGCGCGCCCTATAACCTTGAGGTCATGGGTTCAAACCCCACCCATGCCATTTTGTGTTTTTTTCACATTTTTGCTATTTTTCCAATATTTTCATGTTTTGTTAATTATTTGGAAAATTAATAACTCCTTCAATTTTAATTATTTTTTATTGGTTCTTTTTGCAAAATATCACAAAATTTTTAATATTTTATTCCACACAAAAATTAAATTTATATTACTTATTTAATATAATTAGTATTTTTGTGAATAAATTCATTTTTAATTGGTTTTAAACAATTTAAAAATGAATATTTACCTTGAAAATCAAAACCAAATGAGTTTTAATATCTCTTGTGATTAAAACCTCATTTTTAAAACCTTAAACAAAAATCACAAGTGGTTTATTCAAACTTATTTGGTATTTTTATCATTTTATTTGATTTTCTTTTAAATATTTACTTTTAAAAGAAAACAAATTAGGGTTTCTTTGATTTTTACCCACACAAAACATTTTCAAACACTCATGGGCCTCTATTAGAGTGTAAGACCCAACCCTTTTGAAAACCAAACTATTTTGGGCCTCATTCATTGTATAAGACCCACTGCGTTTTCAAAAATCTCGGCGCGATCGCCATTTCGAACAAAAAACCTTTGGGCCTGTCCTCGAGCTATAAGACCCATTCAAAACCTTTTGGGCCTCTAATAGAGTGTAAGACCCAACCCCCTTTTAACCAAAACTGTTTTGGGCCTCAGACATTGTATAAGTCTCTCTGCGTTAAAAGAAAACCCGGCGCGATCGCCAATTCAAAAACAAACCATTTGGGCCTACCCTCGTGTTATAAGCCCCATTACTTTTCTTTAAACAACTTTTAGGCCTTTTGAGAGAGTGTAAGACCCATCCCTTTGTACAGAAAACCATTTTTGGGCCTCAGTCACTTGTATAAGTCCCTGTACGAACGACAGTGCGATCACTGATAAAACTTTGGGCCTCTCCTTGAGCTGTAAGCCCCAACAAACTTTTCAAAGCACTTTCTCCTTTGATTTTGAATATACTGTTGGTTTCAATCTTTCTTTGTTGAACAACTAATAAAACAACATTGAAGCTCTACAACCGAGTAAGTGTTTACCCGCTTTCATTTACCGCTTTCATATGTATATAACTGTACTGTGGGGCTGTTTCACTGTAAGTCTTCTTTCATAAACTCATATCGAGTGTGTAATAATGGTATAGATATTTAGAGTTTCCCCGGCAACTACGTCTAGCATTAAGCCCGTTGATCACTCTTAAAAGTAGACAAAACTAGATCCCCCATAGGAGCACCAGATACAGTCTTCTCTTCGGCTGTCCTCCTTAGGAATTGTAAAAGAAACTCTACTCCCCAGAGATGATCTTTTCTCCGTGAATGGCATCTCTTGAGTTTCTTCCAAATTCTCGAACTTTCCTGGCTTGATTTATTATCTGTGAATAGCCTGTCTTGAATTTCTGGGGGTTTGGGGACACACAGGCTTCTTAAAAGCATCCCCGCCTCCTCTTGGGCATTGTACAAGGACCCGTCGGCTTCTTAGAAGTGTTCACAGCCTCCTCTTAGGCTTCGTATAATGATTTCTTCCTCCGGGAAGATAACCTCCTCTTGGGCTTAGTACAAATTATCCCCCGGCTTCTTAAAAGTTTCCAGCCTCCTCTTGGGCTTCGTACTAATTGTCCCGACGACCTCCTAGAGGTATTGGATCAGAAATTTCTCATCTTAATAGAACAGTCTTTCACAGAGTCTAGATCTTACTCCTACTATTCCTTCAACATAGTACAAAAGATAAAACCTGTAGACTTGGACAGTCTCCATACCCTTCGGATTCCCCATTTCCTTAAAGAACAGAAAATAACCCCGATCCTTTGATCAAATCCATGAGTACAACGTTACCCATATAAGAATTGATTTTCTCTTTGAGCCAATATAATGGACCTGTCACTCAACTGAAACAGTAACCATAGCCTCCTCTTGGGCTTTGTACAAATGATTCTCTTCAGCGGAGCTAACCTTTTAGCCTCCATCTCGGGCTTCTTACGAGATACAAAAAAGACTCTCTTGTTGAGTGAATCCCCTTTAGCCTCCATCTCGGGCTTCATACGAGATACAATAAAAGACTCTTTTGTTGAGTCACACCTGTTAGCCTCCATCTCGGGCTTCGTACGAGATACAAAAACACTCTCTTGTTGAGTATAAAAGACTCTCTTATTGAGTCAAACCTTTAGCCTCCGTCTTGGGCTTCGTACAAGACACATATAAAAGCACTCTCTTGTTGAGTCAACCCTTTTAGCCTCTCTCTCGGGCTTCGTACGAGACATAAAAACACCCTCTTGTTGGGCCAATAGCCTCCTCTTAGGCTTTGTATAAGGAAAACCCCGGTTAAGTCAATCAACCTTTTAGCATCAAATCTGTGCCTCGTTCACAGTATACAAACATCAACAACTCCTTTCCCTTCATCTAATCGCTGTAAGCGGCAAGCCTCTGGATCATCTACATCCATGCCAATGTCCCTCTTGTAGCATGAGAAATTCCTAAGGAAATATGGCATTGCTCTACACTGAGTTAAAGTCTTCTCCTTCAGGTTGAAAACCCCCTATAAAGGAAATTATGGCATTGCTGGATTCACATACCACAGTTAAATTAATTCTCCTTTATAGTCAGTCACCCAACAGTTGTGACAAATACCCCTTTAGAGATGACAAACTCTCTCTAAAATCAAACCCTTTAGGTTCACATCTTGGGCTTTGAACAAGATACAAATAGACCCTTCAGCTTCACATCTTGGGCTTTGAACAAGATACAAATCAACTTTTAGCTTCACGTCTTGGGCTTTGAACAAGACACCAAAACACCATTTCCTCCCATAGAATAGGAGGAACTACGATTGCTCTGATTTCCCTACTTCGGTAAACGGGAATACGTAGGCATAAGATTGAAAGAAAAATCTTAGCGAGCGCACTAATAAAAAATTCCAAAATCCCGTACCTTCAAGCATCAATCCTAGCATCCCAATAAAATTCCCCATAGCACCATCCAAGTAAATAGAAGAAAGAGGCCCCATTACCATATAGCATCCTTAATATAACAGACCGCTGTTTAAACTCAGTATGCAAGCAGGGTTAGTTGGAGACATCTATTTCCCTTCCTTCATCAGCTCACAATAGAATAAAAAATGAATCGACCTGTAGTAACCCCCAAAGAGCGACAGTGCTTAAGAACCACGTCCAGAATTGCTCGCTACACATATACTAGAGAGAAAGGGGTTGCCCCTGTTGAGGTGCAAACAGATGTGCGATAACCGTGAAGAGCATAGGGTAACATCTCATGTCAGTCTTTGTAGGTTACAACCATCTTTTGAACGATCTTCTTGATGTTCTTATTAGCCGCTTCTACTGCTCCGTTCATCTTAGGCCGGTAGGGAGACGAGTTATGGTGTTCGATCTTGAACTCAATACACAAATCTTTCATCATCTTGTTGTTCAAGTTGGATCCATTGTCAGTAATGATCTGGCTTGGAACACCATAACGGCAGATGAGATTATTCTTGATATATCAGACCACCACTTGTCGGGTTACATTGGTGTATGACGCTGCTTCGACCCATTTGGTGAAGTAGTCAATGGCTACTAAGATGAACCGATGTCCGTTTAAAGCCTTAGGTTCAATCATGCCAATCATGTCGATTCCCCATATATAAAAAGGACATAGAGAAGAAAGAACTTTGAGATGGGTTGGCAGTACATGGATTTTTTCAGTGTATATCTGACACTTATGACACCTCCTCATGTACTTGTAGCAATCAAATTCCATGGTCACCTAATAATATCCTGCTCTCAGAATTTTCCTGGCCATTGTGTGTCTGTTGGCATGAGCGCCAAAGGATCCTTCGTGAATCTCTTTCATTAGCATGTTTGCTTCGTGTCTATCCACGCATCTGAGCAACACCATGTCGAAGTTTCTTTTGTTGAGTGTATCACCGTTTAGGAAGAAGTTGCCAACCAATCTTCGGAGAGTCTTCCTGCCTTTTCTTGATGCCCCAAGTGGGTATTCTTGCCTTTGAAGGAAGCACTTTATATCATGATACCAGGGTTTGTCGTCTATGACTGCTTCAATTGTGAAGATGTAACCGGGCCTTTCAAGGCACATAATGTCAATCTTAGGTACATCATTCCATTAACCTACACTAATCATGGAAGAAAGAGTGGCTAGAGCATCAGCCATGTGATTTTCTTCATGAGGGATGTGATGAAACTCAATTCTATTCAAGAATGGTAACAACCTTCTCGCATAATCTTTGTAAGGAATCAATCCCGATTGGTATGTGTTCCACTCTCAAGTCTCCATACACATCCAAGTTCTTTATCCTTAAGTCAATATCTTCTTCGAGACCCATGATACAAGCTTCGTATTCGGCCTCGTTGTTTGTACATTTGAATGTTAATCTGGCAGTGAAAGGAATATAGGTACCCTGAGGTGTTACAATGACTGCTCCAATTCCGTTTCCATAAACATTGACAGCTCCGTCAAATATTAGTCCCCATTGGGATCCTGGCTCTGGCCTTTCAATGGGTAGCGGTTCATCGCAATCTTTCATTTTTAAGTACATGACATCTTCGTCTAGGAAGTCAAATCCAATTGATTCTTGATCGTCAATTGGTTAATGATCCAAATGATCGACTAAGATACTTCCTTTGACGGCTTTTTTAGCATGGTACTCGATGTCGTATTCTGATAACAACATCTGCCAACGGGAAATCCTTCCCGTGAGAGCAGGCTTTTCAAAGACGTACTTGATTGGATCCATTTTAGAGATTAACCGAGTAGTGTGACAAATCATGTACTGGCGAAGACGTTTAGCTGCCCAAGCCATAACACATTAAGTTTTCCCGAGCATAGTGTACCGCATTTCACAGTCCGTGAATTTCTTGCTTAAGTAGTAAATGGCAGACTCTTTTCTTTTTGTTTCGTCTTGTTGGTCAAGTACACAGCCCATGGAGTCTTCCAAGACTGTTAAGTATATGATTAGTGGTCTTCCTTCCACTGGAGGAGACATAATTGGTGGATTCAATAGATATTGTTTGATGCTGTCGAAAGCCTTTTGGAAATCTTCTGTCCAAATACAGTTTTGGTTCTTTCTGAGTAGTTTGAAGATTGGTGTGCATGTCGCGGTCATGAGGGATATGAATCTTGAGATGTAATTTAGATGTCCCAAAAATCCTCTGACCTGTTTCTCAGTCTTTGGGGAAGGCATTTCTCGAATGGCCTTGACCTTGTCAGGATCAACCTCAATTCCTTTTTAGCTGACGATGGATCCCAAGAGCTTTCCTAAACGTACACCGAATGTGCACTTATTGGGATTCAAATGGAGTATAACACCCATATATAACAACATACATCAAAGCATATATATTATACATGAATCCAAGTTTTGGTACTAAAATACCATAAGTTCCTAGTTAACACATTGTATACATTACATGCCAAAATTCAAAGTTCTAAAAATCTAAGGCATAACATATACAAGATGTCCCAAAATACACTAAGAACTAGATCATAATAATGATCTCAAAATAAAACGCCATAACGGAAGCCATGCCATCCCAAAAGCTACGGTTCGTAAGGAAAAGTCAAACCACTTTATCCTTACCCTTCGCGGAACATGTAGTACCTGTAATATAATCAACAACATGGGGTGAGATAACAAATCTCAGTGAGTTCCTTATCTTATGGATTCTCTCGGCTTTACAAGGTTCTAACCAATCCTAACTCAAGTCCAAGGGAAAGGGAAAGGACTTCGAGTTCACAATCTCAATTCTCACACTATATGGAAACATGTCATGAGTTCATTAACTCAAAATATCACTAATTAATAACCTTACTAAGGTATCTCCTTTTCCCGTCCGCTTCTACGTCAAGAAGGCGACTCGAGTCATAGATCCTCGTAACTTACTCGACATATGAAATGGATTCGGGATCATCGGCCTGTTAACCGTGAACCGTCACTTCTCATGTCCTGTTAACCATCTTAAGTCTCTTTACCATATAGGCTCCATTCATACTACACGCGGGATTCAAACCCGCCAAGTAATTATGCATACGTTCCAGAGGAGTCCGAGACTTATGAAACTGTAACTCAGGGGAAACGGTTACGATTACATGATTTTTCACACAAGCGTGATTGTATTCGACAATCACAAGGCCATATTTGCCTTAAGTCGTATTCGCCTTTTCACCTATACTAGGTTCACACATGTTCCATACTAGTGTTTCACTCTCAACTAGACCATTACTCGGCAAGGATGCACCTTTCTACAACACATGCCCGAGCATCGCCATCTAGAGTTTTTCTATCAATTTCTAGTCACATTACTAGATTCTATTATAGTTTCATGTTGAGGTTTCCTCACTCTTCCTATTCCATTTTCATATTAGCATGCATATTCACTCACAATCATGATTAATCAACAATAGGATAAGCAAAAGCATATTACAATTGCACAATAGAAACACATATAATAATTCATCATAACTATACCACTTTCGGGTTTCCTCCAATTATTTAATCGGGTAATAAAACTGACATTTTTCACCTTCATCATATAGATTATTCTCACAGCTTTCTATCGGTACCAAGAATACTTAAATCGGATATTACAATCATGATTAGTCAAAAGTTATGGATTTTAAAAGAAAAGGGAAACATTTGGAAACTCCCAGGAGTGCCCGGCGCTACAAATTTCGCCCGGCGGTGCCCCCTTCGCCTCTGCTTCGCTCGGCGAAGCAGGGGAATAAATCCCATGCCAAAACTCAAAAGTTACATAACCAAAACATGTTGCGCCCCATGACCATCGCCCGGCGGAGCAGCGACGCAATCCTTGCATCGCCTGGCACTCCAAGCACCGCCCGGCGCTACGCATCAGAAGAAGAATTTTCTGCTGCATTTTCCATGCCTCTGAAGCTCCAAAATTCATCTTTTCCAAACCAAAACATTTCCAAACAACCAAAACAAGTATCATCAATGATCATATGCATATTACGATTATACTACGCAATTTATATCGATTTCAACCGTTAGATTCATGATTTTAGCAAGATTACTCATCTCCTCACAATATCAAACCTAGCTCTAGAACTCAAGAAATTCTACAACTAAAGACTCTAACTAGAACCCACCTGGATTAGAGGATGATGATGAAGAAGATGAGATGATTTGATGAAGAAAAGATGATGATCCTTGTTCTTTCCCTCTTCTAGGTTTTCTCCTCCTTTTCCTTCCTTTCCTCTTCCTTCTCTCTAACTTCTTTCTATCTTTTTCTCTTTGTTTCTATGTAAGGAAAAAGGGTGGAAAAGAAATAATATAGAGAAATGTCATTAATTAGTAACACTACTAATTGTCCAAATAGTCTCTATAGTTCCAATAATTAAAACCTCCGAGTCAGATAATAATAATTGGATTTTCCCTGAGGTCAACAGTTACTCTAATTATCTTTGCAGATAATTTCTCAGAGTACACCGGAACCCAGCTGATCACAACTAATATTATCTAGAGCAATTAAAATACGAGGTATTACATCCTCCCCTCCTTAAATAGAAATTCTTCCTCGAATTTAAAGATTACCTGAAAAGATGAGGGTAAGCATCTCGCATTTTCGATTCTAATTCCCAAGTTACATCGCCCGGATGCGTCTCATCCCACTGAACTTTCACAAGAGAAATCTCTTTATTCCTTAGTACCTTAGTTTCTCTTCCTGTGATACGGCTTGGTTGAGGTTCAAATGTAAAATCTGCTTCTATCTCTACTGTATCTGGTAGAATTGGTTGAAGAGGATCTGGAACAAATATCCGAAGCTGAGGCACATGAAAAACATCATGCATTTCTGACAGAGAAGGGGGTAAGGCTAATCTGTAAGCTACTTCACCAATCCTTTCTAAAATTTGATATGGTCCCACGTATCTCGGACTTAACTTTCGTGACTTAAACGGTCCTTTCAACCTCAATCTCGGAGTAACCTTCAAAAACACGTGATCACCTTCATCAAACTCTAAAGGTCTCCTTCGGTTATCCGCATAACTTTTCTGACGATCTTGTGCTTGTTGAACTTTATCATGGATCATTCTAATCTTTTCTATAGTCTCTTGAATAATCTCCGATCCTAAAATCCTATCCTCACCAACTTCTGCCCAACACAAAGGCGTCCTACACTTCCTTCCATATAATGCCTCGTAAGGAGCCATACCAATACTCGCGTGATAACTATTGTTATACGAAAACTCAATCAACGGTAAAAGTTATATCCAATTTCCTCCACTTCCAAGCCCACAAGCTCTTAACATATCTTCCATTGTTTGTATCGTCCTTTCCGTCTGACCATCTGTTTGCGGATGATTCGACGTACTCAAACATAACTTTGTTCCCATAACTTGTTGAAAAGCTCTCCAAAACCTTGAAGTAAACTTCAGATCTCTATCGGATACAATAATAGAGGGAATACCATGCAACCTCACAATTTCTGAAATAAACAACCTTGCAAGATGACTTGCTTTGTATGAAGTCTTTACGGCTAAGAAATGCGCAGATTTCGTCAATCGATCTATAATTACCCAAATAGAGTCACATCCACCTTGATTACGGGATAATCCAACTGCAAAATCCATAGAAATACTATCCCACTTCCATACCGGAATTTCCAAAGGTTTTAACAATCCTCCCGATCTCTGATGCTTAATCTTTACTTGTTGGCATATCGCACACTCCGATACATACACCGCAATATCTCTTTTCATACCAAACACCCCATATGTCCTTCTTTAAGTCTTGATACATCTTCGAAGAACCTGGATGTATAGTAAAGGCACCTTTATGCGCTTCCTCTAAAATCCTTCTTTTCAACACCGCATCATTTGGAACACAGATCCTTTGGTTAAACAAAATAATTCCGTCGGTAGCTTGTACAAAACCCGGTTGTACTAGCACCTCTTGCAACTTCACATCCAACACTTGTCTTCGTTGGATTTCCTCTCTAAGAGTAGAATTAACATTCAAGTTTCCCATGATCACACCATTAGGAGTCCAAAAAAATTGGAGATTAAGATCCCTAAACTTTTCCAATAAGGCATACTCTAACATCATCAACTCGGCATTCTGTAACACTTTTCTACTCAATGCATCTGCCACTTTATTCACTTTACCCGAATGCTACTTTAATTCCAAATCACAATCCTTTAGATATTCCATCCACCTCCTTTGACGCATATTCAACTCCTTTTGGTAAAAAAGGTACTTTAAACTCTTGTGGTTACTAAACATTTCAAAACGTACTCCATACAAATAATGACGCCACACTTTCAGTGTAAACACAACTGCCGCCAACTCCAAATCATGCGTTGGGTAATTCTTCTCGTGAACTTTCAATTGTCGAGAAGCATAAGGCACTACATGACTATCTTGCATTAAAACACCTCCTAATCCCATCTTAGATGCATCACAAAATACCTCATACGACTTATTAGGATCAGGAATGATCAGAACAGAAGCAGTCATCAATCTTTCCTTCAAACTCATAAAACTTTGCTCACACACCGAATCCCACTCATAAGGACAGTCCTTTCGAGTAAGTTTAGTCATTGGTAAAGCCAATTGAGAAAAGCTCTTGATAAACCTTCTGTAATAACCTGCCAGTCCCAAGAAACTTCTAACTTCTGAGACATTCTTCGGTCTCTCCCAATTAATTACTGCTTCAACTTTTGATGGGTCAACCGCCACACCTCCCTGAGATATGATGTGACCAAGAAAACTAACCTCCGACATCCAAAACTCGCACTTGCTTAACTTGGCAAAAAGTTGATTCTCTTGTAAGATCGATAAAACGATTCTTAAATGTCCCTCGTGCTCTTGGGAAGTACGAGAATAAACAAGAATGTCATCAATGAAGATCACAGCGAATTGATCCAAGTAAGCTTGAAATATCCGATTCATATAATCCAAAAAAACTTTCGGAGCATTCGTCACACCGAAAGGCATTACTAAGAATTCATAATGGCCATAACGGGTTCTAAACACGGTCTCTGATACATTCGAACTCTTCACACAGATCTGATGATAACCCGACCGTAAATTAATCTTTGAGAACACATTGGCTCCTTTCAATTGATCTAACAGATCGTCTATCCTTGGTAACGGGTACTTGTTCTTGATGGTGACTATATTCAACTGCCGGTAATTGTAGCGAGCGATTTTTGTCGGTGACGCGACCACCTTATCGCAGGGTTAATTTCCTCACCTCAGTGGGAGGAAACACTTGGGTTCTACTTTCTGATTTCTTATTTATCCCGTGAAGCTGGAAGGGAAAGGGAAGCTATCTCAAACTAACCTTGCTTTGCAAATGTTCATCTGAACAAATGCGGTAAAGAGATTGGGGAGTCCGGAGTCAGATTATACAATGGGGAGTTGTCAATTACCCATCCTATACATGGTTATCCATGGGCTGTTAGTTTTAGGTTCTGCTTAATACTTGATAGTGTTTGTCTGAAAATGGGGAAAGTTTCTCCTTTGGGAAGGTTGAGAGATATTGAAAAGATATTTTTGTTGTTTTCAGGTTTTTTCGATGTTTTTGGTAAGGTACTGGACATAAGGTTTTTGTTAAGTGTGCTCGCTAAGATTATCGTAATCTTATGCCTACGTATTCCCCATTATGGAGTATAGGGAAATCAGAGCAATCGTAGTTCCTCCTATTCTAAGGGAGAAACAAATGGATGAGTGTCTTGTTCAAACCCCAAGATTTAAGCTAAAAGTTGGTTGTTTGTATCTTGGTCAAAGCCCAAGATGTGAAGCTAAAAGGTTTTCTGTATCTTGTTCAAAGCCTAAGATGTGAAGCTAAAAAGGTTTTGACTGAGAGAGAATTTGTCATCTCTAAAGGGAGAATTCTCTACTATCCATCATAGAGATTGGTGGGTTTACAAAGGGGTTTACTTTAACTGGAAAGCACTGAATCCAGCAATGCCATAAGTTCCTTTGAAAGAGGGGGTCATGAAGGAATAAACTTTAACTCAGTGTAGAGCAATGCCATTTTTCCTTATGGACATTTCATGCTAAGAGAGGGACATTGGCTTGGATATAAATAATCCAGAGGCTTTCCACTTACAGAAATTAGTTGAGAGGTTTGCCAGGATAAAAGAAGGACCATAGCTTGGATCTGATCAACAAGTGTGCCTCTTACATCAATTATCTGGAATTTGGTTTTGATGGTTTTTATTTTTGGTCTGTGATGTACATAGGGAGATTCTTCGTATAGAGAGAGTTCCTTGTCTCATCGGAGGTTTTGTTGATTTTTGTGTGCCTTGATTGAAGCCCAAGGTTGAAGCTACTGGTTGACTCTGTTTTAGGGAATGTTTATCTGTCTTGTACAAAGCCCAAGATTGAGGCTGAAAGACACTGACTCTGCAGGGGATAAATCATTATACAAAGCCTAAGAGGAGGCTAAAATTAACCGATTCCACTGGGGATAAATCTTTATACAAAGCCTAAGAGGTGGCTGAAAAGATTGACTAACTCCACTGGGGAGAATCGTTATACAAAGCCTAAGAGGAGGCTAAAAAGATTGACTCAACAAGAGAGTGTTATTTTTGTATCTTGTACAAAGCCCAAGATGGAGTCTAAAAAGGTGACTGATTGACTCTACTGGGGGAAGTCAATTTATCTGTCTTGTACAAAGCCCAAGATTGAGGCTAAAAGGGAACTGACTCAGCTAAAGAGGATTTTATCTGTCTTGTACAAAGCCAAAGATTGAGGCTAAAAGGAGCTAATCTACTCAGCTGGGGAGTAGTATATCTATCTTGTACAAAGCCCAAGATTAAGGCTAACTCTATTGAAGATTATCATTATACAAAGCCTACGAGGAGGCTAACTGCTGAGGGATGATCATTATACAAAGCCTAAGAGGAGGCTAACTCTGCTAGGGGAGAGAATCATTATACAAAGCCTAAGAGAAGGCTATCTTTGCTGGGGACACAGACAAAGAAAGAATTCCTTATACAAAGCCTAGGAGGAGGTTATCTTCTGCTAAGGATTATTGAAATCCAGAGACAGGTCCAAAGTTTGGTAATTCAACTCTTGCTGGGATTACAGAAAAGTTGAGGTATCAGATACCTTGAGGTTCTAATAAGGATTATGACATTAAAATGATCCAAGTTGGGGATTTAACTAAATTGTGACAGTTGAGGATAATTAACCCTGAGTGGGGAATAATTAAAGGTTTAAGTTCTGCTTTGGGATTGATCGGAGGATCAGGGTTATTTCCTGTTCTTTAAGGAAATGGGAAATCCAAAGGGTATGAGACTGTTCAAGTCTACTGGAGTTTGAGAAATTGATTCTCAGACGGTGATCTTTGTATGATGCCCCAGAGAATGCTGGTAAGTTAAGGGATGAAGGTCAACCCATAACTAGTATGACACTTAACTCAGAAAGACAGCTCTAGCAAATGATGACTAGGTTCTGTTCCTATACCTGTAGGGGTCTCTGGGTTCTTGTACTAAGCCCAAGAGGAGGCTGAGAACTTCTAGGAAGCCTGAGGGTCCTTGTATAACGCCCAAGAGGAGGCTGGGATACTTTTAAGAAGCCTGTGGGTCCAAACTTAAGAATGTTCCAGAAAAGTTTCACCGGGAATAATTCCTTTATGTTAATGAACAGTTCTAGAGTTTGAAGAAATTCCAGAGAAGTTTCACCGGGAATTAATCCTCTCTGTGGGAATTGAATTTCTTTGACAATTTCTAAAGTGACGACCTGATAGAAGGTTCACCGAGAATACTGCCTCTCTCTTTGTTCCATATTGATTTTACCCAAGAGAAGGCAAGACTGTATCTGGAATCCTATGGGGGATCTAGGTTTGATATTTTTAAAAGAGTAAACAACTGGCTTTACCTAATTCTAGATTTAGTTCCCGGGGAAAACTCTAAACAGATATACTAGTATATATACAGTGATATATGACAAGTATTTAAAAGGATATGAAAGAAGACTAACCTTGCGCAGCTTCCCATAATACAGTTTATATTTATATATGACTGGTATTTAAAAGATGAAAGAAGACTAACTGTGCGCCGCTTCCCACAATACAGTATATATATATAAAGCAGTAAATGAAAGCAGATAAAAACTTACAGATGAGCAAGCTTCCATGCTGTAATGTTAGTTATTCAAAGAAATTGAAGAAAGTTTTGATAACAGTTACTTCAAAACAGTAAATGGGGGCTTATTCAACAAGAGATGCCCTGATGATTATTGAATATATACTGTTTTATTTACAGAGTATTTACAAAGAAGAATTGGGTCTTATACAACAAGAGATCCCAAAGATTATTTTTTGTACAAAGTGTGGGTCTTACAACTCAAGGAGTGACCCAAAAGAAAAAAAGTGACGATCACATTAGGTTTTTTGAAAACTGTACAGAGGGACTTATACAATACTGATGCCCAAATTATTTTTGTACAAAGGGGGTTGGGTCTTACACTCTAATAGAGGGCCAAAAGTGTTATTTTAAAAGAAAAGATGGGGCTTACAGCTCAAGGAGATGCCCAGATGAAATTTGTTTTGAAAACGGCGATCGCGCCGAGATTTTTGATGTACCGGGACTTATACAATACACTGAGGCCCAAAATTATTTATTTACAAAGAGGTGGGACTTACACTCTATCGAGAGGCCCAAAAGTGTTTTTAAAATGAAAAGAGATGGGACTTATAGATCAAAGAGAAGCCCGTGTGATTTTGTGAAAAGGCGACGATCGCGCCGTTGTTTTGAAAATGTACAGAGGGACTTATACAATAAGTGAGGCCCACAATTATTTATTAACAAAAGGGTTGGGACTTACATTCTATTAGAGGCCCAACAGTTTTTGAAAATGTTTGATAAAGATCAAAATCAAAGAAACCCTAATTTCATTTTTTTAAAAAGTAATTCTTTAAAGAAAATTAATAAAAAATGATAAAAAAAATCAAATAAGTTAAAATAAACTACTTGTGATTTTTTGGTTAAGGCTTGCAAAATGAGGTTTTTTATCACAAGATAATTTAGAACTCATTTGATTTTGATTTTCAAGATAAAAATTCAATTTTAAAATGTTAAAAAACAATAAAAATGAATTTATTCACAAAAATACCAACTATATTAAATAAACAATATAAATTTGATTTTTTTGTTGAATAAAATATTTTAATATTTTTGTGATTTTTTTTAGAAAAAAGAACCAATAAAAAATAAATAAAATTGAGTGAGAAATTAATTTTTCAAATCATTAAAAAAATAATATGAAAAATAAAAAAAAGAAAAGAAAAAGAAAACAAGTGATTAAAAAGAAGTCTGGGGCGAGGGGGATTCGAACCCCAGACTTCTCACTCGCTCAATACACACAAACTAGTTGATCAACCACTGGGGCGCAATGCCAATTCATTTAATATATGGCAAATGCAAATTATATAGTAAAACAAGTTGGTTTTTGAACCATGGCACCATGGTCATCTTCAACCTCAAGCTCAGATGCGTGAAGGCTTGTATCTTACTCATTTCCCAATCATTTGACATGATTCAAACACCAAACTCATGCGTTTTTTAATAAGGAACATGATGGCAATACTTGATTTCATTTATTTTTAGTGATTCAAAAGATATCATAATGAAACCAGATGAACCCTAAAAGTTTCAAAACTTAATGAAATCTCATACACGAACTATAAACACCAATTGATTAAGGGAAAATGATCTATATACACTCAGAAACACAATGGTATTCACAAAATATGTTTATGATGCATGATTAATGAGATTGAAAGTTTGAAGCTTACCTCTTGCAGCTAAGAATCGAATTTGATGATACAGATGTTACACTTGAGTTCTGATGATTTGGAAAGCTTCCTTGTGCCTCAGGGAATGTGTTTGAATGATTAGGTTGATTGGAAAACCTCTGGATTGCTTGACACTACTTAATCTGCAGTTCTGAGGCAAAATTGAGCAAGAGGATGGTGATTTGGTGATTTTGATGTTACAAATGGGGTGTGAGTGTTCAGACACCTTCTATATGTTGTATGTGGTGTATTTGAATCAATGGTTTGGTTGACATTGGTCTCCAACTCAAAACCCGATAGTGCTTTCTCAAGAACAATGAAATTTGGAGTTTTAGAAGGAAATGAGAGAAAGCAATGTTGTAAGCTGCTTTGGCGTGTCTGGATTGATCATTCAAAACCTCTATTTATAGGTGATCAAGTTTGTCTTGGAGGGAATAGTGAATGGCTGCAAGATCAGATTGAATTGAATGCATTTAGCTTGGTGTCCTTTCTTCTTATGCAAGGAAGACTAGCCTCTCCCAAGAGCAAGGCTATGTATTGACCAATTCCACATTCCTCAATCATTTTTATATTGTTTATGTGAGTATCTTGACTGAGGGATGTCCTTTTGTTGAATGTGCACTATTTCACATAATTGCCCTTGAATTCAAGGCACAATGTGACAAAATGCATTAACCTCAAGTTGAAAGATTCTTTGGCTTTTTGACTCAGTTCAGCAGGTTGGATCAGATGGATTGAGGTCATATTGGATGAATGTGGCATAGTGATCATTTCTTTTTGGCTCAAAATCGTGTATGGCAAGAAATCCCACAAACTGATTTTTCATGACAGCCTTGCCATGGTGTTTTGCAGCAGCCATAACTCATGGCTGGAGGGAAGTTGTTTCATGCCAACAAGTTTCTTGAATTGTAGACAATATGTATAACAACTTTGATGTTTACACCTTGAAGTGATTCAATTTGGAACTATGTGAAACAGCCCTCCAAGTTTTGGTGTTTCACTTGATTTTCTAACTTAGACAGAATTTTGTCTGTGTTGGAAAAGTGGTAAATCCCAAGTTTTTGTCATTTTGATCCAACCATAACTCAAAATCCACAATGAATTGGAATGAGGTCTAGTTAAAAATTTTAAAGTATGTAACATGAACTACAATCTGAGCTTTGAATGGGGGAAAATAACTTTGTGGTTTAGGAGATATGATCCTTCAAAGTTGGTACCCTAGCCACTTTGTTCCATAACTTAGAAAAACTCTAAGTTTTTTATGGTTACCCCTTTTACAAGTTATCTCACTTTCTTTGATTTTTCTTGATGAATTATGATTCAAATCACACATTAACATGATTTTAGGGTTAAGGGAACTTTTGTTGACCAAAATTTCAAAAAGTCAAACTTTGAATTTTGAACAGTTGACTTTTTATCAGATGAAATTATGAACTTTGTGATTTTATTTATGAAATCAATCCTTGGGCCTAATGGCACTTCATGGATGGCCTCTATGGGTATTTAGGAATGTCTTGGACCCTTCCCCAAGGTTTGAGATCAAGTGTAGGTCAACAGTCAATGGTAGGGTTGACTTTTTCCTCAAAAAACCCTAATTTATGATTAGGTGATTCTGAATTCTTGTGGCTTATGACTTGAGCTCTTTGAGTCAATCAAATATTTTAGACATGTCAATGTGATGTTTTTGAGACTATTGAAGTTCATCTTGAAGCTTCAAGTCATGTCTTGTTTCTTAAGTTCACTCAAGGGTTGAATTAGGTCAAAACCCTAATCCCTGATTTTTGGTAGATGAACACTCAAGGTGATTTAGCCATTGTGGATGGACTCTTGAGGCTCCTTTGGGCTTTTTGGACTATTGGTTAATGTATGGGCTCATGCCCAGATGAAATTTTTTATCGGGAAGCCCTGGTCAACCAAAAACCCTAATTTGGTGATACTGGCGATCCTGAGGCTTGATCCTCTTTTAATGTTGCATATTTATGCCTGATTTTTGATATGGGAGACTTCTTGATCCTTCATTGGATATTTAAGAGGTTAGACAAGTTGAAGATCAAGTCCTTTCTTGATTAATCTTTTGTCTAAAAGCTCTTGAGAGGGTTGTAAACCCAAATCTCTGATTGTAGAGAATGTTCAACAATCCCTGATGAGATTGATGAATCATGAAGGTGTACCCACATTGTGGTGATGATTCTCACAAATGATATGAAATCTTGGGTGGTCAAAATTTGGGGTATGACAGATGCCCCTATTTAATCTTCTTGGACCCGAATGTGTGAATGGCGAAGATATTCGGACATTCAGGGTGCAAGAGGATTAAATATCGGAATACCCGAAATTTTGATGGTATCTATGAATGGTAATTTACACATTCATCTTCTTTCAACAAGCGTTGCTACTTAGGAAAGGTAAAACTTCCCCTCGATCCTGGTTTCCTGCCAAGGAACTGGTCTTAGTTTCTGAAATAAACTTCCCCTCGATCATGGTTTCCTACCAAGGAACTGGTCTTAGTTTCTGAAATAAACTTCCCCTCGATCCTGGTTTCCTACCAAGGAACTGGTCTCAGTTTCTGAAATAAACTTCCCCTCGATCCTAGTTTCCTACCAAGGAACTGGTCTTAGTTTCTGAAATAAACTTCCCCTCGATCCTGGTTTCCTACCAAGGAACTGGTCTCTGTTTCTTCTTGCCGAGTTTCTGTTCTTGACAAGGGATGCTATTCATAGCGGTTTTCACCAAACTTCTCGCTGAGTTTTCTGGGAGATGCCATTTGATGGAAAAAGGTTTGATGTTAGACTTACTGGGGAAAACCCATTGGTTCGAGCTGTAGAGGTGTGCAAACTTCTCTGTTGGAGATGCCATTTGTTAACTCTACTTGGAAAAACGAGTCTTCTGAGAGACTGCTTTCTGCTTGGGGATATCACACTTTTCTTTGGAATTTTCCCAAAGAAATGCCATGTGACCCGATCCAATTTTGAGGTGCAGATGACTTCATTAACATCGGCTTCTTTGGAGAAAGATCGACGTATTGTCGAGAGTTATTGATTGAGAGACTTTCTCTGGGGATTTTCCTTAATTCGGGAAAGCAAAGATATCATCTTCAATGGCGAAGAGTGAGGTTCCAAAGGATGTCCGCAAGACATTTTCTTATCCTTTAGCTGTTCAAGTTATCAACGTGATCGAGAATAGTTTCAATCTAGAAGTAGACCGAAGAGAGATTGTTCAGACGAACATTTCCTGACGAGGGGAAAGTACTGACAACTCATCCGACGAGAGGACTTTATCACTTGGGAGTGAAACTGACCAGAGTGATAGTGATGCAATATGAATATGAATATGAATTAATAATGCATGATTGTATGTATGAATGAATGAATACTGACAAAACAGACACGACATATAGACAGGTAATGTGTACAACGGGATATCACACCGCTCTGTGGGGGATAAGAGTATCACTGAAGCGTCATACTTTCATTGGGGAACCAAGATCCCTGTGTTGAAGGTATAAACCTGTTAGGGATCGGAAATCATTCTTGCTTTTTTTATCGAGAGATGGAATCTTCTGGGGAGAACAAGACCCATCAATAGCTTCTAGAGTAAGAATTCTACCGAGGACATTTGATCCTGCACTTTGAAGTTTGATCGTTTTTTTGGAAAAACGTCGATTGAAATTTTGGCCTATGCAGACAGCAGATGTCCTAGCACATGTCAAGACATTGTGCTGCATAATCTTTTAAACTCAGATGCGTAATTGCAGACTGATACTTTGAATATCAGAACTGCACACTCTCAGATGTCACAACATCTGATCCAACATGTTCATCATGAACCCTAACAGAAACGTAAATCAGCAGAATGATAATTAACACAATAATTGTTAACCTAGTTCGGTGCAACTCACCTACATCTGGGGGATACCAATCCAGGAAGAATACTTCACTATTGTGTAGACTGTTAGAAAGTTAAACTCCCACGTTTACAACTTTATCCCTAACATCTACCCCATGAACATTTTTACCAAGGTTAAACTCAAACATTTAGAACCCTGATACGAGATACCCCACTAACTTCCCTCAATCATCGACTATGATTTCTTCATCGTCTCTATCAATACAGAAATCTGTCAAGCATACTTGACAAATAAGCTAACTCGGATTTGCTTAAAAGCTTCATCCAAGAACAATACACAATCCAATACCTCAAGGCTTATGGATCTGTGTGACACCTATATCTACCACAGTGTATCAACTGATACAAAGGGAGACTTACAACCTAGAGAGCCAACGACTCTCAAAACCCTAAACCCTTGTTTTCTTGTGTTTCTTACACAAGAAAACAAGGTTACAACAGGCGTACTAAGGCATACCAAAACCTAGGTCTAAGTCTTCTATTTATAGGCTTCTGCTTCCTTGGGCTTCTGTCTTCAGTCCTTGATCCATGCACATTATCCACTTGCTAAAACAGTGCAGTACTTTAGGATGTCATGACTTTAGGTTATGACATCTTCTTCGACATCTTTGTTTAGTCCAGATTTATTCATCTTTATCATCAATGTGTTTTACCAAAATTTATCAAACAAATAGGTGCTTTCAATCTCCCCCTTTTGACAAATTTTTGGCTAAAACACCTTTTGAACGTCTCTTCACCCTGAGTGGTGGCTATGGTTGGAATATTGTGCAAATCGAGTCTGTGTTGGTATAGATAAGGAAGAAGATAACTCTGGCTACCCCTTAACTAATGAACAGTACTGCCACTCTTGAGGAAAATAGTAAACCAGGATGAGTGGATTTGATATAACTGTCTAGGCAATAGAAACTTCTAAAGAAGTTTGTAAAAACTTTGAAACCAGAAGACATAGGACATCTTTTTCAAATACACTCTCCCTCTAGAGATCAGTTGTAGTCTTCTTGAATCTGAGCATATAAAGCATGTATCTCAGGTCACAAGACACAACTTGATTCTTAACTCAAGTCACAAGTCACAAAGGAAACAAACACACAGACAAGATGTTAGAACATCTTGTTTATCATCCTTACAAGGCAACTGCAAGAACAACCCTTGAAACCCTTGACCTAGTGACTCATACTCCCCCTTTTTAGCCAAAAATTGGCAAAAGAAACCAAGAAATTCCCATACCCAACCAACACAAAACCAGACATGAAAAAAATACATCTTGACTGAACCACAAAGAATACCACAATTTGAGGAAACCTGCTTCAGAAACACCCTTAAATAACCAAGAATTTTCCTTCGAATGTAACGATATGTTGAAATTCAATGCAGTTATTACTCTAAGAATGTAACTTTCCCAAGTCTCAATGTGCACCGGCTAAGAATATTTTGACTGTTTCTCTTTCAAGGAAACCGTCCAACAATAATGCAAGTACCGATGAACATGTTTAGCACGCGCATAATATAAGACCTATTACCCATCAAGCATGTCCTTAACAATGTTCTGACATCATGTCAGACATTGTCCCTCAATAAAGCTTCTGTATTGACAAATAACTTCACAATTTTGTGATCACAGTCTGCAGAAAAAATAAATTCCCTCAAACTCAACAATAATTCTTAAGCATCCAATAAGAAACATTCAAGTATGCATTGCCAAGTTTCCCACAACTTGCAACAATACTCTAATGTCAAGACATCCTCTTTGACATCTCAGTTTGCTTGACGCACAAATGTAAACTGGAACTATAACAATAATGTCAAGCCATCCTCCTTGACATCTCAGCTTGCTTGACGCACAAATGCAAACTGGAACTTCAACAATAATGCCAAGCCATCTTGACATCTCATTTTGCTTGACGCACAAATGTAAACTGGAACTTCATCTTAGATCAAGAGGCCTCTCCCCCTGACTAAGGTAACTGGTGCTCCTCCACTGAACACCCAAGCTAATGACTGGAAAACATAAGACACATCTTCATGTCTTCAAGAGCGCACCCTCTGTTTAACATACCTGCTAAACGCAACCATTAACTCTCTCATTGTTCCCTCTGAGAAGAAACAATAATCACTCACACATGATCACTATCATGCTACCCGTGAGGACGTGTATACCAACCATAACAAACTCTTGGCTTAAGATCAAAGTCCCATTGATCCCCCTCACACGAACTCCTCTTGAATTCTAATGTATAGATATCTCGTTACTTGAGGCACAACCCAATTGAATTAGAATGCTTCACATTCCTCAAAGAGACGCACAGGGCCCCTTAGTTTGTTACCACGATGTCAGCTATCGTATGCATGCTCTAGAACTTCACATCTGCTAAACTGATCCACTACTAGCATGACTTGCTCCAAGGGCTCCAATGCCGTATGCAAGATTTTCCACTGACCTCACCAAGCCAGTAATAGAGATAAACCCCGCAATCCAAGACATTCATTCCTATCATTCTCCCGTATGATAACCTGGAATACTTCTGATTTATGGTAAATCTCCACTTCTGAACGTATTCCGGAAATAGATTTCCATGCAATCAACACATGATCCACTTCAGTCTTCACAAATACTTACATCCTCTTTCCAAGGGACCCTTCTACTCCATCATCTCCTGGATGATCATGTAGATACTTCTTGGACACGATGCAAGTAACCAGTTCATCATAGAACCTGAAATCCTTCACCAATGATAACTAACCCAAAGATGTTCTAACATCAGTTAGGACATCCTCCACCATCACAGACACCACACACCATGGTTCTTGATATGCTCTATTACTGGACTTACTATCAGTATAGTAATCCAAACTGAAGATCTTCACACAACACTGACCCACCAGCTTGAACAAAGAAGTCTTCAGGAACCCAGAGAGAAATAAACTCTCAACCACCAAGAAGGTATGCTTCCATTCTCAACACAAAACTTCTGCCACAAGCTCCCAGAGAACCAGAACCTTCAATAATTTCAACTAACTACTCTTCTACAAAAGAGCAATTAGTTTCAAGCATCCTGGTTGAATGCACATTATGAAACCAATCAAATGCCACCTTTTGATTGACCTCACTTATCTTCAGAACTCCCACAAGATACCCTGATCTACTAATAAAACCAGATCTTTAAGTCACATGAACTACTTGCCCTATAGCAAGACATCTTGGATCCACCAAGCCTCTTAGTCATGTAACATCTTCTCATCCACAGCTCTCGCAAACTGCATGAGATAGACCTTTTTGAAGAATCCATTATTCCCATTCTCCTGTAGATCACCTTATCTTAAGCTGATGTGCCACATCACCAGCTGAGACTTCTGATGTTAAGCTAGATGTCAAAACATTATGACATCCAACTGTTGAATTCAGCTCTTCCTTTTGCCACTTAGAAGAACCTCCTCCCTTTGTAGAAACAGATTTCCATGCTCTCACAGACTTGGTTCGACAACCTAGTTTTGAGTAAATAACCTCCATTCTACTTTGAAACTCCAAAGACTTCAAACCTGCAACATCTGAATCTTTAGAAAATAAGTAGTCCACGACTACCCCATAGTAATACCAAAGAATGCTACTTCCCTTGGTAGAGCCGTCAGTAGAAAGCCAGAGATAACTGCCACTTATCCTCAACCTTCACAACCAGAGAAAACACTATGCTCCAAAGCACCTGGATCAGAAATAAACTGACCCAAGCTGTAATCATCAAGATTATGATGTCTTCATAGTCTTCCATCTCCATCTTCAACAACATCACCATCTGGACAAGTCATTCACAATACTTTCCAGGAAACAGACGCTAAGTCAATAATCCCAGGTCAACACCTAGGAGACTTCTGAGTGAATGTAGAACCCCTCCCATGATTCTCCAAACCTCTAATGAAAAGATGTTAGAACATCTGACAAAACATCCTCAATCTTGAATCACAAGGATAATCAATATGCACAAAGCAATTGATCTTAAATCCTTTTAGTTTAACCCTTATCCAATTCCAGCATCTTCTGAATATCACCAAGATATTCCTCTTCATGCTGTCTTCTTCTGTTTGTGCAAGTTGTTGAGATATCAAGGCTGCCCCCTTGACTCAAGCTCTTAAGATTCTCTCTGAACGAATCCTAATTACCTCAACTGTGTGAACTCATCCTTAAGGTTGAGAAGTTTGAGTTATTCCTTGCACGTTTTTGTGGATGGTGAAAATAAATCACCTTCACGGTCATCACTCCCATGCTTCCTAGAAAGCACCTCCTAGTCTGGAGAATAACTAGAAGACTCCAGAACATGACTCAGTTGCCTTGATTGGACTTGATCATCATATCAAGTGTCTTCAACAACTTAGCTAACAAGAAATCATCAAACCCCTAGAGCATGAGTTTGATCATTCATCTTACCCTTTCTCTTCAATCTGACTTCAGTATACATGATGACACCACTCAACCATGTACCAAGTCACATAAGACTCAACCATCACAATGACATCCCTCTGCTCACGACTTTGGAATGCTATGTGACTTCAAACCGGTTGACATCTACAAGAACAGAACCAGGTAAGGACAACTACAATCTTCCTTCAATCATAACTCCAGAATCCCATACTTCTAGAGCTCTTCAATCAGAACCATGTGCAGCGGAACCACCAAGTAACAGATCCGTCTTGCCCTAATAAGATGTCACCATATCTTACAAGACACATCAACAAGAGAACTAGCCACTTCTCCTATAGTTGTTGTAGAATCTCCTCAGCAACATGAACAACCACCGGGTTGCTCCCTTCGATCCAGAACATCCATCTCATCCGTTAATACCCTTGGGTATGTTTGAGTTGATTGATCTGATCTCCAAAACTCCTCCTTATTTAAATTCCAGAAAGTATCTCCCAACGATCTCATCCAGAACCAGAAAGGATGCCTGCTCTGATACCAATTGAAATTCTGGCCTATGCAGCAGCAAATGTCCTAGCACATGTCAAGACATTGTGTTGCGTAATCTTTTAAACTCAGAGGCGTAACTGCAGACTGATACCTTGAATATCAGAACTGCACACTCTCAGATGTCACAGCATCTGATCCAACATGTTCATCATGAACCCTAACAGAAACGTAAATCAGCAGAATGATAAAGAACACAGTAATTGTTAACCCAGTTCGGTGCAACTCACCTACATCTGGGGGATACCAATCCAGGAAGAAGATTTCACTATTGTGTAGACTGATACAAAGTTAAACTCCCACGTTTACAACTTTATCCCTAACATCTACCGCATGAAGATCTTTACCAAGGTTAAACTCAAATGTTTAGAACCCTGATACGAGATACCCCACTCACTTCCCGCAATCACCGACTGTGATTTCTTCATCGTCTCTATCAATATAGAAATCTGTCAAGCATACTTGACAAACAAGCTAACTTGGATTTGCTTAAAAGCTTCATCCAAGAACAATATACAATCCAATACCTCAAGGCTTATGGATCTGTGTGACACCTATATCTACCACAGTGTATCAACTGATACAAAGGGAGACTTACAACCTAGAGAGCCAACGACTCTCAAAACCCTAAACCCTTGTTTCTTACACAAAAAAAACATGGTTACAACAGGCGTACTAAGGCATACCAAAACCTAGGTCTAAGTCTTCTATTTATAGGCTTCTACTTCCTTGGGCTTCTGTCTTCAGTCCTTGATCCATCTGCATTATCCAGTTGCTAAATCAGTGCAGTACTTTAGGATGTCATGACTTTAGGTTATGACATCTTCTTCGAAATATTTGTTTAGTCCAGATTTATTCATCTTTATCATCAATGTGTTTTACCAAAATTTATCAAGCCAATAGGTGCTTTCATCGATACTCCTCTTGTGTTCGATGAAAAAGTAATTGCCGTCTTTAAAAGCGGAAATAAATTTAAAACAAGAGTAATTTAATTTTTTTTGTTTCAAGAATGTTAATCAAATAAACATGTCATTTTGCAAAGCAGAATAAATGAGAATTATAAACAAAAGGCACAAAGGCTCGAGTTTTATTTATAGGATGGTAATCAGCCGAGAGCGTGATACCATGGAGCAGTAAAAAGTTAGAAAATGGTAATTTAAAGGGAAAAAGGGCTACATTGAAACATAACAACCGTTATCCTCCCATCAACTTTGAATTCTGGACATTCTGAGCTTCTATCGAAGGTGACTCTGACTGGAGACTTTTTTTACAGATGATGTTACCGTTGAAGCATTTGTGAGAATGTAGTTACTTGCCATGAATCACTAACTTTTGCCTGTATTATCTTTTTGGATTCCAATCCACCGGGATGATTTTTATTTTCATGTCTCTAATTTTTGCTTAGACCGCCCTTTCGGGTTTTCAACCCACCGAGTCGTTTTTATTTTATTTTATTTAGGCGAAGTATTTCTTGAATACATCTACGTTTGTAGGATAAGTGAATTCTTCTCCATCTATTGTCGCGAGTCTCAAGGCACCGCCTGAGAAGGCTTTCTTCACAATGTAAGGGCCAGCGTAATTCGGGGTCCACTTGCCCCTGGGATCAGTGAGAAATAATGGTAGCTTCTTGAGCACAAGGTCTCCTTCTCTGAAGACACGGGGTCGAACCTTTTTGTCAAATGCCCTTTTCATTCTTTGTTGATATAGTTGACCGTGGCATAAAGCCGTCATTTTCTTTTCTTCGATGAGGTTCAACTCATCATGCCTGCTCTGGCACCATTCAGCTTCTGTTAGCTTGGCTTCCATCAAGACTCTCATTGATGGGATCTCTACTTCTATGGGGCGCACTGCTTCCATGCCATATACTAGAGAGAAAGGGTTGCCCCTGAAGTGCGAACTGATATGCGGTAACCGTGAAGAGCAAAAGCTAGCATCTCGTGCCAGTCCTTGTAGGTCACAACCATATTTTGAATGATCTTTTTGATATTCTTGTTAGCCGCTTCTACCACTCCATTCATCTTTGGCCGGTAGGGAGATGAGTTATGGTGTTCAATCTTGAACTCAGCGCACAACTCTTTCGTCATCTTGTTATTCAGGTTAGATCCATTATTAGTAATGATCTGGCTCGGAACACCATCACGACAGATGAGATTGTTTTCGATAAAACGGACCACCACTTGTCTGGTTACATTGGTGTATGAAGCTGCTTCGACCCATTTGGTGAAGTAATCAATGGCTACTAAGATGAACCGATGTTCGTTTGAAGCTTTGGGTTCAATCATGCTGTAGCGGGGAAATTTGTGAGTGTAAGCTATTGATTAACTTAACTAAAAAATAAACAAGAGTCGCCACCGCACTTTTATTTTTATCCAAAAAGGAAAGGAAAAAAGAGCGAACAAAACCTAAAGAGTTCTAAAAGAACAAAGAGATAAAGGGTAAGGGGGTTGGTTATGTAAAGGGAAGGTTTTACGCACCCAATACATCTATAGTACTCTATAGGAGCCCTTTGATGTATTCATGCTTTTGGTCTAAAAATGGTTTGCTTGAAAGAGATTGGGAGAGATGAGAGGAGAAATATTTGTTTAAGATTTTTGTGTTTGGAGAGACTTATCGCCTCATGCCTGCGTACCCACGATGTGCAATGTAGGATCAAAACCTCGTAGTTCGTGGTACAAAGAAGAAAAATTTGTTTGTTTTGGTTGATTTTAAGTGTAAAGATAAGTCTTCATTTCTAAGCGAATAATTCCGCTTAAAGAAATGAATCATCTCTAAACTTATGAAAAAGTTTAAAAAGGAAAAGGTGCACAAAGCACAAAAAAAGAGTTTGATGAGTTTTTGTATTTTTTATGTTTTTATGAAATGGTCAAAATATGGTTAATATTGATTGACATTTATTAAAGAAAACAAAGCTTAAAAAATCACTTGACCAAAGTCAAGGTTTTATTATGAAAGCGGTTTTAAGTTTGAAAACAAGAAGGTTTTGAAAAAGAGAGGAGATTTTGAAAATTGAAGAAGGGGTGGAGAAGAAGTGACTATCCTAGTGCATGAAAATAAAAGCTAAGGGTAAGAAAGATCTAACCACATGGACAAGTTCCATAGCATAAGCATTTTCCCCTTTTTTTTTGGTCTTGATTCAAAATAAGTCTTCAAAAGAAGACTCCAAGTATCCAAAATCCAAGGTTTTCCATCACAAACTCCCAAGCATAGGCTAAGATCCTAATTCTAAGTAAATAAGTCCATAATCTAGAGTATAGGTCCTCCAAAACAAGGGATAGTGGCCATAGTCCAACAATTAAGAGCACAAGTCTTTTAGTGGTTTAATCCTTTATTAATGTTTTAAGTCCAAATGGACAAAACAAAAATTAAAGCACAAGATAAAATGGTCCAAGTGGACAAAAGAAAAATGACATAAACATAAACATGATATGATAAAATGGCATAAAGCATAAAAAAATAAAGAGAGATAGGGAGCGAGAAGGAAACATAAAAGTTAGAAGATAGTGGTTAGTAGCACAAGGCTCTAGTGCCATAAGCCTTCACAGATTATTCCGTTTCGCGTTATGAACTATAGCGACTAAACAATGCACTTAGGCCAAAGTTAATGAACTTGACATAAGATTGGTAGAACCAAGGCCTCTACAACGCCAAGTTTCAAAGATTATGGACCTAATGCAAAAGATCAATCACCATTGGGTTGACGCGACCAATCAAGGTCCGGACCATGAAAGTTCAAATTCCGAATTGGATAAAGAGGGACAAATGTTGCGCTATTATAAGCAATCTCTGAGTAATTTACGAAGTAATTACCCTACGATGAGGCCGGTCAATAGATCTTTGTCCTAATGCATGCTAGATGAACGATATGTAGATCGTCATCCAAAAGCAATACCGCACGAAAAGAAAATAGGTAACGATCTAGTCTTGATCAAGAATTCAACAAAGAAATTCTAAGATCCATAAGACTTTCATCGATCAAAATAAAAATAGGAAATAGATGAAGAGAAAATCAAATTGAACTATAAAGTCAATAACCTTTCATCTTCAAGTTCAATCACCTTTAATTGATAGATTTAAGTATGAAAACATATCACGAATTCAAAGCTCCTCAAATGAATTCAACAATTCATTTAAAGATATATTTGAACTAATGAATGATTAATTACTCTAACCATATCCAAAGTCCATTGAAATTGAAGAGAAATTAATCTCAACAATGCATTTCAAGGCTAAAATAGGAAGAAAGGGGAAGAAGAAGGAAGAAAAGCCAAAACAGCCCCAAAAACAAGCAAAAAACACATTCTGGAGGCTGGTTAATCGATTAACCAACTCACAGTGTAATTATGTTAATCCATTAACCAGTGCAACCTTCCAGTTTTTGCGCAGAAACAAACTGTTAGTCGATTAACCTAATTGTACTGGTTTTGGTTAATCGATTAACACTGTAAAAACAACAGAAAATTAGTTTGAAAATTGCCAAATCCTTGATCACTCATTTCTTCAAACATCTTAGGATCAAGGATTCAATTGTGCACGAAATTTTGAGTAAAACAGTAGTAAAAACCAGCAATCAAACACAATTATAAGACCCAAAGGATCAAGTAACAAGAATCTCCAATGATCTACATTATGGAAGATGAAGATGAAGCTTCAACAATGGTGAAAGATGAATTACCACTTCAAATATGAAAATTCCTTCAAATTGCTTCAAGATCCAAATAACAAAGCCTTGATCTACTGTAATTGATGAACAAAAACAAGAATGGATGAAGGTTTAGCTCAAAGTAGAACAAGATTCAATGTGAATTCTTGTTAACTTTCAAAAGAAGAAAAGTGAGCTTTAGTGAAATTTGTGGTTGGGAAGAGAATTTGCAAGAGGTTTGTTGGCTATCAAAAGCTTGAAGAATGAATGAAATGAAGCCTCTATTTATAGAGTTTAGGCTTGGGAAAATTGGTGGTTTGGAATTAGGATTGGAAGATCAAAATTAGAATTGGAATTCAAATTTGGAGGGAAATCACAAAAGAGTGGTGATTAGTGAAGGTACATGGTGGAAAATGATCAAAGTGATGTAGGGAATTAAAATAAGATGGTATAGAATATTCCACATGTGATCAAAATGATAAAAATTAGTGCCAATTGCTGTAGAATTTGAATTTGGCACATTTTTTTCCAAAAATTGCACGTGTTAATCGATTAACACTTTCACAGTGCAATTAGGTTAATCGATTAACACAGTGAAAAATGGCTTTTTGATATGCTGTCTTGGCTTTGGCTCAATTTTCTTTCTTGTCAAAGAAGGCATGGAAATAAACACATGAACCTTGGAGTCCCTTGAATGATAATCAATTAAATCTTGGAAACTCTTGATCAGATAATTTTTGAATTAATCGCAGATCAACTTTGACTTTATTCAGATGAAATGCATTCGAGGTGAGGGACTGATGTTTTGGTATTTTCAACCTGTTCTTCCCCTGAAAAATGTTAGTGAAAGAAAACAAAAAATATTTTTTTTGGATTTTAATTAATGGTTAGTAAACATAAACAAATTAAGCAATGAAACAACTAACAAACACGCACAAACTCAAAGATCCCTGCAAGGCACAATCCTACAAAAGAGGGAACCAATGTGTGATCTTGTTTGGGGTATGAAATGAAAATACATGTGGGATCTTAGGGGTAAAAATTAGGGTATTACAGCTGCCCCTATTTAAGTTTCTTCTATCCGGAGATAAGAAGATTGACATCTTTGTCTCGACGAGATAGAAGAGACTTAAATATAACAATAAACCTAATTTTTGTCCCTAAGAGACCACAAGATGATATGATTATGCAAACGGTATGCAGACACAAGACCACCGTGGGGAGAATATGCCACAGGAGATAAACAAAAAAAAGAACGGGAGAAAGAAACTCCACTGGAGAAACATATCACAGGAGACCACCAACTAGTCGGGGAACATACCGCACAACTACTGGGACGCATCTGAGGAAAAGATTCAAACTGGGGATAACTGCATATGGAACTAAACCATAATACAACAAGGATATAACTCATCAGGGAAGACTTAGCACAACAAGGCTCCACTGGGGAAAATCAACACCTCAACAATGAACTATCTCTAGCATACGGAAGAGACTAACCATCCATCGGAGTAGAAAACCTCAACAACGAACTGTCCCATCTAACCGAAGAGACTTACCATTCATTGGAGTAGCAAACCTCAACAGCGAGTTGTCCCATCTAACCGAAGAGACTTATCATTCATTGGAGTCACAAAAAACCTCAACAACGAACTGTCCCGTCTAAACAAAGAGATTTACCATTCATTGGAGTCACAAAATCTCAACAACAAACTGTCCCATCAAACCGAAGAGACTTACCATTCATCGGAGTCACAAAAAATCTCAACAACGAACTGTCCCGTCTAAACGAAGAGACTTACCATTCATTGGAGTCAAAAAGTCTCAACAACGAACTGTCCCATCAAATCGAAGAGACTTACCATTCATTGGAGTAACAAAATCTCAACAACGAACTGTCCCATCAAACCGAAGAGACTTACCATTCATTGGAGTAACAAAATCTCAACAACGAACTGTCCCATCAAACCGAAGAGACTTACCATTCATTGGAGTAACAAAATCTCAACAATGAACTGTCTCATCAAACCGAAGAGACTTACCATTCATTGGAGTCACAAAATCCCAACAACGATCTGTCCCATCAAGTCGAAGAGACTTACCATTCATTGGAGTCACAAGATCTCAACAACGAACTGTCCCATCAAACCGAAGAGACTTACCATTCATTGGAGTCACAAAAGGTATTAACTGCATCGCCTCATACTTCTCAAATAAAGGAATGCCACGAAACAGTATTGAACCTTCCAAAAGGGGAATCATACGCAGATTTCAGCTGAAGGGCGCAGAATCCTCAAAGTTGCAAAATAAATGCACTCTCAATCTAGGTTTCACAGCCTAGAGATCCAAACAAATGTTGCAGGGGACCAAAGTTCAATCCAAGAATAAGCAGGAGAGAAACGGTCAAACAATACTCATCCCGAGGAGGAAATATCTCAACTGGGGACTAATTCCATCCAGATAATGAACTGGAGAGGAAACTGAATCAAAATCTTCCACGAGAAACAAACTCACTGGGGAATTAACAAAGATAGGCATTTTTTTACTTATGGGTCGACACTCTAAATGGAGAGAGGACACACACGCTCTGCAGGGATAATAGCACCAGAGAGCAAAGAAGCACCAACACAAATGCAAAATGCAAAATGCAACAGCAATATGCTATGCACAACAAATGAATGCGCATGCGATGCTTATGAGTATGAATATGCTGACAAAACAGACATAAAGAATAAACAGAGGGTGAAAAAACATCACAACACCACTGAATACTCGGATAATCTTAACAAGATGGAGATGTTATTAGCAACTCTTCTAGGTATTTAGCTGAAGAAATCCTGCAAGAGACAAACAAAAGCCATCAAAGGAAAATAAATCCTACAAGGCTCAAATCTTGCTGGAGAAAAGAAGATACTCCTTGGGGAGAAATCTAAATATCCATATTCTAAAATCGATGATCCACAAAGAGGATAACAACATAAAATCTGCTTTGAGGATGGTAAGAAGTTGTTGGTAAATCACAACAACCCAAACTTTCTGATTCTTCCTGGGGATCGTAAAAATTCACAGGAACTTCCATTTCAAAAGGATGAAGAGATCTGCTGCGGAAAAAAATGAATCCGCTGGGGATTGTAGACATATAAACATCTATGCAAAAATCCACTAGGAAAACAAAGCAGATCTGCTGGAGAGACGAGAACACTCTCAGAGGATTAATCAATTCTGAGCAAAGCATCCTGGACTTGCAGAGGAAAATAACAAAAGGTCAAACTACGGGGATTTTAGATCAATTCTCATCATAAATGAGAGAAAACCCAACAGGTGACTAATATATCAATATCTCTTGAATAGAGATATCATCAACGACTTCACCGGGGAATAGCCGCGATAGTGATGCACAATTTCCACTGGGAGGAATCTCTAAATAAAATAATTTTGAGAGAAGTACACCTTGGACTTTCCTGGGGAAATAACACTGCTCTGCGCTTGGGGATATCCGAAGCAACAACAACACATCTAGAAGGTAAAATTCTGGGTGGGAATTCCTCACATGTTTTTTTTGTTTTTGCTGGGGATAGTGTAGCGAGTGATTTTTGGATGTGGTTGCGAAGCACGATCTCTCTAGTACTACAGCTCGATTCATTTTTTATCCTATTGAAGCTGATGAAGGAAGGGAAATAGATGTCTCCAATTAACCCTGCTTGCATACTGAGGTTAAACAGTCAAAACTGTTGGTTTACAGATGCCACAAAGATTCGGGGATCCTCTTAGGTTATTTTGTTCAAATGGGGTGTTTTGAGATGTTAGGACGGACGTTTTTGATTAATGTGTGAAAGTATGGGATTTTGGGTTTTTGTTTAGTGTGCTCGCTAAGATCTTTTCTTTCGATCTTATGCCTACGTATTCCCGTTTACCGAAACAGGGAAATCAGAGCGTTCGTAGTTCCTCCTATTCTATGGGAGGAAATTGGTGTTTGGTGTCTTGTTCAAAGCCCAAGACGTGAAGCGAAAGGTTGTTTGTATCTTGTTCAAAGCCCAAGATGTGAAGCTGAAAGGTCTCGACTCTAGAGAGAATTTGTCATCTCTAAAGAAGGGTTTGTTTGTTTGTAAAGGAGAATTACTTTAACCGGGATATGCGAATCCGGCAATGCCATAATTTCCTAAGAAGAGGGTTTTTTAACCTGAAGGAGAAGACTTTAACTCAGTGTAGAGCAATGCCATCTTTCCTTAGGAATTTCTCATGCTAAAAGAAGGACAGTGGCATGGATATAGATGATCCAGAGGCTTGCCGCTTACAGCGATTAGATGAAAGGGAAAGAGTTGTTGATGTTTGTGTACCGTGAACGAGGCACAGCTTTGATGCTAAAAGGTTAATTGGATTAACCAGTGGTTTTCTTATATAAAGCCTAAGAGGAGGCTACTATGTGTCTCGTACAAAGCCCGAGAGAGAGGCTAAAAGGGGTTGACCCGACAAGAGGATCTTTTATACTCAACAAGAGAGTGTTTTTGTATCTCGTACGAAGCCCGAGATGGAGGCTAAAAAAAGGAGTTTGACTCTGCTAAGGGGAATTTGTATCTCGTACGAAGCCCGAGATGGAGGCTAAAGGGTGATTGACTCAACGAGGGAGTCTCTTATGTGTCTCATACAAAGCCTGAGAGAGAGGCTAAAAGTTTGCTCCGCTGGGGATAATCATTTGTACAAAGCCCAAGAGGAGGCTATCTGCTGGTGACTGTTTTAGTTGAGTGACAGGTCCAGTATACTAATTTTAAGAGAAAATTAGTTCTTATATGAGTAACACTGTAGTCATGGATCTGATCTGAGGATCGGGATTGTTGCCTGTTCTTCAAGGAAATGGGGAAATCCAAAGGGTATTGAGACTGTCCGAGTCTGCAGGTTTTCTTCCTATTTAACCAAGGTGGCTTGAGAATGCCTTTGAGACTCAAGGAAAAGGGACTGTCCAGGTCTAGAGTTTTATCTTTTGTACTATGCTTTAAGAAACAGTAGTAGACTCTTTGAAAGGACTGTTCTATGAAGATGACTAATTTCTGTTCCTATACCTCTAGGAGGTCGCCGAGACAATTTGTATGAAGCCCAAGAGGAGGCTGGAAACTTTTAAGAAGCCGAGAGGTCCTTGTACGAAGCCCAAGAGGAGGCTATCATTCCCGGAGGAAGAGATCATTATACGAAGCCTAAGAGGAGGCTGTGAATACTTCTAAGAAGCCGACGGGTCCTTGTACTAAGCCCAAGAGGAGGCGGGGTTGCTTTTAGGAAGCCTGTGGGTCCTTGTACAATGCCCAAGAGGAGGCCGATGCTTTTATGAAGCCCGTGGGTCCCCAAACCCCGAGAAATTCAAGGCAAGCTATTCACAAGGAATCGATCAAGTCAGGAAAGTTCGAGAATTTGGAAGAAACTCAAAGATGCCATTCACAGAGAATACATTCATCTTTGGGAGTAGAGTTTCTTGACAATTCCTAATGAGAACAGCCGAAGAGAAGACTGTATCTGGTGATCCTATTGGGGATCTAGCTGTCTATTTCTACAAATAAACGAAACGGCTTTTCCTAGTTTTAGACGTAGTTGCCGGGGAAACTCTAAATATCTATACTATTATTACATAGTTGATATGAGTTTATGAAAGAAGACTTACAGCGAAACAGCCCCACAATACAGTAATATGTATAGGAAAGCAGTAAATGAAAGCGTATAAACACTTACTCGGTTGTAGAGCTTCCATGCTGTTTGGTTAGTTGTTCAACAAAGAAAAATTGAAAACAACAATATATTTAAAATCAAAGGAGAAAGTGCTTTGAAAGAAAAATTGGGGCTTACAGCTCAAGGAGAGGCCCAAGGTTTTACCGTTGAATTTGTATAGAGGGACTTATACAAGTGACTGTGGCCCAGAAAGGTTTTCTGTACAAAGGGATGGGTCTTACACTCTCTCAAGAGGCCCAAAAAGTTTTAAAGAAAAAGAGTGGGGCTTATAACACGAGGGTAGGCCCAGATGACTTTTCGTTTAAAATGGCGATCGCGCCGAGGTTTTTCCTTTAACGCAACGGGACTTATACAATAAGTGAGACCCAAAATGGTTTTGGTTAAAAGGGGGATTGGGTCTTACACTCTAATAGAGGCCCAAAAGTTTTGAATGGGTCTTATAGCTCAAGGAGAGGCCCAAGGTTGGTTTATTTTTAAACGGGCGACGACTCCGCCGTTTACTTGTACAGAGGAACTTATACAATAGGTGAGGCCCAAAAGTTTTTGTACAAGGGGGGTTGGGTCTTACACTCTCTCAAGAGGCCCAAAAGGTTTTGAAAATGATTTATGAGGGTTGAATTAATTCAAAAAACCCTAATTTGTTTTCAAAATGTGTTTTAATTGAATAAAAATTCAATTAAAATGATCAAAATTGTTAACATATGGAAAACAAATTGTGATCTTGGATTAATGCTTCAAAAATTAAGTATTTACCTACAAAATAATTAGAAAGCATTAAAAGTTGCAAAATCAAGAGGAAAAAATATTTCAAATGTTAAAAACGAATAAAACATTAATTCTTTGCAAAAATATCAATTATATGAAATAAATAATATTTTTGGGATTTTTTGGTGAAATCAAATATTTTAACATTTTTTTGAATTATTAAAAAAAGAATCAACTCAAAATCATTAAAACTCAGAGAGAAATTAATTTTTGAATCAATTAAACAAAATCACAAAAATTCAAATATTTGAATTTGAAAGAAATGGCGCCAAGAACAGCTGAAGAACACGCGCGTGTTCTGGGTTTGGTTGATTTGCGTTTTCCATCCAATCTCACTGAATACGTAATCATATCATGCAATCCACATACCAATCAACTCGTTTCAACCTCACGATCATGTCTATAGCACTTAATTTCATTTAAATTAAACACAAAACATGAAATCACGAAGAAACCTCAAGAACCCTAATTTCTGCATGAAGGCTAGGATTTTTGATACACGATTCAAACAAAGTAATTAATTGAGGGAAAACATTCCATGCATGATTATGAACATATGGCCAAATTATTGTGCAGCAAAAATTGTGTGGATCATAGAGTTAGAAGAGCTCATGCTTACCACTTGCAGCTGGTGATCGTGATTTGTGTAGGAGGTGTTACAGTTGTGTTGTGATGATCTGAACAGCTTCCCTAGGTGCTATGGAGTGTGTTTGAATGCTTGGACTTGATGGAAATTGGTTGGATCACTTCATGGCATCTCAACTGCACCTTGGTTAAAACCTTGAGCAATTGGCTGGTGATTCTGAGAAATCAATGTTCTAGTTGTTGTTTAACTATTTGATCAGCTCATATGTGATGTATATGAGGTGTGTGAGTGATTGGTTTGGTTGGAAAAGCTCTCAAACTCAAAACCTGATAGTTACCTTGCTAAGAAAGGCATTTTTGCCAAGAGAAAGAGATTTTGAGGAAAGCATCTGTTTGATGGATTTGGTGTACTTAAACTGAACACAATTGAGCTCTATTTATAGTAGAGCAAGTTTGTTTTGCAAGGAATAGTGAATGGCAACTGCTGAGTAGGTTTGGCCAATGTTGGCAAATGAAAATCCAAGTCTCCTCTAGCCATTGACTAGAGGTTAGGGCACAGAGCTTTGGTTCCCTTGGTCATGGATAAGTCTTGACTGATTTCAGATGAGAATGGATCAGTCCATGCCACCTTGATGCTTCCATTGAATGCTTCAATCCAAATTTGGAGTCTTGTCCCTATTTTGGCCATTCTAGGTTCAACATGCTATTTCTTGTTCCATGGACTTTGGAGGCTTGGCTCAGTGATTGTCCCCTTTAGATTCAATCCTCAGATGTGTCCAAGTGGATAGGAGCATTTGAATTTGGCTGATTTTGGCAAATCGAGCAAAATTACAAATTCTGCCTTGCCGTGACAGATTTCAGCAAGGCAACTTGCCAATGTCATATCTCATGGTGTAAGTTGAACTTGGTAATGTTCTTGACCATTTTGGAAAGCCCTTACATGATACAACAACTGTTTGAACATATTTGGTTTTGATCTCTTTTGAATCCAAGTGAAAAATCCCCCTACATTTGGCAAAAAGTGAGGTAAAATCTGACTTAGTGAAATTTTCACTAAGTGTTGGAACAAAGTGTCTTTTCTTGATTTTGATCACTCCATAACTCAAATTCCATGAGGAATTTGGACATAGGTCAGTATGAAGTTTTTGTAGAGGGTAATGAGATCTACAAATCAAGCTTTGAATGGGGCACAATGGCCTTGTGGTTTAGGAGTTATGGTCCTCCAAAGTTGGTGTATTAGTGGCACTTTTTCCATAACTTCGAAAAATTTCTAAGTTTTATGGTTACCCCTTTTACAAGTTATCCCACTTTTCTTGATTTTTCATGATGAATGATGATTCAAATCATACATTAACATCATTTTAGGGTTAAAAATTCATTTTAGTGAAAAATCTCAAAAAGTCAAAGTTGACTTTGGTGCACAGTTGACTTTTTATCAGATGAATTCCAAACTGTGCAATTCTTCAGGAAATCATGTCCTTGACCTAAATCAAACTTGATGGACATGTACCATGGGTGTCATAGGGTGTATTGAATCATGTCTTAGGGTTTGGGAGCATGTTCTGGTCAAAAGTCAAAGTTACAGTTGACTTTTCCTGCAAAACCCTAACTGTGGTCCAGATGAAATTGAAACTTGATGCTCAAGCTTCTTGGATCAATCCATTGTTCCAAATGGATCAATATAGTTCATTAGAGACCCTCAAATCTTGTCTTGAGTTCTTGGTTCATAATTTGTCCCAAAAGTCAACTTAGGGGTGAATTAGGTCAAGAAACCCTAATTCCTGATTTTTGATGTATGCATCCCCTGAGGAAAAATTGACTTGATGATTGGGTTCATGAGGTTCCATGGAGTATATTAGGTTATGTTTTGGGGTATTGGCTCATGCCCAGAGGAAAATTTCCACCTGGAGGCCCTGGTCGACCAAAACCCTAATTTGGTGACACTGGCGATCTTGAAGCTTGATCCACCTAGAAGGGAGCAGCCTTGTGCTTAATCCTTGAAGTGAGAGTCCTATTGATCCATTGTAGATTCTTGGGAGGTTAAACAAGTTGAAGATCAAGTCTTTCCTTGATTGATCCTTTGTCTAAGGCTCAAAGAGGGTTTGAAACCCTAATTTTAATGGTAGTGGATGCTCAACAACCCTTGAGGAGATTGATGAGGCATAAAGGTACATCCATATTGTGCTGATGATTTGCACAATGATGGGAGATCTTAGTGGTCAAAATTTGGGGTATGACAGATGCCCCTATTTAATCTTCTTGGACACGAAGGTGTGAATGGCGATGGTATTCGGGCATTCGGGGTGCAAGAGGATTAAATATCGGAATATCCGAAATTTTGACGGCGTCTATGAATGGTGATTCACGCATTCATCTTCTTTTGCTAAGCAATGATGCTTGGAAAAGGTAAACTTCCCCTCGATCCTGGTTTCCTACCAAGGAACTGGTCTTAGTTTCTTTTGTGAACTTCCCCTCGATCCTGGTTTCCTACCAAGGAACTGGTCTCAGTTTCTGATGTAAACTTCCCCTCGATCCTAGTTTCCTACCAAGGAACTGGTCTATGTTTCTTTTGTCAACTTCCCCTCGATCCTGGTTTCCTACCAAGGAACTGGTCTCAGTTTCTTTTGTCAATAAACTTTATTGACAAGGGACGCTATTCGTAGCGGCTTTCCTCAAACTTCTCGCCGAATTTTCCTGGTGAGATGCCATTTGATGGAAAAAATTCTGATGTCAGCCTTGCTGGGGAACCCAGTCGTCTGAATTGTAGAGGGGCACAAACTTCTCTGTTTTGGAGACGCCATCTGTTTCTACTGGGGAAAGCGAGTCTCCGGAGAGACTGCTTCTGTTTGGGGTCTTACATCACACTTTTCTCGGGATCTTCCCGGAGAAATGCCATATGATGGGATCCAATTTTGAGATGCCGATGACCTTTTCATCAGCGGTTTTTTGGAGGAATACTTATGTACTACCGAATCTCTGTTTAAGAGGCTTCCTCTGGGGATTTTCCTTAATCTGGGAAAGCAAGGGTATCATCTTCAATGGCGAAGAGTGACATTTGTTGAAGGTTCTCTGGTCTTTCAGAAGTTCAAGTTATCAAAGTGGTCGATTGCCGACTCTGATCTAAAAATATATTGGTAACGAGTTTGTTCGGACGCAACATTTCCTGACGAGGAAAGAACTGACAAACTCGATTGAGAGGACGGTTATCACGACAGGATAAGACTGACTCAAGTGATGGTGATGAAATATGAAATGTGAATGCCAATAAAAAATGCATGATGTATGTATGTTTATGCTGACAAAACAGACGCGACATACAGACTAGAGGATGAACACGACTGGATACTCGGCCACTGTTGGGGACGTAAAAAGTACCGCTGGTTCAAGATAGCAATTCCACCTTGCTCAGGAGAAATAGTCCCTGCCGTGAACCGTTGGTCGGGCTTAGGAGATAAGAACTCTGCCGAGGATGTCAGATGGAGTATTCGCATCTGATACAGTTGATCCTTCATTCAGGCGCACTGGCTTAGAAGGAGTACTTTGATTCCGCACTTTGAAGTTCGCTTACTTCTGGAGAAGCGATTGATGTTCTTCTGTTGTTCAACAGTCAAAAGAAATTTCCATCTCTATTTTAAAAGAAGAAAAAGTTTAACAAGTAAATTCATTTTGTTTCATTTCAAGAATCGTTGATCATGTTAAAAACGTCATTCTGTAAAGCTAAAACAAATAAGAATTACAAACAAAAGCACAAGGGCTCAAATTTTATTGATAGGATGGAGATCAGCCAAATGAATGATTCCAAAGAGTATTTACAAAGTTCAGAAAACGGTAATTTACAGGGAAAAGGGCTACGTTGAAACATAACGACCACTATCCTTCTACCAACTTTGAATTCTGGACATCCTGAGCTTCTGTCGAAGATGACCTTGACTGGAGTTTTCCTCCGATGGGTGATGTAACTGCTGCTAAGGGACTTGCCTCTGTTGAACATAGTTACTTGCCATTATCCCTAACTTTTGCCTGGATTGTACTTTGATGTTTCCAATCCACCGGGATGATTTTTTTTCATGTCTCTAACTTTTGCCTGGACCGCCCTTTCGGGTTTTCAATCCACCGAGACTCTTTTTTTTTAGTTTAGGCGAAGTATTTCTTGACTACATCAACATTCGTGGGGTAGGAAAATTCTTCTCCATCCACGGTTGCAAGTCTCAAGGCGCCGCCTGAGAAAGCTTTCGTGACCACAGAGGGGCCATCATAATTCGGGGTCCATTTGCCCCGAGAATTGGTGAGAAAAGATTGTATCTTCTTGAGCACGAGGTCTCCTTTCCTGAAGACGCGAGGTCGGACCTTTTTGTCAAACGCCCTCTTCATTCTTTGTTGATACAACTGGCCGTGGCATAGTGCCGTGATTCGCTTTTCTTCGATCAGATTCAGTTCGTCGTGTCAACTTTGACACCATTCAGCTTCTGTAAGCTTAGCTTCCATCAATACACGGATCGATGGGATCTCTACTTCTATGGGGAGCACTGATTCCATGCCATACACTAGAGAGAAAGGGGTAGCCCCTGTTGAAGTGCGGACAGATGTGCGATAACCGTGAAGAGCAAAGGGTAGCATCTCGTGCCAATCTTTGTAGGTTATAACCATCTTTTGAACGATCTTCTTGATGTTCTTGTTAGCCGCTTCTACCGCTCCGTTCATCTTGGGTCGGTAGGGAGATGAGTTAGGGTGTTCCATCTTGAACTCTGCGCACAACTCCTTCATCATCTTATTGTTCAAGTTAGATCCATTATCCGTAATGATCTGGCTTGGAACGCCATAACGGCAGATGAGATTGTTTTTGATAAATCGGACCACCACTTGTCGGGTTACATTAGCGTACGACGCTGCTTCGACCCACTTGGTGAAGTAATCAATGGCTACCAGAATGAACCGATGTCCGTTTGAAGCCTTAGGTTCAATCAAGCCAATTATGTCTATTCCCCATATGGAAAAAGGCCACGGGGAAGAGAGAACGTTGAGATGTGATGGCGGTACATGGATTTGGTCAGCGTATATCTGACACTTGTGACACCTTCTCATGTACTTGTAGCAGTCGGATTCTATGGTTAACCAGTAGTACCCTGCTCTTAGGATTTTTCTCGGCATGGTATGTCCGTTGGCATGAGTGCCAAAGGATCCTTCATGAATTTCTTTCATCAGCATGTCTGCTTCTGGTCTGTCGACGCATCGGAGCAAGACCATGTCAAAGTTCCTCTTATAGAGAGTATCGCCGCTCAGGAAGAAGCTGCCTGCTAGCCTTCTGAGGGTCTTTCTGTCTTTCCTGGATGCCCCAAGTGGGTAATCGCGTTTCTGAAGGAAGCATTTGATATCGTGATACCAAGGTTTGTCGTCTATGACTGCTTCAATCGCGAAGATGTAGGCGGGCCGTTCAAGGCGCATAACGTCAATCTTAGGCAGGTCATTCCATCGACCTACGCTAATCATGGAAGAAAGAGTGGCTAATGCATCAGCCATGTGATTCTCACCACGAGGGATGTGATGAAACTCAACTCTGTTGAAGAAGGGTAGCAACCTTCTTGCATAATCTTTGTAACGGATCAATCCTGATTGGTATGTGTTCCAATCTCCTGTGATCTGATTGATAACCAAGGCCGAATCGCCGTATACGTCCAATTTCTTGATCCTTAAATCAATTGCTTCTTCGAGACCCATAATACAAGCTTCGTATTCGGCCTCGTTGTTCGTACATTTGAACATAAGTCTGGCAGTGAAAGGAATGTGGGTACCCTGAGGGGTAACAATGATTGCCCCAATTCTGTTTCCGTAATGATTAACTGCTCCGTCAAAGATAAGTCCCCATTGGGAACCTGGTTCGGGCCCTTCACTGGGTAACGGTTCATCGCAATCTTTCATTTTTAGATACATGACATCTTCTTCTGGGAAGTCAAACCTGACTGATTCTTGATCGTCAATCGGTTGATGAGCCAAATGATCGGCTAAAATACTTCCCTTAACGGCTTTCTAAGCGTGGTACTCTATGTCATATTCTGATAACAACATCTGCCAACGGGCAATCCTTCCCGTGAGAGCAGGCTTTTCAAAGACGTACTTGATTGGATCCATCTCGGAGACCAACCAAGTAGTGTGGCGAATCATGTACTGACGAATACGTTTGGCTGCCTAAGCCAAAGCGCAGTAAGTTTTCTCGAGCATCGTGTACCGAGTTTCGCAGTCGGTGAATTTCTTGCTTAGATAGTAAATGGCAGACTCTTTCCTTTTGGTTTCGTCTTGTTGGCCAAGTACACATCCCATTGAGTCCTCTAGGACCGTGAGGTAGATGATTAGTGGTCTTCCTTCCACTGGAGGTGATAGAATCGAAGGATTCAACAGATATTCCTTAATACTGTCGAAGGCAGTTTGGCAGTCTTCTGACCAAACGCAGTCCTGGTTCTTTTACAGTAATCTAAAAATCGGCGCACACGTGGCAGTCATAAGGAATATGAATCTGGAGATGTAGTTCAAACGTCCCAGGAATCCTCTGACTTGTTTTTCAGTTTTCGGAGAAGGCATTTCTCGAATGGCCTTGACCTTGTCAGGATCAACTTCAATTCCTTTCTTGCTGACGATGAACCCTAAGAGTTTCCCTGAACGGACACCGAAGGTGCACTTGTTGGGATTCAAGCAGAGTTTGTACTTTCTCAACCGCTCGAATATTTTTGACAGATGGGTCACATGCTCCTCTTCTGTTTTAGATTTTGCAACCATATCATCGACATATACCTCGATTTCTTTGTGTATCATGTCATGGAACAGAGTAGTCATGGCCCTTTGATAGGTTGCCCCGACATTCTTCAAACCGAACGACATCACCTTGTAACAAAAGGTACCTCATGGGGTAATGAACGAAGTTTTCACCATGTCTTTCGGCGCCATTTTGATCTGATTATAGCCCGAGAATCCATCCATGAAGGAAAAAACTTTGAACTTTGCTGTACTGTCAACCAGCATGTCAATGTGTGGTAAAGGAAAGTCGTCCTTTGGACTAGCCTTGTTTAGATCCCTGTAGTCGACACACATTCTGACTTTTCCATCCTTTTTGGGAACGGGCACGATGTTGGCTAACCATTGAGGATATTCAGATGTAGCAAGGAAATCTGCGTCAATCTGTTTCTGTACCTCATCTTTAATTTTGATGGCCATGTCCGGGTGAGTCCGTCTCAACCTTTGTTTTACTGGCGGACATTCCGATCTCAACGGTAAGTGATGTTCCACAATGCTGGTATCTAACCCTGGCATATCCTGATAGGACCAAGCGAATACATCGGAAAATTCTTTGAGAAGCTTTATCAAACTCTCTTTAGCAGCTGGACTGAGTAGTGCCCCAATCCTGATTTCTTTTCTCTCTTTTCCCGAACCCAAGTTCACCATTTCCAACGGCTCTTTGTGAGGTTCGATAAACCTTTCCTCCTGTCTGAGTGATCGGGAGATCTCTTCTAGAATTTCGTCATCAACTTCTTCTTCAGCCCCAAATACCGGGAACTCAAAGTCGGGAGAAGGCATTGGATCGTATGTTTCAACAGGGTGTAAAACAAGCAATCTGCATGACGTGATGATTTATGTTTAGAAGAGATAGAGAAAATGCAAGAGTGTGTGCAGTGTATTTCTTTTACTGCTTGTTTTTATTATTGAATTGTTTTTTAGGATTACCATTTTCTGAGAAAAGCAAAAAGAGAAAACAACAATTAATGCGAAAATTACAGAACGACGTTATTTTATTAATGAACAAGTCGAATCTTGAAACTACAGCCCTATAAAACAAAACTCTGTCGCTTTGGGCGAAGCGAAGAGGGAAATTTACAGAAAGCGAGCCCTATCAAAACATCCGTTTCACCTGGGCAGGGTGAAAGGTTAAAGATGGCAATTACTTTGACTGGTGAACGACCTTCAGAACCTCGACAGCAACCCATTGGCGGCGAACTCCTCAGTGAATCACATAGTCCAGCACCTTCCTTAATTTGTCTTCAGAAATAATGCTGATTTCTGGTGGATCGGGATCATTGGAATCTGTCTCCCAGAAAGCGTTGTCGTAGGAGGATTCCTCTGTTGCATTTTGCAGAGTATTTGTGCTCTCAGCTGTATCTCCCCATCCAGTTGGCTGGATATCTTTGAGCCTGATACGAGAGCTTTCGGGAGCGGTGTACTTGACCATATAATCAAATTTTCCACTCGGTTGTCCCAAGGTGTCCCACACTTCTCTAGAACTGGAGGAGTCATCCCTATCGACGATGTTTACCCCGGGAAAAGTATAATTGATGAATTCCAGTCCTACAAACATTGCGAATTCATCGTCATGCTGAGTAGTTTCTGAATGACCTGAGTGTTGATCCCATGACATGGTGGGGACATAGGTATTCTGTTCAATGATGCTCAGCTGAGTGTCATTACTCGGCTGACTTTCTGGCCCCAAGTCTCCTGGATAAGGCTGCCACATTGGCAGACCATCCATCGGGCCATAGTAGTTGTGGTCAAAGTTGTCTTTCATCAGAGTGTCTTCCTCTAATGAATTTGGTGGAGCACGGCATCCTTCTGGATCACAATCTCCATATATCATTTCGACATCTGGCCTGGGTATAAATCTCGGACTTTGTGTAGGAAAGCAAAAAGGAATTTCCGTTTCGTCCATATAGATTGGAAGCCACCAGTGGTTCAACAAGTGCTGAAGTGCCTCCTGGACAAGGGTACAACCTCGATCATTTTCGCAACCCGCTTTACAGCTTTGGTAATCATGTGATATTAGGAATCCGAGTCGGACCTGCTCAGCATGTAACTCTACCAGGTTGGTATTCATCACTCGAATATCAAAAATCTGAACCATGTTGATCTGATAAGGGTTCCTATCATGGTAGTCTTGGATCCATCCAAGATCCATCTGACGCTGGAGGGCCTCTTGTATGAAAGAGCATCCCTGTTTGTTTACCGAGCAAGTCAGACAGGAACTGTAATCATGCCACGGCAGATTATGGTACTGGCTTTGCCTTGAGTGCATTGCCACCAAGTTGACATTCATCGCACAGACGTCGTGGTTTTGAATGACGTTGGAATTCGTATAGACCATGTTAACTCCACGAACTCGGTGCTCTTGGATCCATCCGAGATCCATCTGTTCCTGTAGGGCTGATTGCACTACCAAACATCCTTGATTGCTTTTAGAGCAGATATCACACTGGTGATAATTATGAGGTGGCACATGGCCATATCCAGTCTGTCTACAATGCATCTTGACCAGATTGGTCCTCAACAAGAGTACATCGTGAATTTGATAGACATTGTTAGATTCTTTCTCAATCAGGTTGACTGCAGCTTTCTCGTGTTGAGGCAGCGGGTTCGTAAGAACATTAGGATTCGTATCTTTGAAAGATAAGAGCCCGCTCCTAACAAGCTTTTGCACGTCGGATTTTAAATTGAGATAATTCTCTATGTTATGCCCCGATCCTCCTTGATGATAAGGGCATGTCTGATCCGCTTTAAACCAAAAAGGCGGATTTTCTGGTACTGCAAGAGGAGACTTAGTCTGGATGTGCCCCTTAGCCAGTAGTAACGGAAATAGTTCTGCGTACGACATGGGTATAAGATCAAACCCTGGTGGCCACGTTGTATGGTTGTTGTTGTACGGAGGACGAGCCTGCTGAAGAGGTTGTTGTGTCCTTTGCTGATTAGGTTGGCTCTGCGCAACCTGAGGTTGATACGTAGGAATAGGCGCAGGGTTAATAGCAGGAGTTACAACTGCTACTGGTTGATAACGCGCCTTTGCTTTCCGAGAGAGATATTCCTAATATCCTGCTCTTTTTTCTTAGGGAGAGCGCTACCGTATTGTTTTGTACAACTTGATGATCCAGCGTCTTTTGCCAAACGTCCTTCTCGGACGGCTTCCTCAAGACGAACTCCCATGCCCACCATCTCGGAGAAGTCACTGGGCGCACTGGCAACCATTCTTTCGTAGTAAAATGAGCTTAAGGTCTTTAAGAAGATCTTTGTCATCTCTTTTTCCTCAAGAGATGGACAAATTTGAGCGGCAATTTCACGCCATCTCTGGCCGTACTGTTTAAAGGTTTCCTTGTCCTTTTGTGACATTGATCTGAGTTGATCTCTGTCGGGTGCCATGTCCAAATTATACTTGTATTGTTGAACGAAGGCAGTGCCAAGATCTACGAATGTGATGATCGTGGCGCGGTTTAAACCCATGTACCATTTTAAGGCGGAACCGGTTAAACTATCCTGAAAGTAATGAATCAGTAGGTCCTGATTTTCAGTTTGAGCTGACATTCGTCGAGCATACATTGTCAAGTGACTTTGAGGGCAAGAGTTACCCTTGTATTTTTCAAAGTCGGGCACTTGGAACTTGTGCGGAACTATCACATTGGGGACTAGACAAAGGTCTGCGGCGTCCTTTCCAAATAAATCCTGACCGCGAATGGCTTGCAGTTCCTTCTGCATTTCCAAGAACTGTTCCTGGAATTCATCCATTCGGTCAAACATAGTTTCCTTCTTACCAGAAGGTATCTGTGGAATCTGTCCTTCCGGGACAGTGTGCACCACAGAGGGTGGTACCGTGACTACGGCAGTGAATCTTGGCGCTTCCCGAAGTTTGTAACCTTCAGGGGTCTTCAATATGCCTCTGGCATCTTCGCTTTCCCGAAGTTTGTAACCTTCAGGACCAGCGGCTCCTGCTGAAGTTCCCTGATCTTTAACGATCGGTGGAACATATCCTTCTGGGATATAGTTAGCAGGCATGCCCCAGGGACGATCTTTCGGCATCTGATACTTAGGATCATACTTCTCCACTATGGGCGCTGAGATGATCTCTGATATCACAGTCCTTTGTAGCTGAGCTTCTGCCATGGCTTGCATGTCGTTACAAAGCTTCCTCATATCCTCTCTCAGAGCATCGATCCCTTCTTTCAACTCTCTGTTTTCTTCCTCAAGATCATCCATCTTTTTCTGACGACTGGCCCGAGTATTGTACGAATGAGACAGTTTGACTCTAGAATCGAGACACAAACGTGAGATTCGTAGGTAAAGAGAATACGCGATGTGAGAATGATGAAATGCAATGATTATATCAATTGTTTTTTTTTAATCAAAATAAACTTCGACAATTAGATTGCAAATATCAAACAGTGGGGAAACCCCTTTTTATTGAAATTCAAAGGATTACAGAAATGGAAATACAGTAGATTACAAGGTGCAGAAACAGAAACCTAAGCTAATGGGTCCCGAGAGAACTCGAGTGCTGATTCTGGTATTTCCTTTTCTTTGACCGGGGCTCTTGGGCCGTTGTCGGGTTGTCATTCCTTTGCCAGGTGAAAGGAGCGAGCAAATTCCTTTGGTGATCTTAATTATCCACAGCATGTTGCTCTAAAATCTCAATCAGAGCATCTTTCTCTTTCAGTAATTGCTGTATTTGGATACACTCCACATTGAGGGTGCGGTACTTGTTCTTCCAAGACCTCCTTTCCCGTTGAACTTTGTTGAGAGTAGCCTGGAGCTTTTCTTTTTCAGTCATGAAGTACATGATAGATTCCCGTGGCGGAAGAATTCCGTAATGAGGATAAGGCATCTTTAGCTTTAGAGCTCTAGTTTGTACCCAGTGGAAATAAGGCTCCACCGAGACACAGTCCAGTTTTCCTAGAGACTCTCGTCCTTTCTTATGAACGTGCTTCCAAGCGTGCACTATTTCCATCTTTAGTGCTCTGTCATTTTCCCCTTCCTTGAAGAAAAGACCTTTCAGATGAGCGTTGTGCAGAACAAGCCTCATCGGGTATCCAAATTGACGATGAACCAATATCGGATGATAGTTGATTCCTCCTTTAGTTCCTATAAGGGGTACGTTGGGGAAGTTTCCACAATGATCAATGATCCTCATTCCATCATAAATCCTATTACACCAATCAATGTCAGAGTTGTTGAGAGACATGATTTTCTGCGACCCGCGTAGGGTACTCTTATGATCCCAAAAAGCAGCAGCTCTAGGCGAATGGGAGATAAACCATTTGTAAAGCAAAGGTACACAACATGTGATCTCCCCTCCGCTGTACAAATTTCCTAAGTGTACAGAATGATACGCATCTGCGAGCAAAGTCGGCACAGGGTTTCCAATGAGAAAAACCTTAATGGCGTTGATATCGACGAAGTTATTAATGTTGGGCAACAAAAATAATCCGTAGGTGAGTGAAACAAAGATGCTTTCAAAGGCAGTCCCGTTCCCTATACTAGCAAAGTACAGAGCTTTCTTCGTTAAGAACTGGGCTGGCAAACCTTGGATGCCACCCTTGGTAGTCATGTGAGTCTTGACTTCTGACTCATCCAAATGAATTGCTATTGCAATGGTCTGATCCTTTGGAATTTCTTCTAGTCCAGAAAATGGAGCTTGAACAGTAATGTGTAGATCGATCAGATGAGAGTACTCCTCCAGCGTTGGTGCTAGCTGGTAATCTGGGAATGTGAAACAGTGATAAACCGGATCGTAAAACTGAACGAGTACATCCATGATTCCTTCAATCACATGGACTCTTAGCAGAGGTAGCAGACCTCCGTACTTGGGTCTAAAGGCCTCTTGGTTTGTGATCATTCTCGCCAAGCCTCTCAGATCCTCTAGTTTTGGAGCCTTGAAGGTATACTTATGAGCTCTCCTTCTACCGAAATCCATTAGCGTAATCCTTTTCTCTGATATTCGCAATCACAATCTTAGTTTAATTTGAAAAAAAACAGAGAGACTAGAAGAGAATTTTTTTTGAATGTTTTAATGTTTTTTAAATGAATGCATGAATGCAGCACACAAAAACATAGAAAAAACATGGGGTCAAAGGGTCGTTGTCATGGAGTCAAGGCTCTACCCAGCCCAAAGGTTTACTAATGACTTTTGTACCTGTCTCTCATCATCATCAACTCTTGTCAAGAAAACACCAGCGGGCCGGGATCCGTGCTAGGTGATGTTTTTTGAAGAGTCCTCAGAAGAGGGTGGCATCGCATGACGACTATTTCCGATAGCCTCTACGCCACTAAAGGGGTTTTCCTAGGTGTATACTCAATCTTTCCACATGTGGCATCACACGCATTCCCATTAGCAGAAAAATAAACACGTATAGCAATTAGGAAAAGCAGTATATATATTTGTCCTAAAGTCCTAGACTTTAAAGCTATGAATCCTATGTTCCTGACAGAAATGGCTTCCCGGCGGAGTCACCATTCTATGGTTTCTTTCCAAAGTAAAGGTTTTGACCTAAGACCCTAGTAGAGTCAAAAAGTCTTATCTCAGTGAAATTCCCTTTTTAAGGTTTCTACCTAGGAGACAAGAATGAACAAACAATGCATGGTTGATCCCCAGCAGAGTCACCATTTTTCTGTAGCGAGTGATTTTTGGATGTGGTTGCGAAGCACGATCGCTCTAGTACTACAGCTCGATTCATTTTTTATCCTATTGAAGCTGATGAAGGAAGGGAAATAGATGTCTCAAATTAACCCTGCTTGCATACTGAGGTTAAACAGTCAAAACTGTTGGTTTACAGATGCCACAAAGATTCGGGGATCCTCTTAGATTATTTTGTTCAAAAGGGGTATTTTAAGATGTTAGGACGGACGTTTTTTATTGATGTGTGAAAGTATGGGATTTTGGGTTTTTGTTTAGTATGCTCGCTAAGATCTTTTCTTTCGATCTTATGCCTACGTATTCCTGTTTACCGAAACAGGGAAATCAGAGCGTTCGTAGTTCCTCCTATTCTATGGGAGGAAATTGGTGTTTGGTGTCTTGTTCAAAGCCCAAGACGTGAAGCGAAAGGTTGTTTGTATCCTGTTCAAAGCCCAAGATGTGAAGCTGAAAGGTCTCGACTCTAGAGAGAATTTGTCATCTCTAAAGAAGGGTTTGTTTGTTTGTAAAGGAGAATTACTTTAAGCGGGATATGCGAATCCGGCAATGCCATAATTTCCTAAGAAGAGGGTTTTTTAACCTGAAGGAGAAGACTTTAACTCAGTGTAGAGCAATGCCATCTTTCCTTAGGAATTTCTCATGCTAAAAGAAGGACAGTGGCATGGATATAGATGATCCAGAGGCTTGCCGCTTACAGCGATTAGATGAAAGGGAAGCAGTTGTTGATGTTTGTGTACCATGAACGAGGCATAACTTTGATGCTAAAAGGTTAATTGGATTAACCAGTGGTTTTCTTATATAAAGCCTAAGAGAAGGCTACTATGTGTCTCATACAAAGCCCGAGAGAGAGGCTAAAAGGGGTTGACCCGACAAGAGGATCTTTTATACTCAACAAGAGAGTGTTTTTGTATCTCGTACGAAGCCCGAGATGGAGGCTAAAAAAAGGATTTTGACTCTGCTAAGGGGAATTTGTATCTCGTACGAAGCCCGAGATGGAGGCTAAAGGGTGATTGACTCAACGAGGGAGTCTCTTATGTGTCTCATACAAAGCCTGAGAGAGAGGCTAAAAGTTTGCTCCGCTGGGGATAATCATTTGTACAAAGCCCAAGAGGAGGCTATCTGCTAGTGACTATTTTAGTTGAGTGACAGGTCCAGTATACTGATTTTAAGAGAAAATTAGTTCTTATATGAGTAATACTGTACTCATGGATCTGATCTTAGGATCGGGATTGTTGCCTGTTCTTCAAGGAAATGGGGAAATCCAAAGGGTATTGAGATTCTCCGAGTCTGCGGGTTTTCTTCCTATTTAACGAAGGTGGCTTGAGAATGCCTTTGAGACTCAAGGAAAAGGGACTGTCCAGGTCTAGAGTTTTATCATTTGTACTATGCTTTGAGAAAGAGTAGTAGACTCTTTGAAAGGACTGTTCTATGAAGATGGCTAATTTCTGTTCCTATACCTCTAGGAGGTCGCCGGGACCATTTGTATGAAGCCCAAGAGGAGGCTGGAAACTTTTAAGAAGCCGAGAGGTCCTTGTACGAAGCCCAAGAGGAGGCTATCATTCCCGGAGGAAGAGATCATTATACGAAGCCTAAGAGGAGGCTGTGAATACTTCTAAGAAGCTGACGGGTACTTGTACTAAGCCCAAGAGGAGGCAGGGTTGCTTTTAGGAAGCCTGTGGGTCCTTGTACAATGCCCAAGAGGAGGCCGATTCTTTTAAGAAGCCCGTGGGTCCCCAAACCCCGAGAAATTCAAGGCAAGCTATTCACAAGGAATAGATCAAGTCAGGAAAGTTTGAGAATTTGGAAGAAACTCAAAGATGCCATTCACAGAGAATACATTCATCTTTGGGAGTAGAGTTTCTTGACAATTCCTAATGAGGACAGCCGAAGAGAAGACTGTATCTGGTGATCCTATTGAGGATCTAGCTGTCTATTTCTACAAATAAACGAAACGGCTTTTCCTAGTTCTAGACGTAGTTGCCAGGGAAACTCTAAATATCTATATTATTATTACACATTTGATATGAGTTTATGAAAGAAGACTTACAGCGAAACAGCCCCACAATACAGTTATATGTATAGGAAAGCAGTAAATGAAAGCGTATAAACACTTACTCGGTTGTAGAGCTTCCATGCTGTTTGGTTAGTTGTTCAACAAAGAAAAATTGAAAACAACAGTATATTCAAAATCAAAGGAGAAAGTGCTTTGAAAGAAAAATTGGGGCTTACAGCTCAAGGAGAGGCCCAAGGTTTTACCGTTGAATTTGTACAGAGGGACTTATACAAGTGAGTGTGGCCCAGAAAGGTTTTCTGTAGAAAGGGATGGGTCTTACACTCTCTCAAGAGGCCCAAAAAGTTTTAAAGAAAAAGAGTGGGGCTTATAACACGAGGGTAGGCCCAGATGACTTTTCGTTTAAAATGGCGATCGCGCCGAGGTTTTTCCTTTAACGCAACGGGACTTATACAATAAGTGAGGCCCAAAATGGTTTTGGTTAAAAGGGGGATTGGGTCTTACACTCTAATAGAGGCCCAAAAGTTTTGAATGGGTCTTGTAGCTCAAGGAGAGGCCCAAGGTTGGTTTATTTTTAAACGGGCGACGACTGCGCCGTTTACTTGTACAGAGGGACTTATACAATAGGTGAGGCCCAAAAGTTTTTGTACAAGGGGGTTGGGTCTTACACTCTCTCAAGAGGCCCAAAAGGTTTTTAAAATGATTTATGAGGGTTGAATTAATCCAAAAACCCTAATTTGTTTTCAAAATGTGTTTTAATTGAATAAAAATTCAATTAAAATGATCAAAATTGTTAACATATGGAAAACAAATTGTGATCTTGGATTAATGCTTCAAAAATTAAGTATTTACCTACAAAATAATTAGAAAGCATTAAAAGTTGCAAAATCAAGAGGAAAAAATATTTCAAATGTTAAAAACAAATAAAACATTAATTCTTTGGAAAAATATCAATTATATGAAATAAATAATATTTTTGGGATTTTTTGGTGAAATCAAATATTTTAACATTTTTGTGAATTATTAAAAAAAGAATCAACTCAAAATCATTAAAACTCAGAGAGAAATTAATTTTTGAATCAATTAAACAAAATCACAAAAATTCAAATATTTGAATTTGAAAGATATGGCGCCAAGAACAGCTGAAGAACACGCGCGTGTTCTAGGTTTGGCTGATTTGCGTTTTCCATCCAATCTCACTGAATACGTAATCATATCATGCAATCCACATACCAATCAACTCGTTTCAACCTCACGATCATGTCTATAACATTTAATTTCATTTAAATTAAACACAAAACATGAAATCACGAAGAAACCTCAAGAACCCTAATTTCTGCATGAAGGCTAGGATTTTTGATACACGATTCAAACAAAGCAATTAATTGAGGGAAAACATTCCATGCATGATTATGAACATATGGCCAAATTATTGTGCAGCAAAAATTGTGTGGATCATAGAGTTAGAAGAGCTCATGCTTACCACTTGCAGCTGGTGATCCTGATTTGTGTAGGAGGTGTTACAGTTGTGTTGTGATGATCTGAACAGCTTCCCTAGGTGCTATGGAGTGTGTTTGAATGCTTGGACTTGATGGAAATTGGCTGGATCACTTCATGGCATCTCGACTGCACCTTGGTTAAAACCTTGAGCAATTGGCTAGTGATTCTGAGAAATCAATGTTCCAGTTGTTGTTTAAGTGTTTGATCAGCTCATATGTGATGTATATGAGGTGTGTGAGTGATTGGTTTGGTTGGAAAAGCTCTCAAACTCAAAACCCGATAGTTACCTTGCTAAGAAAGGTATTTTTGCCAAGAGAAAGAGATTTTGAGGAAAGCATCTGTTTGATGGCTTTGGTGTACTTAAACTGAACACAATTGAGCTCTATTTATAGTAGAGCAAGTTTGTTTTGCAAGGAATAGTGAATGACAACTGCTGAGTAGGTTTGGCCAATGTTGGCAAATGAAAATCCAAGTCTCCTCTAGCAATTGACTAGAGGTTAGGGCACAGAGCTTTGGTTCCCTTGGTCTTGGATAAGTCTGTTAGACGGTGTGGCTAGTGATCGAGAGGGGGGGTGAATAGATCACCGCTTGTAAAATACGGTTTTAAAAACCTTAACAGAGTTTTTGAAATATAGCGGAAAGTTTTGGTCCCGAATCGACTTCCGTCTATTCTGAACCGCTACCAAAAAGACCAGACACGCAAGTATGATGCTTGATTTGAATTGATTGATAGAAAACGTTAACACAGAATTTTCTCGCACTAAATGCACTTATCACAAATTCTGATTCCAATGAGTAAATCACAACAAACCGTTTTGTCAAACACTTGGCGTGTATGTGTTCTATGATAAACAATAGTGATGTTTCAATAAAAGGTTTTCTTGCCACTATTGTATCACGACAGTAAAACGTACTGCGCCAATTTGTATCACAAAACAGTTAACGAAAACGTAAAGGGAGATAGAGATAGAATACGATACACAGAGATTTGTTAAGGAAGTTCCCCACTGTCGTCCTCGCGTATGGGTACGTCTCCCTCTCAATTTCAAAAGAAATTGAGACCTTTTCTTATCAATAGTTGCTGAATTCGTTCTTACAAAGGTTACAATACCAAGACAGAATTCTAAATCCCTAGAACTTCTTCTTCTCGTATAGAACCTCGACTTGATCAGAGCTGGATCAAGAATTCCCCGCAAGACTTGCAAACGATTCACCGGTTCCACGACCTGTTTGCGAAACAACCCCGTTTCCAAACCCTACGTTGCGGCTGAATCCGTTCTGCAATCGTGACTAACAAACCCGCAAGAACAGTCCCGTTCTTGAAGGACAAACCAGTAGGTTTTTCCTCGAAACCCCCTTCACTCTTCAACCCAGCTAGATCCTTGATCGTTCCACTGACTCCACAGCTAGATCGTTGATCGTACCACTGAACATTATCTCGTTGATCCTTCAATCCGAAGAACAAAAATGATTGTGTGTAGTTGTTCTTGAATTGAAGAGATTGAGAAGATGATGAAGACGAAGTATCTTTCAGGTTTCTTAATGCTCAAATCAATTGCTGCTACAAAGACCTCTATGACTTGTGTATTTTGCAATTTTCACTTGTGAATCCCCCTTAAGCCAATACCTTCCACTTTGTATTTATACTAAACAAGACAGAACTGTTAGAATAAAAATTATGCAGAAAAACAGACTTTGGGATCGATGCCAGACACGTATGGATCGATGCCAGACAGTTTTTAACTGTTAGGGATTGATCCCAAAATCTATGAATCGATCCCTACTGAAGGTGAACTGAAAAACAGAATTTCCATTAAATCAGGGATCGATGCCAGACACGTATGGATCGATGCCAGACAGTTTTTAACTGTTAGGGATTGATCCCAAAATCCATGAATCGATCCCTACTGAAGGTGAACTGAAAAACAGAATTTCCATTAAATCAGGGATCGATACCAGACACGTATGGATCGATGCCAACTGAACAAATTTAATTCTTTTGATTCAAACCTTATAAAAAGTGTTTCTAACAATCATCTAGTATTGAATAAAGACAAACGCAAAGGCAAAAATCACACATATTCACATGTAGAATGAAGCACAACAAATCATACGCGCAATTTGCAATCATACAAAACAAAACCAAAATAAAGGATTGTCTCACAAACTCCCCCTTTTTGATGATGGCAAATTGATGTGTGATACTCCCCCTGAGTTTGTGCATACCATTCTGTCATGTCAACATCTTCTATACTTCTCCCCCTTTGTCAACATCAAAAAGAGGAAAGAAACAACAAAGAGAAGAACAAAGTAGCAAACCGCAGCATAAATTGATAACAAAGCTAACAATCACAAAGAAAGAAAGCTTAGAAGAATAAAATCACTCACAAAGAATGACCAATAAAGGGCAAGGAAACCATAAACAAGCAAACGGAAATAAGCATTGAAATACTAGGAAAGTATTTAAAATTATATAAGCCAAACAAATATAGTCAGAATATTCGAAAAATGAAACAACAACTCAAGCAACATGAAATGCAATGCTTATGAAACATGTTATGAAAGTGATGCTTAAGAATAGGTCTCAAATCAGATATTAATATTCAAACAATAAATGCAAAAGAATATACATAAACGAACATAGAGAATTTGTTCTAACATACACAAACACATAGATCCAAAGAGTAGTAAAGAGGATTGATATTACCTTTGTTGATGTGCCTTTGTGAAGTATAAGCTCACAACTTCTAAAACACAACTTATCAACCAAGGTGAGGCAAAAATAGAATCTAACAAGCTTAAGATAGTAATGAAGAAAGATCAAGAATCCCTAATTCACGACGAATGTTAAAGAAAGGTTCCGTTGCTAGTGGTTTAGTGAAAATATCAGCGAGTTGATTCTTAGTATCAACATGCTCAAACACAACGTCCTCTTTCTCAACATGGTCGCGAAGAAAGTGATGCCTAATCTCTATGTGTTTAGTGCGTGAGTGTAAAACAGGATTCTTAGTAAGATTTATAGCACTGGTGTTGTCACACTTTATTGGAATGCGTTTGAGTTGAATATCGAAATCTTGTAGTTGTTGCTTCAGCCACAAGATCTGAGCGCAACAGCTACCGGCTGCAACGTACTCAGCCTCAGCAGTTGACAATGCGACAGACACCTGTTTCTTGCTATGCCAACTGACCAGAGAGTTTGAAAATAAGTGACATGTACCACTAGTACTTTTCCTATCTGATTTGCAGCCAGCAAAATCAGAATCGGAGTAACCTACTAAGCTACAATCGCTTCCTTTTGAATACCAGAGCCCATACTTAGATGTTCCATGAAGATATCTAAATATGCGCTTGACAGCTTTCAAGTGTGACTCTTTAGGATTCGATTGATATCGTGCACACATGCAGACACTAAACATGATGTCAGGTCTAGACGCAGTAAGATACAAGAGAGACCCAATCATACCTCTATACTGTTTGACATCTACACTCTTACCGTGTTCATCTTTATCTAGATATCCGTTGGTAGGCATAGGTGTGTCTATTGATTTTGAGTCGTTCATTCCAAAGCGCTTGAGCAGCTCTCTGCAGTATTTTGTTTGACTCACAGCTGTTCCCTCATCAAGCTGCTTTATTTGGAGACCGAGGAAGAAATTAAGCTCCCCCATAAGACTCATTTCAAATTCACCCTGCATAACTTTTGAAAACTCTTCGACCAAGTGTATGTTAGTTGAACCAAAAATTATATCGTCTACATAAACTTGAACTAAAAGAATGTGTTTTCCTTTGTGCTTAATGAAGAGGGTGGTATCCACTTTACCTCTTGAATATCCATGATCAAGTAGAAATTTGCTAAGTCTTTCATACCAAACCCGGGGGGCTTGCTGAAGACCGTACAAAGCTCGTTTTAATTTGTAAACATAATCTGGATATTCAGCATTCTCAAAACCAGGAGGTTGTGAGACGTATACCTCTTCATTTAGGACACCATTTAGAAACGCACTCTTTACGTCCATTTGGTAAAGCTTAAAATCTCTAGAACACGCATAAGCGAGCAAGAGACGTATAGCCTCAAGGCGAGCAACTGGAGCATAAGTTTCCTCATAGTCTATGCCCTCCTCTTGGTTATAGCCTTGTGCTACTAAACGTGCCTTGTTCCGAGTTATCACTCCACTTTCATCAAGCTTATTCCTAAAAACCCACTTAGTACCTATGATATGATGTTCTCGCGGACGCGGGACAAGTTCCCAAACGTCATTTCTTTTAAATTGATTAAGCTCTTCTTGCATGGCCATTAGCCAAAATTCATCAATCAAGGCTTCTTTGGCATTTTTAGGTTCCACTTGTGAAACAAAGGCGAAGTGAGAACAAAAATTACTTATCTTAGAACGAGTCATGACTCCCTTTGAAATGTCTCCCAAGATGTTGTCAATGGGATGGTCTTTTGAAGATTTCCAAGCTGGTGGAAGGTCATTTACATTAGCTGTCCTTTCTTCCTTATCTTTTTCATGACTAGTATCTTCCTCCTTCTCAATGGGAGCTGTCTTGGATTGATCAGTTTCCGCAACAGCTTCCTTGAGTATGTCTTCTGTAGATACACCTGCGTCATCAAAAGAAATACCTTTGCCGACATTTTTCGGATAAGACTCATCAAAGGAAACATGGACAGATTCTTCAACAGTAAGTAAACGCTTATTATACACTCTATATGTTTTACTTGATTGTGAATAACCAAGAAAAATACCTTCATCAGCTTTTGCATCAAACTTCCCAAGTTTTTCCTTACCATTATTCAAAACAAAACACTTACAACCGAATACGTGAAGATGTGATAAGTTTGGCTTTCTTCCTTTTAAAAGCTCATAAGGGGTTTTATTTAACATAGGGCGAATTAGAATCCTGTTTAGAACATAACAGGCTGTGCTAACAGCATCAGCCCAAAAATATTTTGGCAATCCACCCTCATTTAGCATTGTTCTTGCTAGCTCTTCTAAAACGCGATTTTTGCGCTCCACAACGCCATTCTGTTGTGGAGTTCGAGGAGCTGAAAAGTTATGCTCAATACCATACTTATCACAGTACTTATCAAAGAGATAGTTTTGAAATTCTCCTCCATGATCGCTTCGAATTGTAACTATTTTAGAATTCATTTTATTTTGGGACAGTTTTGCAAAATTCTTAAAAGCAGAAAAAGTTTCATCTTTGCTATGAAGGAATATAGTCCAAGTAAATCTAGAGTAGTCATCAACAATTACAAAACCATAATAGTTTCCACCTAAGCTCTTTCTCCTAGACGGACCAAAGAGATCCATATGGAGAAGCTCAAGAGGTCGTGAAGTTGAAATTACATTTTTGGATTTAAAAGAGACCCTTGTTTGCTTTCCCATTTGGCATGCATCACATAGGTGGACTTTTGAAAACTTTATTTTTGGAAGACCGACTACTAGATCCTTAGATACAACCTTGTTAAGCAAATCGAAATTAACATGCGCTAAACGTCTATGCCAAAGCCAAGAATCATCATTCAAGGTAACTAGACATTTAGTGCTTGTTAAAGATACATCACAAAGATCAAGCATATAGATATTGTTTACTCTAACACCCTTAAACACAACATTATTTTCATCATGTTCAATTATGCAACAAGTTTTTGTAAAAGAAACTTTGTAACCCTTGTCACACAATTGACTTATGCTTAACAAATTGTGTTTAAGTCCCTCTACAAGATTGACATCAGAAATGGTAGTGGTAGAGGGGTTACCTATACTACCTTTGCCAAGTATAGCTCCTTTGTTATTGTCTCCATAAGTAACATATCCCTTTTTCTTTGCTTTGAAGTCTATAAAAAGCGATATGTCACCGGTCATGTGCCTTGAGCAGCCGCTATCTAGGAACCATCTCCTATCTTCGGATGCAAGGCACTCTTCCTACAATATCAAAAGAGAGTGGTTGGTACCCAATTTTCATTGGGTCCAAAGGGGTAAGTGGTAACATGGTTGCCTTTTGGCTTCCATTGATAGATGCCTTTAGGAACAAGAAACCTCCTAAACTTGCATTTCTCAATGGTGTGGCCAGCACAACAACAATAATGACATAAACCATGATGATGCAATTGTTTAGTTTTGTTCATTGAATCCTTTGGAGTAAAAGAGTATTTTGCATATGGAGGATTCAATGACTTCTTAAACAATCTAGTATCAACGGCGTAAGTCACCTTGGGTTGTAAAGCTTTTTCCAATTTGACTTTAAGAGTATTAACCTCTCGTTGCCAAATATGACAAGCTTCACAATACCTAACTTTACTACATCCGTTAACATCAATATCTTTTGAATTTTCTGCAATACTAGCCTTCAAGCTTTCTAAATCTTTTTCAGCTTTGTATACTTTACCTTCCAAGAATGAAAAAATTTGTTTATCGGAAGATAATCTTTTGAAAGCATCTACAGCTTCGTTATGCAGTTTTTCAAAAGCGATTTTCAGTTCAGAAAAAGACATAGAGGAGACATTATTATAGTAGGCTTGTTTTACCTTCTTTTCTTCTTGTTTCTTCTTGTAGTAGGCATGGTCTTTGATGTGAGCCATAAGACATAGGTTTGCGGTTTCATCACTATCACTTGAACTTTGTGAGCTTGATGAATCACTATCGCTTTCCCATGCTATATAAGCTCTCCTTTGTTTGCTGTACCGTTTAGGTGAATCCTTCCCTTTATCCTTTTTCTTCATAGGACATTCTGTTTTGTAATGTCCAGATTTGCCACAATTGAAACAAGATCCTCTACCTTTATGCTTCTTGTTCTCTTCCTGTTTTGACTCACTAGATTGTCTTCTAAACTTCATGAGGTTTTTGTCGGAATGCTTGTATCCATTCCTTCGAATGAATCTATTGTATCTCCTTACAAAAAGTCCCATTTCTTCATCATCCGAATCTTTGTCACTACTTGAATCATTGTCACTTTGCTCTTTTCTTGAGGACTTAGTGCTAGAGGCCACAAGAGCAATTGGCTTCTTCTCACCCTCTTTGTCTTTCTTCTTCTCTTTCTCCTTCTTACTTTTGTTCTCATACTTTTCAAGACTTTCTAGAGCTTGCTGATGTTCTTCCAGCTTTCCAAAAAGTGTTGTAATCGTAAGAGTCGTCAAGTCGTTGGCTTCCTTGATAGCTGTCACTTTAGGTTGCCATTCCCTGCTAAGACATCTCAGAATTTTGTTAGTAGCTACCTCATTGGAAACAGGTTTTCCAAGTGCATTTAATCGATTTGTAAGATGAGTAAACCTCTTTTGCATGTCGGAGATAGATTCTCCATTTTTCATGCGAAAGAGCTCAAACTCTTGATTAAGTGTGTTAATGCGAGACTGTTTCACTTCAGTAGTACCCTCATGGGCGACTTCTAAAGCGTCCCACATCTCCTTAGCAGTCGTGCAATGGGATACTCGATAGTACTCATCAACACCAAGTGCTGAAATTAGTATATTTCGAGCTTTCCAATCACTCGACCACTTTTTCTCATCTTTCTCAGTCCAATCAGCTTCTGGTTTAGGTACTATGGCGCCAGCCTCATTGGTCATGGTTATTTGAAAAGGACCATTCTCAATGGCTGTCCATACTAGCCTATCCACAGAATTTATATGAACTCGCATGCAGTCTTTCCAGTAGCCGTAGTTTTCTCCGTTAAAGACGGGAGCTCTATTGTACGCCCCCTTTGGTTCAGAATCCATATCGTTACAGGCAGCCACAGAGCACCAGCGAACCGGCGCTCTGATACCACTTGTTAGACGGTGTGGCTAGTGATCGAGAGGGGGGGTGAATAGATCACCGCTTGTAAAATACGGTTTTAAAAACCTTAACAGAGTTTTTGAAATATAGCGGAAAGTTTTGGTCCCGAATCGACTTCCGTCTATTCTGAACCGCTACCAAAAAGACCAGACACGCAAGTATGATGCTGGATTTGAATTGATTGATAGAAAACGTTAACACAAAATTTTCTCGCACTAAATGCACTTATCATAAATTCTGATTCCAATGAGTAAATCACAACAAACCGTTTTGTCAAACACTTGGCGTGTATGTGTTCTATGATAAACAATAGTGATGTTTCAATAAAAGGTTTTCTTGCCACTATTGTATCACGACACGTAAAACGTACTGCGCCAATTTGTATCACAAAACAGTTAACGAAAACGTAAAGGGAGATAGAGATAGAATACGATACACAGAGATTTGTTAAGGAAGTTCCCCACTGTCGTCCTCGCGTGTGGGTACGTCTCCCTCTCAATTTCAAAAGAAATTGAGACCTTTTCTTATCAATAGTTGCTGAATTCGTTCTTACAAAGGTTACAATACCAAGACAGAATTCTAAATCCCTAGAACTTCTTCTTCTCGTATAGAACCTCGACTTGATCAGAGCTGGATCAAGAATTCCCCGCAAGACTTGCAAACGATTCACCGGTTCCACGACCTGTTTGCGAAACAACCCCGTTTCCAAACCCTACGCTGCGGCTGAATCCGTTCTGCAATCGTGACTAACAAACCCGCAAGAACAGTCCCGTTCTTGAAGGACAAACCAGTAGGTTTTTCCTCGAAACCCCCTTCACTCTTCAACCCAGCTAGATCCTTGATCGTTCCACTGACTCCACAGCTAGATCGTTGATCGTACCACTGAACGTTATCTCGTTGATCCTTCAATCCGAAGAACAAAAATGATTGTGTGTAGTTGTTCTTGAATTGAAGAGATTGAGAAGATGATGAAGACGAAGTATCTTTCAGGTTTCTTAATGCTCAAATCAATTGCTGCTACAAAGACCTCTATGACTTGTGTATTTTGCAATTTTCACTTGTGAATCCCCCTTAAGCCAATACCTGCCACTTTGTATTTATACTAAACAAGACAGAACTGTTAGAATAAAAATTATGCAGAAAAACAGACTTTGGGATCGATGCCAGACACGTATGGATCGATGCCAGACAGTTTTTAACTGTTAGGGATTGATCCCAAAATCTATGAATCGATCCCTACTGAAGGTGAACTGAAAAACAGAATTTCCATTAAATCAGGGATCGATGCCAGACACGTATGGATCGATGCCAGACAGTTTTTAACTGTTAGGGATTGATCCCAAAATCCATGAATCGATCCCTACTGAAGGTGAACTGAAAAACAGAATTTCCATTAAATCAGGGATCGATACCAGACACGTATGGATCGATGCCAACTGAACAAATTTAATTCTTTTGATTCAAACCTTATAAAAAGTGTTTCTAACAATCATCTAGTATTGAATAAAGACAAACGCAAAGGCAAAAATCACACATATTCACATGTAGAATGAAGCACAACAAATCATACGCGCAATTTGCAATCATACAAAACAAAACCAAAATAAAGGATTGTCTCACAAAGTCTTGACTGATTTCAGATGAGAATGGCTCAGTCCATGCCACCTTGATGCTTCCATTGAATGCTTCAATCCAAATTTGGAGTCTTGTCCCTATTTTGGCCATTCTAGGTTCAACATGCTATTTCTTGTTCCATGGACTTTGGAGGCTTGGCTCAGTGATTGTCCCCTTTAGATTCAATCCTCAGATGTGTCCAAGTGGATAGGAGAATTTGAATTTGGCTGATTTTGGCAAATCGAGCAAAATTGCAAATTCTGCCTTGCCTTGACAGATTTCAGCAAGGCAACTTGCCAATGTCATATCTCATGGTGTAAGTTGAATTTGGTAATGTTCTTGACCATTTTGGAAAGCCCTTACATGATACAACAACTGTTTGAACATATTTGGTTTTGATCTCTTTTGAATCCAAGTGAAAAATCCCCCTACATTTGGCAAAAAGTGAGGTAAAATCTGACTTAGTGAAATTTTCACCAAGTGTTGGAACAAAGTGTCTTTTCTTGATTTTGATCACTCCATAACTCAAAACCGATGAGGAATTTGGACATAGGTCAGTATGAAGTTTTTGTAGAGGGTAATGAGATCTACAAATCAAGCTTTGAATGGGGGCACTATGGCCTTGTGTTTTAGGAGTTATGGTCCTCCAAAGTTGGTGTATTAGTGGCACTTTTTCCATAACTTAGAAAAATTTCTAAGTTTTATGGTTACCCCTTTTACAAGTTATCCCACTTTTCTTGATTTTTCATGATGAATGATGATTCAAATCATACATTAACATCATTTTAGGGTTAAAAATCCATTTTAGTGAAAAATCTCAAAAAGTCAAAGTTGACTTTGGTGCATAGTTGACTTTTTATCAAATGAATTCCAAACTGTGCAATTCTTCAGGAAATCATGTCCTTGACCTAAATCAAACTTGATGGAATTGTTCCATGGGTTTCATAGGGTGTATTGAATCATGTCTTAGGGTTTGGGAGCATGTCCTGGTCAAAAGTCAAAGTTACAGTTGACTTTTCCCGCAAAACCCTAACTGTGGTCCAGATGAAATTGAAACTTGTTGCTCAAGCTTCTTGGATCAATCCATTGTTCGAAATGGATCAATATAGTTCATTAGAGACCCTCAAATCTTGTCTTGAGGTCTTGGTTCATGATTTGTCCCAAAAGTCAACTTAGGGGTGAATTAGGTCAAGAAACCCTAATTCCTGATTTTTTATGTATGCATCCCCTGAGGCAAAATTGACTTGATGATTGGGTTCATGAGGTTCCATGGAGTATATTAGGTTATGTTTTGGGGTATTGGCTCATGCCCAGAGGAAAATTTCCACCTGGAGGCCCTGGTCGACCAAAACCCTAATTTGGTGACACTGGCGATCTTGAAGCTTGATCCACCTAGAAGGGAGCAGCCTTGTGCTTAATCCTTGAAGTGAGAGTCCTCTTGATCCATTGTAGATTCTTGGGAGGTTAGACAAGTTGAAGATCAATTCATTCCTTGATTGATCCTTTGTCTAAGGCTCAAAGAGGGTTTGAAACCCTAATTTTAATTATAGTGGATGCTCAACAACCCTTGAGGAGATTGATGAGGCATAAAGGTACATCTATATTGTGCTGATTATTTGCACAATGATGGGAGATCTTAGTGGTAAAAATTTGGGGTATGACAGATACTAAAAGAAATTAATCTTTGTGTGGGGATAATCTCCAAAAATTGCTCAACTTCCATAACATAATCAGCTGGAGAAGATCTAGATTAAAAACTAGCTGGGGAAAAACCAAACAACATTGGACCTTATGAATTCAACACATCATAACAAACCTATCACCTTGTCAACAACTAATCACACTCATAGGAACAAGTTCTGCTGAGGAAATATCAACAAACTCTACTGGGGATCCGTAAAAAAAAATTCCGCCGAGGGAGCGAGAACGAACCCTGTTGAGGAAGACATTGATCCTACCATTCTTGGAATAACCGTTGACATTCTTTTTTATATTCATAAATCAAAGAAATTTTTTTTTGTAATTTTCAAAAATTTAAATCAATTATTCACATTTTGTTTCAAAAATCATCATAAAAAATAAATGAAATTTTGCAAACAGAAACAAAATAAGAATTGCACACAAAGGGACAAAGGCCCAAATTTTATTAACAGAATGGAAGTCCGCAAATGGCGTAACTCCATGGATCATTACAAAGTTTGAAAAATGGTAAATACATGGAAAGGGTTACATTGAAATACAATGACAACTATTCTCCCTAACAACTTTGAATTCCACTGTGCTCAAAACTTCAGCTGAGGATGATTGAAGCAGAATTCTTAATTGACAATGTTGCTTTCAAATGATCAAGACTGGCCAGATGCAGTTACTTGCCATAATCCCTAACTTTTGCCTAGATTTCCCTATCGAGTTTTCAATCTACCGGGATGATTATTTCTGTTTTTGTCTTTAATTTTTTCCTGGACAGCCCTTTCGGGTTTTTAGCCCACCGAGACGCTCATTTTTGCCTAAGCTGCCCTTTCGGGTTTTCAACTAAGCGAGTTGTTCTTTTATTTTTTAGGCGAAGTATTTCTTGACTGCATCGGCATTCACAGGACGAGTGAACTCTTCATCATCCATAGTTGTAAGGAGTAATGCACCGCCAGAGAAGGCTCTCTTAACAACATATGGGCCTTCATAATTAGGAGTCCACTTGCCCCTAGAATCATTGGTAGAATTCGAGATCCTTTTTAGCACGAGGTCGCCTTCTCTGAACACACGAGGTCGAACCTTCTTATCAAAAGCTTTCTTCATTCTCTGTTGATACAATTGGCCATGACACAAGGCCGTCATTCTTTTCTCTTTAACCAAATTCAACTGATCATATCTACTCTGACACCATTCAGCCTTAGACAATTCAGGTTCCATCAAAACTCTCATAGAAGGGATTTCAACCTCCACCGGGAGCACCGCTTCCATACCGTAAACAAGAGAGAAAGGGGTTGCCCCTATTGAAGTGCGGACGGATGTACGATACCCATGCAAAGAAAAAGGGAACATCTCATGCCAATCCTTGTAAGTAACAACCATCTTCTGAACAATCTTCTTAATATTCTTATTAGCAGCTTTAACAACCCCATTCATCTTTGGTCTGTAAGGAGAAGAATTATGATGCTCAACCTTAAACTCATCACATAATTCCTTCATCATCTTGTTATTCAGATTCAACCCATTATCAGTGATAATCTTGCTCAGAACACCATACCGACAGATGATTTGGTTCTTGATAAACCGGACCACTACTTGTTTGGTCACATTGGCATATGATGCCGCTTCAACCCACTTGGTAAAATAGTCAATAGCCACCAATATGAAACGGTGTCCATTCTTTGCTTTAGGATCAATTATTCCAATCATATCAATGCCGCACATGGAGAAAGACCATGGAGATGGGATAAAATTGAGAGGAGTTGGTGGTACATGAATTTTGTCAGCATAAATCTGGCACTTATGGCACTTCTTCACAAATTTGCAACAGTCAGATTCCATTGTCAGCCAATAGTAACCTGCCCTTAACATTTTCTTAGCCATTGCATGCCCATTGGCATGAGTACCAAAAGATCCTTCACGAGTCTCTTTCATCAACATGTCTGCTTCGTGTCTATCCACGCATCTGAGCAAGACCATGTCATAATTTATTTTATACAGCACATCATCATTCAAGAAGAAACTACTAGCCAATCTTCTCAAAGTCTTCTTATCTTTCTTGGATGCCCCAAGCGAGTACTCTTGATTCTGAAGAAAGCATTTAATATCATAATACCACGGTTTATCATCAACAACCTCTTCAACGACAAACACATGAGCTGGCCTATCAAGCCGCATAACATCGATTTTGGGCACATTATTCTACCGATTCACCACAATCATGGAGGATATATTGGCTAAAGGATTCGCCATTCGATTTGCTGCTCTGGGTACATGGTGAAACTCAACCTTATTGAAGAAAGTTAACAACCTTCTTGAATAATCTCGATAAGGAATCAAATCAGGTTGACGTGTCTCCCATTCTCCCTTAATCAGATTAATCACTAGGGCTGAATCTCCGTATACATCAAGAATCTTGATTCTTAAATCAATGGCTTCTTCCAAGCCCATAATACACGCTTCATACTCAGCCGCATTATTTATGCAAGTGAACATCAATCTTGCAGTGAAAGGGATATGAGAACCGTGGGGAGTAACAATTATTGCCCCAATACCATTGCCATACTCATTAACAACTCCATCAAAAATCAAACCCCAACGGGATCCATGCTCAGGCCCTTCATCAGGTAATGGTTCTTCACAATCTTTAACCTTTAGATACATCACATCCTCAACAGGAAAATCAAACTTAATAGGTTGATAATCACCAATTGGCTGGTGTGCTAAATGGTCAGCCAAAACACTTCCTTTTACCGCCTTTTGAGTTCAGTACTCGATATCATATTCTGACAACAACATTTGCCAATGAGCAATCCTCCCAGTTAGAGCATGCTTTTCAAAGATATACTTGATTGGATCCATTTTGGATATCAACCAAGTTGCATCATTCAACATATACTGGCAGAGGCGTTTGGCAGCCCAAGCTAAAGCACAACATGTCTTTTCAAGCATTGAGTACCGAGACTCACAATCGGTGAACTTCTTGCTCAAATAATAAATGGCAAATTCTTTTCGACCAGATTCATCTTGTTGACCCAGAACACAGCCTATAGACTCTTCCAGCACAGTCAAATACATGATCAAAGGTCTTTCTTCCACGGGAGGAGACAAAATCGGAGGTTCAAGCAGATACTCTTTAAAACTCTCAAAAGCTTTCGGACAATCCTCTGTCCAGACACAACCCTGATCTTTGCGAAGAAGCTTGAAGATCAGCGCAAGTGGCAGTCATATTGGATATAAATCGGGAGATATAATTCAAATGTCCCAAGAATCCTCTTACTTGTTTTTCTATTTTGGGCGCATGCATTTCCTGAATGGCTTTAACTTTACCAGGATCAACTTCAATGCCTTTTTGGCTGACAATAAAGCCTAACAATTTTCCAGAACGGACACCAAAAGTGCATTTATTTGGATTCAAATGGAGCTTAAACTTTCTCAAACGTTGAAACAACTTCAATAAGTACTCAATATGATCTTCTTCAGTCTTCGACTTACAAATCATATCATCCACATAGACCTCAATTTCTTTATGCATCATATCATGGAACAAAGTAGTCATAGCTCTCTGGTACGTTGCACCAACATTTTTCAAACCGAAGGGCATCACTCTGTAATAGAATGTTCCCCAGGGTGTAATGAATGTTGGTTTTTCCATATCCTCGGGTGCCATCTTTATCTGATTATAACCGGAAAAGCCATCCATAAAAGAAAAGATACTGAATTTAGCAGTATTATCTACCAACATATCAATGTGTGGCAATGAAAACTCATCTTTTAGACTAGCTTTATTCAAATCTCTATAGTCGACGCACATTCGGACTTTTCCGTCTTTCTTTGGAATAGGCACAATATTGGCCACCCATTAAGGATACTCAGAAGTCACAAGAAAACCAACATCAATCTGCTTTTGAACCTCCTCTTTGATCTTCACAGCCATGTCAGGATGAGTTCTTCTCAATTTCTGCTTCACAAGTGGACATTCAGGCTTTTATGGCAAATGGTGCTCCACAATATCAGTATCAAGACCAGGCATGTCTTGATAGGACCAAGCAAACACATCAACATATTCTCTAAGAAGATCCACAATCCTCTTCTTAACATCTGACTGAAGCAGTGCCCCAATCTTGACTTCTTTTATATCATTATCTGAACCCAAATTAACCAATTCCAGCGGCTCTTTATGAGGCTGAATGGCCTTTTCCTCATGCTCAAGCAACCGAGAAATTTCATATGGAATCTCCTCAATATCCTCTTCTTCAGATCCAAACACAGGGAACTCAAAGTTGGGAGGGAGCATAGGGTCATTTTTTTCAATGGGTTTATCAATCAATCTGCACAATGATTTATGCCTGATTTTAGAATATGAACAAGAAGTGCAAGTGTCATACAGATAAAAGTGATTATCACATTATTATTATTTTTTGGTTTTTTATGTTACCAAATTTTAGAAATAAAGAAAAAATGGAAAAACATAATATGGATAAACAAAATAACATTTTATTGATGAAGATAAAATTTGAAACAAAGCCCTCACAGATTCACTTTCACCTTGGGCAGAGTGAAAGGATTTTTGAAAGAAACAAAAACAAATTACTTTGAAATATGAACAATAGTGGGAACATCAACGGCTATCCAATTCTGGCAGACTTGTCCATCTGTCTCGAAACCGGGAAGTTCTTCTTCTTCATCATCTTCAATGATGGCACTGACTTCATATTCAGGTTCCTTAAACTTCTTCCGAGGGGAATAAAAAGGCACATATACATCCTCCAGGGAAATATACCCAGGGTCTTCCAAATAAGGCTCCCAATCTTCAGCAGGAATGACATCACTTTCAGAACCAAATGGGATGTAGCCTAGAGAGTCATCTTCAAGGATCGCGACCGTAGAATGATCTTTACTAGGGCAATCTTGAACCATATTAACAGACGCCTTGCCGTGATTAGGCAGCGGATTCGATTGTACATTAGGATTGGAATCTTTGAAAGACAAAATACCACTTCTAGCCAACCTTTGCACTTCTATCTTCAATGGATAACAGTTCTCAGTGTCATGCCCAGCTCCTCCCTGATTTAAAGCACAATGAGCTTTAGGCTTATACCACCATGGTGAATCTTTTGGAATAGCAGGTGGTGGACGGGTCTGAATAAGATTCTTCTTAATTAAACAAGGAAGCAATTCTGTGTAGGTCATCGGAATTGGATCAAAATCTTTCCAAAAACGGTCCTGTTGATTGTTCTGTTGGTTAGAACGTTGTTGAGCAGGAGCTGCCTGAACAACAGGAGTCGAATTGATAACAGGAGTAACAGATGCAACATGTTGCTGACATTGGTTATTCTTACTGTAACTCTTTTTGCGTCCTCCATGGGAAATAACATGGGTCTCAACCTCTTTCTTCTTGGAAATCCTCCACCATACTTGTTGGAATTTTCAGCAGAATTACCATCTTTTGACAAACGTCCCTCACAGACACCTTTTTCTAATCTCATCCCCATATTAACCATCTTAGTGAAATCACTTGGGGCACTAGCAATCATACGCTCATAATAGAAAGGACTCAGGGTTTTCAGAAAAATCTTGATTATCTCCTTTTCTTCCAAATGAGGGTTGATCTGAGCCGCAATCTCGCGCCACCTTTGTGCATATTCTTTGAATGTCTCTTTATCTTTCTGAGCCATTGTCCGAAGCTGGTCACGATCGGGAGCCATATCTACATTATACTTATACTGTTTCACAAATGCCTTACCCAAATCTTCGAAAGTGCGAACTCGAGTACTGTCGAGTCCCATATACCATTTCAAAGCTGCACCAGACAAACTATCTTGAAAGTAGTGAATGAGAAACTGATCATTATCCTTCTGAGTCGACATCTTACGAGCATACATAGTCAAATGACTCATCAGACAAGAGTTACCCTTATAATTTTCAAAGTCAGGGACTTTGAACTTATGCGGGATCTTCACATTAGGAACCAAGCATAACTCATGAGCATTATTTCCAAACAGCTCTTTACCTCTTAGAGTTTTGATCTCATTCTCCATTTCAGCAAACTGGTCTTGAATCTCTTCCATTCTAACATAAGCACTGGCATTTTCACTTGGAGCAGTATGGAAAATTTGTTCTTCACCAAAAGGAACAATATGAACCACATGCGGTGGTACAATCATCACAGGTTGAACAGTAAGAACAACTGGAATTTCAGGAGGTGGTGGTGGTTGATAACCCTCAGGAACAAAGTTATGAGGCATGCCCTAGGGGAAACCAGGAGGCATGGAATATTGAGGAACACTAGCAGGCGCCACAGATATAGGCGTAGAGACAATCTCAAAAATAACTGTCCTTTGCACAGGAGTTGAAAGCGGAGGAGGCAGAGGTGGTGGCTGATTCTGAGCAGCAGCCATTGCTTCCATCATAGCAGTGAGTCTCTCTAAACTATCCTTCAAATTTGTCACTTCCTCACGAAGCTCACGGTTCTCTTATTGCAGCTGATCCATCTTCTTCTTCAGATTAGCCCGAGTATTATACTGGTGCGACAACTTGGCTGAATGAAGACCAAAGGGAACATAAGACACCTGGAAAAGGCAAGGAACAATGCAAGAGATGCTTGATGTGCAAGATGCAAATGCAAAGTTTCAAGGAACTACAAAGCATATTGCAAACATTGTTATCTAAAATACCAAAATCTCATTCATTAATGATGGAAAATATTACATTTTGGAAGTACAAATTCAAGAATCCTAAAACAAAAGAGAATAAAGAAAACTAGATCCTTAGAGAATCTCATGAGAAGAAGTCCCAGCTCTATCTTCCAGCTTCTTGATGTAGGCCTGCATCTGAGTCTTCTCAATCAGCAACTTATCGACAATTAACTTCCAAGGAAATTCAGAACTCTTTGGAATATCGGAAACTGGCTGAATGTGAGAGGAAAATAAATCCTCTTGCGCCTTTCTCTTCTTGTTGGTGACTGCATCTTCATTTTTCTTCTTGAAGTGCTCTTGAAGTCTTGCATTCTCTAACTCAACAATATGATACTTGTTCTTCCAAGCATCTCTCTCTTGTTGTGTCTCGGCCAAAGCGATCTAAAACTTCTCTGTGTCTTCCATAAAGTAGAGAATAGGCTTCTTATCAGTTAGAGATAAAGGTTCCTGACGCGCATAAGGCATCTTCAAAGTAATAGCTCTATTTTTAACCCACTGGAGGTAAGATTCTGAAGTGACGCAATTTGGATTTCCCAAACTTTCCTTTCCTTTTCTATAAATGTTGCGCCAAGCTTCCACATTTTCTCTCTTGAGAGCAACCTGAGATTCTTCATCCTTGAAAAAGAGACCGGCCAAATGAATGTTTTTCGGTACCTCTCGCAAAGGATATCCCAACTGACGATGAGCCAACACCGGATTGTAGCTAATTCCTCCCTTTGTACCAAGAAGAGGCACGTTGGGAAAATCACCACAACTATCAATAATCATCGCTCCAGAAGGAACACGGCTACACCAATCAATATCAGAATGAGTGAGAGACATAATCTTCCACGACCAATATAAACCATCCTTGAGGTTCTAGAAAGCTGCAGACTTCGGCAAGTGAGAAATAAACCACTTGTAAAGCAAAGGTGCACAACAGATAATCATCCCTTCACCATGGAAATTCCTGAGGTGAATAGAATGGTAAGCATTGGCAAGCAAAGTGGGAATAAGATTCCCAATCAAGAAGATCTGAATAGCGTTGATGTCGACAAAGTTCTCAACATTCGGGAAGAGGAACAGTCCAAAAATAAGCAAGGCAAGAATATCCTCAAAAGCAACCGTGTTCTTCACACTAGCAAAGTGATGAGCTCTATCCATCAAGAACTTAGCGGGTAACCCAAGAATCTTTCCTTTGGTATCCATGCGATCCTTAATCTCAGAAACCTTCAAGTGAGTAGCCTTCGCAATAACATCATGCTCGGGAGCGGGATCCAAACTAGAGAAAATCTGACCATGAACAGGCAAACCAAGCAGGAGAGAATACTCCTCTAGCGTAGGTACCAACTGATAATCAGGAAAGGTGAAACAATGAAGCAAAGGGTCATAGAACTGAACCAAAGTAGCAAGCAATCCTTCAGCCATATCAACCTTCAAGAGAGATAAAAGCCTTCCATATCTGGACTTAAACTTCTTGGTATCAACAACAAAAGATCCTAGTTCTCTCAAACCCTCTAACTTAGGACTCTTGAAAGTGTACTTCTTGGTACTTTTCCTTCCAAAATCCATAACAAAAGTACCTGCAATGTTTGCAATGACACCTTTAAGTTCCTTGAAACCTTTCAAAAGAATGCTCATGAATGCATGAGTGCATGAATGCAACAACCACAAACAAGATCACACAAAGCACACGGGTCAAGGTTAAAGTCACGAGCATGAAGCCAAGGGTAAGAACCAATCCCACAAAGGTATGTACTACGGTTTTGTCTTCATTGTACCTGCAGAAAACAATGGTTCTAACAAAGTGCCCAGGGTCCACAATCCACTATCAGACACACCAGCACGCCGATTTGCTCGGAGGTTGGTAGTTATCCTCAAGAGAATCTAACCTGAGTGTAGCATCGCGTGACATCTAAGTCAGATTTGCATCTTCATTGCTTCCGTGCTAGGATCCTAAAAGGGCTAAGATGGGTTAAGGGTTACTACGGTCCTAAGTGTTATAGGCTTCTATGGAAAAAGTAATGCCTTCACGATCGCTCGATCGGCATCAGTAATTCCAAATAGGCAACCACCGAGTGGATAGATTCTCAAGTCCTTCTTTTTCAGGATTCGACTCCCTCAAAGTTCCCTTGACTATATTATCCTCCTATCTCAAAGTGCACTCTGGTCCGGGTATAGGACCTATCTCACACTCAGAGGAACTCCCAAATAGAACAAACAAGTAACAAGCAAATCAGACAAAAAGCAGTAAATAAATCAAAGTAGGCTAAACCCCTCAAGGGAGATATAATACCCAGCAGAGTCGCCACTTTTCTGTAGCGGGGAAATTTGTGAGTGTAAGCTATTGATTAACTTAACTCAAAAATAAACAAGAGTCGCCACCGCACTTTTAATTTTATCCAAAAAGGAAAGGAAAAAAGAGCGAACAAAACCTAAAGAGTTCTAAAAGAACAAAGAGATAAAGGGTAAGGGCGGATGGTTATGTAAAGGGAAGGTTTTACGCACCCAATACATCTATAGTACTCTATAGGAGCCCTTTGATGTATTCATGCTTTTGGTCTGAAAATGGTTTGCTTGAAAGAGATTGGGAGAGATGAGAGGAGAAATATTTTTTAAAGATTTTTGTGTTTGGAGAGACTTATCACCTCATGCCTACGTACCCACGATGTGCAATGTAGGATCAAAACCTCGTAGTTCGTGGTACAAAGAACAAAAATTTGTTTGTTTTGGTTGATTTTAAGTGTGAAGACAAGTCGTCATTTCTAAGCGAATAATTCCGCTTAAAGAAATGAATCATGTCTAAAGTTATGAAAAAGTTTAAAAAGGAAAAGGTGCACAAAGAACAAAAAATGAGTTTGATGAGTTTTTGTATTTTTTATGTTTTTATGAAATGATCAAAATTTGGTTAATATTGATTGACATTTATTAAAGAAAACAAAGCTTAAAAAATCACTTGACCAAAGTCAAGGTTTTATTATGAAAGCGGTTTTAAGTTTGAAAACAAGAAGGTTTTGAAAAAGAGAGGAGATTTTGAAAATTGAAGAAGGGGTGGAGAAGAAGTGACTATCCTAGTGCATGAAAATAAAAGATAAGGGTAAGAAAGATCTAACCACATGGACAAGCTCCATAGCATAAGCATTTTCCTCATTTTTTTTTGTCTTGATTCAAAATAAGTCTTCAAAAGAAGACTCCAAGTATCCAAAATCCAAGGTTTTCCGTCACAAACTCCCAAGCATAGGTTAAGATCCTAATTCTAAGTCCATAAGTCCATAATCAAGAGTATAGGTCCTCCAAAGCAAGGGATAGTGGCAATAGTCCAACAATTAAGAGCACAAGTCTTTTAGTGGTTTAATCCTTTATTAATGTTTTAAGTCCAAATGGACAAAAGAAAAATAAAAGCACAAAATAAAATGGTCCAAGTGGACAAAAGAAAAATGACATAAACATAAACATGATATGATAAAATGGCATAAAGCATAAAAAAAATAAAGAGAGATAGGGAGCGAGAAGGAAACATAAAAGTTAGAAGTTAGTGGTTAGTAGCACAAGGCTCTAGTGCCATAAGCCTTCACCGATTATTCCGTTTCGCGTTATGAACTATAGCGACTAAACAATGCATTTAGGCCAAAGTTAATGAACTTGACAGAAGATTTGTAGAACCAAAGCCTCTACAACGCCAAGTTTCAAAGATTATGGACCTAATGCAAAAGATCAATCACCATTGGGTTGACGCGACCAATCAAGGTCCGGACCACGAAAGTTCAAATTCCGAATTGGATAAAGAGGGATAAATGTTGCGCTATGTTAAGCAATCACCGAGTAATTTATGAAGTAATTACCCTACAATGAGGCCGGTCAATAGATCTTTGTGCTAATGCATGCTAGATGAACGATATGTAAATCGTCATCCGAAAGCAATACTGCACAAAAAGAAAATAGGTAACGATCTAGTCTTGATCAAGAATTCAACAAAGAAATTCTAAGATCCATAAGACTTTCATCGATCAAAACAAAAAAAGGAAATAGATGAAGAGAAAGCCAAATTGAACTACAAAGTCAAGAACCTTTCATCTTCAAGTTCAATCACCTTTAATTGATAGATTTAAGTATGAAAACATATCACTAATTCAAAGCACCTCAAATGAATTCAACAATTCATTTAAAGATAGATTTGAACTAATGAATGTTTAATTACTCTAACCATATCCAAAGTCCATTGAAATTGAAGAGAAATTAATCTCAACAATGCATTTCAAGGCTAAAATAGGAAGAAAGGGGAAGAAGAAGGAAGAAAAGCCAAAATAGCCCAAAAAACAAGCAAAAAACACATTCTGGAGGCTGGTTAATCGATTAACCTACTCACAGTGTAATTATGTTAATCGATTAACCAGTGCAAACTTCTAATTTTTGCGTAGAAACAACCTGTTAATCGATTAACCTAATTGTACTGGTTTTGGTTAATCGATTAACACTATAAAAACAGCAAAAAATCAGTTTGAAAATTGCCAAATCCTTGATCACTCATTTCTTCAAACATCTTAGGATCAAGGATTCAATTGTGCATGAAATTTTGAGTAAAACAGCAGCAAAAACCAGCAATCAAACACAATTACAAGATCCAAAGGATCAAGTAACAAGAATCTCCAATGATCTACATTATGGAAGATGAAGATGAAGCTTCAACAATGGTGAAAGATGAATTACCACTTCAAATCTGAAAATTCCTTCAAATTGCTTCAAGATCCAAATAACAAAGCCTTGATCTACTGTAATTGATGAACAAAAACAAGAATGGATGAAGGTTTAGATTCAATGTGAATTCTTGTTAACTTTCAAAAGAAGAAAAGTGAGCTTTAGTGAAATTTGTGGTTGGGAAGAGAATTTGCAAGAGGTTTGTTGGATATCAAAAGCTTGAAGAATGAATGAAATGAAGCCTCTATTTATAGAGTTTAGGCTTAGGAAAATTGGTGGTTTGGAATTAGGATTAGAAGATCAAAATTTGGATTGGAATTCAAATTTAGAGGGAAATCACAAAAGAGTGGTGATTAGTGAAGGTACATGGTGGAAAATGATCAAAGTGATGTAGGGAATTAAAATGAGATGGTCTAGAATATCCACATGTGATCAAAATGATGAAAATTGGTGCCAATTGCTGCAGAATTTGAATTTGGCACATTTTTTTTCAAAAAATTGCACGTGTTAATCGATTAACCACTTCACAGTGCAATTAGGTTAATCGATTAACACAGTGAAAAATGGGAAAAATGGCTTTTTGATGTGCTCTCTTGACTCTGGCTCGATTTTCTTGCTTGTCAAAGAAGGCATGGAAATAAACACATGAACCTTGGAGTCCCTTGAATGATAATCAATTAAATCTAGGAAACTCTTGATCAGATAATTTTTGAATTAATCGCGGATCAACTTTGACTTTATTCAGATGAAATCCATTTGAACTGAGGGACTGATGTTTTGGTATTTTCAACCTGTTCTTCCCCTGAAAAATGTTAGTGAAAGAAAACAAAATATATATTTTTTGGATTTTAATTAATGGTTAGTAAACATAAACAAATTAAGCAATGAAACAACTAACAAACACACACAAACTCAAAGATCCCTGCAAGGCACAATCCTACAAAAGAGGGAACCAATGTGTGATCTTGTTTGTGGTATGAAATGAAAAGACATGTGGGATCTTAGGGGTAAAAATTAGGGTATTACACATGTTAATCATTTTGATTCCCCATATGGAAAAAGGCCATGGGGAAGAGAGAACTTTGAGATGCGTTGGCGGTACATGGATATTGTCAGCGTATATCTGACACTTATGACACTTTCTCATGTACTTATAGTAGTCGGATTCCATTGCCAACCAATAATATCCTGCTCTCAGAATTTTTCTTGCCATTGTATGTCCGTTGGCATGAGTGCCAAAGGATCCTTTGTGAATTTCTTTCATCAACTTGTTTGCTTCGTGTCTGTCCATGCATCTGAGCAGAACCATGTCGAAGTTTATTTTGTAGAGTACATCGTTGTTCAGGAAGAAGTTGCCAGCCAGTCTTTGGATGGTCTTCCTATCTTTCTTTGATGCCCCAAGCGGGTATTCTTGTCTTTGAAGGAAGCACTTGATATCGTGATACCAAGGTTTGTTGTCGAGAACGACTTCTACAGCAAATATGTAAGCAAGCCTATCCAGGTGCATTATGTCAATCTTGGGCACGTGGTTCCATCGACTCACACTGATCATGGAGGATAGAGTAGCTAGTGCGTCCTCCATGTGATTCTCATCGCGAGGAATGTGATGAAACTCAACTCTGTTGAAGAAAGGAAGCAACCTTCTTGCATAATCTTTGTAAGGAATTAACCCTATCTGATATGTGTTCCACTCTCCTTTGATCTGATTTATGACCAGGGCTGAGTCTCCGTCGAAATCCAGATTTTTGATTCTTAAGTCAATTGCTTCTTCGAGACCCATGATACATGCTTCGTACTCGGCTTTATTGTTCGTGCATTTGAATGCCAGTCTGGCAGTGAAAGGAATATGGGTACCCTGAGGGGTAACAATGATTGCCCCAATTCCGTTTCCGTAAGTGTTGACAGCTCTGTAAAAAATTAGTCCCCATTGGGATCCTGGCTCTGGCCCTTCGCTGGGTAGCGGTTCATCGCAGTCTTTTATTTTTAGATACATGACATCTTCATCTAGGAAGTCGAACTCGACCGATTCTTGATCGTCGATCGGTTGATGAGCCAAATGATCAGCTAAAATACTTCGTTTAACAGCTTTCTGAGCATGATATTCAATGTCGTATTCTGATAACAACGTTTACCATCGGGAAATCCTTCCTGTGAGAGCAGGCTTTTCGAAAACGTACTTGATCGGATCCATTTCTGAGATTAACCAAGTAGTGTGGCGAATCATGTACTGGCGAAGACGTTTAGCTGCCCATGCTAAAGCGCAACAAGTTTTCTCGAGCATAGTGTGCCGAGTTTCACGGTCTGTGAATTTCTTGCTTAAGTAATAAATGGCAAATTTTTTCTTTTTGTTTCGTCTTGCTGACCAAGTACACATCCCATGGAATTTTCCAAGAATGTAAGGTAGATGATTAGTGGTCTTCTTTCAACTGGAGGAGACATAATCGGTGGATTTAGCAGATATTCTTTGATACTGTCAAAATCTTTCTGCTAATCTTCTGTCCATATACAGCTTTGGTCCTTTCTGAGGAGTTTGAAAATTGGCGTGCATGTCGCGGTCATGAGGGATATGAATCTATAAATGTAATTGAGACGTCCCAAGAATCCTCTTACTTGTTTTTCACTCTTTGGAGAAGGCATTTCTTGAATGGCCTTGACCTTGTCGGGATCAACCTCAATTCCTTTTTGGCTGACGATGAATCCCAATAGTTTTCCTGAACAAACACCGAAGGTGCACTTGTTGGGATTCAAGCGGAGTTTGTATTTCCTTAGACGTTCGAACAATTTTGACAAATGTTCAACGTGTTCTTTCTCTGTTTTTGATTTGGCAATCATATCATCGACGTACACCTCAATTTCTTTGTGCATTAAGTCATGGAAAAGAGTGGTCATCGCCCTTTGGTAAGTTGCCCCGGTGTTCTTCAGACCGAACGGTATTACCTTGTAACAAAAAGTGCCTCATGGGGTGATGAAGGAAGTTTTCTCCATGTCCTCCGGTGCCATTTTGATTATAGCCTGAGAATCCATCCATGAAGGAGAATACTTTGAACTTTGTTGTGCTGTCAACCAGCATGTCAATGTGCGGTAGAGGAAAGTCGTCCTTTGGACTTGCTCTGTTTAAATCTCTGTAGTTTACACACACTCTGACTTTTCCGTCCTTTTTAGGAAATGGTACTATGTTGGCCAACCACTGAGGGTATTCTGAAGTGGCGAGGAAACCTGCGTCGATCTGTTTCTACACTTCCTCTTTGATTTGGATAGCCATATCCGGATGAGTCCTTCTTAACCTTTGTTTAACCGTAGAACAATCTGGCTTTAGTGGCAAATGGTGTTGCGCGATGCGGGTATCCAACCCTGGCATGTCCTGGTAGGACCAAGCAAACACATATGAAAATTCTCTGAGAAGTTTTATCAAATCTTCTTTGACAGTTGAACTGAGCAGTGCTCCAATCTTAATTTCTTTCTTTTCTTCCTCTGATCCCAAGTTAACCGTTTCCAACGGTGTGAGGTTCAATAGATCTTTCCCCTTGTCTGAGTAGTCGAGAGATCTCTTATGTAATTTTCGTGTCCTCTTCTTCTTCGGCTTCGAATACCGTGAACTCAAAGTTGGGAGAAGGCATCGGATCGTATGTTTCGATGTGGTTCGAAGCAGGTGATCTGCATGACGTGATGATTTCATTCAGAAAAGATAGAGAGAATGCAAAAGTGTGTGCAGTGCTTTGTTTTTAATTTCTGGGTTATTTTAGGATTACTATTTTCTGAAAAAGCGAAAAGTGAAAACAACAATAAATGCGGAAATGACAGATTGACATTATTTATTTATGATTTGTCGATTCTTGAAACACAGCCCTATAAAACAAAACTCTAACGCTTTGGGCGAAGCGAAGAGGGATATTTACAGAAAAGTAAGCCCTATAAAACACCCGTTTCACTCGGGCGAAAATGAAAGGTTAAAGGCACGACAATTACTTTGACTTGCGAACGACATTCAGGGCATCGACAGTGACCCAATGGCGACGAACTTCTCGGTGAATCACAAATTCATGTATCTTTCTTTCTGGATTAGCTTCGGAAATAACGTTGATTTCTGGTGGAGTCGCGTTGTTAGAGTCTTCTTCCCAAGTAGAGTTGTCGTAGGAGGACTCTTCAGTTGTTTCAACAGTATTTGTACTTTCAACAGAATCTCCCCATCTAGTTGGCTGGATGTCTTCAATTCTGATGAGAGAACTCTCGGGAGCAGTGTATTTTACCAGGTAATCATACTTTCCGCTTGGATGTCCCATGGTATCCCAAACTTCTTCAGGAGAGAATGAGTCATCTTCTTCAATGACATTGACTTCAGGAAATGCATAGTTAATGAATTCTTGTCCTGCCGACCTTGCGAATCCATTGGCGTGGTGTTGATCGCTCTCGGAATGTTCTGGATATGGAGTCCATGATTCCGGCGGAACAGGAAGATTCTTATCAAAGTCGTTCAGCTGATATGTTGGATCAGGCTGACTCTTTTGTTCCAAATCCTTTGTATATGGTTTCCAAATGGGCAGATCCTCCATCAGCTCATATGAAGTGTAATCAAAGTTATCTTTCCAGAGGGTATCGTCCTCTAAGGAGTTGGGTGGAGCACGACATCCTTCTGGAATGCAGTCTCCATAGGTTTCCCTGACCTCTGACCTGGGTATATATCTCGGGTTGTAGATGGGAAAGAAGAACGGTCTGCGTGTTTCTTATTGAGATATATATATCCTTCTTCGTTGAAATATGTTTTCCATTCTCCATCTCAATCGTCTGAGTTATTTTCTTCGATGGTGTGAACCTCTTGGGATACCGGGTGTAGAAATCCTCCGCTGTGGAAGAAATCCTGAATGGGATGAAAACTTTCATCCTTCTTAATATCTGGGGAACATGTTGCGGAGAAACCAATACCCTTCCTGGTTTTGTAGTTATTTGGAATTACCAGCTGTCCCCATCCTTTTATGTCCTTGTTTTCTATTGCTTTGAGAGCATCTTTGTATGAGGAAATCGATGTTCCTTTGTCTTATTGATTCTCATTGCTCACCGAAAGTGCTTGGAATTGCATTCCTATCACCTCTTCTGGTTCTAACTGAGAGAGTGATGACAAGTTACTCACGATCAGAGCTTGCTCCCTGCAAACTGTGATTAACTTGTTGTTCCTGACAAACTTCAACTTCTAGTGAAGTGTCGAGGTGACTGCCCCTGCCTCATATATCCAAGGTCTTCCTAATAAACAACTGTATGTTGATCGGATGTCCATGACCTGGAAAGTGACTTGGAAAGTGTGGGGACCAATAGTTATGGTAAGATCGACTTCGCCGATAACTGTTTTCTGAGATCCGTCGAAAGCTTTAACAACGATCTCACTGCCTCTCATCGGGGTTCCTTGATATGAAAGCCATGCTAGAGTCGACTTTGGCATAACGTTCAAAGAAGAACCTGTATCTACCAATACGCTGGCTAAAGCATCGTTCTGGCAATTTACTATTATGTTGAGAGCCATGTTGTGATTTTTCCCTTCTTCGAGAAGATCTTCATCACTGAATCCTAGATTGTTGCAGGAAGCGATGTTGGAGATGATGTTGTCGAATTTCCCTATCGTCACATCTTGTTCTACAAATACCTGTTCTAAGACCTTCTGCAGAGCTTCCCTGTGAGCTTCGGAGCTGAGTAAAAGAGATAATACATAAATCAAAGATGGAGTTTGTAACAATTGGTCTACAATGTTGTACTCACTCTTCTGTATCAACTTCAGCATTTTATCGTTGTTTTTGATAGGTTCCGTATTACTGGGTTGACCCATCTGTGGATTAGGAACAACAGCTTGTGGTTCTTTTTCTCTAGTGGGATCTCCAACTCCTCTGTTGAAGATTCGTCCGCTCCTGGTGACTCGACTGATGTCGACAATGTTTATGACGGAGGGTAATGGATTTTCCTTTCCATTTTCGATGGTAGTTGCACCGTACTTGTATGGGATAGCATTATCCGACTTGAATGGTACTAATCCTAGTAAGTAGATAACCACGGGAACTTTCTGGGTTTTTCGGCCGTCATAGGCAATCTCAATCAGTTCCATGTTGGGAACTTTCTTAATATCAGGAGGGACCTTTGATTCGTCTAGCAAAGGAATTATGGCGTAAACAGTCTTGGTTACTCCATAATTGTTGGACTCTCTTTTATTGGTAATGGAGATGATTTTCTTGGGAATCGGAGTATAACTTTGTATCATGTTGATAAACTGCGAATCCCAACAGGGTGGGATTTCTTTGCGATCCAACTGATCTCTGAGGGCAGCTCGTACCAAATAACATCCTTGGTTGTTCTCTGAGCAGTCTCCGCAGCATTCGTAATTGTGAGCTGGCACTTTACTGTACCCACTTTGTATGCAATGCATTTGGACTAGATCTGTTTCCATGGACCGAACGTCAGCAGTTTGATGTCTACTCGGGTTTCCATCGATCATACTAATTTGGTGTGTTTCTTCATCAAAATAGATCGGAAGCCACCAGTGGTCCAGAAGGTGTTGAAGAGTTCTCTGTACCAAGGCACAACCTTGATTGTTGATGCAACACTCGTCGCATTCTTGATAATCATGTGAAGCCAGGAAACCGAGCTGAACTTGTTTGGCATGTAGCTCCACAAGACTAGTGTTCATCAAGCGGATATCGAAGATCTAAACCATAATAACTTGATGGCTATCTCTTTGATGGTAATACTGGATCCATCCAAGATCCATTTGATGCTGGAGGGCTTCTTGTATGAAAGAGCAACCCTGATTATTTTGCGAGCAGATCGAACAGACGTCGTAATCATGGCGAGACAAATCGTAGTATTGACCTTGTGTGGAGTGCATGGCTACCAGGCTGACATTCATTGCTCGGATATCATGATTTTGAACAATGTTTGGGTGTGAATATTACATTTTTACTTCACAGACCCTATGTTCTTGAACCCAACCTAGGTCCATCTGTTCCTGAAGGTCTCTTTGCACAGTAGTGCATCCTTGATTATTCTTTGAACAAATATCACACTGATGATAGTTATGAGCTGGGACATGACTGTATCCGCTCTGTTTGTAATGTATCTTCACTAGATTCGTCCCTAGTAAGAGTACATCATGAATTTGATAACTACCACCTAGTTCTCCCTCAACCAGGTTAACTGCAGTCTTCTCGTGCTGCGGTAGTGGATTTGTCTGAACATTTGGGTTAGTATCTTTGAAAGATAAAATCCCATTCCTTACAAGCTTTTGTACGTCAGACTTGAAACTGAGGAAATTCTCAATGTTGTGCCCCGATCCTCCTTGATGATAAGGACAAGTTTGATCAGCCTTGAACCAGAAAGGTGGGTTCTCTGGTATTGTGAGGGGAGTCCTGGTTTGGACGTGCCCCTTGGCCAGTAAAAGTGGAAACAATTCAGCATACATCATTGGTATCAGGTCAAACCCTGATGGTCGTGTAGGACGACTGTTGTTGTTGTACTGTGGGCGAGCCTGTTGAAAAGGATGTTGTTGCCTTTGCTGATATTGTTGTTGATTTGGTTGCTGAGCAACCTGAGGTTGATAAGTCGGAGTCGGTGCTGGACTGATAGCAGGAGTTATTGCTGCTATTGGTTGATACCTTCTTCTTTGTTTTCCTAGAGATATACTACTGATCTCTTATTCTTTTTTCTTTTGGAAAATGTTATCGTATTTCTTCGTACGGCTGGACGACTCTGTATTTTTGACCAGACGTCCTTCTCGAACTGCTTCCTCCAGACGTACTCCCATGTTTACCATCTCGGTGAAATCATTGGGCGCACTGGCGTCCCTTCTGTCGTAGTAGAAGGAACTCAATGTTTTCAGGAAGATCTTTGTCATTTCTTTTTCTTCAAGAGGTGGAGAGATCTGAGCGGCTATTTCACGCCATCTTTCAGTGTATTCTTTGAAAGTCTCCTTGTCCTTTTGAGACATTGCTCTGAGTTGATCCCTGTCTGGGGCCATGTCCAGGTTGTATTTGTATTGTTAAACGAAGGCTGCCCGAGATCTCTGAAAGTACTGATCTTTGAGAGGTTTAAACTCTTGTACCATTTGAGTGTGGCACCGATTAAAATATCTTGGAAATAGTGGATCAGTAGTGGTTGATTTTGTAACACCCCACTTTCCCATTTTACAAAATATAGAAATATTACGAAAATAATCAGAGTTACAACCAAAACGTAGGATGCCACATCGTTAAAAACCAACAACAAAACTCCTTTTTATTAATAAGCAGCGGAAATAATTGTTTTATTTAAAATACGACAATTTGCCAACAACACCAAAATTCCACATAAATCGTGGTCCACCAAAATTTCAAGTAAATAATGATACATAACAAAACAATAAAGAATAACAAATGACGAAAAACACCCAAAATCCCGTGTTACGTATCAGAGCGACTCCTAAGACTCGATCAAGCAACACGCACTCCATGCGCACTCAAGTACCTAGATTATCTGTACTTCCGAAGAAGCACAGACGCCACAAACAACAAAAAGGGGTGAGAACTACATTCAACAAATAACGGTGTATAATACATGCTAAAGGTAGTACTCAAACAATCATATAATAGAAGCACACCATCACAACATACTTGTAAATTTCATTCAGATTTCACCAAACACATAATAATGCAATGTGACTCAAAAACATCGACACAATGCATGTGGTACCAATATCACCATGGTTCATTCAATCGAACCCGGATAAATCACATACACCCCTACTTGGCAATGATTTATCTCCACCACACTCCACATTGGAGTTCGGATGAATCACATACACTTCTCCTGAGCAATGATTCATCACCACCGACACCATGAATGCATGACAGTAAAAATGCATACAACACACATGTATGACAACAACCATACATCTTCACGATCCTCCTGATCACACGTGAGGCACCTGCTCACCATCACACATATCACAACAAGAAAAACCTCACACGACATTCAATTAGTTAATTATCTAAGTAATCCACCAAAATTACTAAATCAATTATTTTTATCACCAATCCTACATTTCTCAAGGTCTGACATCAATCCCCAACCTCTCAAACCAAAAGAAACAACTTTGGACGCGAAAACGGGAAAGAAATCGCGAAACGGCAAAATTCTGCACTCACACTGGCCATACGCGTAATGCCTCCCCCTACGCGTAATGCCCAACCTCCATACGCGTACCGTTACGCGTACGGGCAGAGGGTCATGCCAAGCCTCCTTTTGGCCCTCCCATACGCATATTGACCATAGCCGTATGCGTATTGCCTTACCTGATACGCGTATGGCCAGATCTGTTATGCAAACTCAATTTCCCCACACCAGTCTGGGTTCTGCTACGGGATTCTCACTTTTCCACTCCAATTCTGTCCTAAACTTGTTTCTACATCAATTTTAGGCCCTATCATTCATATTACATCTTTCACCTATCATTACTAATCAAAATTACAGGTCTTAGGCCTGATTTCGTTCTCTTAACCTGCACAAAAACCAGTTCTGCAACATATACATTCATACAGCAGCAACAACGCCATATATTTACACACAAATCATGAAAGAATAAATCGATTCATGCAATGTTCATCATAATTTCAACCATAAAATAACGGATTCATAACACAGAATATATTCATACGAATTCCTATGGGGTTAAGGACTCCCCACCACCCTCTCATGTTATTACCACCAATATTGAAATATATTCTCCCCCCTTACCTCGAATTTACTCAGAAAATTCCTGCGAAAATTTATCCTTCAAAGCCCTAGTTCTTCCTTGTTCTTCCTCTCCCTAGCCCTTCTCTTGTGAAATTCTGATTATGATTAATCCTCCTTACTAACCCTCACTAATTTCTGTTTAATTACTAAACTGTCCTTATTTTCTCCACTAGCCCATTATCCACTTAATTAAATCAGATTTTAATTTAATAAAAATAATAATATTACTAGTAATGTTATTCACATAATAATCATAATAATACTAGTGATAATGTTAATAATAATAATAATAATAATAATAATACTATTACTACTCATACCCTAAAATTACTCTCGACACCTTTAATCTACCCGTCCCACTAAGGACCAGACGCCTACGCGCTCAACCACACACACCTTTAACAAGGCCAAACAAGGGAAAATAACGCGGCGATCAAATAATTTAAATTGGGGTGTTACAACTCTCCCCCACTTAAATTATTTTCGTCCTCGAAAATGTAACTGATGGAAATAGCTCAGGATACAACTCTCGCATCCTACTCTCCAGCTCCCAGGTCACACTTCCTCCAGCAGCTCCTCCCCAAGCTACTCTCACCAAAGGAATCTCCTTTCCCCTGAGTTGCTTCATCTTGCGATCCTCGATCCTTATCGGCATCGCCTCCACAGTAAGATTATCTCTAATCTGCACCTCATCTCTCTGGATAACATGAGATAGATCATATACATACTTCCGAAGTTGCGACACATGAAACACGTCATGCAAGTTCGAAAGTTCAGGTGGCAACGCCACCCTATAAGCAACTGCACCCACTCTCTGCAAGATCTGATACGATCCAATAAACTTAGGATCCAACTTCTTTGATTTCAATGCATATCCAACACCGGTCATTGGGTTGACTCTCAGGAACACGTGGTCACCTTCACTGAATTCCAAGTCTTTCCTTCGATTATCATGATAACTTTTCTGTCTACTATGAGACGTTTTCATCTTCTCGCGGATCATCTGAATTGTCTCAGTAGTCTGTTACACAATCTCTGGTCCAAGCACCACATTCTCACCAGTCTCGTACCAACACAGAGGCGTCCTACGCCTCCTACCATACAAAGCTTCGAAAGGTGACATTCCAATGCTAGAATGGTAACTATTGTTATACGTGAACTCGATTATTGGCAAATGAGTATCCCACGCACCACCTTTCTCCAACACACATGCTCTCAGCAAATCTTCCAACGACTGAATAGTCCTCTCTGACTGACCATCGGTCTGTGGATGATAAGCTGAGCTCAACTTCAATTTAAAACCAAAAGCTTCCTGCAGACTCTTCCAAAATTCTGAAGTGAACCTCGGATCTGTATCCGACACTATGCTCGCCAGAACACCATGCAACTTCACAATTATCCTGATATAAATCTCTGCCAGCTTTGACAATGGAAAACAGATATTAATTGTATAAAATGAGTGGATTTCGTAAGTCGATCAACCATTATCCAAATAGCATCAAAGCCTCTCATCGTATTTGACAAACCAGTAACAAAATCCATAGTAATACTGTCCCACTTCCATTCCAGTATCTCTAATGGTTGCATTAACCCCGGCGGTTTCTGGTGTTCCACCTTTGACTTTTGACATATCAAACAAGCATAAACAAACTGAGCTATGTCTCTCTTCATACCAGACCACCAAAATAACTTCTTCAAGTCATGATACATCTATGTAGCTCCCGGATGAATACTCAAGCTACTTCGGCGACTCTCCTCTAAGATTGCCTTTTTCAATTCCACATTATCCGGTATACAAATTCTGCCCCGGAATCTCAATACCCCAACTTTATCCACTTTAAAACCACCATCAGGATCATCTCCTCCTGTAGGCATCAAGTCCACTAGCTTCACATCAAGTCTTTGGTTTTCCTTAATCACATTCAAAAAGTCATTATTCACCTTAAGCATACCCAACCTAACACTCCCCGGTGTAGTTTCATAAACCATACTCAAGTCTCTAAACTGCTCAATCAATTCCATTTCTTTTACCATTAATGCCGACATATGAATTGTCTTCCGACTTAACGCATCTGCTACAACATTAGCTTTTCCCGGATGGTAACTCAGATTAAAATCATAGTCTTTCAGAAATTCCAACCATCTTCTCTGCCTCATATTTAATTCCTTCTGATCAAACAAATACTTCAGACTTTTGTGATCACTGAATACTTCAAGCCTTGATCCATACAAATAATGTCTCCAAATTTTTAAGACAAAAACTACCGGAGCTAATTCAAGATCATGAGTAGGATAATTCCTTTCATGCACCCTCAATTGCCGTGAATCATATGCCACCACTTTGCCATCTTGCATTAACACACCGCCTAATCCCATCTTAGACGCATCACAATACACCACAAAAGGTTCAGTTGGACTTGTAGAATTAATACTGGTGTCGTAGTCAATTTCTTCTTCAGTTCCTCAAAACTTTCCTCACAAGCCGTATCCCAAACGAAAACTTGATTCTTCCTAGTTAACTGAGTCAATGGCAACGCCAAATTAGAAAACCCTTCAATGAATCTTCGGTAATAACCTGCCAAACCCAAGAAACTTCTAATTTATGTCGCTGTCTTCAGTGGCTCCCACTGAAGTACTGCACTTACTTTAGATGGATCCACCGCTATGCCATCACTAGAAATAACATGACCCAAGAAACTTACAGTCTTCAACCAGAATTCACATTTCGAGAACTTTGCAAATAGTTTATTATCTTTCAACACCTGCAATGCAATTCTCAAATGTCCTGCATGATCTTCGTCAGACTTAGAATAAATCATTATGTCATCAATAAATACCACAATAAATTGATCCAGATAAGAATGAAAGATACGATTCATATACTCCATAAACACACCCGGTGCATTAGACACTCCGAAAGGCATCACTGCATATTCATAATGTCCATAGCGAGTCCTGAACGCGGTCTTCTAAATATCATCTTCCTTTACTCGAATCTGATGGTAACCTGACCTCAAATCAATATTACTGAAAACACGAGCTCCTACAAGCTGATCCATTAAGTCATCAATCCTTGGAAGTGGATACTTATTCTTAATGGTCACTTTATTCAATTGACGGAAATGAATGCACAGACGCATACTACCATCCTTCTTTTTCACCAACAACACTGGAGCTCCCCACGGTGACACACTGGGTCTAATAAACTTCTTAACAAGCAATTCTCCAATCTGAGATTTCAACTCTGCCAATTCTGATACAGACATCATGTACGGTGCCATAGAGATAGGTCTGGTACCCGGTACAAGATCAATAGTAAATTCAACTTCCCTCGTCGGAGGAAATTCTGTAACATCATCTGGAAACACTTCAGGAAATTCATTCACCACTGGCAACTCATTAACTGAAGTCTTGCTTTCAACAGATAATGAGGCAAACACTATAAACATCTTCCCTTCATCTTCCAACAACGTCCTCAACTCTCTGCTAGAGAAGGAATCCGCAAATGCTTCCTCTTCAGGAGTAAGAAACAATAACGTCTTCCTAAAACAATCAATATACACTCGGTTGAACTCCAACCAGTTTATCCCCAAAATAACATCGAGATTACCGTGTGGTAAACAAATCAGGTCCACTCTGAAATCTCTACCAAACATAGTCAACAGACACTTCAAACACACTAAGGAAGTAACTACAGAACCAATAGACAGAGTTTCAATCGTCATCCTCTGATCTAGAGTAGACGACACAATCCCTAGTCTCTTCACACAATCAACAGAAATACACGAGTGGGTTGCACCCGTGTCAATGATAGCAATCAAAGGAATATCATTAATAAAACAAGTACCTTTGATGGAACATTCCTCATCGGTGGATTGGGCTCCCACCAAGGCAAACACTTTTCCAATGGTCTGAGACTTCTTTGGCTTCTCATAGTGAGTGCTGATATGACCCTTTTCTCCACAGTTATAACAGGTAGGCATAGTGGCCCTACAATCTGCTATAACATGACCTGGTCGCCCACACTTGAAACACTTCTTCACCTCATTCGGACAATTATTAGCACGGTGACCCGCGCCACCACATCTGAAACTCTTGAGATCATCAGGAACCACTCCTCCCTCCTTTGGTTTCTTCCCTGCAACAGCTTTCTGTTTCCCCTTATCGGCTGGAGCACTGTAAGGAGTACCCCCAAATCTCTGCTTACCCTTCTTATCATTCACAACTTTGTAATGAGCAATTCTGGCTCTGTTATCAATCATAGATCCTGCTTCTGCTTACCAGCTCTGAATAATTCCTTATTTTCTGACAAGTAATGCCCAGTTTGATCTCGGGACGCAGCCTATTCTCAAACTTCAGGCATTTCGAAGTCATAGCCTCTTCTGTATTGTAATGAGCACAATACTGCACCAACTCTTCAAACTGAGCAGCATATTCAGCAACGATCATGGTACCCCCGTTTCAGCTCCAGGAATTCAATCTCTTTTGCACTATAAATATCTTTCTGAAAGTACTTTTCCAGAAACTCAGCCTGAAACACCGTCCAAGTAATCACAGTACCCGCAACTTCCAACCTCTGACGACTATTGTCCCACCAGGCTTCAGCCTCACCTTCCAGCATATGAGTGCCAAACCGTACCTTCTGAGCATCACTGCATCCCATGGTCCTGAATATTTTCTCAACAACCTTCACCCATTTCTGTGCAGCCTCTGGGTCCAAAATACACCCCTCATATGTAGGCGGCTTATTGCTCTGGAACTGAGCTAAATCACAGAACTGCGCACCTCTAGCCTGATTCATGTTCTCTACCGCCTGCACCATAACTTGCATAGCAGCAACAATAGCAACATCATTCCTCCCTGTCATACTGGTCAACAATCAACATACGGTCAGAACACACAATCGACTCCTATTCTAAGGACAGACTCAACTACTACACCTGGCCGGACGGACCGACCTGCTCTGATACCAATTGTAACACCCCACTTCCCCATTTTACAAAATATAGAAATATTACGAAAATAATCAGAGTTACATCCAAAAAGTAGGATGCCACATCGTTAAAAACCAACAACAAAACTCCTTTTTATTAATAAGCAGCGGAAATAATTGTTTTTTTCAAAATACGGCAATTTGCGAACAACACCAAAATTCCACATAAATCGTGGTCCACCAAAATTTCAAGTAAAGAATGATACGTAACAAAAAAATAAAGGATAACAAATGACGAAAAATATCCAAAATCCCGTGTTACGTATCAGAGCGACTCCTAAGACTCGATCAAGCAACACGCACTCCATGCGCACTCAAGTACCTGGATTATCTGTACTTCCGAAGAAGCACAGTTGCCACAAACAACAAAAAGGGGTGAGAACTACATTCAACAAATAACGGTGTATAATACATGCTAAAGGTAGTACTCACACACTCATAAAATAGAAGCAAACCATCACGACATACTTGTCAATTTCATTCAGATTTCACCATACACATAATAATGCAATGTGACTCAAAAACATCGACACAATGCATGTGGTACCAATATCACCATGGTTCATTCAATCGAACCCAGATAAATCACATACACCCCTACTTGGCATTTATTTATCTCCACCACACTCCAAATTGGAGTTCGAATGAATCACATACACTCCTCCTGAGCAATGATTCATCACCGCTGACACCATGAATGCATGACAGTAAAAATGCATACAACACACATGTATGACAACAACCATACATCTTCACGATCCTCCTGATCACACGTGAGGCACCTGCTCACCATCACACATATCACAACAAGAAAAACCTCACACGGCGTTCAATTAGTTAATTATCTAATTAATCCACCAAAATTACTAAATCAATTATTTTTATCACCAATCCTACATTTCTCAAGGTCTGACATCTATCCCCAACCTCTCAAACCAAAAGAAACCACTTCGGACGCGAAAACAAGAAAGAAATCGCGAAACGGAAAAATTCTGCACTCACGCTGGCCATATGCGTATTGCCCTGTGCCATACGCGTATTGCCAGCTCGCTCACCAAAACCATACGCGTAATGCCCAACCTCCATACGCGTACTATTACGCGTACGGGTAGAGGGCCGTGCCAGGCCTCCTTTTGGCCCTCCCATATGTGTATTGACCATAGCCGTACGCGTATTGCCTTACCTGATACGCGTATGGCCAGATCTGTTACGCAAACTCAATTTCCCCACATCAGTCTGGGATCTGCTACGGGATCCTCACTTTTCCACTCCAATTCAGTCCTAAACTTGTTTCTACATCAATTTTAGGCCGTATCATTCATCTTACATCTTTCACCTATCATTACTAATCAAAATTACAGGTCTTAGGCCTGATTTCGTTCTCTCAACCTGCACAAAAACCAGTTCTGCAACATATACATTCATACAGCAGCAACAACGCCATATATTTACACACAAATCATGACAGAATAAATCGATTCATGCAATGTTCATCATAATTTGAACCATACAACAACAGATTCATAACACAGAATATATTCATACGAATTCCTACGGGGTTAAGGACTCCCCACTACCCTCTCATGTTATTACCACCAATATTGAAATATATTCTCCCCCTTACCTCGAATTTAGTCAGAAAATTCCTGCGAAAATTGATCCTTCAAAGCCCTAGTTCTTCCTTGTTCTTCCTCTCCCTAGCCGTTCTCTTGTGAAATTCTGATTATGATTAATCCTCCTCGCTAACACTCACTAATTTCTGTTTAATCACTAAACTGTCCTTATTTTCTCCACTAGCCCATTATCCACTTAATTAAATCAGATTTTAATTTAATAAAAATAATAATATTACTAGTAATGTTATTCACATAATAATCATAATAATACTAGTGATAATGTTAATAATAATAAGGCTTAAATAATGTTTTCGTCCCTGTAAGTTGGCAAGTTTTTGGTTTTCGTCCCTGAATATTTTTTTTATTTTTCGGTTTTAGTCCCTATATCTTACTTTTTGTTGGTGTTTAGTCCCTACAGAGGTTTCCTGCGAATTTTCCTGCGGATTTTGGCCTTAGGGACTAAACACCAACAAAAAGTAAGATATAAGGACTAAAACAGAAAAAAAAAGATTCAGGGACGAAAGCCAAAAACTCGCCAACTTACAGGGACGAAAACATTATTTAAGCCTAATAATAATAATAATAATACTATTACTACTCATACCCCAAAATTAGTCTCGACACCTCTAATCTACCTGTCCCACTAAGGACCACACGCCTACGCGCTCAACCACACACACCCTTAACAAGGCCAAACAGCAGAAAATAACACGACGATCAAATAATTTAAATTGGGGTGTTACAACTCTCCCCCACTTAAATTATTTTCGTCCTCGAAAATGTACCTGATGGAAATAGCTTCGGATACGACTCTCGCATCCTACTCTCCATCTCCCAGGTCACACTTCCTCCAACAGCTCCTCCCCAAGCTACTCTCACCAAAGGAATCTCCTTTCCCCTGAGTTGCTTCATCTTGCGATCCTCGATCCTTATGCCTCGCCTCCACAGTAAGATTATCTCTAATCTGCACCTCATCCCTCTAGATAACATGAGATGTATCAGATACATACTTCCGAAGTTGCGACACATGAAACACGTCATGCAAGTTCGAAAGTTCAGGTGGCAACTCCACCCTATTGGCAACTGCACCCACTCTCTGCAAGATCTGATACGGTCCAATAAACTTAGGATCCAGCTTCTTCGATTTCAATGCGCGTCCAACACCGGTCATTGGGTTGACTCTCAGGAACATGTGGCCACCTTCACTGAATTCCAAGTCTTTCCTCCGATTATCATGGTAAATTTTCTGTCTACTCTGAGACGTTTTCATCTTCTCGTGGATCATCTGAATTGTCTCAGTAGTCTGTTGCACAATCTCCAGTCCAAGCACCACATTCTCACCGGTCTCGTACCAACACAGAGGTGTCCTATACTTCCTACCATACAAAGCTTAAAAAGGTGACATTCCAATGCTAGAATGGTAACTATTGTTATACGTGAACTCGATTAATGGCAAATGAGTATCCCATGCACCACCTTTCTCCAACACACATGCTCTCAGCAAATCTTCAAACGACTGAATAGTCCTCTCTGATTGACCATCGGTCTGTGGGTGATAAGTCGAGCTCAACTTCAATTTAGAACCCAAAGCTTATTGCAGACTCTTCCAAAATTCTGAAGTGAACCTCGGATCTCTATCCAACACTATGCTCGCCGGAACACCATGCAACTTCACAATTATCCTGATATAAATCTCCGCCCGCTTTGACAATGGAAAACATATATTAATTAGTATAAAATGAGTGGATTTCGTAAGTCGATCAACCATTATCCAAATAGCATCAAAGCGTCCCGCTGTATTAGGCAAACCAGTAACAAAATCCATAGTAATACTGTCCCACTTCCATTCCGGTATCTCTAACGGTTGCATTAACCCCGACGATTTCTGGTGTTCCACCTTTGACTTTTGACATATCAAACAAGCATAAACAAATTGAGCTATGTCTCTCTTCATACCGGACAACCAAAATAACTTCTTCAAGTCATGATACATCTTTGTAGCTCCCGGATGAATACGCAAGCTACTTCGGTGACTCTCCTCTAAGATTGGCTTTTTCAATTCCACATTATCCGGTATACAAATTCTGCCCCGGAATCTCAATACCCCAACATTATCCACTTTAAAATCACGACCAGGATAATCTCCTCCTGTTGGCATCAAGTCCACTAGCTTCACATCAAGTCTCTGGTTTTCCTTAATCACATCCAAAAAGTCATTATTCACCTTAAACATACCCAGCCTAACACTCATCGGTGTAGTTTCACAAACCATACTCAAGTCTCTAAACTGCTCAATCAATTCCATTTCTTTTACCATTAATGCCGACATATGAATTGTCTTCAGACTTAACGCATCTGCTACAACATTAGCTTTTCCCGAATGGTAACTCAGATTAAAATCATAGTCTTTCAGAAATTCCAACCATCTTCTCTGCCTCATATTTAATTCCTTCTGATCAAACAAATACTTCAGACTTTTGTGATCACTGAATACTTCAAACCTTAATCCATACAAATAATGTCTCCAAATTTTTAAGACAAAAACTACCGCAGCTAATTCAAGATCATGAGTAGGATAATTCCTTTCATGCACCCTCAATTGTCGCGAAGCGTATGCCACCACTTTGCCATCTTGCATTAACACCCCGCCTAATCCCATCTTAGACGCATCACAATACACCACAAAAGGTTCAGTTGGACTTGGTAGAATTAGTACTGGTGCCGTAGTCAATTTCTTCTTCAGTTCCTCAAAAATTTCCTCACAAGTCGCATCCCAAACGAAAACTTGATTCTTCCTAGTTAACTGAGTCAATGGCAACGCCAAATTAGAAAACCCTTCAATGAGTCTTCGGTAATAACCTGCCAAACCCAAGAAACTTCTAATTTCTGTCACTGTCTTCGGTGGCTCCCACTGAAGTACTGCACTTACTTTAGATGGATCCACCGCTATACCATCACCAGAAATAACATGACTCAAGAAACTTACAGTCTTAAACCAGAATTCACATTTCGAGAACTTTGCAAACAGTTTATTATCTTTCAACACCTGCAATGCAATTCTCAAATGTCCTGCATGATCTTCGTCAGGCTTAGAATAAATCATTATGTCATCAATGAATACCATAATAAATTGATCCAGATAAGGATGAATGATATGATTCATATACTCCATAAACACACCCGGCGCATTAGACACTCCGAAAGGCATCACTGCATATTCATAATGTCCATAGCGAGTCCTGAAGTCTTCTGAATATCATCTTCCTTTACTCGAATCTGATGGTAACCCGACCTCAAATCAATTTTGCTGAAAAAACGAGCTTCTACAAGCTGATCCATTAAGTCATCAATCCTCGGAAGTGGATACTTATTCTTAATGGCCACTTTATTCAACTGACGGTAATCAATGCACAGACGCATACTACCATCCTTCTTTTTCAACAACAACACTGGAGCTCCCCACGGCGACACACCCGGTCTAATAAACTTCTTATCAAGTAATTCTCCAATCTGAGATTTCAACTCTGCCAATTCTAATGCAGACATCCTGTACGGTGCCATAGAGATAGGTCTGGTACCCGGTATAAGATCAATAGTAAATTCAACTTCCCTCGTCGGAGGAAATTCTATAACATCATCTGGAAACACTTCAGGAAATTCATTCACCACTGGCAACTCATTAACTGAAGTCTTGCTTTCAACATATAACAAGGCAAACACTGTAAACATCTTCGCTTCATCTTCCAACAACGTCCTCAACTCTCTGCTAGAGAAGGAATCCGCAAATGCTTCCTCTTCAGGAGTAAGAAACAATAACGTCTTCCTAAAACAATCAATATACACTCGGTTGAACTCCAACCAGTTTATCCCCAAAATAACATTGAGATTACCGTGTGGCAAACAAATCAGGTCCACTCTGAAATCTCTACCAAACATAGTCAACGGACACTTCAAACACACTAAGGAAGTAACTACAGAACCAATAGACAGAGTTTCAATCGTCATCCTCTGATCTAGAGTAGACGACACAATCCCTAGTCTCTTCACACAATCAACAGAAATAAACGAGTGGGTTGCACCCGTGTCAATGATAGCAATCAAAGGAATATCATTAATAAAACAAGTACCTTTGATGGAACGTTCCTCATCGGTGGATTGGGCTCCCACCAAGGCAAACACTTTTCCAACGGTCTGAGACTTCTTTGGCTTCTCACAGTGAGTGCTGATATGACCATTTTCTCCACAGTTATAACAGGTAGGCATAGTGGCCCTACAATCTGCTATAACATGACCTGGTCGCCCACACTTGAAACACTTCTTCACCTCATTCAGACAATTATTAGCACGGTGACCCGCGCCACCACATCTGAAACACTTGAGATCATCAGGAACGACTCCTCCCTCCTTTGGTTTCTTCCCTGCAAAAGCTTTCTGTTTCCCCTTATCAGCTGGAGCACTGTAAGGAGTACCCCCAAATCTCTTCTTACCCTTCTTATCATTCACAACTTTGTAATGAACAATTCTGGCTCTGTTATCATTATCATAGATCCTGCTTCTGCTTACCAGCTCTGGATAATTCTTTATTTTCTGACAAGCAATGCCCAGTTTGATCTCGGGACGCAACCTATTATCAAACTTCAGGAATTTCGAAGTCATAGCCTCTTTTGTATTGTAATGAGCACAATACTGCACCAACTCTTCAAACCGAGCAGCATATTCAGCAACGGTCATGGTATCCTGTTTCAGCTCCAGGAATTCAATCTCTTTTGCACTACGAATATCTCCCGGAAATTACTTTTCTAGAAACTCAGCCTAAAACACCATCCAAGTAATCTCAGTACCCGCAGCTTCCAACCCCTGATGACTATTATCCCACCAGGCTTCAGCCTCACCTTCTAGCATATGAGTGCCAAACCGTACCTTCTGAGCATCACTGCATCCTGTTGCACCCCAAAATTTGCCCTCCTTACTTTATTTACTAACTGGCTTATGTTACATTTCATTTTGCATTATCATGTGTGCATATCATTGGTTCTTAACATGGGGTTAAGGTGCCTGAGGCAGTGCTTCAGAGGGTCAAGCAAGAGTTCACAAGTGGCAAGGGATCATCCTCTCCTAACCAGTGCATAGATTAGGGTTTTGAGATTCTTGGGTTTATTGCTTCAATGGGTAAGCTCCTTGGGTTTTTATCATCACTAAATGGCATATCTTATCTTTGTTGGAGAGGATACACATCATATTCAGAGGAATTTGGATTTGGAGACTGTGCTATTTCCTCCTAGACTGAGGGTACCACAACTAGGGTTTGCTATAAAGTCAGTTTATTTCTGATTTTTTGGGCAAGACTTGATTCCATGGTATTCCTTGGGTCCCTAAGTACCTAGGGATGGGAGGTTGTCCATCAGTTTGGTTCAGGAGAAGTTCAATTGGCCAATGGATTGAAAATCAATTGAATTGGGTAAAAGTCAACAGTAAGAGGAGAAGTCAACTGTGGAACTTTGAGGGTCTCTCCAAGGTTTTCAAGGTCTCACATCCTCATATGGTCTTCAAGGGTCAAGTTTCATACATATTTGTCAGGAATCAGGAGTTGGTGCAAAGTTTCTAAATGTGGAAAGTGACCTATAATGAAAAGTTTCCATTTTTGGCAAGTATCTACACTGCATTCAACTTGACATTTCATCATCAAAAAAGCTTCAAATGAATTTCTCTCCAACATGAAAGTTGAAGATCTTTTTCTCCTCTTTCCAACAAGTACTAGTGGGTCTCTATATCATTTGTGAAACTCCAGTTATGATCAAAAGAAGGCAAGGTGGTTTTTAGGGTTTCATTTTCACAACTTTTAGGTTTTGGGACATATGGACCTATGATTAATTCCATTGCTCCAAGACATGTTCCAACATCCAAAAACAATTCCTAAGAAGCATTTTTGGCTTTTTAATCAAGTGATTCCATGGTTTATTCTTCACTTATTTTTTATTATTCAAAAAGCCAAGTCATCAAAAAACTCATGAATCATTTGTTTTCAAGGCCCAATTTAAATATGGTGTGATTAGCAATCCAAATGAAGGTGATCCATCAAATAATTCTCAAGTATCCATGCAAGGAGAAAGGTGTAATTCACATTATGGATTTTTCCAAAATAATTCAAAAATCATTAAACATGGAATTACCCAAGCCCAATTCATATTCAGAGGCAAACCCTAGCCTTTATAAACCCATCCATGCACTGGTTAGGGTTAGTTACACGTGATATTTTGAGGATTGGAGCATTTGAACCCTAAAGATTTATTTCAACAAAACTCACGATCTACAAGGAGTTTCTCCAAAGTTCTTCCACAAAACTTCTCCTGGTGATCTCTAGAGCGAAACCCAACCACAATTCGCATCTAAAAGTAAGGATCAGGAGTGCATAGCTTCAGGTTGGTCACTTTTTTCATGATCATCAAACTCCACTTTTAAATATGCATAATGATCTGTGATGATTGGTGATGATTCTGACGCGTTTGTTTTTGATATTGGACATGTATATTGATCATACTTTGAGTTTGAAATTTTGAACCATGAATTTTTTCCTTCGACTTGCCATGTACGTTGATTTTTGGTGGAAAATAATTTGATATTTGGTATCCTCACGAAAATCCGGTCAGGTAGGTATACTCATATGCAATTTCTGGGTTTTTTAGGGGTTGCGGTCACCGGAGAAGACGACCGGAGCTAGGGCTCCGGCGTCTGGTTCTCCCTCCGGCCAGTTTAGGGTTTTGGGTGTGGGAGACGCAATCCTCACCGTCAATGGTTTGATCGCACGGCCCAGGTGTTGCCACATGTTTTTGTTTTTATTTTTTTTTCTTTTCTGAATTTTAATTACTAATCAAATGGACATTCACCCATAGCATTTACGGTGCACATCCAATCATTTTGTTTGGTTTTGATTAATTTTATTTCAGTTGACCACGCCAGGATCGTTCGATGAATCGTACGGCTACTAACATGCCAGCAATTTAAAATAGCCACGCGCCTTGCACATGGCATGCGCACGGTGTTCTCTTTTTTATTTCTGTTTTTTTCTGATCAATTAGTGGGCTGGGTTGCTGTTCGCACCCCCCACCCTTCAGCCCACTCCAATTTTCACTTAATTTCTTTACTAACGCACCCCCCCCCAACCCACGTTGTATTTCATATTTTATTCTATTTCAATTATTATTTCATATTTTAATTTTAAAAAATACCTAATTGCATTTAAAAAATCCTTAAAAATCTCATGCATCATTTCCATCATTTTAATAAAATTTTACAAATTTTATTTTTTATTTTTATTTTATTTTTATCATCCAAATTAATTATTTTATTAATTTCCTCTTTGCATTACACATCTCATGCATACATAATTTGTTTATTTTATTTCTCCTCATCCAAAAAGTATTTTTAACCCGTTCTTTTTGTATTTATTCATTAACATTCTAAATTGCATAAAAATATTTTTCTTTCATTTTTAAATTTATTTCATATTGCATTTAGGTCCTTCCCTTTGGCACGCCGAGCCCTAATTCCCACCTGAACTCTGCCTAATTATTTGAATGACTAATATCTTGATTTTTTGCAGGGACTTTTGATATGTTGTTTTCCTCTGATTGAGGAACCTTAATGTTTAATTTGGGAATTTTAGGAGTCATTTTCTAATTATCTGATTTGTTTTCACTTGAGATTTTCTTGCAGGCGCATCTTTGACCTTGTATGATTATCTGTTTGAAAAGGCACTTGTGCCATTTGCTTTGAGGCTGTTTCTTTGTTTCTTTGATTCATGTTTGGATGATAATCATCGTTGTTTGTCATTGTTCGATTTTCATTCACCTCATCTCTCTTACTTATGTCTATTCTGTACTAATCTTTTATGCAGGGTCTAAGGTAAGTTCTTTAAGGGTGTGGATAAGCATCCATATTCACCTTTACTATTCTCTCCTTCTCTCATCTTCTTCCTTTAGGGTTTAGGTTGTCGTCAAACCTCACTAACCGTAGGTCACCCATGCATGATGACTTTAGGGTTCATAGTCTCCCTTTAAAGTTACCTTTGTGTCTTCTCTCTTCTTATCTCAAATCTCTTTAAAACACTTAATAATAATAAGGTGTATTGCGCACGAGCCTTAAGCGTAGGGAATGAGAGATGAGGGGCTTCCTCTCATCTTTCTAGAGTGCTTAGCGAGCGTCCTGTCTTGGGACGATGCGTTAAGTATTCGCCCCTGTGCCCTAGACTTTGGTGCAATGCAGCTTAGGAACTAACTTAAGCCACTTCTGTCCTAAAAAATACAAACCAACCTCAAACCTTTTTGTCCTTCGGGACCTTCAACTTAAAGGCTATTTTCAAAAAGGGCACGTTACCTTCCGTCTGAGACGCAAACAGGCATCGACCCTAACTGTCGGGCGCGAACTTAACGTCGCTCATAAAAAACACAAAAAGAACTTGGTCCGAACTACGTTGACTCTGAATTCCCCATTGCACAAGGGGGGTACGTAGGCCTAGGACGTCGACGTCCTACCGAGTCGGTCTTTGTCTTTCCCTCTCCGTCTTAGTACAGCCCTAGATGATAGGATAACTCACCCTTAGAATAGACAACAAGCGTGGATCCCATCGAGTACGATGGACGCGTGGGGTGCTAGCACCTTCCCCTCGCGTAACCGACTCCCGAACCCAGGTTATAGTTGCGATGACCATTCCTTTCCCCCTTCCTAAGGTTTATGCGGTGTTCCCTTTCCCCTTCTCGGGATAAATTTACACGGCTGGCGACTCTATTTTTCTGCGCCACTCTCGCGTTTGTACCTAGATGAAAATCCTGGGAGCGACAGCTGGCGACTCTGCTGGGGACTCTGGTTGACCTATGATGGTCCATCCCTAAGCGAGTCAATCCTAACGCTTGCTTGTCTTTGTTCTCTTTGGGTATTTTGTTTTGATTTGCTTTATGTGTTGTATTTTATTTTTATTTTTTTATTTTTTTATTTTTACCGCATTTTCTGCATTTCATTTTTTATTACTGTCATGCTGCTGTGTTGTGCTGGCTGTCTTTGTTTTACAGGTTGGGTGGGACCGAGAGCTAAGCCCAATACCAAGGCTTGAGAATACCCTAGGACTAGAGTGGAAAGTAGTGGGACCTACGTGCCCGCTTGGTACGTTTGTGTGTTCACGAAATTCACAACCAGACGAGGCTATCTTGGGATGCATTCTAACGTGTGTGTCTTGCGCATGTTGGGGTGTTGATCTAGAGAGCTGTCGACTCTGGTGACCGATCATTGAGGACCTTAGTGGAAACATCCCTCTTTAGTGGTGACAGTGGCAGACCACATCTTGTGGCAAACCCATTCGCACCCGAGGGCCCGCTTTGGAACTCGCATAGGATGACCCCTACGTTTTGAAGAGAATCAGTGGAGGCACTCCTCGATTGACTTTAGTACTATACCTCGAGGGATGAATGTACTATTGTTTCTCGACCTCAGTGCCAAAGTTGAGGACCTTCTACTTTGGAGAATCAGTTGAGGCCTCCTCGATTGATGATGATGCCAAACCAAAAATGGTGAACGTATCATCATTTCTCGACCGGAGAGCCCGGGATACTGAACATCCTAGTACCCACATGTGAGAGGGGATGGACGTTTGCAGGTTTACAGGTAACCGAAACCTTCAACCTACCCTATTTTTCTGGATTTCTCATCAATGTCTGATTATTTGGGTTCCTCAGTGGTTCAGAGTTCTAGTTTTCTGGTTTCTCGTTCAGCTAACAGCACAGCACATCCAACAGTGTGCCTTGACCCCATGTTTGCATGAGCATATCATTTTTCTTGCATTCTGACGTGTTTGATATTTTTCAGGGCTTGCATCTTACTCTTGATTTCGGTCTTCTGAGGTTACTTCAGTATGGATGTTCAGAGAAAGAAGACTGTTGCTTATTCATTCCCATAACCGACTTTGACACGGATTCACAAACTGATTAATATGGCTGGTTCTGGAGTTCGTACAGAGTTCAGTGGAAGGTATGGAAGACTTCTGAAATTTGTCTATAATATCTCCAAGTATGAGAAGGATGCCATTCACACACTTCTTCAGTTTTACGACCCGTCTCTGCGTTGCTTCACTTTCCCGGACTACATCTTGGCTCCAACGTTGGAGGAATTCTCATTTATTTTGGGAATTCCTATCAGTCATGATATAGTTTTCTTTTCTAAGGAACACCCCGGTATGAAAGAAATGGCTGTGGCTCTTCATATTAGTGAATCCGTCCTGAACAGTAATGTTGAAGAAAAACAAGGGGTTAAGGGTTTCTTGTTGAAGTTCTTATTTGCTCAAGCCTGCATACATGTCAAAGAGAAGAATTGGACTGCTTTCCAAGCTATTCTGGCCGTGTGTATCTATGGGATTGTTCTGTTTCCGAATATTCCTGATCTGGTGGATATGCACGCCGTCAGAATCTTTATTTCGAAGAATTCTATACCTACCTTGCTAGGTGATGTGTACCATTCAGTTCACTATAAGAATGAGAATAGGCGTGGGAAAACTGTGAGTTGCTGTGCGCCGCTCTTAGCTACTTGGTTTCTGAGCCATCTCCCTGAATCTAGCGCTTTCGTTGATACGAAAGATTCTCTGAAGTGGTCTAAGAGGGTTATGGGTTTGACTGCTGACAACATTACTTGGATTAATCGTGACTTGCTAGGAATGGAGATTACTTGCAAATGCGGAGAATTCCCTAATGTTCCCTTGATAGGGAGGAAAGGTGGAATTAACTATAATCCCTCCCTAGCTATCAGACAATTTGGCTATCCTTTGAAGAATCCACCCGAAGAGCGAGATGTCTGTGAGTCCTTGTTCTTCAATGGTATTGAGGATCAAGGGTTGATAAGGAAAGTTGTGAATGCTTGGAAACAGGTGACTAAGAAGGGTAAGATTCCATTCGGGAAAAGTAACAATCGGGCTTTCCCTCCCTATAAAGAGTGGATTAAGAAGAGAGTAGAAGAGGAGCTTCTTCCATTCCCGGTGGAACCACCTTTGTATCCTTTGGTGACCGAGCCTCCTACCACCGTTGAGTTGGAGAAGTATAACACATTATGGGCTGAAAAGGAAAGGTTGCGGGAAGAAAATAATGAGCTAAAGAGAGAGATTTATCAGTGGAAGCATGAGCGGGGTGAAGCTGTTCATACCGCCAAGTTAAAGACAGAGCTCCTTGATAAAGCAGAAAAAGAGCTTGCTGACATGGTCGCGTCCAGAGAGAGAATGAAACAAGCTTTGGATGGTATCAGTAGCGTTCTCAGGTCCAAGGAGGAGGAATTAGGCAAGGCTTTGTTGAAGATTCACAGGTTCAATGATCACCAAGAATCTGCCATGGCTGAGAACAAGAGAAAAGAAGACGACTACATAGCTAAGATTGATCAGTTGAAGTCGACGCTAAAGAAGAAAGACGCCGAGATCTTATCAGGGATATTCAAGAGACAAGTAGTCGAGGGTCGACTCAATGAAGCCATAGCCTCCATGGAAGAACTGAAAGTCCAAGCTGAAGTGAAGAAACCTAGACATGAGGGTCCTAGCATGGAGGGTGTTTCTGGAGAAGACGCTTGGGAGTTACATTGCCGATACTTGGATGGGATCATACACAGGAGAGACCTTCTCATTCAAGGGCTAATTCAGAGGCCAAAGCATCCCGATACCAGAAAGCTGTTCAAGGAGATTCAAGACTGGTGCAGAAAGCATAGTGGATGGGGAGGATTGACACTTGTAAACTTTAATGATATGCCATAGTTTTCTGTTCTCTTTTATTATATTTGGATCACCACCAGGCTTGTTGGTTGGGACCTATGGTTTTTATATTCAGACTTGTTATCTCGGATTTGTGATTGTTGACATTTGGCTTTTCTCTAGTTTTCTTAATATATGAGCAGAAGTTCCATTACACCTTCTTATTAAATCGGAATCAAGGGGTGGATCGCCCTGTGAATTTTTAAACACGTCCATTTGCATTTTCATATTCATAATCATTTTGCATAACCATTTTGCATGACAGGTGTTTATCTCCGGTATTCTTATCTTGTTATAATCTCAGAATTGCAGAGTTGATCATGGAACGAGTTCAAGCTGAGTTGAGTGAACTGAAGATTCAGATGAGTCAATTTGGGGAAGACATGCTCTAGGAACAGAGGATGCTGAGGGAGGAGATCAGTCAGATGAAGACTCAGATGGGTTTGGTCATAGAAATTTTGAAAACAGTGTTGAAGAAGGAAGACAGTCTTGTGGCCGCTTCCACAACAGGGATCCTTACTCCTCCCATCTCTTTGGAATTTGATTTAAATCATGGATCACCTCGTGAGTCTCTTCCACAAGTGGAAGTTCCAGAACTTTCCCAGCAACAGCTAGGTCTTGGGTCCCAAGAGAAGCCCAAGGGAAAAAAGTGTACACATGGGCAGAAGAAATCTGAAAGAGTTTTTCATCCGCTCCCTATACCATATTCTCAGCTATTGCCGTATCTCCTTCAGTTTCAACTGGTACGGAAAAGGACTTTGGCTCCTCTCACTGGTAATCCTCCACCAGGATATGATGCAAGAGCCCATTGTGATTTCCATTCTGGGGCACCAGGGCATACTGTGGAGGAATGTAGGGCCTTTCAGCACCGAGTCCAGGATTTGATTGACGCAGGGGCAATTGAGTTCACATCGGGCGGCGTGAATGTACAAGGTGATGTTACCCCAATTGTTGCAGAAGAAGTGAAGGCTCCTCCCCTCTTTGCAGGATCTACCTCATACCATGGACTTTCTCCACAGCCTTTTGCTACAGAAGTTTTACGTCAGCAACCTTTATTTGTGCCTCAGCGAAATGTGGAAGGGAAAGAGCAAGCGCAGGTGGGGCGCCCAAATCAGCATCGACAGCAGAATTATCAGCAACAGGGGCAACCAAGACCAAGAGGGCCCAAGTGGACAATTGATCCTGTTCCAATCCCTTATAGTCAGCTGTTTACGCGTCTGCTCAAGAAGTCTTTGATTCAAACAAGGGGTACCGCGCCAGTACCGTACCCTATTCCTCCGGATTAGGACATGACTGCTAGGTGCGAGTTCCACTCGGGAACGTTTGGGCACGCAATTGATGAGTGTAATGTATTCAAGCACAAGGTGCAAGACCTGGTAGACTCAGAGATCATTGTATTCACTGAAGATGACATGTACATCAATGGAAGCCTCTTTTCTCAAATGAACACTCAGTCTGCAAGTACGTCCAGACAGAATTAAGCTTCCTCAGCAATGGCAATCTTCAGCTTCTTTACTTGCATTTTCATTTGTAGTTTTTCATTTCTTGTTAAAGCATCGTATGTATGCAAGACTTGTTTGTTTTTTTTTATGACGATATTAATGCAATGAGTATGTTTTCCTTGAATTAATCCATTCGTATTCACTCTTAAATGTTTTTATGCACTGCAATACCAATTTTCTTTGTTTAGAACTCTTGAGGGAGGATGATGAAATAAGAACGCAGGTTTCTAATGGTACGCTTTTGGATAGAACCCTGTTGAGGATGTACAGGCATTGTTCCAAACCTCTAAACACTGGAGATATAAGGGAGATAGACCCTCGTTAACCCCTTCGAGCCTTGGAGTAGGAGTTTCCTTCGTACGAAAGAGTCCTCATACTTAACCCAGGGGCAGGGTAGGCGTTAGTTAGTTTGACCAAGAGTCCAAATTTCAAGGAGAGTGTGCATCCGAGGAACCATTACCTTCTATCCCACCGGCAAAAGGTCAAGAGATGCGAAACCACGATGGTCATCCATCAACAACTAAAGAGTGAGACAGTCACAATCCTTTCAAGCAAGCAAGACAACCAGTGTCACACGCTTTGTTCAAAAGAGGAATATAAAAAGAAAGAAAAGAGAAAAGCTCGCTAAGTCGAAGCAACTTAGGCAAAAGTTAGGGCATCCCGCTGGACTTCAAAAATCGAAAAAACTCAAAAAAGTCAGTCCAGGCAAAATTAGGGATCAAAAAAAAAAGAAAGAAAAAGCGAAGAGCATTACAAGAGAAAATCCTCGATAAGAACAAATTTGTGTGATTACAGACACAAAAGATAAAAAGGGGTGACTGTCACTCCAAAACTTCCTTAGGTGCCAAACCATTAGTGGCATAGGTTCCTCAAGGATCATAAACCTTTTGAGAGATGAGCGCTTGGGTCAGATTAACTGAACATAGGACTGGAGAACATCACGGAGAGGGGGTGGGCACCGATAAATTTTGAGCCATAAATCCTTTTTTCTGAAACCGTGAACCAGACCGCGTTACAACCCTTAAAAGTCCTAATTGAAACGGGGTTTATTCCGAAAACGTACTTCAACAGGACAGCGTTCCTGACTCCTATGAGTTGTGCTAATAAGATTTGTTGGTATTGCATGTGCGCATTGTTTTGCCATTCAAAAATCAAGGTCGCATCCCAGCAAGCGATTCGTTCACAGGGCTTTGCGACACATTTTCATAAAAAGCTTCAAGGTTAACATGAATGTTGCATTAGGATTATCATTCTCATAAATAACTTGTTCTGTTTGCATACATGTGCCTAAACATCAATGGCAGCTTACACAGTGAACGTCAGTCAAGAAGCTTGATCCTGCCAAGTTGGGATACTTGAAAATTTTGAAGGACAAATCATATCAAGGGGCATGCTGCCAAGAGACTCGGTGTAGAGTGGGCTCTCCTCAGTAAGTCGTGTTAAGATGTAGCCAATCTGGGGCGGTCACGTCGAGAAATCTCTCCGAAGTTCAGTTATTCTGGGGCATTCATTCTAGGATCAGGGGCAAAGTCACTTCAGAACCCATATTGGGGCAGGTCGCCTCTAGAGCATGGGAGATCGTCCGCTCCTGAAAACGGTTAATTGAAAATACCTCCTCAAGGTTCAAGATGCTAAAGTAGAGTAGTGTCAAGTCATTACAATCCCTTTCGAGGTAATGTACGTCACGGATTATGAAGACTGGGGCAGTTATGTCGAGATATGATAAATCTCTCCAAGAGTTTGAAGACCCTGGGGCAGTGCGAACGCCCGATCTTCTGTAAAATCCTCTTGAGATGAAAAATTCAAAGAGCCGCTTATGACCATAAAGGCAAGTCAGGTTGCAGGGCAACAGATTGTACATCCCCAGCAGTTGGCTCTCCCCCAGCATTGAGCAGACCTTCCCCAGCAAGTCAAACTTTCCTCAGCGGAGCAGACCTTCCCCAGCAGGAGACTTGGAAAGTATTTTCTCCGAATCAAGACGTTATTTCCCCACAGAATCGTGGTGCTCACTTCCCCATCCAGTCAGGAAGCATGCTCTCACCGACAATGTCATATTCTAATCCCCAGCAAGAAAGGAGTAAAGTCATTCTGCCCATCAACAGGCTAAGTTCAGCAGTATCCCCAAGCAGGCTAGTATCATGGACTATTTTCCCCAGCAGGTTCTGAGCCAATTGGATATTAGCAATTTTCAGTAACAGACTTCTGGTTCCGTTATTGGCGTTCATTCTCAACTCCCCCAACGGAGGAGGAATTTCAGGTTTCTATGTTACCTTCAGTGAAAGACAGGTGGGGTCTCCGGTAGTTCTTTCGGGATTTCATCCCCCAGCAGAAGTCGTTGATCCAAAGAGTCGTTCAGTGTGATCCTTCTCAGCAGAGTTCTTGGAATCAGAGGACAATTTATTTTTGTCGTCCTCAGCTGAATGGGTCCTTTCTCTCCGGCATTTATTTTGCTGGAGAGACCCTGTTTGCATATCATAAGCATTCGCATTGCATCCTCAAACGCGTTGCATTTCCACTTCGTGTGGAGCATTACGGCAAAATTCAAACATATGCATTCCAAAGCATAAGCTAGGTTTGATACTTTCCTTGCCAGTTCTCTTTCTCAGAAGAGATAGCACAACTCAAGAGATTTTGGAGGGATGCGTTCCTCATACTTGTGCTCCCCGGCAGAGTGTTTTATTTAGATTTCACTTTCCCCAACGGAGTCATCTTATCTGTGGATCAGGAGTCTGTTAGAAGTTTGTCTTTGTTTTCCTCATTTTGGCCTTTTTCTTTTGTGAGTCTTGTTTCACGTTATCCCCAGTGAAGTCCACTTTATGTTGGTTATCCTTTGTGGGTACGATTGAGGTCGTATTCGTGTTTTCTTTGCGGGTAGAGTGATTGAGGTCAGTCTTCCTTTGAGGATACAATTGAGGTTGTATTCGTTTGGTGGATGCGATCGAGGTCGTATTCGTCTTTTCTTTGCGGGTAGAGTGATCAAGGTCAGTCTTCCTTTGCGGATGTAATTGAGGTTGTATTCGTTTTGTGGATGCGATCGAGGTCGTATTCGTATTTTCTTTGTGGGTAGAGTGATCGAGGTCAGTCTTCCTTTGCGGGTATAATTGAGGTTGTATTCGTTTTGTGGGTGCGATTGAGGTCGTATTCGTATTTTCTTTGTGGGTAGAGTGATCGAGGTCAATCTTCCTTTGCGGGTATAATTGAGGTTGTATTCGTTTTGTGGGTGCAATTGAGGTCGTATTCGTTTTTTCTTTGTGGGTAGAGTGATTGAGGTCAGTCTTCCTTTGCAGGTATAATTGAGGTTGTATTTGTTTTGTGGGTGCGATTGAGGTCGTATTCGTTTTTCTTTGTGGGTAGAGTGATTGAGGTCAGTCTTCCTTTGCGGGTATAATTGAGGTTGTATTCGTTTTGTGGGTGCGATTGAGGTCGTATTCGTATTTTCTTTGTGGGTAGAGTGATTGAGGTCAGTCTTCCTTTGCGGGTATAATTGAGGTTGTATTCGTTTTGAGGGTGCAATTGAGGTCGTATTCGTTTTTCTTTGTGGGTAGAGTGATTGAGGTCAGTCTTCCTTTTTGGGTATAATTGAGGTTGTATTCGTTTTGTGGGTGCAATTGAGGTCGTATTCGTTTTTTCTTTGTGGGTAGAGTGATTGAGGTCAGTCTTCCTTTGCGGGTATAATTGAGGTTGTATTCGTTTTGTGGGTGCGATTGAGGTCGTATTCGTTTTTCTTTGTGGGTAGAGTGATCGAGGTCAGTCTTCCTTTGTGGGTGCAATTGAGGTTGTATTCATTTTGTGGGTGCGATTGAAGTCGTATTCGTTTTTTCTTTGTGGGTAGAGTGATCGAGGTCAGTCTTCCTTTGTGGGTGCAATTGAGGTTTTATTCATTTTGTGGGTGCGATTGAGGTCGTATTCGTGTTTTCTTCGTGGGTGTAGTGATCGAGGTCAGTCTTCCTTCGCGGGTGCAAGTGAGGTTGTATTCGTCTTTTGGGTACGATTGAGGTCGTATTTTGTTTTTTCCTTATGGGTATGGTTGAGGTCATATTCCTTATTCTTCAGCACACTCTATCTCGTTATTCTTACCATTAGCAAATTTTCGGGGCTCTTTCGGTATTCAATCCCCGTGTACCCTGGAATGTCTGAGAGCCGTTGCTATCAGACCTTCAGGACCAAGTTGATTGAATAGGGGCAGCTGTTGCACCCCAAAATTTGCCCTCCTTACTTTATTTACTAACTGGCTTATGTTGCATTTCATTTTGCATTATCATGTGTGCATATCATTGGTTCTTAACATGGGGTTAAGGTTCCTGAGGCAGTGCTTCAGAGGGTCAAGCAAGAGTTCACAAGTGGCAAGGGATCATCCTCTCCTAACCAGTGCATAGATTAGGGTTTTGAGATTCTTGGGTTTATTGCTTCAATAGGCAAGCTCCTTGGGTTTTTATCATCACCAAATGGCATATCTTATCTTTGTTGGAGAGGATACACATCATATTCAGAGGAATTTGGATTTGGAGACTGTGTTATTTCCTCCTAGACTGAGGGTACCACAACTAGGGTTTGCTATAAAGTCAGTTTATTTCTGATTTTTTGGGCAAGACTTGATTCCATGGTATTCCTTGGGTCCCTAAGTACCTAGGGATGGGAGGTTATCCATCAGTTTGGTTCAGGAGAAGTTCAATTGGCCAATGGATTGAAAATCAATTGAATTGGGTAAAAGTCAACAGTAAGAGGAGAAGTCAACTGTGGAACTTTGAGGGTCTCTCCAAGGTTTTCAAGGTCTCACATCCTCATATGGTCTTCAAGGGTCAAGTTTCATACATATTTGTCAGGAATCAGGAGTTGGTGCAAAGTTTCTAAATGTGGAAAGTGGCCTATAATGAAAAGTTTCCATTTTTGGCAAGTATCTACACTACATTCAACTTGAATTTTCATCATCAAGAAAGCTTCAAATGAATTTCTCTCCAACATGAAAGTTGAATATCTTTTTCTCCTCTTTCCAACAAGTACTAGTGGGTCTCCATATCATTTGTGAAACTCCAGTTATGATCAAAACAAGGCAAGGTGGTTTTTAGGGTTTCATTTTCACAACTTTTAGGTTTTGGGACATATGGACCTATGATTAATTCCATTGCTTCAAGACATGTTCCAACATCCAAAAACAATTCCTAAGAAGCATTTTTGGCTTTTTAATCAAGTGATTCCATGGTTTATTCTTCACTTATTTTTTATTATTCAAAAAGCCAAGTCATAAAAAAACTCATGAATCATTTGTTTTCAAGGCCCAATTTAAATATGGTGTGATTAGAAATCCAAATAAAGGTGATCCATCAAATAATTCTCAAGTATCCATGCAATGAGAAAGGTGTAATTCACATTATGCATTTTTCCAAAATAATTCAAAAATCATTAAACATGGAATTACCCAAGCCCAACTCATATTCAGAGGCAAACCCTAGTCTTTATAAACCCATCCATGCACTGGTTAGGTTTAGTTACACGTGATATTTGGAGGATTGGAGCATTTGAACCCTAAAGATTTATTTCAACAAAACTCACGATCTACAAGGAGTTTCTTCAAAGTTCTTCCACAAAACTTCTCCTGGTGATCTCTAGAGCGAAACCCAACCACCATTCGCATCTAAAAGTAAGGATCAGGAGTGCATAGCTTCAGGTTGGTCACTTTTTTCATGATCATAAAACTCCACTTTTAAATATGCATAATGATCTGTGATGATTGGTGATGATTCTGACGCTTTTGTTTTTGATATTGGACATGTATATTGATCATACTTAGAGTTTGAAATTTTGAACCATGACTTTTTTCCTTCGACTTGCCATGTACGTTGATTTTTGGTGGAAAATAATTTGATATTTGGCATCCTCACGAAAATCCGATCAGGTAGGTATACTCATATGCAATTTCTGGGTTTTTTAGGGGTTGTGGTCACCGGAGAAGACGACCGGAGCTAGGGCTCCGGCGTCTGGTTCTCCCTCCGGCCAGTTTAGGGTTTTGGGTGTGGGAGACGCAATCCTCACCGTCAATGGTTTGATCGCACGGCCCAGGCGTTGCGACATGTTTTTATTTTTATTTTTTTTTCTTTTCTGAATTTTAATTACTAATCAGATGGACATTCACCCACAGCAGTTACGGTGCACATCCAATCATTTTGTTTGGTTTTGATTAATTTTATTTCAGTTGACCACGCCAGGATCGTTCGATGAATCGTACGGCTACTAACATGCCAGCAATTTAAAATAGCCACGCGCCTTGCACATGGCATGCGCACGGTGTTCTCTTTTTTATTTCTGTTTTTTTCTGATCAATTTGTGGGCTGGGTTGCTGTTCGCACACCCCACCCTTCAGCCCACTCCAATTTTCACTTAATTTCTTTAGTAACGCACCCCCCCCCCCCCCCCCCCACACACACGTTGTATTTCATATTTTATTCTATTTCAATTATTATTTCATATTTTAATTTTAAAAATACCTAATTGCATTTAAAAAATCCTAAAAAATCTCATGCATCATTTCCATCATTTTAACAAAATTTTACAAATTTTATTTTTTATTTTTATTTTATTTTTATCATCCAAATTAATTATTTTATTAATTTCCTCTTTGCATTACACATCTCACGCATACATAATTTGTTTATTTTATTTCTCCTCATCTAAAAAGTATTTTTTACCCGTTATTTTTGTATTTATTCATTAACATTCTAAATTGCATAAAAATATTTTTCTTTCATTTTTAAAGTTATTTCATATTGCATTTAGGTCCTTCCCTTTGGCACACCGAGCCCTAATTCCCACCTGATCTCTGCCTAATTATTTGAATGACTAATATCTTGATTTTTTGCAGGGACTTTTGATATATTGTTTGCCTCTGGTTGAGGAACCTTAATGTTTAATTTGGGAATTTTAGGAGTCATTTTCTAATTATCTGATTTGTTTTCACTTGAGATTTTCTTGCAGGCGCATCTTTGACCTTGTATGATTATCTGTTTGAAAAGGCACTTGTGCCATTTGCTTTGAGGCTGTTTCTTTGTTTCTTTGATTCATGTTTGGATGATAATCATCGTTGTTTGTCATTGTTCGATTTTCATTCACCTCATCTCTCTTACTTATGTCTATTCTGTACTAATCTTTTATGTAGGGTCTAAGATAAGTTCTTTAAGGGTGTGGATAAGCATCCATATTCACCTTTACTATTTCTCCTTCTCTCATCTTCTTCCTTTAGGGGTTAGGTTGTCGTCAAACCTCACTAACGGTAGGTCACCCATGCATGATGACTTTAGGGTTCATAGTCTCCCTTTAGAGTTACCTATGTGTCTTCTCTCTTCATATCTCAAATCTCTTTAAAACACTTAATAATAATAAGGTGTATTGCGCACGAGCCTTAAGCGTAGGGAATGAGAGATGAGGGGCTTCCTCTCATCTTTCTAGAGTGCTTAGCGAGCGTCCTGTCTTGGGACGATGCGTTAAGTATTCGCCCCTGTTCCCTAGACTTTGGTGCAATGCAGCTTAGGAACTAACTTAAGCCACTTCTGTCCTAAAAAATACAAACCAACCTCAAACCTTTTTGTCCTTCGGGACCTTCAACTTAAAGGCTATTTTCAAAAAGGGCACGTTACCTTCCGTCTGAGACGCAAACAGGCATCGACCCTAACTGGCGGGCGCGAACTTAACGTCGCTCATAAAAAACACAAAAAGAACTTGGTCCGAACTACGTTGACTCTGAATTCCCCATTGCACAAGAGGGGTACGTAGGCCTAGGACGTCGACGTCCTACCGAGTCGGTCTTTGTCTTTCCCTCTCCGTCTTAGTACAGCCCTAGATGATAGGATAACTCACCCTTAGAATAGACAACAAGCGTGGATCCCATCGAGTACGATGGACGCGTGGGGTGCTAGCACCTTCCCCTCGCGTAACCGACTCCCGAACCCAGGTTATGGTTGCGATGACCATTCCTTTCCCCCTTCCTAAGGTTTATGCGGTGTTCCCTTTCCCCTTCTCGGGATAAATTTACACGGCTGGCGACTCTGTTTTTCCGCGCCACTCTCGCGTTTCTACCTAGATGAAAATCCTGGGAGCGACAGCTGGCGACTCTGCTGGGGACTCTGGTTGACCTATGCTGGTCCATCCCTAAGCGAGTCAATCCTAATGCTTGCTTGTCTTTGTTCTCTTTGGGTATTTTGTTTTGATTTGCTTTATGTGTTGTATTTTATTTTTATTTTTTTATTTTTTTATTTTTACCGCATTTTCTGCATTTCATTTTTTATTACTGTCATGCTGCTGTGCTGTGCTGGCTGTCTTTGTTTTGCAGGTTGGGTGGGACCGAGAGCTAAGCCCAATACCAAGGCTTGAGAATACCCTAGGACTAGAGTGGAAAGTAGTGGGACCTACGTGCACGCTTGGTACGTTTGTGTGTTCACGAAATTCACAACCAGACAAGGCTATCTTGGGATGCATTCTAACGTGTGTGTCTTGCGCATGTTGGGGTGTTGATCTAGAGAGCTGTCGACTCTGGTGACCGATCATTGAGGACCTTAGTGGAAACATCCCTCTTTAGTGGTGACAGTGGTAGACCACATCCTGTGGCAAACCCGTTCGCACCCGAGGGCCCGCTTTGGAACTCGCATAGGATGGCCCCTACGTTTTGAAGAGAATCAGTGGAGGCACTCCTCGATTGACTTTAGTACTATACCTCGAGGGATGAATGTACTATTGTTTCTCGACCTCAGTGCCAAAGCTGAGGACCTTCCGCTTTGGAGAATCAGTTGAGGCCTCCTTGATTGATGATGATGCCAAACCAGAAATGGTGAACGTATCATCATTTCTCGACCTGAGATCCCGGGATACTGAACATCCTAGTACCCACATGTGAGAGGGGATGGGCGTTTGCAGGTTTGCAGGTAACCGAAACCTTCAACCTACCCTATTTTTCTGGATTTCTCATCAATGTCTGATTATTTGGGTTCCTCAGTGGTTCAGAGTTCTAGTTTTCTGGTTTCTCGTTCAGCTAACAGCACAGCACATCCAACAGTGTGCCTTGACCCCATGTTTGCATGAGCATATCATTTTTCTTACATTCTGACGTGTTTGATATTTTTTAGGGCTTGCATCTTACTCTTGATTCCGGTCTTCTGAGGTTACTTCAGTATGGATGTTCAGAGAAAGAAGACCGTTGCTTATTCATTCCTAGAACCGACTTTGACACAGATTCACAAACTGATTAATATGGCTGGTTCTGGAGTTCGTACAGAGTTCAGTGGAAGGTATGGAAGACTTCTGAAATTTGTCTATAATATCTCCAAGTATGAGAAGGATGCCATTCACACACTTCTTCAGTTTTACGACCCGTCTCTGCGTTGCTTCACTTTCCCGGACTACATCTTGGCTCTAACGTTGGAGGAATTCTCATTTATTTTGGGAATTCCTATCAGTCATGATATAGTTTTCTTTTCTAAGGAACACCCCGGTATGAAAGAAATGGATGTGGCTCTTCATATTAGTGAATCCGTCCTGAACAGTAATGTTGAAGAAAAACAAGGGGTTAAGGGTTTCTTGTTGAAGTTCTTATTTGGTCAAGCCTGCATACATGTCAAAGAGAAGAATTGGACTGCTTTCCAAGCTATTCTGGCCGTGTGTATCTATGGGATTGTTCTGTTTCCGAATATTCCTGATCTGGTGGATATGCACGCCGTCAGAATCTTTATTTCGAAGAATTCTATACCTACCTTGCTAGGTGATGTGTACCATTCAGTTCACTATAAGAATGAGAATAGGCGTGGGAAAACTGTGAGTTGCTGTGCGCCGCTCTTAGCTACTTAGTTTTTGAGCCATCTCCTTGAATCTGGCGCCTCTTTAAAACAGTTAATAATAATAAGGTGTATTGCGCACGAGCCTTAAGCGTAGGGAATGAGAGATGAGGGGCTTCCTCTCATCTTTCTAGAGTGCTTAGCGAGCGTCCTGTCTTGGGACGATGCGTTAAGTATTCGCCCCTGTTCCCTAGACTTTGGTGCAATGCAGCTTAGGAACTAACTTAAGCCACTTCTGTCCTAAAAAATACAAACCAACCTCAAACCTTTTTGTCCTTCGGGACCTTCAACTTAAAGGCTATTTTCAAAAAGGGCACGTTACCTTCCGTCTGAGACGCAAACAGGCATCGACCCTAACTGCCGGGCGCGAACTTAACGTCGCTCATAAAAAACACAAAAAGAACTTGGTCCGAACTACGTTGACTCTGAATTCCCCATTGCACAAGGGCGGTACGTAGGCCTAGGACGTCGACGTCCTACCGAGTCGATCTTTGTCTTTCCCTCTCCGTCTTAGTACAGCCCTAGATGATAGGATAACTCACCCTTAGAATAGACAACAAGCGTGGATCCCATCGAGTACGATGGACGCGTGGGGTGCTAGCACCTTCCCCTCGCGTAACCGACTCCCGAACCCAGGTTATGGTTGCGATGACCATTCCTTTCCCCCTTCCTTAGGTTTATGTGGTGTTCCCTTTCCCCTTCTCGGGATAAATTTACACGGCTGGCGACTCTGTTTTTCCGCGCCACTCTCACGTTTGTACCTGGATGAAAATCCTGGGAGCGACACATCCCATGGTCCTGAAGATTTTCTCAACAGCCTTCAGCCATTTCTGTGCAGCCTCTGGGTCCAAAATACCCCCTCATATGTAGGCGGCTTATTGCTCTGGAACTGACCTAAGTCACGGAACTGCGCACCTCCAGCCTGATTAGTGTTCTCTATCGCTTGTGCCATAGTTGCATAGCAGCAGCAAGAGCAGCATCATTCCTTCCTGCCATACTGGTCAACAATCAACATACGGTCAGAACACACAATCGACTCCTATTCTAAGGACAGACTCAACTACTACACCTGGGCGGACGGACCGACCTGCTCTGATACCAATTGTAACACCCCACTTTCCCATTTTACAAAATATAGAAATATTACGAAAATAATCAGAGTTACAACCAAAAAGTAGGATGCCACATCGTTAAAAACCAACAACAAAACTCCTTTTTATTAATAAGCAGCGGAAATAATTGTTTTATTCAAAATACGACAATTTGCCAACAACACCAAAATTCAACATAAATCATGGTCCACCAAAATTTCAAGTAAAGAATGATACGTAACAAAACAATAAAGAATAACAAATGACGAAAAACACCCAAAATCCCGTGTTACGTATCAGAGCGACTCCTAAGACTCGATTAAGCAACACACTCTCCATGCACACACAAGTACCTGGATTATCTGTACTTCCGAAGAAGCACAGACGCCACAAACAACAAAAAGGGGTGAGAACTACATTCAACAAATAACGGTGTATAATACATGCTAAAGGTAGTACTCACACAATCATATAATAGAAGCACACCATCACGACATACTTGTAAATTTCATTCAGATTTCACCAAACACATAATAATGCAATGTGACTCAAAAACATTGACACAATGCATGTGGTACCAATATCACCATGGTTCATTCAATCGAACCCGGATAAATCACATACACCCCTACTTGGCAATGATTTATCTACACCACACTCCACATTGGAGTTCGGATGAATCACATACACTCCTTCTGAGGAATGATTCATCACCACCGACACCATGAATGCATGATAGTAAAAATGCATACAACACACATGTATGACAACAACCATACATCTTCACGATCCTCCTGATCACACGTGAGGCACCTGCTCACCATCACACATATCACAACAAGAAAAACCTCACAAGGCGTTCAATTTGTTAATTATATAATTAATCCACCAAAATTACTAAATCAATTATTTTTATCACCAATCCTACATTTCTCAAGGTCTGACATCTATCCCCAACCTCTCAAACCAAAAGAAACCACTTCGGACGTGAAAACGGGAAAGAAATCGCGAAACGGCAAAATTCTGCACTCACGCTGGCCATATGCGCATTGCCCTGTGCCATACGCGTATTGCCAACTCACTCACCAAAACCATACGCGTAATGCCTCCCCCTTACGCGTAATGCCCAACCTCCATACGCGTACCGTTACGCGTACGGGCAGAGGGTCGTGCCAAGCCTCCTTTTAGCCCTCCCATACGTGTATTGACCATAGCCGTACGGGTATTGCCTTACCTGATACGCGTATGGCCAGATCTGTTACGCAAACTCAATATCCCCACACCAGTCTGGGTTCTGCTACAGGATCCTCACTTTTCCACTCCAATTCAGTCCTAAACTTGTTTCTACATCAATTTTAGGCCCTATCATTCATCTTACATCTTTCACCTATCATTACTAATCAAAATTATAGGTCTTAGGCCTGATTTCGTTCTCTCAACCTGCACAAAAACCAGTTCTGCAACATATACATTCATACAGCAGCAACAACGCCATATATTTACACACAAATCATGAAAGAATAAATCGATTCATGCAATGTTCATCATAATTTCAACCATACAACAACAGATTCATAACACAGAATATATTCATATGAATTCCTACGGGGTTAAGGACTCCCCAATATCCTCTCATGTTATTACCACCAATATTGAAATATATTCTCCCGCCTTACCTCGAATTTACTCAGAAAATTCCTGCAAAAATTGATCCTTCAAAGCCATAGTTCTTCCTTGTTCTTCCTCTCTCTAGCCCTTCTCTTGTGAAATTCTGATTATGATTAATCCTCCTCACTACCCCTCACTAATTTCTGTTTAATTACTAAACTGTCCTTATTTTCTCCACTAGCCCATTATCCACTTAATTAAATCATATTTTAATTTAATAAAAATAATAATATTACTAGTAATGTTATTCACATAATAATCATAATAATACTAGTGATAATGTTAATAATAATAATAATAATACTATTACTACTCATACCCCAAAATTACTCTCGACACCTCTAATCTACCCGTCCCACTAAGGACCACACGCCTACGCGCTCAACCACACACACCCTTAACAAGGCCAAACAACGGAAAATAATACGACGATCAAATAATTTAAATTGGGGTGTTACAGATTTTCTAGCTGAGTAGACATCTTTCGAGCATACATTACCAAATGACTTTGAGGGCAAGTGCTACCCTTGTATTTTTCAAAGTCAGAGACTTTAAACTTGTGTGGTATCTTCACATTTGGAACCAAACAGAGGTCGGCGGCGTCTTTTCTGAATAAATCCTGTTCGCGGATGGAGTGTAGTTCCTTCTGCATTTCCGAGAGCTGTTCCTGGAATTCGTTCATCCTTTCATACACTTCTTCGTTGTATGTGACTTGCGGATATTGCTCCTCAAGGATTGTGTGCACCACCAGCGGCGGTATTGTCATTACTGCTGTGACTCTTGGCGCTTCAGTGACCTGAAGTTTGTAACCTTCAGGATTTTCCGTCGTTCCCTTTGCGTCTTCAATTACCCAAATTTGTAACCTTCAGGCCTTGAATTTCTTGCCATAGCTTTCGGATCTTCAATGACTGGCGGGATGTATCCTTCTGGTATAAAGTCGGGAGGCATGCCCTAGAGGTGACCTCTTGGCATGTTATACCGAGGTTGATTGTCGTGCTTTCCAGCTATTGGGGTGGATGTAATCTCCGAGATTACAGTCCTTTGTTGTTGCTGCTCCTGAACTGTTGCCAGGGTTTGCATATCATTGTGAAGTTTTTCCATACTTTCCTTTAGATTGTCGATTTCGTCTCTCAGCTCTCAGTTCTCATCCTTGAGTTCGTCCATTTTCTTTTGTTGATTAGCCCGAGTGTTGTATGAATGAGACAATTTGATTCTAGAGTATGACACAGAAGTGAGACTAGAGAGAAAGAAGACGCGTTATGTGAAAATGATGAATGATAATGCAGATATATTTATTGTTATATTTGTTAAAAAAACATGAATAAACTAATTGCAAATATCACCCAGAGAGGGGAGACCCCTTTTTTATTGAAAATGAAAAGTTACGATACGTTACAAAGGAAAGTACAATATTTTACAAAATGCTTAGAAGGAAAACTAGATCTAAAGATCGTGAGTTCTCTATGAGGAGAGCTCAGATGCTGGTTCCTGAACTTTTCTTTTCTTTGATCGGGCCTCTTCGGCCGTTGTCGGCTCACTGATTCTTTGCCAAGTGAAGCTTCTTTGTTCCTCCTGATTCTCCACAGCATGTTGCTCTAGTATCTCAATCAGGGAATCCTTTTCCTTTAGTAGTTCTTGAATCTTGGTACATTCCAAATTGAGGATCTGGTATTTTTTTTCCCAAGCGTCCTTTTACCGTTGGACTTTGCTGAGAGTGATTTGGAGTTTTTCCGTGTTAGACATGAAATAAAGGACAGATTCCTTAAACGGAAAAACTTCTTGGCGAGGGTAAGGCATCCTTAACTTGAGGGCCCTAGCCTGTACCCACTGGAGATAAGATTCTGTCACAGAACAGTTTGGTCTTCCCAAAGACTCTTTTCCTTTCCAGTGAATGTGTTGCCAAGCATGCACCATTTCTTTCTTTAGTTCTCTGTCATTTTCTCCTTCCTTGAAGAAAAGACCTTCCAGATGAACATTATGCGGGATATGTCTCATTGGGTATCCAAGTTGACGATGGACTAAGATTGGATGACAGTTAATTCCTCCTTTAACACTAATGAGGGGGACATTGGGAAAATTTCCACAACGATCGATGATGTTTATCCCCTCAAAGATCCTATTGCACCAATCTATGTCAGAGCGGGTAAGAGACATAATCTTCTGTGACCATCGTAAGTTGTTTTTGTGATCCCAATATGCAGCTGACTTGGGTAAGTGAGAGATGAACCACTTGTAGAGTAAGGGCACACAGCATGTTATCATTCCAGCCTTGTATAAATTCCTTAAATGTATAGAATGATAAGCATCTGCGAGCAAAGTTGGAACGGGGTTCTTAATCAAGAAAATCTTAAGGGCGTTCATATCGACGATGTGGTCGAAGTTTGGAAAGAGGAATATTCCATAAGTCAGTAAAACAAAGATATTCTTGAAAGCAGTAATGTTTCCTATACTGGCAAAGTATAGAGCTTTCTCCGTCAGGAATTTAGCTGGTAAACCCTGAATTCCTCCCTTGGTGGTCATATGAGCCCTGATCTCAGATTCTTCCATGGAGATTGCCCTTGCAATGGTTAGATCCTTTGGAATTTCTTCCAGTCAAGAAAATGGAGCTCGATCGGTGATAGGCAAGTTAATCAGATGGGAATATTCTTCCAGTGTTGGTGCTAGATGGTAGTCTGGGAAGGTGAAGCAATGGTACACCGGATCGTAGAACTGAACAAGTGTAGACATGATTCCTTCAACTACGTTGACCTTCAAAAGAGCCAACAGTCCTCCATGCTTAACTCTGAAAGCTTCTGGATTTGTAATCATCCTTGCCAGTTTCCTTAAGTCCTTTAGTTTTGGAGCCTTGAAGGTGTACTTGTGCGTTTTCCTTCTACCGAAATCCATAACGCAACTTCTGATATTTGCAATTACCGTTAAGTTTTTTTTTTTTTGGAAAAAAGATTTTATTCTAGTTTAAAAAGAGTTTTTTAATGTAATGATGCATGAATGCAGCAAACAAAAACACGTGAAAACATGGGTTCAAAGGTTCAGCGTCACGAGCATGGAGTCATGGCTCTACCCATTCCCAAATGGTTTGTACTAAAGGGTTTTGTGGAAACCTCCACAGTTCTCAATGATCCCTTCTTAAGAAATTAACAACAAGTGGAATCACCCGAACAGGCTGAAAATTCTCTAGGAAAGAAATCCTTTTAAGTGTAGTATCGCGTATCAACTATTTCTGATAGTCACCGCACTACCTTATAACTAATGTTTAAAAGGCTACGAACCAGCTTCGCTGATACCACACTGGTATTGCCATGCTTTTGCGACAAAATCGGACGCGCAACACTTCGTATCCACATGGGTATCTCCACCTGCTGATGGTCTACCAGGTTCAATTTGACTAGGATTCACTCCCGGTAAACATTCCCCGTCTATGCCATCACTTATCTTATGGTTTATCTCAAACTTTCCAGATGCGACATCACTCGCAGTCCCATTAGCAGAAAAAAAAACACGGATATCAAGTAGGAAAGCGATATATATAGTATTTGATCCTGAAACTAACATCCTAGACCTCTTAGAAAGCTAGTTCTATAATCTTAACAGATAATGAGTCCCCAGCAGAGTCGCCATTTTTCTGTAGCGAGCGATTTTTGTCGGTGACGCGACCACCTTATCGCGGGGTTAATTTCCTCACCTCAGTGGGAGGAAACACTTGGGTGCTACTTTATGATTTCTTATTTATCCCATGAAGCTGGAAGGGAAAGGTAAGCTATCTCAAACTAACCTTGCTTTGCAAATGTTCATCCGAACAAATGTTGTAAAGAGATTGGGGAGTCCGGGGTCAGATTATACAATAGGGAGTTGTCAATTACCCATCCTATACATGGTTATCCGTGGGCTGTTAGTTTTAGGTTCTGCTTAATACTTGATAGTGTTTGTCTGAAAATGGGGAAAGTTTCTCCTTTGGGAAGGTTGAGAGATGTTGAAAAGATATTTTTGTTGTTTTCGGGTTTTTTCGATGTTTTTGGTAAGGTACTGGACCTAAGGTTTTTGTTAAGTGAGCTCGCTAAGATTATCGCAATCTTATGCCTACGTATACCCTGTTATGGAGTATAGGGAAATCAGAGCAATCGTAGTTCCTCATATTCTAAGGGAGAAATAGATGGCTGGGTGTCTTGTTCATAGTCCAAGATTTAAGCTAAAAGTTGGTTGTTTGTAGCTTGTTCAAAGCCCAAGATGTGAAGCTAAAAGGTTTTATGTATCTTGTTCAAAGCCCAAGATGTGAAGCTAAAAAGGTTTTCACTGAGAGAGAATTCGTCATCTCTAAAGGGAGAAATCTCTACTATCCATCATAGAGATTGGTGGGTTTACAAAGGGGTTTAGTTTAACTGGAAAACATTGAATCCAGCAATGCCATAAGTTCCTTTGAAAGAGGGGGGTCATGAAGGAATAAACTTTAACTAAGTGTAGAGCAATGCCATTTTTCGTTATGGACATTTCATGCAAAGAGAGGGACATTGGCTTGGATATAAATAATCCAGAGGCTTGCCACTTATAGCAATTAGATGAGAGGTTTTCCAGGATAAAAGAAGGACCACAACTTGGATCTGATCAATAAGTGTGCCTCTTACAACAATTATCTGGAAGTTAGTTTTGATGGTTTTGATTTTTGGTTTGTGATGTACAGAGGGAGATTCTTCCTACAGAGAGAGTTCTTTGTCTCATTTGAGGTTTTGTTGATTTTAGTGTACCTTGATTGAAGCCCAAAGTTGAAGCTACTGGTTGACTCTGTTTTAGGGAGTGTTTATATGTCTTGTAAAAACCCAAGATTGAGTCTGAAAGAAACTGACTCTGCAGGGGATAAATCATTATACAAAGCCTAAGAGGAGGCTAAAATTAACTTATTCCACTGCGGAGAAATCTTTATACAAAGCCTAAGAGGAGGTTGAAAAGATTGACTGACTTCACTGAGGAGAATCGTTATACAAAGCCTAAGAGGAGGCTGAAAAGATTGACTCAACAAGAGAGTGTTATTTTTGTATCTTGTACAAAGCCCAAAATAGAGGCTAAAAAGGTGACTGATTGACTCTACTGGGGGAAGTCAATTTATCTGTCTTGTACAAAGTCCAAGATTGAGGCTATAAGGGAACTGACTCAACTAAAGAGGATTTTATCTGTCTTGTACAAAGCCCAATATTGAGGCTAAAAGGAGCTAATCTACTCAGCTGGGGAGTAGTATATCTGTTTTATACAAAACCCAAGATTGAGGCTAACTCTATTGAAGGTTATCATTATACAAAGCCTAGGAGGAGGCTAACTGCTAAGGGATGATCATTATACAAAGCCTAAGAGGAGGCTAACTCTACTAGGGGAGAGAATCATTATACAAAGCCTAAGAGGGGGCTATCTTTGCTGGGGACAGACAAAGAAAGAAATCCTTATACAAAGCCTAAGAAGAGGCTATCTTCTGCTAAGGATTATTGAAATCCAGAGACAGGTCCAATGTTTGGTAATTCAACTCTTGTTGGGATTACAGAAAAGTTGAGGTATCAGATACCTTGAGGTACTAATAAGGATTATGACAGTAAAATGATCCAAGTTGGGGATTTAACTGAATTATGACAGTTGAGGATAATTAACCCTGAGTGGGGAATAATTAAAGGTTTAAGTTCTGCTTTGGGATTGATCGGAGGATCAGGGTTATTTCCTGTTCTTTAAGGAAATGGGAAATCCAAAGGGTATGAGACTGTCCAAGTCTACTGGAGTTTGAGAAATTGATTCTCAGACGGTGATCTTTGTATAATGCCCAAGAGAAGGCTGGTAAGTTAAGGGATGAAGGTCAACCCATAATTGGTCTGACACTTGACTCAGAAAGACAGCTCTAGCAAATGATGACTAGGTTTTGTTCCTATACCTGTAGAGGTCTCTGGGTCCTTGTACTAAGCCCAAGAGGAGGCTGAGAACTTCTAGGAAGCCTGAGGGTCCTCGTACAAAGCCCAAGAGGAGGCTGGGATGCTTTTAAGAAGCTTGTGGGTCCAAACTTAAGAATGTTCCAGAAAAGTTTCACCGGGAATAATTCCTTTCTGTTAATGAACAGTTCTAGAGTTTGAAGAAATTCCAGAGAAGTTTCACCGGGAATTAATCCTCTCCATGGGAATTGAATTTCTTTGACAATTTCTAAATTGACAATCTGAGAGAAGGTTCACCGAGAATATTGCCTCTCTCTTTGTTCCATATTGATTTTACCCAAGAGAAGGCAAGACTGTATCTGGAATCCTATGGGGGGTCTAGGTTTGACTGTTTTAAAAGAGTAAACAACTGGCTTTACCTAATTCTAGACTTAGTTGCTGGGAAAACTCTAAACAGGTATACTAGTATATATACAGTGATATATGACAAGTATTTAAAAGGATATTAAAGAAGACTAACCGTGCGCAACTTCCCACAATACAGTATATATTTATATATGACTGGTATTTAAAAGATGAAAGAAGACTAACTGTGCGCCGCTTCCCATAATACAATATATATATATATATATATATATATATATATATATATATATATATATATATATATAAAGCAGTAAATGAAAGAAGATAAAATCTTACAGGTGAGCAAGCTTTCATGCTGTAATGTTAGTTATTCAAAGAAATTGAAGAAAGTTTTGATAACAGTTACTTCAAAACAGTAAATGGGGGCTTATTCAACAAGAGATGCCCTGATGATTATTGAATATAGACTGTTTGATTTAAGGAGTATTTATATAGAAGAATTGGGTCTTATATAACAAGAGATCCCAAAGATTTTTTTTTGTACAAAGTGTGGGTCTTACAACTTAAGGAAAGGCCCAAAAGAAAAAAAAGTGACGATCACATCAGGGTTTTTGAAAACTGTACAAAGGGACTTATACAATACTGAGGCCCAAATTATTTTTGTACAAAGGGGGTTGGGTCTTACACTCTATTAGAGGCCCAAAAGTGTTATTTTAAAAGAAAAGATGGGGCTTACAGCTCAAGGAGATGCCCAGATGAAAATTTTTTTGAAAACGGCGATCGCGCCGAGATTTTTGACGTATCGGGACTTATACAATACACTGAGGCCCGAAATTATTTATTTACAAAGTGGTGGAACTTACACTCTATCGAGAGGCCCAAAAGTGTTTTTAAAATGAAAAGAGATGGGACTTATAGCTCAAAGAGATAGACGATCGCGTCGTTGTTTTGAAAATGTACAGAGGGACTTATACAATAAGTGAGGCCCACAATTATTTATTTACAAAAGGGTTGGGGCTTACACTCTATTAGAGGCCCAAAAGTGTTTGAAAATGTTTGATAAAGATCAAAATCAAAGAAACCCTAATTTCATTTTTTTAAAGTAATTCTTTAAAGAAAATTAATTAAAAATGATAAAAAAAATCAAATAAGTTAAAATAAACTACTTGTTATTTTTTGGTTAAGGCTTGAAAAATGAGGTTTTTATCACAAGATAATTTAGAACTCATTTGATTTTGATTTTCAAGATAAAAATTCACTTTTAAAATGTTAAACAACAATAAAAAATGAATTTATTCACAAAGATACCAACTATATTAAATAAACAATATAAATTTAATTTTTTTGTGGAATAAAATAATTTAATATTTTTGTGATTTTTTAGAAAAAAGAACCAATCAAAAATAAATAAAATTGAGTGAGAAATTAATTTTTCAAATCATTAAAAAAATAATATGAAAAATTAAAAAAAAAAGAAAAGAAAAAGAGAACAAGTGATTAAAAAGAAGTCTGAGGCGAGGGGGATTCGAACCCCAGACTTCTCACTCGCTCAATACACCCAAACCAGTTGATCAACCACTGGGGCGCAATGCCAATTCATTTAATATATGGCAAATGAAAATTATATAGTAAAACAAGTTGGTTTTTGAACCATGGCGCCATGGTCATCTTCAACCTCAAGCTCAGATGCGTGAAGGCTTGTATCTTACTCATTTCCCAATCATTTGACATGATTCAAACATAAAACTCATGCCTTTTTTAACAAGGAACATGATGGCAATACTTGATTTCATTTATTTTTAGTGAATCAAAAGATATCATAAAGAAACCAGATGAACCCTAAAAGTTTCAAAACTTAATGAAATCTCACGCACGAACTATAAACACCAATTGATTGAGGGAAAATGATCTATATACACTCAGAAACACAATGGTATTCACAAAATATGTTTATGATGCATGATTAATGAGATTGAAAGTTTGAAGCTTACCTCTTGCAGCTAAGAATCAAATTTGATGATAGAGATGTTATAGTTGAGTTCTGATGATTTGGAAAGCTTCCTTGTGCCTCAGGGAACGTGTTTGAATAATTAGGTTGATTGGAAAACCTCTGGATTGCTTGACACTACTCAATCTGCAGTTCTGAGGAAAAATTAAGCAAGAGGATGGTGATTTGGTGATTTTGATGCTACAGATGGGGTGTGAGTGTTCAGACACCTTCTATATGTTGTATGTGGTGTGTTTGAATCAATGGTTTGGTTGGCATTGGTCTCCAACTCAAAACCAGATAGTGCTTTCTCAAGAACAATGAAATTTGGAGTTTTGGAAGGAAATTAGAGAAAGCAATATTGTAAGCTGCTTTGGTGTGTCTTGATTGATCATTCAGAACCCCTATTTATAGGTGATCAAGTATGTCTTGGAGGGAATAGTGAATGGCTGCAAGATCAGATTTAATTGAATGCATTTGGCATGGTGTCCTTTCTTCTTGTGCAAGGCAGACTAGCCTCTCCCAAGAGCAGGGCTATGTATTGACCAATTCCACATTCCTCTGTAATTTTTAATATTGTTTATATGAGTATCTTGACTGAGGGATGTTCTTTTGTTGAATGTGCACTATTGCACATAATTGCCCTTGAATTCAAGGCACAATGTGACAAAATGCATTAACCTCAAGTTGAAAGATTCTTTGGCTTTTTGACTCAGTTCAGCAGGTTGGATCATATGGATTGAGGTCATATTGGATAAATGTGGCATAGTGATCATTGCTTTTTGGCTCAAAATCGTGTATGGCAAGAAATCCCACAAACTCATTTTTCATGACTGCCTTGCCATGGTGTTTTGCATCAGCCATAACTCATGGCTCGTGGGAAGTTGATTCATGCCAATAAGTTGCTTGAATTGTAGGCAATATGTATAAAAACTTTGATGTTTACACCTTGAAGTGATTCAATTTGGAACTATGTGAAATAACCCTCCAAGTTTTGATGTTTCACTTGATTTTCTAACTTAGACAAAATTTTGTCTAAGTGTCGGAAAAGTGGTAAATCCCAAGTTTTTTTCATTTTGATCCAACCATAACTCAAAATCCATAATGAATTGGAATGAGGTCTAGTTAAGACTTTTAAAGTATGTAACATGAACTACAATATGAGCTTTGAATGGGGGAAAATGGCTTTGTGGTTTAGGAGATATGATCCTTCAAAGTTGGTAACCTAAACACTTTGTTCCATAAATTAGAAAAATTCTAAGTTTTTTATGGTTACCCCTTTTACAAGTTATCTCACTTTGTTTGATTTTTCTTGATGAATGATGATTCAAATCACATATTAACATGATTTTAGGGTTAAGGGAACTTTGGTTGACCAAAATTTCAAAAAGTCAAACTTTGAATTTTGTACAGTTGACTTTTTATCAGATGAAATTTTGAACTTTGTGATTCTTTTATGAAATCAATCCTTGGGCCTAATGGCACTTCATGGATGGCCTCTAGGGATATTTAGGAATGTCTTGGACCCTTCCCTAAGGTTTGAGATCAAGTGTAGGTCAACAGTCAATGGTAGGGTTGACTTTTTCCTCAGAAAACCCTAATTTATGATCAGATGATTTTGAATTCTTGTGGCCTATGACTTGAGCTCTTTGAGTCAATCAAATCTTGTAGACATGTCAATGTGATGTTTTTGAGACTATTGAAGTTCATCTTGAAGCTTCAACTCATGTCTTGTTTCTCTAGTTCACTCAAGGGTTGAATTAGGTCAAAACCCTAATCCCTGATTTTTGGTAGATGAACACTCAAGGTGATTTGGCCATTGTGGGTGGAATCTTGAGGTTCCTTTGGGCTTGTTGGACTATTGGTTAATGTATGGGCTCATGCCCAGATGAAAATTTTCATCTGGAAGCCCTGGTCGACCAAAAATCCTAATTTTGTGACACTGGCGATCCTGAGGCTTAATCCTCTTGTAATGTTGCATATTTATGCCTAATTTTTGATATGGGAGACTTCTTGATCCTTCATTAGATATTTAAGAGGTTAGACAAGTTAAAGATCAAGTCCTTTCTTGATTGATCTTTTGTCTAAAAGCTCTTGAGAGGGTTGTAAACCCAAATCTCTGATTGTAGAGAATGTTCAACAATCCCTGATGAGATTGATGAAGCATGAGGGTGTACCCACATTGTGGTGATGATTCTCACAAATGATATGAAATCTTGGGTGGTCAAAATTTGGGGTATGACAGTAATCAATACACAACCGTATTCCACCATTTTTCTTCTTTACCAACAACACTGGAGCTCCCCAGGGTAAAACACTGGGTCAGACAAATTGCTTAGCCATTAACACTTCCAATTGATCCTTCAATTCCTTTAACTCAAGTGGTGCCATCCGATACGGAGAAACGGATATAGGAGCTGTTCCCGGTATCAGGTCAATAGAAAATTCCACTCCCTCTCTGGAGGAAGAGAAGAGACATCCTCGGGGAAAACTTCTGAAAACTCACAGACTACAGGGATACTCAAAACTTGAAGGTCACTACTCTCTTCCTTAGTGAGAACCAAAAGAACAGATTTTTCCTTCTCAAACAAGAAATTTATCATTCCAACTGTACCTTCTAAAATAGTTGTTAATACATCCTTCGGAGTAGCTTTAGTAGATGGAATGATGATTAGCTTCTCCTCACACTCGATGAAAACCGAATTAGCAGAAAGCCAATCCATTCCCAAAACAACATCTACTTTCTTAAGAGGCAAACGAATAAGATCAATCTGAAAAACTCCCCCATCCACAGACAAAACACATTTTTTCCACATCAAAGGTGTTTCAACGATCTCATCCATGGCAGTAGTAACCACCATGGGAGGAGATAACGGAATAGCTTGCAACCCAAGTTGCTTCACACATTGCATTGACACAAAAGAGTGTGTCCCTCCACAATCAAATAATACAAAACAAGGAATCCCACTAACGAAACACGTACCAGCAATCAAAGAGTTATCGCCCTTTGCTTTCTTCGCATCCAAGGTATAAACTCGACCGATATTCTTCCCTTGTGCATGATTCTTATTCTGAGAGCAATCTCTCGCCATATGGCCCACTTTCTGACACTGATAATATTTCATCCCTTCAAAACCACACCTACCATGATGATTCTTACCACAAGTATGACACACAGGAAGTGCAGTTGCTCTAGCATTCTGAACTTGTTTCCCTTTGAAAGCTTGTTGCCTCAGTCTAAGCAGTTGGTTGGATCTTCCATGATCATTCTGATTCGACCTATGCAACTCTCCTTCTGCTTGAACTCTCTTCAAACTGCTCTCATCCACATAACATTGCCTTAGCAATTCAGCATAACTAGTGAACTCTCTTTGAGACACACTGTGAGAAATCTCAGCTTTCAATCCAAAGAGGAATTGGTCAATTTTCCACTTCTCATCCGGAGCATACATAGCTTGCCTAGAGTAAGCAGCCATAACTTCAAACTTCTCAGCATAAGCAGCCACAGTCAAAGCACCTTTCCTAAACTGTTGGAAGTCGAACTCCTTTTGAGTCCTCAAAGATCCAGGGAAATAATTCTCCATAAACGTAATCTTAAATTGCTCCCAGACTTTAGGCACCTCTTGGATAGTCATCAAAACTGAAGTACTTTCCCACCACCTCATAGCAGGACCTTTCAATAAGTGAGAAGCAAATACCACGTTGTTCTCGTCACTACATTGAACTATCAGGAAGATTCTCTCCATGCCAGCCACCCATTCATGAGCTTTCACAGGATCTAATCTACCATGAAATTCCGGAGCATTCATGCGGATGAAATCCCTAAAGATTCCACTTACAGCATCTGGAACAACCACCTGAGGGTGAAGACCCTCATTCATCTATTGTACCATCTGTTGCATGAATTGGTTCTGCTGCTGCTGCATCTGTTGTAAGAACTGGGGCCATGGGACATGCTCTTCGCCGCATGGTAGATTCGTCCCAGCTGGAGTTACTCCGGGTCTACCACAATTGCTTATGCATCCATCAGCCATGTTCCTAAACGTCATACAGATAGGATTAAGTTGATCCGGCTTAATGCCATACATATAACACTTAAGACCAATGGTGACACAAGCATATGAAACAGAAAGAAATACTTATTCTATTTCATGGCTAGGTCGAGGATACGACCTACTCTGATACCAACTATAACACCCATATATAACAACATACATCAAAGCATATATATTATACATGAATCCAAGTTTTGGTACTGAAATACCATAAGTTCCTAGTTAACACATTGTATACATTATATGCCAAAATACAAAGTTCTAAAAATCTAAGGCATAACATATAAAAGGTGTCCCAAAATCACTAAGACCTAGATCATAATAATGATCTCAAAATAAAACACCATAGCGGAAGCCATGCCATCCCAAAAGCTACGATTCGTAAGGAAAAGTCAAACCACTTTATCCTTACCCTTCGCGGAACCTGTAGTACCTGTAATATAATCAACAACATGGGGTGAGTTAACAAATCTCAGTGAGTTCCCTATCTTATGGATTCTCTCGGCTTTACAAGGTTCTAACCAATCCTAACTAAAGTCCAAGGGAAGGGGAAAGGACTTCGAGTTCACAATCTCAATTCTCATACTATATGGAAACATGTCATGAGTTCATTAACTCAAAATATCACTAATCGATAACCTTACCAATGTATCTCCTTTTCCCGTTCGCTTCTACGTCTAGAAGGTGACCCGAGTCATAGATCCTCGTAACTTACTTGACATATGAAATGGATTCGGGAACATCGGCCTGTTAACTGTGAACCGTCACTTCTCATGGCCAGTTAGCCATATCAAGTCTCTTTACCATATAGGCTCCATTCATATAACATGCGGGAATCAAACCTGCCAAGTAATTATGCATACGTTCTAGAGGAGTCCGAGACTCATGAAACTGCAACTCAGGGGAAACGGTTACGATTATTTGATTTTTCACACAAGCGTGATTGTATTCGATAATCACAAGGCCACATTCGCCTTAAGGCCCATTCGCCATTTCACCTATACTAGGTTCACACATGTTCCATACTAGTGTTTCACTCTCAACTAGACCATTACTCGACAAGGATGCACCTTTCTACAACACATGCCCGAGCATCGCCATCTAGAGTTTTTCTATCAATTTCTAGTCACATTACTAGATTCCACTATAGTTTCATGTTGAGGTTTCCTCACTCTTCCTATTCCATTTTCATATTAGCATGCATATTCACTCACAATCATGATTAATCAACAATAAGATAAGAAAAGCATATTACAATTGCACAATAGAAACACATATAATAACTCATCATAATTATACCACTTTCGGGTTTCCTACAATTATTTAATCGTGCAATAAAACTGACATTTTTCACCTTCATCAGATAGATTATTCTCACAGCTTTCTATCGGTACCAAGAATACTTAAATCGGATAAACGAGTCAAAAGTTATGGATTTTAAAAGAAAAGGGAAACATTTGGAAACTCCCAGGAGCGCCCGCGCTACAAATTTTGTCCAACGGTGCCCCCTTCGCCTCTGCTTCGCCCGAAGAAGCAGGGGCGTAAATCCCATTCCAAACTCAAAAGTTACAGAACCAAAACATGTTGCGCCCCATGACCATCGCCCGGCGGAGCAGCGGCGCAATCCTTGCGTCGCCCGACGCTCCAAGCACCGCCTGACGCTACGCATCAGAAGCAGAATTTTCTACTGCGTTTTCCATGGCTCTCAAGCTCCAAAATTCATCTTTTCGAAACCAAAACATTTCCAAACAACCAAAACAAGTATCATCAATGATCATATGCATATTGCGATTATACTACGCAATTTATATCGATTTTCAACCGTTAGATTCATGATTTTAGCAAGATTACTCATTTCCTCACAATATCAAACCTAGCTCTAGAACTCAAGAAATTCTACAACTAAAGACTCTAACTAGAACCCACCTAGATTAGAGGATGATGATGAAGAAGATGAGATGATTTGATGAAGAAGAGATGATGATCCTTATTCTTTCCCTCTTCTAGGTTTTCTCCTCTTTTTCCTTCCTTTCCTCTTCCTTCTCTCTAACTTCTTTCTATCTTTTTCTCTCTTTGTTTCTATGTAAGGAAAAAGGGTGGAAAAGAAATGATATAGAGAAATGTCATTAATTAGTAACACTACTAATTGTCCAAATAGTCTCTATAGTTCCAATAATTAAAACCTCTGAGTCAGATAATATTAATTAGATTTTCCCTGAGCTCAACAGTTACTCTAATTATCTTTGCAGATAATTTCTCAGAGTACACCGGAACCCAGCTGATCACAACTAATATTATCTAGAGCAATTAAAATACGGGGTATTACACGGAGTTTGTATTTTCTCAAATGCTCGAATAACTTTGATAAGTGTTCCACATGTTCTTCTTCTATTTTAGATTTGACAATCATGTCATTGACGTACACTTCAATCTCTTTATGCATCATGTTGTGAAACAGAGTTGTCATGGCCCTTTGATAGGTTGCCCCGATGTTCTTTAAACCGAACGGAATTACCTTGTACGAAAAGGTTCCCCATGGGGTGATGAATGTAGTTTTGTCCATATCTTCCAGTGCCATTTTGATCTGATTATAGCCCGAGAATCCATCCATGAAGGAGAAGACTTTGAATTTTGTTGTGCTGTCTACCAGCATGTCTATGTGTGGTAAGGGGAATTCATCCTTTTGACTTGTTTTGTTTAAATCCCTGTAATCTACACACATTCGGACTTTTTCGTCCTTTTTTGGAACTGGCACTATGTTGGCCAACCATTGAGGATATTCTGAGGTGGCGAGGAAACCTGCGTCGATCTGTTTCTGCACTTCCTCCTTATTCTTGATAGCCATATCTGGATGAGTCCATCTCAATCTTTGTTTCACTGAAGGACATTCTGATTTCAATGGCAAGTGATGTTCCACAATGCTGGTATCTAACCCTGGCATGTCCTGGTAGGACCAAGCAAATACATCTGGAAATTCCTCGAGAAGTTTTATCAAGCCTTCTCTGACAGTCAGATTGAGCAGTGCTCCAATCTTAATTTCGTTCTTTTCTTCCCCTGAACCCAAATTGACCATTTCCCACAGTTCCTTGTGAGGCTCAATAGATCTTTCCTCTTGTCTGAGTAATCGGGAGATCTCCTCTGGAATTTCTTCATCCTCTTCTTCTTCAGCTTCAAATACCGGGAATTCAAAGTTGGTAGAAGGCATTGAATCGTATGTTTCAATGGGGTTTAAAACAAGCAATCTGCATAACGTGATGATTCATTTTTTAGCACAGACAGAGAGAATGCAAGAGTGTGTGCAGTGTATTATCTGAAAAATGCTTGTTTTTATTTTGGGCTATTTTTAGGATTACCATTTTCTGAAAAACAAAAAGTGAAAACAGCAATGAATGCAGAAATTTAGAATGACATTATTTATATATGATTTGTCGATTCTTGAAACACAGCCCTATAAAACAAAACTCTACCGCTTTGGGCGAAGCGAAGAGGGATATTTACAGAAAAGTGAGCCCTATAAAAACATTTGTTTCACCTAGGCAAGGTGAAAGGTTAAAACAAAGATGGTAATTACTTAGACTTATGGACGACTTTCAGGACATCGACCCCCAGTGGCGACGAACTCCTCTGTGAGTCACAAAGTCTGGTATCTTCCTTCTTGGTTTGTCTTCAGAAAAAACGCTGATTTCTGGCAGAGTAGGATCATTGGATTCTTCTTCCCATGCAGAGTTGTCATAAATGAACTCTTCTGTTATATTTTCCACGGTGTTTTCATTCTCAAGGGAATCTCCCAATCCACTTGGTTGGATGTCCTCGTATCTGATGCGAGAGCTTTCGGGAGCAATGTATTTGACTAGGAAGTCGTACTTGCCACTCGGCTGTCCCAAGGTGTCCCATGTTTCTATAGGAATGGATGAGTCATCTTCCTCATTGACATTGATTTCAGGAAATGCATAGTTAATGAATTCTTGCCCTGCAATCTTTGCAGACTCATCACGGTGGTGTTGGACATCTTTTGAATGTCTTGAGTAATAATTCCATGGCTCTGTGGGGACATGGGTATTCTTTTCAATGTTACTCAGCTGATAGGCATTGTCTGGATGACTCTTTTTCCTCAAGTTTTCTCTGTACGGCTTCCAGATAGGCAAGTCATCCAAGGGATCAAAATACTCATAGTCGAAGTTATCTTTCATCAGAGTGTCTTCCTCTAATGAATTGGGTGTAGCACGATATCCTTTAGGATCAAAATCTCCATAGATCATCCTGGCGTCTGACCTTGGTATATATCTTGGGCTATACTTGGTAAAATAAAATGGCGTGTGTGCCTCTTCGTAAGACATATAACCGTCATCATTGAGATAAGACTTCCACTCCTCATCAACATCGGAGGAGTCACTCTCATTGATGGTGTGTACTTCTTGAGATGCTGGGTGGAGGAATCCTCTGCTGTGGAAGATATCCTGAATGGGACGAAAACTTTCGTCCTTCATTATAGTCTGGGTACAGGTTAAAGAGAAACCAAGAACTTTCTTTGTCTTGTTATCAATAGGAATTACAAGTTGTCCCCATCCTTTTATGTCATCACTCCCGATTACTTTGAGAGCGTCTTTGTAAGAGGAAATCGACGTTCCTCTTTCTTGGTGATTCTCATTGCTCACCGAGAGTACTTGAAACTGGGTTCCAATAACCTCTTCTGGTTCTACACAAGAAAATGATGATAAGTTGCTCACGATCAAGGCCTGCTCTCCGTAGACTGTGACTAATTTGTCATTTTTGACGAACTTCAGCTTCTGGTGAAGTTTCGAAGTGACTGACCCAGCTTCGTGTATCCAAGGTCTTCCTAATAAACAACTGTATGCTGCTCGGATGTCCATGACCTGGAAAGTGACTTGGAAAGTGTGAGGACCAATGGTTATGGGATGATCGACCTCGCCGATAATTATTTTTATAGATCTGTCAAAGGCTTTGACGATGATCTCACTGCCTCTCATCGGGGCTCCTTGAAATGATAGTCGTATCAGAGTCGATTTTGGCATAACATTAAATGATAATTATGTGTCCACCAGGACGCTGGCTAAAGCATCGTCTTGGCAGTTGACTGTAATGTTAAGCGCCATATTATGATTCTTGCCTTCCTCTGGCAATTCTTCATCACTGAATCCTAAATTGTTATAGGAAGTGATGTTGGAAGTGATGATGTCAAATTGTCTTACCTTCACATCTTGTTCCATGAAGGCCTGCTCTAAGACTTTCTGTGGAGCTTCCCTATGAGCTTCTGAACAAAGTAGGAGCGATAGTACAGAGATTCAAGACGGAGTTTGCAACAATTTGTCCACAATGTTGTACTCGTTTTTCTAGACGAGCTTCAGCATCTCATCGTTGTTCTTTACAAGTTATGGATTAGTGGATTGACCGACTTATTGGTTAGGAAATCCCGTTTGAGGTTCCCTTTCTTTAGTAGGTTCTCCACCTTCTCTGTTGAAGATCTGACCGCTCTGAGTAACTCGACTGATGTCGGCAATGTTCACGACGAAGGGTAATGGAGTTTCTTTTCCATTTTCTATGGTCGTTGCACCGTACTTGTAAGGGATAGCCTTTTCTGATTTGTACGGTATGGGACCTAGCAGGTAGATAACCACAAGAGCTTTTTGATTTCTTTGACCATCGTAGGCAGCCTCAATTGGTTCGAGGTTGAGATTTCTTCTACTATCAAGAGACATTTTTGACTCATCGAACAGAGGAATTATGGTGCAGACGTCTGATAAGTGCAAATTGTAGCTATTTTTGTATATAAGTTTTGTTGTATTTATCGATACTTTTTGTTAATATCGTACGAATAAACCCCACTTTGTTTGTAAATACGTTTACTTTACGTTATCATGTATATATTGCATTATTGTGTAAATATCATTGAGTTTAATTGCTTTCCATTTATTTTTGTAGGTATTTAAACAAGGATATCTTGTCGTATTCATAAAGAGCATTGAATAAGCTTTCCAACGCTTCAAACGGGGCGTAAAACGGAGTTACGATTCGAAAGTTATGGCCGGAACAGTGCAGGATTTTTGCTGTCATGAGAGCTTTCGCCCCAGGCTCGCCAGGTGAAGTTGTGGCGAGCCAGACAGTCCAGAAGCGTGAAAAAGTGCAGAATAAGCCGCCTAACTTCGCCAGGCAAATTTTTACAGGCAAAAACATCATTTAAGGGCCAAAAACACAATTATTAGGTTATGGTTTGGGTATTTTTTTGCTCCCACTCCATCAAACATTATTTTTCAGTAGATTAACTTAGAAAACAACATGGAAGCTTGCATACGGATGATCCGGGGTGTATTTCTCATCGATCGGCTCTGACAAACCGCGAGATGTTTAGTTCATTTATTTTCTTCTTTGCGTATTTCTTCTTTGTTGGGTTGTTGTATATATATTTACTTTGAACTCATGTATATTTGTCGCCCATGGCGTTGTATAAAATATGCTTTATAAATCTTTATCAGTAATTGTCTTTGATTTTTGCTTTATGCTTGGGGTTTGGGTCGACGAGGGTAACACGGTTGTTCTCTCAACTCAGTGTGTCAGAGATGGACATTGTTGTGAGTGATGCTAGATGATATTGAGGAGTATTGTAGGTTGAGTATAACTAGTCGGTAAGTTTAAGTTTGTGAGGAGTGGATTATATGCATACCGAATAAGTTTCTTATCTCTGATTAATGAATTCTTTTTATGTTGATATTTACTTTTCTGCTTTTACTTTAACCAATTTAATCCAAACTCTTTAACATTTAAATTGTCGAACGGCAGTTCAATAGTACAGATCTCTATGGACACGATAAATTCCTGGAAAAATACTTCCAAATCCTTTTGTTGCTTTCCGCTTTACCGCTCCAACTAAATGGCGCCGTTGTCGGGGATTGGTGTTTTTATTGACTCGCATTGCGATAGTTTCTTTGTATTTGAGTTTTGTAGATATCGTACATATTGTATATTTTCACTTGTTTATATTGATACTTGTATATTTTGTTCCCGTAACGTTTGTACAAGTGTTTGGTTAGGACACTTGCTTTTGGTTTGCGCAGTGAAGCATCACCATGGCATGAAGGGAGGAAGTTACTAGCTAAGCACAGTAAAGGCGTCGAGCTTACGACGTAAAACAAGCATGTTTTCTTTTGTTTTTTGTTTGTTTCGTTAATACTTTTTCATTTTCACTTAGGTAGTGTGGTGAACATTCATTAAACAAGTTGTACTCGGATTGTTCGTAAAATTCTCAAATCTTCACTTTACAACTTGTTTAATCCATTTTCACCCGGTCTTTTTAATGTTTTTGTTTGTTGTTTGGACTCCAATTTTGGTCCGACTATTTGAAGTCGCATGAGGTGTTTGTCCATTTTTTATCGTTATAACTTGCGAATACGTGGTAATGATAATGTTTAATGTTTAGTTCGCGTCCAAGGTATGTGTTTATCGCATTCAAGACTTTAGCATATTCATGATACTTAGGTTTTTTATAACTTCTATGCCATTCATTCTTTTGTATACTTGTTCATATGTGAAGCACTTTAGTTCCCACCCTTTGTGTGAGGAAGCCTTCTATTGTTCATATATGCACGGAGTACCAACATTCTTGTTTTAACTGGATTTTATTAAGCTTAATCTTTTATTTGTGTTGATTATATGAAAGCATGAAAAGGATCAAGGCATTTTTGTTTCATTTTGAGCACAACTACCTTAGCCAAATAGTTAATTCACCTTGTGAGTGTGTGATCATTTGTAACCCCTTTGAGCCTTTGGTCATTATCCATGTTGTTTTAGTTTGATGCTTGTCTATGAGGGTCAAATTTATTTTTTGTATGGATTTTGATTGATTATTTTTTCTTGAACCTTCAACTTTGTGTTGTTGTATGAATTTTTACCTTGCCTTAGAAAGTAGGGAGTATTCACATGATGATGTGGTTGAATTCAAGTTGGGGAGAGAATAATTGTTTACTCATTGGTTGATTTCTATGAGGTTGGAAAAGAAAAGAAAAAAAAAATGAGAAAAATATGAAAAAGAAAAAGAAAAAAAAAGAAGGAAAAGAAAAGTTTTGAAAAAGAAAAACAAAAAGAGTTCAAATAATTGTGCTAAATAAGTATTGTGTTTTATGTAACACTTGGGATTTTGGATGAAGTTTGATTGAAATTTTGGTGTTTGAAACTTTGTGAGTTGATCACTCCCTTAGGTTTAAGCAAGTTTTTGTTTCAATTACCTTAAGAAATTTCCCCTTGTTTGTTTACCCGACCACGTTACAACCTTGAAGGCCCTTTTGATTCTTGCTTTTATGTTTTCAATATGATTTTTGGATGATTGCATAATTTAGTCTTTTATTTGCAAGATTGTTGTGTGGGTGAAAAGTCCCTCATTTTGTGTTTTTCATCTACCGATGATTATTTTTGCTAGGTGTGATTCACGTTAGGACTTATGTTGTTTTAGGATGTTTGGCATGATTTTTGTATTTTGCAATTGTTTCGTGACCATGTTATCGTCGTAGTTTAGTGGTAAGTATTTACTTTATGTGTACTGTTTTTCATTTGAACCATTCATTTGTTTATGTTTTTCAAAACTTGTTGATTCGTGATTCTTTGGTTGTCACTCTGTTTCTTTGAGTTGTTTGATTCTTGTTTGAGGACAAACAAGTTTAAGTTGAGGAGAGTTTGATAAATGCAAATTGTAGCTATTTTTGTAAATAAGTTTTGTTGCAGTTATCGATACTATTTGTTAATATCGTACGAATAAATCCCGCTTTGTTTGTAAATACGTTTACTTTACGTTATAGTGTATATATTGCGTGATTGTGTAAATATCATTGAGTTTAATTGTTTTCCATTTATTTTTGTAGGTTTTCAAACAAGGATATCTTGTTGTATTCATAAAGAGCATTGAATAAGCTTTCCAACGCTTCAAACCAGGCGAAAAACGGAGTTACGGTTCGAAAGTTATGGGCGGAACAGTGCAAGATTTTTGCTCTCATGACACCTTTCGCCCCAGGCTCTCCAGGCGAAGCTGTGGCGAGCCAGACAGTCCAGAAGCGTGAAAAAAGTGCAGATTAAGCCGGCTAACTTCGCCAGGCAAATTTTTACGGACAAAAACATCATTTAAGGGCCAAAAACACAATTTTTAGGTTATGGTTTGGGTATTTTTTGCTCCCACTCCATCAAAAATCATTTTTCAGTAGATTAGTTTAGAAAACAACATGAAAGCTTGCATACGGATGATCCGGGGTGGATTTCTCATCGATCGGCTCTGACAATCTGCGAGATGTTTGGTTCATTTCTTTTCTTCTTTGTGTATTTCTTCTTTGTTGGGTTGTTGTATATGTATTTACGTTGAACTCGTGTATATTTGTCGCCCATGGCGTTGTATAAAATTTGCTTTACAAATCTTTATCGGTAATTGTCTTTGATTTTTGTTTTATGCTCGGGGTTTGGGTTGTGTTAGAGATAAACATCGCAAATTTTAATTAAGGATGATTATCTGTTAGTTTCTTGATCCTAGAGATAGATTTAGAGCTAACACTCTTTATGAGTGTCGAAGCTTATTGCCTCCGTATCTCGAGTCGGGTGTGAGAGTGTCGACGAGGGTAACACGGTTGTTCTCTCAGCTCAGTGTGTCAGAGATGGACACTGTTGTGAGCGATGCTAGATGATATTGAGGAGTATTGTTGGTTGAGTATAACTGGTCGGTAAGTTTATGTTTTTGAGGAGTGGATTATATGCATACCGGATAAGTTACTTCTCTCTGATTAATGAAAACTTTTTATGTTGATATTTACTTTTCTGCTTTTACTTTAACCAATTTAACCCAAACTCTTTAACATTTAAATTGTTGAACGATAGTTCAATAGCACCGATCTCTGTGGACACGATAAATTCCCAGAAAAATACTTCCAAATCGTTTTGTTGCTTGCCGCTTTACTGCTCCAACATTGTCCTTAGTTATTCCATGATTAGAGATTATGACAGAGTTTTTGTTTTGACCAGGGCAATATTCTTGTATCATGTTGATTGATTCGGAATTTGAACATGGTCGAATCTCTTTTCGGTCTAACTAATTTTGGAGGGCTGCTCGTACGAGATAACATCCTTGGTTATTTTCTGAGCATACTCTACAACGCTCATAATTGTGAAGTGGTACTCGACCGTACCCACTTTGTATGCAGTGTATTTTTATGAGATCCGTTTCCATTGAGCAGACATCACGACTTTGATGTCTATCAGGAACCCATCAATCATTCTAATCAGTTGGGTAGCTTCATCCAAGTAGATTGGAAGCCACCAGTGGTCCAACAAATGTTGAAGTGTTCTTTGCACAAGCTCATACCCTTGGTCGTCTTTACAGCATTCTTCACCGTCTTGATAATCACAAGAAGCCAGAAAACCGAGCCTGGTCTGCTTAGCATGTAATTCCACTAAACTGGTATTCATCAAGCGTATGTCAAAGATCTGAACCATAATGACTTGATGGTCATTTCTTTCACGGTATTCTTGGATCCATCCGAGATCCATCTGACGTTGGAGGGCCTCTTGTACAAAAGAGCATCCCTGATCGTTTGTTGAGCAGATTGGACAAGTGATGTAATTGTGCTGTGGAAAATTGTGGTACTGACTTTGTCTTGAATGCATTGCCACCAAATTAACGTTCATTGCACGGATGTCGTGGTTCTGAACAATGTTGGGATGTGCATGGGCCATGTTTACTTCACGAATCCTGTGATCCTGAATCCAGCCCAGATCCATTTGCTCTTGTAGGGTTGTTTGTACTATGGTACACCCTTGGTTGTCATTGGAGCAGATATCACACTGGTGATAGTTGTGAAATGGCACATGGCCGTACCCGCTTTATTTACAATGCATCTTCACCAGATTTATTCCTAGAAAGAGTACATTGTGAATTTGACAACTGCGGCTAGATTCTCCTTCTATCAAATTCACCGTAGTCTTCTCATGTTGCGGTAATGGGTTTGTATGAACATTTGGATTTGTATCTTTGAAAGATAAAACCCCGTTCCTGACAAGCTTTTGTACATCATACTTGAAGCTGAGACAATTCTCAATGTTGAGCCCCGATCCTCCTTGATGGTAAGGGCAAGTATGATCCGCTTTGAACCAAAAAGGCGGATTTTCTGGTATTGTATGAGGAGTCTTGGTTTGGACGTGCCCCTTGGCCAGTAGAAGTGGAAATAGTTCTGCATACAACATTGGTATTGGGTCGAACCCTGATGGTCGTGTAGTACGATTGTTGTTGTTGTATCTTGGACGAGCTTGTTGAAAAGGCAATTGCGGCCTTTGCTGATACTGTTGTTGATTTAGTTGGCTCTAAGTAACCTGAGGTTGATAAGTCGGAGCCGGCACTGGGTTGATAGCGGGAGGTATTGCTGCTAGCGGTTGATACCTTCGCGTTTGCTTTCCGAGAGAGATATTACTGATCTCCTGCTTTTTCTTCTTTTGGAAAGCAGTACCGTATCTTTTGGTACTGCTGGATGGCTCTGCATCTTTGACCAATCGTCCTTCTCGGAATGCCTCTTCAAGGCGTACTCCCATGTTCACCATTTCAGTGAAGTCACTAGGCGCACTAGCAACCATTCGGTCGTAATAGAACGAGCTTAAGGTTTTCAGGAAAATCTTGGTCATCTCCTTTTCCTCGAGAGGGGGACAGATCTGGGCGGCAATTTCACGCCATCTCTGAGCATATTCTTTGAAGGTTTCTTTATCCTTTTGTGACATTGCTCTGAGCTAATCTCTATCCGGTGCCATGTCCAAATTATATTTATACTGCTGAGAGAAGGCAGCGCCGAGATCTCTAAAAGTGCTGATCTTGGTGCGGTTTAAACCCATGTACCATTTAAGTGCAGCGCCGGTTAAACTGTCTTGGAAGTAATGGATCAGTAGCTTTTGATTGTCTGTCTGGGTAGACATTTTTCGAGCGTACATCACCAAATGACTTTTAGGGCAAGAGTTGCCTTTGTATTTTTCAAAGTCAGGTACCTTGAATTTGTGCGGTATCATTACATTAGGGACCACACTGAGGTCTGCGGCGTCCTTTCCGAATAAGTCTTGACCGTAAATGGCATGCAGTTTCTTCTGTATTTCCAAGAATTGTTCATAGAACTCATTCATTTTTTCGTACATGTCTTCGTTTCCACTAGAAATCGTTTGCGGAATCTGTTCTTCCGGGACAGTGTGTATCACTGGTTGTGGTATATATATTATAGCGGTGACTCTTGGCGCTTCAATGCCCTGAAGTTTGTAACCGTCAGGAGTTGATTTCATAAGCCTTGCATCTTCACTTCCCCGAAGTTTGTAACCTTTAGGTCCAGCGGTTCCTGCTACGGCTTCTGGGTCTTCAGTGACCGGTGAGATATATCTTTCAGGTATAAAGTTGAGAGGCATGCCCCAGGGTCGCCTTTTAACCATGTTGTACTGAGGATGATTCTCATGTGTCTCCATCATGGGCGTAGATGTAATCTCTGAAATCGCAATTCTTTGGTGGTGCTGCTCCTGAGCTACTGCCAGGGATTGCATGTCACTGTGAAGTTTTTCCAAACTTTCCTTTAGAGCGTCGATTTCTTCTCTCATCTCTCTGTTCTCTTCCTCGAGATCGTCCATTTTCTTTTGTCGATTGGCCCGAGTATTGTATGAGTAGGACAGTTTGACTCTTGAATTGTCACACATACGTGAGACTCAAGAATAAGAAAAATGTATTATGTGTGAATGATGAATGATATGTAAAGACATATTTTTAGTTTTTGTTTTATTCAAAAAGAAACTTCAACAAATAGATTGCAAATATCACACAGTGGGGAAGACCCCCTTTTATTGAATTCGAAAGATTGCATTATTTTACAAAGAAAAGTACAGTATTTTACAAAGTGTTGAAAGGAAAATGTCTAAGCTCATGGATCCTGAGTTCTCTCTGAAGAGAGCTCAGATGTTGTTTCCTGTATCTTTCTTTTCTTTGATCGAGACTCTTCAGCTGTTGTAGAGTCGACGACCCTTTGCCAAGTGAAAGGATCGAGCAAATTTCTTCGGTCTTCCTGACTTTCTATGGCATGTTGTTCTAATATCTCAATCTGAGCATCTTTCTCCTTTAACAGTTCTTGAATCTTGGTACACTCCAATTTGAGGATTTGGTATTTGTTCTTCCAAGAGATTTTCTCACGTTGAACTTTGTTGAGAGAGACCTGGAGTTTTTCCGCATCAGACATGAAATAAAGGAAAAATTCCTTTAAGGGAAAAACTTCTTGGCGAGGGTAAGGCATCCTCAGCTTGAGGGCTCTAGTTTGTACCCAGTGGAGATAAGGTTCCATGGGGATACAGTTTGGTCTTCCCAAAGACTCTCTACCTTTCCCGTGAATATGTTGCCAGACATGCACTATTTCTTTCTTCAGTGCCCTGTCATTTTCTCCTTCCTTGAAGAAAATACCTTCTAGATGAACATTATGTGGGATATTCTTCATCGGGTATCCGAGCCGACGGCGAGCTAAAATTAGATGATAGTTTATTCCTCCTTTAGTTCCAATGAGGGGTACGTTAGGGAAATTTCCACATCTGTCTATGATCTTTATCCCTTCGTAAATCCGATTTTACCAATCTATGTTAGAATTGGTAAGAGACATAATCCTTTGTGAATATGTTGCTAGGCATGCATTATTTCTTTCTTCAGTGCCCTGTCATTTTCTCCTTCCTTGGAGTAAAGACCTTCCAGATGAACATTATGTGGGATATTCATCATCGGGTATCCGAGATAACGGCGAGCTAAAATTGGATGATCGTTGATTCCTCCTTTAGTTCCAATGAGGGGTACGTTAGGGAAATTTCCACATCTGTCTATGATCTCTATCCCTTCGTAAATTCGATTGTACCAATCTATGTCAGAATTGGAAAGAGACATAATCATTTGTGACCAACGTTGAGTACTCTTGTGATCGCAAAAAGCAGCAGACTTGGGCAAGTGGGAAATAAACCATTTGTAGATTAAGGTACACAACATGTGATCATTCCTCCGCTGTACAAATTCCTTAAGTGTACAAATTGATAAGCATCTGCAAGCAAGGTTTGCACGAGGTTTCCTATTAAGAATATCTTAACAGCATTGGTATCGATGAAGTTGTCAATGTTTGGAAAGAGGAATAATCCATATATGAGCAGAACAAAGACATCTTCAAAGGCAGTTATGTTTCCTACAATAGCAAAGTATAGGGATTTCTCCATCAGGAATTTAGATAGTAAACCCTAGATTCCTCCTTTAGTGGTTATAAGAGTCCTAACTTCTGACTCATCCAAAGAGACTGCTCTTGCAATGGTTTGTTCTTTTTGAATTTCTTCCAGTCTAGAAAATGGAGCTTGATCAGCGATAGGTAAATCAATCAGGTGGAGTACTCTTCTAATGTTGGTGCACGTTGGTAATCCAGGAAAGTGTAGCAGTGGTAAACTGGATCGTAAAAGTGAATTAGTGTGGACAGGCTCCTTCAAGTACGTTGACCCTTAACAGAGATAACAGTCCTCCCTGCTTAGCTCTGAAAGCCTCGGTATTGGTAATCATCCTTGCCAATTTCCTTAAGTCTTCTAGTTTCATAGCCTTGAAGGTGTACTTGTGCATTTTTCTTCTACCGAAATGCATAATGCAACCTCTGATATTTGCAATTATTGTTTTAGTTCTTTTTGAAAAAGATTTTTTTCTTGTTTGAAAAGAGTTTTTTAGATGAATGCATGAATGCAGCACACAAAAACATTTGAAAACATGGGTTTAAGGGTTCAACCTTACGAGCAAGGAATCATGGCTCTACCCATCCCCAAAGGTTGTACTATTTTAGTCAATTTTTGTACCTGTAGAACGGGTTCTAAGGTTTCCAAAGTCATTGACCCTTCCTAGGGATATCAACAGCAAGGTGATTCACTCGAGCAAGCTGTAATATCCTAGGATGAATCTCATTCGAGTATAGTATCGCATATCAACTATTTCCCAATAGTCACCGCACTACCAAATGGCCATATGGTTAATGTCTACTAAATCCTCAGGGTCATGGGTACTGCACTAGGAAAGACAATGCTTTCACGACAATCGGTCGTTCAACATCAATATTTCTGCATGGGTACTTCGATTGATTCGGTGGACTGCCAAGATAGCTTGTTCGGAATTCACTCCCTATAAGTGTTTGCTGGATATGCCACCACTTATCTTAATGTTCTCTCAAACTTTCCACATGCGTATTAATCGCATTCCCAGTTGACAGAAAATTAAACACGAGTATCAAGTAGTATAACAGTAAATGATATATATATATATATATATATATATAGTATAGAAAATGCCAAACAAACCTAGACCTCTTAGGAACTCTAATCCTAAAGACGCCCCAGCAGAGTCGCCATTTTTCTGTAGCGTGCGATTTTTGTCGGTGACGCGACCACGTTGCCGCAATGGTTGGGATTAGGTGCTACTTTCTGATTTCTTATTTATCCTATGAAGTTGGAAAGGAAAGGGAAGTTATCTAAAACTAACCTTGCACGCAAATGTTTTCTTTAACAAATGCTAAGAGATTGGGGGGGTCCGGGATCAGGTTATATAGAGGGAAGTTATCAATTACCCAATGTATATATGGTTATCTATAGATCTTCTTTGGCATATTTTCATACTATCTAGTGTTATCTATTATGGGTTGGGAAAGTTTCTCCTTTGGGAGTGTTGAGAGAGTGTTTTTGTTGTTTCCGGGTTTTTCTGTTGTTTTTGGTAAGGTACTGGACCTAAAGTTTTTGATATGCGTGCTCTCTAAGATTTCACAATCTTGTGCCTATGTATTCCCGTAATGATAACAGGGAAATCAGAGCAATCGTAGTTCCTCCTATTCTATGGGAGGAAAAAGATGTTTGGTGTCTTGTTCAAAGCCCAATTTTGAAGCTGGATGAATATTTGTGTCTTGTTCAAAGCCCAAGATTGAAGCTAAAAGGTTTGACTGAGAGAGAATTTGTCATCTCTAAAGGGGGATATCTCACCTATTTATCACAATTGTTGGGTACTTGATTATAAAGGAGAATTACTTTAACTGGAATGTATGGAATCCAGCAACGCCATAATTTCCTTTATAAGAGAAATGTCCTGAAGGAGGAAATTTAACTCAGTGTAGAGCAATGCCATTTTTCCTTAGGAATCCTCCATGCTAAGAGAGGGACATTGGCTTGGATGTAAATAATCTAGAGGCTTTCCACTTACAGCAATTTAGATGGAAGAGAAAGTTTACCAGGATAAGAGATGGACTACAGCTTGGATTTTTGAATTAACAAGTTTGCCACTTACAGCAGTTATCTGGAATTAGGGTTTGTTTTTGAGATGTGATATATAGAGAAAGGTCTTCCTAAGAAGAGAAATTTTGATTTCCTCTGAGGGGATGTTGATTTTTGTGTGCCTTGATCAAAGTCCAAGGTTGAAGCTAAAAGTTTGACTCTGCTTAGGGAGATCATTATACAAAGCCTAAGAGGAAGCTGAAAAGAATTGACTCTTCTGGGGAAGTTTTTATCTGTCTTGTACAAAGCCCAAGATTGAGGCTGAATGAAATTGACTATACTGGGGAAAGGTTTTATCTGTCTTGTACAAAGCCCGAGATTGAGGCTAAAAGAAATTGACTCTACTGGGGAGAGGTTTTATTTGTCTTGTACAAAGCCCAAGATTGAGGCTAAAACAAATTGACTGAATCAATTGGAAAATATGATCTGTCTTGTACAAAGCCCAAGATTGAGGCTGACTCTACTAAGGAAAAATCATTATACAAAGTCTAAGAGGAGGATGGTTGGGGATATTCTTATATGAACCCTAAGAGGAGGCTAGCTTCTGCTGAGGATTACTGAGATCCAGAGACCGGTCCAATAGGTTTTGGGGAATCCAAAGGGAAATAAACTCTTGCTGGGGATTAAGGAAGAGTTAAAGTATCAGATGCCATGAGGTTCTGATTCTGTTGGGGATTTGTTAATGGTAAATTGAGCATGACTAGGGATTTCTTGAACCTTGTTGGGGATCAAATGAATTTCAAGATGAGTTTGGGGACTTTGAGAATTTTAATTCTCTTGGGGATTAAACATGTATGAATGACTAAACTCCTTCTTATGTTTTAGGAAGCTTGAGGGTTTCTGTATTAGATCCAAAAGGAGATAAGACTTTCCAAGTCTACTGGTATGAAGAGGTTTACTCTTAACTAGAGGATTTAGAACACCTATCAAAGTTATTTGAGCGTCTGAGAAAATATAAACTCCGTTTGAATCCCAATAAATGCACGTTCGGTGTTAGCTCAGGAAAGCTCTTAGGATTCATCGTCAGTCAAAAAGGAATCGAGGTTGATCCTGAAAAATTCAAGGCCATTGAAGAAATGCCTTCACCAAAAACTGAGAAACAAGTCAGAGGATTTTTGGGACGTCTGAATTACATCTCAAGATTCATATCCCTCATGACCGCGACCTGCGCACCAATCTTTAAACTACTCAGAAAGAATCGAAGCTATATATGGACAGAAGATTGCCAAAAAGCTTTTGACAACATCAAAGAATATCTACTGAATTCGCCAATTCTTTCTCCTCCAGTAGAAGATAGACCACTGATCATCTACTTAACAGTCTTGGAAGAATCCATGGACTGTGTACTTGGCCAACAAGATGAGACAAAAAGAAAAGAGTCTGCCATTTACTATTTAAGCAAGAAATTCACGGACTGTGAAACTCGATACACTATGCTCGAGAAAACTTGCTGAGCTTTAGCTTGGCCAGCTAAACGTCTTTGACAGTACATGATTTGTCACACTACTTTGTTAATCTCCGAAATGGATCCAATCAAGTACGTATTTGAAAAGCCTGCTCTCACGGGAAGGATTTCCCGTTGGCAGATGTTGTTATCAGAATACGACATCGAATATCATGCCCAGAAATCTGTCAAAGGAAGTATTTTAGCCGATCATTTGGCTCATTAACCGATTGACGATCAAGAATCAATTGGATTTGACTTCCCAGACAAGGATTTAATGTACTTGAAAATGAAAGATTGCGATGAACCGCTACCCAGCGAAGGGCCAGAGCCAGGATCCTAATGGGGATTAATATTTGACGGAGCTATCAACACTTATGGAAACGGAATTGGGGCAATCATTATTACCCCTCAGGGTACCCACATACCTTTCACTGCCAGATTAACCTTTAAATGCACAAATAATGAGGCCGAATACGAAGCATGTATCATGGGTCTCGAAGAAGCAATTGACTTAAGGATAAAGAACTTGGATGTGTATGGAGACTCAGCCCATGTTGTGAATCAGATCAAAGGAGAGTGGAACACATACCAATCAGGATTGATTCTTAGAAAGACTATGCAAGAAGGTTGTTACCCTTCTTCAATAGAATTGAGTTTCAACACATTCCTCGTGAAGAAAATCACATGGCTGATGCACTAGCCACTCTCTCTTCCATGATTGCTGTAAATCGATGGAACAAAGTTCCCAAAATTGACATAATGCGCCTTGATTGGCCCGCTTACATCTTCGTGATTGAAGCAGTCATCGACGACAAACCATGGTATCATGATATCAAGTGCTTCCTTCAAAGACAATAATACCCGCTTGGGGCATCAAGAAATTAGGAAGACTCTCAGAAGATTGGCTGGTAACTTCTTCCTGAATAATGATGTTCTATTCAAGAGAAATTTCGACATGGTTTTGCTCAGATGTGTGGACATACAAGAAGCAAACATGTTAATGAAAGAGATTCACGAAGGCTCCTTTGGCCCTCATGCCAATTGGCATACAATGGCAAGGAAAATTCTGAGATTAGGATATTATTAGATGACAATGGAATCCGATTGCTACAAGTATATGAGGAGGTATCCCAAATGTCAGATATACGCTGACAAAATCCATGTAGCGCCAACGCATCTCAAAGTCCTTTCTTCTCCATCGCCATTTTCTATATGGGGAATTGACATGATTGGCATGATTGAACCCAAAGCTTCAAACGGAAATCGGTTCATCCTAGTAGCCATTGATTACTTCACCAAATGGGTTGAAGTAGTCTCATACACCAATGTGACCCAACAAGTGGTGGTCCGGTTTATCAAAAACAATATGATTTGTCTTTAGGGAGTTCCAAGCCAGATCATTACGGGTAATGGATCGAACCTGAATAACAAGATGATGAAAGAGTTGTGTGCTGAGTTCAAGATCAAACACCATAACTTATCTCCCTACCAACCTAAGATGAATGAAGAGGTAGAAGCGGCTAATAAGAATATCAAGAAGATCATTCAGAAGATGGTTGTAACCTACAAAGATTTGCACAAGATGCTACCCTTTTCTCTTCACGGTTATCGAACATCAGTCCGCGCTTCAACAGGGGTGACCCCTTTCTCTCTAGTATATGGCATGAAGGCAGTGCTCCCCGTAGAAGTAGAGATCTCATCAATAAGAGTCTTGTTGGAAGCCAAGCTAACAGAAGCTGAATGGTGTCAAAGCAGATATGATGAACTGAACCTCATTGAGGAAAAGAGAATGACGGCTTTATGCCAATGGACAGCTATATCAACAAAGAATGAAGAAAGAATTCGACAAAAAGGTCCGACCTCGTGTCTTCAGAGAAGGAGACTTTGTGCTCAAGAAGATACAATCATTTCTCACTGATCCCCGGGGCAAATGGACCCCGAATTACGATGGCCCTTATGTGGTTAAGAAAGGCTTCTCAGGCGGTGCCTTGAGACCCGCAACCATGGATGGAGAGGAATTTACCTACCCCAAAAATGTTGATGTAGTTAAGAAATACTTCGCCTAAATAAAAAAAAGCGTCTCGGTGGATTGAAAACCCGAAAGGGCGGTCCAAGCAAAAATTAGAGACATAAGAAAAAGTCATCCTGGTGGATTGAGAACCTCAAAAGGCAATCCAGGAAAAAGTTAGGGATTCATAGCAAGTAACAATGTCCAATAAGGTTAGATCCCCAGCGGTAACGCCATCCGTCGAAAAAACTTCCGTCAAGGTCATCTTCGACAAAAGCTCAGAATGTCCAGAATTCAAAGTTGGTAGAAGGATAACGTTCGTTATGTTTCAATGTAGCCCTTTTCATTTAAATTAACATTTTCTAAGCTTTGTAACGTTCTATGGGATCACGCACTTGGCTGATCGCCATTCTATCAATAAAATTTGAGCCCTAGTGCTTTTGTTTGTAACTCTTATATATTCTGCTTTGCAAAATGACATGTTTATGTAATTAACATTATTGAAACAAAAACGAATTTACTTTTGGTTTTAAAAAAAATGGAGTTTTCAAAATATACTTTTGCTTTTAAAATAAAGATTGCAATTCTATTAGACACAACGTCAAAAGAAACATCGACGGCTTCTCCGGAAGTGATTAAACCTCAAAATGCAGAATCAATACTCCTTTTAACCAGTACACCTGAGTGAGGGATCAACTACCTCAGATAGGATATCCCATCTGTCATCCCCGATAAATGTGTTACCCCTGAGAACTAATAATTGGTCTATCTTCCCCAGTAGGGTCTACCATTATTTTTTAACAGGAAAGGATTGCTATCTTGAATCAATGGTACTTTTTATCCCCCGCAGTGGCCGAGTATCCATTTAAGTTCATTCACCAGTCCATATACCGTATCTGTTTTGTCTATATAAGCATTTTATACATACATCTTGCATAATTGATCCATGTTCATATTCATATTCATGTTGTATTAATATCACTTTGGTTACATTCATCCCTAAGTGATAGGCGTCCTCTCTCAGATAGAGTCATCAGTCTTCCTTTCTATGTCAGATAGGATAAAATTCCAGTCTAAGTTCTTTCCTCATCAGAAAAATGCACCGTCTGAACGATCTCTCTCCAGTACACCCCTGAATTAAAATTAGTCCATGAACACTTTGATAACTTGAACCTCTGAAAGACAAGAGGACATTCGGATATATACTTTTGGAACATCACTCTTCACCATTGAAGATGATATTTTGCTTTCCCGAATTAAAGAAAATCCCCCAGGGAAAGCCTCTCCACAAGAGATTCTTGGCAATACATCAATTTTTCTCCCAAGAAATTCGTTGTTAATAAAGTCATCAGCACCTGAAAGTCAGATTACAGTACATCTCTCAAAGAAGAGGAAGTATGATGTAATTCCACACCAAGCAAAACAATCTCTCAAGAGACATGTTTTTCCCCAGTAGGTCGACAAATGGCATCTCCTACAAGAGAAGTTTGCACGCCTCTATAGTTCATACAAAATGGTTCTCCCCCAGCAAGTCCGACATCAAATCTTTTTCCATTAAATGGCATCTCCCAAGTAAAACTCGGCTAGAAGTTTGATGAAGACCGCTACAGATAGTGTTCCTTGTCAAGAGAAGAACTCGACACGAAGAAATTGAGACCAGTTCCATGGCTGAAGGCCAGGATCGATGGGAGGTTTATTTCAAAAGAAACTAAGAGCAGTTCCATGGATAAAGACCAGGAACGAGGGGGGTTTATTTCAAAAGAAACTGAGACCAGTTCCATGGCTGAAGACCAGGAACGAGGGGAGGTTTATTTCAAAAGAAACTAAGACCAGTTCCATGGCTGAAGACTAGGATCAAGGGGAAGTTTTATTCTTTTCTAAGTGTTGTTACTTAGTAAAAGAAGATGGATGAGCAAATCAGTTGTCATTTACAACTACAATCAAAACTTCGGGTATTCCGATATTTAATCCTCTCATACCCTGAATGTCCGAATATCTTCGCCATTCACACCTTCGGGTCCAAGAAGATTAAATAGGGGCATTTGTTATACACCAAATTTTGACCACAAGATTTCCCATCATTGTGCAACATTACCACTATATGGATGTACCTTCATTGCCTCATCAATTTCCTCAAGGATTGTTGAGCACTCACCACAACCAAGAATTAGGGTTTTGATCCCTCTTAGAGCACTCAAACAAAGGATCAATCAAGAATTGACATGATCTTCAACTTTTCTAGCCTCTCAAATATCCATGAAGGATCAAGAGGTCTCCCACATCAAGAATTAAGCACAAGGTTGCAACATTCCAAGTGGATCAAGCCTCAAGATCGCCAATGTCACCAAATTAGGGTTTAGGTCGATCAAGGCCTCTAGATGAAATTTTTCATCTGTGCATGAGCCATTACTTCAAAATATGATTCAAGAAGCTCAAAGGGACCTTATGAGTCCAATCATCAAGTCAAAATAGCCTCAGGGGATGCATTCACTTCTACAAAACACTAAAACAACAACGCCAGGCTTACAACGCATCCTTTTATGCCGTTGTAATAGGATAAAAATTTCGCGCCCAGGTAAAAGCTGAGTCATTTAGTGACGGTTGAATGAAACCACCGTAGTAATAAATAAAATGTATCAAACTTCGATTCTCTGCAACTACATTTTTTCCATTTTTTAGAGTACATTTATCGTGTGTCACTTAAGTCCATTATTTAAAAAATAAATTGTAAATTATTTTACAATGGTTAAGATGAACAACCGTAGTAATAAATTAAATGTATCAAGCTTCGATTCCCTGCAACTACATTTTTTCCATTTTTTAGAGTACATTTAGCGTGTGTCACTTAAGTCCATTATTTAAAAAATAAATTGTAAATTATTTTACAACGGTTAAGATGAACAACCGTAGTACTAAATGAAATGTAACAAGCTTCGATTCCCTGAAACACATTTTTTCCTTTTTTTATGATACATTTAGCGTGTGTCATTTAAGATTCCACTACGGTTTGTTTCTCCAACCGAGATTAAAAGGTTTACTGATAAATTAAAACAAAACTTATTATGTATTTCTTTCATAAGACGCCCTAATCGAACAAGTGAGCCAGAGACGCCCTAACCTTTACCCTCTTCGTATCTATTCAGTTGGAGCTCAAATATTGCTCAAATAAGGTACTCTTCAACATCTTCCTTCCTTTTTTCTTGGTTTATGCTCAAATATTGACCGTCTTCATTCATTTGCTTCTTCAGCTTCGAAGTAAGGTACTCTTCAACATCTTCATTCCTATTTTCTTGGTTTATGCTCAAATATTGACCGTCTTCATCATTCATTTGCTTCTTCAGCTTCGAAGTAAGGTACTCTTCAACATCTTCTTTCCTTTTTTCTTTGTTCATATTGTATATGCTCAAGTCAGAATGAGATGTTTCATATGCTTTATGTTTAGTATGAGAGTACATCTTCATTGATTTTTTCTTTGTTCATATTGTATATGCATATGCTTGAGTTTTTGGATTAGATTTTGGTGCGTCATTCACATTCTTATACATGTATAAATTCCAGAAGTTGTAATGGATCGTAGTTGGATGAAAGCCAATAGATTAGATCCGGTTTATGAGAACGGAGTTTGTGAATTCCTTGAATAAGCTGATAAACATCTTCCCAACAATGATGGTATCTTTTATTGTCCTTCTGTTATTTGCGCTAATATCAAAAAGGGTACAAAGAAAGAAATACACAATCACCTTTGTTGTGATGGTATATGTCAAAATTATATAATATGGATGTGGCATGGTGAGGTGGATAATAAGGAAAGTTGGGCGTCACAAAGTCAAAGAGTGGAGGAAGATGGATATATGGAAGATCATCTAGAGGATATGTTCCATGATATTGGGGAATCTTCTTTTATTAATGCTCATATTTATGATAATTTATGTAGTGATAAAGACACCCCTTTATATAAAGGATGAACAGAGTTCACACGATTGTCAACGGTGTTAAAGTTGTTTAATCTGAAGGCAAAAAATGGATGGTCGGATAAAAGTTTCACGGAATTACTTGAATTGCTACAACAAATGTTACCAGAAGATAACAAATTGCCGGATCGTTGCTATGAGGCCAAGAAGATATTGTGTCCACTGGGTCTGGAGTATATCAAGATACATGCTTTCCCTAATGATTGCATATTATACCGGAAAGAGTATGAAGACTTGTTTCAATGTCTGAAATGTGGTGTATCGCGTTACATGCTGAAGGCTAGCAATGGTGATGACAATGATCACTATGACAATGTTAGTAGGAAGCATCCTCCTGCTAAAGTGTTATGGTACTTGCCAATAGTTTCACGATTAAAGAAACTTTTTGCTAATTCGAATGACGCAAAGAATATTAGATGGCATGCAGATGAAAGGATTCGTGATGGAAACATTCGCCATGTAGCTTATTCGTTGCAATGGAAGAAAATTGATTCGTTGTTTCTGGATTTTGGAGTCGAGCCAAGAAACCTTAGGCTTGGGCTTGCCACTGATGAAATAAACCCCTTTGGTAATCTGAGCACTAATCATACTTCGTGGCCTGTTCTTCTCACTATTTACAACTTATCTCCTTGGTTGTGCATGAAGCGCAAGTATATACTGTTAAGTATGATGATTTCTGGACCACGACAACCTGGTAACGACATAGATGTTTATCTTAGTCCATTAATTGATGATTTACGACTCTTGTGGGACGAAGGCGTTGAAGTTGATGATGCATATTCTAGGGAAAATTTTAATATGCGTGCAATGATATTTTGCACAATTAACGAATTTCCGGCTTACCGTAATTTGGCGGGATACAGTGTCAAAGGATATAAAGCGTGTCCTATATGTGAAGATGATACTTGTTATCAACAACATGAGTTTGGAAAAAAGACCGTTTACCTTGGGCATCGAAAATTTCTAAAACCGGGTCATCCTTATCGTAGATTACGAAAGGCTTTTAATGGAGAGCAAGAGTTTGGTGAGGCTCCTAAACCTTTAACCGGGGATGAAGTTTATCAACGGCAGGAATACATTAATGTTGTCCTTAGGAAGAGAGAAAAATAAAAAGGTGGGAAGAGAGAAAAAGAAAAAGGTGCGCGGAGAGGAAAAGAAAAAGGGGCAGTTGCGAAAAATATATGGAAAAAGAGGTCCATCTTCTTTGATCTTCCATATTGGTCAAGTCTAGATGTTATACATTGTCTTGATGTGATGCACGTGGAGAAAAATGTGTGTGATAGTTTGATTGGCACACTTCTAAACATTTCGGGCCAGACTAAAGATAGTAAGACTTCCCGTCTTGATCTGGAGAAGATGGGCATATGAAAACAGTTGGCTCCAATAGAGAAAGGAAAAAGAACTTATTTGCCTCCAGCATGTCGTAATCTATCTAAAAAGGAAAAGAAGATGTTCTGCGAGTGTTTGCAAGGTATTAAAGTTCCGTAAGGTTACTCATCAAACATAAAGAAACTTGTATCAATGAAATATCTCAAGTTAATTGGTTTAAAATCTCATGATTGTCATGTATTGATGCAACAACTTCTACCAGTGGCTATCCGTGGGATCCTTCCAAAAAATGTGAGAGTAACTATAACGAGACTGTGTTTATTCTTCAATGCCATATGTAATAAAGTTCTTGATTTCAAAAAATTGGATGAATTAGAAGATGAGGCTGCCATAATCTTGTGTCAATTGGAAATGTATTTTCCGCCATCATTTTTTGACATTATGGTTCACTTACTTGTTCATCTCGTAAGAGAAATCGGAATTTGTGGCCCAGTTTATTTAAGGTGGATGTATCCAATAGAGCGATATATGAATATCTTTAAAGGATATACGAAGAATCATCACCGACCGGAAGCTTCGATTGTTGAAAGGTACATCACAGAAGAAGTTGTTGAGTTTCTTACAAACTATTTATCGGGTGTAGATTCTATAGGAATTCCAAAGTCTCGTCATGCTAACACAGACTGAAGAGGTATTCAAGGTCTAAATTTTAGGCCAATGGCTCGGGATGTAGTTATTCAATCACATTTCTATATATTGAATAATATAGATGAGGTTCAACCTTTCATAGATACTCACAAAAGACTTATGAAGAAAAAATATCCCCGAATGAATGACAAGTTATTGTTGATAGAGCATAACAATAGATTCATGGATTGGTTTAATAAAAGTGTATCTAATGATCCTAGTGCATCCGAGATACTTAGATGGTTGTCATACGGGCCAAAATTTTGTATCATTACCTGGAGTGCATACGACATTGGTTATTATACCTATTATACAAAATCAAAAGATGGTCGTAGTTCAATGCAAAATAATGGGGTTATGGTTGAAGTTGAATCGATTTATTTCTCTAGTTTGAAAGATAACAATCCGGTATTGGCAACTACCGCGTCTTATGGTGTCATTGATGATATTTGGGAGATTGATTATGTTATTTTCAAAGTGGCTTTATTTAAATCCAAGTGGGTTCCCAATAATAGTAATGGTGTAGACATTGATGACTTAGGATTCACCCGGGTCGACCTAGGCAAGGCATCTTTTAATACAGAACCATTCATCATGGCTTCTCAAACAAATCAGGTTTTCTATGCTTCCGATCCATCGGACAAATCGGGGAAGTGGTCAATCGTTCTCCAAGGAAAATACATTCCTCTTAGTGATGAAAGTCTTGATATTCCGTCCACACCTTCTTACACAACACAAGTTCCTACCTCATATGATGAAGTCGATGGAGATGTCGTGCATGCTATACGACTTGATAATGAAGAAGGCATATGGGAAAATTAACAAGTACGTAATTTATTATTTATTCATAATATATTAATTGTATGTTATAGTTTAGAAGTATTTTTACTAACAAGTATAATTATTTGAAATCATAGGTATTTTGAGTCCAGACACCAGGCCAGGAGACAAGACACCAAGAGACAAGATACCAATACACCAAGTTACAATTATGTGAAGTTATGTAATGTGTGTAAACTGTAATATGGTATATGTGATATTTTATCTATGTAGGTTGCTTTTTCTGATAAACTGTAATCTGGTATATGTGATATTATGAATATGATACGATTAATATTATTATGAAAACTTTATCACAAAATGTGAATTGTATTTTTCTGCTGTGTTGTGATATGAAGAACAATAATACAGGTAAAAAATGGGATTAATTATAAAAGCAAGATCATATTTGTTAATTTTGCAGAAACTTAAACGACGGTTATATTTCATAACCGTTATAATATCTGGCGCACTGTCCAGTAAAAAATTAATATCAAAACTGCACTGCTGGGAATCGAACCGAGGACAATTATATTTATTACAACGGTGTATTGTAAAACCGTTGTGATAGCTAGTGCGTTTTCCTGTTTATTACAACGCCTACAAGGCCGTCGTTGTAAGTATCATATATACAACGACAATCTACATAACAACGCCCTCGCCCACGTCATTATATGTCATTCCCAACCGTTGTTAAATGGGTTTTTTGTGGTAGTGATTCATCAAAACTCAGAAATTGGGGTTTCTTGACCTAATTCACCTCTAAACCGACTTTTGGAGCAAGTCATGAGCCAAGACCTCAAGAAGTGATTTGAAGACCTCCAATACATCATATTGATCCATTTATAATATTGGATTGATTCAAAGAACTTGGTTCATGAGCCACACAAAGATTCAAATTCATTTGGGACAATTAGGGTTTCCTAATGAAAAAGTCAATTGTGCCTTTGACTTTTGACCAAGACATGTTCCCAAACCTTGGGACATGATACAAGACCCTCTAAAAAACCTATGGAATCCATCCATTAGGTTTGAATTATGTCAAGGACTTTATTGCATAGAGGGTCACACTTTTTGAATTTCATCTGACAAAAAGTCAATTGTGCCAAAAAGTCAAGTTTGACTTTTTGAATTTCTTGACAAACAAGGCTTCCTTAAGTTAAGAACAATGCTAACTTATGGTTTGGATCATCATCCATCAATAAAAATCAAGAAAAGTGAGGTAACTTGCAAAAGGGGCAACCATTGGAAACTTAAATTTTTCTAAGTTATGGAACAAAAGTGATTTGGTACCAACTTTGCAAGGTTATAACTCACAAACCATAAGGCCTTTTTCTCCCATCCAAAGCTCAAATGAAAGTTCATATGATATACTTCAAAATTGTCAACGACATCAATTTCCAAATCATCATAGATTTTGAGTTATGGATTGATCAAAATCATAAAAACATGGAAATGACCACTTTTTCCAACACTTAGAAATTTTTAGACATAATCTGTCTAGGTTTTTCACCAACTTTGGGACCATTTTTCATTATGATCCAAACTAAACCAAGACCAATGTTGGACATCAAAGTTAAAGTATGTCATGAGGGCTTTCCAAAATGTACAAGAACTTATCCTAATTCAACTTGAGTAGGGAGTTACAAGCTCCAAAACTGTTTTTACAAGACAGTCTTGTAGATGCCACACGATTTTGTCATTTCCATGACTTGGCAAACCTTATCACCATACAAGACAAGTTTATAAAGTGCAATGAACATGATCTTTGCAGAGCTACAACACCATAGAGCCTTGCAAGTCAAAAACCTCATCATTTGGCAAATAGCATTCAAAGTTCAAAAAACAAAACTTTCAAATTTGTCATGAAGCATTTAAAGGATGCATAGAGCTGGCATGTATCAGTCCATGATCAACCAAATGAGTCAAGATAAACTCAAGCATCAGAGGACCATAGTCATGCAAGATTGACCCAAGTCAATGGCTAGAGGAGACTTGAGATTCCTTTATGCAACCATTGGATGATGGACTGTACCAGCCACAATTCACTATTGCTACCAAATCAAACTTGACACACTATAAATAAAGGTCATTTGTGGTCAGTTTGAGTACACCAAAGCTTAAAAACACTTGCTTTCCTCAAAATCTCTCTCAAAAAACCAGAAATGCCTTATTTTGCAAGTCACCATCGAATTTTGAGTTAGAGAGCAATTCCACCACAGGTCATGATCTAAACACATCCAATATATCATATATAAGCTGTTCAAACACTCATCCTTCATCTGGAACACCAAAATCACAAAGTCACCATCCATTTGCTCAAGCTTTTTAGCAAGGTTGCAGTTGAGATACCATAAGGTGATCCAACATCTCCAATCAAGGACAGGCATCTCAACACACTCCATAGGGTATAGTGAAGCTGTCCAAGTTCTTACAACACATTTGTAACATCTCCATCATCAAACTCGATCACCAGCTGCAAGAGGTAAGCCTGAAGCCTTCAAACTCCATACTAAACGCATCTTAAATGTGTTTTTGAGTTACCATCTTATTTCTGCATGTATATAGAGTAATAACCCTCAATCAATTGCTACAAATGAATCGTGTATAGGATTTCATGATGTTCTTGCATAAATTAGAGTTCTTGAGTTCATCACTTGATTTCTCACTCCACACTTAATAAAAATGCAATTAATTTAAATGGTTGTAATCCTTGTTCAAAAACGAGTGAGATTGATGTTTGAATCATGCAAAATCATTGAGTAATCTGAGATTTATAGAGGGTTTTGCAAATTTGCAAAATTAGGGCACGCACGAGGTTGAAGATGACTGTTGGCGCCATAATTCAAATTATTTGAATTTTTCAATTTTTGATATTTTATTTAATTGATTTCAAAAATTAATTTCTCTCATTTTTTATCATTTTTAATTGGTTCTTTTTTTAAAAAATCACAAAAATGTTAAATTATTTTATTCTACAAAAAATCAAATTTATATTATTTATTTAATATAGTTAAATGAATTGGATTTTAAATGAAATTCTCACCTTGATTTTTCAAAACCAATTGGATTTCAAACTTTAACGCGAGTAAACATGATTTTTCAAAACATTTTTCAAAGTTTACAATTTGTTTTTGAATATATTTGATATTTTATATCATTTATTATTTAATTTTCCTTGAAAAATTACACTTTATTTAAAATTAGGGTTTTTATCTTGATTTTAAAATTTTCAAACTTGATTTGAAACAGTTTTGGGCCTCATGATAGAGTGTAAGCCCCATCCCTTTGTACATAAATAATTTGGGCCTCAGTCATTGTATAAGTCCCGATATGGTTTTAAAAATCTCGGCGCGATCACCATTTTCAAAACAATTTTCATCTTGGCCTCTCCTTGAGTTGTAAGCCCCATGTTTCTTTTTAAAACACTTTTGGGTCTCTAATAGAGTGTAAGATCCAACCCCCTATGTACATAAACAATTTTGGGCCACTGCTATAATATAAGTCCCACAACGTCTGTTGGTATCGCAGTGCGATCATTTGTTTTCAAATGAGTTATCTAGGCCTCTCCTTGAGTTGTAAGCCCCATTTTTCTTATTTAAAATCATTTTTGGGCCTCTAATAGAGTGTAAGACTCAATCCTTTTGTAAATACAATAATTTGGGCCTTAGTCATTGTATAAGTCCCTCTCTGGTTTTCAAAACTACGACGTGATCGTCGCCTTTTCAAAAGAGATCATCTCGGCCTCTCCTTGAGTATAAGCCCCAAACTTTCTTTTTAATTCAAATTTAAAGTTTTGTCAAAACTTTCTTCAATTTCTTGAAAACCTAACCATATCGTTGTAGTTAATCTGCTTGGGCTTGCACACCTGTAAGTTTCACTATCTCTTCTATGCATACTTGTTTATATATTTCATCTGTATATATATATATATATATATATATATATATATATATGCTTGTACATATCTGCTTAGAGTTTTCCCCAGCATTTAGGTCTAAGTTTAGATCAAACCAGCGGTTACTCTTTCAACATAGTCAAAACTAGTTCCCCATAGGAAATTTCATATACACTCTTGCCTCCTCTTGGGCTTATACAATATGGAACAGAGAAAGGCCTTATTCATGGTGAAACTTTTCTCATGACTGTCCAAATATATGTGTACAAGAAATTCATTTCCCCAGAGAGGATTAATTCCCGGTGAAACATCTCTTGAATTTATTCAAACCCTAGAATTATTCTGCAAAGAAAGGACTTATTCCCGGTGAAACATTTCTTGAATTTTTCTTAGGCTTGGACCCCCAGGCTTCCTAAAAGCATCCCTAGCCTCCTTTTGGGCTTAGTACAAGGAACCCCAGGCTTCTTAAAAGTTCTGAGCCTCCTCTTGGGCTTAGTACAAGGACCCAAAGGCCTTCTACAGGCATAGGACAGAACTTAGTCATCTCTACTAGTTCAATCCTCAGGAAAATCAAAATCCATTAACATCAGACCATTTTAGGGTTAATCTTCATCCCTTAACACATCAGCCTCCTCTTGGGCATCATACAAAGATCATTCTCCAGCTGAGAGTCAACCTCTTCATTCAAGTTAGACTTGGAAAGTCTTATTTCCTCTTGTATATCATATATAAACCCTCAAGTTTCCTAAAAGCATAAGAAAGAGTTTAGTCATCTATACATTTCTAATCCCCAAGAGAGTCTAAACTCCTTAAGGTCTCCAAACTAACCTTGAAATTTCTTTGATCCCCAACAAGGTTCAAGAATCTCTAGCCAGGATCAGTATACCCTTTTCAAATCCCCAACAGAATCAGAACCTCATGGTATCTGATACTTCAACTTTTCTTCAATCCCCAGCAAGAGTTGATTTCAATTTGGATTCCCTAAAACACATTGGACTTGTCTCTGGATTTCAATAATTCTCAGCAGAAGTTAGCCTCCTCTTAGGCTTCATATAAGAATTTCCCCAGCCAGCCTCCTTTTTGTTTATTCAAAGTAAACTTTGACAATTAGATTGCAAATATCAAACAGTATGGAAACCCCGTTTTATTAAATTCAAAGATTGCGGAAATGGAAATACAGTAGATTTACAAAATGCTGAAAAAGGATATCTAAGCTAATGAATCATGAGTTCTCTCTGAGGGGAGCTCAGGTGCTGGTTCTGGTACTTTCCTTTTCTTTGACCGGGCTCGTCGGCCATTGCCGGGTTGTCATTCCTTTGCCAAGTGAAAGGAGCGAGCAAATTCCTTTAGTCATCCTGATTCTCTACAGCATGTTGCTCTAAAATCTCAATCAGAGCATCTTTTTCTTTTAAAAGTTGCTGTATTTTCTTTCACTCCACATTGAGAATACGGTACTTGTTCCACCAAGACCTCTTCTCCTGCTGAACTTTGCTGAGAGTAACCTGAAGTTTTTCCGTCTTAGACGTAAAATAAAGGGCATAGTCCCTTAATGGAAGAACTTCCTGGCGAGGATAAGGCATCCTCAGCTTGAGAGCTCTAGTTTGTACCCAGTGGAGATAAGGCTCCACCGAGACACAGTCTGGTTTTCCTAGAGACTCTCTTCCTTTCCTATGAATAGGTTTACATGCATGCATTATTTCCATCTTTAGTGCCCTGTCATTTTCTCCTTCCTTGAAGAAAAGACCTTCCAGATGAGCATTACGCGGGATATGCCTCATTGGGTATCCAAATTGACGACGAACTAAAACGGGATGATAATTGATTCCTCCCTTAGTTCCTATAAGGGGTACATTTGGGAAATTTCCACAATGGCCAATGATCCTGATCCCGTCATAGATTAGATTGTACCAATCGATGTCAGAGTTGGTAAGATACATGATTCTCTACGACCAACGTAAAGTATTCTTTTGATCCCAAAATGCAGCAGACTTGGGTAAGTGGGAAGTGAACCATTTGTACAGCAAGGGTACATAGCAGGTGATCATTCCTCCGCTGTACAAATTCCTTAAATGTACAGAATGATACGCATCTGCGAGCAAAGTCAGTACAGGGTTTCCAATCAGAAAAATCTTAATGGCATTGATATCTACAAAGTTATCAATGTTGGGAAACAGAAATAACCCATAGGTGAGCAAAACAAAGATGCTCTCGAAAGCGAGCATGTTCCTTATACTAGCAGAGTATAGAGCTTTCTTTGTCAAGAACTGGGCTGGAAAACCCTAGATTCCACCCTTAGTGGTCATGTGAGTCCTGACTTCTGACTCGTCCAAGTAAATTGCTCTTGCAATGGTCTGATCCTTTGGAATTTCTTCCAGTCCAAAAAAGGGAGCTTGATCAGTAATGTGCAGATCAGTCAGGTGAGAGTATTCCTCCAGCGTTGGTGCTAGTTGATAATCCGGGAATGTGAAACAGTGATAGACCGGATCGTAGAACTGGATTAGTGTGGACAGGATTCCTTCAATTACATGAACCCTTAATAGAGACAGTAGTCCTCCATACTTGGCTCTGAAAGCCTCGTGGTTGGTTATCATCCTAGCCAGACGTCTTAAATCCTCTAGTTTTGGGACCTTGAAGGTATACTTGTGAGTTTTCCTTCTACCGAAATCCATTAACGCAATCTTTTTATCTGACATTTGCAATCATTGTCTTAGTTTAGTTTGAAAAAGAAAGACTAGAAGAGAAGATTTTTTCTTTGTTTTAATGTTTTTTAAATGAATGTATGAATGCAGCACACAAAAACATAGAAAAAACATGGGGTCAAAGGGTCGGTGTCATGAAGTCAAGGCTCTACCCCCCCCCCCCAAAGGTTTTATACTGGTGAATTTTTGTACCTGTCCACAAAATCATTGACCCCTCTTGGGATAACAACAGCAAGCAGATCGCCAGCGAGCTGATGTATCCTAGAGTGATCACAAATGAGGGTAGTATTGTGTGACAACTATTTCCGATAACTTCCACACTACAAAATGGTTTAAGCCTACTAAAAACCTCAGCTTCTCAGATAACCCAGTCAACCACACTACTTTCAACAACCGAAGTCGTATAGGCAATGTATCTACAAAGGGAGTCTCCACTGAGTTTGATGGTCGATCGGAGACTCTTAACTGGGATTCACTCCTCGCAAGATTACCCGCATTGCCATCACCTATCATAGGTGTATACTCAATCTTTCCACATGCGGCTTCACACACATTCCCATTAGCAGAAAAATAAACACAGATATCAATTAGGAAAAGCAGTATATATATTTGTCTTAATCATCCTAGACCTCTAGTCTTATGATCCTATACAGACAATGACTCCCCAGCAGAGCTTTCATTTCTGTGATATCTTCTTGAATTTAAGGTTTCCACCGCAAATTGTAAGAAAGAGAACTTTGGGCCCCACGGTGGGCGCCATTTTTCTGTAGCGCAATTTTTGTGGTCCTGAGTCACGATCGCTTGGGTACTACAGTTTGATTCATTTTTTATCCTATTGAAGCTGATTAAGGAAGGGAAATAGATGTCTCCAATTAACCCTGCTTGCATACTGAGTTTGAACAGCGGTCTGTTAGGTCACATATGCTTTGTGGATGTGGGGCCTTTCTTCGGTTTATTTTATTAAGATTCGAATATCTGGATCATTTGCGAGGTTTTTGGTAAGATGTTAGGATTTGGTGCTTTTTGGGTTGATATATGGAGGTATGGGATTTTGGGTTTTTGATTGATATGTTCGCTAAGATTTTTGCAATCTTATGCCTACGTATTCCCGAAACAGGGAAATCAGAGCAATCGTAGTTCCTCCTATTCTATGGGAGGAAAAAGGTTGTTTTGGTGTCTTGTTCAAAGCCCATGACGTGAAGCTAAAGGTGGTTTGTATCTTGTTCAAAGCCCAAGATGTGAAGCTGAAGGGTCTATTTGTATCTTGTTCAAAGCCTAAGATGTGAAGCTAAAAGGCTTGACTGAGAGAGAACTTGTCATCTCTAAAGAGGAGTTGTTGATGTTTGTATGTTGTGAGCAAGGCACAACTTTGATGCTAAAAGGTTGATTGACTCAACCGAGGTTTTCTTTATACAAAGCCTAAGAGAAGGCTATTGACCCAACAAGAGGGTGTTTATTATTTGTTTCGTACGAAGCCTGAGATAGAGGCTAGAAGGGTTGACTCAACAAGAGAGTACTAACAATTGACTGACTCAACAAGAGAGTGCTTTTATCTGTCTTGTATAAAGCCCAAGATGGAGACTAAAAAGGTTGACTCAACAAGAGAGTCTGAAGGTGATTGACTCAACAAGAGAGTCTTTTATACTCAACAAGAGAGTGTTTTATATGTGTCTTGTATGAAGCCCAAGATGGAGGCTAAAAGTGGTTGAGTCAACAAGAGATTCTTTTATACTCAACAAGAGAGTGTTTTATATCTCGTACGAAGCCCGAGATAGAGGCTAAAAAAGGTGTTTGACTCAACAAGAGAGTCTTTTATACTCAACAAGAGAGTGATCTTATGTGTCTTGTACAAAGCCCGAGACGGAGGCTAAAGGGTACTTGACTCAACAAGAGAGTCTTTTATACTCAATGAGAGAGTGATTTTCTATCTCGTACGAAGCCCGAGATGGAGGCTAAAAATGGTTGACTCAACAAGAGAGTCTGAAAAGGTTAGCTCCGCTGGGGAGAATCATTTGTACAAAGCCCAAGAGGAGGCTAACTGTGATGGCGACTGTTTCAGTTGAGTGACAGGTCTAGTGTGTTGGATAAAAGAGAAAATCAGTTCTTACGAAAAGAAAGATTATATGTAAGGTTGTGCCTTGGTATTGATCAGAGGATCTGGGTTATTTCCTGTTCTTTAAGGAAATGGGAAATACCAAGGTTATTTAGACTGTCCAAGTCTACGAGTGTTTTGAGAAATCGATTCTCAGATAGTGAATGCTTTTTGTATGATGCCCAAGAGAAGGCTGGTATGTTAAGGGATGAAGGTCAACCCATTAACTGGTCTGGCACTTGACTCAGAAAGACAACTCTAGCAAATTGATGACTAGGTTCTGTTCCTATACCTATAGAGGTCTCTGGGTCCTTGTACTAAGCCCAAGAGAAGGCATGAGAACTTCTAAGAAGCCGATGGGTCCTTGTATAATGCCCAAGAGGAGGCGAGGATGCTTTTAGGAAGCCTGTGGGTCCCCAAACCCCGAGAAGTTCAAGACATGCCATTCATCGAGAATAGATCAAGCTAGGAAAGTTCGATAATTTGGAAGAAACTCAAGAGATACCATTCACGGAGAAAAGATCGTCTCTGGGGAGTTAGAGTTTCTTTGACAATTTCTAAGGGTGACAGTCTGAGAAAGGGTTCACCGAGAATGCTGCCTTTCACCCAAGAGGAGGGACGACTGTATCTGGAAATCCTATGGGGATCTAGTTTTATTTGTATTTAAGAGTGACCAACAGGCTTTACCTAGTGCTAGACGTAGTTGCCAGGGAAAACTCTAAATAACTATACTAGTATTACACAGTGGATATTTGACAAGTATATAAAGTATGTGAAAGAAGACTTACAGTGAAGCAGCCCCACAATACAGTTATATATATATGAAAGCAGTAAATTAAAGCGGATAAACACTTACTCCATTGTAGAGCTTCCATGTTGTTTCGTTAGTTGTTCAACAAAGAAAAATTGAAAACAACAGTATATTTCATTCTAAATCAAAGGAGAAAGTGCTTTGAAAAGACTGTTGGGGCTTACAGCTCAAGGAGAGGCCCGAGGTTTTATCAGTGTTAGAACTGTTGTTTTGAATTTGTACAGGGACTTATACAAGTGACTGAGGCCCAAAAAAGGTTTTCTGTACAAAGGTGTGAGTCTTACACTCTATTAGATGCCCAAATGAATTTAAAGAAAAGAAATGGGTCTTACTACTCGAGGGTAGGCCCAGATGATTTGATTTTTGAACTGGCGATTGTGCCGAGATTTTTCTTTTAACGTAGAGGGACTTATACAATATCTCAGGCCCAAAAAGGTTTAGGTTAAAAGGGGATTGGATCTTACACTCTATTAGAGGTCCAAAGTGGTTATTTTTATACAAGTGGTGGGGCTTACAGCTCAAGGAAAGGCCCAATGAAAAAACAATGACCGCACCATTATTTTGAAAACTGTACAAGGACTTAAACAATGACTGAGGCCCAAAAAGGTTTATGTACAAAGGGGGTTAGGTTTTACACTCTATTAGAGGCCCAAAGTATAAAGATGGGTCTTATAGCTCAAGGAGAAGCCCAATTGATTTTTTTTTAAAAAGGCGACGATCGTGTCGAGCTTTTTGACGATATCGGGACTTATACAATACACTGAGGCCCAAAATATTTTGGTTTCTAAGAGGGGTTGGGTCTTACACTCTATTAGAGGCCCAAAGTGTTTTGAAAATGATTTGTTTAGGGTGATTAAGATCAAAACCCTAAATTCATTTCAAAATGTATTTTAATTAAATAAAAACTAAATTAAAATGACCAAAATTATCAAACATGTATAAAAAACAAGTTGTGATCTTGGATCAATGTTTGAAAAATCATGTTTATATCCACAAAATGATTGGAAACCAATTAAATTTGGAAAATCAAGGAGGAATAAATATTTCAAATGTTAAAAACAAATAAAACATTAATTCTTTGCAAAAATATCAAATATTATGAAATAAATAATATTTTTGGGAATTTTTGGCAAAATAAAATATTTTAACATTTTTGTGAATTATTAAAAAAAGAATCAACCCAAAATCATTAAAACTCAGAGAGAAATTAATTTTTGAATCAATTAAATAAAATCACAAAATTCAAATATTCAAATATTTGAAAAAGGGCGCCAAGAACATGGCAAGAACACGCGCCCTCCCTCTGTTTCTGCAGATTTGCATTTTCTATCCAATCTCACTGAATACTTGATGATATCATGCAATCTACATATCAATCTACTCGTTTTCGCCTCACGATCATGTTTATGGTCTTTAATTTCATTTATTTTAAGCATGGAATAAGAAATCAAAGAGAAACCTCAAGAACCCAAAATTCTTCATGAAGGTTCAGAAATTCCATACACGATTCATACAAAGCAATTGATTGAGGGAAAACACTCCATGAATGATTATGAACATATGGCCAAATTATTGTGCAGCAAAAAATGCATGGATCATAGAGTTAGAAGAGCTCATGCTTACCTCTTGTAGCTGGTGATCGTGTTTTGTGTTAGAGGTGTTACAGCTTGGTTCCAAGGATATGGACAGCTTCCCTAGGTGCTATGGAGTATGTCTGGATGCTTCGAGTGGATTGAATTGAGCAGGAACCTGATTTGGCACCTCAACTGCAAATCTGTCATAGGCTTTTGCAGATGGCTGGTGATTTTGTGATTTTGGTGTTCTAGATGTTGTGTGAGTGTTTGGATCACATCTATGTGATGTTTATGAGGTGTGTGTGTGATTGGTTTGGTTGGAATAGCTCTCAAACTCAAAACCCGATAGTGACTTACTTTGGAAGGCAATTTTTGAGTGAAGGAAGAGATTTTAAGGAAATCATCTGTTTGATGGCTTTGGTGTACTTAAACTGAACACAAATGAGCTCTATTTATAGTGCAATAAGTTTGTTTTGCAAGCAATAGTGAATGGCAACTGCTGCAGAGGTTTGGCAAATGTTGATAAATGGGAATCCAAGTCTCCTCTAGCCATTGACTAGAGGTTAGGGCACAAGCTGATGGTTCCCTTGGTCTTGGATAAGTCTTAACTGAATTCAGTTGGAAGAGGCTCAGTCCATGCCACCTTGGTGCATCCATTGAATGCTCCAAATCAAAATTGGAGTCTTGTCCCTCTTTTAGGCATTTCTAGGTTTGGCATTCTACTTTTCGTTCCAAAGACCTGGGAGGCTTGGGATCAGAGTTGGTTCCTCCTTGGTCCCCCCTTGAGGTGTTCAGATGGATAGAGTTGTTTGTCATTTGCACAAATTGGGAAAATCGAGCAAAATGCACAAATCTGCCTTGCTTTGACAGTTTTCAGCAAGGCATATTGCCATTGTCATATCTCATGGCTCAAGTGGAATTTGATGGAGTTCTTAGCCATTTTGGAAAGCCCTCATATGACACAACAACTGTTTGGTCATAGTTGGTTTTGATACTTTTTAGATCCAAGTGAAAAATGCCCTTATATTTGGAAAAAAGTGAAGGCAGATTCTGACTTAGTGAAAATTTCACTAAGTGTTGGAAAAAAGTGGCATTTCTACTTTTTGTGATTTTGATCATCCCATAACTTAAAATCCATGAGGAGTTGGAATGAATTGTGTTTGAAGCTTTTGTAGAGGGCCATGAGAGCTACAAATCCAGCTTTGAATGGGGAAAAATGGCCTTGTGGTTTAGGAGTTATGATCCTCCAAAGTTGGTACACTAGCCACTTTGTTCCATAACTTAGAAAATTTCTAAGTTTTTATGGTTACCCCTTTTACAAGTTATCCCACTTTTCTTGATTTTTCTTTATGAATAATGATTCCAATCACACATTAACTTAATTTTGGGGTCAAAGAACCATATTTGTGAAAAATCTCAAAAAGTCAAAGTTTGACTTTTATGCACAGTTGACTTTTTATCAGATGAATTCCAAACTGTGCGATCCTCTATGAAATCAAGTCCTTGACCTAAATCAAACTTGATGGACATGTTCCATGGGTGTTATAGGGTGTATTGAATCATGTCCCAAGTTTTGGGAGCATGCCTGGGTCAAAAGTCAAAGGCACAGTTGACTTTTCCCGCGAAACCCTAAATGTGGGTTTGATGAACTTGAAACTTGTGCACCAAGCTTCTTGGATTAATCAATTGTTGCAATGGATCAATGTAGTGTGTTATAGACCCTCAAATCCTCTCTTGAGGTCTTGGCTCATGTTTTGTCCCAAAAGTCAACTTAGGGGTGAATTAGGTCAAGAAACCCTAATTCCTGATTTTTTATGAATGCATCCCCTGAGGCTAAATTGACTTGATGATGGGGTCCATAAGGTCCCTTGGGGTATCTTAGGTTATGCTTTAAAGCATTGGCTCATGCCTTGAGGAAAATTTCCATCTGGAGGCCTTGGTCGACCAAAACCCTAATTTGGTGACACTGGCAATCTTGAGGCTTGATCCACTTGGAATGTTGCAACCTTGTGCTTGATTCTTGATGTGGGAGTCCTCTTGATCCTTTATAGGTGTTTGAGAGGTTAAACAAGTTGAAGATCATGTCATTTCTTGATTGATTCTTTGTCTAAGATCTCTGAGAGGGCTTGAAACCCTAATTTTGATTGTAGTGAATACTCACCCACCTTTGGGGAGACTACTGAGGTATGATGGTTCATCCGTATTATGATGATGATTTGCACAATGATGGGAATCTTAGTGGTCAAAATTTGTGGTATGACAGGTATATAAGTTTAAAACACACTAAGATCAGCACTTTCAGAGATCTTGGGGCAACCTTCGTTCAGCAGTATAAATACAACTTGGACATGGCACCAGATAGGGACCAACTCAGAGCAATGTCGCAAAAAGATAAGGAAACTTTCAAAGAATATTCTCAGAGATGGCGTGAAATTGCCGCCCAGAGCTGTCCCCCTCTTGAGGAAAAGGAGATGACCAAGATTTTCCTGAAAACCATAAGCTCGTTCTATTACAACTGAATGGTTGCCAGTGCGCCCAATGACTTCACTGAAATGGTGAATATGGGAGTACGCCTTGAATAAGCGGTCCGAGAAGGACGATTGATCAAAGATGCAGAGCCATCTAGCAGGACTAAGAGATACGATAATGCTTTCCAAAAGAAGAAGGAGCAAGAGATCAATAATATCTCTCTAGGAAAACAAAGGCGAAGGTATCAACCGATAGCAGCAATAACTCCTGCTATCAACCCAGCGCCAACTCCGACTTATCAACCTCAGGTTGCTCAGAGCCAACCAATTGAACAACAGTATCAGCAAAGGCCTCAACAGTCTTTTCTGCAGGCTCGTCCACAATATAATAACAACAATCGTACTACACGACCATCAGGGTTTGACCCTATACCGATGTTGAACGCATAACTATTTCCACTTCTACTGGACAAGGGGCACGTCCAAACTAGGACTCCTCTTACAATACCAGAAAATCCACTTTTTTGGTTCAAAGTGGATCAGACTTGCCCTTACCATCAAGGAGGATTAGGGCGCAACATTGAGAATTGTCTCAGCTTTAAGTCTGATGTACATAAGCTTGTCAGGAACGGGATTTTATCTTTCAAGGATACAAATCCAAATGTTCAGACAAACCCATTACCGGAACATGAAAAGACTTCGGTGAACTTGATAGGAGAGGAATCTAGCCGCAGTTATCAAATTCACAATGTACTCTTACTATGAACAAATCTGGTGAAGATGCTGCAAACAGAGCGGGTACGACCATGTACCATCTCACAACTATCATCAATGTGATATCTGTTCAAAGAACAATCAAAGGTATACCGTAGTACAAATAGCTCTGCAAGAACAAATGGATCTGGGCTGAATTCAGGATCACAGGAGTCGTGAAGTAAACATGCCCCATGCATATCCCAATATTGTTCAGAACCATGACATCCATGCATTGAATGTCAATTTGGTGGCAATGCATTCCAGACAAAGTCAGTATTACAATTTGCCACGGCACAATTACAACACTTGTCCAATCTGCTCAACAAACAATCAGGGATGCTCTTTTGTACAAGAGGCCCTCCAGCGTCAAAAGGATCTCGGATGGATCCAGGACAACCGTGAAAGGAGTGATCATCAAATCAATATGGTTCAAATCTTTGATATCCGCTTGATGAATACTAATCTTGTGAAATTACACGCTAAGCAGGTCAGACTTGGTTTTCTGGCTTCACATGATTATCAAGACTGTATAGAATGTTACGAAGACGACCAAGGGTGCGCACTGTAACACCCCACTTTCCCATTTTACAAAATATAGAAATATTACGAAAATAATCAGAGTTACAACCAAAAAGTAGGATGCCACATCATTAAAACCAACAACAAAACTCCTTTTTATTAATAAGCAGCGGAAATAATTGTTTTACTCAAAATACGACAATTTGCCAACAACACCAAAATTCCACATAAATCGTGGTCCACCAAAAGTTCAATAAAAGAATGATACGTAACAAAACAATAAAGAATAACAAATGACGAAAAACACCCAAAATCCCGTGTTATATATCAGAGCGACTCCTAAGACTCGATCAAGCAACACGCACTCCATGCGCACTCAAGTACCTGGATTATCTGTACTTCCGAAGAAGCACAGACGCCACAAACAACAAAAAGGGGTGAGAACTTCATTCAACAAATAACGGTGTATAATACATGCTAAAGGTAGTACTCACACAATCATATAATAGAAACACACCATCACGACATACTTGTCAATTTCATTCAGATTTCACCAAACACATAATAATGCAATGTGACTCAAAAACATTGACACAATGCATGTGGTACCAATATCACCATGGTTCATTCAATCGAACCCGTCACATACACCCCTACTTGGCAATGATTTATCTCCACCACACTCCACATTGTAGTTCGGATGAATCATATACACTCCTCCTGAGCAATGATTCATCACCACCGACACCATGAATGTATGACAGTAAATATGCAAACAACACACATGTATGACAATAACCATACATCTTCACGATCCTCCTGATCACACGTGAGACACCTGCTCACCATCACACACATCACAACAAGAAAAATCTCACACGGCGTTCATTTAGTTAATTATCTAATTAATCCACCAAAATTACTAAATCAATTATTTTTATCGCCAATTCTACATTTCTCAAGGCCTGACATCTATCCCCAACCTCTCAAACCAAAAGAAACCACTTCGGACGCGAAAACGGGAAAGAAATCGCGAAACGGCAAAATTCTGCACTTTCGCTGGCCATACGCGTATTGCCCTGTGCCATACGTGTATTGCCAGCTCGCTCACCAAAACTATACGCGTAATGCCTCCCCCTAATGTGTAATGCCCAAGCCTCCATACGCGTACCGTTACGCGTACGGGCAGAGGGTCGTGCCAAGCTTCCTTTTGGCACCCTCATACACGTATTGACCATAGCTGTACACGTATTGCCTTACTTGATACGTGTATGGCCAGATCTATTACGCAAACTCAATTTCCCCACACCAGTCTGGGTTCTGCTACGGAATCCTCACTTTTCCACACCAATTCAGTCCTAAACTTGTTTCTACATCAATTTTAGGCCCTATCATTCATCTTACATCTTTCACCTATCATTACTAATCAAATTTACAGGTCTTAGGTCTGATTTCGTTCTCTCAACCTACACAAAAACCAGTTCTGCAACATATACATTCATACAGTAGCAACAACATCAAAATATCACACAATTCAGAATCGCAACACTTCGATTCACACAGTTTTCATCACAGATTCAAATATACACAACAGATCCATAAAACAACATATGTTCATACGAATTCCTATGGGGTTAAGGACTCCCCACTACCCTCTCATGTTATTACCACCCATATTGAAATATATTCTCCCCCCTTACCTCGAAATTACTCAGAAAATTCCTACGAAAATTGATTCTTCAAAGCCCTAGTTCTTCCTTGTTCTTCCTCTCCCTAGCTCTTCTCTTGTGAAATTCTGATTATGATTAATCCTCCTCACTAACCCTCACTAATTCTGTTTAATTACTAAACTGTCCTTATTTTCTCCACTAGCCCATTATCCACTTAATTAAATCAGATTTTTAATTTAATAAAAATAATAATATTACTAGTAATGTTATTCACATAATAATCATAATGATACTAGTAATAATATTAATAATAATAATAATAATAATAATACTATTACTACTCATACCCCAAAATTACTCCCGACACCTCTAATCTACCCGTCCCACTAAGGACCACACGCCTACGCGCTCAACCACACACACCCTTAACAAAGGCCAAACAACGGAGAATAACACCACAATCAAATAATTTAAATTGGGGTGTTACAACTCTCCCCCACTTAAATTATTTTCGTCCTCAAAAATGTACCTGATGGAAATAGCTCCGGATACGACTCTCGCATCCTACTCTCCAGCTCCCAGGTCACACTTCCTCCAGCAGCTCCTCCCCAAGCTACTCTTACCAAAGGAATCTCCTTTCCCCTGAGTTGCTTCATCTTGCGATCCTCGATCCTTATCGGCATCGCCTCCACAGTAAGATTATCTCTAATCTGTACCTCATCCCTCTGGATAACATGAGATGGATTAGATACATACTTCCGAAGTTGCGACACATGAAACACGTCATGCAAGTTCGAAAGTTCAGGTGGCAACGCCACCCTATATGCAACTGCGCCCACCCTTTGCAAGATCTGATACGGTCCAATAAACTTAGGATCCAGCTTCTTTGATTTCAATGCACGTCCAACACCGGTCATTGGGTTGACTCTCAGGAACATGAGGTCACCTTCACTGAATTCCAGGTCTTTCCTCCGATTATCATGATAACTTTTCTGTCTACTCTGAGACGTTTTCATCTTCTCGCGGATCATTTGAATTGTCTCCGTAGTCTGTTGCACAATCTCAGGTCCAAGCACCACATTCTCACCGATCTCGTACCAACACAGAGGCGTCCTACACCTCCTACCATACAAAGCTTCGAAAGGTGCCATTCCAATGCTAGAATGGTAACTATTGTTATACGTGAACTCGATTAATGGCAAATGAGTATCCCATGCACCACCTTTCTCCAACACACAGGCTCTCAGCAAATCTTCCAACGACTGAATAGTCCTCTCTGACTGACCATCGGTCTATGGATGATAAGCCGAGCTCAACTTCAATTTAGAACCCAAAGCTTCCTGCATACTCTTCCAAAATTCTGAAGTAAACCTCGGATCTCTATCCGACATTATGCTCGCCGGAACCCTATGCAACTTCAGAATTATTCTTATATAAATCTCCATCAGCTTCGACAACGGGAAATTGATATTAATTGGTATAAAATGAGCGGATTTCGTAAGTCGATCCACCACTACCCAAATAGCATCAAAGCCTCTCGCCGTATTTGGCAAACCAGTAACAAAATCCATAGTAATATTGTCTCACTTCCATTCCGGTATCTCTAACGGTTGCATTAACCTCGACGATTTCTGGTCTTCCACCTTTGACTTTTGACATATCAAACAAGCATAAACAAACTGAGCTATGTCCCTCTTCATACCGGACCACCAAAATAACTTCTTCAAGTCATGATACATCTTTGTAGCTCCCGGATGAATACTCAAGCTACTCCGGTGACTTTCCTCTAAGATTGCCTTCCTCAATTCATCATTATCCGGTACACAAATTCTGCCCCGGAATCTCAATACACCAACATTATCCACTTTAAAATCACCATCAGGATCATCTCCTCCTGTAGGCATCAAGTCCACTAATTTCACATCAAGTTTCTGATTTTCCTTAATTACATCCAAAAAGTCATTATTCACCTTAAGCATACCCAGCCTAACACTCCCCGGTGTAGTTTCACAAACCATAGTCAAGTCTCTAAACTGCTCAATCAAATCCATTTCTTTTACCATTAATGCCAACATATGAATTGTCTTCCGACTTAATGCATCTGCTACAACATTAGCTTTACCCGGATGATAACTAAAATTAAAATCATAGTCCTTCAAGAACTCTAACCATCTTCTCTGCCTCATATTTAATTCCTTCTGATCAAACAAATACTTCAGACTTTTATGATCGCTGAATACTTCAAACCTTGATCCATACAAATAATGTCTCCAAATTTTTAAGACAAAAACCACCGCAGCTAATTCAAGATCATGAGTAGGATAATTCCTTTCATGCACCCTCAATTGCCGCGAAGCATATGCCACCACTTTGCCATCTTGCATTAACACACCGCCTAATCCCATCTTAGACGCATCACAATACACCACAAAAGGTTCAGTTGGACTTGGTAGAACTAATACTGGCGCTGTAGTCAATTTCTTCTTCAGTTCCTCAAAACTTTCCTTACAAGCGGCATCCCAAACAAAAACTTGATTCTTTCTAGTTAACTGAGTCAATGGTAACGCCAGATTAGAAAACCCTTCAATGAATTTTCTGTAGTAACCTGCCAAACCCAAAAAGCTTCTAATCTTCGTTGCTGTCTTCGGAGCTTCCCACTGAAGTACTGCACTTACTTTAGATGGATCCACCGTTATACCATCACCAGAAATAACATGACCCAAAAAACTTACAGTCTTAAACCCGAATTCATATTTCAAGAACTTTGCAAACAGTTTATTATCTTTCAACACCTGCAATGCAATTCTCAAATGTCCTGCATGATCTTCGTCAGACTTAGAATAAATCAGTATGTCATCAATGAATACCACAATAAATTGATCCAAATAAGAATGAAAGATACAATTCATATACTCCATAAACACACTCGGCGCATTAGACACTCCGAAAGGCATCACTACATATTCATAATGTCCATAGCGAGTCCTGAACGCGGTTTTCTGAATATCATCTTGCTTTACTTGAATCTGATGGTAACCTGGTCTCAAATCAATTTTGCTGAAAACACGAGCTCCCACCAGCTGATCCATTAAGTCATCAATCCTCGAAAGTGGATACTCATTCTTAATGGTCACTTTATTCAATTGACGGTAATCAAAGCACAGACGCATACTACCATCCTTCTTTTTAACCAACAACACTGGAGCTCCCCACGGCGACACACTCGGTCTAATAAACTTCTTATCAAGCAATTCTCCAATTTGAGATTTCAACTCTTCCAATTCTGATGCAGACATCTTGTACGGTGCCATAGAGATAGGTCTGGTACCCGGTACAAGATCAATAGTAAATTCAACTTCCCTCGTCGGAGGCAATTCTGTAATATCATCTGGTAACACTTCAGGAAATTCATTCACCACTGGCAACTCATTAACTGAAGTCTTGCTTTCAACAGATAACGAAGCAAACACTGCAAACATCTTAGCTTCATCTTCCAACAACGTCCTCAACTCTCTGCTAGACAAGGAATCCGCTAATGTTTCATCTTCCGGAGTAAGAAACAATAACGTCTTCCTAAAAAAATCAATATACACTCAGTTGAACTCCAACCAGTTCATCCCCAAAATAACATCGAGATTACCGAGAGGAAAACAAATCAGGTCCACTCTGAAATCTCTACCAAACATAGTCAACAGACACTTCAAACACACTAAGGAAGTAACTACAGAACCAATAGACGGAGTTTCAATCATCATCCTGTGATCTAGAGTAGACGGCACAATCCCTAGTCTCTTCACACAATCAACAGAAATAAACGAGTGGGTTGCACCCGTGTCAATGATAACAATCAAAGGAATATCATTAATAAAATAAGTACCTTTGACATAACGTTCCTCATCGGTGGATTGGGCTCCCACCAAGGCAAACACTTTTCCACCGGCCTGAGACTTTTTTGGCTTCTCAGAGTGAGTGCTGATATGACCCTTATCTCCACAGTTATAATAGGTAGGCATAGTGGCCCTACAATCTGCTATAACATGACCTGGTCTCCCACACTTGAAACATTTCTTCACTTCATTCGGAAAATTATTAGCACGGTGACCCACGCCACCACATCTGAAACACTTGAGATCATCAGGAACCACTCCTCCTTCCTTTGGTTTCTTCCCTGCAATAGCTTTCTGTTTCCCCTTATCAGCTGGAGCACTGTAAGGAGTACCCCCAAATCTCTGCTTACCCTTCTTATCATTCACAGCTTTGTAATGAGCAATTCTGGCTCTGTTATCATTGTCATAGATCCTGCTTCTGCTTACCAGCTCTGGATAATTCCTTATTTTCTGACACACAATTCCCAGTTTGATCTCGGGACGCAATCCATTCTTAAACTTCAAGCATTTCGAAGTCATAGCCTCTTCTGTATTGTAATGAGCACAATACTGCACTAACTCTTCAAACCGAGTAGCATATTCAGCAACGGTCATGGTACCCTGTTTCAGCTCTAGGAATTCAATCTCTTTTGCACTACAAATGGCTTCCGAAAAGTACTTTTCCAGAAACTCAGCCTGAAACACCATCCAAGTAATCTCAGTACCAGCAGCTTCCAACCTCTGACGACTATTGTCCCACCAGGCTTCAGCCTCACCTTCCAGCATATGAGTGCCAAACCGTACCTTTTGAGCATCACTGCATCCCATGGTCCTGAAGATTTTCTCAACAGCCTTCAACCATTTCTGTGCAGCCTATGGGTCCAAAATACCTCCCTCATATGTAGGCGGCTTATTGCTCTGGAACTGAGCTAAGTCATGGAACTGCGCACCTCCAGCCTGATTAGTGTTCTCTACCGCCTGTACCATAGGTTGCATAGCAGCAGCAAGAGCAGCATCATTCCTTCCGGTCATACTGGTCAACAATCAACATACGGTCAGAACACACAATCGACTCCTATTCTAAGGACAAACTCAACTACTACACCTGGCCGGACGGACCGACCTGCTCAGATACCAACTGTAACACCCCACTTTCCCATTTTACAAAATATAGAAATATTACGAAAATAATCAGAGTTACAACCAAAAAGTAGGATGCCACATCGTTAAAACCAACAACATAACTCCTTTTTATTAATAAGCATCAGAAATAATTGTTTTAATCAAAATACGGCATTTTGCCAACAACACCAAAATTCCACATAAATCGTGGTCCACCAAAAGTTCAATAAAAGAATGATACGTAACAAAACAATAAAGAATAACAAATGACGAAAAACACCCAAAATCCCATGTTACGTATCAGAGCGACTCCTAAGACTCGATCAAGCAACACGCACTCCATGCGCACTCAAGTACCTGGATTATATGTACTTCCGAAGAAGCACAGACGCCACAAACAACAAAATGGGGTGAGAACTACATTCAACAAATAACGGTGTATAATACATGCTAAAGGTAGTACTCACACAATCATATAATAGAAACACACCATCACGACATACTTGTCAATTTCATTCAGATTTCACCAAACAAATAATAATGCAATGTGACTCAAAAACATCGACACAATGCATATGGTACCAATATCACCATGTTCCATTCAATCGAACCCGGATAAATCACATACACCCCTACTTGGCAATGATTTATCTCCACCACACTCCACATTGGAGTTCGGATGAATCACATACACTCCTCCAGAGCAATGATTCATCACCACCGACACCATGAATGTATGACAGTAAATATGCATACAACACACATGTATGACAACAACCATACATCTTCACGATCCTCCTGATCACACGTGAGACACCTGCTTACCATCACACACATCACAACAAGAAAAACCTCACACGGCGTTCATTTATTTAATTATCTAATTAATCCACCAAAATTACTAAATCAATTATTTTTATCACCAATTCTACATTTCTCAAGGTCTGACATCTATCCCCAACCTCTCAAACCAAAAGAAACCACTTCGGACGCAAAAACAGGAAAGAAATCGCGAAACGGCAAAATTCTGCACTCTCGTTGGCCATACGCGTATTTCCAGCTCACTCACCAAAACCATACGCGTAATGCCTCCCCCTTACACGTAATGCCCAAGCCTCCATACGCATACCGTTACGCGTACGGGTAGAGGGTCGTGCCAAGCCTCCTTTTGGCCCTCCCATACGCGTATTGACCATAGCCGTATGCGTATTGCCTTACCTGATACGCATTTGGCCAGATCTATTACGCAAACTCAATTTCCCCATACCAGTTTGGGTTCTGCTACAGGATCCTCACTTTTCCACTCCAATTCAGTCCTAAACTTGTTTCTACATCAATTTTAGGCCCTATCATTCATCTTACATCTTTCACCTATCATTACTAATCAAATTTACAGGTCTTAGGTCTGATTTCGTTCTGTCAACCTGCACAAAAACCAATTCTGCAACATATACATTCATACACTAGCAACAACATCAAAATATCACACAATTCAGAATCGCAACACTTCGATTCACACAGTTTTCATCACAGATTCACATATACACAACAGATCCATAAAACAACATATGTTCATACGAATTCCTACGGGGTTAAGGACTCCCCACTACCCTCTCATGTTATTACCACCCATATTGAAATATATTCTCCCCCCTTACCTCGAAATTACTCAGAAAATTCCTACGAAAATTGATTCTTCAAAGCCCTAGTTCTTCCTTGTTCTTCCTCTCCCTAGCTCTTTTCTTGTGAAATTCTGATTATGATTAATCCTCCTCACTAACCCTCACTAATTCTGTTTAATTACTAAACTGTCCTTATTTTCTCCACTAGCCCATTATCCACTTACTTAAATCAGATTTTTAATTTAATAAAAATAATAATATTACTAGTAATGTTATTCACATAATAATCATAATAATACTAGTAATAATATTAATAATAATAATAATAATAATAATAATAATAATAATAATAATAATACTATTACTACTCATACCCCTAAATTACTCCTGACACCTCTAATCTACCCGTCCCACTAAGGACCACACGCCTACGCGCTCAACCACACATACCCTTAACAAGGCCAAACAACGGAAAATAACACGAAGATCAAATAATTTAAATTGGGGTGTTACACGCGCTGGTGCAAAGAACACTTCAACATCTATTGGATCACTGGTGGCTTCCAATTTACCGCAATGAAGAAACACAATAGATTAGCATGACTGATGGGGTTCCTGATAGACATCAAAGTCGTGATGTCCGCTCAATGGAAACTGATCTCGTAAGGATGCATTGTATACAAAGTGGGTAAGGTCGGGTACCACTTCACAATTATGAGCATTGTAGTGTATGCTCGGAAAATAATCAAGGATGCTATCTCGTGCGAGCAGCACTCCAGAAACAGTTAGACCGAAAAGAGATTCAATCATGTTCAAATTCTGATTCAATCAACATGATACAAGATTACCTCCCTGGTCAGTACAAAAGCACTATCATAATTTCCGATCATGGAACAACCAGGGACATTTGCGCCAAAATCCCTCTGCTCGACGAGTCACAAGTCTCTCTTGACAGTAAAAGAATTCTCAACCTCGAACCAATTGAGGCTGCCTACAATGGTCAGAGAAATCAAATAGCTCATGTGATCATTTACTTTCCAGGTCGAATGTCGTATAAGCCAGAAAGGGATATCCCATACAAGTATCGTGGAACGACCATAGAAAATGCAAAAGAAACTCCATTACCCTCCGTTGTGAACATTGCCGACATCAGTCGAGTTACTCGGAGCGGTCGGATCTTCAACAGAGGAGTTGAAGAACCTGCTAAAGAAAAAGAACCTCAAATGGAAGTTCCTAACCAACAAGTTGGGCAGTCCAGTAATCCAGAACTTGTAAAGAACAACGATAAGATGCTGAAGCTCATCCAGAAAAACGAGTACACCATTGTAGACCAATTGTTGCAAACTCCGTCTCGAATCTCTGTTCTATCACTCCTGCTCAGTTCAGAAGCTCATAGGGAAGCTCTACAGAAAGTCTTAGACGAAGCGTTCGTGGAACAAGATGTGACAGTAGGACAATTTGACAACATCATTTCCAACATCACTTCCTGCAACAACTTAGGATTCAGTGATGAAGAACTGCCGAAAGAAGGTAAGAATCATAATATGGCGCTTAACATTACAGTCAACTACCAAGACGATGCTTTAGCTAGTGTACTGGTGGACACATGATCATTTTTGAATGTTATGCCAAAATCAACTCAGGTATGACTATCATTTCATGGAGCTCCGATGAGAGGTAGTGAGATTATCGTCAAAGCCTTTGACAGATCCAGAAAAACAGTTATCGACAAAGTCGATCTTCCCATAGCCATCGGTCCTCACACTTTTCAAGTCACTTTCCAGGTCATGGACATTCGGGCGACATACAACTGCTTATTAGGAAGATCTTGGATATACGAAGCTGGGGCAGTCACTTCAACACTTCACCAGAAATTAAAATTTGTCAAGAATGAAAAATTAGTCACAGTATGCGGAGAGCAGGCCTTAATCGTGAGCAACTTGTCATCATTCTCCTGTGTAGAACCGGAAGAGGTTTTTGGAACCCAGTTTCAAGCACTCTTAGCGAGCAATGAGAATCAACCAGAAAAAGAGACATCAATTTCCTCATACAAGGAAGCCCTCAAAGTAATCAAGAGTAACGACATAAAAGGATGGGGACAGCTTTTAATTCCTACTAATAACAAGACAAGAAATGTTCTTGGTTTTTCTCCGACCTGTACCTAGACTACAAAGAAAGACGAAAGTTTTCGTCCCATTCAGGATATCTTCCACAGCGGAGGATTCCTCCACCCAGTGTCTCAAGAAGTACACACCATCAATGAGAGCAACTCCTCCGATACAGATGAAGAGTGGAAATCTTATCTCAACAATGACGATTATATATCCCTGGGAGAAACCCATATGCCATTCTGTTTTCCCAAGAAAAATCCCAGATATATATTGAGATCAGATGTCAAAATGATTTATGGAGATTATGGTCCTGAAGGATGTCGTGCTCCACCCAACTCATTAGAGGAAGATAATCTAATTGAGGACAACTTTGACTATGATCCCCTAGATGACTTGCATATCTGGAAGCCGTACCCAGAAGACTTGGGGCAAAATAGTCAACCAGACGATGCCTATCAGCTGAGTAATTTTGAAAAGAATACCCATGTCCCCACAGAGCCATGGAATCCTTACCTAGAACACTCCGAGAGTGTCCAACATTATATTGATGAATTTGCGAAGGTCGCAGGGCAAGAATTCATTAATTTTGCATTTATTGAGATCAATGTCATTGAGGAAGATGACTCATCCAGTCCCACAGAAACATGGGACACCTTAGGACAGCCAAGCGGCAAGTACGACTTTCTAGTCAAATACACTACTCCCGAGAGCTCTCATATCAGGCTTGAAGATATCAGGCCAACGAGATGGGAAGATTCCCTTGAGGATGAAAACATCATGGAAAATACAACAGAGGAGTTCATTTATGACAACTCTGCATGGGAAGAAGACTCAAATGATCCTACGCCCCCAGAAATCAGTGTCATTTCTGAAGAAAAACCAAGAAGGAAAGTACTAGACTTTGTGATTCACCGAGGAGTCCGTCGCCATTGGGATGCTTTCGATGTCCCGAAAGTAGTTCATAAGTCAAAGTATTTATCGTCTTTGTTTTAAACCTTTCACCTTGCCCAAATGAATTGGATGTTTTTATAGGGCTCACTTTTCTGTAAATATCCCTCTTCGCTTCGCCCAAAGAAATAGAGTTTCGTTTTATAGGGTCATGTTTCAAGAATCGACAAATCATGAATAAATAATGTCATTCTGAATTTCCGCATTCATTGCTGTTTTTACTTTTCGCTTTTTCATAAAATGGTAATCCTAAAAAACAACCCAACATAAAAACAAGCATTTTCCAGAGATTACGTTGCAACACTCTTTCATTCTTTCCTTCTTTTCTGAAAAAAGAATCATCATGTCATGCAGATTACTTGTTTTAAACCTCATTGAAACATACGATCCAATGCCTTCTCCCAACTTTGAGTTCCCAGTATTTAAAGCTGAAGAAGAAGAGGACGCAAAAATTCCAGAAGAGATCTCCCGATTACTCAGGCAAGAGGAAAGGTCTGTTGAGCCTCACAAAAATCCGTTGGAAACAGTAAATTTGGGTTCATAAAATGAAAGGAAAAAAATTAAGATTGGAGCACTGCTCAGTCCAACTGTCAGAGAAGACTTGATAAAGCTTCTCAAAGAGTTTCCAGATGTTTTTGCTTGGTCCTACCAAGACATGCCAGGGTTGGATACCAGCATCGTGGAACACCACTTACCATTGAAAACTGATTGTCCTCCGGTAAAACAAAGACTGAGGCGGACTCATCCAGATATGGCTGTCGTAACCCGAAATTTAACCTCCCTCTTTTGCTTTTTGCATAAGCATGTGCATTCGCATCGCTGACATACGCATTCGCAGTTTTTCTATATTTTTTATTGCATGAATATTCAGGTTTACAAGCCCGGTTAATCGCATCTACACAAGCTCATTACATCATTAAAACAGGCTCAAAATAAATATTTCCATGCTTATTCATTAAAACAAGAGGTGGAAAATCGAAACCGAGACTTCAATATCATTTCCCAAGCAAATTTGGGCAAAATTGGGTGAAGTAACCGGTTACCCTCTGGTGAGTAACCGGTTATTCTGTACAAAATTGCAGTTCCTGCTGCATTTTTGGGACAGCAGCTGTGTACACTCTTTGGTCTTCGGTTCTACAGTATTTTAGCAGCATGTGGAATATTCTAGACATCTCTAGACATTTCAAGGTTATTCAATGCATTCCAAGTGCATTTATTCTAATGCTTCACTCTAAAATAAGTGCACCATGTTCCTTGTTTTACAAGAATATTAACCTTTGGATGTTGGAGCTCACATTAGGATTGTTACCGAGTTGATCCTAACTAACCGATTTAACCACCTTGACTCAGTGGGTCAAGTGTAACTAACTCCTAGCCTAGTTCCAAACCACCCCAAAGCAAAGTCCAAACCAAATTCCAAACCCCTCACAATCCAAACCAAAAGTCTATATAAACAAAGCTTCACACATTTTTCAAGGATCCCAATCACAAATCACAAATTTCTCACATTTTACTCTCAATTCTCTCATTTTCTCTCTGCATTTTGCTGCAACTTCTAACATTCTACTTCATCTTCTTCACCAAACCACACTAAAGCTCTTAATTCACCATTGAAGAAAAGCTACTTTCACCTTGAAAGTGCTTTTTCTTGAGCTTAATCTTCATCATCTTTCCTTTCTACTGGATTTTGTGGAGCTTCAGTAGCTTTTGGATTCATCTCAAGTGATTAATTCAAGCTTCTTCGGTGATAATTCTCATTTCGGAATTTTCGTCGAATTTTGCTCGGTTTCGCTACGGTTCGAAGTGCAAGTATAGGATTCTCCAATTTTCTCTGGTTTTCTTCACTTATCTTCATCAAGACCACTTTGCAACAATCACCAAGCCAAATCTCCGACTTGTAGGTTGGTAGATCTCACTAATGTTACTGTTTCGCGCATTTCGTATCATTCGTGATGTAGTTTCGGTACTTCTTTGTGTGTGAATTTATTTTACATTATTTGATCCATGATCTTGATGTGTTAATTGATTTCATCACTACTTATTTGCTGTTTTCAAGCTTGATTTTCGTGCACAAATCCATGCCCTAGAATATGGTAGTTTAAATAAGTGGTTTAAAGACTAAAAGTGCTTTTTCAGCAATTATTTTCGCCACTGTCACAATGGTAACCGGTTACCATGTGGTGAGTAACCGGTTACTCAGTGTATTTTCCACGAAAAACGCAAGTTTGCAAGAAAGTAACTGGTTACCCTCTGGTGAGTAATCGGTTACCACTGTGCAGAATGGACATTTTCATGCTTTTTCAAGTGTGTTTGCCATGCTTCCTTCATCTAACTTCCATGGATTGATATGCTTGATTTTTATGCATGTTTTAAGTGTCATTTCACTTCTATTTGAAGCTTATTCATGAACTTTCGATGCACGTTTTCGATTATTCAATTTGTTCATATTCTTGGCATTTGTGTGAACATGATCATTCTTGCATTTTCTTTGATTCACAATAACATGATTTTGTGTTGCATTTTGAGTGTCCTTTGGTACTGTTTTGTACTCTCTCTCTCTCTTTGCTTGCATTAAGTTTATTCTTCATGGATAAGCTTAATCTTGTATAATCAATGATACACCCTTTTGCTTTAATGATTTTTCAATTCATTTTGGAAAATTATTGGCATATTCCTCCCTTTTGATTAGTTAATCGAAACTTTGTTTCGATTATTAATCTCCCCTTTGGCGCTTCTCTTTAGGCTTCCTTTAGAGCTCTCTCCCTCTTTTCCCCCGTGGAGTCGGAGTTTCGCGCGACACAGGAGCACTGTACAACATGGAGATGTTACTCTGTCTGTTTCAATTTCTGCACTACACCCTGTGTGTTAGAGAAGGAATAAGAAGAGAGAGTTCCTACTCTCATTCTGACTACTTCAGGTAAGGGACGAATGACCCTGTGCCTGGCTTAGTCACCTCTATCTCCAGGCAGTGATGTATCTTCTTCCCTAGTCGAGTCAATCATTCATCACTCCTATCTCTTTATTAATCTCTTTTGATCAATCACCTTCCTTTGAGTTAATATCATTGTTCTTGTGCTAGCAAACTCTCTTTGTTTCAACACCCTACTTCTTTTCTTGTGGTCAATCATTTTCCTATTTCCCCAGAAGAGTCTCAATCTCTTTTCTTCGATTAATCACAGTCTTTCTGTTAAAATCGAATCCCGAGGAATTCGCAACCTTCCCTTGGTTCTTCTCCCTTTGTTTGGTTAATCACTGCCTGTCAGTTAAAACAGCAATTTGCGCGTCTTTTCAGTTAACCACAGTCCGTCTATGAAAACAATGTGTTCCTCTTAGGTTAACCACCTGCTCTCGGTTAATCACCCTTTTCTTCAGTTAACCACAGCCTGTCTGTTAAAACACTGAACCCCTTTTTGAGTTAATCACCTTCTCTTGGTTAATCACTCGCTTTTCTTTTCGGTTAATCACACTTTTTCCTGTTAACACCGAATCTTCAATGGTTAGCAACCTCTTTTGGTTCAATACCTTTCTGTTGGTCAAATGATGTTTGTTCAGACAGTACCAACACCCCCTTTGGGTCACAACCTTCTCTTGGTTTCACACCCTTTTCTTTTGGTTGATCATGTTGGCGGAACAATCGAGTGGGTCAATGAGGGAACATTTCTTATTTGGGACACACCTTTGTGAGAGACACACCACATACTCACCTAAAACCTTAAGGTGATAGGTGTGTGGGTTCTCCCACTTATAAAGTGTTTAATCTTCCCTTTTCTAATCAATGTGCGACTTCTTCCTCACACTTGATTCTCAACACTCCCCCTCAAGTGTGAGTTTATACACAATGCTTCCCCTCATATGGAAGCTCTCTCTTCCACATACACTTGTATCACCGTTGAACTCAACGGAACACCTTCTACCCACACCTGCGGGAAGTGTTTTCGATACAAGTAAGTCGGTCCCTTTCTCGAACCAGGCTCTGATACCATTGTTGGCGGAACAATCGAGTGGGTCAACGAGGGAACATTTCTTATTTGAGACACACCTTTGTGAGAGACACACCACATACTCACCTAAAACCTTAAGGTGATAGGTGTGTGAGTTCTCCCACTTATAAAGTGTTTAATCTTCCCTTTTCTAATCAATGTGGGACTTCTTCCTCACACTTGATTCTCAACACTCCCCCTCAAGTGTGAGTTTATACACAATGCTCCCCCTCATATGGAAGCTCTCTCTTCCACATACACTTATATCACCGTTGAACTCAACGGAACACCTTCTACCCACACCTGCGGGAAGTGTTTTCGATACAAGTAAGCCGGTCCCTTTCTCGAACCAAGCTCTGATACCATTGTTGGCGGAACAATCGAGTGGGTCAACGAGGGAACATTTCTTATTTGGGACACACCTTTGTGAGAGACACACCACATACTCACCTAAAACCTTAAGGTGATAGGTGTGTGGGTTCTCCCACTTATAAAGTGTTTAATCTTCCCTTTTCTAATCAATGTGAGACTTCTTCCTCACACTTGATTCTCAACAGATCACAATTTTTTCTCTTATAACCGATGCTCCTCTATCCCTGCAGAGTTGCAATTCTTTCTTTCTTCGGTTAACCACTATTAATCAGTTAATATACCAAAATCCCCTTAGAGTCAAACACCTTCTCTTGGTTCAGTACTCTCTCTTTTTGGTTCATCACAGTTTGTCTGTTAATATCTACTTCTTTCCCCCACCAGAGTTGTTTATCTCTTCTCCTTCGGTTAACCACTGCCAGTCAGTTAACATACCGTACCTTTTCCTGTTAATCCCCCGTAGGGTCACTACCCTCTGGTCCCCAGAACTATCGCTTTGTTCTTTTATCTCCCCGGTGGAGTTTTTCCTATCCTTCTGCTCTTTTATTTTCTCGGTTTCGACACCACTCTTGCATCTTTATCCCCAGCTCAGTCGCTATCTTTCCCTTTGCGTTCTTTTTCTTGGTTTCGACACCATTTCTTTGGGAGTCCCCAGCGGAGTTACTTTCTTCCTTTTGTTCTTGGTTTTGACACCATTTTCTCTCTTTTTCTTTGTCTTTTTCCTTTTCCATCTTAGTTCCCCGAACTACGGAAGCTCTGATTCTGCATTCTTTCGAATGTATGATACGTAGGCACGAGATCACGATGATCTTGGCGAGCACACTTCCATCTTTCCACCCTTCTTCCATTCCCTTTTTCTCTGTCCCCTGGTTCCTCTGAACTACGGCGCTCTGATTTCCTCATTGCGCTATGAGGGTACGTAGGCACGAGGGCCCCAATCCTCCGCGAGCACTTTCTCACTTTCTTTCTTTCTTTTCTTTTTTCCCTTCTCTCTCTCTCTCCCTCTCTTTCTCTCCCTCTCTCTCTCTCTTTCTCTCTCTCTCTCTCTCTCTCCCCTTTTCTTTTAGCTAGAAGCCTTTAGATAGATAACCCATCCAAGCCTAGAAGCAAGTAAAATGGTTCCCGTCGATTACAACGGATGCGTTAGGTGCCAGTACCTTCCTTTCGCATAACCGACCCCCGTTCTCGTTTCTCTTCCCCTTGGGTTTTATCGATATTTTCCCTGTCCTTCGGGACTAAATAAAGTTCTGTGGCGACTCTGTGTTATCTTTGAGTGTGCGATTCATTCAGGTATAAACCAACCAACTTCAGCTGGTGACTCTGCTGGGGAGTCCTTGCTCTTGCAAGTTGGGGTCTCGCCTAGTTTTGTTTGTTTTCTTGCTTGCTTAGGTGTTTATCTTCTGCGCTTTACTCGCTTTATCTTTATGCTTTACGCTTTATTTAGCTTTATGTTTATTTACTACATTTATTTACTGCTTTGAATATTCGTATGCTGCATATTCTGGATATCTGCTTTGTTCTGCTGTTGTTGGGATGGGTAGATGTTATTGGTGAGAAAAGTCCTAACACCGGGCTTAGTATACACATAGGCTAGAATGTGGATAGTCGTGAGGCCTGCGTTTTGTGCGTTGGGTTATCATGAGAGCCACATCCCAGATCGTGATTCGCTTGAGAATACTTTCGTCCTGTGAGAATTCACTACGGCGGGGGATTTTCATTCTGAGTCCTATGGTTTGGACGACCTTCCTAGGGACCACCTTGTTATGTCTAGATCACACCTGTGAGGGGGATGGGTTTTTTGCAGTAAAACAAGCCACTTCATACCTTTGTTCTCTCACGCACATCATATTTTACACCGACACATCAGATTATGTTGCACCGACACAGAATTATATGCAGATATCCGGATTGTTCAGATTTGATTGTTCAGACAGTGTTGGCTTGCTCTTGTATTACATATCATATCATCATGTAAATTAATTTTTTGCATGTGCATTTCCAGGTATTGGAAGACTTATCCTTTGTTGACACTATCATAGAGATGAGTACTGGTTTTCGAGGCATCTTCAGTTACAAGTTTGTGGAGCCTAAGCTGGGTATTTTGAGAGGTCTTGCATCCCTTGTGATTTGAGATAACAGAGGAATATTCAAAGACACATATGGTAATTTGTTGTCTATCCTCAATACGTACGTCAACATCACTTTTATTCATACTTTGGTTCAGTTCTATGACCCGCCACTTAGGTACTTTACATTTCAAGATTATCATCTAGCACCTACACTCGAGGAGTATGCTTATATTCTGGGGGTTGAGATCAAGAAACAGGTTCCCTTTGTCTACAATAGCGGTTGTCTGAAGTTTCCTCTCATTGCTGATGCTATTTGCATTAGTAAGAAGGATGTAGAGGATAATCTCGAGACCAAAGGGAAGGGTATTCGAGGGTTTGCTTCGAAGTTCTTGGTTGACAAGGCCACTTCTTTTGCTAAGGATGAAAACTGGAAGGCATTCAACATTGTTCTTTCTTTGCTAATATATGGGATTGTTTTATTTTTGAACATAGAGGATTTCGTAGATCAGGCTGCCATCAATATCTTCTTGTCCAAGAACCCTGTTCCGACACTCCTTGCTGATACCTATCATTCTATTCATTCGAGGAATGAAAAGAAGAAGGGAACCATTATCTATTGTGCTCCTCTGCTGTACCGATGGTTCATGTCTCACCTTCCACAGAAGGATCCTTTTGTTGAGAATAAAGGTAATCTCAAGTGGTCTCAACGAATCATGTCTCTTACTGCTGAAGACGTTTCTTGTCATTCTCGAATCTACGATGATATCAAGATCATTCTTCATTGTGGGAAATTCTCTAATGTGCCTCTCTTGGGTATAAAGGGTGGAATTAACTATAATCCGAGATTTGACTTCTGACAGTTGGGATATCCTTTGATTGCCGAGCCAGATCCTGAGGTAGTGGAAGAGTTCATCTTTCATGAAGGGGTTGATGATATGGGTTTACTGAAGAGGTTTAGTGCCACTTGGGCTCAGATTCATCTTGAGGATAGAGCTAATTTAGGTAAGAAGAATTGCATAGCCAAGGAAGCTTACACACTTTGGGTCGAAGAGCGTGTCAAAGAGATCTTGTTGCCATTCTCTCCTGAGCCTTCAATGAATGCCAAACTTCCTGAACTTGACATTGTTCCTCCGTCTGAAGTCGACCAACTCAAGTTGACTATTGAGAAGTTGAAGAAGGAGAATGCTGATCTTCGTCTCAACCTTGCTAGAGTCACTTCCGAGAAGGATAGCCTATAGATTGAACTCCATCAGAAGCGTGAGCGCATGCTCAAAGAGGTGGAGGTTGAACAGAACAAGTGAAGGAAGGTGGGTGATGCTTTGAAGAGTACTTATGAAGGACTTACCTCAAAGAAGAGACAGCTCGCCGATATCTAGTATCAAGCCTACAAGGATGAGTTGAGCTACAAAAAGCAACTTGAAGAGCTTCGAGAGAAGTTATCCGAGTTCAAGACAAAGTGGCAAAGTGAGCAAGATCGTGCTAATCAGTTAGCAAAGGGCTTTTCTCAGTGTCAAGCTAAGCTCGACAAAGTCTTCAGTGAGATTCAAAAGCTACAAGATCAAGCACATCAGAGTAGAGAATAGATCAGTTAACTCAACATCGAGAGTACTCATTCGGAGCAACAAAGCCGTCATCTGCAGAACCTCTTGGATCAGAAAGAGACCTTTCTTCAGGATATGCTTCAGGGACCTAACCATTCTTTGCTACGCAACCTCATGAAGGATGCAAGGTATTGGAGTGAGAGGCACGGCCGTCTAGCTAGATTTGCTGAGCATGCACTCGAGGACCTACCTGAGTTATTGAGAGATGCATATGCTGATGCATTACCGCACCAGATTCCTTGGGCTATTTTCCACTTCTTATCTGTTTGCAGGGTGGTCTTTGATAGGATCCATGCTGATTTTGTTGTAGCCCAGAGGGCAGATATTTGATTTGTACTTGACTGATACTCCTTTTCTTTGTTGGTGAATGAATGAATGCAGTTTCCTGTCAATCTTATCTTCTACTCCTTTACTTATATGCTTTATGATGATTGTCAACAAAGTTAAGTTTAAGAATTCCTGGAATTTAAAACTTTATTTTAGCATCCATATCATACATTCATTTACACACATATGCACGTCCCTTCATCCAAAACCGTTGCTCATCCTTGTCCTTCTTCCTCTTGTAGCCAGACGACGACTCGACATCAGTATTTCACTCGATCAAGCAAATCTAGAATCATGGCTGACTTCGAAGCTGAGAACGCTGCTTACAAGGAAACTCTGGCTCAATTCCTAGGTCGGATGGATCAGTTTCAGACTAACATGGATGTTATCATGGAACTCCTTCGTGTTCAGAAGGACGCCTCTGCTACTGCCGCTGTTGTTGCAACTGTCACTGATGCAACTATTGTCACTCCTGTTGGGACTGCTTCTCCTGTTGTGACCATGTCTCCTTCAGTTGTTCCTTCTCCTGCTATGGTCGAAGTTCCAGTTGAGCCTATGAATCAGTATGTTGTTCAGTCTAGAATGAACATGATGCCTGCCGGTTTCCCATGGGGCATGCCTCTGAATTACACTCCTCAGATTGCAAACAATGGTGCCTTTGTACCATATCAGCCTTATGTTGTGTCCATACCTAATGGGAATGTTGCTACATATTTGTGTGGTATGCATACTCTGGTTCCACCTCCAGTGGTGAGTGAAGATCATGAGAATCTTCAGGTTCAGACTCATCAGACTCTTGGGTTGGCTGACGTTGAAACTCCTGATGAAGAAGAGCATGTGTATAGGGGTCCTCCTATTCATGTTCCGATTTCATCTCAAGCTACTCAAATTGATGTTCAGAATGTTCATCCTGGAATGTTCTATCCAGGGGCATCTTCTTCCACTGCTGTGGTACCTCCTCCGCATTATCTATTTGGTATTCAGATGGGTCAGAATGTTGGTCAGATGGTTAATCCGGGTTTGGTGTATCCTTCTCAGTTTGCTACTCCGCAAGTTCACGCTCCGGCCGCATCTCAACTGCCAAATCCTCAGATTCTTGTCAGACCTACTAATCAAAATAGACCCACTGACTACAAGTTGTTGGAAGACCGTATCAGAGCTATTGAAGGGTTTTCTGCTTTTGGCTTGGAGGCCAAAGACTTATGCTTGGTTTCGAATGTTGTATTGCCGCAGAAATTCAAGATACCTGAACTTCCAAAGTATAAAGGTTTGAGTTGCCCGCGTAGTCACATCACTATGTACTGTTGGAAGATGGCATCCTATATTGACACTGATGAATTGCTAGTTCATTGTTTTCAAGATAGTTTATCTGGTGCTTCATTGGATTGGTACATGGGCCTAGAGCGTAGCAAAATCCGCACTTGGAGGGATCTGTCTGAAGCATTCTTAAAGCAATACAAATACAATCTTGATCTGGCACCTAATAGATTACAGTTGCACAATAAACTCAACGCTCAGCAGAAACATTCAAAGAGTATGCACAACGATGGCGTGAGATGGCATCTCGTGTGCGACCTACTCTCTTTGACAACGAGTTGGTTGACATATTTATGGGTACATTGCAAGGATCCTATTATGAGAAAATGGTGGGTAGTTCTTCTTCGAACTTTGCTGATGTTGTGACCATTGGTGAACGGATTGAGAACGGGTTGAAGACTGGAAAGATTCCTGGAGCTGCTTCTCAGCAACCAGCTGCTAGAAAATCTCAGAACAGTTAATCAAAGAAGAAAGAAGGTGAAGCCAACGCTGTGACAGCCTAAGTTTTTCCTCAGTATCAAGCACCCATGGCTCCTATACCATACTATTCATATTCGTACATTGCTGCTGCACAATATCAACAACCTCCATACCAGTATCATCCGCAACAACCAGTTCAGAATGCTCAAAATCAGCAACAACCGCAACGTCAACAACAAAACAACAAAAATCAGGAGAATCAGAACCGTCAAAACAACAACAATCAAGGAAATCGCAAGTGTCCTAACTTTGATAGAATTCCGGTGTCATATACTGAATTGTTTCCTTACTTGGTTCACCAAGGGGCAATTGTTCCCAAGAAGATCACACCTGCAATTCCTCCATTTGGTCCGAAGCATAATCCAAATGCGTCTTGTGCCTATCATGCTGGATACATAGGACACGCGACAGAGGACTGTTTTGTTTTCAAAACCAAGGTTCAGGAGCTCATAGATCGGAAAATTTTGACTTTTACTGAAGAAGGTCCTAACATTCAGCACAATCCATTGCCCAATCACAGTGGACCTGCGGTAAACATGATTGAAGATGACTCAAGGACTGAATTGATCATGGATGTTGACGAGGTGAAGACTCTGTTGACGGTGGTTTTCAAGAGATTGAATGAACAGGGGCTGTTAAAAGGGATGTATGGTAAATGTAATATTTGTGATGATAATCCCAACCAATGTCAAAGGCTGAAAGGTTGTGTCCAAATTTTGATGAATCGAGGTGAAGTCCAGTTTACCAGATCTAAGCTTGTCGAAGAGGTTGCTACTATCGAGCCATTCACCATTGTCTATAGGAAGGTTCCTGTGGAATCCCCTAAGAAGAAGATACAACCTATTGTTGTTTGCCCGCCAAAGCCGTTTCCGTATCAGAATTCCAAGGAGGTATCTTGGAGATATGGGTCTACTGTGTTTTCTAGAGGTCAAGAGATAAGGTTTGCCGAATCTGAGATTGTGAATATTACAGCCACTGGAGGTATAACTCATAGTGGACGGGTGTTCGCTCCGAAAGTCACTATAAAGCATGTTCAAATTCCAACCGTTGTTCCTCCCAAGGAGAAGCCTGCATCTGCAACCCCTGTTGTTCAACAATGGGCATCTACTGTTGTACCAGTCCCAACTATTCCATCTGAGGATGCTTCAAAAAGCAAGGAAACACTTGATGATAAAGAGTTCCTAAAGTTGATCAAGAAGAGTGACTTTAAAATTGTGGATCACCTGTGGCAGACTCCCTCAAGGATCTCAATTTTGTCCTTACTCATGAGCTCACCCGCGCACAGATCAGCTTTACTGAAGGTCTTGAACACTGCTCATGTTATGCATGATATATCTGTTGTTGAGTTTGATGATGTGGTGGCTAACATAACATCAAGTCGATACTTGGGGTTTAATGAATCAGAATTGCCTCCTGAAGGAGCTGCCCACAACAAAGCATTGCACATTTTCGTAACTTGCACAGACATCCTGTTATCTCGTGTTCTAGTGGATACTGGTTCTTCCCTCAATGTGATGCCTAAGGGCACATTGAGTCAATTACTGGTAGAAGGGAGCGAGATGAGACCAAGTGCCTTAGTTGTCAAAGCCTTTGACGATTCTCGGAGGTAAGTCATTGGAGAAGTGGATTTACCCATCAAAGTTGGACCGCATTTGTTCACCATTACTTTCCAAGTGATGGATATCAATCCTGCATACAGTTGCTTACTGGGTCGCCCGTGGATTCACGCCGCAGGGGCAGTTACCTCCACTTTACATCAGAAGTTGAAATTCATGTTGGATGATCAGATAGTCATCGTCTGTGGTGAAGAAGATTTGATTGTAAGCGAGTTATCATCTTTCCGATACGTCGAGACCGATGAAGGCATAGCTGAGGTTCCGTTGCAGTGTCTCGAGTTCGAAGATGTCATCTCTGCTTCAACTAGTCAAAGTAGATCACCGCAAATGACTTTAGCATCCGCCAAGAGTGCTAAAGAAACCATCGAGAGAGGTTCCTTGCCAGGATAGGGGCATGTGATTGATGTGGTTGAAAAGCATAATCATTTTAGATTGGGTTATCGTCCGAGTCGACGATCAGATGGGCAGAATCAGTGCAGTTCAATCAAGTTCAGTAGCGCGGGTTTCCAGCAAGGTGACATCGTGGCAGCTATTGATGATGCTGGTCCTAGCAACCAGATTTCAAGCTTTGTGCGCAAGTGCCCGCTGGGTTTCAAGCTCAACAATTGGACATCCACCGTGATTCCTGTAGTCTTTCCAACAAACATGTAATGCATTTTTCTTTCTCATTCCCTCATCCTCGCCTAAGACGAGTGGATAGCTTGTAAAGGGCCTCACGTTTTTGCAATATTATATGATCAATAAATAAATTTTTTTGCATTCACAATCATGCTCTATTTTCTTTCTTTTATTTTACTCTTTCACAAACAAATGGCAAAAGTTTCTTTTACTTTTCACTTTTCAAAATAGCTCATTATAAACATATTCATAAACATGCAGAACTAATAAAAGCATTGATAACAACATGGCAAACATCCATTATAATTCTGGGATTCCGATTAAAAAAGACGAAGGAGGTGGTGAGGAGGATTGTGAATTACCAGTTGAACTAGTAAGGCTTCTTGAGCACGAGCATAGAGAGATTCAGCCACACAAAGAGCCAGTGGAAGTTGTCAATCTTGGTACTGATGAAATCAGGAGAGAAGTCAAGGTTGGCGCATCCCTCGCTAAGCATGTACACTCCGAGTTGGTCAAGTTATTGAAAGAGTATGCTGATATCTTCGCCTAGTCCTATCAAGATATGCCTGGGTTGGATACCAACATCGTTGAACATCACTTGCGACTCAAGCCTGGATGTCCTCTTGTCAAGCAGAAACTCCAAAGGACTAGACCCGACATGGCACTCAAAATCAGAGAAGTGGTAAAGAAGCAGCTTGATGCTGGTTTCTTGGCCACTTCCGAATATCCTGAATGGATTACCAACATCGTCCCGGTTCCAAAGAAAGATGGGAAAGTCAGAATATGTGTGGATTATCGAGATCTCAACAAGGTAAGCCCGAAAGATGATTTTCCTTTGCCTCATATTGATGTCCTGGTAGATAACACGACACAGTTCTCTGTCTTTTCGTTTATAGATGGTTTTTCGGGATACAATCAGATCAAAATGTCCCCAGTTGATATGGAGATGACTACTTTCATCACTCCATAGGGTACATATTGCTATAAAGTCATGCTATTCGGTTTGAAGAATGCAGGGGCAACATACCAGCGTGTCATGACAACCCTCTTTCATGATATGATCCATAAAGAGATTGAGGTTTACGTGGACGATATGATTGGCAAGTCTAAAACTGAGGATGATCACTTGGTTCATCTGAAGAAACTGTTTGATAGACTCCGAAAGTTTAAATTGAGGTTAAATCCTGTAAAGTGTACCTTCGGAGTTCGATCTGGTCAACTGTTGGGCTTTATTGCGAGTCAGAAGGGCATTGAAGTTGATCCTGATATATTTCGAGCAAATCAGAACATGCCGCCTCCAAAAACAGAAAAAGAAGTCAGTGGCTTTCTGGGCAGACTTAATTATATCTCAAGATTCATTTCTCACTTGACGGCTACCTGCGAACCGATGTTCAAATTACTAAGAAAAAATCAATCAGTCGAATGGAACAATGATTGTCAAGGGGCATTTGACAAAATAAAACAATATTTGCAAGAACCACCGATCTTAGTACCGTCGGTTCCTGGTAGGCATTATTCATGTATCTCACTGTTCTCGATGAATCAATGGGATGTGTATTGAATCAACATGATGACACTGACAGAAAATAATATGCAATTTACTATCTGAGCATGAAGTTCACTGATTGTGAGACCAGATACTCACTCTTGGAGAAAAATTGTTGTGCTTTGGTCTGGGCAGCTCGACGCCTAAGACAATACATGATTTGCCAAACTACTTTGTTGATATCCAAAATAGATCTGATAAAGTACATATTTGAAAAGCCTGATGTCTCTGGAAGGATTGCTCGGTGGCAGATGATGTTCACTGAGTATGACATCCAACATGTTACCCAGAAAGAAATAAAAGGGAGTGTCTTGTCTGACTACCTTGCTCATCAACCTGTAGAGGGTTATCAACAAATGAAGTTTGACTTTCCCGATGAGTATGTTTTGTTTATCAGAGACTATGAGACTCCAGACCCTGATATAGGACCCGAACCAGGGGCGCGATGGACGCTCGTGTTCGACGGTGCCTCCAATTCTAAAGGTCGTGGAATTGGTGTTATCCTCATCTCTCCAACAGGTTTTCACCTTCCCTTCACCGCCAGATTATGCTTTGCATGCACCAATAATATGGCTGAATGCGAAGCATGTATCTACGGTATTGAAGCGGCAATTGACATGAGAATCAAGATTCTTGAGGTCTACGGAGATTCTGCTTTGGTTATTGGCCAAGTCAGAGGGAATTTTTTGACTCGGGATTCGAAGTTGGTTCCGTACCAACAACACATAGCGAAATTGATTCCTTACTTTGATGAGATCTCTTTTCATCATATCCCTAGAGAGGAAAATCAACTAGCTGGTGCTCTTGGCACTTTAGCATCCATGTTCAAGGTCAAGTGGAAGAATGAAGCTCCTTCTATCCGCATTGATCATTTGAACGAACCAGCACACTGTTTAGCAATCGAGGACGAGTCTGATGACAAACCTTGATTCTACGACATTAAGAGGTATCTGGAAAAACAGGAGTATCCCGAGGGTATTACTATCACTGACAAAAAGGCTCTTAGGCGGCTCTGTGCCAAATTCTTCTTAAGTGGTGGTGTACTGTACAAGAGGAATTATGATTTCGTGTTGCTCAGGTGCGTGGATAGACACGAAGCACACACAATCATAAGGTCCATATATGCGGGCTGCGAGGGTGTACATGCTAAAGGTGTAACACCCCAAATTTCGTAAGAATATTTATTTAATTTATTTAAATATTATATTCGTGGATTTCTGTGAATTTTGGTGTCTCGTGTCGATGTCGATGTTTTTGTGAAGTTTTGGTTATTTAATTAAATTATAATATATATTACGGAATATATTGTATTATTATTTAATTTAAATAATATTAGAGGAATTAAGGGTAAGACGGACATTTGAGGAGAATTAGAGAGGACATTATGGAGAAAGCCCAATTTTGAGGCCCAAGGGTTAGGTGAATATAAAAGGAGGATTTAGGGAATAGGGTTCACTTTTGGTTAACCGTGAAAAGAAGGAATGAAGGGAGAGCTCTGTGGAAAAAGAGAAAAGGCGAGGAATTCGTGAAGGTTTCCAAAGGTTCAAGAGAGAACACATCGGATCGACAATCTAAGGTATGGGGAGTAATTAGCTTTCATTGTTTTCATTATAGAATTCAATGTAATTGAAGTGGATGTTTGTGTTTGAGGGTCTATGGGATTTTGTGACGAATTGACGATTTGAAGGTATTTTGTGAATCGATTATTAAGGGTTGAATATAATCGGATAAAAATTGACCTTGAGGCTGATTTCCCTGTCTTTGTAGTTTCAACCTTGTGGTGAAGGGATTTATGGAGTTTATGGGGAGCTTGAGAGTTTTGATGGTTTAGGGGATTTAAGGTTTCCCATAGTGTCATGAATCGACCTAATAGACGTAGGCTTTATGCCTTTGACTTTAGTGATGCATTAGGACTATTGTAGGGATATTTTTGGGTTATTTGGGGTTGTAATCGTAGGTACCTTTGAGGCTGTGGAGCTACTGATACGTAGCAGCGATTTGCTATAATCGCAGGTTCGCTAAGCGAACCATTCCTTCGCAAGGCGAACATTCGCGAGGGCTCGTAAAGCGAGCAGTGCAGCGAATGCGTGATAACATGAGTGTGGGTACTGGGATGATTCTGGATTGGAATTGGGGATTCGCTGGAGGTCTCGCAAAGCGAATGAACCAGCGAGTGGCTTCGCAAAGCAAATAAACCAACGAGTATGATAGGTGGTGTTTTTCTGGTGTTTCAGTGTGGTGACTATGGGACTCGCTGACCGCTTCGCAAAGCGAATGTCCCAGCGAATAGGTTCGCCTAGCGAACTGCTATTGTTCGCGAAATTTTGGTTTATGTGCTATACTGTTTTGATGTTTTGACGCTGTGATTTTTATGATGATTTTCCATGACGTTACTGAAGATTATATGAGGATGTTTTGGTGATTATTTGACGAATAGGTGATGACATGATGTATATGAGAATTGATGAATGATGATGCACATTATGATGTTTATTAGATGATGATGATTAGTGATGTTGTGTATCATACATTCATATGCATACTCTGTGACGACGCTTCATTCCCATTGTGCGGATATGAGGTAATTATGACGTGCTCCGGTTCCAATTGCGGGATCGATCCTATTAACGGGGATCTTTGGAGGGGTGATGGCCTAGTGTCCATCGATTATGACGATTGGTACCACATGCATGAGTCTTGTTGTGCATTTGCATTTAATTGGCATTGTTGAATTTTATGATGTTGTTTGTAAATTTGAGTTCTCCTTGTGATGTCCCTGAAGATGTTGTATATGAAGATAATGCCATTTTATGTATATCTTGTTTTATAATGATTATTATGAATTGTGATTACTCACCCTTACTGTTTGAATGTTGCCTCCACGTGGGTAACGTGCAGGTGATCAGGTTTAGCTGTGGATGCTTTCGAGGACCTTGAAGTTTATTTGCTTTTGGTCGATTTAGAGGGTCTTGCTCTGATAGTGTAACATCGAGTTGGGGTTCTTTGAGTCGAACTATGTTGTTTCCTTATTTTGTTGTCATTTGATGATGTGGTTTTATCTTTGACTATTACGAAACCTTTTAATTGAAAATTTTGAGTTCAGCTGCCATGTAAAGGCTTTTTGATTTATTTGAGGAAAACCCTTTGTTTACAGGGCAAGTGTATTATTTTGATTTAACTGAGAAATGTGCACCCTTTGAGGTGATTTTGATATTTTACTTTGATAATTGAGTTGTTTCTGCTGCAACATTTATGGGGGTAGAAAAACGGTGTTACACTAGTGGTATCAGAGCAGGCTGGTCCGTCCGGCCAGGTTTTTACGTGATGTCAGTCGACGAGTGTGTGTACACTGTCGATGTTTTAATTCTTCTAACCTTTTTGATGGTGTGCAGGATGACTGGAAGAAATGATCGTGCGATTGCTGATACGTTGGAATCAGTTGCTAATGTGGTGGCGCATCTAAATCCAAATGGTGGAGTTCTTGATGAGTTTCGTGCCTTGGGGAAGTTTCAAAGGAATAATCCACCGACTTTTGTGGGTACACATGATCCAGTAAGTGCACGCAAGTGGATGAAGGCAATCGAGAAAATCTTCCGGGTGATGGGGTGTTCTGATGAGCAACAGGTTCAGTTCGGAATGCATATGCTGGAAGAAGAGGCTGAGGACTGGTGGGATAACACCCGTCAGAGACTCACGGATGTTGGCACCATGATAACTTGGGCTGTGTTTAAGCAGGAGTTTCTAGGGAAGTATTTTCCAGAGGATGCTGGTGGCAAAAGAGAAGTGGAATTCCTTGAGCTGAAGCAAGGAGATATGACTGTGACGGAGTACGCCGCGAAGTTCGAGGCTTTGGTGAAGTTTTGTCCACACTATAATTGTGCTGATGCTGAGATGTCCAAGTGTCTCAAGTTCGAGAATGGGATGAGACCAGAGATTAAGCAGGGTATTGGGTATTAGCAGATCCGCTGGTATGCTGAGTTGGTTGACAAGAGCAGAATCTACGATGAGGATAGTCGAGCTCGATCTGCTCACTACAAGCAGTTGAGTGAGAAGAAAGGGCAGTATAGGGGTAAGCCTTATACGACTTCAGCTGACAAGGGAAAGCAGAAGGCTTCAGATGGGAAAAAATAAGTGGGGGAACAGCTCCCGCTTCTGGGAAGTGTCATAAGTGTGGCGAGCAAGGTCACCGTACTGATGTGTGCACCAATAATATGCTGAGGTGCTATAGATGCGGTAAAAAGAGTCATCGAGATACTGATTGCAAAGATGAGGGTCCGACCTGTTTTAATTGTGGTGAGAAAGGTCATATCAGTACTCAATGTCAGAAGCCAAAGAAGACTACGACTGCTGCTTAGACCAGTGGAGGAGTGTTTTCTTTGAGTGGGGCAGAGGCGCCAGAGAAGGACAACCTGATTCGAGGTACTTGTTTTATTAATAATATCGAGTTAGTTGCTATTATTGATACTGGTGCTACTCATTCTTTTATAACGCTTGAATGTGCTAATAGATTGGGTTTGAAGTTATCTGATATGAATGGTAATATGGTAATAGAAACTCCAGCTAATGGTTCTGTTACTACTACCCTTGTGTGTTTGAGATGTCCTGTGACGATTTTTGAGAAGAGCTTTGTGATGGATTTGGTGTTCCTACCCTTGCACCAAATTGACGTGATCTTTGGGACGAACTGGTTGGAGTTCGACTGGGTTCATATAAACTGTTATAACAAGACTGTAGAGTTTCCTGAGATTGATGATAGTGGGGATTTGATGTTCTTGTCTGCTAGGCAAGTAGACAAACTTGTGGAAGACGAAGCTTTGGTGTTTGCAATGTTTGCATCATTACAAATTAATCGTGATGTTGCGAGTGTGGAGTTGCCTGTTGTCTGTGCACTACTACAAAACGCGCAAACAACAACGCCAGGCTTACAACGGATTGCCTATACACCGTTGTAATAGATGCGCGCTTTTTTTTTAATCTCGTTAAAAGGCTTTTAATGACGGTTAATATTCAAACCATGGTGAAATGTGAGGCCTTTCACGACGGGTATGTTTTCAACCGTCATTATAGGTAGAGCATGGTCATGGGTTCAATTCCTAGCACCAACATTTATGGTTTTTTACATATTATTTCAAAATGCCCACATCCGTTCACCACTGGTATGTTTTCAACCCTCATTTTAGGCAATAATTTAGTTTTAGGTCTTGCACTTCAAAAAATCGGTTTTAGGGAAAATCGTCTCTTTTTTTAGATCTGTTTCGTGCATCTGAAGCAGAAAAATCGTGTGGTCATTAGTCCCTTACTCTGGAAGAGTTATGGGACTTCACACTCAAAACCTCAAATTCATCTTTTTTTCTATTTTTAATGAATTTTTTACTGTTTTCATAGTCTCAAAAAATTCTAAAAAAATTCTCAAAATTCTTATTTTACCTAATTAGATTAAATTTCGTGTTTTTAGATTTTTCTGTATTTATTTTAATCATTTTTTCCTATTTTTTCAAAATGCTGACAGACCTTTCACAACGAGTATTTAAACCAACTGTTGTAATAGGTAGCTTTTTTTACTTATTTTTTCAAAATGATGACAGACCTTTCACCACGGGTAATTTAAACCAACCGTTATTAAAGGTAGCGTCTTATCATGGGTTCAATTCCCAGCACCAGCATTTTTGGTTTTTTACTTATTTTTTCAATTCTCATTACCAACATTATAGGTGGCGCGCATATTGAGTTTATTCACTATCCTTAAACAAATCTTGGTCGTCCATTTAGTGATTATCAACGGCCAAGACACTACTATTAGTGATCCGCGTGAAACCTAAAACTCAGACGAACTGCATCTTCTACCTCCAAACATCATCTTTCAGTTACGTTACTCTATTTCTCCACTAAACCAAATTTCAGAACAAATTTCAGAACTCGAGTTAGCAATGTTAGTTATTGGTGTTCTTTTTTAATTATTTTTGTTCTTGTTATTCTTTTTTATTATTGTTGTTCTTGTTGTTATAATTGTTATTATTGTTGTTGTTTTTGTTGATGTTGTTGTTCTTGTTGTTATTATTGTTATTATTGTTGTTGTTGTTGTTGTTCTTCTTCTTCTTCTTCTTGTTCTGATTCTTTTTCTTGTTCTTGTTCTTGTTCTTGTTCTTGTTCTTGTTCTTGTTCTTGTTGTTGTTGTTATTGTTGTTCTTATTGTTGTTCTTGATGTTCTTACTGTTGTTCTTGTTCTTATTGTTGTTCTTGATGTTCTTGCTGTTGTTCTTGTTCTAATGCTGCAATTTTTTTTATTTTATTAAAAGACATACAACAACGTTTTTTTAAAATAACCGTCATTATAGGTAGTTCTAATGCTATATTTATTTTATTTTATTAAAATACATACAACAACGGGTATTTAAAATAACCGTCATTATAGGTAGCGCATTTTCTATTTTATTACAACGGTTACTGGGTCGTCATTGTACGTACCGCATATACAACAACACTCTACATAACAACGCCTTCGCCCGCATCATTATATGCCATTTCCAACCGTTGTTAAATGGGTTTTTTGTAGTAGTGGTGAATTTCCAGATGTGTTCCCAGATGACATCAGTGATTTGCCTCCAGAGCGTGAAGTAGAGTTTGTCGTGGACTTAGTACCAGGTACGAGTCCAGTGTCAATGGCTCCTTACTGGATGTCAGCTTCTGAGTTAAGTGAATTGAAGAAACAATTGGAAGAGTTGCTTGAGAAGAGGTTTGTTCGACCGAGTGTTTCTCCGTGGGGTGCTCCGGTGTTGCTAGTAAAGAAGAAAGATGGTAGCATGAGGTTGTGTGTCGATTATCGGCAGTTGAATACAGTGACTATCAAGAATAAGTATCCCCTTCCGAGAATCGACGATTTCATGGATCAGCTAGTAGGTGCTTGTGTGTTTAGCAAGATTGATTTGAGGTCTGGGTACCATCAGATTCGAGTTAAGCCTGATGATATTCCGAAGACAGCCTTTCGGACGAGGTATGGACACTATGAATACACTATAATGTTGTTTGGTGTATCCAATGCACCTGGTGTGTTCATGGAGTACATGAATCAGATTTTCCATGAGTATTTGGATAATTTTGTGGTGGTGTTTATCGATGATATCTTGATATATTCTAGATCTGAATAAGAACATGCCGAGCATTTGAGGCCTGTGTTGCAAGTGTTGAAAGAAAGAAGTTGTATGCAAAGCTGTCCAAGTGTGACTTCGGGTAGAAGGAAGTGAGCTTCCTTGGCCACGTGGTTTTGAGTGGCGGGATTGATGTTGATCCTTCGAAGATTGATGCTGTATTACAGTGGGAGACTCTGAAGTCTGCTACTGAGATACGGAGTTTTCTGGGATTGGCGGGTTATTACCGCAAGTTTATTGAAGGCTTTTCTAAGTTGGCATTACCTTTGACTCAGTTTACTCGAAAGGGTCAAGCTTTTGTGTGGGATTTAACTTATGAAGAGATTTTCGTGGAATTGAAGAAGAGATTGACTACTGCTCTAGTGTTGATTTTTCCTAATCCGAGCGAATCTTTTGTGGTGTATTGTGATGTGTCGAAGATGGGTCTTGGTGGAGTATTGATGCAGAAGGGACAAGTTGTTGCCTATGCTTCGAGACAATTGCGAGTTCATGAGACGAATTATCCTACACATGACTTGGAATTAGCCGCGATGGTGTTTGTGTTGAAGATTTGGATACATTATCTATTTGGCTCTAAATTTGAAGTGTCCAGTGATCATAAAAGTCTGAAGTACTTATTTGATCCGAAGGAATTGAGTATGAGGCAGAGGAGGAGTTATAGTTGTTGAAGGATTTTGATTTTGATTTGAGTTATCATCCGGGCAAAGAAAATGTAGTGGCCGATGCATTGAGTAGAAAGTCATTGCATATGTCGATGCTCATGGTGAAAGAATTGGAATTAATTGAACAATTCAGAGATTTGAGTCTGGTATGTGAAGCAACTCCTGACAATGTGAAGTTGGGAATGTTGAAGTTGACTGGTGGTATTCTTGAAGAAATCAGAGTGGGACAGCAATCTGACTTGAAGTTGGTTGACCAATTGACTTTGATTAACCAAGGTAATGGAGGTGACTTCCAGATTGATGAGAATGGCGTAATGATATTCAGAGACAGGGTGTGTGTTCCAGATGTCCCAGATATTAAGAAGAGCATTCTAGAAGAAGGACACCGAAGTAGATTGAATATTCATCCTGGTGCTACGAAGATGTACCAGGATTTGAAGAAGTTGTTTTGGTGGCCAGGTATGAAGAAGGATGTTACGGAGTTTGTTTATGCGTGTTTGACTTGTCAGAAGTCGAAGGTTGAGTATCAGAATCCTTTAGGTATGATGCAGCCGTTGAGGATTCCAGAATGGAAATGGGATAGTATTTCCATGGATTTTGTGGTGGGATTGCCGAAGACTGCTAAGGGAAATGATTTAATTTGGATGATCGTGGATAGATTAACTAAGTCGGTTCATTTCTTATCGATGAAGATTAATCATTCTATGCAGAAGCTATCCGAGATGTATATTGAGGAAATTGTGAAGTTACATGGGGTACCTTCTAGTATTCTGTCGGATAGAGATCGAAGGTTTACATCGAGGTTCTAGAAGAGTTTGCAAGATGCTTTGGGTACCAAGTTGAGGATGAGTTCTGCCTATCATCCGCAGACGGATGGTCAGACAGAAAGGACTATCCAATCTCTAGAGGATTTGTTGAGGGCTTGTGTGTTGGACCATGGAGGATCGTGGGATAGTCATTTACCGTTGATTGAGTTCACATACAATAATAGTTTTCATTCTAGTATTGGAATGGTGCCCTATGAAGCTTTGTATGGAAGAAGGTGTAGGACTCCGTTGTTTTGGTATGAATCGGGCGAGAGTGTTGTACTCGGACCTGAAATTGTGCAAGAGACGACTGAGAAGATTAAGAAGATACAAGAAAGAATGAAAGCTTCGCAGAGTCGTCAGAAGAGTTACCATGATAAGAGGAGGAAAACACTTGAATTCCAAGAGGGAGATCACGTGTTTTTGAGGATGACGCCAGTGACTGGTGTGGGTCGAGCTTTGAAGTCTAGAAAGCTCACTCCACGTTTTGTTAGTCCATATCAGATATCGCAGAGGATAGGAGAGGTAGCCTACCAAATTGCTTTACCGCCGTCACTTGCGAATTTGCATGACGTGTTCCATGTGTCTCAGTTGAGGAAGTACATTCAAGATCCGTCGTATGTGATTCAGATGGATGATGTACAAGTGAGGGATAATCTAACTGTGGAAGCATTGCCTGTGCGAGTCGATGGTCGAGAGACGAAGCAATTACGGGGTAAAGACATAACTTTGGTGAAGGTGTTGTGGGGTGGACCAGCTGGCGAAAGTTGGACTTGGGAACGTGAAGATCAGATGAGGGAGTCGTATCCGACTCTGTTTCCTTGAGGTAATTTTCGAGGGCGAAAATTCTTTAAGTTTGGGAGAGTTGTAACACCCCAAATTTCGTAAGAATATTTATTTAATTTATTTAAATATTATATTCGTGGATTTCTGTGAATTTTGGTGTTTCATTTCGATGTCGGTGTTTTTGTGAAGTTTTGGTTATTTAATTAAATAATAGTATATATTACGGAATATATTGTATTATTATTTAATTTAAATAATATTAGAGGAATTAAGGGTAAGACGGACATTTGAGGAGAATTAGTGAGGACATTATGGAGAAAGCCTAATTTTGAGGCCCAAGGGTTAGGTGAATATAAAAGGAGAATTTTGGGAATAGGGTTCACTTTTGGTTAACCGTGAAAAGAAGGAAAGAAGGGAGAGCTCTGAGGAAAAAGGGAAAAGGCGAGGAATTCATGAAGATTTCCAAAGGCCCAAGAGAGAACACATCGGATTGACAATCTAAGGTATGGGGAGTAATTACCTTTCAGTATTTTCATTATAGAATTCGATGTAATTGAAGTGGATGTTTGTGTTTGAGGGTCTATGGGATTTTGTGACGAATTGACGATTTGAAGGTATTTTGTGAATCGATTATTAAGGGTTGAATATAATCGGATAAAAATTGACCTTGGGTCTGATTTCCCCGTCGTTGTAGTTTCAACATTGTGGTGAAGGGATTTATGGAGTTTATGGGGAGCTTGAGAGTTTTGAAGGCTTAGGGGATTTAAGGTTTCCCATAGGGTCAGGAATCGACCTAATAGACGTAGGATTTATGCCTTTGACTTCAGTGATGCATTAGGACTATTGTAGGGATATTTTTGGGTCATTTGGGGGTTGTAATCGCAGGTACCTTTGAGGCTGTGGAGCTGCTGATACGTAGCAGCGATTTGCTATAATCGCAGGTTCGCTAAGCAAACCATTCCTTCACAAGGCGAATGTTCGCCAGGGATCGCAAAGCGAGCAGCGCAGCAAATGCGCGATAACATGAGTTTGGGTACTGGGATGATTCTGGAGTGGAATTGGGGATTCGCTGGAGGTCTCGCAAAGCGAATGAACCAAAGAGTGGCTTCGCCAAGCGAATAAACCAGCGAGTATGACAGATGGTGTTTTTCTGGTGTTTCAGTGTGGTTACTGTGGGACTCGTTGACCGCTTCTCAAAGCTAATGTCCCAGCGAACAGGTTCGCATAGCAAATCCGGGAGCAAACTGCTGCTGTTCGCGAAATTTTGGTTTATATGATGTGTTATTTTGATGTTTTGACGTCGTGATTTTTATGATGATTTTCCATGACGTTACTGATGATTATATGAGGATGTTTTGGTGATTATTTGACGAATAGGTGATGACATGACGTATATGAGAATTGATGAATGATGATGCACATTATGATGTTTATTAGATGATGATGATTAGTGATGTTGTGTATCATACATTCATATGCATACTCTATGACGACGCTTCATTCCCATTGTGCGGATATGAGGTAATTATGAAGTGCTCCGATTCCAATTGCGGGATCGATCCTATTGACGGGGATCTTTGGAGGGGTGATGTCCTAGTGTCCATCGATTATGACGATTGGTACCACATGCATGAGTTTTGTTGTGCATTTGCATTTAATTGGCATTGTTGTATTTTATGATGTTGTTTGTAAATTTGATTTCTCCTTGTGATGACCCTGAAGATGTTGTATATGAAGATAATGCCATTTTATTTATATCTTGTTTTATAATGATTATTATGAATTGTGATTACTCACCCTGCCTGTTTGAATGTTGCCTCCACGTGGGTAACGTGCAAGTGATCAGGTTTAGATGTGGATGCTTTCGAGGACCTTGAATTTTATTTGCTTTTGGTCGATTTAGAGGGTCTTGCTCTGATAGTGTAACATCAGGTTGGGGTCCTTTGAGTAAAACTATGTTGTTTCCTTATTTTCTTGTCATTTGATGATGTGGTTTTATCTTTGACTATTACAATGTTTGTTGAAAACCTTTTAATTGAAAATTTTGAGTTTCGTTGCCATGTGAAGGCTTTTTGATTTATTTGAGGAAAACCCTTTTTCTACAGGGCAAGTGTATTATGTTGATTTAAATAAGAAATGTACACCCTTTGAGGTGATTTTGATATTTTACTCTTATAATTGAGTTGTTTCAGCTGCAACATTTATGGGGTTAGAAAAAGGGTGTTACAAAAGGTCCTGCTATGGCCAAGAAGATCCTTCGAGCTGGGTATTACTGGACAACAATGGAGGTAGATTGTTACAACTTTGCCAAAAAATGTCACAAGTGCCAAATCTACGGAGACAAGATCCATGTGCCTCCAACTCCATTGAATGTTTTGACTTCACCTTTGTCGCGGTGAAAATTGGATACCATAGTTATTTGTTAACTAGGATCGCATTTTTAATGTCACCACCGGTCTTTGATTTTATCCAAGGGAAGGGAGAAAAAACCGAATACCCACAATGCAATGCAAATGCACTAAGATTTTAAGTTCGGGGGTTGGTTATACGTAGGGAAGGTATTAGCATCCTAGATATTTGTAATACTCTACAGGAACCTCTTCATTTATTTTATATTATCTGTTATTTGTTTGCTAAGGGTTTAAGGGTAGGTGATTTATTATTATTATATTTTTTAACCTAAGTGTGCTCGACAAGATATCGCATCTTGTGCCTACATATCCTGTCAGGAGGGAATCAGAGCACTTGTAGTTCCTTATTAAGGATACTAAAATGTTTAAAGGTTTTAGGAGAGCAGATGAGTCATCATCTTAAGAAGACCACCACAGTTTTTGAAAATGTTTGTATTTTGTGGGGTATGGGATTGTATGTCCCTTCTTTGAGATAATTAACATCTAATTCTCTTGTGTGGAGAATTAGGTGGGCTAAAATTTGATTAAAGAAATCAAAGTTGAGGGGGACTAACCTAGGTAATTTATCCTAAGTTGTCTAATTGACTTATCTTAAGGTGTCGATTATGATGCAAATGATATGCACCATGCACAATAACATGGTTATCATGCATGGGATTTTCCCTTGGATATTAATGCGATTAATTATTATTAGACGAGGGTGCTAGCAAAGTGATGCTAGACTTGTGTCCAGTGACCGGTAGGTTGAATGCGATGCCCTAAGGCGATCGACTTACATGGGTGAAAAATGGGCTCGACGTTGGATCGAGAATTTTTATAAGTTTGAAATGGTTTGAAGCATAAGAAGAAAAACATACATACATCACATGTAAACAAACAAAAGCAAGCAAGGTACGATGACAACTAAGGTCTTAATCTAAGTCACTCGAGCGTATGCTTAGGCGCTAAGGATTCTAATGGGAACGATTTATTAAGGCAAGGGGTTTGATAAAATAAAAGGTTTATTTTTAAAGATTGTTTTTTAAAAGTTTCTTTTTGCTAAATGTTTTAATTATTCTTAAAGTTTTATTATCTTTTAATTTTAAAGTTATATTAACAAAATTAATAAAAAGGTTTTCTTATTTAAAAAAGGCTTAATTATTTTAAAAATTTTATTATTATTTTATTTTAAAGTTATATAAAAAAAAGTTAAAAAGGTTTTTTCTTATTAACTAGAAAAGATTAATTTTAATATTTTAATAAAAAAGGTTTTTATTATTTTTAAATAAAAAGTGGGTTTTATTAATTTAAAAAAGAAGTTTTATCAAAAGTTATAATTAATTTTTAAGAAGAAAAGTTATTTATAAAAGAAGGGTTTTATTATCTTAAATAAATGACAAGTTAAAAGATTTATCCAAAAAAAGGTTTTATTATCTTTGTAAAAGTTATATTTTATTATAAAAAAGAAAGAATTGGTATTTTAAATGAAAAGAAATTATTATTTTTTTTAAGGTTAGGTTTAAAGTTTCTACATATTTATTATGGGAATTGATTATGTTTTAAAAAAACCAAAATTAATTATTAGGAAAGATTAAACACTTTAAGATATGATGAATTTATTAAGAAAAAGTTAAATTAATTTAAAACATATTTATTAAAATAAAAGGAGGGACTGTGTGTGGCAATGGGAGAGAGGGTCCATCGTGGACCCCTCAAATCTCAATCGTGTGATTTAATCATACCGTAATCTAACGTTAGAAAGCAAGGGTGCATGGGTAGGTATGTGTGTGTGCGTGTAGGGAATTAGAACAGCAAGAACAACAAAAGAAAAACGACTCTCTCGTGATCCTTCTCTCCGTCTTCGCCTCTCTTCTCAAACAAAAGGGTTTGAACCCTAAATCGGACCTCACCGTCACCATTGTTCTCTCTCGATTCCCTCCGTTCCTCCCTCGATCAAACATTTACAATAAAAAAAAACCCTTGTCCCCCAGCAAACCCTAACCCCCAATATTCTCATTATGATCGATTACAGAGTACAAATGGAGGAAAGCGGTAAAAAATTGGATGAAATGGAAACCCACAGTTCAGAATCTCCGAAGGTAAGCCAAATCGGTCCCCTTCTCCTTCTTTGCTGTGTTCGATTGTCGCCTGCTTGACGTTGTTGCCTGATGCTCTGACTTTTGAACTCGTGTTCCCGCCGGGCGTGTTGGTTTTTTTGGAGATGATGTCTTTTGGCTGGATGATATGACAAATTTCTGGTATGGTTTATGAACCTGCTTGGTGATGGCTGATATCGATGAAATAGTTTTATTTCAGATTGTAATTTGTGAATTTTGGTAGTATGATGTTGAGGGAATTATTAGTGTAGGATTTGTTTATGAATTGTATTGCTCTCTTCAATAGTTTGGTGTAGATACGTACGTGGTTTCTGAATGATTTGATGTGTATGGTCCATGTGGATTGATTTTTTTGGGTTTGATATTGTGTATGGTTTTGATAATGTGAGGAGTGGTTTGCTTGGAGTTTTACAAATTTGGCTGGATTTGAATTTCTGGTTTCTACGCTCTGGTGTGTTGAAAATATTTTTTTCCCCCTGGCTTCTCCGAATTGTATCCTTTATATAAGATTTGCCACATAAATTTTATGGCTTGAATGCTCATGATTATTCTATTGATTCTTGCTTGTGATTTCCAATTAAAATGTGGTGAAGATGTTTTCCTTTTTAACACAACATGTTCAGACTAATTTGGAAAGAAATAGAAACCGTTGAGGTTTGTTTTGGGAAGGATTGATGAGGTTTGATGGAAAGAAATAGAAACCATTGAGGACTGATTTGGAAAGAAATAGAAACCGTTGAGGTTTGTTTTGGGAAGGATTTATGAGGTTTGATGGAAAGAAATAGAAACCATTGAGGACTGATTTGGAAAGAAATAGAAACCGTTGAGGTTTGTTTTGGGAAGGATTGATGAGGTTTGATAGCTGCTTTGGAAAATATCGATTAACTTTGATGAGCTTGCTCCTTTGATGTTTGACTATTACTGCTTTTGTTGATTCAATCTTTTCATGTCTTGCAGTAACAAGTGATGCTGGCAGTTGATGGAAGGTACGATTGGTGATTAAAGTTTTGAGAGCTCCCTTCAATTTTACAGAACTGTAGAACTAAACTCACGGGAAGAACTCTCAACTAGCGCAACAGATGCAGTAACTATTCAGTCATGGAAGACTTCTCGTAGAAAGTGAATTATCCCAAAAGGATTCCAGATCACTTCTTGCATATCAAGCAGTTCTTGGGTGAGTTTCGCTTTCCTTGTATGGTGTATACTTAAAGGTGATTATGATTTCCACGTATAACTCTACCATGGGCCTTGGTTGTGAGAGTCCTATGATTTTGGATGGGGCAGGGGCTGTTATGCGTGCTCTGCTTTGGAACTTGTCTTGTAACTTTTCTCTTTTCATGGAGGTGTCTATTGTTTTCCTTTGGTTCAAACACAGTGATGTTTGAAACTCATTTAATGGTTGGGTTTTCTTTGCAGGTGAGGGCGATGTTCTCCGTCAGATGGTTTTGTGTAGTACCTTCGCTTTGTAGTAAGTCTGGCCGTTAGTGTAAATTGGGAGTTGTTGGCGGCAATGTGCAAGCGTGTCTTCAAATGCAACTTTCTCACGAGCTTGGGGATTCGAAGATCCTTTAGAAAAAAACTCCACGTTTCCCAGTTGATTTGATGCTTATGCATCAGTTTTAAGAATCTATCCCCCTGAACATTTGGTCGATCATGGGTATAGCTCCAGCGAGTTATGCTAGAACAACCATTGACGGAGTTGATGGTGTTAAAGAATAGCAGTGTAGTTGTCCGTGAAGGTGTTCTCATTACCATTGGTAAAATCAAAGGAAAATCTGCTTGACAGAGAATTTGAGCCATGGTCTGTGGCATATCGCCCGTCAACTTAAATCAAAATAGGAACTGGCATTGACTCTAATTTGGTTCACCCTCGATGTACTGTGATATCTTCAATGTAATATGTTAGATGATTGATCTTTTCGTTTAACTTGCAGGCCTTAATCTTTGATCGTTATTCGAGTGAACCTCCTTGGAGTAGGTAGCGGACATGGGCTGACTTGCAACATTGTAAATGGGTGCAAGATTAAGACTTCAATTAGAACATACTCGTGCTTGAAAAAAATACTTCTGTATTTTTAGGAAACGAAATGTCCTGCAACTAGTCCTCCTTTTGTATTTACGAATTTGTAGATTGTTAGTGACACTTCTTTGACTAGTAGTTCCTTACCTCTAAGTGATGGCCTGTAACTTGTTTTGACTTTGAAATATGCATTTTCCTTTTTCCATGGTGAAGCACTAAGTTCCAACGCTATGTTTCAAGACAGTTGTTGATATTACTCTTTCAATTTTCCTTTTCTTTAATATGCGTACTTGGTGAACCATGCATAATAGCTTTGGTACGTGATCTTTCAAAACAACTCTTTAAGAAATTCCATGTTAGGACACAAAATACTAACATCTCCTTAAATTTATGTTACTTATATATATAATATATAATGATGAGTGATGGACTTCAATATACTTTCTCAACTCTTTATTTGTTCCCGTGGGGCAATAGTTCCATTACCTCTTGTTTGTAGTTATCGTTAAATAATAATTTAGATTAGAGAAGGTTTGCATTACAATCCTTATTTTCCTGGTAAAGTCATTGTCGTGTCTAAAACTCCCTCTGATTACACCTCGAATGAAGTCTGACTTGTATTCACCTCAAATTGAAAACTTTCACTTCTTGCAATTTACAAACAGAATCTGATGCAACTGTCTCCTTGCCTTTAATCTTTGAGTAGTGAGCTTAGGTGAATTGAATCTTGTAAAACTCATGGACATTGCGACTAAAATAAAACTTAAACCTCCGCTCAACATGAATTTGTGTTTTGAAATCTTGGATCGTGAATTGGAATTTCAACTTTGGGATTTGAGTTTTGTAACCAAATTCTATGCATTTGAAAGGATTCTAAGTCTTCCATCAAAGGTCAAAATATTTAATTTCCAGTGATCTTCAAACTTGCTTGAAGAGTACTCAATAGTTTTAAGAAACAAATATTCTTCTCAAAACAGAGGGCAAAGGCTTCACATTGGGTTATATGCGAGTCAAAATATGGAGATGATGTAAGATTTTCAGGATTAATCTCATAAAAGAGGTGGGAAGTGCCATCTGCCATCTAACCAGTGGTCAGTCTTTAAGGGACCAATTTCCATATCAAAAGGGTAATATATCTTCCGTGGGGAGTCTTCTGAGAAAAACTTGAGGGAAGAAAGGCTTTGTAGAGGCTTTAGGGATCAGACGATAGAGGCACAATCCAACACAAATTGTAGCGACCAGAGAACCTCCGCAAACCCACACACAGCACAACCTTCGAGTTCTTGAACCTTCAGCAGCAGCACCTGTGTTCAAAAAATGAAACAAATGGACAAAAAACTAGATATAATGGTTAGTTATGCACAGATGATAGACCTAATGTGTTATGCAAAAAGAAAAGGGATCTCAGGGTCAAAAATTAGGGTGTAACAACCTTGGCCATTCTCTATGTGGGGTATAGATATGATTGGAATGATCGAGCCGAAAGCTTCCAACAGTCATCGATTCATTCTAGTTGCTATCGACTATTTCACCAAGTGGGTTGAAGCTGCTTCTTATGCAAATGTTACACGACAAGTGGTTGCCAAATTTATCAAGAAAGAGATAATCTGTCGTTATGGCATTCCTAGCAACATTATCACTGACAATGCAAGCAACCTTAACAACAAAATGATGAAGGAGTTGTGTCAAGAATTTAAGATCGAGCACCACAACTCTTCACCATATCGGCCCAAGATGAATGGCGTCGTAGAAGCAGCAAACAAAAATATTAAGAGAATTATTTAGAAAATGGTCAAGACATACAAGGATTGGCACGAAATGCTTCCCTTTGTGCTACATGGCTACAGGACTTCAGTTCGCACTTCTACTGGGGCAACTCCGTATTCACTTGTGTATGGTATGGAGGTTATTCTACCTATTGAAGTCGAGATTCCTTCGCTCAGAGTCATCATGGAAGCAGGTCTTGACGAAGTAGAATAGGTCCAATCCAAATACGACCAGCTGAATCTCATCGAAGAGAAGCGCTTTACAGCCGTTTGTCATGGTCAGTTGTATCAGAGACGCCTCAAGCGAGCTTTTGACAAGAAAGTTCTCCCTCGAACGTTCCATGAAGGCGAACTCGTGCTCAAGAGATATTCACCTGTTCACTCGGATCCATGAGGCAAGTGGACTCCCAATTACGAAGGACCCTTTGTTGTCAAGAAGGTCTTCTCAAGCGGAGCCCTGATCCTCACCACCATGGATGGGGAGGAGTTGCCATCGCCTGTGAACTCCGATACAGTCAAAAAATATTATGCCTGAAAAAAATGGAAGAGCCTGCTAGATTGACATCCGCAAGGACAATCTAGGCAAAAATAGGCGTCCCGATGGACCAAAAAAAAATGTCCATGCAAAAGTTAGGGACATATGAAAAACACAATAACAACCCGCTAAGTTGAAAACCCGAAAGGGCGACTTAGGCAAAAATGGGTATCCCGGTGGACGAAAAAATATAGAAAAAATGTCCAGGCAAAAATTAGGGATAAAGGCACTGACTGTGAACACTTGAGCCTCTTTTCATCATAGCTGGACTTCAGGCGGTAACAGAGCAGTCAAATCATTATCAACTGGTGCAAGGCGTTGGAACCTAGACTTACAGTGGATGGTAGCCAATGTTGTAATCAATGCAAAGCATGATTTCCCTTTTCCATTTACATTTTTTTTCAATTTTATTGAAAATTTCCTCATCAAGGATTTTTGCATCCTTGTACACATCTCATGTACATATTTTTACATTCAATAAAAATGCATCGTTCAATTTCTCAATCGTTTTCTTTCCAGTATTTTGTTTGCAAAATATGCAATTATTTGTGATCACATAATACTATAAAGCGTTGAGAATAATAAAAAGGTAAAATCAATGGAGAAAGCATTATGCATTGCATATTTCACTAGTAATTCCTGCACGATAATCGGTAATATCTATTGACAAGCTTAATGCCCGATTTACACTGTGACGGTCCCTGAAGAGGATGTTGTTTCCCTAACAGAGCCATCATTTCTCCAGCAGAGTCCATTATGGTTTTTCGGAAAGGTAGGCTACCTTCCCTTTCCCCACTAGACCCATAATATCACCAGTAGAGTGGTTGAATGATGAACTTCAATCGGAGACTTGATATTTCTTTTCCCCAACATGGGTTGCACATCATTCCCAACATGTTATGCACCAGCAGCGGTACGATTTGGTTCCTCGTCTTCCCCAAGCAGAGAGGATCCTCTGAGCCTTGTGAATTCCCCAGACAGAGACGATCAGGGTGTCCACAGCAGAGTCAGTAGCAATTTGGAAACTTGGAGTTTCCTGGTTTCATTCCCCAACAAGGTTAGTCATGATAAGAGGATCGTCCTGGTTCTCTTATCCCCGGCAGACCCAATGGTGATAATCCAGAGATTGGAGACTTCTCAATTTCTTCCCCAACAGAGTTGTCACCATTCAGGGGCCTTTCTCTAGCAGGATCGGTATTTTGTGGGTCCTCTCCCCAGCTGAGGATGTCGAGCTCGTTTTTCTACAATCTCTGCCTAACCTGCCGCACATTATCTCGACCCGCACTTTTGAATTGCATAATATCAAGCATCATATAGATCAACGCATACATGGCATATGCATTGAGCATGCTCCCATTCTTTTGGCTTGATTCATCTCCCAGCTGATATTTAGGCAAACTTCAAACACTCTTTACACTTGCGATTCTTCTTTTATTGCCGTCGGTCAAATTTTCGAGCTACTCTTTTATTTAATCCCCTTCTACCTTGAATTATCGAAAAGCTAGTGCAATTCGTACATTCAGGTCCAAGAGGAATAAATTGGGGCAGCTGTCGTAACCCGAAATTTGACCTCCCTCTTTTGCTTTTTGCATAAGCATGTGCATTCGCATCGTTGACATACATATTCGCACTTTTTCTATATTTTTTATTGCAGGAATATTCAGGTTTACAAGCCCGGTTAATCGCATCTTCAGAAGGTCATTACATCATTAAAACAAGCTCAAAATAAAGATTTTCATGCTTACTCATTAAAACAAGAGGTGGAAAATCGAAGCCGGGACTTCAGTATCATTTCCCAAGCAAATTTGGGCAAAATTGGCTGAAGTAACCGGTTACCCTCTGGTGAGTAACTAGTTACTCTGTACAAAGTTGTAGTTCCTGCTGCATTTTTGGGACAGCAGCTGTGTACACTCTTTGGTCTTTGGTTTTACAGTGTTTTAGTAGCATGTGGAATATTCTAGACATCTCTAGACATTTCAAGGCTATTCAAGGCATTCCAAGTGCATTTATTCTAATGCTTCACTCTAAAATAAGTGCACCATGTTCCTTGTTTTACAAGCATATCAACCTTTGGATGTTGGAGCTCACATTGGGATTGTTGCCGAGTTGATCCTAACTAACCGAGTTAACCACCTTTACTCAGTGAGTCAAGTGTAACTAACTCCTAGCCTAGTTCCAAACCACCCCAAAGCTAAGTCCAAACCAAATTCCAAACCTCTCACACTCCAAACCAAAAGTCTATATAAACAAAGCTTCACTCATTTTTCAAGGATCCCAATCACAAATCAAAACTTACTCACATTTTACTCTCAATTCTCTCATTTTCTCTCTGCATTTTGCTGTAACTTCTAACATTCTACTTCATCTTCTTCACCAAACCACACTAAAGCTCTTAATTCACCATTGAAGAAAAGCTACTTTCACCTTGAAAGTGCTTTTTCTTGAGCTTAACCTTCATCATCTTTCCATTCTACTGGATTTTGTGGAGCTTCAGTAGCTTTTGGATTCATCTGAAGTGATTAATTCAAGCTTCTTCGGTGATAATTCTCATTTCGGAGTTTTCGTCGAATTTCGCTCGGTTCGCTACGGTTCGAAGTGTGTTGGAGCGGAATAGCGGAAAGCAGCAAAAGCTTTGGAAGTATTTTTCAGGGAATTTATCGTGTCCATAGAGATTGGGAATTGAACTGTCGTTCGACAATATCAATGTTAATGAGTTTGGTTTAAAATGGTTTAAAGTAAAAACAGAAAAGTAAACATTTAAACAAAAAGAATTCATTCTTCAGACAGAAAAGACTTGTCCGACATGCACATAATCGACTCCTCACAAACTTAAACTTACTGACCAATTATACTCAACCTACATTACTCCTGAATATCACCCAGCATCGCTCACAACAAAGGTTATGTCTAACGCAAAGTTGAGAGAACAACCGTGTTACCATCGTCGACACTCTCGCACGCGACTCAAGGCACGGAGGCATTAAGCTTTGACGCCTATTGAAGATTGTGAGCTCTAAATCTATCTCTAGAATCCAGAAACTAACAAATAATCATCCCTAATCGAAGTTTGCGAGGATTGTCTCTAACGCAATCCAAACCCCGCACATTAAGCAAAAATCAGAGACAATCACCAATAAAGATTTGTAAAGCAAATTTCATACAACGCCATGGGTGATAAATATACATAAGATCAAAGTAAATACATATACAAAACCCACCAAAGAAGAAAAACACAAAGAAGAAGAGAAATGAATCAAACATCTCACGGATTGTCAGAGCCGATCGATGAGAAATCTACCCCGGATCATCCATATGCAAGCTTCCATGTTGTTTTCTAAGATAATCCTATGAAGAAATGAAGTTTGATGGAGTGGGAGCAAAAATACCCAAACCATAACCTAAAAAATGAGTTTTTGGACCTTAAATGGTGTTTTTTTCCATCCAGTACCGCCCGACGCTAGCCAAAATTCATAGAAAGCTACTGGAAATTCATTTTTCAAATTTTTCTACCGCCCCTGCACCGCCCGGCGCTACAGGGGCGCAACACACCAGAATAGCAGAAAAATTCTGCACTGTTTTATTCGTAACTTTTGAACCGTAACTCCGTTTTTCGCCCGGTTCGAAGCGTTGGAAAACTTATTCAATGCTCTATACAGCAATGGCAAGATATCCTTGGTTGAATACCTGCAAAAATGAGAGAAAATCAATTAAACTCATTGATATTTACATGATACGCAATATATACACTAAAACGTAAAGTAAACGTATTTACAAACAAAGCGGGGTTTATTCGTATGATATTTAACAAAAAGTATAGATAAGTGCAACAAAACTTATATATAAAAATAGGTACATTTTGCACTTATCATACTCTCCCCAACTTACATAATTGTTTGTCCTCAAACAACGCCAAACAACTTAAAGAAACAAAAGACAAAAATCCAAGAATCATGAATCAACAAGTTTTGAAAACGGAAAACAAATGTATGGTTTAAATGAAAAACGGTACACACAAAGTAAATACTTACCACTAAACTACGACGATAACATACTCACGAAACAAATGCAAAATACAAAAATCATGCCAAACATTCTGAAAGAACACATGTTCAACTGTCAATCACACCTAGCAAAAACAATCATCGGTAGATAAAAAACACAAAATGAGGTACTTTCACTCACACAACACTCATGCAAACAAAAGACTAAATTATGCAATCATCAAAAATCATATTGAAAACATAATAGCGTGAATCACAAGGGCTTTCAAGGTTGTAACGTGGCTCGGCAAACAAACAAGGGATAAGTCCAAAAGCTAATTGAAACAAAAACTTGCCTAAACCCAAGGGAGTGATCAACTCACAAAAGTTCAAACTCAAAATTTCAATCAAACTTCTTCCAAAATCCCAAGTGTTACACAACACACAATACTTATTTAGCACAATTATTGTTACTTTTTTTTCTTCCCTTTCACAAGGATTTTCTTTTTCTTTCTTTTTTTTTCTTTTCTTTTCTTTTCTTTTTCATTTCTTTTTCATATTTCTCTCTTTTTTCTTTTCTTTTTCATCCTCATAGATACCAACCAATGAGTAAACAATTATTCTCTCCCCAACTTGAATTCAACCACATCATCATGTGAATACTCCCTACTTTCTAAGGCAAGGTAAAAACGCATACAACAACACAAAGTTGAGGGTTCAAGAAAAAATAATCAATCAAAATACATACAAAAAGTAAATTTGACACTCATAGGCAAGCATCAAACTCAAATAACATGGATAATGACCAAAGGCTCAAAGGGGTTACAAATGATCACACACTCACAAGGTGAATTGACTATTTGGCTAAGGTAGTTGTGCTCAAAATGAAACAAAAATGCCTTGATCCTTTTCATGCTTTCATATAATCAACACAAACAAAAGATTAAGCATAATAAAATCTAGTTAAAACAAGAATGTTGGTACTCCGTGCATATATAAACAATAGAAGGCTTCCTCACAAAAAGGGTGGGAACTAAAGTGATTCACAACAAGAACAAGTATACAAAAGAATGAATGGCATGAAAGTTTGTAAAATGCCTAAGTATCATGAATATGCTAAAGTCTAGAAAGCGATAAACACATACCTTGGACGCGTACAAAACTTAACAGTATCATTACCATACATCCGCAAGTTGAAATGATCAAACTTGGAACATCACCAAATTTCCTCAAGCTACTCAAAACAAGCTCATTGACAAACACAAAGACCATTAATATAAACAAACTAAAGGACCGGCAAAAATTGTCTAAACAAATTTAAAAGTGAAGATTTGAAATTTAAGAGCTGGTCCGATTTAAATTTGTTTAGAAAATTGCACCAAACTACCTAAACTAAACAACAATAAAAGAAAATAATACAATATGCTTGTTTTACGTCATAAGCTCGATGACTTTACAATGCTTAGCTAGTAACTTCCTTCATTCATGCCATGGTGATGCCTCACCGCGCAAACCAAAAGCAAGTACCCTAACCAAACACTTGAACAAACGTTAAAATATACAAGTATCAATATAAACAAGTGAAAATATACAATATATACGGTATCTACAAAACTCAAAAACAAAGAAACTATCGCAATGCAAGTTCAATAAAAACCAATCCCCGGCAACGGCGCCATTTTGTTGGTGGTGTAAAGCGGCAAGCAACAAAAGTTTTGGAAGTATTTTTCTGGGAATTTATCGCGTCCACAGAGATTGGGAATTGAACTACCGTTCGACAATATCAATGTTAATTAGTTCGGTTTAAAATGGTTTAAAGTAAAAACAGAAAAGTAAAGATTTAAACAAAAAGAATTCATTCTTCAGACAGAAAAGACTTGTCCGACATGCACATAATCGACTCCTCACAAACATAAACTTACCGACCAATTATACTCAACCTACAATATTCCTCAATATCACCCAGCATCGCTCACAACAAAGGTTATGTCTAATGCAAAGTTGAGAGAACAACCGTGTTACCATCGTCGACACTCTTGCACGCGACTCAAGGCACGAAGGCATTAAGCTTCGACGCCTATTGAAGATTGTTAGCTCTAAATCTATCTCTAGAATCCAGAAACTAACAGATAATCATCCCTAATCGAAGTTTGCGAGGATTATCTCTAATGCAACCAAAACCCCGCGCATTAAGCAAAAATCAGATACAATCACCAATAAATATTTGTAAAGCAAATTTCATACAACACCATGGGCGATAAATATACATAAGATCAAAGTAAATACATATACAAAACCCAACAAAGAAGAAAAACACAAAGAAGAAAAACACAAAGAAGAAGAGCAATGAACCAAACATCTCACGGATTGTCAAAGCCAATCGATGAGAAATCCACCCCGAATCATCCATATGCAAGCTTCCATGTTGTTTTCTAAGCTAATCCTATGAGGAAATGAAGTTTGATGGAGTGGGAGCAAAAAATACCCAAACCATAACCTAAAAAATGAGTTTTTGGACCTCAAATGGTGTTTTTTTCGGTCCAATACCGCCCGACGGTGTTTTGGGCGCCCGACGCTAGCCAAAATTCATAGAAAGCTACTGGAAATTCATTTTTCAATTTTTTCTACCGCCCCTGCACTGCTCGGTGCTGCAGGGGCGCAGCACACCAAAACAGCAGAAAAATTCTGCACTGTTTTATTCGTAACTTTTGAACCGTAACTCCGTTTTTCGCCCGGTTCGAAGCATTGGAAAGCTTATGCAATGCTCTATACAACAATGGTAAGATATCCTTGATTGAATACCTGCAAAAATGAGAAAAATCAATTAAACTCATTGATATTTACATGATACGCAATATATACACTAAAACGTAAAGTAAACGTATTTACAAACAAAACGGGGTTTATTCGTATGATATTTAACAAAAAGTATAGATAAGTGCAACAAAACTTATATATAAAAATAGGTACATTTTGCACTTATCAAAGTGCAAGTGAAGGATTCTTCGGTTTTCTCTGGTTTTCTTCACTTATCTTCATCAAGATCACTTTGCAACAATCACCAAGCCAAATCTCCGGCTTGTAGGTTGGTAGATCTCACTAATTTTACTGTTTCGCGTATTTTGTATCATTCGTGATGTAGTTTCGATACTTCTTTGTGTCTGAATTAATTTTGTATTATTTGATCCATGATCTTGATGTGTTAATTGATTTCATCACTGCTTATTTGCTGTTTTCAAGCTTGATTTTCGTGCACAAATCCATGCCCTAACATATGGTAGTTTAAATAAGTGGTTTAAAGACTAAAAGTGATTTTTCAACAATTATTTTTGCCACTATCACAGTGGTAACCGGTTACTCAGAGTATTCTCCACCAAAAACGCAAGTTTGCAAGCAAGTAATCGGTTACCCTCTGGTGAGTAACCGGTTACCACTGTGCAGAATGGCCATTTTCATTCTTTTTCAACTGTGTTTGCCATGCTTCCTTCATCTAACTTCCATGGATTGATATGCTTGATTTTTATGGATGTTTTAAGTGTCATTTCACTTCTGTTTGAAGCTTATTCGTGAACTTTCGATGCACGTTTTTTATTATTCAATTTGTTCATACTCTTGGCATTTGTGTGAACATGATCATTCTTGCATTTTCTTTGATTCACAATAACATGATTTTGTGTTGCATTTTGAGTGTCCTTTGGTACTGTTTTGTACTCTCTCTCTTTGCTTGCATTAAGTTTATACTTCATGGATAAGCTTAACCTTGTATAATCAATGATACACTCTTTTGCTTTAATGATTTTTCAATTCATTTAGGAAGATTATTGGCATATTCCTCCCTTTTGATTAGTTAATCGAAACTTTGTTTTGATTATTTATCTCCCCTTTGGCACTTCTCTTTAGGCTTCCTTTAGAGCTTTTTCCCTCTTTTCCCCCGCGGAGTCGGAGTTTCGCGTGACACTGGAGCACTGTATAACTTGGAGCTGTTACTCTGTCCGTTTCAATTTTTGCACTACACCCTGTGTGTTAGAGAAGGAATGAGAAGGGAGAATTCCTACTCTCATTCTGACTACTTCAGGAAGGGGACGAATGATCCTATGTCTGGCTTAGTCACCTCTATCTCCAGGCGGTAGCGTATCTTCTTCCCCAGTCGAGTCAATCATTGATCACTCCTATCTCTTTATCAATCTCTTTTGATCAATCAGCTTCCTTTGAGTTAAGATCATTGTTCTTGTGCTAGCAAACTCTCTTTGTTTCAACACCCTACTTCTTTTCTTGTGGTCAATCATTCTTCTGTTTCCCCAGAAGAGTCTTAATCTCTTTTCTTCAGTTAATCACAATCTTTCTATTAAAATCGAATCCCCAGGAGTTCGCAACCTTCCCTTGCTTCTTCTCCCTCTGTCTGGTTAATCACTGCTTGTCAGTTAAAACACCAATTTGCGCGCCTTTTCAGTTAACCACAGTCCGTCTGTTAAAACACCGAGTTCCTCTTGGGTTAATCACCTTCTCTCAGTTAATCACCCTTTTCTTCAGTTAACCACAGTCTTTCTGTTAAAACACTGAACCCGTTTTTGAGTTAATCACCTTCTCTTGGTTAATCACTCGCTTTTCTTTTCGGTTATTCACAGTTTTTCCTGTTAACACCGAATCTTCAATGGTTAGCAACCTCTTTTGGTTCAATACCTTTCTGTTGGTTGTTTGTTCAGTCAGTACCAACACCCCCTTTGGGTCGCAACCTTCTCTTGGTTCCACACCCTTTTCTTTAGGTTGATCACAGTTTTTTCTGTTAAAACCGATGCTCCTTTATCCCTGCAGAGTTGAAATTCTTTCTTTCTTCGGTTAATCACTGTTTATCAGTGAATATACCGAAATCCCCTCAGAGTCAAACACCTTCTCTTGGTTCAATACTCTCTCTTTTTGGTTCATCACAGTCTGTCTGTTAATACCTACTTCTTTCCCCCACCAGAGTTGTTTATCTCTTCTCCTTCGGTTAACCACTGCCAATCAGTTAACATACTGTACCTTTTCCTATTAATCCCCAGTAGGGTCACTACCCTCTGGTCCCCAGAACTGTCGCTTTGTTCTTTTATCTCCCCGGTGGAGTTTTTCCTATCCTTCTGCTCCTTTATTTTCTCGGTTTCGACACCACTCTTGCATCTTTATCCCCATCTCAGTCGCTATCTTTCCCTTTGCGTTCTTTTTCTTGGTTTCGACACCATTTCTCCGAGAGTCCCCAGCGGAGTTCCTTTGTTCCTTTTTTTCTTGGTTTTGACACTATTTCCTCTCTTTTTCCTTGTCTTTTTCCATTTCCATCTTAGTTCCCCGAACTACGGAAGCTCTGATTCTGCATTCTTTCGAATGTATGATACATAGGCATGAGATCGCGATGATCTTTGAGAGCACACTTCCATCTTTCCACCCTTCTTCCATTCCCTTTTTCTCTGTCCCCTGTTCCTCTGAACTACGACACTCTGATTTCCCCATTGCACTATGAGGGTACGTAGGCACGAGGGCCCCAATCCTCCGCTAGCACTTTGTCACTTTCTTTCTTTCTTTTCTTTTTTCCCTTCTCTCTCTCTCTCCTTTTCTTTTAGCTAGAAGCCTTTAGATAGATATCCCATCCAAGCCTAGAAGCAAGAAGAATGGTTCCCGTCGAGTACGACGGATGCGTTAAGTGCTAGTACCTTCCTTTCGCATAACCGAACCCCGTTCCCATTTCTCTTCCCCTTGGGTTTTTCAATATTTTCCCTGTCCTTCGGGACTAAATAAAGTTCAGTGGTGACTCTGTGTTATCTTTGAGTGTGTGATTCACTCAGGTATAAACCAGCCATCTTCAATGGCAATCAAAATTAAGGAGGAAGTGCAGAAGCAGATCGACGCAGGTTTCCTTGCCACCTTAGAATATCCTCAATGGTTGGCCAACATAGTGCCAGTTCTGAAAGAGGACAGAAAAGTCAGAATGTGTGTAGGCTACAGGGATCTGAACAAAGCAAGTCCAAAGGATGACTTCCCCCTACCACACATTGACATGCTAGTAGACAACACAACCAAATTCAAAGTCTTCTCCTTCTTGGATGGATTCTCGAGCTATAATCAAATCAAAATGGTGCAGGAAGATATGGAGAAAACTTCATTCATTACCCCATAGGGTACCTTTTGTTACAAGGTGATGTTGTTCGGTTTGAAGAACGCCGGGGCAACCTATCAAAGGCCCATGACAAATCTGTTTCACGACATGATGCATAAAGAAATTAAAGTATATGTCGATGACATGATTGCCAAATCTAAAACAGAGGAAGAGCATGTGACCCACCTGTTAAAATTATTTGAGCGTCTGAGAAAATACAAACTCTGTTTGAATCCCAATAAGTGCACGTTTGGTGTTTGATCAGGAAAACTCTTAGGATTCATCTTCAGCCAAAAAGGAATTGAGGTTGATCCTGACAAGGTCACGGCCATTCGAGAAATGCCTTCACCAAAGAGTGAAAAACGGGTCAGAGGATTTTTGGGACGTCTGAATTACATCTCTAGATTCATATCCCTCATGACCGCGACATGTGCGCCAATCTTCAAAATGCTCAGAAAGAATCAAAGATGTGTATGGATAGAAGACTGCCAAAAGGCTTTCGACAGCATCAAAGAATATCTGTTGAATCCACCAATTCTTTCTCCTCCAGTGGAAGGAAGACCATTGATCATATACTTAATAGTCTTGGAAGACTCTATGGGCTGTTTACTTGGCCAACAAGGTGAGACAAAAAGAAAAGAGTCTGCCATTTATTACTTAAGCAAGAAATTCAAGGACTGTGAAACTCGATACACTATGCTCGAGAAAACTTGTTGCGCTTTAGCTTGGGCAACTAAACATCTTCGCCAGTACATGATTTGTCACACTACTTGGTTAATCTCTAAAACGGATCCAATCAAATATGTCTTTGAAAAACCTGCTCTCACGGGAAGGATTTCCTGTTGGCAGATGTTGTTATCAGATATGACATTGAGTACCATGCTAAGAAAGCCATAAAAGGATGTATCTTAGCTGGTCATTTGGCTCATCAACCGATTGACGATCAGGAATCAGTCGGATTTGACTTCCCAGACGAAGATGTCATGTACTTAAAAATGAAAGATTGCGATGAACCGCTACCAAGCGAAGGGCCAGAGCTAGGATCCCAATGGGGACAAATATTTGACAGAGCTGTCAATATCTATGTAAACAAAATTGGGGCAATCATTGTTACACCTCAGGGTGCCCACATTCCTTTCACTTCCAGATTAACATTTAAATGCACAAACAACGAGGCTGAATATGTAACGCCCCAGTTTTTGCCAGTTTTGTTTTATTGAGTCTTTTAAGATTATTTTATTATTATTTTATTGTGTTTTCGACTTTTGTGTGAAAATGTGCTATTTTTAGTCGTGATTATATTTTAGCGCGTTTTGGGAACATTTGCGAGATATTTGAGTGTAGGGGTATTTTGGGCATTTGGGTGTATTTTGTTAAGTTAGTAAAGAAAAGAAAAATAGAAATAGAAGGAAAAGAAAATTAGAGAGAAAGAAAGAAGAAAAGAGAAGAAAAGAGGAGAAGAGAGAAATTGAAGAAAGAGTGGAAAAATCATCAAGAGCAAGTTCTAGGAATCGATTAATCGGGTAAGGGTACGAAACACGATTATTGTATGATTGTGTATGATTATGTATGTGTTTGTTTGGATGTTTCTAGTCTTTCCGTGTTTTTTTTTTGAGTTTTAGGTCGAAAGTGATAAACCGATTGGGAATCGATGTTTTTACGGTCGGAATTCGATATAAACTGTATTGTATGATCACACTGTGCGTATGAACAATTGTTGATGTTTATTTTACTGTTGAGAATGATCAAAGGTGGGAAAAATGGAAATTTTGGGGTAATGAACAGTGCAAAACGAAGCAGAAATTCTGCTTCTGGTGTGAAGCGCCGGGCGATGGGCTTGTTTCGCCGGGCGGTTTGTCTTTTTCGTCGGGCGGTTTTGAGAGGCGCAAAGGTGACAAGTTACTGGTTTCTTTGTTTCATTTTGGGGATTGGTGTCGCCTGTATTTCGTCGGGCGAAGAAGCGGCAAAGAACGTTTCGCCGGGCGGTGGGATAGTTTCGTCGGGCGGTGGTGTGAATTTTCAATTAATACTTTTCTTTAAAAAATTGTAATTCTCGAACCGTATTTCTGATTTAATCGTTATTTATATCGTTGGGAAGCCTATAAAATGTACTTTATTATGATGATGGTTTTGAGGATTTTTGGCCGATTAAATTATGTCAGAAATGTGAATAGTGTCGAATCTCGATTTTTGTCGTTTTAATGGTGCGTAATTGCCGTGTACTATGCCGTGTATTGTTGATTTGAATGTGGTATGAATAATGTGCTGTTGTGATGATGATTTGTGGACGAAAGGCAAGAAAATGCTAAGTTTGGTATTTGAGTATATATGCATGATTATGAATGGGTGCGTGTATGCAATGTGAATGTCATGAGTCATTGTATGCCAAGCATCATAATGTGCATTGTGGAAACGTCCTGAGAGACGGTTCGATTCCCGAGGGAATATGCTATACCATCGTGTGCCTCGAAAATATGAGGCGCTGCTTGAGGACTTAAAGCGATGGGTATAGACGATTGTGGGCTCCTTTGGAGACTTAAAGCAATCCATAATGTCGTGTGCCTCGAAAATATGAGGCGATGCCTGAGGACTTAAAGTGACGGGTGAACATCGTAGCCCGACGGGGAGTTACTTGAGATTCTCAGTAACGAGCGATGGTTCCAGTAGTTCCTGAGTGGACTAATGACGTGACATGACGTGACAATGGAAGTCGGTACCGCATGGCATGTGCATAGAGTCGTGGTGTCGGTCTCTGTGCATTTGCATTCATCATGAGTCATTTGTGCATAAAATTGTGAATGTGATTTAATGAGATGGAATATGAGTGATTGTATCGTGAATGATTGATGTGCTGTGGTAATTGATATGTGAGAATTGTACGGTGTGGTGTTATAATTGATCTGTGTGTTTTGGTGGTGAGAATACGTTACTTGTGTATTTTTGTGTTAATATATAATTTTATGCAATTATATTATGGTTGTTTTTCTCACCCTTCTGCTGTTTTATAACGCTCTATGAGGTGTTGCAGATTAGGTTACTGGAGGTATTCTTTTGTGAAGCGTTGCGTCTTCATTATTTTGGTCGGTCGGCTCTGATATGTGACTCCGGGTAGCATAGGGTGGCCGTTTATGATTGTTTTGTATATCTGATGATATATTTTGGTTGTACATGTATAACTTGATGTATGACAGGCATGTGTATATGTATATATGTGTTCAGATTTTAGATTTTTTCGCTTTAATTCTAATTTCTGAAAAGTGGGTGTAAGGAACAGAGTTTCCTTTGTATGATTGTTACCCCACGGTTGCATATCTAAATGAGCAGGTGTTGCATGTTATGTGTTTGGTTTCAAATTGATGTGATGTCTCCTTTCTATGCCGTGATTCAATTATACTCTGACGAATTTTGGAATTTTCTTTTTACCGCTTTAATTGCGTGTTAATAGGGGGTATAGATCGGGGGCGTCACATTAAGTGGTATCAGAGCCAGTCCGTGTCAGTTGTGTCGTTTGTGTCTGTTGTGTCTGGCATATTGGGCGAGTTGTGTTGGAAGAGTTGTTGTTTAAACATAGTTTCTGTATTTGGACGAACAGAATATGGCTGGTCGTAATGATGCTGCGTTGGCTGCGGCGATGGAGGCAATGGCACGAGCTGTGCAGGGTGCACCGAATGCGGCAGGAAATGATGAGTTTAGAAAGAATAAGCCGCAGGTCTTTAAAGGGAAACATGATCCGGATGGTGCACAGCTGTGGTTGAAAGAGATTGAGAGGATTTTCAGGGTAATGGATTGTGACGAGGAGGATAAGGTGAGGCTGGGCACTCACATGTTGCATGAAGAGGCTGACGACTGGTGGATCAGTACTCGTCAAGTGTTAGAAGCTGATGAGGAGGAAGAAGAGATTACTTGGGAGGTGTTTAGTCGAGAGTTTCTAAGGAAGTATTTTCCGGAAGATGTCCGAGGAAAGAAGGAGATTGAGTTTTTGGAACTGAAACAAGGTAATTTATCTGTCGTTGAGTATACTGCTAAGTTTGTGGAGCTTGTGCAGTTTTATCCTCACTATGTGGAAGCGACAGCTGAATTTTCAAAGTGTGTGAAGTATGAAAGTGGTTTGCGTCCTGAGATAAAGCAGGCGATTGGTTATCAGAGGATTCGAAGGTTTGTTGATTTGGTTGAATGCTTAGGATTTATGATGAGGACAGTAAGGCTCGTTCTGCTCATTATAAAAGTGTAAGTGACAGGAAAGGGAAACAAAGTTTCGTGGTGGTCCGTATGTGTCACCGGCTGATAAAGGTAAACAAAGGGGTTCTTTTGACCGAAGGTCAGGTGGAGGAGGTATGTCTAATCCTATTAGATGTTTTGGATGTGGTGAATTGGGTCATCGCCAAAATGAATGTAGGAAGAAGTTGGGTAAGTGTTCTAATTGTGGTGGTATTGGTCATGTCTTAGCTGATTGTAAAAGGAAGAATACCGTGAAGTGTTACAATTGTGGGGAACCTAGTCACATTAGTTCGAAGTGTCCTAATCCGAAGAAAGCTCAGACTAGTGGGAAAGTGTTTTCGTTGGCGGGAACTCAGACCTCAAAGGCAGATCGTCTGATAAGAGGTACTTGCTTTATTAATAATACGCCTTTAATTGCTATTATTGATACTGGAGCGACTCATTCGTTTATTTCATCTGAGTGCGCGAAGAGTTTGAATCTCGTGTTGTCTGTGATGGATTTTGAGATGGTTATTGATACTCCAGCGATGGGGTCAGTAACTACTTCTTTGGTTTGTCTAAGTTGTCCTTTGGCCATGTATGGCAAGGACTTTGTGATGGATTTAGTGTGTTTACCGTTGGAAGGTTTACATGTGGTGTTGGGAATGAATTGGTTGCAATTCAATCGGGTTCACATTGATTGTTATCATAAGTTAGTAAGGTTTCCTTTTCTGGAGGAAGATGAAGACTCGAGTTTCTTATCTACCAAAGAGTTGAAGAGACTTTTGGCGGATGAAGCTCAGTTGTTTAGATTGTTTGCATCTTTGACTGTGGATAGTCAAGTTTCTCTTGATGTGTTTCCTGTTGTGTGTGATTTTCCTGAGGTGTTTCCTGAGGATATTTCAGATGTACCGCCGGAGAGAGAAGTGGAATTTTCGATAGATCTAGTTCCTGGTACTAGACCTGTTTCTATGGCACCTTATAGAATTTCGGCATCTGAATTGGTGGAGCTGAAAAAGCAGTTGAATGAGTTATTGGAAAAGAGGTTCGTGAGGCCAAGTGTTTCTCCTTGGGGTGCTCCAGTGCTGTTGGTGAAAAAGAAGGATGGGAGTATGCAATTATGTATTGATTATCGCCAATTGAACAAAGTGACGATTAAGAATAAGTATCCGCTTCCAAGGATTGATGATCTGATGGATCAGTTGGTTGGTGCTTGTGTATTTAGTAAGATTGATTTGAGATCGGGGTACCATCAGATAAGGGTGAAAGAAGAGGATATTCAGAAGACGGCCTTTAGAACACGTTACGGTCATTATGAATATTCAGTGATGCCGTTCGGGGTTTCTAATGCGCCTGGTGTGTTTATGGAATACATGAATCGTATTTTTCACGAGCATTTGGATCATTTTGTGGTGGTGTTTATTGATGACATTTTAATCTATTCTAAGTATCGTGAGGAACATGCAGAGCATTTGCGTATTGTTTTGCAGGTTTTGAAGGAAAGGAAGCTTTTTGCCAAATTGTCCAAGTGTGAATTCTGGTTGTCTGAGGTGAGTTTTCTTGGGCACGTAATTTCTGGTAATGGTGTAGCTGTGGATCCATCTAAAGTAGAAGCAGTTCTACAATGGGAGGCTCCTAGATCCGTTACGAAAATTCGAAGTTTTCTAGGTTTGGCTGGTTATTATCGGAGGTTCATTGAAGGTTTTTCGAAGCTAGCATTACCTTTGACGCAGTTGACTTGTAAGGGCAAAGCGTTCATTTGGGATGTTCAATGTGAAGAAAGTTTTTGTGAGCTGAAGAGAAGATTGACGACAGCTCCGATTCTGATTTTACCTAATCATAATGAACCATTTGTTGTGTATTGCGATGCTTCTTTAATTGGTTTGGGTGGTGTTTTGATGCAGGAAGGTAAGGTTGTGGCTTACGCTTCAAGGCAGTTAAGAGTTCATGAGAAAAACTATCCTACTCATGATCTTGAGTTAGCGGCGGTGATTTTTGTGTTGAAGATTTGGAGGCACTATCTCTATGGTGCAAGGTTCGAAGTCTTTAGTGATCATAAAAGCTTGAAATATTTATTTGATCAGAAAGAGTTGAACATGAGGCAGCGGAGATAGTTGGAATTCTTGAAAGACTACGACTTTGGCTTGAATTACCATCCTGGTAAAGCTAATGTGGTAGCCGATGCATTGAGCCGGAAATCGTTGCATATGTCCGCATTGATGGTGAAAGAGTGGGAACTTTTGGAATCGTTTAGGGATTTGAGTTTGGTTTGTGAAGTGACGTCGGTGAGTGTGAGGCTTGGAATGTTGAAAGTTATGAATGAATTTTTGTTGTCGGTTAGTGAGAAGCAAAAGCTGGATTTGAAATTTGTTGATTTGATGATGAATGAGAATGTGGATTTCAAGGTTGATAATTTTGGTGTTTTGAGATTTCGTGGTCGTATTTGTATTCCTGATGATGCGGAGTTGAAAAGAATGATTTTGGAGGAAGGACACCGGAGTAACTTAAGTATTCATCCGGGAGCGAATAAGATGTACCAAGACTTGAAGAAGATTTTCTGGTGGTCTGGTTTGAAAAGAGATGTGGCTCAGTTTGTGTATGCTTGTTTGACTTGTTAGAAGTCGAAAGTGGAACATTTGAGGCCTAGTGGTTTGTTGCAACCGTTAGATATTCCTGAGTGGAAGTGGGATAGCATTTCGATGGATTTTGTAACGGGGTTACCGAACACTCAGCGAGGGCATAATGCTATTTGGGTGATTGTAGACAGGCTGACTAAATCGGCACATTTTATTCCGATTGACATCAGTTTTTCTTTGGAGATGTTAGCCGAGATCTATATAAGTGTGGTGGTGAAATTGCACGGGGTTCCTTTGAGTATTGTTTCTGATCGGGATCCGAGGTTTATATTGAGATTTTGGGAAAGTTTACAGAAGGCTTTGGGTTCTAGGTTGAGGTTGAGTTCGGCTTATCATCCGCAGACGGATGGTCAGACCGAAAGAACTATTCAGTCGCTGGAGGCTTTGTTGAGATCGTGTGTTTTGGAACAAGGTGGTGCGTGGGACAGTTATCTTGCTTTGGTTGAGTTCACGTATAATAACAGTTTCCATTCTAGTATTGGAATGGCACCTTTAGAGGCCTTATATGGGCGAAGATGTCGAACGCCGTTGTGTTGGCACGAAACAGGTGAGAGTTCTGTGGTTGGACCGGAATTGGTGCAACAGACGACGGAAAAGGTAAAGTTTATTCGTGAGAAAATGAAGGCTTCTCAGAGTAGACAGAAGAGTTATCATGATCGGAGACGGAAGGATCTTGAGTTTCAAGAGCGTGATCACGTGTTTCTGAGAGTTACGCCGGTAACGGGTGTTGGTCGTGCTTTGAAATCTAAGAAACTTACTTCTCGATTTATTGGTCCTTACCAGATATCTGCGAGAGTGGGTGCTGTAGCGTATCGTGTGGCGTTACCGCCGAATCTGTCGAATTTACATGATGTGTTTCATGTTTCACAGCTTCGGAAGTATGTTTCAGACCCTTCACATGTGATTCCGATGGACGAGGTTGAGGTAAGGGATAACCTTATGGTTGAGGCATTACCAGTTAGGATTTTGGATCGCGAGGTGAAGCGGTTGAGGGGTAAAGAGATTACACTTGTGAAAGTGGCGTGGGGAGGTGCTGCTGATGGTAATCTGACGTGGGAGTTGGAGAGTAGGATGCGGGAGTCGTATCCAGAGTTGTTTGTATCAGGTAAGATTTTCGAGGACGAAAAGTTCTAAGTGGGGGAGAGTTGTAACGCCCCAGTTTTTGCCAGTTTTGTTTTATTGAGTCTTTTTAGATTATTTTATTATTATTTTATTGTGTTTTCGACTTTTGTGTGAAAATGTGCTATTTTTTGTCGTGATTATATTTTAGCGCGTTTTGGGAACATTTGCGAGATATTTGAGTGTAGGGGTATTTTGGGCATTTGGGTGTATTTTGTTAAGTTAGTAAAGAAAACAAAAATAGAAATAGAAGGAAAAGAAAATTAGAGAGAAAGAAAGAAGAAAAGAGAAGAAAAGAGGAGAAGAGAGAAATTGAAGAAAGAGTGGAAAAATCATCAAGAGCAAGTTCTAGGAATCGATTAATCGGGTAAGGGTGCGAAACTCGATTATTGTATGATTGTGTATGATTATGTATGTGTTTGTTTGGATGTTTCTAGTCTTTCCATGTTTTTTTTTAGTTTTAGGTCGAAAGTGATAAACCGATTGGGAATCGATGTTTTTACGGTCGGAATTCGATATAAACTGTATTGTATGATCACACTGTGCGTATGAACAATTGTTGATGTTTGTTTTGCTGTTGAGAATGATCAAAGGTGGGAAAAATGGAAATTTTGGGGTAATGAACAGTGCAAAATGAAGCAGAAATTCTGCTTCTGGTGTGAAGCGCCGGGCGATGGGCTTGTTTCGCCGGGCGGTTTGTCTTTTTCGCCGGGCGGTTTTGAGAGGCGCAGAGGTGACAAGTTACTGGTTTCTTTGTTTCATTTTGGGGATTGGTGTCGCCTGTATTTCGCCGGGCGAAGAACGTTTCGCCGGGCGGTGGGATAGTTTCGCGGGGCGGTGGTGTGAATTTTCAATTAATACTTTTCTTTAAAAAATTGTAATTCTCGAACCGTATTTCTGATTTAATCGTTATTTATATCGTTGGAAAGCCTATAAAATGGACTTTATTATGATGATGGTTTTGAGCATTTTTGGCCGATTAAATTATGTCAGAAATGTGAATAGTGTCGAATCTCGATTTTTGTCGTTTTAATGGTGCGTAATTGCCGTGTACTATGCCGTGTATTGTTGATTTGAATGTGGTATGAATAATGTGCTGTTGTGATGATGATTTGTGGCCGAAAGGCAAGAAAATGCTAAGTGTGGTATTTGAGTATATATGCATGATTATGAATGGGTGCGTGTATGCAATGTGAATGTCATGAGTCATTGTATGCCAAGCATCATAATGTGCATTGTGGAAACGTCCTGAGAGACGGTTTGATTCCCGAGGGAATATGCTATACCATCGTGTGCCTCAAAAACATGAGGCGCTGCCTGAGGACTTAAAGCGATGGGTATAAACGATTGTGGGCTCCTTTGGAGACTTAAAGCAATCCATAACGTCATGTGCCTCAAAAATATGAGGCGATGCCTGAGGACTTAAAGCGACGGGTGAACATTGTAGGCCCGACGGGGAGTTACTTGAGATTCTCAGTAACGAGCGATGGTTCCAATAGTTCCTGAGTGGACTAATGACGTGACATGATGTGACAATGGAAGTCGGTACCGCATGGCATGTGCATAGAGTCGTGGTGTCGGTCTCTGTGCATTTGCATTCATCATGAGTCATTTGTGCATAAAATTGTGAATGTGATTTAATGAGATGGAATATGTGTGATTGTATCGTGAATGATTGATGTGCTGTGGGAATTGATATGTGAGAATTGTACGGTGTGGTGTTATAATTGATCTGTGTGTTTTGGTGGTGAGAATACGTTACTTGTGTATTTTTGTGTTAATATATAATTTTATGCAATTATATTATGGTTTTTTTTCTCACCCTTCTGCTGTTTTATAACGCTCTATGAGGCGTTGCAGATTAGGTTGCTGGAGGTATTCTTTTGTGAAGCGTTGCGTCTTCATTATTTTGGTCGGTCGGCTCTGATATGTGACTCCGGGTAGCATAGGGTGGCCGTTTATGATTGTTTTGTATATCTGATGATATATTTTGGTTGTACATGTATAACTTGATGTATGACAGGCATGTGTATATGTATATATGTGTTCAGATTTTAGATTTTTCTGCTTTAATTCTAATTTCTGAAAAGTGGGTGTAAGGAACAGAGTTTCCTTTGTATGATTGTTACCCCACGGTTGCATATCTAAATGAGCAGGTGTTGCATGTTATGTGTTTGGTTTCAAATTGATGTAATGTCTCCTTTCTATGCCGTGATTCAATTATACTCTGACGAATTTTCGAATTTTCTTTTTACCGCTTTAATTGCATGTTAATTGGGGGTATAGATCGGGGGCGTCACAGAATACGAAGCTTGTATTATGGGTAAGAAGTAATAGACTTAAGGATTAAGAACTTGGATGTGTATGGAGACTCAGCCCTGGTTATTAATCAAATTAAAGGAGAGTGGAACAAATACCAATCAGGAATAATTCCTTATAAAGACTACGCGAGAAGGTTGTTACCCTTCTTCAATAGAGTTGAGTTTCATCACATTCCTCGTGAAGAAAATCACGAGGATGACGCATTAGCCACTCTCTCTTCCATGATTGTTGTAAATCGATGGAACGACATACCTAAGATTGACATAATGCGCCTTGAAAGGCCCGTCTACATCTTCGCGATTGAAGCAGTCATAGATGACAAACCGTGGTATCACGATATCAAATGCTTCCTTCAAACACAAGAATGCCCGCCTGGGGCATCAAGAAAAGATAAGAAGACTCTCAGAAGATTGGCTGGTAACTTTTTCCTGAATGGTGATACACTCTACAAAAGAAACTTCGACATGGTTTTGCTCAGATGTGTTAACAGACGAGAAGCAAACATGTTGATGAGAGAAATTCATGAAGGATCCTTTGGAACTCATGCCAACGGACACATAATGGCAAGGAAAATTCTGAGAGTAGGATACTATTGGCTGACAATGGAATCTGATTGCTACAAGTACATGAGGAGGTGTCATAAGTGTCAGATACACGCTGACAAAATCCATGTACCGCCAACGCATCTCAAAGTTCTTTCTTCTCCAAGGCCTTTTTCTATATGGGGAATCGACATGATTGGCATGATTGAACCCAAAGCTTCAAACGGTCACCGTTTCATCTTGGTAGGCATTGACTACTTCACCAAGTGGGTTGAATCAGTCTCATATACCAATGTGACCCGACAAGTGGTGGTCCGATTTATCAAAAACAATATCATTTGTCGTTATGGAATTCAAAGTCAGATCATTTTGGATAATGGATCGAACCTGAATAACAAGATGATGAAAGAGTTGTGTGTTAATTTCAAGATTTAACACCATAGTTCGTCTCCCTACCGACCTAAGATGAACGGAGAGGTAGAAGCAGCTAACAAGAACATCAAGAAGATCGTTCAAAAGATGGTTGTAACCTACAAAGACTGGCACAAGATGCTACCCTTTGCTCTTCAAGGTTATCGCACATTTGTCCGCACTTCAATAGGGGCAACCCCTTTCTCTCTAGTATATGGCATGGAGGCAGTGCTCCCCATAGAAGTAGAGATCCCATCAATGAGAGTATTGATGGAAGCCAAGCTAACAGAAGATGAATGGTGTCAAAGCAGATACGATGGGTTAAACCTCATCGAAGAAAAATGAATAACAGGTTTATGCCATGGTTAGTTATATCAGCAAAGAATAAAGAAGGTGTTTGATAAAAAAAAGTCTGACCCCGTGTCTTCAGGGAAAAATACCTTGTGCTCAAGAAGATACAATCATTTCTTACTGATTCCCGAGGCAAATGGACTCTGAATTACGACGGCCCCTATGTGGTCAAGAAATTCTTCTCAGGCAGTGCCTTGAGACTCACAACCATGGATGCAGAGGAGTTTACTTACCCCATGAATGTTGATGTAGTCAAGAAATACATTGCCTAAATAAATAAATAAATAAAAACGTCTCAGTGAATTGAAAACCCGAAAGGGCGATCCAGGCAAAAATTAGAGACATAAATCATCCCGATGGATTGAAAACCTGAAAAGGAGATCCAGGTAAAAGTTTGGGATTCATGGCAAGTAACTATGTCCGACAAGGTTACATCCCCAGCGGTAACGCCATTCGTCGAAAAAAAAAACTTCGGTCAAGGTCATCTTCGACAGAAGCTCGGAATGTCCAGAATTCAAAGTTGGTGGAAGGATAGCGGTCGTTATGTTTCAATGTAGCCCATTTTCCCTTAAATTTCCATTTTCTAAACTTTGTAATGCTCTATGGGATCACGCGCTTGGCTTATTACCATTCTATCAATAAAATTTGAGCCCTTGTGCTTTTGTTTGCGACTCTTATTTATTCTGCTTTGCAAAATGACATGTTTATATGATTAACATTCTTGAAACAAAAAATGAATTTTACTTGTCAAATTTTCTTCTGCTTTTAAAATAAAAGATGGCAATTCTTTTTTTGACCACTGAACACAAAAAGGAACATCAATGGCTTCTCCAGAAGTGATTAAACCTCAAAATGTAGAATCAAAGTACTCATTCTAAACCAGTACACCTGAATAAAGGATCAACCGTTTCAGATGCCATGTCCCATCTGATATCCCTGGCAGAGTTTTCACCTCTGAAGACCAATTGATGGTTCTTTCTCCTCCACAGGGTCTACCTCTCCTAAGCAAGACAAGATTGCTATCTTGAACCGATGGTACTTTTTATCCCCCGCAGTGGCCAAATTTCCAGTCGTGTTCATTCACTAGTCTGTATGTCGGGTCTGTTTTGTCAGCATAAACATACATACGTCATGCATATTTGATTCATATACATATTCATATTGCATGACTATCGCTTTGGTCATACTCATCCCCAAGTGATAAAAGTCCTCTCACCGATAGAGTTGTCAGTTCTGTCCCCGTCTGAACAGTGTCGCCTAAGCAATCTCTCCTTAGTTTATTTCTGGATTGGAGACTATCCTTGACCGCTTTGATAACTTGAACCTCAGAGAAGCAAGAAAACATTTGACAGACACCTTTGGAACATCACTCTTCACCATTGAAGATTATATCTTCGCTTTCCCGGATTAAGGAAAATCCCCAGAGAAAGTCTCTCCACAAAAAGGCTTGTGGCAATACATCAGTTTTTCTCCCAAGAAATTCGTTGTTAATAAAGTCATCAGCACCTCAAAGTCAGATTACATCACATATCTCAAAGAAGAGGAAGTATGATGTAACTCCATATCAAGCAAAGCAATCTCTCAAGAGATTTGTTTTTCCCCAATAGGTCGACAAATGGCATCTCCTACAAGAGAAGTTTATACGCCTCTGCAGTTCAGACAAAATGGGTTTCCCCAGCAAGTCTAACACTAAATATTTTTCCATCAAATGGCGTCTCTCCAGTAAGACTCGGCGAGAAATTTGGTGAAGACCGCTACACATAGCGTTCCTTGTCAAGAAAAGAAACTCGACAAGAAGAAACTGAGATCAGTTCCGCGGCTGAAGACCAGGATCGAGGGGAAGTTTATCAGAAATTGAGACCAGTTTCGTGGCTAAAGATCAGGATCGAGGGGAAGTTTATTTATCAGAAACTGAGACCAGTTCTGTGGCTGAAAACTAGGATCAAGGGGAAGTTTATTTATCAGAAATTGAGACCAGTTCCATGGCTGAAGACCAGGATCGAGGGGAAGTTTATTTATCAGAAACTGAGACCAGTTTTGTGGTTGAAGAGCGGGATCGAGGGGAAGTTTATTTATCAGAAACTGAGACCAGTTCCGTGGCTGAAGACTAGGAACGAGGGGGAGTTTATTTTATCAGAAACGGAGACCAGTTTCGTGGCTGAAAAACAGGATCGAGGGGAAGTTTTACCCTTTTCTTAAGTAACATTGCTTAGCAAAAGAAGATGGATGAGCAAACTGCTACCATTCATAACCACAGCCAAAATTTCGGGTATTCCGATATTTAATCCTCTTGCACCCTGAATGTCCAAATATCTTCGCCATTCACACCTTCACGTCCAAGATTAAATAGGGGCATCTGTCATACCCCAAATTTTGACCCCAAGATTTCCCATCATTGTGCAAATCATCACCACAATATGGATGTACCATCATACCTCATCAATTTCCTTAAGGATTGTTGAGCCTTCACTATAATCAAGAATTAGGGTTCTCAACCCTCTCAGAACACTTAGACAAAAGATCAATCAAGAAATGACATGATATTCAACTTGTCTAAACCTCTCAAACATCCTTGAAGGATCAAGAGGTCTTCTATATCAAGAATCAAGCACATGAGTGCAACATCTCAGGCTGATCAAGCCTCGTGATCGACAGTGTCACCAAATTAGGGTTTTGGTCGACCAAGGCCTCCAGATGAAAATTTTCATCCGGGCATGAGTCAATACCTCAAAACATGATCCAAGGAGCTCAAAAGGACCTCATGGATCCATTCATCAAGTCAAAACAACTTTAAGGGAGGTATTCATCAAAAATCACGAATTAGGGTTTCTTGACTTAATTCACCCCTAAGTTGACTTTTGAGGTAAGACATGAACCAAGACCTTAAGACATGATTTAAGGGCCTCAAATACACCACATTGATCTATTTACAACCATAGATTGATCCAAGAAGCTTGATTCACAAGTTTCAATTTCATCTGGACCACAATTAGGGTTTTGGAGAAAAAAGTCAACTGTACCTTTGACTTTTGACCAAGACATGTTCCCAAACCTTGGGACATGATTCAATATACCCTGAAACACCTATGGAATCCATCCATTAGGTTTGAATTAGGTCAAGAACTTGATTTCATAAAGGATCAAACAATTTGGAATTTATTTGACAAAAAGTCAACTGTGCCCTAAATCAAGTTTGACTTTTTGAAAATTTTCACAAATATGGTTCCCCTAGGTTAATAAAAATGTTAATGTATGGTTTTAATCATCATTCATCATGAAAAATCAAGAAAAGTGAGGTTTCTTGCCAAAGGGGCAACCATAGAAAACTTAAAAATTTTCTAAGTTATGGAACAAAATGTTTGGTACCAACTTTGCAAGGTCATATCTCCCAAACCCTAAGGCCTTTTTCTCCCATTTAAAGCTCAAATGAAAGTTCATCTTACATACTTTAAAAGTTTCAACTACAAGAGATTCCAAACCCTCATGGATTTTAAGTTATGGATTGTTCAAAATCACAAAAACATGAAAATGGACATTTTTCCAACACTTAGTGAAATTTTGACAAAATCTGTTTTGATTTTTCACCAACTTTAAGGTCATTTTTACCTTAATCCAAGTTGAACCAGGTCCATTGGTGCACATCAAAGTTAAAGTATGTCATTAGAGCTTTCCAACAAGTACCAGATCATCTCCAAATTCAATTTGAGTAGGTAGTTACAACCCTTGGAACATGGCATCAAATATTGATTTCTTCCCAAGACAGATTATAGGTCATTTGCTCGAATTGACCAAATTGTGCAATTACAAGTCTTGTAATCCTTCTAGAAACATTGAAGATCAGATCAAGGCAAAATATCTCTGAGTCACAAGCCTCCCAAGACAAAAGATCATCATGTAGGCATGTGAAATGCAATGTTGCAAATCCAAAACTTTCAAATTTGTCATGAAGCATTCAAGGAGTGCATAGAGCTGGCATGTATCAGTCCATAACATTGGAAATGAGTCAAGATGAACTCAAACATCAGAAGACCATAGGCCCGCTGCACTGACCCAAGTCAATGGCTAGAGAAGACTTGGATTCTTTTATGCTACCATTGGATAACAAATTATACCAGTTGCCATTCATTACTCCTTGCAAAAAAAACTTGCTCTACTATAAATAGAGCTCATTTCTGGTCAATTCAAGTACACCAAAGCACCATAATTGATGTTTTCCTCAAAATCACTCTCAAAAAACCATATTTTTCTTCTATTTCAAGTCACTATCAAATTTTGAAATAAGAAGCAATTCAAACCAAACCAATCATGCCAACACCTCATATGTAACATATATGAGTGATCCATGACCCTGAAATACATCTGGAACACCTGAATCACAAAGTCACCCCTCATTTGCTCAAGCTTTTGACCTATTTGCAGTTGAGGTACCACAATAAGTTCTAAGCTGATTCAATTCATTCCAAGCTTTCAAACACATTACTTGAGGTCCATTGAAGTTGTCCAAATCATTACATAACATTTGCAACACCTCCATCATCAAAATCGATCACCAGCTGCAAGAGGTAAGCCTGAAGCCTTCAAACTTCATATTACATGCATCATAAATGTATTTTTGAGTTACCATCTTGTTTTTGCATGTATGTAGAGTGATAACCCTCAATCAATTGCTATGTATGAATCGTATATAGGATTTCATAGTGTTCATGCTAAAACTAGGGGTTCTTGAGTTTATCTTCTGATTTCTCCCTCCACACTTAATATAAATGCAATTAATTTATATGGTTGTGATCCTTGTTCAAAAACGAGTGAGATTGGTGTTTGAATCGTACAAAACCATTGCCTAATCATGAGATATCATAGCTTTTGCAAATCTGGGAAAACAGAGTCGCGCGTGTTCTTCCCTTTGTTCTTGGCGCCTTTTTTTGAAATTTTAAATATTTGAATTTTGTTATTTTATTTAATTGATTTCAAAAATTAATTTCTCTCTCATTTTTTATCATTTTCAATTGGTTCTTTTTTTAAAAAGTCACAAAAATGTTAAATTATTTTAATTAACAAAAAAATCCAATTTATATTATTTATTTAATATAGTTAGAATTTTTGTAATTAATTTCATTTTATTTGTTTTTTAACATTTTAAAATGAAATTCTCACTTAAATTTCTCCACTTCAAATGAATTTTAATCTCTTATGTGATTAAACATGATTTGCTAAAACATTTTTCAAAGTTTACAATTGGTTTTTAAATATAATTGATATTTTATATCATTTTTTATTTAATTTTCTTTGAAAAATTACATATTTATTTAAAATTAAGGTTTTTATCTTGATTTTGAATTTACAAACTTTATTTGAAACACTTTTGGGCCTCTAATAGAGTGTAAGACACATCCCTTGTCACACACCAACTTTTTGGGCCTCAGTCATTGTTTAAGACCCGATACGATTTTCAAAACGGTTGTGTGATCGCTGTTTTTCATCTGGGCCTCTCCTTGAGTTGTAAGCCTCATTTCTCTTCTTTTTGGGCCTCTTGATAGAGTGTAAGTTCCATCCCTTTTTAAATAAACCTTTTTGGGCCTCGGTTATTGTATAAGTCCTGATACGTTTAAAAAATTCTCGACGCGATCATCATTTTCAAAACAATAATCATATGGGCCTCTCCTTGAGTTTTAAGCCCCATTTCTCTTCTTTTTGGGCCTCTAATAGAGTTTAAGACCCAGTCTCTTTGTAAAGACAATAATTTGTCCCTCAGACATTCTATAAGTCCCTCAGTGGTTTTTAAAACTACGACGCGATTGTCGCCTTTTCAAAAGAATTCATCTGGGACTCCCTTTGAGTATAAGCTCCAAACTTCCTTTTACAACAAACTTTCTTTTTTATTTAGATTCAAATTCTAAGTTTTATCAAAACTTTCTTCAATTTCTTGAATAAGTAACCATAAAGCTGTAATTACAATGCTGGAGCTTGCACACCTGTAAGTTTCCTTATCTCTCCTCAACAATACTTGTTTATATATTTCATCTGTATATATATATATATATATGCTTGTATACATCTTGCTTAGAGTTTTCCCCCAGTAATTAGGTCTAGGTTTAGATCAAACTAGTGGTTACTCTTTTAACACAGTCAAAACTAGTTCCCAATGGGAAATTCCAGATACAGTCTAGCCTCCTCTTGGGCTTATACAATATGGAACAGAGAAAGGCATTATTCCCGGTGAAACTTTTCTCAAGACTATCACAACTTAGAAATACTTGTACAAGAAATTCATTTCCCCAGAGAGGATTAATTCCCGGAGAAACCTCTCTTGAATTTCTTCAAACCCTAGAATTGTTTTGCAAAGAAAGGACTTATTCCCGGTGAAACCTTTCTTGAACTTTTCTTTGACTTGGACCCACAGGCTTTCTAAAATCATTCCCAGCCTCCTCTTGGGCTTTGTACAAGGACCCTCAGGCTTCTTAGAAGTTCTCAGCCTCCTCTTGGGCTTAGTACAAGGACCCAAAGACTTCCTACAGGTATATGACCGAACCTAGTCATCTTTTGCTAGTTCAATCCTCTGGAGAGTCAAAATTCTAGAACATCAGACCATTCTAGGGTTGACCTTCATCCCTTAAAACATCAATCTCCTCTTGGGCATCATAGAAAGATCATTCTTCAACTGAGAACCAGCCTCTTCATTCAAGTAGACTTGGAAAATCCTCTCTCCTCTTGGATCTCACACATAAACCCTCAAGCTTCCTAAAAACATAAGAAGGAGTTTAGTCATTCATACATATCTAATCCCTAAGAGAATATAAATTCTCTAAGTCCCCAAACTCATCTTGAAATTCCTTTGATCTCCAACAAGGTTCAAGAATCCCCAACCAGGGTAAATTTACCATTAACAAATCCCTAACAGAATCAGAACCTCATGACATCTGATACTTTAACTCTTCCTCAATCCCCAGCAAGAGTTGATTTCCCTTTGGATTCCCAAATACACATTGGACCTGACTCTAGATTTCAATAATCCTCAGCAGAAGCTAGCCTCCTCTTAGGCTTTATATAATAATTTCCCCAGCCAACCTCCTCTTAGGCTTTGTATAATGATTTCTCCCTAGTGGAGTCAGACAATTTTTAGCCTCTGTCATACCCCAAATTTTGACCACTATGATTCCCCATCATTGTGCAAATCATCATCACAATATGGATGAACCATCATACCTCATTAGTCTCCCCAAAGATGGGTGAGCATCCACTACAATCAAAATTAGGGTTTCAAGCCCTCTCAGAGCTCTTAGACAAAGGATCAATCAAGGAATAACATAATCTTCAACTTGTCTACGCCTCTCAAACATCCACAAAGGATCAAGAGGATTCCCACATCAGGGATCAAGCAAAAAGTTGCAACGGTCCAGGTGGATCGAGCCTCAAGATCGCCAGTGTCACCAAATTAGGGTTTTGGTCGACCAAGGCCTCCAGATGGAAATTTTCCTCTGGGCATGCGCCAATGCTTCAAAGCATAACCTAAGATGCCCTAAGGGACCACATGGACCCAATCATCAAGTCAATTTAGCCTCAGGGGATGCATTCATAAAAAGTCAGGAATTAGGGTTTCTTGACCTAATTCACCCCTAAGTTGACTTTTGGGACAAAACATGAGCCAAAACCTCAAGAGAGGATTTGAGGGTCTATAACACACTACATTGATCCATTTGCAACAATGGATTGATCCAAGAAGCTTGGTGCACAAGTTTCAATTTCATCAGGATCACAATTAGGGTTTTGATGGAAAAGTCAACTGTGCCTTTGACTTTTGACCCTGGCATGCTCCCAAACTTTGGGACATGATTCAATACACCCTATAACACCCATGAAACATGTCCATCAAGTTTGTTTTAGGTCAAGGACTTGATTTCACAAAGGATCGCACAGTTTGGAATTCATCTAATAAAAAGTCAACTGTGCACAAAAGTCAAACTTTGACTTTTTGAGATTTTTCACAAATATGGTTCTTTGACCCCAAAATGATGTTAATGTGTGATTGGAATCATCATTCATCAAGAAAAATCAAAGAAAGTGGGATAACTTGTAAAAGGGGTAACCATAAAAACTTAGAAATTTTCTAAGTTATGGAACAAAGTGGCTAGGGAACCAACTTTGGAGGAACATATCTCCTAAACCACAAGGCCATTTTTCCCCATTCAAAGCTAGATTTGTAGCTCTCATGGCCCTCTACAAAAGCTTCAACTACCACTCATTCCAATTCCTCATGGATTTTAAGTTGTGGAATGATCAAAATCAAGAAAAGTGAAAATGTCACTTTTTTCCAATACTTAGTGAAATTTTCACTAAGTCAGAATTTGTTTCACTTTTTCCAAAATGTAGGGGCATTTTTCACTTGGATCCAAAAAGTATCAAAACTAACTATGATCACACATATGTTGTATCATATGAGGGCTTTCCAAACTAACCAAGAACTTCACCAAACTCAATCTGAGCCATGAGATATGACCATGCCAATATGCCTTGCTGCAAACTGTCATGGCAAGGCAGATTTAGGCATTTTGCTCGATTTGCTCAAATTTTGCAAAGGGCAAGCAAATCTATCCATCTGAACACCTCAAGGGGAGACCAAGGAGGGACAAACACTGATCCATCAGCCTCCCAAGTCCTTAGAACCAAAAGTAGCATGCCAAACCTAGAAATACCTAAAAGAGGGACAAGACTCCAATTGTGGTTTGAAGCATTTAATGGATGCACCAAGGTGGCATGGACTGAGCCTCTTCCAACTGAATTCAGTCAAGGATGTTCTCAGAACTAGGGAACCAGCAGCCTATGCCCTAAGCTCTAATCAATGGCTAGAGGAGACTTGGATTCTCATTGCTCAACATTGGCCAAACCTATGCTGCAGTTGCCATTCACTATTGCTCCCAAAACAAAGTTGAGCTCATTTGTGCTCAGTTTAAGTACACCAAAGCACTACAACACTTGCTTTCTTCAAAATCTATTTCTCTAGGCAAAAATGCCTTCTTTAGCAAGGTAACTCTGAGTTTTTGAGTTAAAGAGAAATTCCACCACAGCTCATGATCCAAACACATCCAATATGTCATATCTAAGCTGTCCAAACTCTCACAAGTGACCTGTAACACCAAAATCACAAAGTCACCTCTCAAAACCTTAAAATAGGACTTTTGTGCATTTTTCAAGCCATGTCTTGAATCAGTCACTTTCCAAACCAGATAAAACCTCAAACACACTCCAAATATCATCCTTGAACTGTCCCAAATGGTTCCACACATCTGGAACTCTATTTGAGAGAGTTACTATTTTGGCCACTTTTGCCCCTTTTGCAAGAAAGAGCTCAAACTTGCTCCAGAGGTTTCCAGCTGATTCCAACCATCCTAAAAGCTTCTAAGAGATAATTTAAGGGTGTCCAAAGCATCAAATAATTTCTGGAGCAAAGCACTTGGCAGATTGCACAAAAGCTCCAAAAAGAGGTAAGCATCACAACTTGAATTCTTTGAATCATGCTTTCCTTTGATGTCCACTGAGCATGCACATCTTATACATGTCATTTGTGTTGTGTTTGAACCAATTCATCATGTAATTCATGCCTGTAACAAGAGATAGCACAGAAAATGCAAATCATGGCCTATTTCAAAACCAATATCGGGTTTTTCAATAGGAGCATGATCTGAAAGAAAACACCACCACCATTGGATTCCTTGTGAAATTCTAGGCCGGATAGACCTAAACTTTGTCCCAATCCATGGAGAAATGAGAAAGTTATGGCCTTCACGTTTCTAACTAAAATCTAGCCTTGCCTTGCCTTGGTCAGGCCTAAAATCAAGGCATGCCTTGTATATTTTTAGGTTGAGCTTAGTACACGGATGTATCGCCACCCTAGTGGTAGGGCGCGCAGACTGCACACAAGAGGTCTGGGGTTCGAATCCCCCTCGCCCCAGACCCTCTTTTAATGTTTTTTTTCCACTTTTTTATTATTTTTCATATTATTTTTAATGATTTGAAAAATTAATAACTCCCTCAATTTTAGTTATTTTTTATTGGTTCTCTTTGCAAAAAATCACAAAAATGTTGAAATATTTTATTCCACAAAAAAATCAAATTTATATTATTTATTTAATATAGTTGGTATTTTTATGAATAAATTCATTTTTAATTATTTTTTAACATTTTAAAAGTGAATATTCTTCTTGAAAATCAAAGCCAGATGAGTTTTAATTCATCTTGTGATTAAAACCTCATTTTTCAAATCTTAACCAAAAATCACAAGTTGTTTATCAAGCTTATTTGGTGTTTTATCATTTTATTGATTTTCTTCAAGAATTTACTTTTAAATATGATGGAATTAGGGTTTTGATTGATTCCACCTTCATCAATAATTTTCAAATAAATCTATGGGCCTCTATTAGAGTATAAGACCCATCCCCTTTGTAAATACACCACTTTTTGGGCCTCAGTCATTGCATAAGTCCCACTGTATTTTCAAAAACAACGGCGCGATCGTCGCCTTTTCAAAGTGAACCTTTGGGCCTCTTGAGAGAGCATAAGTCCCATCCTTTTATAAATAATACCTTTGGGCTTCAGACATTGTATAAGTCCCTCTGTATATTTTCAAATGTTCGGCGCGATCGTCGCCTTTTTAACAAAAACCTTGGGCCTCTCCTTGAGCTGTAAGCCCCACCACTTGTACAAAAGTAAATCTTTGGACCTCTAATAGAGAGTAAGACCCAATTCTTCTTTGAAACCAAAATAGTTGGGCCTCAGTCATTGTATAAGACCCACGGTGTTTTCAAAACCCATGGTGTGATCGTCGCCTTTTTCCAAATAATCACGGGGCCTCTCCTTGAGCTGTAAGACCCATCCCCCTGTATATAAAACCTTTCCTTGGGCCTCACATATTGTATAAGTCCCTTTGTATAGTTTTCAAAACAACAGTGTGATCATCGTTAAAACTTGGGCCTCTCCTTGAGCTGTAAGCCCCAACAATCTTTTTCAAAGCGTTTTCTCCTTTGATTTTGAATTCAAACATATGTTGTTATCAAAACTGTCTTTGTTGAACAACTAACCACACAGCATGGAAGCTCTACAACAGGTAAGTGTTTATCCACTTTCATTTACCGCTTTCATATGTATATAACTGTATTGTTGGGCTGCTTCACTGTAAGTCTTCTTTCACACCCTTTTATATACTTGTCATATATCCATTGTGTAATACTAGTATAGTTATTTAGAGTTTTCCCCGGCAATTACGTCTAGCACTAGGTAAAGCCCTGTTGGTCACTCTTAAATACAAACAAAACTAGATCCCCCGTAGTATTCCAGATACAGTCTTCCCTCCTCTTGGGGTTAAACAATATGGAGACGTGAAAGGCAGCATTCTCGGTGAACCCTTTCTCAGACTGTCACTCTTAGAAATTGTCAAAGAAACTCTAACTCCCCAGAGATGATCTTTTCTCCGTGAATGGCAGTTCTTGAGTTTCTTCCAAATTCTTGAACTTTCCTGGCTTGATCTATTCTTGGTGAATAGCATGTCTTGAACTTCTCGGGGTTTGGGGACCCACAGGCTTCCTAAAAGCATCCCCGTCTCCTCTTGGGCATTGTACAAGGATCCTTAAGCTTTTTAGAAGTTTTCACAGCCTCCTCTTAGGCTTCGTATAATGATTCTTCCTCTGCAAAAATAGCCTCCTCTTGGGCTTCGTACAAATTGTCCCTTCGGCTTCTTAAAAGTTTTTCTAGCCTCCTCTTAGGCTTCGTACAAATTGTCCCGACGGCCTCTTAAAGGTATAGGAACAGAATTTAGTCATCTTAATAGAGCAGTCTTTCAATGGAGTCTAGATCTTACTCCCGCAAACGTACTTTCTCTTAGGCATAATACAAAAGATAAAACTCTAGGCTTGGACAGTCTAATCCCCTTGAGTCTCGAAGACATTCTCAAGTTCCCTTCTAAACGTAGGAAGAGACCTTGCCTCTCTCAAGGGAGCGCTCTACTTGGACCTGCCTTGGGATTTCAATAATCCTCAGCAGTAAGATAGCCTTCTCTTGGGCTTTCTACAAATGATTCCTCCCCAGCGGAGCTCACATTTTCAGACTCTCTTGTTGAGTCGACCCCCTTTAGCCTCCGTCTTGGGCGTTGTACAAGACACATAAAAATCACTCTCTTGTTGAGTATAAAAGACTCTCTTGTTGAGTCAATCCCCTTTTAGCCTTGATCTCGGGCTTCGTACGAGACAACAAATACTCTCTTGTCGAGTATAAAAGACTCTCTTATTGAGTCAACCACTTTTAGCCTCCGTCTTGGGCGTTGTACAAGACACACATAAACACTCTCTCGTTGAGTATAAAGGACTCTCTTGTTGAGTCAATTTCCTTTTTGCCTCTATCTCGGGCTTCGTACGAGACAGCAAAACACTCTTTTGTTGAGTATAAAAGACTCTCTTGTTGAGTCAACCACCTTTTCAGACTCTCTTGTTGAGTCAACCTTTGTTAGCCTCCGTCTTGGGCTTCGTACAAGAGACATAAAAACACTCTCTTGTTGAGTGAACCCTTTTAGCCTCTATCTTGGGCTTTGTACAAGACAGAAAGAACATTTTCCCCAGAAAATTCAACTTCTAGCCTCCTATTAGGCTTTGTATAAAGAAAACTCCGGTTGAGTCAATCAACCTTTTAGCATCAAAGTTGTGCCTTGCTCACAGCATACAAACATCAACAACTCCTCTTTAGAGATGACAAATTCTCTCTCAGCATAAACCCTTCAGCTTCACATCTTGGGATTTAAACAAGATACAAATAAACCCTTCAGCTTCACATCTTGGGCTTTGAACAAGATACAAATCACCTCTTTAGCTTCACGTCTTGGGCTTTGAACAAGACACCAAAACATCTTTTTCCTCCCATAGAATAGGAGGAACTACGATCGCTCTGATATCCCTGTTTCGGGAATACGTAGGCATAAGATTGCAAAAATCTTAGCGAGCATACCAATCAAAAACCCAAAATCTCATATCTTCATACATCAATCAAAAAGCATCAGTCCTAACATCCTACCAATAGCTTAGACACTATTTTTAGGTTAATAACCCAAAGAGAGACCCCCCTATTTTGATAGCATCTGTAAACCAACAGTTTTGACTGTTTAACCTCAGTTTGCAAGCAGGGTTAATTGGAGACATCTATTTCCCTTCCTTAATCAGCTTAATAGGATAAAAAATGAATCGAGTTGTAGTACCAAAGCGATAGTGATTCGAAACCACAAAAACCGCGCTACAAAAAAGTGGCAACCACAGTGGGAGCGGATGATATGTCTTGCTTTCCCAAGGGATGAAACCCTAAATTCAGAAATGACGACTCTTCTGGGGAGTCATTTCCTGTTAGGATCATAGGATCATAAGGTCTAAGATATTAGGACAAATATATATACTGCTTTTCCTAATTGATATCTGTGTTTATTTTTCTGCTAATGGGAATGCGTGTGATGCCGCATGTGGAAAGATTGAGTATACACCTAAGATAGGTGATGGCAATGCGGGTAATCTTGCGGGGAGTGAATCCCAGTTAAGAGTCCCCGATCGACCATCAAACTCAGTGAGGACTCCCTTTGTAGATACATTACCTATACGACTTCGGTTGTTGAAAGTAGTGTGGTCGACTGGGTTATCTGAGAAGTTGGGGTTTTTAGTAGACTTAAACCATTTTGTAGTGCGGAAGCTATCGGAAATAGTTGTCACGCGATACTACCCTCATTTGAGATCACTCTAGGATACATTAGCTCGCTGGCGATCTGCTTGCTGTTGTTATCCCAAGAGGGGTCAATGATTTTGCAGACAGGTACAAAAAATCACCAGTATGAACCTTTGGGGGGGGGGGGGTAGAGCCTTGACTTCATGACACCGACCCTTTGACCCCATGTTTTTTCTTTGTTTTTGTGTGCTGCATTCATGCATTCATCTAAAAAGACATAAAAAAAATATCTTCTCTTCTAGTCTCTCTTTTTCAAATTAAACTAAGACAATGATTGCAAATGTCAGATAAAAAGATTGCGCTAATGGATTTTGGTAGGAGGAAAACTCACAAGTATACCTTCAAGGTTCCAAAACTAGAGGATTTAAGAGGATTGGCTAGGATGATAACCAACCCTGAGGCTTTCAGAGCCAAGTATGGAGGAATGTTGTCTCTGTTAAGGGTTCATGTAATTGAAGGAATCATGTCCACACTAATCCAGTTCTACGATCCGGTCTATCACTGTTTCACATTTCCAGATTATCAGCTAGCACCAACACTAGAGGAATACTCTCACCTGACTGATTTGTATATTACTGACCAATCTCCCTTTTTTGGACTGGAAGAAATTCCAAAGGATAAAACCATTGGAAGAGCAATCTATTTGGACGAGTCAGAAGTCAGGACTCACATGACCACTAAGGGTGGAATCCAGGGTTTGCTAGCCCAGTTCTTGACAAAGAAGGCTCTGTACTTTGCTAGTATAGGGAATGTGTCCGCTTTCGAGAGCATCTTTGTTTTGCTCACCTACGGGTTATTTTGTATTCCCAACATTGAAAACTTCGTAGATATCAACGCCATTAAGATTTTTCTGACCGGAAACCCTGTACCGACCTTGCTTGCAGATGCCTATCATTCTGTACACTTAAGGAATTTATACAGCGGAGGAATGATCACATGTTGTGTGCCCCTGCTATACAAATGGTTCACTTTCCACTTACCCAAGTCTGATGTATTTTGGGGTCAAAAGAATACTTTACGTTGGTCTCAGCGAATTATGTCTCTTACCAACTCTGACATCGATTGGTACAATCAAATCTATGACGGGATCAGGATCATTGACCGTTGTGGAAATTTCCCAAATGTACCCCTTATAGGAACTAATGGAGGAATCAATTATCATCCAGTTTTAGTTCGTCGTCAATTTGGATACCCAATGAGGCATGTCCCGCGAAATGCTCATCTGGAAGGTTTTTTCTTCAAAGAAGGAGAAAACGGCAGGGCACTAAAGACGGAAATAGTGCATGCATGGAAACACGTTCATAGAAAAGGAAGAGAGTCTCTAGGAAAACCGGACTGCGTCTCGGTGGAACCTTATCTCCATTGGGTACAAACTAGAGCTCTCAAGCTGAGAATGCCTTACCCTCGTCAGGAAGTTCTTCCATTAAGGGACTCTGTCCTTTAATTTATGTCTGAGACAGAAAAACTTCAGGTTACTCTCAACAAAGTTCAACAGAAGAAGAGGTCTTGGAGGAACAAGTACCGTATTCTCAATGTAGAATGCAAGAAAATATAGCAACTGTTAAAAGAGAAGGATGCTCTGATTGAGATTTTAGAGCAACATGTTGTAGAAAATCAGGACGACCAAAGGAATTTGCTTACTCCTTTCACTTGGCAAAGGAATGACAACCCGACAATGGCTCAAGAGCCCCGGTCAAAGAAAAGAAAAGTGCCAGAACCAGCACCTGAGCTCGCATCAGATAGGACTCAGGACCCATAAGTTTAGATTTCCTTTTTCAGCACTTTGTAATCTACTGTATTTCCATTTCCGCAATCTTTGAATTCAATAAAACGGGGTTTCCCCACTGTTTGATATTTGCAATCCAATTGTCGAAGTTTACTTTGAATAAACAAAAAAAATACAATCAATATAATCATTGCATATCATTCATCATTCTCACTTAACGCATTCTTCTCACCTACGAATCTCACGTTTGCGTCTCGATTCTAGAGTCAAACTCTCTCATTCGTATAATACTCGGGCCAATCGTCAAAAAAATATGGATAATCTCGATGAAGAGAACAAAGAGTTGAGAGAAGAAATCAACGCTCTGAAAGAAGACTTGAGAAAGCTTCACGGTGACATGCAAGCTCTGGCAGAAGCTCAGAGGCAACAACAAAGGACTGTGATCTAAGAGATCGCATCAACGCCCATAGTGGAGAAGTATGATCCTAGGTATAAAATACCGAAAGATCATCCTTGGGGCATGCATGTCAACTATATCCCAGAAGGATATATTCCGCCGATCACTGAAGATCTGGGAACTGCAGCAGAAACTGCTGGGCCTGAAGGTTACAAACTTCGGGAAAGCAAAGATGCAAGGGGCATGACAATAACTCCTGAAGGTTATAAACTTCGGGAAGCACCAAGATTCACTGCCGTAGTAACGGTACCCCCACCCGTGGTGCACTCTGTCCCAGAAGGACAGATTCCGCTTATACCTTTTGTTGAAAACACAAGTGTGGATGACAGAATGAAGGAATTCCAGGAGAAATTCCTAGAGATGCAGAAAGAGCTGCAAGCCCTTCGCAGTCAGGATTTATCTGGAAAGGATGCCGCAGACCTTTGTTTGGTCCCCAATGTGAAAGTCCCGCACAAATTCCAGGTGCCCGATTTTTAAAAGTACAAGGGTAACTCTTGCCCTCAAAGCCATTTGGTGATGTACGCTCGACGAATGTCAGCTCAGACAAAGAACCAAGAGTTGTTGATCCACTATTTTCAGGATAGTTTAACCGGTGCCGCATTAAAATGGTACATGGGTTTAAACCGCACTAGGATCGACACTTTCAGAGATCTTGGCGCTGCCTTCGTACAGCAATATAAGTATAATCTGGACATGGAACCAGACATAGATCAACTCAAATCGATGTCACAGAAGGACAACGAAACCTTTAAGGAATATGCTCAGAGATGGCGTGAAATTACCGCTCAAATTTGTCCACCTCTTGAAGAAAAAGAGATGACAAAGATCTTATTAAAAACCTTGAGCTCATTCTATTATGATAGAATGGTTGCCAGTGCGCCCAGTGACTTCACCGAGATGGTATGCATGGGAGTTCGTCTTGAGGAAGCCGTCCGAGAAGGACGTTTAGTAAAAGACGTTGGATTATCAAGTAATACAAAACGATACGGTAGTGCTCTCCCTAAGAAAAAAGAGCAGGATATTGGGAATATCTCTCTCGGAAAGCAAAGGCGACGATATTAACCAGTAGCAGCCGTAACTCCTGCTATCAATCCCACGCCTATTCCTACGTATCAACCTCAAGTTGCTCAGAGCCAACCTAATTAACAGCGATTTCAGCAAAGGACACAACAACCTCTTCAACAGGCTCGTCCTCCGTACAACAACAACCGTGCAACGCGACCACCAGGGTTTGACCCTATACCAGTGTTGTACACAGAATTGTTTCCACTCTTACTAGTCAAGGGGCATGTCCAAACTAGGGCTCCTCTTACAATATCAGAGAATCCGCCTTTTTGGTTTAAAGCGGATCTGACTTGCCCTTACCATCAAGGAGGGCCAGGGCATAACATAGAAAACTGTCTCAGTTTCAAATACGACGTGCAAAAGCTTGTTAGGAGCGGGGTCTTATCTTTCAAAGATACGAATCCTAATGTTCTCACGAACCAGCTGCCTCAACACGAGAAGGCTGTAGTTAATTTGATAGAGGGAGAGCCTAACAACAACTATCAAATTCATGATGTACTCTTATTGAGGGCCAACTTGGTCAAGATGCATCGTAGATAGAGCGGGTACGACCATGTGCCACCTCATAATTATCACCAGTGTGATATCTGCTCTAAAAACAATCAAGGATGTTGTGTGGTGCAATCAGCTCTACATGAACAATTGGATCTTGGATGGATCCGGGAACACCAAATTCGTGGTGTCAACATGGCTTATACGAATTCCAACATCATTCAGAACCACAACATTCATGCAATGAATGTCAACCTGTTGGCAATGCACTCAAGGCAAAGCCAGTATCATAATCTGCCACGGCAGGATTATAATTCCTGTCTGACTTGCTCAGTAAACAAACAGGGATGGTCTTTTGTACAAGAGGCCCTCCAGCGTCAGATAGATCTTGGGTGGATCCAGGACTACCATGACAGAAATCCTTATCTGATCAACATGGTTCAAATCTTCGATATTCGTTTGATGAATACCAGCTTGGTGGAGTTACACGCCAAGCAGGTCCAACTCAGTTTTCTCACTTCGCATAATTATCTGAACTGCAAAGTGTGTTGTGAGAGTAACCAAGGGTGCGCTCTCGTTCAAAGAACTTTACAACACTTGTTGAACCACTGGTGGCTTCCAATCTATATGGATGAAGACACTCACCAAATCAGTATGGTTAACGGGAACCCTACTCGGCATCAAAGTCAGGATGTCTGATCTATGGAAATAGACCTAGTGAGGTTGCACTGCATTCAAAGCGGACGTGGCCAGGTGTCACCGCATAACTACGAGCGCTGTAGAGTCTGCTTGGAAAATAATCAAGGATGTTACCTCGTGCGAGCAGCCCTCCAGAGTCAGTTGGACCGCAAAGAAATTCAACAATATTCAGTTTCGGGGTCTATCAACTGGACGCCAGACTATTTCGCTGATCAGATTAGGGATGTTGTCGTGATCTTTGATCATGAAAGGACCAAGGATGTTTGCGCCATCATTCCTCTACTTGACGAATCAAAAGTTCCTAATCGGAAATTAATTGAGGTTACTTACGACAGTCAGAGAAATCAGAAGGCTCCTGTAGTTATCTATCTACCGGGACCACTACTGTATGAATCAACTAAGGCTATCCCTTACAAATACGGTGCAACAACAGTTGAGAATGGAAAGGAAATTCCATTACCCCCCGTCGTGAATATTGCAGACATCAGTCGAGTAACACGGAGCGGCAGAATCTTCAACCGAGGAGTTGGGGAAGCAACCAGAGAAAAGGAACCTCAAACAGAAGTTCCTAACCCACCAGTCGGTCAATCCAGTGATCCCGACCTTTCAAAGAACGATGATGAGATGTTGAAGCTCATCCAAAGGAGTGAATACAACATTGTTGATCAGCTGTTACAAACTCATTCAAAGATCTCAGTGCTATCGCTTTTGCTCAGTTCCGAAGCCCATAGGGAAGCTCTACAGAAAGTCTTAGAGCAGGACTTTGTGGAACAGGATGTGTCAATACGACAGTTCGATAGCATTGTGTTACGGTGAGAATTGGAAAACAAGTTATTAATTAACTTGCATCGCATTTCTTTGAATTCACAACCGACTTTGATTTATCCAAAGGAAAGGTTCAAGATCGAGAAAAACCTAAAGGGGGAGATCTAAGGTTCGGGGGTTGGTTACGCCTAGGGAAGGTATTAGCATCCTAAACGTCCGTAGTACTCTACGGGAACCTCTTGTTTTAACTTGTTATATCTTACTCGCTTGCTAAAGGTGTTATGCTAAAGGTTGAAACCCTAGGGGTTAGTATCTAAGTATACTCGACAAAGCGTCGCACTTTGCGCCTACGTATCCTTACGGGAGTGGAATCAGAGTATCCGTAGTTCACCGATCTAAGGGTGAAGGAGAGGAACCTGAGCCTCCCTGATAGCCTTTCGCCTACGTTGCTCTCTTCGCCATTGTGATCTAGACATGGGATTTTTACCCTTGTAATTTTGAGAAATGTATGCTGACTTGTTGGTGGTATGGTTCTCTTTTCTATACTCAAATGAAGAGCATCTTTCAACATCAAATTTCTCCCACTTCTTCTTCTGTCCTCTTCCTTCGATAGGCTTGATCCAACTACCTGTTGGCACATTCACAGCTGGTTTAAATGTACCTGGCCTAACTCCTGGTGCTTGGTTTTTCAAACCTGTCGAAAGTCGTCTAGGGCCAAAACTTCAGGGACCTTTATTTACCTTCTGCCCCCAACTTCCACTAGCTTTTTTGACACCTTCTAACTTTTGGGCAACTTTCTCATCAAAAATGGCGCTGCATCTAGGACATAGCATTACTCCAGAACCTTTCTTCTGGCAACGGTGCAGAAAATCCACAATTGTCTCCTCTTGCTCAGGATAAGCTATTTTGTTGCGCTCTTCTTGTTCATCCGCTTTACTCACTTGTTCAGCTTTTTGATCTGTAATTTCGACCATATTGACATCAATTTTATCCTTTAAGCACATCTTGGAGAAATGAGCTTCAAGACTTTCAGTAGTCTTCGCCAGACAACCACCACTTGCTGCTACTCTTGCAGCTTTTTGGGAAGCCTTCTGCCAAGCATTCTTTTCAGCTTCGACCATTTCCTCAGCCTTGAATCTTTCAACATCAGGAGATGTCTTGAAGAATTGTTCAGAAGCCATACATATCCAGTTTTCTACCAAACAACCATCCATGTCTATCATCTCTCCTACCAATAGCATGTCATCTTCCAACTCTTTAACAACTTGGACTTTGGGCGCGTTCCTGCCCATAGCCTCGTTGGTACTAATGTTTCCTGAGCTAGCATCAGATTCTTCAACCAATTCGACTATGTTAATGCCCTTAGTGGCATTTATCTTCAATTCACTTATTGCCATATCCAATATCTTGGCAGCATTATCCATCTCAACAAACTTGTCAGCAGTTTTTTTGGTCACCAACATTAAACTAGCACCATCAGCAGTCAAGCCATTCGCAGCCTTATTAAAACCTTCAGTTACCACAGGATTGGTAGCGAAGTCCACAGTAACTTCCACCATGTTAACTGAATGATCAAATCCTTCTGTGGCTTTGACCATCTAAACCTCGTGAGGCTCTGTATAGTTAGCCTCTGCAACTTGCAATGGGTCAGAGTCAATTTTCATCTGAACTTTGCCTTTGTCACCAAACTTCAGCCTCCCTTCTTGAATAGCATTTTGCACCAAATCCCTGAAAAGAAAACATTGAGAAGTTTTATGACCCAAAAAATTAAGGTACTTACAAAAACCTCTTTTCTTTCTTTGTTCTAAACGTGGCATCTTAGCACCAGCAGGTACTATCATTTGCCCATCTTTAACTAACAAATCAAAAATTTCGTCACATTTAGTGACGTCGAAAGTATATGTTTTCTTAGGAAATTTGTCGTTAGATTCGACAAGATTTTTTCCATTTGAAGGAGCTAATAATTTACAGGCATAAGGTGGACCTTGCTTTAACTCAGCAACGTCAACCTCATTTCCGTCGAAATAAGATATTTCATCATACAAATTCTCCACATCTTCATTACATTCGACAAAGGCTACTTGTTTACCCCTGCTGAATTTAACCTTTTTCTCTTTTAGCCTTTCTAGTTGTCGGACTCTATCAGCTAACTGGGCCATATCTCTAAGATATTGGGTATCTAATTTCTTCCTAATGGAATAATCAAGGCCCCCAGCAACCATTTCAACCAACTCATGTTCTGGTACTTGTGTAAAGCACCTGGCTTTAAGAAGTCGAAACCTATTCAGGTAATCATCAATTGGCTCAGTAACTTTGCGTTTGATGCTAGCCAATTCTTTCAAACTAATCTTAGTTTGCCCCATGTAGAACTGTTCATGAAACAAACGTTCTAACTGGGTCCAATTGTATATGGAATTTGGAGGCAAAGTGGTGAACCATGTGAAGGCATTCTTGGTAAGGGAACTTGGGAAGTATTTGATTCTAAGGCTTTCGTCAGCTGCAATCTCGCCTGCTTCAATCAAATGCGTAGCCACATGTTCGACAGTAGATTCAGTAGTATCTCCTGAAAACTTGCTGAACTTTGGAACCTTCGTCCTAGGGGGTAATTCTGCTTGGAGAATATAATCCACTATAGGCGAAGTATAATTTGGCCTTGTGAAGCCAAGATTCACACCATTTCTGGTCATTATCCTTTCAACCATGGCTGCAAGATTATTTTCTTCTACTTGATTTTGATGTCGAACTTGTCTAAGGAACTGATCATCATTTTGGTTCCTGTTCACCATCACTACTGGCTCTTCCTCCATCTGGATTGGCACCAGGTTTCTTGGTGGTTCGACTCTAAAATGACCAATCATCTCTTGATCTTCCAAGTTCACCTCGGGTACATGACGTGGATGACGTCTTGGGATATCCTCGACAACAGTTGCTCTTCGATCCACCGCTGGTACTCCCATGAAATCAGTCATGCGTGCCAATTGTGTAGCCAATTGTTGGTTAGTTTGAGTTGTATTTTGAATCAGGGGTTGAAAAACTTCTCCCATTGTCTAAGACAGCGTATGCACCATTTGCATGTTACTTTCATCCATCTGCTGTCTCAAACAATTTATGGATGTATTTGTAAGACTAGGCGCTTGAACAGAGTAACCAACACCTATACTTTGATTGTTTCGACCCCTTGATCCTGATCCTTGTAATGGCGAAGTCACTACATTTTCTGAAAATACAGGTGGAGCATTCTGCAGATTTTGCATCATTGATGTAGGCATACCATAGGGTTGACTCCTTGACCCTGGAGGTGGAAAACCTGGAGGAGGGAAATGCCGGTACATTGAACTTCCTCCTGGGGGTGTTGGTGAATTAGGACTTTGTGGTCCTATGTATTCTAGCACAGGTTGAGTATATGATTTTGTGCATGTTGATCCTGGTTCAGACACTACTAATGGAGGTGACGGCTATCCTCCTGTCAAAGACACTGGTGATGGTGTGCTTTGAGACCCCATACTGCTACTTGACTGAGTGTTTGAAATACTCCGTTGAGGATCAACTTTTTGGTTAGCATTAGTTGCCATTCTCTTAGTGTATCTTCTCTTTGGTATTCCTTTGTTTGTTGTGGCTAACTTCCAACTTCTCAATAACATCCAACGAAAGTATTTCTTCAACAAGAAAGATAAGGTTAACAAAAAGTATAAAACTTAGCACTAGGTCCCACTGGGCGAGCCAATTTGTTTACTGTGAATTTTGGTAAATAACCTCTGGTCTATTAATTTTAAATAAAACTGACTAATTTGCAGGATCGACCACATAAATCCTAGGACATGTGCTAAATTTTAAGAGAGAGTGAATATAACTTGAAATAAAGAAAATGTAAACTGAACTCCACGTTAGACAATGCTGAAAAAAGAAACCTAAGTGAACTCCACGTTCGACTACTTGCAGTAAAGTAAAAGCTTGGAAGTTAAAAGGTTGTAAATAAAGAATGCAGAATTTAAAGGCTTCGAAAGTAACAGACAAGAAGTAAAAAGCTTTGAAAATAAGGCTTGAAGATAAAGACTTGAATTGATAAAAATGCAGGAAGATAAATTACCGTCGAAGATAAATGACAAAAAATGTAAAAGTGCTTGAACTCCACGTTCTTGAATGTAAAAGATGCAGAAAAATAAATGACTGTCGAAAGTAAATGATGAGGAAATAAATGACTTTAAAAGTAAATGCAATGCTGTAAAAGCTTTTGAAGATAAAATGGAATGAACTCCACGTTCTTGAAAATAAAGACTGGAATTGATAAAAGTGCAGTCGAAAGTAAATGCGGAAAGATAAATGACTTTAAAAATAAATGACCTGAAGATAAAAGACTTGGAAAGTAAATGCTTGAAGATTAAATGCTTGAATGTAAAGATGCAAGAAGATAAATGTCAAAAGCTTTTAAATGAAAGTAAAAACAAGGCTCGAAATAAACTTGACTGAAAATAAAGATTCAAGGAAAAGTTAAGACATGAAAGGTAAAGTTCAGAAAAATGTAAAGTGATTAAACATAAACATGATGAAGATAAATTGCATTGATGAAAGAGAGTGGTGTTACATTGCGTACATTCTCACGAACTCGTTTCTCTACACGCGGGTACTTTGAGTTTCTTTGAGTAACTTGTACCAAAATATGAACACCCTTATTCTATAGAAATAACTCCTATTTATAGTGCTAAGAAATAACTACTAAGTGGTGGTTATGCTTCTAAACGTGTCCTCTTAGCGCCTTTCTCAATTTCAACTGCTCCCATGTTCAGCAACTGATCCTTTTGAAATTCAAACATTTGAAATTTTCCCTCCAGCCTCAATGTGATAACTGCAACGCGCATTTCAGTATTCTCATGGTCGAAGCATCTCCCAACACTTAGCCATTTTTGAGGTTTCCAAAACCCCTATTCGACTCAGTCTTCACCAAACTGGGTCGAAGCCTTCTTTACGTTAAAAATAATTTTTTAACTTAAAATAGCTTTGATTCTTTCTAGCGTCGAAAATGAGGGTTAACAGTATGACAACAATGATATTAAATGAGCATGATTCATAAGAGGGTAAGAATACAATACCAAATGGAGTAATGTCCACTGCCTTCAAGTATGATGACTGCCTTCCTTCCAAAGCACTCCAAAACTACCCTTCACCTTGTTTGCTCGAACTTATGGAACTTTCAGAAAATATTTGAGTGTTTTTTGAGAGATTGTTGGTGAGTTGAGGTGTAGAGACAAGCTCCTTTTATAGGCTGAACAAATGGGCCTGGGTTGCTTTGAGTCCAATCATCAAACATATGGTGTGCTGAGTAGAAACTAGGGCTTGCAAAGACTCTTTTTGAATTTCAAATATGGTCCACCTCTTGGAGACAAATACGCTGCTTTGCTGCACAAAAAACTCAGAATTGCAGAGTCCATTTCACCACTTCGTATATTGCTTCAGAACTCCTTATTTGATGTCATATGGAGGGCTATCAGATGGGGTAAGGATTAGGGATGGTGTGGAGGATCTGCAGGTGAGAGCAGGTTGTATGTTGAATCGAGCATCTCCTCTGAACCACTTTTAATGAGCCAAACCTTGAAAGCTTAAAAGGGCAATGTCCTTGGAGAATTCAAATTGAGAAAATAGCGCGCCAAGTTATTGGGTTGAAACGATTTTTGAATGAATTTGATATGCTCGTGTTTAAATTTCTCTCTTCCAATCTGAATTTCGCAAGCATGACCAACGGAGAAGAAAGCATTTGGTTGTTTTTGTTTCTTTGTATGCCACATGTCGCCCTTTCCATTGGTTAGAAAAAGTAAAATGAAAAGTCAAAGCAGATTGCTCCTTTTCTATTGGTCTTTGGCTAATGAACTTCATTTCCATATTTTGTAACATTTTTGGTCACGATGGGCTTATCAAGGTGGGCTTATGAACAAAAATTAGAATTGGTTTTTTCTTCTTGTTATAAAAGAAATGGTTAGGAAATGAATAAAAGATGAATAATAGGTGAATTTGGCAATTGATATGGTTATGGATATGGTTTGAAAAATTAACATTGACAATTGGATAAAGTTGGTTAATGAAGGACTATTGAAATAGGTTTGGAATTAAAGGTGACAATTGAGGGTAGATAAGGTGGGTAGAAATTTGGTTATGGAGAGGATCATGGAGAGGGTTATAGAGACATCTCTTTGAAATGAGAGACTTGCTTAATTCAATGCTCCATCCAAGATCTTGATTAATCATCTCTTGAATCTCCTTAAGATAACACCTGATTCACAAATGAAACAAACACAAACAAAACCTGATAAAAGGGTTAGCTATGCAACATGATTGACCTAGTATGATATGCAAGAGATCAATGGATCTAAGGGTAAAATTTGGGGTACAACAGTTGCCCCTATTTAAATATCTTCACCGGATGAAATGAGAGATGAAGATCCTCATGAAATCTTGGTGAAAGATATTTAAATACAGATAATCAAAAATTTTGCCCTTAGATGAAAAGACATGCAATGCTACTAATATGGTGATATGATGCCATGATAGATGCAAAAATGCAGACACAACAAGACAGCAAAGAAAGAAGAGCTACCAAACACGGCTGAGCTTCACCGAGGAAGGATGAAGGTTAGTATCCACAAGGAAGACTCACTGGGGAAGCAGGCTAACCAACAAAAGAGACTCACTGGGGAGATTCTGAGGCAACACCGGGGATAGAAACAAAAAAGGTAATCTCCACTGGGGAAGGATCCAGTGAGATGGACGACAGGTTCAAACATGACCGGACGACACTGGGGAAAAAGACACAATCTTACTGGGCATGAAACCAGAAAGAAGACGTGATCTCCACCGTGGATCAGTTGAAAGAAAAGGATAGACACTTGAACAAAAGATTTTCTGGGGATTTCTTATGCTGAAGAGTTCGAACGGGATCTTCAAGAAAAACCAGAAAAGACAGAGACGAACTCTGCGCGCCAGATGAAATAAAACAATTGGAGTTTAAAGGGGAACAAGGCTAATGAGCCAAGAATAGACTCTGGTAATTTGGTTTAGGTTCATATTTGACCTAAGTTTAAGCAATACAGATTCACGATAACCCGATATAAAAAGCTGGTTCACGATAACCGGAGATTAGGTTCACGATGACCTGATATAAACAACTGGCTCACGATAACCTGAGGTTAAGGTTCATGATAACCTGATATAAACAACTGGCTCACGATAACCTGATATAAACAGCTGGCTCACGATAACCAGAGGTTTAGGTTCACGATAACCTAATATAAACAACTGGTTCACGATAACCAGAGGTTTAGGTTCACGATAACCTGATATAAACAGCTGGCTCACGATAACCAGAAGTTTAGGTTCACGATAACCTGATATAAACAACTGGCTCACGATAACCAGAAGTTTACAATGCTAGTGGTTACTGAAATTTATGTTTCCACATGGGTGATGTAACATAATAGTTGCAGGTTAGACTTCCTGGGGAATACTGCACAAAGGGTCAAAATCTGGCGCACAGAGGCGAAAAACCGGACACAAGCAAAACAAAGACAAAGAAACCAAGACCCACAAAGAGGAAAAAGGAAAGAAAAGCAAAACCACACAAACAAAAACACCCAAATGCAAAGATGCTCAATGCTATGGTATGATGCGAATGCTCAATGATATGCAAGAAACGACTCAGACCGGGGACAGCAAAAAAAAGGAGAACCAACGTGTCCAATACAGGAAATCACACTGAATCTGAGCAGGTAATCAGTCTTAAAGCCAATGTGAGAACATCTTTAATTTGCTGGGGAAACAACTTCTCAACAAACATCTTGTGTAGATATTGGTGAGACGTCCTTTGTATTAATGGTCAGCCATTAGTGAAATACTGCCAATCCTCTTTTAGTAAAAAAAGTTCAAAGTTTCAAACATTTCCGCTTTTAAGATCATTATTAATAAATAAGTGAAGTTTTGCATAACAAGGAAAATATCAGAGTAGTGATAAAAATCAAACAAAGAAATGGCTCAAAAACTGATTTCATTAGAATGGTAACTCGACAATAGTGAAGTTCCTTAGATCATTACAATTGAAAAATGGCAATGGGAAAGGATTACATCATATTCAATGACCAACTCCCTAATGACTAAAATTTCTAGAATTCTATGCTGCTGATACAGACAAAAGGACCTAGATTCTTAAGCGTAATATTTTCGTACTGAGTCGGCATTTACAGGGTGTGTGAACTATTCACCATCCATTGTTGTGAGGAATAGAGAACCTCCTGAAAATACAGTCTTTACCACAAACGGACCCTCATAGTTGGGCGCCCATTTTCCACGAGCATCCCTTTGAGATGGTAGAATCTTCTTGAGTACAAGCTCTCCTTCTCGAAATTCCAGAATACGGACCTTCTTGTCAAAAGCCCTCTTCACTCTTCTCTGATACAGATGACCATGACACATGGCAGTCAGTAGCTTCTCATCAATGAGGTTCAGTTGGTCATATGTTTCTCTAACCCATTCAGCTTCGTCAAGCTTAGTTTCCATCAGGATTCTCAAAGATGGTATTTCTACTTCAATGGGAATGACCGCATCTATTCCATATACAAGAGAAAAAGGGGTTTCCCCTGTTGAGGTTCGAACCGAAGTTCTGTATCCGTGCAATGTAAAAGGTAACATCTCGTGCCAATCCTTATAAGTCTTGACCATCTTCTGCAGGATCTTCTTAATGTTCTTATTAGCAGCCTCGACAGCTCCATTTATCTTGGGACGGTAAGGTGAGGAATTGTGATGCTCAATCTTGAAATTACCACACAACTCTTTCATCGTTTTGTTGTTCAGATTTGTTCCATTGTCAGTGATGATCTTGTTGGGAATTCCATAACGGCAAATGATATTATTCTTGATGAAACGAGCAACTACTTGCTTGGTCACATTGGTGAAAGAAGCAGCTTCAACCCATTTGGTGAAATAATCAATGGCCACTAAAATGAAACGATGACCATTAGAAGCTTTCGGCTCAATAGCTCCAATCATATCAATGTCCCACATAGAGAAAGGCCAAGGCGATGACAACACATTCAGCAAGGTCGGAGGGACATGCATCTTGTCAGCGTAGATCTGGCACTTATGGCATTTCCTGGCGTATTGGATGCAATCAGCTTCCATAGTCAACCAATAATATCCAGCCCTCAAGATTTTCTTAACCATGGCATATCTATTGGCGTGGGTGCCAAAGGCTCCTTCGTGAATGTCGTGGATCAATAGGTCTGCTTCTCATTTATCAACACATCTTAGCAGGACCATGTCATGATTCCTCTTGTAAAGCACGTTGTTACTGAGAAAGAACTTGGACGACAATCTTCGCAAAGTTTTCTTATCAAGACTGGAAGCATTGGCGGGGTACTCCTGAGTTTTCAGATAATTCATGATGTCGTGAAACCATGGTTTCCCATCTGTCTCTTCTTCAACTGACTGGCAATAAGCGGGTTCGGTCTTGTGCTCGATACTGATGAGAGGTGCTTCATTGTGAAACCTGACTTGCCACATTGAAGCTAACATGGCTAGGGAATCGGTTATGTGATTTTCAGTACGAGGTACATGACGAAAAGTGATCTCATCAAAACACTTAATCAATTCCATAATGTAAGCACGATATGGAATGAGTTTTTCATCCTTGGTTTCCCATTAACCCTTGACTTGGTAAATGACCAAAGCAGAATCACCCATGACTTCAAGAGCATTGATTCCAAGGTCAATTGCAGCTTCTAGACCCAAGATACACGCTTCATACTCAGCAATATTGTTTGTGCATCCAAAGTCCAGCCTTGCTGTGAAAGGAGTATAACCACCATCAGGGTTTATCAATACAACACCTACACCATGTCCTTTGAAATTGGAAGAACCATCAAACATCATCTTCCATCTATAACCAGGCTCAGGTCCTTCATCAGGGCCAAGCTCTTCACAATCTTTTACTACCATAGTGTCTTCATCCGGGAAATCAAACTTGAGCGGTTCATAATTTTCAACAGGATGATCTGCAAGGTATTCTGATAATACACTCCCCTTGATAGCCTTATGAGGTACATATTGGATATCATATTCCGACAATAACATATGCCAACGAGCAAGTCTTCCTGTTTGAGCAGGCTTCTCAAAGATATACTTTATTGGATCCATTTTTGAGATCAACAAAGTAGTGTGACATATCAAATACTGCCTCAAACATTTGGCGGCCCATGCTAAGGCACAACAGGTTTTCTCAAGCAGTGAATAACGGCTTTCACTACCAACGAACTTCTTACTCAGGTAATAAATGGCATGCTCTTTACGACCAGTTTCATCACGTTGGCCCAATACACAACCCATGGATCCCTCTAGAATAGTCATGTACATGACGAGAGGTCTTCCAGGAACAGGAGGAATCAGAATAGGTGGTTCTTGCAAGTAGTTCTTGAGCTTTTCAAAAGCTTGTTGGCAATCAGCATTCCACCCTACAGTCTGGTCTTTGCGGAGCAGTTTAAAGATCGGATCACAAATAGGAGACATGTTGGAAATAAATCTGGATATATAGTTTAAACGACCCAGAAATCCTCTCACTTGTGATTCAGTTTGTGGAGCTGGCATTTCTTGAATAGCTTGTACCTTGTCAGGATCTACTTCAATTCCTTTCTGGCTGACGATAAAACCAAGTAACTTCCCTGACCTGACACCAAAGGTACATTTGGCTGGATTCAACTTCAACTGATACTTCTGGAGTCTTTTGAACAATTTCAAAAGATGGTCAAAATGTTCCTCCTCACTTCGGGATTTAGCAATCATATCACCCACATATACTTTAATTTCCTTGTGGATCATGTCATGGAATAAAGTCACCATTGCTCTCTGATAAGTTGCCCCTGCTTTTTTCAAACCAAAGGGCATGACTTTGTAACAATAGGTTCCCCATGGGGTGATAAATGTAGTTTTATCCATGTCAGCTGGGTCCATTCTGATTTGATTGTAACCAGAGAAACCGTCCATGAAGGAGAAAACTGCAAACTTAGTTGTATTATCCACAAGAGTGTCAATGTGCGGTAGGGGGAAATCGTCCTTGGGACTAGATTTATTGAGATCCCTGTAATATACGCACATTCGTACTTTACCATTTTTCTTCATGACTGGCACGATGTTGGCTACCCATTCTGGAAATTTTGAAACTGCCAAGAATCCTGCATCCAACTGCTTCTTAACCTCATCTCTGATTTAGAGAGCCATATCAGGTCTACTTCTACGGAGCTTTTGTTTCACAAGCGGACATTCAGGCTTGAGTGGTAGCTTATGAACTACTATATCTGTATCCAATCCAGGCATGTCTTGATACGACCAAGCGAACACATCTACATATTCTTCCAAAAGCAGGACTAGCCGCTGTCTGATTTCTGCCCCAAGTGTTGCCCCAATCTTCACCTCTTTCCTCTTTTCTTCAGTGCCAAGGTTGATGACATCAACTTTTTCCTCGTGTGGCTGAAGATCCGTGTATTGATACTCACACATTTCTGCTAAATCATTGGGTACCTCATAATCCTCTTCTTCCTCTACTTGATAAATAGGTGAATCAGAGTCAATAGTGAGAGTAGGGCCATTGAATACAACGGGTTTGGGAATCACTTTGCACGATGGAGGGATTTATTTTATTAAAAATGCACAAACATGAACGCAAGAAGGAGAAATTTGTAGTTTTGAAAAGATTGCCATTTTTCTTAAAACGAAAACAAGAATAAAGACAAGAAATTTTAACAAAACAAACACTTTCATTAATTAATAAGATTTAAAAGCGGTGGCCCATACAAAATAATCCGAAAGCCTCGGGTAAGGCTGAGGAATTGAAAACATCAAAGAAAACAAACAAATTACTCTGGCATAGGGTACAAAGTGGGTATCTCAATGGCTTCCCAATTACTTAAAGCAGCGTCACACCGAAACACCAAATGATTGATAGCTTCGTCTTCAGCGTCTTAAATAATTGCATGGACTTGCTGTCCTCCACTAACGAACACTTCTTGAATGGTCCTTGGTCTTCCTTTTGTTGAAGCAGCTCTTCCCTCAAAAGTTGGTTTGTAACCCAACCCTTGGTATTTCTCTCTTTCCGAAACTTCGACGATCTTGCCCCAGCCTTCAGGTACTCCTCCTCGCAGAGCAGATTGAATGCTTTTGAAAGAAGCAAAAGATGGACAATCAGAGGCCACTGGTTCTTTATCGTCAAGCATAACACCATTAGCTATTACAAGAGCCTGGAAAGAAGTTTCCAAAGCATCTTCATCCGCTTCAATGTAACGAAATGAGGACAAATTGCTGACTATCAGGTCTTCCTCACCATGTATGATAACTAACTTCTCGTCGGCTACGAACTTCATCTTCTGATGTAAGGTAGAGGTCACAACGCCAGCCTTATGGATCCACGGTCTACCTAGCAAACAACTATAGGCAGGGTTGATATCCAAGATCTGAAAAAGGATGTTGAATATTTGAGGGCCAATCAAGACAGGTAGCTCAATCTTTCCCATCACCGATCTTCTTGAACCATCAAAAGCTTTGACAATAAGAGAAGTGGGTCTCATTATAGCTCCTTCGTAAGATAGCTTCTCAAGAGTTCTTTTTGGCAAAACATTCAAGGATGAACTGGTATCTACGAGAACTCTGGCCATTGTATCCTCCTGACATTTCATTGATACATGTAAGGCTAAATTATGATTCCTTCCAGCTCGAGGTAACTCCTCATCACTGAAGCTAAGAGTGTTACCAGCTGCAATGTTGGCGACGACATGGTCAAACTGTCCAGCTGTTATATCTTGAGCTACGTGTGCCTGAGCTAACACCTTCTGCAAAGCTGATCTGTGAACTGATGAATTGACTAACAGAGATAAGATTGAAATCTTGGATGGTGTCTGATGGAGTTGATCTATCACTTTGTAATCACTCCTCTTGATAATCCTTAGGAACTCTTCATCTGCTTCCTGAGAAATTACCTCCTTTCCTTTGTTTCCAGATGGTGTAGGGGTAACAGTTTCCCTGGGTGTAGTCTCCTTGAAAGACGGGGTGTATACTTTACCGCTTCGGGTCATCTTCCCAGTTCCAACTATATTAGTTACTTCTTCAACAGTAGTTCCCACCTCTTTCCTTGGAACTACGTCTTCAACAGCGATCCCCACCTCTTTCCTTGGAATCACGTCCTCTTGTCTTCTGCTACTCATAATATTCTCATAGACCCACGGTACTGCATTGGTCCCTCTGAACCTAAATGGAACAGGTTGTCGGGTGTTACATTGCTTGGAATGATTAATGGTGGAAGCATCAGTCGTTCCAGGATTGTTGAAAACTGGTACTGGCTTATTAAATACAGGAACTATAGACCCAGACTTAGGTGTGTTGGACCCGGATACCTGCCCTTGTGGCCTTGGTAAGTTAAACACAGGCTCGATTGCTGCAACTTTGTCTTCCTTTTCTTTGCTGAACACCTGTAAGAACCCTTCATTGATTAGATACTGAACATCATCTTGGACTAAACGGCAACCTTTGATACTGACATTACATTCTTCACAGTCATCATGGAAAACTTCAACTAACCCAGCCTTAAACAACTTAGCATGAAAAGTCTTGATAGGAGTCTTGATTTTTGTTGCATCCAAGACTAATACCTCATCTTTCTCATCTTCTATGGCATTAGTAGTCCCATGGGTAGGTAAAGGATTGTTTTTCACATTCGATTGATTATCAGCAAATGAAAGAATATTCTTCTCCATCAACCCCTTCACTAAGTTTTTCAGCGCTAAACAGCCTTCCAAGTCGTGACCAGTCCCTCCTTGATGGAAAGCACAAGTCGCATTTGGGTTGAAGAAAGGCATAGATTTCTCTGTTGGTGGTCCCAATGGTCTAGTAACGATCAACCCTTGCTCCACTAAAGAAGGGTAGAGCTCTGTATATGACATTGGTATAGGTGGAAATGTTGGCTTTCCTCTTTGCTTTTTGTGGGGAGAATTCTGTTGTGGAACCTGTGGTCTTGGTTGTTGATAATTCTGGTTTTTAGGCCATTGCTGATAGGCTGCCTGCTGATAGGCTGGCGCCTGCTGCGCTGCTTGGTGATTGAAAGTAGACGTAACAGCAGCTACATAGGGTTGCTGAGCATACTGCATCTGGTAGATTGGATGGTGAGAGAAGTTTGGTCTCTGCTGTTGTTGGTACATTGGTTGCTTCCATCGAGGGCTCTGGGTCTTTCCTGCCATGATGGCATTAGTTTCTCCTTCCCTCTTCTTATGAGAATGACTAGGATACTTCTTAGTACTGACGCTAGTTGAACTGCTTGGAGAACTGATTACTTTTCCACTCTTTAATCATGCTTCTACCTTCACACCAATGGCAACAATATCAGCGAAGTTGGCACTGACACTACTAATCATTCTCTCATGAAACTCAGGCTTTACTGTGTCTACAAACCAGTCTGCCAATTCTTTTTTAGTCAATGGTGGTTCGACCTGAGAAGCAGTCTCTCTCCAATGTTGTGCATACTCAATAACTGCCTACGGTCAGGAGCTAAATCCATATTTTACTTGTAGTGTTTCACAAAAGCATCAGTCACATCCTGGAAACAACGGACCTGGGACTGGTCTAGACTTAAATACCACTTAGCAGTAGCCCCTTTCAAACTGTCCTAAAAACAGTGGATCATCAGCTTGTCATTACCTACGTGCGCGGCTATTCTTCTGTAGTACATGATTAAGTGGGATTTAGGACACGTAGCCCCTGAGTACAACTCAAAACTTGGTAACTTGAATTTGGGTGGAATTACCAAATCTGAAACCAAACACATGTCGTTAATATCAGTACTGAATGCATTACTTAACTCCATCGCCTTCATCTTCCTCTGCATTGTTTTAACACTTTCCCTCAATTTCTCGTGTCGATCATCTCCTTCTTCTAACACATCAACATAATCGTAGGGATGGTGGTTTTGGAAAATCGGATGCACTTGCGTTTGTACTGCTGGTGGAGCATAAGTAGGGATAGCTTGTAGAGTCTTATTGACCAAAGGAACTGTTTACTGTGTGGATAAAGGAACTGTAGTACGGATAAATTACATGGGCATGCCCAAAGTGTGGCCTGTGACAGGGATGATAGGAGGTTATACCGTTGTGGTGACGATTTCAGAGACCACAGTGTCCTGTGTGTCCATCTTTGCTTTCATAACATTAATTGCCTCGAGGATTTGTCCCATTCCTCCTCGTATTTCATTCAGCTCATTGTTGACTCTGTCCATTTCTCCGTATACCTCTGACATCCTGAATCGAGCTTGGGCCCGAGTGTTGTAGTTGTGTCTGGGATTCAGTGTGACGATTCTGGAGAGAACACGGTGACATAAGACAAAGACAAGGAAAAATGCACATGAAGATGCAAATGAGGATGCAAATGCAAATGCAAGCTAAACCATCAAGAAACCAAAGAAATTTTACAAATAATATAGATAATAGATTTCTTGATAAAAATAAACTTCTTCATTCAAGAGTCTGGTAAGCATTACATCAGGAGCAGTGTATCCGCATACTCCAAGTACACAAGTAGAAATACATCAAAAGAGGAACATTAACAACAAAGGAAATAACAATAGTAACTCTAAGGATTGAATCCATGGGTTGATGATCCTTCTCCTCCATTAATCACTCTCATCAATTTGCTGATACGCTCTTGTGTCTCCTCTCTTGCAAGAACCAATTCTCCTAACTCTTCCACCATCTTCTGCTTTGTCTTGGTAGGTGATTCATGGTGAGGATGTGGCTTCATCATTACACGAGCTATATCACGAGACCATTGTAAGTGGGGCTCTGTGACTGGGCATTCCGCTTTCCATAATTGTCTATAATTTGGCGCCAAGCGCGCTCCAATCGCATCTTCATTTTAAAACCTCCTCTCTCATCATAAAACATCATCTACATATCCTCATCATCTGGAATTCCTTCCTTCAGATGACCCAGTTGACGGCGTGCAAGGACAGGGTTGTAATTGATGCAACCATTTCTTCCCATGAGAGGCACATTGGGGCAATCCCCACAGCTATGGATTATAATAATTCCTTCTTCCGTTGAATCATACCACTCGATGTCGGTATGCTTCAATTCCATCAGCTTTTTGGACCAAATCTTACAGTCTTCGACCTCCCAGATTGTCGGAGTCTTTGGCAGATAAGAAATGAACCACTTGTAAAAGAGGGCTACGCAGCAAACAATTGGCCCACAGCCTCTTGTGTATCTGGTCTATATAGAATGGTAAACATCCGCTAGCAGTGTCGGGACCGGATTGTTGACTGCAAAAATCTGAATGGCTTGGGTATCCACAAAGTTCTTGGCGTTTGGGAATAGAAATAAACCATATATCATCAGAGCTAGGATTGGTTCAAACAAAACCTCACTTCCTCTGTTTTTGAAGAAAAGAGCCTTTTCCAACAAGAATTGAGCGGGTAATCCGCGCTTTCCTCCCTTGTTAGTCAGGTTAGCTTGGATGTCAGATAATCTGATTCTGGTTACTCTAGCGATGTCTCTGGCAGAAGGCATTTCTTTAATCCCAGAAAAGATGGGAGCTTCTCTGACTGGAATCCCTATCATGGCTGAGAACTCCTCCAGGGTTGGCACCAACTGGAATTCAGGGAATACAAAACAACGGTACGCGGGATGATACAACTGGACCAAAACTTCAAGAGGTCCTACAATTACTGGTGTCTTCATTAGGGGGATGATACACCCATATCTATCAGCGAAGGCTGACTGGTCTTCAACCATCTCTCCTAACCACAACAAATGCTCTACCTCTAATAGTTCAAAGAAATAAGGCCAAACTCTTTTCCCTGTAGCATCCATTTCTACAAAATATGCAAAACAAAATTAGTAACTTGATAGTCTAGCAGAGAATGCAAGATGCAATGCAAAGTTTCATGGAATTCAGACACTCGCGGAATATCAAGAGATATCAAAAGACCTCATTCATTAAATAAATGGTGAATTACAAGAGTTGATACACTTTCAAAAGCCCTAAACATGAAGCTAAATAAAAGCTAGAAAGTCCTAAGGAAATTCTCCTAAGAGTCTCATGTTGAGTCTTCTGATTTCTTTCTCCATCTGATCCCTTTCTGCAACGAGGTTGTCGAGGATGGATTTCCAAGCAGGAGGCTGAGTGTTGGAGGAGCTTGGCTCTTCCAGGGCTTTTCTCTTCTTGCATGAAAGTAACTCTTTATTCTGGGTTTGCAGTTGTTTTTGGAGTTCTAGATTTTCTTCAACAACCACTTGATATTTGAGCTTCCAGGCTTCTTCTGACCTTTGGGCTTGTCTTAAAGAAATCTCCAGCTCTTCTTCTTTTGACATGAAGTATAAAACAGGTTCTTTCTTCAACTCAATTGGTTCCTGCCTCTTATAAGGCATCTTTAACTCTATAGCTCTTCTTCTGACCCATTGGAGATAGGGCTCCAATGACACACTGTTAGGTCTCCCCAAAGAACTTCTTCCTCTTTTGCGCTCGCTACCCCAAGCGTTCAAGATCAACTTCTTCTGTTCTTCGTTCTTGTCATATGCTTCAAAGTAGATGTTTTCTACATGAACACTGAGAGGTTTATCTTCCAAAGGATACCCTAATTGGCGTCGTGCCAATACAGGGTTGTAGCTGATTCCACCTTTAATGCCAAGAAGAGGCACGTTGCCATAATTTCCACAGCTATCTATAATCAAGATTCCATCATACACTCGATTATACCAGTCAATGTCTGAGTGGGAGAGTGCCATAACCTTCTGAGACCACCATCCTTTCTTGGAATCCCAGAATGCGCCTGCCTTTGGTAGATGTGAAATTAACCATCTATACAATATGAGGACACATCAGGTTATCTGTCCATTTCTATGAGCGTTTCTTGTATGGACTGAGTGATAAGCTTCAGCAAGCAGGGTAGGTACCGGATTCTGTTTCAAAAAGATTTTGATTGCATTCAGATCCACGAAGTTATCAATGTTCGGGAACAAGAAAAGTCCATAGATGAGCAATGGAAAAACAGCTTCAAAGGCATCCCGGTTGGAGTGTTTAGCAAAATAACGAGCCTTTTCAAACAAGAACTTAGCAGTTAACCTAAAAATCCCTCCCTTAGAAGTTAAATTGCTTTTGATGTCAACTAACTCTAGGTGAGTTTTCTTGGTTATTTCTTCTTCTTTAGGATCCTTCTCGAAGATAGGAAATGGGGACTCATCCTTGATAGGCAAACCAATTATCTGAGAGTATTCCTCAAGGGTGGGTAAGAGTTGATAATCAGGAAACGTGAAGCAGTGATACTTTGGATCATAAAACTGAAGCAGAGTTGAGAGGAGTCCTTCATCAATGGTCTTCTTCAACAGAACCCACAACTTCCCATATCTGGCTATGAATCCTTCAGGGTCTGTTAGCAAATCTCCCAATTTCCTTAGGTCATCCAATTTTGGACTCTTGAAAGTGTATTTGATAGTGTTTCTTCTAGAGCTATCCATGATATCCCTCTGATATAAGAAAAGAAATCTGAGTTCCATGAAACAGATGCAACATGAATGCTTATGATGTATGAATGCAAAGCACACACAAAGACACACAAAGCACAAACAAAAAGGGATAGGTTTAAGCATGGAGCTAGGGTTTACCCTTCCCATTGATATGTACTACTGATTTTCATCTGCTGAACAGGGTTCTAAGAAGTTCCCAGAGTCGACAACCCATCTTTCAGATTTTATCGACTTCCCAGATGACTTGGTAGTCAATAAAATCCTCAAGAGAATCTCGTCTGAGTGTAGTATCGTGTGACAACCAATTCAGAAATAGACTCCATCATGGTCACCACACTACATCCTAAAAGGCTTAAGTGGGGTTTGGTAACTACGGTCCTCAATATCAAGGGCTCCTAGGTCGAGAGTAGCACGTTTTCACGAATAGATTCGTTCAACATGACTAGACTCTCAAGAGGGCCTCAACTGAGTGATGGTGTCTCAAGTTAACTTTTTCAGGATTCGACTCCCTCAAAGCCTCCTTGAATACACCATCGTCCTATCATAATTGCACTCAAATCTGGGTTAGGATTTATCTCACCACTCAAGAACCAAGTCAACAAAAGATCTCAAGCAAAACAGGTATACAGATATATATAGATATGTACAAGTATAGCAAACAAACATAAATAATATAAGCAAAAACAAGGTGGGCTTAACCCTCATAAATATCTTGTATCCCCAGTGAAGTCGCCATTTCTGTTGCGGTGAGAATCGGAAAACAAGCTATTAATTAACTTGCATCGCATTTCTTTGAATTCACAACCGACTTTGATTTATCCAAAGGAAAGGTTCAAGATCTAGAAAAACCTAAAGGGGGGAGATCTAAGGTTCGGGGGTTGGTTACACCGAGGGAATGTATTAGCATCCTAAACGTCCGTAGTACTCTACGGGAACCTCTTGTTTTAACTCGTTATATCTTACTCGCTTGCTAAAGGTGTTTTGCTAAAGGTTGAAACCCTAGGGGTTAGTATCTAAGTATATTCGACAAAGCGTCGCACTTTGCGCCTACGTATCCTTACGGGAGTGGAATCAGAGTATCTGTAGTTCACGGATCTAAGGGTGAAGGAGAGGAACCATTGACTATGGCCAAAGTTCCAAGGGGAATTGAGTATGAGCTCATTTTAGAGTTCACGATAACTCTCTAAATCTAAGTTATAGGGGAAAAGTGAGTTCTCATGATGATGAGAATCACATAGAGTTCAAAACACCAACCTATTTCTAAGTTATGATTTCATTGGCTCTCATGAGGCCAAGAAAAGAGGTAAACCTAGAAGGATAAGGTAGGGTGGTTGTTTAGTGACTTCATGAGTCAATTTTAAGATGATCTCCCTTTGGAATGGGGGGAAAGATAATAGTTGTAAAATCACTAAGAGATAAAGAGTTATAATGCAAATAGGATGATATAAGATAGACATGAACCTCTAAAGAGTTATAATGCAAATAGTTATTTCTAAAGAGATAAAGAGTTATAATCACTGTAGTCGATCTTGTTCCCTAGTGGTGAACGTCTTCTCCATCGAGTTGTCAGTTCTTTCCTCGTCGGGAAAGGGGACGTCTGAACAATTTCTCCTCCAGTTTATTTCTGGATTGGAGATGGTCCCTTGACCATTTTGATAACTTGAACCTCTGAAAAGCCAGAGAACTTTTGACAAACGTCACTCTTCTCCATTGAAGATGATATCTTTGCTTTCCCGGATTAAGGAAAGTCTCTAGTGAAAGCCTCTTAATCAAAGCTTCGCCAATACAGCCGTTTTTCTCCAGAAAATTCGCTGACAAAGAGGTCATTAGCACCACAAAATTGGATTACATCACATGGCATTTCTCCGAGAAGATCTCAAGAAAAGTTTGATGTAATACCCCCAAGTGAAAACAGTCTTTCAAGATACTCGTTTTCCCCAGTAGAGTCAACAAATGGCATCTCCAACAGAGAAGTTTGACCACCTCTACAACTCAGACAGATGGGTTCCCCCAGCAAGTCTAACATCAAATATTTTTCCATCAAATGGCATCTCCCTAGGAAAATTCGGCGAGAAGTTTGAGGAAAACTGCTACAAGTAGCGTCTCTTGTCAAGAAAGTTTATTGACAAAAGAAACCTAGACCAGTTCCTTGGTAGGAAACCAAGATCGAGGGGAAGTTTATTTCAGAAACCTAGACCAGTTCCTTGGTAGGAAACCAGGATCGAGGGGAAGTTTATTTCAGAAACCTAGACCAGTTCCTTGGTAGGAAACCAAGATCGAGGGGAAGTTTATTTCAGAAACTAAGACCAGTTCCTTGGTAGGAAACCAGGATCGAGGGGAAGTTTATTTCAGAAACTAAGACCAGTTCCTTGGTGGGAAACCAGGATCAAAGGGAAGTTTATATCAGAAACTTAGACCAATTCCTTGGTAAGAAACCAGGATCAAGGGGAAGTTTACAGCAGAAACTAAGACCAGTTCCTTGGCTAAAGACCAGGATCGAGGGGAATTTCACCCTTTTCTAAGCATCATATCATAGCAAAACAAGATGGATGAGAAAACTGCTATTCATAACCACCATTAAAATTTCAGATATTCCTATATTTAATCCTCTTGTACCCCGAATGCCCGAATACCTTCGCCATTCGCACCTCCGGGTCCAAGAAGATTAAATAGGGGCATCTGTCATACCCCAAATTTTGACCACTAAGATTCCCCATAATTGTACAAATCATCATCACAATATGGATGAACTATCATACCTCATTAGTCTCCCCAAAGATTGGTGAGCATCCACTACAATCAAAATTAGGGTTTCAAGCCCTCTCAGAGCTCTTAGACAAAGGATCAATCAAGGAATGACATGATCTTCAACATGTCTAAGCCTCTCAAACATCCATAAAGGATCAAGAGGACTCCCACATCAGGGATCAAGCACAAAGTTGCAACAGTCCAGGTGGATCAAGCCTCAAGATCGCCAGTGTCACCAAATTAGGGTTTTGGTCAACCAAGGCCTCCAGATGGAAATTTTCCTCTGGGCATGAGCCAATGCTTCAAAGCATAACCTAAGATTCCCTAAGGGACCACATGGACCCAATCATCAAGTCAATTTAGCCTCAGGGGATGCATTCATAAAAAATCAGGAATTAGGGTTTCTTGACCTAATTCACCCCTATGTTGACTTTTGGGACAGAACATGAGCCAAAACCTCAAGAGAGGATTTGAGGGTCTATAACACACTACATTGATCCATTTGCAACAATGGATTGATCCAAGAAGCTTGGTACACAAGTTTCAATTTCATCAGGATCACAATTAGGGTTTTGAGGGAAAAGTCAACTGTGCCTTTGACTTTTGACCCAGGCATGCTCCCAAACTTTGGGACATGATTCAATACACCCTATAACACCCATGGAACATGTCCATCAAGTTTGGTTTAGGTCAAGGACTTGATTTCACAAAGGATCACACAGTTTGGAATTCATCTGATAAAAAGTCAACTGTGCACAAAAGTCAAACTTTGACTTTTTGAGATTTTTCAAAAAAAATGGTTCTTTGACCCCAAAATGATGTTAATGTGTGATTGGAATCATCATTCATCAAGAAAAATCAAAGAAAGTGGGATAACTTGTAAAAGGGGTAACCATAAAAACTTAGAAATTTTCTAAGTTATGGAACAAAGTGGCTAGGGTACCAACTTTAGAGGATCATATCTCCTAAACCACAAGGAAATTTTTCCCCATTCAAAGCTGGATTTGTAGCTCTCATGGCCCTCTACAAAAGCTTCAACTACCACTCATTCCAATTCCTAGAAAAGTGAAATTGTCACTTGGATCCAAAAAGTATCAAAACCAACTATGATCACACATATGTTGTATCATATGAGGGCTTTCCAAAATGACCAAGAACTTCACCAAACTTAATCTGAGCCATGAGATATGACCATGCCAATATGCCTTACTGCAAACTATCATGGCAAAGCAGATTTGGGCATTTTGCTCGATTTGCTCAAATTTTGCAAAGGGCAAGCAAATCTATCCATCTGAACACCTCAAGGGGAGACCAAGGAGGGACAAACACTGATCCATCAGCCTCCTAAGTCCTTGGAACAAAAATTAGCATGCCAAACCTAGAAATACCTAAAAGAGGGACAAGACTTCAATTTTGGTTTGGAGCACTTAATGGATGCACCAAGGTGGCATGGACTGAGCCTCTTCCAACTGAATTCAGTCAAGGATGATCTCAGAACTAAGGAACCAGCAGCCTGTGCCCTAACCTCTAGTCAATGGCTAGAGGAGACTTGGATTCTCATTGTTCAACATTGGCCAAACCTCTACTGCAGTTGCCATTCACTATTGCTCCCAAAATAAACTTGCACTACTATAAATAGAGCTCATTTATGCTCAGTTTAAGTACACCAAAGCACTACAACACTTGCTTTCCTCAAAATCTCTTTCTCTAGGCAAAAATGCCTTCTTTAGCAAGGTAACTCTGAGTTTTTAGAGAGCAATTCCACCACAGCTCATGATCCAAACACATCCAATATGTCATACCTAAGTTGTCCAAACTCTCACAAGTGACCTGTAACACCAAAATCACAAAGCCACCTCTCAAAATCTCAAAATAGGACTTTTGTGCATTTTTCAAGTCATGTCTTGAATCAGTCACTTTCCAAACTAGATAAAACCTCAAACACACTCCAAATATCATCCTTGAACTATCCCAAATGGTTCCACACATCTGGAACACCATTTGAGAGAGTTGCTATTTTGGCCACTTTTGCCCCTTTTGCAAGAAAGAGCTCAAACTTGTTCCAGAGGTTTCCAGCTGATTCCAACCATCCTAAAATCTTCTAAGAGGTCATTTGAGGGTGTCCAAAGCATCAAATCATTTCTAGAGCAAAGCACTTGGCAGATTGCACAAAAGCTCCAAAAAGAGGTAAGCATCATAACTTGAATTCTTTGAATCATGCTTTCCTTTGATGTCCACTGAGCATGCACATCTTATACATGTTATTTGTGTTATGTTTAAACCAATTCATCATGTAATTCATGCCTGTAACAAGAGATAGCACAGAAAATGCAAATCATGGCCTATTTCAAAACCACTATCGGGTTTTTCAATAGGAGCATGATCTGAAAAAAAAACACCACCACCATTGGATTCCTTGTGAAATTCTAGGCAGGATAGACCTAAATTTTGTCCCAATCCACGGAGAAATGAGAAAGTTATGGCCTTCACGTTTCTAACCAAAATCTGGCCTTGCCTTGCCTTGGTCAGGCCTAAAATCAAGGCATGCCTTGTATATTTTTAAGTTGAGCTTAGTACACGGATGTATCACCACCCTAGTGGTAGGGTGCGCGCACTGCACACAAGAGGTCTGGGGTTCGAATCACCCTCGCCCCAGACCCTCTTTTAATGCTTTTTTCCACTTTTTTTATTATTTTTCATATTATTTTTAATGATTTGAAAAATTAATAACTCCCTCCATTTTAATTATTTTTTATTGGTTCTTTTTACAAAAAATCACAAAAATGTTGAAATATTTTATTCCACAAAAAAATCAAAGTTATATTATTTATTTAATATAGTTGGTATTTTTATGAATAAATTCATTTTTAATTGTTTTTAAACATTTTAAAAGTGAATATTCATCTTGAAAATCAAAGCCAAATGAGTTTTAATTCATCTTGTGATTAAAACCTCATTTTTCAAACCTTAACCAAAAATCACAAGTTGTTTATTCAAGCTTATTTGGTGTTTTATCATTTTATTGATTTTCTTTAAGAATTTACTTTTAAAAATGATGGAATTAGGGTTTTGATTGATTCCACCTTCATCAATCATTTTCAAATAAATCTATGGGCCTCTATTATAGTGTAAGACCCATCCCTTATGTAAATACACCACTTTTTGGGCCTCAGTCATTGTATAAGTCTCACTGTATTTTCAAAAACAACGGCGCGATCGTCGCCTTTTCAAAGTGAACCTTTAGGCCTCTTGAGAGAGTGTAAGTCCTATCCTTTTGTAAATAATACCTTTGGGCCTCAGACATTGTATAAGTCCCTCTGTATATTTTCAAACGTTCGGCGCGATTGTCGCCTTTTTAACAAAAACCTTGGGCCTCTCCTTGAGCTGTAAGCCCCACCACTTGTACAAAAGTAAATCTTTGGGCCTCTAATAGAGAGTAAGACCCAATCCTTCTTTGAAACCAAAATAGTTGGGCCTCAGTCATTGTATAAGACCCACGGTGTTTTCAAAACCCACGGCGCGATCGTCCCTTTTTTCCAAATAATCACTGGGCCTCTCCTTTAGCTGTAAGACCCATCCCCCTGTACATAAAACCTTTCCCTGGGCCTCACATATTGTATAAGCCCCTCTGTATAGTTTTCAAAACAACGGTGTGATCGTCATTAAAACTTGGGCCTCTCCTTGAGCTGTAAGCCCCAACAATCTTTTTCAAAGCGCTTTCTCCTTTGATTTTGAATTCAAACATATGTTGTTATCAAAACTGTCTTTGTTAAACAACTAACCACACAGCGTGGAAGCTCTACATCGAGTAAGTGTTTATCCATTTTCATTTACCGCTTTCATATGTATATAAATGTATTGTGGGGCTGCTTCACTGTAAGTCTTCTTTCACACCCTTTTGTATACTTGTCATATATCCACTGTGTAATACTAGTATAGTTATTTAGAGTTTTCCCCGGCAACTACGTCTTGCACTAGGTAAAGCCCAGTTGGTCACTCTTAAATACAAACAAAACTAGATCCACTATAGGATTCCAGATACAGTCTTCCCTCCTCTTGGGGTTAAACAATATGGAGACGTGAAAGGCAACATTTTCGGTGAACCCTTTCTCAGACTGTCACCCTTAGAAATTGTCAAAGAAACTCTAACTCCCCAGAGATGATCTTTTCTCCGTGAATGGCATCTCTTGAGTTTCTTCCAAATTCTCAAACTTTCCTGTCTTGATCTATTCTCGGTGAATAGTATGTCTTGAACTTCCCGGGGTTTGGGGACCCACAGGCTTCCTAAAAGCATCCCCGCCTCCTCTTGAGTGCTGTACAAGGACCCTTCGTCTTCTTAGAAGTTTTCACAGCCTCCTCTTAGGCTTCGTATAATGATTCTTCCTCAGCGAAGATAGCCTCCTCTTGGGCTTCGTACAAATTGTCCCTTCGGCTTCTTAAAAGTTTTTATAGCCTCCTCTTGGGCTTCGTACAAATTGTCCCGACGGCCTCTTAAAGGTATAGGAACAGAAATTAGTCATCTTAATAGAGCAGTCTTTCAAAGGAGTCTAGATCTTACTCCCACAAACGTATTTTCTCTTAGGCATAATACAAAAGATAAAACTCTAGACTTGGACAGTCTAACCCTCTTGAGTCTCGAAGACATTCTCAAGTTCCCTTCTAAACGTAGGAAGAGACCCAGCCTCTCTCAGGAGAGCGCTCTACTTGGACCTGCCTAGGGATTTCAATAATCCTTAGCAGTAAGATAGCCTTCTCTTGGGCTTTGTAAAAATGATTCCTCCCCAGTGGAGCTCACATTTTCAGACTCTCTTGTTGATTCGACCCCCTTTAGTCTCCGTTTTGGGCGTTGTACAAGACACATAAAAATCACTCTCTTGTTGAGTATAAAAGACTCTCTTGTTGATTCAATCCCCTTTTAGCCTCAATCTCGGGCTTCGTACGAGACTGCAAATACTCTCTTTTTGAGTATAAAAGACTCTCTTGTTGAGTCAACTACTTTTAGCCTCTGTCTTGGGCGTTGTACAAGACACACATAAACACTCTCTCGTTGAGTATAAAGGACTCTCTTGTTGAGTCAATTTCCTTTTAGCCTCTATCTCGGGCTTCGTACGAGACAACAAAACACTCTTTTGTTGAGTATAAAAGACTATCTTGTTGAGTCAACCACCTTTTCAGACTCTCTTGTTGAGTCAACCTTTGTTAGCCTTCGTCTTGGGCTTCGTACAAGACACATAAAAACACTCTCTTGTTGAGTGAACCCTTTTAGCCTCTATCTTGGGCTTTGTACAAGATAGAAAGAAAATTTTCCCCGAAAAAGTCAACTTCTAGCCTCCTCTTAGGCTTTGTATAAAGAAAACTCCGGTTGAGTCAATTAACCTTTTAGCATCAAAGTTGTGCCTTGCTCACAGCATACAAACATCAACAACTCCTCTTTAGAGATGACAAATTCTCTCTCAACATAAACCCTTCAGCTTCACATCTTGGGCTTTAAACAAGATACAAATAGACCCTTCAGCTTCACATCTTGGGCTTTGAACAAGATACAAATCACCTCTTTAGCTTCACATCTTGGGCTTTGAACAAGACACCAAAACATATTTTTCCTCCCATAGAATAGGAGGAACTACGATCGCTCTGATTTCCCTATTTTGGGAATACGTAGGCATAAGATTGCAAAAATCTTAGCGAGCATACCAATCAAAAACCCAAAATATCATACCTTCATACATCAATCGAAAAGCATCAGTCCTAACATCCTACCAATAGCTTAGACACTATTTTTATGTTAATAACCCAAAGGGAGACCCCCCTATTTTGATAGCATCTGTAAACCAACAGTGTTGACTGTTTAACCTCAGTTTGCATGCAGGGTTAATTGAAGACATCTATTTCCCTTCCTTAATCAGCTTAATAGGATAAAAAATTAATCGAACTGCAGTACCAAAGCGATAGTGATTCGAAACCACAAAAATTGCGCTACACCCTTAATCTTGGGCTTTGTACAAGACAGATAAAACCTCTCCCCAGTGGAGTCAGTTACTTTTTAGCCTCAATCTTGGGCTTTGTGCAAGACAGATAAAACCTCTCCCCAGTGGAGTCAGTCTATTTTTAGCCTCAATCTTGGGCTTTGTACAAGACAGATAAAACCTCTCCCCAGTAGAGTCAGTTTCTTTTAGCCTAAATCTTGGGCTTTGTACAAGACATATAAAAACTTTCACGGAAGATTCAATCTTTTCAGCCTCCTCTTAGGCTTTATATAATGATCACCTTAAGCACAGTCAACCTTTTAGCTTCAACCTTGGGCTTTGATCAAGGCACACAAACATCCCCTCAGAGGAAATCAATAATTCTCTCTGAAGGAAGACATTTCACTGTATATCACACGTCAAAACAGACAATCAAACAAACCTAATCCCAGATAATTGTTGTAAGTGGTACACTTGTTGATTCAAAAATCCAAGTTGTAGTCCATCTCTTATCCTGGTAACTTTCTCTTCCATCTAATTTCTGTAAATAGCAAGCCTCCGGATTATTTACATCCAAGCCAATGTCCCTCTCTTAGCATGGAAGATTCCTAAGGAAAAATGACATTGCTCTACACTGAGTTAAAGCTTCCTCCTTTAGGACAATCCCCTTTTAAAGGAAATTATGGCTTTGCTGGATTCCATACATTCCAGTTAAAATAATTCTCCTTTAAAATTAAATACCCAACCATTGTGATAAACAGGTGAGATATCTTCCTTTAGAGATGACAAATTCTCTCTCGGTCAAAACTTTAACTTCAATCTTGGGCTTTGAACAAGACACAAACAAACTTTAGCTTCAATCTTGGGCTTTGAACAAGACACTAAACATCTTTTTCCTCCAATAGAATAGGAGGAACTACGATTGCTTTGATTTCCCTGTATCTTTTTACGGGAATACGTAGGCATAAGATTGCGAAATCTTAGAGAGCACACAAAATTAAAACCTTAGGTCCAATACCTTTCCAAAAACAACGGAAAACCTGAAAACAACAAAAACATCCTCTCAACCCTCCCAAAGGAGAATATTTGCCAATTCATGGAAAATAAACACAGGACAATATTTAATAAGTAATAGAAGATCTATGGATAACCATATATACACTGGGTAATTGACAACTCCCCTTTGTATAACCTGACCCTGGACCTCCCAATCTCTTAGCATTTGTTAAAGAAAACATTTGTGTGCAAGGTTAGTTTTAGATAATTTCCTTTTCCTTTCCAGCTTCATAGAATATATAAGAAATCAGAATGCAGCACCCAATTCCAACCAATGCGGAAATGTGGTCGCGTCACCGAAAAAATCACACGCTACAGAACTACTACAAATACTACATTTCACGATGAAAATTTCACTTCAGTTATTGAAAAATAGAGATCAAATGACCTAGAACGTGCTATAATTCTGGAACGCACAATTTTTGTTTTCTAGGAAAACAAAATAAAATGCCATTTTATTTTTGAGCTTCGATTCCCAACTCCTGCAATTTTATGTTTTATTTATAACTAAAAAGGCCCATTTATTTGTTATACATTTTACATCAAGTATTATCCCTCGTGTTGCGGTGAGAATCGGATAACAAGCTATTTAGTTAACTTGCATCACATTTCTTTAAATTCACCACCGAGCTTTGATTTATCCAAAGGAAAGGGTAAAGTTCGAAGAAAACCCTAAGAGGATCTAGGTTCAGGGGTTGGTTATACAAAGGGAAGGTATTAGCATCCTAAGTATATGTAGTACTTTACAGGAACCTCTTGTTTAATTTGTGTTATGTTATGTTTGCTTGCTAAGAATCTATGCTAAGGGTAAGGTAAAGACCTAAGGGTATGTACACTAAGTTTGCTCGCCAAGACTTCGCATCTTGTGCCTACGTATCTGACTAAAGAATCAGAGCAACTGTAGTTCACCTAACTAAGGGTGAATTTGAGGAACCATTGACTATGGACAAAGTTCCAATGGAAAATAAGTGTGAGCTCATTTTAGAGTTTAAGGAAACTCTCTAAGTCTAAGTTATGGTGGAGGAAAGTGGATACTCAATGTGATGAGTCCACATAGAGTTTAGAAACTCTACCCTATTTCTAAGTTATGATTCATGGCTCTCAAGAGGAAAAAATGAATAAAGGCTCTTAGGAGGCCTAGAGGGGAGATGGCTCTTAGGAGGCCAGGATAGTATGTGATTTGTTTATTGACTTATGGGTCAAGATAGAAGAACTTTCCTTTGGAATCAGGGAGAATAACAATTCTTATGGACAAAAGTTTGTAGAGATATTTACATGAAAATACAGCATCAAACAACAAGGTATCATAGTAGAACAAAAGCTCATAATACCATACAAGGTTAGAACCACATGCATTAGGCATCACTTAATCAAGATGAACAAGATAACATAGTGAAAGAAACAAAAATAGTCAAGAGTATTCATGAAAAAACCCTAAAGGTCTTCTACTTCCAACATTAATAGATACCTCAAAAATATTTGTTTTCACCCATTTCTTTTTATATTAAAAAAGTAGAAACATTAAGGAGTACTTTGCAAAAAGAATGGACAAAAAATAGTGAAAAATGAGCAAGTTATAATCTCTTGAAAACAAGGCATGAATTATAAAAATTACAAAATAAACATGTGATAAAAACTAGGGAAATGACTCCCATGGGTGTTGAACCCGTGCCATGGTGGTTGCAGCCCAAAACACTCACCAATCTTGCCATTGCGCGCGTATTGACAAGTAATGACAACAATACAATATATGTAAAACGAGGGCGCTTTTAGAAAATAAAAACAAAAGGACTGGGGCGAGGGGGATTCGAACCCCAATCCTTATGGTCTATGTGCGTGTGTTCTTACCACTGGGGTGGGCATACATTCAGTGTATGTGCCCACCCCACAAATTCTTAAACCTTGCACGAAGAACAAAACCAAAGGACATCAAACCCTGGCTGCATCATGCCCATGGTTTAAAACTGACAGGCCAGAATTCAACAAAATCAAATATATGAAACCCTCTTACCAATTATGCAACAAGAAATCAATTAATCATAATGACTGAATACAATAACAAACAACAATAGCATCAAACCAATTCCTATATGTTGTCCATAAATGAGCATCCAATCATCCAAGTTAGGTATATTGAATGAGTAAAGAACTGTCACTGCCAATGAACTCACCTAAACTAAGCTACATGTTATCTGATCAAGATGCGAAAAAGACAAGCATGTATTATACACATGACTATTCAACTTGAAATACCACAAAAATGAGCTACAGGGTCAGGACATGGTGAGCATGGCTAGATGTTATTAGTGTAGAAAAATGAATATGAGTGTTAGTCATTAAAAGAACCTCAAACAAAAACTTGACAGATCTAAAACAAGGAAACCTCAGTGGTACACATGTGGTCAACAATGAACTTACCCTCTTACTATGGCAAAACAACATTCAAAGTGTCAAATACACAGAATTTACTTAGGGAGTGCATGTGATCATAGTATGGTAAGTCAAGCAAAATCCCATATTCATGAAAGTAATCAAACCCTTACTGCCAACCAAAGAAACTTCCACACATTCCATATATGGTTCAGGCTGATGTTAATAAAAAAATGTTAAAAAGGGTTCAAGACAATTCACAAACCATGAATACAAATATTACAACAGTGGACAAGAAATAATAAAGACTTTACAGCTCCCAATTCAAGCACTAGCATTTAAACAAGACAGTTATATGTTCATGGCCTAGTGAAGGCAAAAACATGAGTTAGGGGTGGATGTTAGCAAGTACTGTTGTATTAGTAAACAATTACATGATCGAGATATTTGAGGAATGGCTCAGGATCATAACATTGGCAACAAAGAGCTTCAAACCAACAAGTGACAGTGCCTATAAACATCCTCCCTATGCTCATGGTCATGTATTATTTAGTGAGTGCACTAGTCATGACATTCATATCAACAATAATTTAGACATGTAGAAACACTCTTGAATCATGGCAGTGCAAAACAAACTCAGAAAAATAGCTATGCACATGACTATATGACAGTTAAGATACCTTAAGCCAAAGAAACATGATCATATTTAACACATACCTCAAGCCAAATTTTTCATGTCAGTTAGATTAGGACCAGCATGGTATGGACAAAGAGACAAGTCAGGCACATGAACCTATAGCAGAAGTACATAGACCTCAAGACAACACACTCTCAAATCCCTTATGCATATGATCTAGAGTAACAAGGTATTATGACAGTACAATATCAGACCAATTCTCATGTTGTTCACACATAAAATCAGGACTTGGCATGCTGATGTGAAAAGGAAAAGATTTAAGGACTGACTTACATGAACTCCATAGTCTTATCCACATGATTAATTGATTAGGATGCAAGAAAACAATAAGTCAAAATGGCAACAGTCATGAATATGGCATGGTAAGCACAAAACTTTGGAAAACAAGTGAACATGCATTTATATATGGCAATTGCATGCACTTCCTTATCTTAGCATATACAAGTTCATGATAAAGGCTACTAACACACAAGCATGATATCAGTGTATGGCATAATGACAATAACTTCAAGAAGCTACCAGTTCCACACATCAGTTCTACATACAAAGTTAACTTGGCTCAAAACAAAACCAACATGGCATGCCATAGTTTGTAAGTACAATAGGGTATGAATTTGAGACAAGCACATGGATAGATATCACAACAACACCACAACACAATTGATCAGTAACAAACTTTCATCCTCAAAGGCAGGTGTAACAATCATGGATATGACTAACACCTGAGTAGTTTACTATGAAAAGGCAGAACAATGTAACCAAGTAGCATTGAGGATGTATGTCGGGTTTCTAAACTTTTGGACACACACACAATTTGGATACAAAAAAAGGTAACATGCCAACTATTTGCACATACAACTTGAACAAATATCATATCAACAGATTGCACACACAAATTGAATACAAAGCATGGCAACAGTTTGCACAACTTGACTACACATCAGACAACATACCAAAAGTTTTCACACACATCCAACTGGAATAAGTCAGGTAGCATCTCAACTGCATTAATACGCCATGTATCTAGTGAAACCAAATATATTTCCTTGCACACACAATCATTACACACTTATAACTCTTATTAGCATGAAAAAGACAAGCAGCTCTACAACAGCTTCATAATCCTAAAACTACAAATATCTCCAGTTAACAGCAGTGAAGTAAGCTCAAAAGAACCTACCTGTTCTCATTCAAGCAATAACAACCAAGCATCCATAAAACAGTCATGTACATATTAACATCAATTGTATCCAAATGTTGGCAGGGCCAAACAATAATGTAGTTACATGAAATCCACCCAGTCAGTGAGTAGCACAAGGGCATTATGTTATCCTTTATTATATCTTAGGCCTGATATTGATGCCTGATGACAGTACAGATGGCTACCTCAAACGATCAACCAAAGCAACCATACATGTCTTACCTCATTATGGCATGCCATGGACAAACAGTTAAACAACAAACTCAAACACACACTATTTCTACACTATGGACAGATGGAAAGAAAAATAAAACACATTATAGGATCATTTATAACAGAGATATGATGATGATAACAATGTACATGAGCATGAATATTGAGTGTGAAGAAGAAATGTTACCAAGTGGAATATTTCCACTACACCCTCAAGTGTATGATAACTTCTCCCCCTTTATGAACTAGCAAAGAACCTCCAAAGCAAGTATCCTTCTCCTTCTCACTTGTAAAGCTTAAACTCAGAAGTATATTAGAGTGTATTGTGAACAATGTTGGTGATAAATGAATGGTAATCAGGCTGCTATTTATAGGAAAAGGTGAGAACTCAAGGCATGGCCAAAGTTACACATTATGCCAACATTGCCCTTTTTTCTTCGTGTGAGATGTTGTGCTTGCTGAACCAAAATATCCAAAGATCTCTGAATACTAATGTGGTTAGGTCTGATCAGCCTGGTGAGTAGTGATTGGTGAGAGGCTCAATGAATAAACAATACTTGTTTCCTTGAAAAGTTTCTCTCTCCTTGTGCAAGTTGCACAAACATGACATAAACATTATTTTAATGCAAACCAAGTTACAAATTCATGGCAAGGCTTGGATTAAACTTAAATCCAACATTAGAACTCAGAAACATGGGGCTTTGGTGGTTAGAGAAGGTTTTGAGCCATTATGCAAAAGTTGGTTTCATGAGTTTTAAGAAATGAAACCTCCATCTTTGAAGCTTCGAAACTCCCAGCTCACTCAATGGATTGAGGAGTTCTAGTACTTTTTAGAAAGCCATCAATGCCCTCTACAACTTTCATGTTCAACGATTTTTTATTTGAGTAATGGAACTATATGTAAAATTGAGTTTAAGTTGTGTGCAAATAAGAGTGAAAAAGCTGAAATTTCACCAAGTCCCCAAGGGTGATTTGTCTTCCAAGTCTTGTAACTTAAAAACCAAGCACTTTTTGAAAGAAGTTCCTCTAATATGTTTTGAAAATCATGGAAAGAGCTTCCATTTGAGCTTTGAGCCTCTCAAATTGGATGTGTGGTTTGTAAGTTATGACTGTTTCAATATTTTCCCAAGTAGGAAATTTCCACCTTCGAAAAGTTTCATGAACCAAACATTGCTTCCTTTGCAAGAAACCTCTTAGAACTTGATCTCTCATACCCTAAATCATCAATGAGACATGTCATGATGGATTTAAGCCTTGGATGTTTAATTTTGGATCAAAATCTCAAGGATTAGGGCCTCAGTCAAAACCCTAATTTTAACTGTGAATGCACTGGAATAATCTCTTATGATCTTGCTCATTCCATCACATATAAAGCTCATAGAAGGTCTTTAGGCATGTCTATTATCACATGGAGTCAAGTCCTAGGTTTTGGGAAACTCTCTTGATCAAAATCAAAGCCAATGATCCACTTGTCTTAACAAAAACCCAAATTTAGAGGCAGGGTAGAATTGTGGCTCAAGCTACTTATGATGAGAACCAAATGATCTTGAATTCTTGTTGAATGATACCTCTTGAATGTAGGTAAGCTCAAATGGTTGATGAACCAATCAAATCTTGACTTATCAAGGCAAAACTTTTCAGTGATTCCTCAGGTTAAAACCCTAATTCCACATTTTGGTCTGAAGGTCTTTTGTTGACTTGACTTGATTGAAAGTTTTGAGATCTTGGTTCCAAACAACTGGTGAATCTTTGTGATGATTGTATGGAGCCATAGAATGCCTTAGGAGGCCTTGAATCTCTATGTGCAAACCCTAATTTCAAACATAAGAGAAACAAACTGGCAAGATGATGATTAGTTAAATAATGCATATATGATTGATCCTAAATGTCTATGCAAGATGTTATGACATCTAAGAGGTAAAATTTGGGGTACAACAGTTGCCCCTATTTAAATAGATTTTCCATATGGCACGAGGAATGAATATCCTCAGGACATCAAGGTGGAAAGGAATTTAAATATAGCAAACCGAAAATTTTGCCCTTAGATGGAATGCAGATGCTATGGACAAACAACACATATGCATATGCTGACATGTCATGAATTTCTAATATGATGATATGATGTCATGATAGTGAAAAGATGGAGACAGACCAGACACCAGGGATAAAGAACAAACAACCACAGGTGAGTACCACTGGGGAAGGATGAAGGTTAGTATCCATGAGGCAAACTCACTGGGGATATTGGCTGACCGACAAAAGAGGCTCACTGGGGAGACTCTAAGGAAAGACTGGGGATAAAAAAGTAAAGTGGAACACCCTAAAGATACTCACTGGAGATAGGAGCTAGAGGGGTATTCTCCGCTGGGGAAAGATCCAGGGAGATGGACGACAGGTTCATATGTGACCGGACGATACTGGGGAAATAAAGACACATTCTTACTGGGCATGAAACCAGAAAGAAGACATGATCTCCATTGGGGAACAGTTTGAAACAAAAGGATAAGCATCCAGCAAAAGATTTTTCTGGGGGATTTCTTATACTGAAGAGTTCAAACGGGATCTTTAAGAAAAGCCAGGAAAGGTAAAAATGAACTTGCGCGCCAGATAAAAAAATATGACTGTATTTTTGGTTGGGGATAAGGTTAAGGAACCAATATGGGTTGGACAAGAATTGAGGTTCACAGTTGACCTGAAATTTTGGTTCATAGGTGACCAAGGTTCATAGTTGACCTGAGATTTTGGTTCATATTTGACTTGAGGTTTAGGTTCATATCTGACCTGGGTTTCAAACAACGGGTTCATATCTGACTTGAGGTTTAAGTTCATATTTGACCTGGGTTTCAAACAACGGGTTCATATCTGACCTGAGGTTTTGGTTCATATCTGACCTGGGTTTCAAACAACGAGTTCATATTTGACCTGAGGTTTAGGTTCATATCTGACTTGGGTTTCAAACAACAGGTTAACATTTGACCTGAGGTTTAGGTTCATATCTGACCTGGGTTTCAAACAACGGGTTCATATCTGACCTGAGGTTTAGGTTCATATCTGACCTGGGTTTCAAACAACGGGTTCATATTTGACCTGAGGTTTAGGTTCATATCTGACCTGGCTTTCAAACAACGGGTTCATATTTGACCTGAGGTTTAGGTTCATATCTGACCTGGGTTTCAAACAACGGGTTCATATTTGACCTGAGGTTTAGGTTCATATCTGACCTGGCTTTCAAACAACGGGTTCATATTTGACATGAGGTTTGGGTTCATATCTGACCTGGGTTTCAAACAACGGGTTCATATTTGACCTGAGGTTTAGGTTCATATTTGACCTGAATAATCAATGCCATCGATTGCTGGACTTATGGTTCATATGTGATCAAAGTTAAGGTTCATAGTTGACCAAGGTTCATAGTTGACATGACACCTCCTTCTTTGAAGCTTTGAAACTCCCAGCTCACTCAAAGGTTTGAGGAGTTCTAGTACTTTTTGGAAAGCCCTCAATGCCCTATACAACTTTTATGTTCAAAGATTTTTTATTTGTGGCTTGGAAATGTATGTAAATTTGAGTTGAAGTTGTGCGCAAATAAGGGTGAAAAAGTTGAAATTACACTAAGTCCCCAAGGGTGATTTGTCTTCCAAGTCTTGTAACTTAAAAACCAAACACGTTTTGAAAGAAGGTCCTCTAATATGTTTTAAAGATCATGGAAAGAGATTCCAATTGAGCTTTGAGTCAATCAAATTGGATGTGTGGTTTGAAACTTATGACTGTTTCAATATTTGCCCAAGTAGTGAAATTTCCACCTTTGAAAAGTTTCATGAACCAAACATTGCTTCCTTTGCAAGAAACCTCTTAGAACTTGATCTCTCATACCCTAAATCATCAATGAGACATGTCATGATGGATTTAAGCCTTGGATGTTTCAATTTGGATCAAAATCTCAAGGATTAGGGCCTTAATCAAAACCCTAATTTTAACTGTGAATGCACTGGAATAATCTCTTATGATCTTGCTCCTTCCATCACATCTAAAGCTCATAGATGGTCTTTAGGGATGTCTATTATCACATGGAGTCAAGTCCTAGGGTTTGGGAAACACTCTTGATCAAAATCAAAGCCAATGATCCACTTGTCTTGACAAAAACCCAAATTTGGAGGCAGGGTAGAATTGTGGCTCAAGCTACTTATGATGAGAGCCAAATGATCTTGAATTCTTGTTGAATGAGACCTCTTGAATGTAGGTAAGCTCAAATGGTTGATGAACCAATCAAATCTTGACTTATCAAGGCAAAACTTTTCAGTGATTCCTCAGGTTAAAACCCTAATTCCACATTTTGGTCTGAAGGTCTTTTGTTGACTTGACTTGATTCAAAGTCTTGAGATCTTGGTTCCAAACAACTGGTGAATCTTTGTGATGATTGTATGGAGCCGTAGAATGCCTTAGGAGGCCTTGAATCTCTATGTGCAAACCCTAATTTCAAACATAAGAGAAACAAACTGGCAAGATGGTGATTAGTTGAATAATGCATATATGATTGATCCTAATTGTCTATGCAAGATGTTATGACATCTAAGAGGTAAAATTTGGGGTACAACAGGTGCCCCTATTTAAATAGCTTTGCCAGATGGCACGAGGAATGAAGATCCTCAGGACATCAAGGTGGAAAGGTATTTAAATATAGCAAACCGAAAAAACTTCCCTTAGATGGAATGCAGATGCTATAGACAAACAACAGACATGCATATGCTGACATGCCATGAATTTCTAATATGATGATATGATGTCATGATAGTGCAAATATGCAGACAGACCAGACACCAGGGATAAAGAACAAACAATCACAGGTGAGTACCACTGGGGAAGGATGAAGGTTAGTATACATGAGGCAAACTCACAGGGGATACTGGCTGACCGACAAAAGAGGCTCACTAGGGAGACTCTAAGGAAAGAATGGGGATAAAAAAGTATACTGGAACGCCCTAAAGATCCTCATTGGAGATAGGAGCTAGAGGGGTATTCTCCGCTGGGGAAAGATCCAGGGAGATGGACGACAGGTTCATTTGTGACCGGACGACACCGGGGAAATAAAGACACATTCTTACTGGGCATGAAACCAGAAGGAAGACATGATCTCCATTGGGGAACAGTTTGAAACAAAAGGATAAGCATCCAGCAAAAGATTTTTTTGGGGGATTGCTTATACTGAAGAGTTCAAACGGGATCTTCAAGAAAATCCAGGAAAGGTAAAAATGAACTCGCGCGCCAGATAATAAAATATGACTGGATTTTTGGTTGGGGATAAGGTTAAGGAACCAATATGAGTTGGACAAGAATTGAGGTTCACAGTTGACCTGAAATTTTGGTTCATAGGTGACCAAGGTTCATAGTTGACCTGAGATTTTGGTTCATATTTGACCTGAGGTTTATGTTCATATCTGACCTGGGTTTCAAACAACGGGTTCATATCTGACCTGATGTTTAGGTTCATATTTGACCTGGGTTTCAAACAACGGGTTCATATCTGACTTGAGGTTTAGGTTCATATCTGACCTGTGTTTCAAACAACGGGTTCATATTTGACCTGAGGTTTAGGTTCATATCTGACCTGGGTTTCAAACAACGGGTTCATATTTGACCTGAGGTTTAAGTTCATATCTGACATGGGTTTCAAACAACGGGATCATATCTGACCTGAGGTTTAGGTTCATATATGACCTGGGTTTCAAACAACGGGTTCATATTTGACCTGAGGTTTAGGTTCATATCTGACCTGGGTTTCAAACAACATGTTCATATTTGACCTGAGGTTTGGGTTCATATCTGACCTGGGTTTCAAAAAATGCTTCATATTTGACCAGAGGTTTAGGTTCATATTTGACCTGAATAATCAATTCCAGCGATTGTTGGACTTATGGTTCATATGTGATCAAAGTTAAGGTTCATAGTTGACCAAGGTTTATAGTTGACATGAAACCTCCATCTTTGAAGCTTCAAAACTCCCAGCTTACTCAATGGATTGAGGAGTTCTAGTACTTTTTGGAAAGCCCTGAATGCCCTCTATAACTTTAATGTTCAAAGATATTTGATTTGGGGCTTGGAACTATATGAAAAATTGATTTGAAGTTGTGTGCAAATAAGGGTGAAAAAGCTGAAATTTCACTAAGTCCCCAAGGGTGATTTGTCTTCCAAGTCTTGTAACTTAAAAACCAAACACTTTTTGAAAGAAGGTCCTCTAATATGTTTTGAAGATCATGGAAAGAGCTTCCAATTGAGCTTTGAGTCAATCAAATTGCATGTGTGGTTTGAAACTTATGACTGTTTCAATATTTGCCCAAGTAGTGAAATTTCCACCTTTGAAAAGTTTCATGAACCAAACATTGCTTCCTTTGCAAGAAACCTCTTAGAACTTGATCTCTTATACCCTAAATCATCAATGAGACATGTCATGATGGATTTAAGCCTTGGATGTTTCATTTTGGATCAAAATCTCAAGGATTAGGGCCTTAGTCAAAACCCTAATTTTAACTGTGAATGCACTGGAATAATCTCTTATGATCTTGCTCCTTCCATCACATCTAAAGCTCATAGATGGTCTTTAGGGATGTCTATTATCACATGGAGTCAAGTCCTAGGGTTTGGGAAACACTCTTGATCAAAATCAAAGCCAATGATCCACTTGTCTTGACAAAAACCCAAATTTGGAGGCAGGGTAGAATTGTGGCTCAAGCTACTTATGATGAGAGCCAAATGATCTTGAATTCTTGTTGAATGAGACCTCTTGAATGTAGGTAAGCTCAAATGGTTGATGAACCAATCAAATCTTGACTTATCAAGGCAAAACTTTTCAGTGATTCCTCAGGTTAAAACCCTAATTCCACATTTTGGTCTGAAGGTCTTTTGTTGACTTGACTTGATTCAAAGTCTTGATATCTTGGTTCCAAACAACTGGTGAATCTTTGTGATGATTGTATGGAGCCGTAGAATGCCTTAGGAGGCCTTGAATCTCTATGTGCAAACCCTAATTTCAAACATAAGAGAAACAAACTGGAAAGATGGTGATTAGTTAAATAATGCATATATGATTGATCCTAAATGTCTATGCAAGATGTTATGACATCTAAGAGGTAAAATTTCGGGTACAACAGTTGCCCCTATTTAAATAGCTTTGCCAGATGGCACGAGGAATGAAGATCCTCGGGACATCAAGGTGGAAAGGTATTTAAATATAGCAAACCGAAAAAATTTCCCTTAGATGGAATGCAGATGCTATAGACAAACAACAGACATGCATATGCTGACATGCCATGAATTTCTAATATGATGATATGATGTCATGATAGTGCAAATATGCAGACAGACCAGACACCAGGGATAAAGAACAAACAACCACAGGTGAGTACCACTGGGGAAGGATGAAGGTTAGTATACATGAGGCAAACTCACAGGGGATACTGGCTGACCGACAAAAGAGGCTCACTAAGGAGACTCTAAGGAAAGAATGGGGATAAAAAAGTATATTGGAACGCCCTAAAGATCCTCATTGGAGATAGGAGCTAGAGGGGTATTCTCCGCTGGGGAAAGATCCAGGGAGATGGACGACAGGTTCATCTGTGACCGGATGACACCGGGGAAATAAAGACACATTCTTGCTGGGCATGAAACCAGAAGGAAGACATGATCTCCATTGGGGAACAGTTTGAAACAAAAGGATACGCATCCAGCAAAATATTTTTTTGGGGGATTGCTTATACTGAAGAGTTCAAACGGGATCTTCAAGAAAATCCAGGAAAGGTAAAAATGAACTCGCGCGCCAGATAATAAAATATGACTGGATTTTTGGTTGGGGATAAGGTTAAGGAACCAATATGAGTTGGACAAGAATTGAGGTTCACAGTTGACCTGAAATTTTGGTTCATAGGTGACCAAGGTTCATAGTTGACCTGAGATTTTGGTTCATATTTGACCTGAGGTTTATGTTCATATCTGACCTGGGTTTCAAACAACGGGTTCATATCTGACCTGAGGTTTAGGTTCATATTTGACCTGGGTTTCAAACAACGGGTTAATATCTGACCTGAGGTTTAGGTTCATATCTGACCTGTGTTTCAAACAACGGGTTCATATTTGACCTGAGGTTTAGGTTCATATCTGACCTGGGTTTCAAACAATGGGTTAATATTTGACCTGAGGTTTAAGTTCATATCTGACATGGGTTTCAAACAACAGGTTCATATCTGACCTGAGGTTTAGGTTCATATATGACCTGGGTTTCAAACAACGGGTTCATATTTGACCTGAGGTTTTGGTTCATATTTGACCTGGGTTTCAAACAACATGTTCATATTTGACCTGAGGTTTGGGTTCATATCTGACCTGGGTTTCAAAAAATACTTCATATTTGACCAGAGGTTTAGGTTCATGTTTGACCTGAATAATCAATTCCAGCGATTGTTGAACTTATGGTTCATATGTGATCAAAGTTAAGGTTAATAGTTGACCAAGGTTTATAGTTGACATGAAACCTCCATCTTTGAAGCTTCAAAACTCCCAGCTTACTCAATGGATTGAGGAGTTCTAGTACTTTTTGGAAAGCCCTGAATGCCCTCTACAACTTTAATGTTCAAAGATATTTGATTTGGGGCTTGGAACTATATGAAAAATTGATTTGAAGTTGTGTGCAAATAAGGGTGAAAAAGCTGAAATTTCACTAAGTCCCCAAGGGTGATTTGTCTTCCAAGTCTTGTAACTTAAAAACCAAACACTTTTTGAAAGAAGGTCCTCTAATATGTTTTGAAGATCATGGAAAGAGCTTCCAATTGAGCTTTGAGTCAATCAAATTGGATGTGTGGTTTGAAACTTATGACTGTTTCAATATTTGCCCAAGTAGTGAAATTTCCACCTTTGAAAAGTTTCATGAACCAAACATTGCTTCCTTTGCAAGAAACCTCTTAGAACTTGATCTCTCATACCCTAAATCATCAATGAGACATGTCATGATGGATTTAAGCCTTGGATGTTTCATTTTGGATCAAAATCTCAAGGATTAGGGCCTTAGTCAAAACCCTAATTTTAACTGTGAATGCACTGGAATAATCTCTTATGATCTTGCTCCTTCCATCACATCTAAAGCTCATAGATGGTCTTTAGGGATGTCTATTATCACATGGAGTCAAGTCCTAGGGTTTGGGAAACACTCTTGATCAAAATCAAAGCCAATGATCCACTTGTCTTGACAAAAACCCAAATTTGGAGGCAGGGTAGAATTGTGGCTCAAGCTACTTATGATGAGAGCCAAATGATCTTGAATTCTTGTTGAATGAGACCTCTTGAATGTAGGTAAGCTCAAATGGTTGATGAACCAATCAAATCTTGACTTATCAAGGCAAAACTTTTCAGTGATTCCTCAGGTTAAAACCCTAATTCCACATTTTGGTCTGAAGGTCTTTTGTTGACTTGACTTGATTCAAAGTCTTGATATCTTGGTTCCAAACAACTGGTGAATCTTTGTGATGATTGTATGGAGCCGTAGAATGCCTTAGGAGGCCTTGAATCTCTATGTGCAAACCCTAATTTCAAACATAAGAGAAACAAACTGGAAAGATGGTGATTAGTTAAATAATGCATATATGATTGATCCTAAATGTCTATGCAAGATGTTATGACATCTAAGAGGTAAAATTTCGGGTACAACAGTTGCCCCTATTTAAATAGCTTTGCCAGATGGCACGAGGAATGAAGATCCTCGGGACATCAAGGTGGAAAGGTATTTAAATATAGCAAACCGAAAAAATTTCCCTTAGATGGAATGCAGATGCTATAGACAAACAACAGACATGCATATGCTGACATGCCATGAATTTCTAATATGATGATATGATGTCATGATAGTGCAAATATGCAGACAGACCAGACACCAGGGATAAAGAACAAACAACCACAGGTGAGTACCACTGGGGAAGGATGAAGGTTAGTATACATGAGGCAAACTCACAGGGGATACTGGCTGACCGACAAAAGAGGCTCACTAAGGAGACTCTAAGGAAAGAATGGGGATAAAAAAGTATACTGGAACGCCCTAAAGATCCTCATTGGAGATAGGAGCTAGAGGGGTATTCTCCGCTGGGGAAAGATCCAGGGAGATGGACGACAGGTTCATCTGTGACCGGATGACACCGGGGAAATAAAGACACATTCTTGCTGGGCATGAAACCAGAAGGAAGACATGATCTCCATTGGGGAACAGTTTGAAACAAAAGGATACGCATCCAGCAAAATATTTTTTTGGGGGATTGCTTATACTGAAGAGTTCAAACGGGATCTTCAAGAAAATCCAGGAAAGGTAAAAATGAACTCGCGCGCCAGATAATAAAATATGACTGGATTTTTGGTTGGGGATAAGGTTAAGGAACCAATATGAGTTGGACAAGAATTGAGGTTCACAGTTGACCTGAAATTTTGGTTCATAGGTGACCAAGGTTCATAGTTGACCTGAGATTTTGGTTCATATTTGACCTGAGGTTTATGTTCATATCTGACCTGGGTTTCAAACAACGGGTTCATATCTGACCTGAGGTTTAGGTTCATATTTGACCTGGGTTTCAAACAACGGGTTAATATCTGACCTGAGGTTTAGGTTCATATCTGACCTGTGTTTCAAACAACGGGTTCATATTTGACCTGAGGTTTAGGTTCATATCTGACCTGGGTTTCAAACAATGGGTTAATATTTGACCTGAGGTTTAAGTTCATATCTGACATGGGTTTCAAACAACAGGTTCATATCTGACCTGAGGTTTAGGTTCATATATGACCTGGGTTTCAAACAACGGGTTCATATTTGACCTGAGGTTTTGGTTCATATTTGACCTGGGTTTCAAACAACATGTTCATATTTGACCTGAGGTTTGGGTTCATATCTGACCTGGGTTTCAAAAAATACTTCATATTTGACCAGAGGTTTAGGTTCATGTTTGACCTGAATAATCAATTCCAGCGATTGTTGAACTTATGGTTCATATGTGATCAAAGTTAAGGTTAATAGTTGACCAAGGTTTATAGTTGACATGAAACCTCCATCTTTGAAGCTTCAAAACTCCCAGCTTACTCAATGGATTGAGGAGTTCTAGTACTTTTTGGAAAGCCCTGAATGCCCTCTACAACTTTAATGTTCAAAGATATTTGATTTGGGGCTTGGAACTATATGAAAAATTGATTTGAAGTTGTGTGCAAATAAGGGTGAAAAAGCTGAAATTTCACTAAGTCCCCAAGGGTGATTTGTCTTCCAAGTCTTGTAACTTAAAAACCAAACACTTTTTGAAAGAAGGTCCTCTAATATGTTTTGAAGATCATGGAAAGAGCTTCCAATTGAGCTTTGAGTCAATCAAATTGGATGTGTGGTTTGAAACTTATGACTGTTTCAATATTTGCCCAAGTAGTGAAATTTCCACCTTTGAAAAGTTTCATGAACCAAACATTGCTTCCTTTGCAAGAAACCTCTTAGAACTTGATCTCTCATACCCTAAATCATCAATGAGACATGTCATGATGGATTTAAGCCTTGGATGTTTCATTTTGGATCAAAATCTCAAGGATTAGGGCCTTAGTCAAAACCCTAATTTTAACTGTGAATGCACTGGAATAATCTCTTATGATCTTGCTCCTTCCATCACATCTAAAGCTCATAGATGGTCTTTAGGGATGTCTATTATCACATGGAGTCAAGTCCTAGGGTTTGGGAAACACTCTTGATCAAAATCAAAGCCAATGATCCACTTGTCTTGACAAAAACCCAAATTTGGAGGCAGGGTAGAATTGTGGCTCAAGCTACTTATGATGAGAGCCAAATGATCTTGAATTCTTGTTGAATGAGACCTCTTGAATGTAGGTAAGCTCAAATGGTTGATGAACCAATCAAATCTTGACTTATCAAGGCAAAACTTTTCAGTGATTCCTCAGGTTAAAACCCTAATTCCACATTTTGGTCTGAAGGTCTTTTGTTGACTTGACTTGATTCAAAGTCTTGAGATCTTGGTTCCAAACAACTGGTGAATCTTTGTGATGATTGTATGGAGCCGTAGAATGCCTTAGGAGGCCTTGAATCTCTATGTGCAAACCCTAATTTCAAACATAAGAGAAACAAACTGGAAAGATGGTGATTAGTTAAATAATGCATATATGATTGATCCTAAATGTCTATGCAAGATGTTATGACATCTAAGAGGTAAAATTTCGGGTACAACAGTTGCCCCTATTTAAATAGCTTTGCCAGATGGCACGAGGAATGAAGATCCTCGGGACATCAAGGTGGAAAGGTATTTAAATATAGCAAACCGAAAAAATTTCCCTTAGATGGAATGCAGATGCTATAGACAAACAACAGACATGCATATGCTGACATGCCATGAATTTCTAATATGATGATATGATGTCATGATAGTGCAAATATGCAGACAGACCAGACACCAGGGATAAAGAACAAACAACCACAGGTGAGTACCACTGGGGAAGGATGAAGGTTAGTATACATGAGGCAAACTCACAGGGGATACTGGCTGACCGACAAAAGAGGCTCACTAAGGAGACTCTAAGGAAAGAATGGGGATAAAAAAGTATACTGGAACGCCCTAAAGATCCTCATTGGAGATAGGAGCTAGAGGGGTATTCTCCGCTGGGGAAAGATCCAGGGAGATGGACGACAGGTTCATCTGTGACCGGACGACACCGGGGAAATAAAGACACATTCTTACTGGGCATGAAACCAGAAGGAAGACATGATCTCCATTGGGGAACAGTTTGAAACAAAAGGATACGCATCCAGCAAAAGATTTTTTTGGGGGATTGCTTATACTGAAGAGTTCAAACGGGATCCAAGAAAATCCAGGAAAGGTAAAAATCAACTCGCGCGCCAGATAATAAAATATGACTGGATTTTTGGTTGGGGATAAGGTTAAGGAACCAATATGAGTTGGACAAGAATTGAGGTTCACAGTTGACCTGAAATTTTGGTTCATAGGTGACCAAGGTTCATAGTTGACCTGAGATTTTGGTTCATATTTGACCTGAGGCTTAGGTTCATATCTGACCTGGGTTTCAAACAACGGGTTCATATTTGACCTGAGGTTTAGGTTCATATTTGACCTGGGTTTCAAACAACGGGTTAATATCTGACCTGAGGTTTAGGTTCATATCTGACCTGTGTTTCAAACGACGGGTTTATATTTGACCTGAGGTTTAGGTTCATATCTGACCTGGGTTTCAAACAATGGGTTAATATTTGACCTGAGGTTTAAGTTCATATCTGACATGGGTTTCAAACAACGGGTTCATATCTGACCTGAGGTTTAGGTTCATATATGACCTGGGTTTCAAACAACGAGTTCATATTTGACCTGAGGTTTAGGTTCATATCTGACCTGGGTTTCAAACAACATGTTCATATTTGACCTGAGGTTTGGGTTCATATCTGACCTGGGTTTCAAAAAATGCTTCATATTTGACCAGAGGTTTAGGTTCATATTTGACCTGAATAATCAATTCCAGCGATTGTTGGACTTATGGTTCATATGTGATCAAAGTTAACGTTCATAGTTGACCAAGGTTTATAGTTAACATGAAACCTCCATCTTTGAAGCTTCAAAACTCCCAGCTTACTCAATGGATTGAGGAGTTCTAGTACTTTTTGGAAAGCCCTGAATGCCCTCTATAACTTTAATGTTCAAAGATATTTGATTTGGGGCTTGGAACTATATGAAAAATTGATTTGAAGTTGTGTGCAAATTAGGGTGAAAAAGCTGAAATTTCACTAAGTCCCCAAGGGTGATTTGTCTTCCAAGTCTTGTAACTTAAAAACCAAACACGTTTTGAAAGAAGGTCCTCTAATATGTTTTGAAGATCATGGAAAGAGCTTCCAATTGAGCTTTGAATCAATCAAATTGCATGTGTGGTTTGAAACTTATGACTGTTTCAATATTTGCCCAAGTAGTGAAATTTCCACCTTTGAAAAGTTTCATGAACCAAACATTGCTTCCTTTGCAAGAAACCTCTTATTATTTGATCTCTTATACCCTAAATCATCAATGAGACATGTCATGATGGATTTAAGCCTTGGATGTTTCATTTTGGATCAAAATCTCAAGGATTAGGGCCTTAGTCAAAACCCTAATTTTAACTGTGAATGCACTGGAATAATCTCTTATGATCTTGCTCCTTCCATCACATCTAAAGCTCATAGATGGTCTTTAGGGATGTCTATTATCACATGGAGTCAAGTCCTAGGGTTTGGGAAACACTCTTGATCAAAATCAAAGCCAATGATCCACTTGTCTTGACAAAAACCCAAATTTGGAGGCAGGGTAGAATTGTGGCTCAAGCTACTTATGATGAGAGCCAAATGATCTTGAATTCTTGTTGAATGAGACCTCTTGAATGTAGGTAAGCTCAAATGGTTGATGAACCAATCAAATCTTGACTTATCAAGGCAAAACTTTTCAGTGATTCCTCAGGTTAAAACCCTAATTCCACATTTTGGTCTGAAGGTCTTTTGTTGACTTGACTTGATTCAAAGTCTTGAGATCTTGGTTCCAAACAACTGGTGAATCTTTGTGATGATTGTATGGAGCCGTAGAATGCCTTAGGAGGCCTTGAATCTCTATGTGCAAACCCTAATTTCAAACATAAGAGAAACAAACTGGAAAGATGGTGATTAGTTAAATAATGCATATATGATTGATCCTAAATGTCTATGCAAGATGTTATGACATCTAAGAGGTAAAATTTCGAGTACAACAGTTGCCTCTATTTAAATAGCTTTGCCAGATGGCACGAGGAATGAAGATCCTCGGGACATCAAGGTGGAAAGGTATTTAAATATAGCAAACCGAAAAAATTTCCCTTAGATGGAATGCAGATGCTATAGACAAACAACAGACATGCATATGCTGACATGCCATGAATTTCTAATATGATGATATGATGTCATGATAGTGCAAATATGCAGACAGACTAGACACCAGGGATAAAGAACAAACAACCACAGGTGAGTACCACTGGGGAAGGATGAAGGTTAGTATACATGAGGCAAACTCACAGGGGATACTGGATGACCGACAAAAGAGGCTCAATAGGGAGACTCTAAGGAAAGAATGGGGATAAAAAAGTATACTGGAACGCCCTAAAGATCCTCATTGGAGATAGGAGCTAGAGGGGTATTCTCCGCTGGGGAAAGATCCAGGGAGATGGACGACAGGTTCATCTGTGACCGGACGACACCGGGGAAATAAAGACACATTCTTACTGGGCATGAAACCAGAAGGAAGACATGATCTCCATTGGGGAACAGTTTGAAACAAAAGGATAAGCATCCAGCAAAAGTTTTTTTTGGGGGATTGCTTATACTGAAGAGTTCAAACGGGATCTTCAAGAAAATCCAGGAAAGGTAAAAATGAACTCGCGCGCCAGATAATAAAATATGACTGGATTTTTGGTTGGGGATAAGGTTAAGGAACCAATATGAGTTGGACAAGAATTGAGGTTCACAGTTGACCTGAAATTTTGGTTCATAGGTGACCAAGGTTCATAGTTGACCTGAGATTTTGGTTCATATTTGACCTGAGGTTTAGGTTCATATCTGACCTGGGTTTCAAACAATGGGTTTCAAACAACGGGTTCATATCTGACCTGAGGTTTAGGTTCATATCTGACCTGTGTTTCAAACAACGGGTTCATATTTGACCTGAGGTTTAGGTTCATATCTGACCTGGGTTTCAAACAACGGGTTCATATTTGACCTGAGGTTTAAGTTCATATCTGACATGGGTTTCAAACAACGGGTTCATATCTGACCTGAGGTTTAGGTTCATATATGACCTGGGTTTCAAACAACGGGTTCATATTTGACCTGAGGTTTAGGTTCATATCTGACCTGGGTTTCAAACAACATGTTCATATTTGACCTGAGGTTTGGGTTCATATCTGACCTGGGTTTCAAAAAATGCTTCATATTTGACCAGAGGTTTAGGTTCATATTTGACCTGAATAATCAATTCCAGCGATTGTTGGACTTATGGTTCATATGTGATCAAAGTTAACGTTCATAGTTGACCAAGGTTTATAGTTAACATGAAACCTCCATCTTTGAAGCTTCAAAACTCCCAGCTTACTCAATGGATTGAGGAGTTCTAGTACTTTTTGGAAAGCCCTGAATGCCCTCTACAACTTTAATGTTCAAAGATATTTGATTTGGGGCTTGGAACTATATGAAAAATTGATTTGAAGTGGTGTGCAAATAAGGGTGAAAAAGCTGAAATTTCACTAAGTCCCCAAGGGTGATTTGTCTTCCAAGTCTTGTAACTTAAAAACCAAACACTTTTTGAAAGAAGGTCCTCTAATATATTTTGAAGATCATGGAAAGAGCTTCCAATTGAGCTTTGAGTCAATCAAATTGCATGTGTGGTTTGAAACTTATGACTGTTTCAATATTTGCCCAAGTAGTGAAATTTCCACCTTTGAAAAGTTTCATGAACCAAACATTGCTTCCTTTGCAAGAAACCTCTTAGAACTTGATCTCTTATACCCTAAATCATCAATGAGACATGTCATGATGGATTTAAGCCTTGGATGTTTCATTTTGGATCAAAATCTCAAGGATTAGGGCCTTAGTCAAAACCCTAATTTTAACTGTGAATGCACTGGAATAATCTCTTATGATCTTGCTCCTTCCATCACATCTAAAGCTATAGATGGTCTTTAGGGATGTCTATTATCACATGGAGTCAAGTCCTAGGGTTTGGGAAACACTCTTGATCAAAATCAAAGCCAATGATCCACTTGTCTTGACAAAAACCCAAATTTGGAGGCAGGGTAGAATTGTGGCTCAAGCTACTTATGATGAGAGCCAAATGATCTTGAATTCTTGTTGAATGAGACCTCTTGAATGTAGGTAAGCTCAAATGGTTGATGAACCAATCAAATCTTGACTTATCAAGGCAAAACTTTTCAGTGATTCCTCAGGTTAAACCCCTAATTCCACATTTTGGTCTGAAGGTCTTTTGTTGACTTGACTTGATTCAAAGTCTTGAGATCTTGGTTCCAAACAACTGGTGAATCTTTGTGATGATTGTATGGAGCCGTAGAATGCCTTAGGAGGCCTTGAATCTCTATGTGCAAACCCTAATTTCAAACATAAGAGAAACAAACTGGAAAGATGGTGATTAGTTAAATAATGCATATATGATTGATCCTAAATGTCTATGCAAGATGTTATGACATCTAAGAGGTAAAATTTCGGGTACAACAGTTGCCTCTATTTAAATAGCTTTGCCAGATGGCACGAGGAATGAAGATCCTCGGGACATCAAGGTGGAAAGGTATTAAAATATAGCAAACCGAAAAAATTTCCCTTAGATGGAATGCAGATGCTATAGACAAACAACAGACATGCATATGCTGACATGCCATGAATTTCTAATATGATGATATGATGTCATGATAGTGCAAATATGCAGACAGACTAGACACCAGGGATAAAGAACAAACAACCACAGGTGAGTACCACTGGGGAAGGATGAAGGTTAGTATACATGAGGCAAACTCACAGGGGATACTGGATGACCGACAAAAGAGGCTCAATAGGGAGACTCTAAGGAAAGAATGGGGATAAAAAAGTATACTGGAACGCCCTAAAGATCCTCATTGGAGATAGGAGCTAGAGGGGTATTCTCCGCTGGGGAAAGATCCAGGGAGATGGACGACAGGTTCGTCTGTGACCGGACGACGCCGGGGAAATAAAGACACATTCTTACTGGGCATGAAACCAGAAGGAAGACATGATCTCCATTGGGGAACAGTTTGAAACAAAACGATAAGCATCCAGCAAAAGATTTTTTTGGGGGATTGCTTATACTGAAGAGTTCAAACGGGATCTTCAAGAAAATCCAGGAAAGGTAAAAATGAACTCGCGCGCCAGATAATAAAATATGACTGGATTTTTGGTTGGGGATAAGGTTAAGGAACCAATATGAGTTGGACAAGAATTGAGGTTCACAGTTGACCTGAAATTTTGGTTCATAGGTGACCAAGGTTCATAGTTGACCTGAGATTTTGGTTCATATTTGACCTGAGGTTTAGGTTCATATCTGACCTGGGTTTCAAACAATGGGTTTCAAACAACGGGTTCATATCTGACCTGAGGTTTAGGTTCATATCTGACCTGTGTTTCAAACAACGGGTTCATATTTGACCTGAGGTTTAGGTTCATATCTGACCTGGGTTTCAAACAACGGGTTCATATTTGACCTGAGGTTTAAGTTCATATCTGACATGGGTTTCAAACAACGGGTTCATATCTGACCTGAGGTTTAGGTTCATATATGACCTGGGTTTCAAACAACGGGTTCATATTTGACCTGAGGTTTAGGTTCATATCTGACCTGGGTTTCAAACAACATGTTCATATTTGACCTGAGGTTTGGGTTCATATCTGACCTGGGTTTCAAAAAATGCTTCATATTTGACCAGAGGTTTAGGTTCATATTTGACCTGAATAATCAATTCCAGCGATTGTTGGACTTATGGTTCATATGTGATCAAAGTTAACGTTCATAGTTGACCAAGGTTTATAGTTAACATGAAACCTCCATCTTTGAAGCTTCAAAACTCCCAGCTTACTCAATGGATTGAGGAGTTCTAGTACTTTTTGGAAAGCCCTGAATGCCCCCTACAACTTTAATGTTCAAAGATATTTGATTTGGGGCTTGGAACTATATGAAAAATTGATTTGAAGTGGTGTGCAAATAAGGGTGAAAAAGCTGAAATTTCACTAAGTCCCCAAGGGTGATTTGTCTTCCAAGTCTTGTAACTTAAAAACCAAACACTTTTTGAAAGAAGGTCCTCTAATATATTTTGAAGATCATGGAAAGAGCTTCCAATTGAGCTTTGAGTCAATCAAATTGCATGTGTGGTTTGAAACTTATGACTGTTTCAATATTTGCCCAAGTAGTGAAATTTCCACCTTTGAAAAGTTTCATGAACCAAACATTGCTTCCTTTGCAAGAAACCTCTTAGAACTTGATCTCTTATACCCTAAATCATCAATGAGACATGTCATGATGGATTTAAGCCTTGGATGTTTCATTTTGGATCAAAATCTCAAGGATTAGGGCCTTAGTCAAAACCCTAATTTTAACTGTGAATGCACTGGAATAATCTCTTATGATCTTGCTCCTTCCATCACATCTAAAGCTCATAGATGGTCTTTAGGGATGTCTATTATCACATGGAGTCAAGTCCTAGGGTTTGGGAAACACTCTTGATCAAAATCAAAGCCAATGATCCACTTGTCTTGACAAAAACCCAAATTTGGAGGCAGGGTAGAATTGTGGCTCAAGCTACTTATGATGAGAGCCAAATGATCTTGAATTCTTGTTGAATGAGACCTCTTGAATGTAGGTAAGCTCAAATGGTTGATGAACCAATCAAATCTTGACTTATCAAGGCAAAACTTTTCAGTGATTCCTCAGGTTAAAACCCTAATTCCACATTTTGGTCTGAAGGTCTTTTGTTGACTTGACTTGATTCAAAGTCTTGAGATCTTGGTTCCAAACAACTGGTGAATCTTTGTGATGATTGTATGGAGCCGTAGAATGCCTTAGGAGGCCTTGAATCTCTATGTGCAAACCCTAATTTCAAACATAAGAGAAACAAACTGGAAAGATGGTGATTAGTTAAATAATGCATATATGATTGATCCTAAATGTCTATGCAAGATGTTATGACATCTAAGAGGTAAAATTTCGGGTACAACAGTTGCCTCTATTTAAATAGCTTTTCCAGATGGCACGAGGAATGAAGATCCTCGGGACATCAAGGTGGAAAGGTATTTAAATATAGCAAACCGAAAAAATTTCCCTTAGATGGAATGCAGATGCTATAGACAAACAACAGACATGCATATGCTGACATGCCATGAATTTCTAATATGATGATATGATGTCATGATAGTGCAAATATGCAGACAGACTAGACACCAGGGATAAAGAACAAACAACCACAGGTGAGTACCACTGGGGAAGGATGAAGGTTAGTATACATGAGGCAAACTCACAGGGGATACTGGATGACCGACAAAAGAGGCTCAATAGGGAGACTCTAAGGAAAGAATGGGGATAAAAAAGTATACTGGAACGCCCTAAAGATCCTCATTGGAGATAGGAGCTAGAGGGGTATTCTCCGCTGGGGAAAGATCCAGGGAGATGGACGACAGGTTCATCTGTGACCGGACGACACCGGGGAAATAAAGACACATTCTTACTGGGCATGAAACCAGAAGGAAGACATGATCTCCATTGGGGAACAGTTTGAAACAAAAGGATAAGCATCCAGCAAAAGATTTTTTTGGGGGATTGCTTATACTGAAGAGTTCAAACGGGATCTTCAAGAAAATCCAGGAAAGGTAAAAATGAACTCGCGCGCCAGATAATAAAATATGACTGGATTTTTGGTTGGGGATAAGGTTAAGGAACCAATATGAGTTGGACAAGAATTGAGTTTCACAGTTGACCTGAAATTTTGGTTCATAGGTGACCAAGGTTCATAGTTGACCTGAGATTTTGGTTCATATTTGACCTGAGGTTTAGGTTCATATCTGACCTGGGTTTCAAACAATGGGTTTCAAACAACGGGTTCATATCTGACCTGAGGTTTAGGTTCATATCTGACCTGTGTTTCAAACAACGGGTTCATATTTGACCTGAGGTTTAGGTTCATATCTGACCTGGGTTTCAAACAACGGGTTCATATTTGACCTGAGGTTTAAGTTCATATCTGACATGGGTTTCAAACAACGGGTTCATATCTGACCTGAGGTTTAGGTTCATATATGACCTGGGTTTCAAACAACGGGTTCATATTTGACCTGAGGTTTAGGTTCATATCTGACCTGGGTTTCAAACAACATGTTCATATTTGACCTGAGGTTTGGGTTCATATCTGACCTGGGTTTCAAAAAATGCTTCATATTTGACCAGAGGTTTAGGTTCATATTTGACCTGAATAATCAATTCCAGCGATTGTTGGACTTATGGTTCATATGTGATCAAAGTTAACGTTCATAGTTGACCAAGGTTTATAGTTAACATGAAACCTCCATCTTTGAAGCTTCAAAACTCCCAGCTTACTCAATGGATTGAGGAGTTCTAGTACTTTTTGGAAAGCCCTGAATGCCCTCTGCAACTTTAATGTTCAAAGATATTTGATTTGGGGCTTGGAACTATATGAAAAATTGATTTGAAGTTGTGTGCAAATAAGGGTGAAAAAGCTGAAATTTCACTAAGTCCCCAAGGGTGATTTGTCTTCCAAGTCTTGTAACTTAAAAACCAAACACTTTTTGAAAGAAGGTCCTCTAATATGTTTTGAAGATCATGGAAAGAGCTTCCAATTGAGCTTTGAGTCAATCAAATTGCATGTGTGGTTTGAAACTTATGACTGTTTCAATATTTGCCCAAGTAGTGAAATTTCCACCTTTGAAAAGTTTCATGAACCAAACATTGCTTCCTTTGCAAGAAACCTCTTAGAACTTGATCTCTTATACCCTAAATCATCAATGAGACATGTCATGATGGATTTAAGCCTTGGATGTTTCATTTTGGATCAAAATCTCAAGGATTAGGGCCTTAGTCAAAACCCTAATTTTAACTGTGAATGCACTGGAATAATCTCTTATGATCTTGCTCCTTCCATCACATCTAAAGCTCATAGATGGTCTTTAGGGATGTCTATTATCACATGGAGTCAAGTCCTAGGGTTTGGGAAACACTCTTGATCAAAATCAAAGCCAATGATCCACTTGTCTTGACAAAAACCCAAATTTGGAGGCAGGGTAGAATTGTGGCTCAAGCTACTTATGATGAGAGCCAAATGATCTTGAATTCTTGTTGAATGAGACCTCTTGAATGTAGGTAAGCTCAAATGGTTGATGAACCAATCAAATCTTGACTTATCAAGGCAAAACTTTTCAGTGATTCCTCAGGTTAAAACCCTAATTCCACATTTTGGTCTGAAGGTCTTTTGTTGACTTGACTTGATTCAAAGTCTTGAGATCTTGGTTCCAAACAACTGGTGAATCTTTGTGATGATTGTATGGAGCCGTAGAATGCCTTAGGAGGCCTTGAATCTCTATGTGCAAACCCTAATTTCAAACATAAGAGAAACAAACTGGAAAGATGGTGATTAGTTAAATAATGCATATATGATTGATCCTAAATGTCTATGCAAGATGTTATGACATCTAAGAGGTAAAATTTCGGGTACAACAGTTGCCTCTATTTAAATAGCTTTGCCAGATGGCACGAGGAATGAAGATCCTCGGGACATCAAGGTGGAAAGGTATTTAAATATAGCAAACCGAAAAAATTTCCCTTAGATGGAATGCAGATGCTATAGACAAACAACAGACATGCATATGCTGACATGCCATGAATTTCTAATATGATGATATGATGTCATGATAGTGCAAATATGCAGACAGACTAGACACCAGGGATAAAGAACAAACAATCACAGGTGAGTACCACTGGGGAAGGATGAAGGTTAGTATACATGAGGCAAACTCACAGGGGATACTGGCTGACCGACAAAAGAGGCTCAATAGGGAGACTCTAAGGAAAGAATGGGGATAAAAAAGTATACTGGAACGCCCTAAAGATCCTCATTGGAGATAGGAGCTAGAGGGGTATTCTCCGCTGGGGAAAGATCCAGGGAGATGGACGACAGGTTCATCTGTGACCGGACGACACCGGGGAAATAAAGACACATTCTTACTGGGCATGAAACCAGAAGGAAGACATGATCTCCATTGGGGAACAGTTTGAAACAAAAGGATAAGCATCCAGCAAAAGATTTTTTTGGGGGATTGCTTATACTGAAGAGTTCAAACGGGATCTTCAAGAAAATCCAGGAAAGGTAAAAATGAACTCGCACGCCAGATAATAAAATATGACTGGATTTTTGGTTGGGGATAAGGTTAAGGAACCAATATGAGTTGGACAAGAATTGAGGTTCACAGTTGACCTGAAATTTTGGTTCATAGGTGACCAAGGTTCATAGTTGACCTGAGATTTTGGTTCATATTTGACCTGAGGTTTAGGTTCATATCTGACCTGGGTTTCAAACAATGGGTTTCAAACAACGGGTTCATATCTGACCTGAGGTTTAGGTTCATATCTGACCTGTGTTTCAAACAACGGGTTCATATTTGACCTGAGGTTTAGGTTCATATCTGACCTGGGTTTCAAACAATGGGTTAATATTTGACCTGAGGTTTAAGTTCATATCTGACATGGGTTTCAAACGACGGGTTCATATCTGACCTGAGGTTTAGGTTCATATATGACCTGGGTTTCAAACAACGGGTTCATATTTGACCTGAGGTTTAGGTTCATATTTGACCTGGGTTTCAAACAACATGTTCATATTTGACCTGAGGTTTGGGTTCATATCTGACCTGGGTTTCAAAAAATGCTTCATATTTGACCAGAGGTTTAGGTTCATGTTTGACCTGAATAATCAATTCCAGCGATTGTTGGACTTATGGTTCATGTGTGATCAAAGTTAAGGTTAATAGTTGACCAAGGTTTATAGTTGACATGAAACCTCCATCTTTGAAGCTTCAAAACTCCCAGCTTACTCAATGGATTGAGGAGTTCTAGTACTTTTTGGAAAGCCCTGAATGCCCTCTACTACTTTAATGTTCAAAGATATTTGATTTGGGGCTTGGAACTATATGAAAAATTGATTTGAAGTTGTGTGCAAATAAGGGTGAAAAAGCTGAAATTTCACTAAGTCCCCAAGGGTGATTTGTCTTCCAAGTCTTGTAACTTAAAAACCAAACACTTTTTGAAAGAAGGTCCTCTAATATGTTTTGAAGATCATGGAAAGAGCTTCCAATTGAGCTTTGAGTCAATCAAATTGGATGTGTGGTTTGAAACTTATGACTGTTTCAATATTTGCCCAAGTAGTGAAATTTCCACCTTTGAAAAGTTTCATGAACCAAACATTGCTTCCTTTGCAAGAAACCTCTTAGAACTTGATCTCTCATACCCTAAATCATCAATGAGACATGTCATGATGGATTTAAGCCTTGGATGTTTCATTTTGGATCAAAATCTCAAGGATTAGGGCCTTAGTCAAAACCCTAATTTTAACTGTGAATGCACTGGAATAATCTCTTATGATCTTGCTCCTTCCATCACATCTAAAGCTCATAGATGGTCTTTAGGGATGTCTATTATCACATGGAGTCAAGTCCTAGGGTTTGGGAAACACTCTTGATCAAAATCAAAGCCAATGATCCACTTGTCTTGACAAAAACCCAAATTTGGAGGCAGGGTAGAATTGTGGCTCAAGCTACTTATGATGAGAGCCAAATGATCTTGAATTCTTGTTGAATGAGACCTCTTGAATATAGGTAAGCTCAAATGGTTGATGAACCAATCAAATCTTGACTTATCAAGGCAAAACTTTTCAGTGATTCCTCAGGTTAAAACCCTAATTCCACATTTTGGTCTGAAGGTCTTTTGTTGACTTGACTTGATTCAAAGTCTTGAGATCTTGGTTCCAAACAACTGGTGAATCTTTGTGATGATTGTATGGTGCCGTAGAATGCCTTAGGAGGCCTTGAATCTCTATGTGCAAACCCTAATTTCAAACATAAGAGAAACAAACTGGAAAGATGGTGATTAGGTAAATAATGCATATATGATTGATCCTAAATGTCTATGCAAGATGTTATGACATCTAAGAGGTAAAATTTTGGGTACAACAGTTGCCCCTATTTAAATAGCTTTGCCAGATGGCACGAGGAATGAAGATCCTCGGGACATCAAGGTAGAAAGGTATTTAAATATAGCAAACCGAAAAAATTTCCCTTATATGGAATGCAGATGCTATAGACAAACAACAGACATGCATATGCTGACATGCCATGAATTTCTAATATGATGATATGATGTCATGATAGTGCAAATATGCAGACAGACCAGACACCAGGGATAAAGAACAAACAACCACAGGTGAGTACCACTGGGGAAGGATGAAGGTTAGTATACATGAGGCAAACTCACAGGGGATACTGGCTGACCGACAAAAGAGGCTCAATAGGGAGACTCTAAGGAAAGAATGGGGATAAAAAAGTATACTGGAACGCCCTAAAGATCCTCATTGGAGATAGGAGCTAGAGGGGTATTCTCCGCTGGGGAAAGATCCAGGGAGATGGACGACAGGTTCATCTGTGACCGGACGACACCGGGGAAATAAAGACACATTCTTACTGGGCATGAAACCAGAAGGAAGACATGATCTCCATTGGGGAACAGTTTGAAACAAAAGGATAAGCATCCAGCAAAAGATTTTTTTGGGGGATTGCTTATACTGAAGAGTTCAAACGGGATCTTCAAGAAAATCCAGGAAAGGTAAAAATGAACTCGCGCGCCAGATAATAAAATATGACTGGATTTTTGGTTGGGGATAAGGTTAAGGAACCAATATGAGTTGGACAAGAATTGAGGTTCACAGTTGACCTGAAATTTTGGTTCATAGGTGACCAAGGTTCATAGTTGACCTGAGATTTTGGTTCATATTTGACCTGAGGTTTAGGTTCATATCTGACCTGGGTTTCAAACAATGGGTTTCAAACAACGGGTTCATATCTGACCTGAGGTTTAGGTTCATATCTGACCTGTGTTTCAAACAACGGGTTCATATTTGACCTGAGGTTTAGGTTCATATCTGACCTGGGTTTCAAACAATGGGTTAATATTTGACCTGAGGTTTAAGTTCATATCTGACATGGGTTTCAAACGACGGGTTCATATCTGACCTGAGGTTTAGGTTCATATATGACCTGGGTTTCAAACAACGGGTTCATATTTGACCTGAGGTTTAGGTTCATATTTGACCTGGGTTTCAAACAACATGTTCATATTTGACCTGAGGTTTGGGTTCATATCTGACCTGGGTTTCAAAAAATGCTTCATATTTGACCAGAGGTTTAGGTTCATGTTTGACCTGAATAATCAATTCCAGCGATTGTTGGACTTATGGTTCATGTGTGATCAAAGTTAAGGTTAATAGTTGACCAAGGTTTATAGTTGACATGAAACCTCCATCTTTGAATCTTCAAAACTCCCAGCTTACTCAATGGATTGAGGAGTTCTAGTACTTTTTGGAAAGCCCTGAATGCCCTCTACTACTTTAATGTTCAAAGATATTTGATTTGGGGCTTGGAACTATATGAAAAATTGATTTGAAGTTGTGTGCAAATAAGGGTGAAAAAGCTGAAATTTCACTAAGTCCCCAAGGGTGATTTGTCTTCCAAGTCTTGTAACTTAAAAACCAAACACTTTTTGAAAGAAGGTCCTCTAATATGTTTTGAAGATCATGGAAAGAGCTTCCAATTGAGCTTTGAGTCAATCAAATTGGATGTGTGGTTTGAAACTTATGACTGTTTCAATATTTGCCCAAGTAGTGAAATTTCCACCTTTGAAAAGTTTCATGAACCAAACATTGCTTCCTTTGCAAGAAACCTCTTAGAACTTGATCTCTCATACCCTAAATCATCAATGAGACATGTCATGATGGATTTAAGCCTTGGATGTTTCATTTTGGATCAAAATCTCAAGGATTAGGGCCTTAGTCAAAACCCTAATTTTAACTGTGAATGCACTGGAATAATCTCTTATGATCTTGCTCCTTCCATCACATCTAAAGCTCATAGATGGTCTTTAGGGATGTCTATTATCACATGGAGTCAAGTCCTAGGGTTTGGGAAACACTCTTGATCAAAATCAAAGCCAATGATCCACTTGTCTTGACAAAAACCCAAATTTGGAGGCAGGGTAGAATTGTGGCTCAAGCTACTTATGATGAGAGCCAAATGATCTTGAATTCTTGTTGAATGAGACCTCTTGAATATAGGTAAGCTCAAATGGTTGATGAACCAATCAAATCTTGACTTATCAAGGCAAAACTTTTCAGTGATTCCTCAGGTTAAAACCCTAATTCCACATTTTGGTCTGAAGGTCTTTTGTTGACTTGACTTGATTCAAAGTCTTGAGATCTTGGTTCCAAACAACTGGTGAATCTTTGTGATGATTGTATGGAGCCGTAGAATGCCTTAGGAGGCCTTGAATCTCTATGTGCAAACCCTAATTTCAAACATAAGAGAAACAAACTGGAAAGATGGTGATTAGGTAAATAATGCATATATGATTGATCCTAAATGTCTATGCAAGATGTTATGACATCTAAGAGGTAAAATTTTGGGTACAACAGTTGCCCCTATTTAAATAGCTTTGCCAGATGGCACGAGGAATGAAGATCCTCGGGACATCAAGGTAGAAAGGTATTTAAATATAGCAAACCGAAAAAATTTCCCTTATATGGAATGCAGATGCTATAGACAAACAACAGACATGCATATGCTGACATGCCATGAATTTCTAATATGATGATATGATGTCATGATAGTGCAAATATGCAGACAGACCAGACACCAGGGATAAAGAACAAACAACCACAGGTGAGTACCACTGGGGAAGGATGAAGGTTAGTATACATGAGGCAAACTCACAGGGGATACTGGCTGACCGACAAAAGAGGCTCAATAGGGAGACTCTAAGGAAAGAATGGGGATAAAAAAGTATACTGGAACGCCCTAAAGATCCTCATTGGAGATAGGAGCTAGAGGGGTATTCTCCGCTGGGGAAAGATCCAGGGAGATGGACGACAGGTTCATCTGTGACCGGACGACACCGGGGAAATAAAGACACATTCTTACTGGGCATGAAACCAGAAGGAAGACATGATCTCCATTGGGGAACAGTTTGAAACAAAAGGATAAGCATCCAGCAAAAGATTTTTTTGGGGGATTGCTTATACTGAAGAGTTCAAACGGGATCTTCAAGAAAATCCAGGAAAGGTAAAAATGAACTCGCGCGCCAGATAATAAAATATGACTGGATTTTTGGTTGGGGATAAGGTTAAGGAACCAATATGAGTTGGACAAGAATTGAGGTTCACAGTTGACCTGAAATTTTGGTTCATAGGTGACCAAGGTTCATAGTTGACCTGAGATTTTGGTTCATATTTGACCTGAGGTTTAGGTTCATATCTGACCTGGGTTTCAAACAATGGGTTTCAAACAACGGGTTCATATCTGGCCTGAGGTTTAGGTTCATATCTGACCTGTGTTTCAAACAACGGGTTCATATTTGACCTGAGGTTTAGGTTCATATCTGACCTGGGTTTCAAACAATGGGTTAATATTTGACCTGAGGTTTAAGTTCATATCTGACATGGGTTTCAAACGACGGGTTCATATCTGACCTGAGGTTTAGGTTCATATATGACCTGGGTTTCAAACAACGGGTTCATATTTGACCTGAGGTTTAGGTTCATATTTGACCTGGGTTTCAAACAACATGTTCATATTTGACCTGGGTTTCAAACAACATGTTCATATTTGACCTGAGGTTTGGGTTCATATCTGACCTGGGTTTCAAAAAATGCTTCATATTTGACCAGAGGTTTAGGTTCATGTTTGACCTGAATAATCAATTCCAGCGATTGTTGGACTTATGGTTCATGTGTGATCAAAGTTAAGGTTAATAGTTGACCAAGGTTTATAGTTGACATGAAACCTCCATCTTTGAAGCTTCAAAACTCCCAGCTTACTCAATGGATTGAGGAGTTCTAGTACTTTTTGGAAAGCCCTGAATGCCCTCTACTACTTTAATGTTCAAAGATATTTGATTTGGGGCTTGGAACTATATGAAAAATTGATTTGAAGTTGTGTGCAAATAAGGGTGAAAAAGCTGAAATTTCACTAAGTCCCCAAGGGTGATTTGTCTTCCAAGTCTTGTAACTTAAAAACCAAACACTTTTTGAAAGAAGGTCCTCTAATATATTTTGAAGATCATGGAAAGAGCTTCCAATTGAGCTTTGAGTCAATCAAATTGGATGTGTGGTTTGAAACTTATGACTGTTTCAATATTTGCCCAAGTAGTGAAATTTCCACCTTTGAAAAGTTTCATGAACCAAACATTGTTTCCTTTGCAAGAAACCTCTTAGAACTTGATCTCTCATACCCTAAATCATCAATGAGACATGTCATGATGGATTTAAGCCTTGGATGTTTCATTTTGGATCAAAATCTCAAGGATTAGGGCCTTAGTCAAAACCCTAATTTTAACTGTGAATGCACTGGAATAATCTCTTATGATCTTGCTCCTTCCATCACATCTAAAGCTCATAGATGGTCTTTAGGGATGTCTATTATCACATGGAGTCAAGTCCTAGGGTTTGGGAAACACTCTTGATCAAAATCAAAGCCAATGATCCACTTGTCTTGACAAAAACCCAAATTTGGAGGCAGGGTAGAATTGTGGCTCAAGCTACTTATGATGAGAGCCAAATGATCTTGAATTCTTGTTGAATGAGACCTCTTGAATATAGGTAAGCTCAAATGGTTGATGAACCAATCAAATCTTGACTTATCAAGGCAAAACTTTTCAGTGATTCCTCAGGTTAAAACCCTAATTCCACATTTTGGTCTGAAGGTCTTTTGTTGACTTGACTTGATTCAAAGTCTTGAGATCTTGGTTCCAAACAACTGGTGAATCTTTGTGATGATTGTATGGAGCCGTAGAATGCCTTAGGAGGCCTTGAATCTCTATGTGCAAACCCTAATTTCAAACATAAGAGAAACAAACTGGAAAGATGGTGATTAGGTAAATAATGCATATATGATTGATCCTAAATGTCTATGCAAGATGTTATGACATCTAAGAGGTAAAATTTTGGGTACAACAGTTGCCCCTATTTAAATAGCTTTGCCAGATGGCACGAGGAATGAAGATCCTCGGGACATCAAGGTAGAAAGGTATTTAAATATAGCAAACCGAAAAAATTTCCCTTATATGGAATGCAGATGCTATAGACAAACAACAGACATGCATATGCTGACATGCCATGAATTTCTAATATGATGATATGATGTCATGATAGTGCAAATATGCAGACAGACCAGACACCAGGGATAAAGAATAAACAACCACAGGTGAGTACCACTGGGGAAGGATGAAGGTTAGTATACATGAGGCAAACTCACAGGGGATACTGGCTGACCGACAAAAGAGGCTCAATAGGGAGACTCTAAGGAAAGAATGGGGATAAAAAAGTATACTGGAACGCCCTAAAGATCCTCATTGGAGATAGGAGCTAGAGGGGTATTCTCCGCTGGGGAAAGATCCAGGGAGATGGACGACAGGTTCATCTGTGACCGGACGACACCGGGGAAATAAAGACACATTCTTACTGGGCATGAACCCAGAAGGAAGACATGATCTCCATTGGGGAACAGTTTGAAACAAAAGGATAAGCATCCAGCAAAAGATTTTTTTGGGGGATTGCTTATACTGAAGAGTTCAAACGGGATCTTCAAGAAAATCCAGGAAAGGTAAAAATGAACTCGCGCGCCAGATAATAAAATATGACTGGATTTTTGGTTGGGGATAAGGTTAAGGAACCAATATGAGTTGGACAAGAATTGAGGTTCACAGTTGACCTGAAATTTTGGTTCATAGGTGACCAAGGTTCATAGTTGACCTGAGATTTTGGTTCATATTTGACCTGAGGTTTAGGTTCATATCTGACCTGGGTTTCAAACAATGGGTTTCAAACAACGGGTTCATATCTGACCTGAGGTTTAGGTTCATATCTGACCTGTGTTTCAAACAACGGGTTCATATTTGACCTGAGGTTTAGGTTCATATCTGACCTGGGTTTCAAACAATGGGTTAATATTTGACCTGAGGTTTAAGTTCATATCTGACATGGGTTTCAAACGACGGGTTCATATCTGACCTGAGGTTTAGGTTCATATATGACCTGGGTTTCAAACAACGGGTTCATATTTGACCTGAGGTTTAGGTTCATATTTGACCTGGGTTTCAAACAACATGTTCATATTTGACCTGAGGTTTGGGTTCATATCTGACCTGGGTTTCAAAAAATGCTTCATATTTGACCAGAGGTTTAGGTTCATGTTTGACCTGAATAATCAATTCCAGCGATTGTTGGACTTATGGTTCATGTGTGATCAAAGTTAAGGTTAATAGTTGACCAAGGTTTATAGTTGACATGAAACCTCCATCTTTGAAGCTTCAAAACTCCCAGCTTACTCAATGGATTGAGGAGTTCTAGTACTTTTTGGAAAGCCCTGAATGCCCTCTACTACTTTAATGTTCAAAGATATTTGATTTGGGGCTTGGAACTATATGAAAAATTGATTTGAAGTTGTGTGCAAATAAGGGTGAAAAAGCTGAAATTTCACTAAGTCCCCAAGGGTGATTTGTCTTCCAAGTCTTGTAACTTAAAAACCAAACACTTTTTGAAAGAAGGTCCTCTAATATGTTTTGAAGATCATGGAAAGAGCTTCCAATTGAGCTTTGAGTCAATCAAATTGGATGTGTGGTTTGAAACTTATGACTGTTTCAATATTTGCCCAAGTAGTGAAATTTCCACCTTTGAAAAGTTTCATGAACCAAACATTGCTTCCTTTGCAAGAAACCTCTTAGAACTTGATCTCTCATACCCTAAATCATCAATGAGACATGTCATGATGGATTTAAGCCTTGGATGTTTCATTTTGGATCAAAATCTCAAGGATTAGGGCCTTAGTCAAAACCCTAATTTTAACTGTGAATGCACTGGAATAATCTCTTATGATCTTGCTCCTTCCATCACATCTAAAGCTCATAGATGGTCTTTAGGGATGTCTATTATCACATGGAGTCAAGTCCTAGGGTTTGGGAAACACTCTTGATCAAAATCAAAGCCAATGATCCACTTGTCTTGACAAAAACCCAAATTTGGAGGCAGGGTAGAATTGTGGCTCAAGCTACTTATGATGAGAGCCAAATGATCTTGAATTCTTGTTGAATGAGACCTCTTGAATATAGGTAAGCTCAAATGGTTGATGAACCAATCAAATCTTGACTTATCAAGGCAAAACTTTTCAGTGATTCCTCAGGTTAAAACCCTAATTCCACATTTTGGTCTGAAGGTCTTTTGTTGACTTGACTTGATTCAAAGTCTTGAGATCTTGGTTCCAAACAACTGGTGAATCTTTGTGATGATTGTATGGAGCCGTAGAATGCCTTAGGAGGCCTTGAATCTCTATGTGCAAACCCTAATTTCAAACATAAGAGAAACAAACTGGAAAGATGGTGATTAGGTAAATAATGCATATATGATTGATCCTAAATGTCTATGCAAGATGTTATGACATCTAAGAGGTAAAATTTTGGGTACAACAGTTGCCCCTATTTAAATAGCTTTGCCAGATGGCACGAGGAATGAAGATCCTCGGGACATCAAGGTAGAAAGGTATTTAAATATAGCAAACCGAAAAAATTTCCCTTATATGGAATGCAGATGCTATAGACAAACAACAGACATGCATATGCTGACATGCCATGAATTTCTAATATGATGATATGATGTCATGATAGTGCAAATATGCAGACAGACCAGACACCAGGGATAAAGAACAAACAACCACAGGTGAGTACCACTGGGGAAGGATGAAGGTTAGTATACATGAGGCAAACTCACAGGGGATACTGGCTGACCGACAAAAGAGGCTCAATAGGGAGACTCTAAGGAAAGAATGGGGATAAAAAAGTATACTGGAACGCCCTAAAGATCCTCATTGGAGATAGGAGCTAGAGGGGTATTCTCCGCTGGGGAAAGATCCAGGGAGATGGACGACAGGTTCATCTGTGACCGGACGACACCGGGGAAATAAAGACACATTCTTACTGGGCATGAAACCAGAAGGAAGACATGATCTCCATTGGGGAACAGTTTGAAACAAAAGGATAAGCATCCAGCAAAAGATTTTTTTGGGGGATTGCTTATACTGAAGAGTTCAAACGGGATCTTCAAGAAAATCCAGGAAAGGTAAAAATGAACTCGCGCGCCAGATAATAAAATATGACTGGATTTTTGGTTGGGGATAAGGTTAAGGAACCAATATGAGTTGGACAAGAATTGAGGTTCACAGTTGACCTGAAATTTTGGTTCATAGGTGACCAAGGTTCATAGTTGACCTGAGATTTTGGTTCATATTTGACCTGAGGTTTAGGTTCATATCTGACCTGGGTTTCAAACAATGGGTTTCAAACAACGGGTTCATATCTGGCCTGAGGTTTAGGTTCATATCTGACCTGTGTTTCAAACAACGGGTTCATATTTGACCTGAGGTTTAGGTTCATATCTGACCTGGGTTTCAAACAATGGGTTAATATTTGACCTGAGGTTTAAGTTCATATCTGACATGGGTTTCAAACGACGGGTTCATATCTGACCTGAGGTTTAGGTTCATATATGACCTGGGTTTCAAACAACGGGTTCATATTTGACCTGAGGTTTAGGTTCATATTTGACCTGGGTTTCAAACAACATGTTCATATTTGACCTGGGTTTCAAACAACATGTTCATATTTGACCTGAGGTTTGGGTTCATATCTGACCTGGGTTTCAAAAAATGCTTCATATTTGACCAGAGGTTTAGGTTCATGTTTGACCTGAATAATCAATTCCAGCGATTGTTGGACTTATGGTTCATGTGTGATCAAAGTTAAGGTTAATAGTTGACCAAGGTTTATAGTTGACATGAAACCTCCATCTTTGAAGCTTCAAAACTCCCAGCTTACTCAATGGATTGAGGAGTTCTAGTACTTTTTGGAAAGCCCTGAATGCCCTCTACTACTTTAATGTTCAAAGATATTTGATTTGGGGCTTGGAACTATATGAAAAATTGATTTGAAGTTGTGTGCAAATAAGGGTGAAAAAGCTGAAATTTCACTAAGTCCCCAAGGGTGATTTGTCTTCCAAGTCTTGTAACTTAAAAACCAAACACTTTTTGAAAGAAGGTCCTCTAATATATTTTGAAGATCATGGAAAGAGCTTCCAATTGAGCTTTGAGTCAATCAAATTGGATGTGTGGTTTGAAACTTATGACTGTTTCAATATTTGCCCAAGTAGTGAAATTTCCACCTTTGAAAAGTTTCATGAACCAAACATTGTTTCCTTTGCAAGAAACCTCTTAGAACTTGATCTCTCATACCCTAAATCATCAATGAGACATGTCATGATGGATTTAAGCCTTGGATGTTTCATTTTGGATCAAAATCTCAAGGATTAGGGCCTTAGTCAAAACCCTAATTTTAACTGTGAATGCACTGGAATAATCTCTTATGATCTTGCTCCTTCCATCACATCTAAAGCTCATAGATGGTCTTTAGGGATGTCTATTATCACATGGAGTCAAGTCCTAGGGTTTGGGAAACACTCTTGATCAAAATCAAAGCCAATGATCCACTTGTCTTGACAAAAACCCAAATTTGGAGGCAGGGTAGAATTGTGGCTCAAGCTACTTATGATGAGAGCCAAATGATCTTGAATTCTTGTTGAATGAGACCTCTTGAATATAGGTAAGCTCAAATGGTTGATGAACCAATCAAATCTTGACTTATCAAGGCAAAACTTTTCAGTGATTCCTCAGGTTAAAACCCTAATTCCACATTTTGGTCTGAAGGTCTTTTGTTGACTTGACTTGATTCAAAGTCTTGAGATCTTGGTTCCAAACAACTGGTGAATCTTTGTGATGATTGTATGGAGCCGTAGAATGCCTTAGGAGGCCTTGAATCTCTATGTGCAAACCCTAATTTCAAACATAAGAGAAACAAACTGGAAAGATGGTGATTAGGTAAATAATGCATATATGATTGATCCTAAATGTCTATGCAAGATGTTATGACATCTAAGAGGTAAAATTTTGGGTACAACAGTTGCCCCTATTTAAATAGCTTTGCCAGATGGCACGAGGAATGAAGATCCTCGGGACATCAAGGTAGAAAGGTATTTAAATATAGCAAACCGAAAAAATTTCCCTTATATGGAATGCAGATGCTATAGACAAACAACAGACATGCATATGCTGACATGCCATGAATTTCTAATATGATGATATGATGTCATGATAGTGCAAATATGCAGACAGACCAGACACCAGGGATAAAGAATAAACAACCACAGGTGAGTACCACTGGGGAAGGATGAAGGTTAGTATACATGAGGCAAACTCACAGGGGATACTGGCTGACCGACAAAAGAGGCTCAATAGGGAGACTCTAAGGAAAGAATGGGGATAAAAAAGTATACTGGAACGCCCTAAAGATCCTCATTGGAGATAGGAGCTAGAGGGGTATTCTCCGCTGGGGAAAGATCCAGGGAGATGGACGACAGGTTCATCTGTGACCGGACGACACCGGGGAAATAAAGACACATTCTTACTGGGCATGAACCCAGAAGGAAGACATGATCTCCATTGGGGAACAGTTTGAAACAAAAGGATAAGCATCCAGCAAAAGATTTTTTTGGGGGATTGCTTATACTGAAGAGTTCAAACGGGATCTTCAAGAAAATCCAGGAAAGGTAAAAATGAACTCGCGCGCCAGATAATAAAATATGACTGGATTTTTGGTTGGGGATAAGGTTAAGGAACCAATATGAGTTGGACAAGAATTGAGGTTCACAGTTGACCTGAAATTTTGGTTCATAGGTGACCAAGGTTCATAGTTGACCTGAGATTTTGGTTCATATTTGACCTGAGGTTTAGGTTCATATCTGACCTGGGTTTCAAACAATGGGTTTCAAACAACGGGTTCATATCTGACCTGAGGTTTAGGTTCATATCTGACCTGTGTTTCAAACAACGGGTTCATATTTGACCTGAGGTTTAGGTTCATATCTGACCTGGGTTTCAAACAATGGGTTAATATTTGACCTGAGGTTTAAGTTCATATCTGACATGGGTTTCAAACGACGGGTTCATATCTGACCTGAGGTTTAGGTTCATATATGACCTGGGTTTCAAACAACGGGTTCATATTTGACCTGAGGTTTAGGTTCATATTTGACCTGGGTTTCAAACAACATGTTCATATTTGACCTGAGGTTTGGGTTCATATCTGACCTGGGTTTCAAAAAATGCTTCATATTTGACCAGAGGTTTAGGTTCATGTTTGACCTGAATAATCAATTCCAGCGATTGTTGGACTTATGGTTCATGTGTGATCAAAGTTAAGGTTAATAGTTGACCAAGGTTTATAGTTGACATGAAACCTCCATCTTTGAAGCTTCAAAACTCCCAGCTTACTCAATGGATTGAGGAGTTCTAGTACTTTTTGGAAAGCCCTGAATGCCCTCTACTACTTTAATGTTCAAAGATATTTGATTTGGGGCTTGGAACTATATGAAAAATTGATTTGAAGTTGTGTGCAAATAAGGGTGAAAAAGCTGAAATTTCACTAAGTCCCCAAGGGTGATTTGTCTTCCAAGTCTTGTAACTTAAAAACCAAACACTTTTTGAAAGAAGGTCCTCTAATATGTTTTGAAGATCATGGAAAGAGCTTCCAATTGAGCTTTGAGTCAATCAAATTGGATGTGTGGTTTGAAACTTATGACTGTTTCAATATTTGCCCAAGTAGTGAAATTTCCACCTTTGAAAAGTTTCATGAACCAAACATTGCTTCCTTTGCAAGAAACCTCTTAGAACTTGATCTCTCATACCCTAAATCATCAATGAGACATGTCATGATGGATTTAAGCCTTGGATGTTTCATTTTGGATCAAAATCTCAAGGATTAGGGCCTTAGTCAAAACCCTAATTTTAACTGTGAATGCACTGGAATAATCTCTTATGATCTTGCTCCTTCCATCACATCTAAAGCTCATAGATGGTCTTTAGGGATGTCTATTATCACATGGAGTCAAGTCCTAGGGTTTGGGAAACACTCTTGATCAAAATCAAAGCCAATGATCCACTTGTCTTGACAAAAACCCAAATTTGGAGGCAGGGTAGAATTGTGGCTCAAGCTACTTATGATGAGAGCCAAATGATCTTGAATTCTTGTTGAATGAGACCTCTTGAATATAGGTAAGCTCAAATGGTTGATGAACCAATCAAATCTTGACTTATCAAGGCAAAACTTTTCAGTGATTCCTCAGGTTAAAACCCTAATTCCACATTTTGGTCTGAAGGTCTTTTGTTGACTTGACTTGATTCAAAGTCTTGAGATCTTGGTTCCAAACAACTGGTGAATCTTTGTGATGATTGTATGGAGCCGTAGAATGCCTTAGGAGGCCTTGAATCTCTATGTGCAAACCCTAATTTCAAACATAAGAGAAACAAACTGGAAAGATGGTGATTAGGTAAATAATGCATATATGATTGATCCTAAATGTCTATGCAAGATGTTATGACATCTAAGAGGTAAAATTTTGGGTACAACAGTTGCCCCTATTTAAATAGCTTTGCCAGATGGCACGAGGAATGAAGATCCTCGGGACATCAAGGTAGAAAGGTATTTAAATATAGCAAACCGAAAAAATTTCCCTTATATGGAATGCAGATGCTATAGACAAACAACAGACATGCATATGCTGACATGCCATGAATTTCTAATATGATGATATGATGTCATGATAGTGCAAATATGCAGACAGACCAGACACCAGGGATAAAGAACAAACAACCACAGGTGAGTACCACTGGGGAAGGATGAAGGTTAGTATACATGAGGCAAACTCACAGGGGATACTGGCTGACCGACAAAAGAGGCTCACTAGGGAGACTCTAAGGAAAGAATGGGGATAAAAAAGTATACTGGAATGCCCTAAATATCCTCATTGGAGATAGGAGCTAGAGGGGTATTCTCCGCTGGGGAAAGATCCAGGGAGATGGACGACAGGTTCATCTGTGACCGGACGACACCGGGGAAATAAAGACACATTCTTACTGGGCATGAAACCAGAAGGAAGACATGATCTCCATTGGGGAACAGTTTGAAACAAAAGGATAAGCATCCAGCAAAAGATTTTTTTGGGGGATTGCTTATACTGAAGAGTTCAAACGGGATCTTCAAGAAAATCCAGGAAAGGTAAAAATGAACTCGCGCGCCAGATAATAAAATATGACTGGATTTTTGGTTGGGGATAAGGTTAAGGAACCAATATGAGTTGGACAAGAATTGAGGTTCACAGTTGACCTGAAATTTTGGTTCATAGGTGACCAAGGTTCATAGTTGACCTGAGATTTTAGTTCATATTTGACCTGAGGTTTAGGTTCATATCTGACTTGGGTTTCAAACAACGGGTTCATATCTGACCTGAGGTTTAGGTTCATATTTGACCTGGGTTTCAAACAACAGGTTAATATCTGACCTGAGGTTTAGGTTCATATCTGACCTGTGTTTCAAACAACGGGTTCATATTTGACCTGAGGTTTAGGTTCATATTTGACCTGGGTTTCAAACAATGGGCTAATATTTGACTTGAGGTTTAAGTTCATATCTGACATGGGTTTCAAACAACGGGTTCATATCTGACCTGAGGTTTAGGTTCATATATGACCTGGGTTCAAACAACGGGTTCATATTTGACCTGAGGTTTAGGTTCATATTTGACCTGGGTTTCAAACAACATGTTCATATTTGACCTGAGGTTTGGGTTCATATCTGACCTGGGTTTCAAAAAATGCTTCATATTTGACCAGAGGTTTAGGTTCATGTTTGACCTGAATAATCAATTCCAGCTATTGTTGGACTTATGGTTCATATGTGATCAAAGTTAAGGTTCATAGTTGACCAAGGTTTATAGTTGACATGAAACCTCCATCTTTGAAGCTTCAAAACTCCCAGCTTACTCAATGGATTGAGGAGTTCTAGTACTTTTTGGAAAGCCCTGAATGCCCTCTACAACTTTAATGTTCAAAGATATATGATTTGGGGCTTGGAACTATATGAAAAATTGATTTGAAGTTGTGTGCAAATAAGGGTGAAAAAGCTGAAATTTCACTAAGTCCCCAAGGGTGATTTGTCTTCCAAGTCTTGTAACTTAAAAACCAAACACTTTTTGAAAGAAGGTCCTCTAATATGTTTTGAAGATCATGGAAAGAGCTTCCAATTGAGCTTTGAGTCAATCAAATTGCATGTGTGGTTTGAAACTTATGACTGTTTCAATATTTGCCCAAGTAGTGAAATTTCCACCTTTGAAAAGTTTCATGAACCAAACATTGCTTCCTTTGCAAGAAACCTCTTAGAACTTGATCTCTCATACCCTAAATCATCAATGAGACATGTCATGTTGGATTTAAGCCTTGGATGTTTCATTTTGGATCAAAATCTCAAGGATTAGGGCCTTAGTCAAAACCCTAATTTTAACTGTGAATGCACTGGAATAATCTCTTATGATCTTGCTCCTTCCATCACATCTAAAGCTCATAGATGGTCTTTAGGGATGTCTATTATCACATGGAGTCAAGTCCTAGGGTTTGGGAAACACTCTTGATCAAAATCAAAGCCAATGATCCACTTGTCTTGACAAAAACCCAAATTTGGAGGCAGGGTAGAATTGTGGCTCAAGCTACTTATGATGAGAGCCAAATGATCTTGAATTCTTGTTGAATGAGACCTCTTGAATGTAGGTAAGCTCAAATGGTTGATGAACCAATCAAATCTTGACTTATCAAGGCAAAACTTTTCAGTGATTCCTCAGGTTAAAACCCTAATTCCACATTTTGGTCTGAAGGTCTTTTGTTGACTTGACTTGATTCAAAGTCTTGAGATCTTCGTTCCAAACAACTGGTGAATCTTTGTGATGATTGTATGGAGCCGTAGAATGCCTTCGGAGGCCTTGAATCTCTATGTGCAAACCCTAATTTCAAACATAAGAGAAACAAACTGGCAAGATAGTGATTAGTTAAATAATGCATATATGATTGATCCTAAATGTCTATGCAAGATGTTATGACATCTAAGAGGTAAAATTTGGGGTACAACAGTTGCCCCTATTTAAATAGCTTTGCCAGATGGCATGAAGAATGAAGATCCTCGGGACATCAAGGTGGAAAGGTATTTAAATATAGCAAACCGAAAAAATTTCCCTTAGATGGAATGCAGATGCTATAGACAAACATCAGACATGCATATGCTGACATGCCATGAATTTCTAATATGATGATATGATGTCATGATAGTGCAAATATGCAGACAGACCAGACACCAGGGATAAAGAACAAACAACCACAGGTGAGTACCACTGGGGAAGGATGAAGGTTAGTATACATGAGGCAAACTCACAGGGGATACTGGTTGACCGACAAAAGAGGCTCACTAGGGAGACTCTAAGGAAAGAATGGGGATAAAAAAGTATACTGGAACGCCCTAAAGATCCTCATTGGAGATAGGAGCTAGAGGGGTATTCTCCGCTGGGGAAAGATTCAGGGAGATGGACGACAGGTTCATCTGTGACCGGACGACACCGGGGAAATAAAGACACATTCTTACTGGGCATGAAACCAGAAGGAAGACATGATCTACATTGGGGAACAGTTTGAAACAAAAGGATAAGCATCCAGCAAAAGATTTTTTTGGGGGATTGCTTATACTGAAGAGTTCAAACGGGATCTTCAAGAAAATCCAGGAAAGGTAAAAATGAACTCGCGCGCCAGATAATAAAATATGACTGGATTTTTGGTTGGGGATAAGGTTAAGGAACCAATATGAGTTGGACAAGAATTGAGGTTCACAATTGACCTGAAATTTTGGTTCAAAGGTGACCAAGGTTCATAGTTGACCTGAGATTTTGGTTCATATTTGACCTGAGGTTTAGGTTCATATCTGACCTGGGTTTCAAACAACGGGTTCATATCTGACCTGAGGTTTAGGTTCATATTTGACCTGGGTTTCAAACAACGGGTTCATATCTGACCTGAGGTTTAGGTTCATATCTGACCTGTGTTTCAAACAACGGGTTCATATTTGACCTGAGGTTTAGGTTCATATCTGACCTGGGTTTCAAACAACGGGTTCATATTTGACCTGAGGTTTAAGTTCATATCTGACATGGGTATCAAACAACGGGTTCATATCTGACCTGAGGTTTAGGTTCATATATGACCTGGGTTTCAAACAACGGGTTCATATTTGACCTGAGGTTTAGGTTCATATCTGACCTGGGTTTCAAACAACATGTTCATATTTGACCTGAGGTTTGGGTTCATATCTGACCTGGGTTTCAAAAAATGGGTTCATATTTGACTAGAGGTTTAGGTTCATATTTGACCTGAATAATCAATTCCAGCGATGGTTGGACTTATGGTTCATATGTGATCAAAGTTAAGGTTCATAGTTGACCAAGGTTTATAGTTGACATGAAACCTCCATCTTTGAAGCTTCAAAACTCCCACCTTACTCAATGGATTGAGGAGTTCTAGTACTTTTTGGAAATCCCTCAATGCCCTCTACAAATTTAATGTTCAAAGATATTTGATTTGGGGCTTGGAACTATATGAAAAATTGATTTGAAGTTGTGTGCAAATAAGGGTGAAAAAGCTGAAATTTCACTAAGTCCCCAAGGGTGATTTGTCTTCCAAGTCTTGTAACTTAAAAACCAAACACTTTTTGAAAGAAGGTCCTCTAATATGTTTTGAATATCATGGAAAGAGCTTCCAATTGAGCTTTGAGTCAATCAAATTGGATGTGTGGTTTGAAACTTATGACTGTTTCAATATTTGCCCAAGTAGTGAAATTTCCACCTTTGAAAAGTTTCATGAACCAAACATTGCTTCCTTTGCAAGAAACGTCTTAGAACTTGATCTCTCATACCCTAAATCATCAATGAGACATGTCATGATGGATTTAAGCCTTGGATGTTTCATTTTGGATCAAAATCTCAAGGATTAGGGCCTTAGTTAAAACCCTAATTTTAACTGTGCATGCACTGGAATAATCTCTTATGATCTTGCTCCTTCCATCACATCTAAAGCTCATAGATGGTCTTTAGGGATGTCTATTATCACATGGAGTCAAGTCCTAGGGTTTGGGAAACACTCTTGATCAAAATCAAACCCAATGATCCACTTGTCTTGACAAAAACCCAAATTTGGAGGCAGGGTAGAATTGTGGCTCAAGCTACTTATGATGAGAGCCAAATGATCTTGAATTCTTGTTGAATGAGACCTCTTGAATGTAGGTAAGCTCAAATGGTTGATGAACCAATCAAATCTTGACTTATCAAGGCAAAACTTTTCAGTGATTCCTCAGGTTAAAACCCTAATTCCACATTTTGGTCTGAAGGTCTTTTGTTGACTTGACTTGATTCAAAGTCTTGAGATCTTGGTTCCAAACAACTGGTGAATCTTTGTGATGATTGTATGGAGCCGTAGAATGCCTTAGGAGGCCTTGAATCTCTATGTGCAAACCCTAATTTCAAACATAAGAGAAACAAACTAGCAAGATGGTGATTAGTTAAATAATGCATATATGATTGATCCTAAATGTCTATGCAAGATGTTATGACATCTAAGAGGTAAAATTTGGGGTACAACAGTTGCCCCTATTTAAATAGCTTTGCCAGATGGCACGAGGAATGAAGATCCTCGGGACATCAAGGTAGAAAGGTATTTAAATATAGCAAACCGAAAAAATTTCCCTTAGATGGAATGCAGATGCTATAGACAAACAACAGACATGCATATGCTGACATGCCATGAATTTCTAATATGATGATATGATGTCATGATAGTGCAAATATGCAGACAGACCAGACACCAGGGATAAAGAACAAACAACCACAGGTGAGTACCACTGGGGAAGGATGAAGGTTAGTATACATGAGGCAAACTCACAGGGGATACTGGCTGACCGACAAAAGAGGATCACTAGGGAGACTCTAAGGAAAGACTTGGGATAAAAAAGTAAAGTGGAATGCCCTAAATATCCTCATTGGAGATAGGAGCTAGAGGGGTATTCTCCGCTAGGGAAAGATCCAGGGAGATGGACGACAGGTTCATCTGTGACCGGACGACACCGGGGAAATAAAGACACATTCTTACTGGGCATGAAACCAGAAGGAAGATATGATCTCCATTGGGGAACAGTTTGAAACAAAAGGATAAGCATCCAGCAAAAGATTTTTTTGGGGGATTTCTTATACTCAAGAGTTCAAACGGGATCTTCAAGAAAAGCCAGGAAAGGTGAAAATGAACTCGCGCGCCAGATAATAAAATATGACTGGATTTTTGGTAGGGGATAAGGTTAAGGAACCAATATGAGTTGGACAAGAATTGAGGTTCACAGTTGACCTGAAATTTTGGTTAATAGGTGTCATACCCCAAATTTTGACCACTTAGATTCCCATCATTGTGCAAATCATTACAACAATATGGATGTACCTTTATGCCTCACCAAGTGCCTCAAGGGATTGTTGAGCATTCACTACTATCAGAATTAGGGTTTCAAGCCCTCTCAGAGCCTTAGACAAAGGATCAATCAAGGAATGACATGATCTTCAACTTGTCTAAACCTCTCAAATATCCACAATGGATCAAAAGGACTCCCACTTCAAGGATTAAGCACAAAGCTGCTCCCTTCTAGGTGGATCAAGCCTCAAGATCGCCAGTGTCACTAAATTAGGGTTTTGGTCGACCAGGGCCTTCAGGTGGAAATTTTCCTCTGGGCATGAGCCAAGGATCCAAAACATAACCTAATATACTCCATGGAACCTCATGGACCCAACCATCAAGTCAATTTGGCCTCAGGGGATGCATTCAACAAAAATCAGGAATTATGGTTTCTTGACCTAATTCACCCCTAAGTTGACTTTTGGGATAAATCATGAGCCAAGACCTCAAGAGAAGATTTGAGGGTCTCTAATGAACCACATTGATCCATTTGCAACAATGGATTAATCCAAGAAGCTTGAGCATCAAGTCTCAATTTCATCTGGACCACAATTAGGGTTTCGCGGGAAAAGTCAACTGTAACTTTGACTTTTGACCAGGACATGCTCCCAAGCCCTAAGACATGGATCAATACACCCTATGACATCCATGGAACATGTCCATCAAGTTTGATTTAGGTCAAGGACATGGTTTCCTGATGAATTGCACAGTTTGGAATTCATCTGCTAAAAAGTCAACTATGCACAAAAGTCAACTTTGACTTTTTGAGATTTTTCCACAAAATGGATTTTTAACCCTAAAATGATGTTAATGTATGATTTGAATCATCATTCATCAAGAAAAATCAAAGAAAGTGGGATAACTTGTAAAAAGGGTAACCATAAAAACTTAGAAAATTTTCTAAGTTATGAATAAAGTGACACTAAGGTACCAACTTTGGAGGACCATAACTCCTAAACCACAAGGCCATTGTTCCCCATTCAAAGCTTGATTTGTAGAGCACATTGCCCTCTACAAAATCTTCATACTTACCTATGTCCAAATTCCTCATGGATTTTGAGTTATGGAGTGATCAAAATCAAGAAAAGTCACTTTGTTCCAACACTTAGTGAAAATTTCACTAAGTCAGAATCTGCCTTTACTTTTTTCCAAATGTAGGGGGATTTTTCACTTGGATTCAAAAGAGATCAAAACCAAATATGTTCAAACAGTTGTTGTATCATATGAGGGCTTTCCAAAATAGCCAAGATCATCCCCAAATTCAATTTGAGCTATGAGATATGATGGTGACAAAGTGCCTTGCTGAAAACTGCCAAGGCCAGGCAGAATTTTGTATTTTGGGTCGATTTGCCAAAATCAGCCAATTCCAAGCCTTGTCATCACTTTGGACACATCTGAGGATTGAATCTAAAGGGGGCAATCACTGAGCCAAGCCTCCAAAGTCCTTGGAACAAGAAATAGCATGCCAAACCTAGAATTGCCTAAAATAGGGACAAGACTCCAATTTTGGATTGGAGCATTCAATGGAAGCATCAAGGTGGCATGGACTGAGCTCTTAGCAACTGAATTCAGTCAAGACTTATCCAAGACCAAGGGAACCAGCAGCTTGTGCCCTAACCTCTAGTCAATGGATAGAGGAGACTTGGATTTTCATTTGCCAACATTGGCCAAACCTACTCAGCAGTTGCCATTCACTATTCCTTGCAAAACAAACTTGCTCTACTATAAATAGAGCTCAATTGTGATCAGTTTGAGTACACCAAAGGCCTACAACACTTGCCTTTCTCAAAATCCACTTCTCACTCTCAAAAATGCCTTTCTTAGCAAGTCACTATCTAATTTTTCAGTAGAGGGCAATTCCACTCAAACCAATCACACACACACCTCAAATACATCATATAGAAGTGATCCAAACACTCACACAACATCTGGAACCCAGATTTCACAAAATCACCAGCCAATTGCTCAAGTTCTTGACAGATTTGCAGTTGGGGTACCATCTCAAGTTCCAGATCATTTCAATCCATTCCAAGCATTCAGACACACTCCATGGCACCTAGGGAAGCTATCCAGATCATTGGAACCTAGCTGTAACACCTCCAACACAAATCACGATCACCAGCTGCAAGTGGTAAGCATGAGCTCTTCTAACTCTACGATCCATGCAATTTTTGCTGCACAATAATTTGGCTGTATGTTCATAATCATGCATGGAATGTTTCCCCTCAATTAATTGCATTGTTTGAATCGTGTATCAAAAAGCCCAGCCTTCATGCAGAATCTAGGGTTCTTGAGATTTTTCATGATTTCTTGTTTTATGCTTAATTTAAATGAAATTAATTGTCATATACATGATCGTGAGGTTGAAACGAGTTGATTGGTATGTGGATTGCATGATATGATCAAGTATTCAGTGAGATTGGATAGAAAATGCAAATTTGGGCAAACCCAGAACACGCGCGTGTTCTTGGTGTGTTCTTGGCGCCATTTTTTTGAAATTTGAATATTTGAATTTTGTGATTTTATTTAATTGATTCAAAAATTAATTTCTCTCTGAGTTTTAATGATTTTGAGTTGATTCTTTTTTTAATAATTCACAAAAATGATAAAATATTTTATTTTCCCAAAAAATCCCAAAAATATTATTTATTTTATATAATTGATATTTTTGCAAAGAATTAATGTTTTAATTGTTTTTAACATTTAAAATATTTTTTCCTTCTTGATTTAATAAAGATTAATGGCTTCTAATTATTTTGTAGGTCAATACTTGATTTTTGAAGCATTAATCCAAGATCATAATTTGTTTCCCATATGTTAAACAATTTTTGATCATTTTAATTGAATTTTTATTCAATTAAAATACATTTTGGAAATAAATTAGGGTTTTTGATTAATTCAACCCTCACAAATCATTTTCAAACACTTTTGGGCCTCTAATAGAGTGTAAGACCCAACCCCCTTGTACAGAAATTTTTTTGGGCCTCATTCGTTGTATAAGTCCCTCTGTACATTTTAAAATTCGGCACGATCGTCGCCAGTTTAAAAATAAACCATCTGGGCCTCTCCTTGAGCTATAAGACCCATTCAAAACTTTTGGGCCTCTATTAGAGTGTAAGACCCAATCCCCTTTTAACCAAAACAATTTTGGGCCTCACTTATTGTATAAGTCCCCCTGCGTTAAAAGAAAACCTCGGCGCGATCGCCATTTCAAACGAAAAAACCAACTGGGCCTACCCTCGTGTTATAAGCCCCACTCTTTTTCTTTAAAACTCTTGGGCCTCTTGAGAGAGTGTAAGACCCATCCCTTTGTACAGAAAACCTTTTTTTTTGGGCCTCAGTCACTTGTATAAGTCCCTCTGTACAAATTTAATAGTGCAATCACTGATAAAACCCTGGGTCTCTCCTTGAGCTGTAAGCCCCAAATCTTTCTTTTTCAAAGGACTTTCTCCTTTGATTTTGAAATATATTGTTGTTTTCAATCTTCCTTTGTTGAACAACTGACTAAACAGCATCGAAGCTCTACAACTGAGTAAGTGTTTACCTGCTTTCATTTACTGCTTTCATATACATATAACTGTATTGTGGGGCTGCTCACTGTAAGTCTCCTTTCATAAACTCATATCAACTGTGTAATAATAGTATAGATATTTAGAGTTTCTCCGGCAACTACGTCTAGCACTAGGTAAAGCCGTTTCGTTTATTCTTGTAGAAGTAGACAAGCTAGATCCCCAATAGGATCACCAGATACAGTCTTCTCTTCGGCTGTCCTCATTAGGAATTGTCAAGAGACTCTACCTCCCCAGAGATGAATGTATTCTCCGTGAATGGCATCTCTTGAGTTTCTTCCAAATTCTTAAACTTTCCTGGCTTGATCTATTCCTTGTGAATAGCCTGTCTTGAATTTCTTGGGGTTTGGGGACCCACGGGCTTCTTAAAAGCATCGGCCTCCTCTTGGCCATTGTACAAGGACCCACAGGCTTCCTAAAAGCATCCCCGCCTCCTCTTGGCCTTAGTACAAGGATCTGTCGGCTTCTTAGAAGTATTCACTGCCTCCTCCTAGGCTTAGTATAATGATTTTTCCTCCGGGAATGATAGCCTCCTCTTGGGCTTCGTACAAGGACCTCCCGACTTCTTAAAAGTTTCCAGCCTCCTCTCGGGCTTCGTATAAATTGTCCCGATGACCTCCTAGAGGTATAGGAACAGAACTTAGTCATCTTAAATAGAACAGTCTTTCTAAGAGTCTAGACCCTACTACTGTTTCTCAAAGCATAGTACAAAACATAAAACTCTAGACTTGGACAGTCTAATATCCTTGAGTATCAAAGACATTCTTAAGGGACCCCTTCGTAAATAGGAAGAAAACCTGTAGACTCGGACAGTCTCAATACCCTTTGGATTTCCCCTTTCCTGAAAGAACAGGAAACAATCCTGATCCTCGAAACAAATCCTTGGGTACCACCTTACTCATATAAGAACTGATTTTCTCTTTAAAATCAGTATATTGGATCGGTCACTCAACTAAAACAGTTACAATAGCCTCCTCTTGGGCTTTGTACAATGATTCTCCCCGGCGGAGCAAACACTTTTAGCCTTCATCTCGGGCTTCGTACGAGATACAAATTCCCCTAAGTAGAGTCAAACTCTTTTAGCTTCCATCTCGGGCTTTGTACGAGATACACTCCCTTTGTTGAGTATAACAGATTCCCCTGCTGAGTCAACTCCCCTTTTGCCTCTCTCTCGGGCTTCGTACCAGACACAAAAAGACACCCTCTTATTGGGCCATTAACCTCCTCTTAGGCTTTGTATAAGAAAACCACTGGTTGAGCCAATCAACCTTTTAGCATCAAAGTTGTGACTCGTTCACAGTATACAAACATCAACAACTCCTTCCCATTCATCTAACTGCTATAAGCGGCAAGCCTCTGGATCATCTACATCCATGCCACTGTCCCTCTGTTAGCATGAGAAATTCCTAAGGAAAGATGGCATTGCTCTACACTGAGTTAAAGTCTCCTCCTTCAGGTTAAAAAAAAACCCTTCGTAGGAAATTATGGCATTGCCAGATTCACATATCCCGGTTATAGTAATTCTCCTTTATAAACAGACAAACCCTTCTTTAGAGATGATAAATTCTCTCTAAAGTCAAGACTTTTCAGCTTCACATCTTGGGCTTTGAACAAGATACAAACCACTTTTCGCTTCACGTCTTGGGCTTTGAACAAGACACCAAAACACCATTTCCTCCCATAGAATAGGAGGAACTACGAACGCTCTGATTTCCCTGTTTCGGTAAACGGGAATACGTAGGCATAAGATCGAAAGAAAAGATCTTAGCGAGCACACTAAACAAAAACCCAAAATCCCATACTTTCATACTTCAATCAAAAACATCCGTCCTAACCTAAAACACCCCTTTTTAACAAAATAACCTAGGAGAGACCCCGAATCTTTGTAGCATCTGTAAACCAACAGTTTTGACTGTTTAACCTCAGTTTGCAAGCAGGGTTAGTTGGAGACATCTATTTCCCTTCCTTCATCAGCTTTCAATTGGATAAAAAATGAATCGAACTGTAGTACTAGTGTAACGCCCAAATATTTAATTATTTATTTATTTGAATATTTAATTAATTATTTGTGAATAATTCAGTTGATTTTGGGTTGCGGTGAATTAAGTCGTTAAGTCGGTATTTTAAGTTGGTAAGTCGTAGAAATAATATTAGTAGTAATATTATCGTTGTTGGAGTGTGTTGGTTTCGTGGGCTTGGATTCGTGTCGGAATTAGTAATAGTGGGGTGTAAGTTATTAGGCCCATTAGTAATATTAGTAGAATAGTATTATTTAGATAAAAACAAATAAAAAGAAATAGAAAGAAAACAGTTAGGTTTGTATCAGCAGAAGAGAAGAGGAAGATCGTGAGAGAAGAAGTTGCGAGAGGGAAACTGTTACCGATGCCAAATCCCCAGAATCCGATCGAACCTAGAGCTGCCTTTAATCCAAGGTAAGGGTAGGTTCGACTATTATAACCGGGGTATGATGAATGATATAAGGGTTGGGGATTATATGACTGTTTTCCATTGATTTTCTGAAAAGTTGTTGTTGGCTGTGTGGAAATCGATATTGATGTTGTTCAATTGTGATTCTGCTATTGTGATGTTGTTGTTTCTGTGTTAATACTGATCAGTCGATGTTGTTAAATTTTTATCGTTGGATTGATTTTGTAAGTGTTGCAGTGAGGTTGTTGATTTCTGGAAATTTGGTTGGGGACGAAAATGTCACTGTTCACATGTGCACGGGTGGCGCAGGCCACCCATCACTCACATAGGGGTGGCGCAGGCCACCCAAAATAAGAGAGAAAACATGTGGCGGGAGCCACAAGGTGTATGTGGCACAAGCCACCTCGGCCAAGGCGCCACCACCAACCAAGAAATGGATGTGGCGCAAGCCACCAACCAAGGGAGTGGCGCATGCCACTTAGGTATTGTAAGGGTGGCGCAAGCCACCCATTTTATAGGGGTAGTGATATTTTGTTTTGTTGTTTTCTGGAAACTGGAATTTTAGTTGCTGTATGCATATAATTGGAATTAGTAACATGTTAGAAAATGATTAGAGGGCCACATATGCCAGGTGGAACCACTTATATGTTATTCTGAGTGACTAATTCAGTTGATTAAATTAGGTGAATTATTTTAATGGATTGATTAATAATTAATTAATGGTTAAGTGTGATACACATAGTGAGTAAATGAATTAGAATTAATGAGTAGGACTGATGGTGTAATATATTTGGATTGTATATCAGTGTGACAGGTTCTAATAGAAACAGAATGGATTTCTTTTGACAGAAGAAGCAGTATTTTGAGGTTTGACAGAAAAATGTTCTTTTATTTATTTTCATGACAAAAAGTTCTAACTATAGCAGGGGCATTGTATCAGAAACCAGAAAAGTCACAGCATTTTATAATAAACTAGTATTAACAGCAGAAGTGAAATTAATGTAGTTTTAGTCGGTTTAGCCGATTTAGGCGGAAAATTTAGTCGCTCGGAATTTAATGAAAATTGACGTGGTATGTCGGTTAGTTTAGTAGATGATTTTCGTGGATTTGTTTTGTTGAAATTATGTCGGAAAAGTTGATTTGCAGGTACAGCTGAGTTGTATTATTTCGTTCCGGTATACGGACAAGTTTTAAGTTGTAGGCTTGATAGCCAACGTTGTATAAGTTGTTATGTTGTTTTAAGTTGATTATGTTGTGGATGTTGTTGAGTTGTCTATGTTGATGAGTTGTGCATGTCATAAAGCATACTTGCATATTTATGTCGGAGCCGATGCTCACACCACGTTGGCCTGGATTGGCACAAGTTGAAAGTTGAAGGCTTATGCCTTGATGCCTCGATAAACTGGCAGTTTTAAGTTGGGAGTTTTACTCCAAATGGTAACACATGCATAACATAGTCGAGTCGCATTAAAGTTGCATTTTTCAAGTTGTTGTTGATTGTTGTGTATTGTTGATGTGAAGTGGTGATAATTGTATGATTCCTATTTATGTATTATTTATCATATTTCGTTTATAAAATTTGATATCTCACCCCTTCTGTTTGAATGTTACCCCTATGTTGGTAACGTGCAGATTAGCAAAGATGAAGGTCATTTATTCTTACTAGTTTGAGTCGGTGATGTCGCTTTGATACGTAACACTCGGGGGATGGACGCTTGTTGTTTATTGTTGAATATGTTTTATGTTGCTGAATTTTTAAGTTGAATTTATTAAGTATTATGTTGTTTTGAAGTTGTTTTAGTCGAACAAAAATGTTAAGTGAATCAAAGTTGAATATTTATATCTTGAAGTTGTTTTGTTTTGAAAAGGAGATATATATGAATTTTGTTGTTATTGTTTCATCCGATCAAAGTGTTATGTATCCGTTCATATGAAATTAATCGAAGTTGTTTTAAGATGAAAGTGTAGCATCCAATTTGAATGTTGAAATTTTGTAACTCTTATTTTACTATTATCCGTCGGGTAGAAATGGGGTGTAACAACTAGAGCTATCGTGCTTCCCAACCACATCCAAAAATCACTCGCTACAATAGCTGACCAAGGTTCATAGTTAACCTGAGATTTTGGTTCATATTTGACCTGAGGTTTAGGTTCATATCTGACCTGGGTTTCGAACAACGGGTTCATATCTGACCTGAGGTTTAGGTTCATATTTGACCTGGGTTTCAAACAACGGGTTCATATCTGACCTGAGGTTTAGGTTCATATCTGACCTGTGTTTCAAACAACAGGTTCATATTTGACCTGAGGTTTAGGTTCATATCTGACCTGGGTTTTAAACAACGGGTTTATATTTGACCTGAGGTTTAAGTTCATATCTGACCTGAGGTTTAGGTTCATATATGACCTGGGTTTCAAACAACGGGTTCATATTTGACCTGAGGTTTAGCTTCATATCTGACCTGGGTTTCAAACAACAGGTTCATATTTGACCTGAGGTTTAGGTTCATATCTGACCTGGGTTTCAAAAAATGGGTTCATATTTGACCCGAGGTTTAGGTTCATATTTGACCTGAATAATCAATTCCAGCGATTTTTGGACTTATCGTTCATATGTGATCAAAGTTAAGGTTCATAGTTGACCAAGGTTTATAGTTGACATGAAACCTCCATCTTTGAAGCTTCGAAACTCCCAGCTTACTCAATGGATTGAGGAGTTCTAGTACTTTTTGGAAAGCCCTCATTGCCCTCTAAAACTTTCATGTTCAAAGATATTTGATTTGGGGCTTGGAACTGAATGAAAAATTGAGTTGAAGTTGTGTGCAAATACGGGTGAAAAAGCTGAAATTTCACTAAGTCCCCATGGGTGATTTGTCTTCCAAGTCTTGTAACTTAATAACCAAGCACTTTTTGAAAGAAGGTCTTCTAATATGTTATGAAGATCATGGAAAGAGCTTCCATTTGAGCTTTGAGTCACTCAAATTGGATGTGTTGTTTGAAACTTATGACTGTTTCAATATTTGGCCAAGTAGTGAAATTTCCACCTTTGAAAAGTTTCATGAACCAAACATTGCTTCCTTTGCAAGAAACTTCTTAGAACTTGATCTCTCATACCCTAAATCATCAATGAGACATGTCATGATGGATTTAAGTCTTGGATGTTTCATTTTGGATCAAAATCTCAAGGATTAGGGCCTCAGTCAAAACCCTAATTTTAACTGTGAATGCACTGGAATAATCTCTTATGATCTTGCTCCTTCCATCACATCTAAAGCTCATAGATGGTCTTTAGGGATGTCTATTATCACATGGAGTCAAGTCCTAGGGTTTGGGAAACACTCTTGATCAAAATCAAAGCCAATGATCCACTTGTCTTGACAAAAACCCTAATTTGGAGGCAGGGTAGAATTGTGGCTCAAGCTACTTATGATGAGAGCCAAATGATCTTGAATTCTTGTTGAATGAGACCTCTTTAATGTAGGTAAGCTCAAATATTTGATGAACCAATCAAATCTTGACTTATCAAGGCAAAACGTTTTAGTGATTCCTCAGGTTAAAACCATAATTCCACATTTTGGTCTGAAGGTCTTTTGTTGACTTGACTTGATTCAAAGTCTTGAGATCTTGGTTCCAAACAACTAGTGAATCTTTGTGATGATTGTATAGAGCCATAGAATGCCTTAGGAGGCCTTGAATCTCTATGTGCAAACCCTAATTTCAAACATAAGAGAAACAAACTGGCAAGATGGTGATTAGTTAAATAATGCATATATGATTGATCCTAAATGTCTATGCAAGATGTTATGACATCTAAGAGGTAAAATTTGGGGTACAATAGTTGCCCCTATTTAAATAGCTTTGCCAAATGGCATGAGGAATGAAGATCCTCAGGACAACAAGGTGGAAAGGTATTTAAATATAGAAAACCGAAAAATTTTCCCTTAGATGGAATGCAGATGCTATGGACAAACAACGGACAAGCAAATGCTGACATGCCATGAATTTCAAATATGATGATAAGATGTCATGATAGTGCAAAGATGCAGACAGACCAGACACCAGGGATAAAGAACAAACAACCACAAGTGAGTACCACAGGGGAAGGATGAAGGTTAGTATACATGAGGCGAACTCACAGGGGATACTGGCTGACCGACAAAAGAGACTCACTGGGGAGACTCTAAGGAAAGACTTGGGATAAAAAAGTAAAGTGGAACGCCCTAAAGATCCTCGTTGGAGATAGGAGCTAGATGGGTATTCTCCGTTGGGGAAAGATCTAGGGAGATGGACGACAGGTTCATATGTGACCGGACAACACTGGGAAAATAAAGACACGTTCTTACTGGGCATGAAACCAGAAGGAAGAAATGATCTCCATTGGGGAACAGTTTGAAACAAAAGGATAAGCATCCAGCAAAAGATTTTTTTGGGGGATTTCTTATACTGAAGAGATCAAATGGGATCTTCAAGAAAAGCCAGGAAAGGTAAAAATGAACTCGCGCGCCAGATAATAAAATATGACTGGATTTTTGGTAGGGGATAAGGTTAAGGAACCAATATGAGTTAGACAAGAATTGAGGTTCACAGTTGACCTGAAATTTTGGTTCATAGGTGACCAAGGTTCATAGTTGACCTAAGATTTTGGTTCATATTTGACCTGAGGATTCGGTTCATATCTGACCTGGGTTTCAAACAACGGGTTCATATCTGACCTGAGGTTTAGGTTCATATTTGACTTGGGTTTCAAACAACGGGTTCATATCTGACCTGAGGTTTAGGTTCATATCTGACCTGTGTTTCAAACAACGGGTTCATATTTGACCCGAGGTTTAGGTTCATATCTGACCTGGGTTTCAAACAACGGTTTCATATTTGACCTGAGGTTTAGGTTCATATCTGAACTGGGTTTCAAACAACGGGTTCATGAGGTTTAGGTTCATATATGACCAGGGTTTCAAACAACGGGTTCATATTTGACCTGAGGTTTAGGTTCATATCTGACCTGGGTTTCAAACAACAGGTTCATATTTGACCTGAGGTTTAGGTTTATATCTGACCTGGGTTTCAAAAATCAGGTTCATATTTTACCCGAGGTTTAGGTTCATATTTGACCTGAATAATCAATTCCAGCGATTGTTGGACTTATGGTTCATATGTGATCAAAGTTAAGGTTCATAGTTGACCAAGGTTTATTGCTGACATGAAACCTCCATCTTTGGAGCTTCGAAACTCCCAGCTTACTCAATGGATTAAGGAGTTCTAGTACTTTTTGGAAAGCCCTCAATGCCCTCTACAACTTTCATGTTCAAAGATTTTTTATTTGAGGCTTGGAACTGAATGAAAAATTGAGTTGAAGTTGTGTGCAAATAATGGTGAAAAAGCTGAAATTTCACCAAGCCCCCAAGGGTGATTTGTCTTCCAAGTCTTGTAACTTAAAAACCAAGAACTTTTTGAAAGAAGGTCCTCTAATATGTTTTTAAGATCATGGAAAGAGCTTCCATTAGAGCTTTGAGTCACTCAAATTGGATGTGTGGTTTGAAAGTTATGACTGTTTCAATTTTTGCCCAAGTAGTGAAATTTCCACCTTTGAAAAGTTTCATGAAGCAAACATTGCTTCCTTTGCAAGAAACTTCTTAGAACTTGATCTCTCATACCCTAAATCATCAATGAGACATGTCATGATGGATTGAAGCCTTAGATGTTTCATTTTGGATCATAATCTCAAGGATTAGGGCCTCAGTCAAAACCCTAATTTTAACTGTGAATGCACTGGAATAATCTCTTATGATCTTGCTCCTTCCATCACATCTAAAGCTCATAGATGGTCTTTAGGGATGTCTATTATCACATGGAGTCAAGTCTTAGGGTTTGGGAAACACTCTTGATCAAAATCAAAGCCAATGATCCACTTGTCTTGACAAAAACCCTAATTTGGAGGCAGGGTAGAATTGTGGCTCAAGCTACTTATGATGAGAGCCAAATGAACTTGAATTCTTGTTGAATGAGACCTCTTGAATGTAGGTAAGCTCAAATGGTTGATGAACTAATCAAATCTTGACTTATCAAGGCAAAACATTTCAGTGATTCCTCAGGTTAAAACCCTAATTCCACATTTTGGTCTGAAGGTCTTTTGTTGACTTGACTTGATTCAAAGTCTTGAGATCTTGGTTCCAAACAACTGGTGAATCTTTGTGATGATGGTGATTGTATGGTGCCATAGAATGCCTTAGGAGGCCTTGAATCTCTCTGTGCAAACCCTAATTTCAAACATAAGAGAAATAAACTGGCAAGATGGTGATTAGTTAAATAATGCATATATGATTGATCCTAAATGTCTATGCAAGATGTTATGACATCTAAGAGGTAAAATTTGGGGTACAACACCTCGGTTTTTAAAGACAAACGAGATAAAAACTCAAAAAACAATTTTTTATTCCTTCAAAGTTATAATGTTTTGTCTCATTCACTTTTTACGCCCTAGCGAACGAAAGGAACCCATTTTTCTCCAGGGAACAAAGGAGTTTCCCAAGACTCAAAAACACCACCCTTCTTGTCCGAGGTGGAAGTAAGCTCAAATTCTTCTCCGTTGATGTCATACCCTAATTTTTTACCCTAAGATCCCTCATAATTTGCATTTCATTAGCATCATTTGTGTTTATACTTTTATGCATCACTAACCCATTTGGAGAGACAACGATTGTTGTTTTTTTCATTTGATTACAAATTAGGGTTTTTTGAGCCTCAAAAGATATTCAGGCAAAGGATCAATCAAGAATGAGCATGATATTCAACATATCAAGTCCATTATTCATCCATGAAGATCAATAAATCTCCTTCAATAATCAAGTACAAGTCTACATCATTTCAAAATCAACAAGCCTCAAGTTCATCTGGTGCACCAATTATGGTTTTGGTTGATCAGGGTCTCCAAAGTGAATTTTTTATCTTGTGCATGATACAAGACCTCAAGATATGTTTCAAGGACATCAAAAGCCTCATAATAGTCTATCCATGTGATTATATTGATCCAAAGAACTTGATTCATAAGAAATGCAAGGATTCAAATTTATCTGGACCACAAACAAGGGTTTTGGTGAAAAGTCAACCATACCTTTGACTTTTGAGCAAGGCATGATCTCAAATATTGGGACACGATTCAAGACACTCAAAAACAGCATTGGAATCCATCCATGATGTTTAAATTATCCCAAGGATTTGATTTCATAAAGGATCACAAAGTTCAAGATTCATCTGATACAAAAAAGTCAATTGTGGTCAAAGTCAAGTTTGACTTTTGGAGTTTTTACAAACATATGGTCTCTTCAAGTCAAGAATAATGTTAATGTGTGATTTGGATCATGATTGATCAAGAAAAATCAAGAAAAGTGAGGTTACTTGTAAAAAAGGCAACCTTAGAAAACTTAGAAATTTTTCTAAGTCAAGAAAAACAATGATTTTTACCCTACTTTGCAAGGTCCTAACTTCTAAACCAAGTAACCATTTCTTGGATCCAAAGACCAAATTAAAGAGCTTGTTACATAATACAACTTTGTCACTTAGGGTGAATTCCCAAAAAGTTCATAGATTTTGAGATATGAAGCCACGAAGTTTGGGTTTCCACACTTTTGAACTTTGACACTTAGAGAAATTTTGGACTGAATCTGTTTTGTGTTTTAACCAACTTTGAGGTTATTTTTCACCAAGATCCAAGATGAATCAAGACCAAATTCAAACATCAAAGTTGAAGTATGATATACCAGCTTTCCAAAATGTCCAAGAACACAGTCTTATTCCATTTGAGCCAGGAGATATGGAGTACACAATATGCCTTGATGCAACTATTTTGGTAAGGCAAATTTGGCATTACTTGTAGGGCACGATTTCTTGAGTCCAAGTGTGATGATCATACCATGCTCATTCAACAAGAAATCATCCAAAACCTGCAAGATAGAGCCACTAAGTCAAGAAGAATCCCTTTGAAATGATGAGACATCATCACTTTAAGCCTTGAATTCAAGAGGGATTTATGTGGAATAGTGCATTGTCAAAGAAACCACTCTCATCAGTCAAGATGCACTCTTAAACAACAATAAACACCTCTGCAGAATGTGGAATAGGTCAAAAAAAGAGCTAGGCTAGCGGAAGAGATAATGTACCTTGGGATGGAAGTAATGATACATTGCCAAAACCATTGAACAATGAACTCATCCTTCAAACCAGCAATATTCCTTCAAAATAAACTTGCTCCCTTATAAATAGAGACCACATTTGATCATTCAAGACACACCAAAACAACCACAACACTTGTTTTCTCATTCTCCCTCTTTCGCTTCAAATTTTCAAAATTTCAAAGAGTAAGCTTCAAGTTTTCAAAACCATGGCTTAAACCACTCAAACAAGCATCCAAACACATCACAAATCATCCCTTGAAGGTGTTCAAACCTTCATCTTCATGCCAAACCACCAAAATCAAAAATTCAACTGTCAAAACCTCATATCTTTCACTTTTTGAATTTTACAAGCCACGACTTGATTTAGTCCATTTCAAAACCTTCCAACACCTCAAACACACTCTAATATATATCCTTAAGGTGTTCCAAGCATAGTTTTCCAGCTGTAAGTCCATTTGGTGAAGGTTACATTTTGGTCACTTTTAACCATTTTGCAAGAAAATGTCACTTTCTGTTTCAGAGGTTTTCTTTGGATTCTGATCATCCTAAAAGCTTCCAAGGGGTCTATTAGAGGTGTCTAAGGCATTCATTCATTGCTGTAACAAGTATCTTGGAAGTTGGCTTTGTGCTTCAAGAGGTAAGTTTCACTAGAACTTGGTACTTTGTTAAATATGCATTGCTTTGATGTACATTGAGTTTGTACATGTCTTGTATGTCATATGTGTTGTGTTTGAACCAATTTTAAGTGCTATTGTTGACTGTATAGAGATTTGGCATAGAACTTGTAAAAATACATCATTTTAGGTCTTGCTATCGTATTTTAAAATAGAATCATTTTTAGCAAAAACTAAGACCACCACTAGATTCCTTAGGAAATTCTAGGCATGATCCATCTTTGTTTCATCCGTTTTCATGGAGAAATGAAGAAGTTATGCCCTTCTTGAAAATGGAGAAAACTTGGTGTAATACCCCAAAATTTGCTCTCCCCTTTTGGCTTCATAGCATGGCATTATCATTTATCATATCATATCCATCTCATTAACATTACATTGCATTTAACATAGAAAAATGAAGCATGGCATCCTTCTTACCATCAGGGCATGTGATCAGGTGGAAGGTGGACAATCAAGGAATCATTCAAAGCACAAAAAGGTCAATCAAGTTGCCTCAAGGCAAGCCAAGAGTCTCTCATGTCTCATACCATCTCAATTGATCATCCACAATCTCAAGGAAGTGAGATCCAATGGGAGATTGAAGCACTACATCTTTCACTATGCAAGAGGTTCAAAAATTGAAGGAAAACCCTCAAAAGAGATAGCTCATTGATCCAAAATCATCCTCAAATGGTATATCTCATCATCCTTTAAGAAGGTACACAACATACTCTGAGGAATTTGAAATTGAAGACTGCACATTTTTCTCCTAGGAGGTGGGCACCAAAACTAGGGTTTCCCATTAAATCAGGGAATCTTTGATTTTTTGGACAAAACTTGATGTCATGGTATTCTACATGTTCTTAAGTGTATGTGTATGGAGAATTGCCCCTCAATTGGTTTTGGAGGTGGTTCAATTGGAAGAAAGATCAAAAATCAGGAAATTTGGGGCCAAGTCAAATAATCAGGGGAAAAAGTCAACTCTTGACTTTTTGAGCCCAAAATCATGAAATTCATGTTACATATGTCCAATGTACAAAATTTGATCAAGAAACTCCAAAGGAATCATGAAAAAATCAAGATGTGGAAAGTTGCCATTTTTGGATGAAGAAGGGTTACTAAAAATAGCAAGTTTTGGCCATTTTGCATCAGAGTTTGAACCAAGGCCATTCAAATTTGGAGCACCAAATGAAAAATCCACTCTGCCTCAATGAAAGATCTTGTTTTAAGCTTCAAATCCATGTGTAGAACATCTCCATTGGATAAAAATTGAGAGAGTTATAGATGATCAAAGTTGAGGGAAACTTGGGCAAAATGCAAGTCAGCTTGGGCAAGTTTCAGGTCACGCGCATGTCATTTCTACAAACACCTGGTGTGCCAAATGTCAAGCTCAATTTCTCCAAGAAGAAAGCTCCAAATGAAAAACTTTTCAACATAAAAAATGTTCCTTGTAGTGCCCTCTCCAATGTTCATGTTGGGCAAAATTTCGTCTGATCAAGTTATGATGAAGAAATAGTGGCCTCAAGTCATGGTGATTGTGCTGAAAACCCAGGTGCCAAGGTGCCAGGTCGACCGACCACATGCCACACCCTTATACCATTTCCCAATGTGGATGTTATAAGTCATTTTGCAACTTATTGCAAGCCTCCTTTCAAGTCATTTTTCATACCAAACATGTTCTACTATGATCCCTCTTTCTAATGATCACAAAGCCTCATCAAATTATTCACAATACATGGAGAATTTCCTTCTCAAACTTGCTTGTTTTCATTGGTTCCAACTGTCATAAAATCAGAAAAAAGCAAGTGTTGTTGCCACTTTTCCTCATTTGAACCAACAAATTCTTACTTGCACGTGCTGCTCATGATCATTATACACTAAAGAGGAAGAACAAAACTTGCGAAGCAAGTTTCTCTTGCTGCTACACCAGAACAGCTCATCCTCACCATTCCTTCCACTTGCTCCTTACCATAACACTCTAAACCTCCACCTCACCATAGCACAGCCATTGATAAATCGTCCCCTAACTAACTTGACTCAGTTAGTTAGGATGGACTCAGCTTAACCCACTCAACTCACTCTAACTCACTCATTTAACCATGAGTTAGCAGATTAAACTCAACATATAAGTTCCAACACTCTCCACAATTTGAGGCGAACACTTCATTCTCACTCTTTCTCTCAAACGCTCTCACATTCTCTCCATTATCTCTCTCTGATTCCACACGATTTCAACACTCTTCTTCCACTTTTCATCTGCATTATCATTGTTTGGCATTGTTGGATCAGGAGCACACTGAATCTTCATCATTCTCCAAGTGAAGCTTCATCAACATTTTGCAATTTTCTCTCTGCTCTCAAGATATCAAGCTCAAACAGCATTTATTTTGCTTAGTTTGTGAAGCTCCAAGGAAGAAGAAGAAGATAGGATCTCTGGTATTCTGGTAGATCCAAAGTTCATCACATTTCAGGTTCCCTTCTTCAACTTTGTTTTATTGAATCTAGCTTGTTTTTGTGGTGTTTGTGGCCTAGTAGAGGTCATGTGCGTCCTGGCTAGTTGATAGGCTTCTTAGAGGCATAGTTTCAAACCTAGGGCTTAATTTGATTGACTCTGTTCTTGCTGTGCGTATGTGTTTTGTGGCTTTCATGGGCATATTCATGATGTACGTGAGCTCAGCATCATTTTGATATACGTTTTGTGCATTTTGGTGAGGTTCGAAGGTTGCAGGTGGTGGCTGTTGGCCGGAGAAGGTGACCGGAGGTCCCCTCCGGCCGGTGACTGTTATGACTAGGGTTTATGCACGTTTTAATCTTGTCCATTCATTTTCCATGATCGTGTGGTCCAAAAGTTGACAGCACATTAAAATTCACGTGCAAATCATGTGCACCATTTCTGAATTTACTTAAACATTGTGTAGCATGGTACATGGTAATGAGTGTGTGTCCTCATCCGCGTGTGTTGGATCTGCGTACTTTGACTTTGGCTTGACCCTGACTTAAATCAATGGCTTGGATTGTGTTGACTGATGTTGACTGAAGGTGCATTGTTGTTAATATGTTATGCGCGTAATTGGACCTAAGCCAGATTGATATCCACACCCCTTTGTTTAAGGCCCAATGTAATTTGAACTGAATAGTTACTAGGCATACACCCCTTCCCTCATTTCATTGCATTTTATTTTTTTCATTTTTCTACACGTTTACTTTTTAATTTTTAAAAATACTAAATAGCATCATAAAATTCCAAACAAATTCATGAGCATCATTAAAACATTTAGAAAATTTTTGATGATTTTATTTTCTGATTTTATGACCTTTTTACCCCTGATCCATAATTTTCTTTGAATTTCCATTTAGATGCATTCTAAGCATGATACATTAATTTGTTTAATTTTGTTCTTGCTCATTACAAAATGTTTTGACATGATTCTTTTTGCATTGATTCACTAATACATTGAAGCATGTTAGATGATTTTTGTTTGATTTTTTAGGTCACTTTATTACATGTTTTGATGCCTATGTTTGCACCACTTTGCATGATGTTTCAATTTGACCTAATTGCTTTGTTTGAAGTCATTTTGCTTTGAATTTTGATATGCTATTTTGATATGTGATTCATATCTGATTAGTGAACTCCAATACCATGTTTTCATAATTTTCATGAGGCCATTTTATTTTTGTTTGATGCATTACATTGGAAGTATAATCCATGGCATGTCATTACAACTTTAGTGCATGTTTACATGAATTCTTTTGTGCACATTTGTATGAGCATTTGCATATGTTATGAGCCATTCATATTATATTATAGGTCTTTGATACACATTATAGGTCATCTTTACATGTTCATTTCAATTTGAACTTTGTGCATCATTAACATGTATTGTTTGCACTTTCTTTTTGAACTTTCATTTCAATTCTTCTTATATTACTTCTTGAATGTCTTGAAGTTGATTCATAAATACTTTTGAGATGTTTATAAACCATTTTCCATTTAGTTTCAATTCTGGTTGTTGATTTACATGTTCCATTTATGCATGTCCTCTTCATTTCTTTCCATCTTTCATCTACCCCTTCTTCTTGTAACATGTTTAAATGCTAATGGGTGATGATTGTTGCTTATTCACTTGCACTTGTATGATGATATTCACTTGTTGTCCATATGATGCTCTTTCTGGTTGTGGTTCTAGGATTTGTTTTCTCATTTAATTCTTTTGAGTTTCATGATGCATTACATGTTCTTTTACTTCTTATACTTCTTATACTTGTTCACTAACCATGTAGGGGCTTTGGTAAGTTTCAATTGAGTGTGGATAAGGAATCCACATTCAACTTCTATCCTTTCTCTTTTACAATTCCATGTTATGTTTTGTTAAGCACTTATGTGCTTTCTTTTAATAACTCATTACTTTCCCTTTTTGAATTACAATTCATCTTCTACTTTGGAAGTGAATTGTTTAATTCTTTCTTTCTTTAGACTTTAGGTTGAAACCTCACAAACCATTAGGATCACTCCCTTTAATCTTCAATTAGGATTGAGTCTTAGTCCATATAGGTTTTACCTTTTCTCCTCTCTTGAGTCTCTTTTCTCATCTCAAAGAAAATTCAAAATATATAATAAAGGTAGGCATTTATTGCATTTAGGCCTTTCATATAAAGAAAAGATTATAAGGGGTCTTCTCTTGTAATCTTAGAATGTGTAGCATATAGCCCATCTTGGGTCAATGTGTTAAACATTTGATCTTGTATGAGGGACTTAAATGCAATACTTGTTGAAGGTACAAATAAAAAACACTTCTTCATTTCTTAATTAACAAAAACACTTAATAAACACAAGTATGCTAGTGTGTTTGAACCTTGAAAATTGGAACTAAGGGTGGGGGTCTTCTTCACTCTTAGTGTGCTTTCTTACCCATTCCATCTTGGAATGTGAGAATGTACACATTCCAATGACTAAGATCCAGATACACTGTCATATGCAAACAAATCCAAAACACTTCTTTCTAAAAGACAAAAACAAACAATAACGTCTTTCCTTCGGGAATTCTTTTCTCACCTCATTCACTCTTAGCGTACGAACGCGCTTCTACTCGTTCTCTTGCAAGATGGTAACGCACTCGGACCAGCGAGCCTGCAACACCTGAGCCAGAACGTAAGCCGTTCCTTAAAAAACACAAACAATTCATCCCTAGTGAGGGGAACTACGTCGCTCTGATTCTCATGCTCCCGATGAGATACGTAGGCAGTGGGGTAGGGCCCATGCGAGCACTTCTTTTATTTTCCCTACATTTGTTTCTCGTTCCTGTTCCATTCTTTCTCCTTTCTTTCTTTCAGTTCCTTTTCCAGTATTTTTTCTTTACACACTTTGATTGAAGCAAGCAAGCGTGGATCCCATCGGGTACGATGGACGTGAGGGGGTGCTAATACCTTCCTCTCGCGTAACCGACTCCCGAACCCAGTTCTCTTGGTCGTAAGACCATGCTTTTCCTTTCCTTCAGGTTTATGCGGTGTTTCCTTTCCCTCTCATGGGATAAATACACATTGCTGGCGACTCTGTTTCGGTGCCACTTTCGCGTTTGTACTTGGATGAAAATCCCGGGAGCGACAGCTGGCGACTCTGCTGGGGACAATGAGGTTGACCTATTGCTGGTCCATCCCTAAGCGAGTCAATCCTAGCGCTTGTCTGCTTTTCTTTCATTGGGTGTTTACTGTTGTGTTGTATTTACTGTTTTATTGTATGGTTATTTACTGCTTTACTGTACATTACTGTATTTACCGTATTTTAGCATTTTCATTTCATATGATATATTATGCTATACTGGACTGTGTTGTTTTCTGTTTGGCGGGCGGGATTTCTGAGAGATAAGCCCATTACACAGGCTTGAGTATACACTTAGAATTAGAGTGGAGAGTAGTGGGACCTACGTGCCGTTTGGAGTGCGTTGGGTGTTCACGAAATTCACAGCTAGACGAGGCTATCTTGGGACACGTCGTGGCATACGCATCTTGCGTATTCCAGGATGTAGATCTAGAGAGCTGTCGACTCTAGTGACCGATCATGAGGACCTTAGTGGAAATATCCCTCTTTAGTGGTGACAATGGCAGACCACATTCTGTGGCAAACCCATTCGCACCCGAGGGCCCACTTTGGAACTTGCATAGGATGACTTTTATTTTCTAAGGGGAGTCAGTGGACGACCTCTTTGATTGGCATAGCATTGTATCCTACGGGCTGAATGTGCTATTGCTTCTCAAACCTCCGAAGCTGACAAGCCTTATTTTCTAAGAACCACATGTGAGTATGGACGGGATGTTTACAGGTTTGCAGGAAACCCAGCCTCCTACCTACCTTACTCGTGATTCTATGATGATTTCAGACATTGTATCCTATGACAGTGATTTAAGTGTTCATCTCAGATATTGCCAGATTCAGTACAGAGACACAGTGCACACAGTTCAATACAGACACCGACACTTGATTACCTGATCACATGCCCTTTTGCATTGCATTATCATATCATAACAGTTATGTTTGTCATTTTCAGGTGCATAATACATTTCTGATTCCAATCCATGGGTTCAACAGAGATCGTCGCCGAGAGAAAGAACAATGTGTCTTACAAGTTTCCAGATCCTGTCTTGGATTCATTGCTCAAAGTTATAGATATGGCTGGTCCGGGTATTCTTGATAGGTTTCAGAAGAGCTACGGGAATTTGGTTGGGATGGTCCGTACAATCACCAAGTATGAGCATGATGCTTTGCACACTCTGCTGCAGTTCTACGAGCCTTCGTTGAGGTGCTTTCTTTTTTCAGATTACATTTTGATGCCAACACTGGAAGAATTCTCATTTATTTTGGGAATTCCGATCACGTCGGCAATACCATTCTTCTCTGGTAGTTCTCCCAGCGTAAAAGAAATTGCTGCTGCTTTACAAATGGATCAGGCAGTGATAAAGAGTGGTGTGAGCAGTAAAAATGGAGTTAGCGGATTTCATTTAGAATTTCTGTCTGGACAGGCCCAGGAGGCTGCAAGTGCTAAAAATTGGACGGTTTACAATTCCATTCTGGCTCTCTGCATATATGGCCTAGTTTTCTTTCCCAATCAGCAAGACTTTGTGGATATGCAAGCGACAAGAGTTTTCGTTCTTAAAAATCCAGTCCCTACTTTGTTAGGAGATTTTTATCATTCCGTGCACTATAAGAATGAGAAAAGGAGGGGAGGATCTGTTAGTTGTTGTACTCCACTGCTGAGTCATTGGTTTTTCAAACATCTGCCTCAGACAGGTGCCTTTGTGGAAACCAAAGATGTGGCGAAATGGTCTAAACGATTGATGAGTTTAACTGCTGATAACATTGTATGGTTTGACCACCGGTTATTGAGAATAGAGCTGGTCACAAGATGCGGAAATTTTCCAAATGTGCCTTTGATTGGCAGAAAAGGAGGGATCAATTATAATCCAGTTTTGGCCATCCGACAGTTTGGGTATGCTTCCAGGGATCCTCCTACAGAGCAAGATGTGGAAGAATCTTTATTCTTTACAGGAACTAAAGATGCGAAGGTGGTAGAAGTAGTGAATGCTTGGAAAGATAAGCACAAAATTGGAAAAGCAGTTTTTGGAAAAGGAGATTGTAGATCTTATCCTAAATATGACAGGTGGATTGAGACGAAAGTAAAGGAATTTCTTTTACCCTTTTCAAGGGGACCTCTTTTATGTTCAGTACAGCCAGAACAACCCACTATGGTGGCTATTGAAGAATGTGAGAAGTGGAAGAAAATGGTCAGAGAGTTGCAGATAGAGAATTCTGGAATGAGCAGATGTCTTCAGAAAGCTCTAGCTGACAACAAAGAGTTGGAAAAGAGAGCCTTGAAAGCGGAAAAAACCTTGGCTGACAAAGAGGAAGATTTTGATGACCGAGCTCGGTACTTTCGGAAACTTACTTTGGGAGCAGATGACACTAGTCAGGCTCACAAGATTACAAAACAGGCTTTAGCCCGAAGCAAGGATTCATTAGCTCAACTTCGTCAAGCTTGGGATGAAGTCAGAATTGAAAATGCCGAGTTAAAGGATCAGTCGAAGACTAAAGACGAGGAGCTTAAAAAGGCACATGAGCAGAGGAGAAAGTATCGGGAAGGTCTCGATAAAAGTCAAGAGCAGTTAGAAGAAGTTAGAAGCCAGTTGAAGAATACCAAGAAAGAGCTTGAAGAAGTCATGATAGAAAGGGAGATACTCAAGACGCAAGCTAGCATAAAGAGACACAAAGGAGTGCATGATGACGAAGCTCTTATGCTGCATATGGGTTCTTTAACTGAAGCTCTTGAAAAAAGGGATGTCTTGATCAAAGAAATGATTGAAAAGCCGAATCACCAGCGTACCCGTATACTTTTTAAGGAGATCAAGTATTCAAGTGATAGGCTGAAGGATGTGGAATTGTCAGATTGATGTTCTTTTCCTTGTATTTTGTTGTTAATGGCTACCATCAGGCTTGTTGATGGATCCATTTTTTTCCTTATATTGCATTTGCGGTTGAACCTTTCTTGAATGTACTTGAATATTTCGTTGAATGAGTATGAGCAGTTTTATTCAGAATTATTCCTTATCAGATAGCTGCACACAAGCACATGACCACGACACGTCTCTTTATATCACGATTTCTGGTCTTCAGATTTCTGTGGATTGGATTGGAATCAGGGTATAAAAGCACCTAGGAAATGACAAACATGGCATTGCATGGCATTGCATATCATTTTGCATTTTTGTTACTTGCTTTTCAGGTACTCGTTGCAGGGTCTCTAACCTTTATTTGGTTTCAGGCAGTATAGCGGAGAATCATATTCACCGATATTCGACGCGAAGAAATCAAGTAAGAATCATGGATCAAGTGCAAAGTGATTTGGCCGAAATGAGGGCGCGTATGGACCAGTTCATGACCCTCATGACTGGCATGGCGCAAAATCAGGAGAGATTGAGGCTTCTGGTAGAGCGTCCAGACAATGGGCCCGAAGGTGATCAACGTGACAATTCACAGGGACACGGCATGCCTCCTCCCGGTGGCAACCCTCCTCCTGGTGGTAACAATCGGGGTAATGGAAATGGTAGGCATGCTGGTGTTACTCTTGAAGATACTCTGGAAGACCAATTTACTCTACTAGATGCTGATGTGGGTAATCAAGGTGATCGAAGGTATGAGGAGTTAGCAGAAAAGATCAGGGCCATAGAATGCAAGAACTCTATGGGTATTGATGTTACCAGCCTGGGGCTGGTCTCAGGAGTCAGAATTCCCCCTAAATTCAAGCCTCCCACTTTTGATAAGTATCACGGCAATGTGTGTCCCCAAACGCATCTTCAAGCTTACTTTGGGAAGATTTCAGCCCATACGGATGACGAGAAGCTATGGATGCACTATTTTCAGGACAGTCTGGCTGGGGCGTCCTTGACCTGGTATATGAAGTTGAATAGAGCTGCTGTGAAGAGTTGGAAAGATCTGGCAGAAGCGTTCCTGAAGCAATACCAATATAATATTGACATGGCGCCCAACCGCACTCAATTGCAGGGGTTGTCACAAAATACCAAGGAGAGTTTCAAAGAATATGCACAGAGGTGGAGGGAAATGGCTGCCCAGGTCCAACCTCCCTTGTCAGACAGAGAAATGGCAGATATGTTCATGGGCACCTTGCAAGGGGCCTATCTGGATAGATTAGCTGCTTGTCCGTCAACTGGATTTGCTGATATTGTGATTGCGGGAGAAAGAATAGAAAGTCTGCTAAAGCTTGGAAAGATCCAGGATGTGAGTGGGGCTGGCTCTTCGGGGACGAAGAAACCGTTTGCTAGTAACCAGAAAAGAAGAGAAGGTGATACGAATGCTGTGTTTAGAGGACGAGGCAGAGGGCGTTCTCGAGCTTATTATCAGGTAGATGCTGTAACAATCCCCACACCGTCTGTTCAGAAACAACAACCCCAACAACAAGTTCAACAGCAACAACCTTTTTTCCAGCAAAGGTCTAGACAGAGGGATCGTAAGATGGATCCTCTCCCTATGACTTATGCCGCGCTGTTGCCCCGGCTACTCGAGTTAAAGTTGGTAGAACTCCGTACTATGAAAGCTCCGGTTGCTGGAAACCTGCCACCTAACTTCGATGCTAATGCTCGTTGTGAGTTCCACTCAGGTGCTCAGGGACACTCCATTGAAAAATGCTGGGCTTTCCATCATAAAGTACAAGATTTGATTGATGCTAAAGCCATCAATTTCTCTCCCGCTCCTAATATTACTCAGCATCCCATGCCTGATCATAGTGCAGCAAGTGTGTACGCTATTGAAGATGGGAGGAGATTGAATTTGGTGTTAGACGTTCATCAAGTGAAAACTTCTTTGTTGGTAGTAAAAGATCGTTTATTGAAGGGACAGGTGTTCCCGGGCTGTAATCAAGATTGCTCTGAGTGTATGAATCAGGAGAACGGCTGTGATAAGTTGAAGATGGGTTTACAGAATCTGATCGATGAAGGATGTCTACAGTTCGACAGAGTCGTGAAAGACACTGATGAGATATCAACCGTGACCATCTATTACACTCCCGCTGAGATTCAAATGCCGGTCAATGCAGCTCCCGTGGCGAGTGTTTCGCCAGAAAGGCCCAGTCCTGTCACTATCACGGTGCCAGGACCAATTCCGTTCACGTCTTCGAAGGCTATCCCATGGCACTATGGGGCAGATGTATATTACGAAGGTAAAAAGCAAGAAGTTGAGTCATCAGTCAGCCCAAATATTGATAATGTAGGGGGTGTAGGGGGCTTTACAAGGAGTGGAAGGTTGTTCGCTCCCCAAACCTTGAGAAGTGATAAGGAGGCGGAAGCCGCAGCAAAGGCTAAAGGTAAACAGGTGGTTGAAAATGCGCCTACACCTGAAGCAGAGACAAAGATTACTTTTGATAAGGAAATGGAAGAATTTATGAAGATAATCAAGAAAAGCGATTATAAGATTGTGGACCAACTGAATCAGACCCCTTCAAAGATTTCAATCTTGTCACTATTGATGTGCTCTGATGCGCACCGGCAGGCGTTGTTGAAAGTGTTGAAGAGTGCATACGTGCCACAAGAAATTACTGTTAATCAGCTCGAGGGCGTAATCTCCAATGTTAATGTTAGCCATGGCTTGGGCTTTACAAGTAGAGATTTGACTGTTGAAGGAAGAAACCATAATAAGGCTTTGCATATCACGATGGAGTGTAAGGGCGCAGTGTTATCTCATGTACTGGTAGACACTGGTTCATCACTCAATGTCTTGCCCAAGAAGGCATTAATGAAGCTGGAAGTTGACGGTTTGATCTTAAGGCCTAGTGAATTGGTGGTTAGAGCATTCGATGGAACTAGATGATCTGTGTTTGGTGAGGTGGAATTGCCCGTACAAATTGGACCACAGGTATTCAAATCCACGTTCCATGTAATGGACATACAACCTGCATATAGCTGCCTATTGGGACGCCCTTGGATTCACGGAGCCGGGGCTGTTACTTCTACTCTACATCAAAAGCTGAAGTATGAGTTTGAAGGGCAGGTTGTGACAGTGTGTGGGGAAGAAGACATCTTTGTGAGTCACTTGTCTACGTTCAAGTACATTGAAATGGATGGGGAAATTCATGAGATGCTGTGCCAATCATTTGAAGCAGTCAATATTGACGATGCACCTGAGTCTTCTTCTGTACCAGTTGGGGCTGGCACCTCCATTTCATCTTACAAACAAGCTGTCGAAGTCGTCAGGGCAGGCAACGCCCAAGGTTGGGGCAGGTTGATAGAGACCCCAATGAAGGAAGACAAATTTGGTATTGGTTATCATCCCTCTACAACTTCAGATGCGGGGAGCAGGGGACCCATTACTTTCAATAGTGGGGGAATTATCTACACGGACCAGTCTTGTGCAGCCACAGAGGATAGTGTTGACAGTGATTGTGACCTGGACAATTGGGTACGCCCTCATGTTTCGGGACAACAAGTGCAGAACTGGTTCGTTGAAGAAGTCATCCGGGTTACTCTTCAGACAGAGTAATTTTTCTTTGTTTTTTCTAACCATAATGCATGTCAAAATCTTGCGCTCTGCCCAAGGCGTATAGATTCATTTGTAGGGCCACCATGGTTGCATTTGCAATGTTTAATCATTAATAAAGGACGTTTTGCAATCAAATTTTGTTCTCTTTCTTTCAGTTTTTATTTTTGCACAAAAAAAAAATAAATAATAAAATGGCAATGTTTCATTTTCTTTTGTTTTGCTTAAAAATAAATTCTAAAATAAGGCATGAACCCGTTCATGCAGACTTGATCCTCCGGATACCACTGATAACGATTTTGATATGGCCATGTATGACTTTGACAATCCGATTTATCAAGCCGAAGAAGGGGATGAGAAAGATTGTGAACTCCCTGAAGAACTGGCCAGATTGTTGAAACAAGAGGAAAGGGTCATCCAGCCTCATCAGGAGACTGTAGAAATCATCAATATTGGTACCAAGGACGCCAAGAAAGAGATCAGGATTGGTGCCAGCTTACAAGCAGATGTGAAGCAAACTTTGACGGAAATGTTGCGCGAGTATGTTGACGTCTTCGCCTGGTCGTATCAAGACATGCCGGGGTTGGATACGGATATTGTCGTGCACAGGCTACCATTGAGAGAAGAATGTCCGCCAGTCAAGCAGAAACTTCGTCGGACTCACCCCGACATGGCTTTAAAGATTAAGGAGGAAGTCCAGAAGCAGTGGGATGCTGGGTTTCTTGCTGTGACAAAGTATCCTCCGTGGGTAGCCAACATCGTGCCAGTACCGAAGAAGGATGGAAAAGTGAGAATGTGTGTGGATTATTGAGATCTTAATAAAGCTAGCCCGAAAGATGATTTTCCACTACCTCATATTGATGTGCTGGTCGATAATACAGCTCAGTTTTCAGTGTTCTCATTTATGGACGGTTTCTCCGGGTACAACCAGATCAAGATGGCACCTGAAGATATGGAGAAGACCACGTTCATTACTCCGTGGGGTACATATTGTTATAAAGTAATGCCTTTTGGGTTGAAAAACGCAGGGGCAACGTACCAGCGGGCGATGGTGACATTGTTTCATGACTTGATTCATAAGGAGATCGAATGTTATGTAGATGATATGATTGCCAAGTCGAGAACAGAAGAGGAACATCTGGTTAACCTGAAAAAGCTGTTTGAAAGGTTGAGAAAGTTTCGTCTGAGATTAAATCCAAACAAGTGCACGTTTGGGGTGCGTTCTGGAAAGTTGCTAGGTTTCATTGTGAGCGAAAGAGGAATCGAGGTTGATCCTGCCAAGGTGAAAGCAATACAAGAAATGCCTGAACCGAGAACAGAAAAAGAGGTTCGTGGTTTCTTGGGTAGATTGAACTACATTGCAAGGTTCATATCTCACCTAACAGCCACGTGTGAGCCAATATTTAAATTGTTAAGGAAAGATCAAACGGTCAGGTGGAATGACGATTGCCAATTGGCATTCGATAAGATAAAAGAATACTTGCAGGAACCTCCGATTCTAATGCCTCCAGTTGAAGGGAGACCGCTGATAATGTATCTGACAGTGCTTGAAGGTTCCATGGGTTGTGTTCTCGGTCAACATGACGAGACAGGTAGGAAGGAGCATGCTATTTACTACCTGAGCAAAAAGTTCAATGATTGTGAGTCCCGATACTCAATGCTTGAAAAGACATGCTGTGCGCTTGCATGGGCCGCTAAGCGATTGAGGCAATATATGGTTAGGCACACAACCTTGTTGATTTCAAAAATGGATCCTATCAAGTACATTTTCGAGAAACCAGCATTGACAGGCAGAGTTGCACGGTGGCAAATGGTCTTGACAGAGTATGACATTCAGTACACTTCACAAAAGGCCATCAAAGGAAGTATCTTGTCCGACTATCTTGCGCAACAGCCGATTGATGATTACCAACCCATGAAATTTGACTTCCCTGATGAGGACATCGTGTTTCTCAAAGCTAAAGACTGCGAGGAACCCCTTCCGGAGGAGGGGCCAGACCCTGAATCCAAATGGAGTCTGATGTTTGATGGGGCTGTCAATATGAATGGGTGCGGAGTTGGAGCAGTTCTTATCACGCCGGAAGGTGTTCATATGCCTTTCACTGCCCGAATAACTTTCGGATGCACCAACAATGAAGCAGAGTACGAAGCTTGTATAATGGGGATCGAGGAGGCGGTTAATCTACGGATTAAGACCCTTGATATATTTGGTGATTCAGCTTTGGTAATCAATCAAGTGAAAGGGAGTTGGTACACGCACCAAGCAAATCTAGTGCCGTATAGAGATTATACAAGGAGATTGCTGACATTTTTCACAACAGTGAAACTGTACCATATTCCTCGAGATGAGAATAGGTTCGCGGATGCCTTGGCCACTTTGTCTTCCATGATCAAAGTGCAAGGATGGAACCATGTACCTAAGATTGAGGTATCCCGCCTTGACAGACCAGCATTTGTGTTTGCGGTCGATGCAGCGTCTGATGACAAGCCATGGTTTTATGACATTAAGTGTTTCTTGAAAAGTCAAGAGTACCCGCCCGGGGCATCGTCCAAAGACAGGAAGACGTTGAGAAGGTTAGCCGGTAGTTTCTTCTTGAACAAAGATGGCGTGCTGTATAAAAGAAATTTTGACATGGTCCTGCTTAGATGTGTGGATAGACATGAAGCAGACTTGTTGATGATTGAAGTGCACGAAGGCTCTTTCGGTACCCATGCCGGAGGACATGCAATGGCTAAAAAGTTGTTAAGATCGGGATATTATTGGTTGACTATGGAGTCAGATTGTTGCAAATATGCCCGCAAATGCCATAAATGCCAGATCTATGCAGACAAGGTGCATGTGCCTCCAAATCCGTTGAGTATCATGTTGTCGCCTTGGCCGTTTGCCATGTGGGGCATTGATATGATCGGAAAGATTGAGCCTACAGCTTCCAATGGTCATCGTTTCATCTTGGTGGCAATTGATTACTTCACCAAATGGGTTGAAGCCGCATCCTATGCCAATGTTACAAAACAAGTGGTCGCTCGTTTCTTAAAACGGGATATCATTTGCCGATATGGAGTTCCCGAAAGAATCATTACTGATAATGGTTCTAATTTGAACAATAAGATAATGGCTGAGTTATGCCGGGACTTCAAAATCGAACATCACAATTCTTCTCCGTACCGCCCAAAGATGAATGGCGCGGTCGAAGCGGCCAACAAAAATATCAAGAAGATTGTGCAGAAGATGGTTGTCACGTACAAAGATTGGCATGAGATGTTACCATTTGCTTTGCATGGGTATCGAACGTCGGTACACACGTCCACTGGGGCAACCCCATTCTCACTTGCATATGGTATGGAGGCAGTGCTACCGGTTGAAGTAGAAATTCCGTCCCTCAGAGTTATGATGGATGTTAAGCTAGATGAAGTTGAATGGGTGCGAGCCAGATTTGATCAGCTGAGCCTTATTGAGGAAAAGCGATTGGCGGTTGTATGTCATGGGCAACTATATCAGCGCAGAATGAAACAGGCATTTGACCAGAAGGTGCGTCCTCGGGTTTATAAAGTCGGAGATGTGGTACTCAAAAGGATCCTTCCTCCCAATACAGATCACAGGGGCAAATGGACTCCTAACTATGAAGGTCCATTCGTGGTTAAAAAGGTCTTTTCGGGCGGAGCTTTATTGCTTACAACCATGGATGGCGAAGACTTTTCATCCCCTGTCAACTCGGACGTAGTCAAAAAATACTTCGCATGAATAGACCCGCTGGATAATAAGAATAAAAAAAATCCAGGCAAAAAAGGGCATCCCGGCGAACCAAAAACAGAATAAGGTTCGGGCAAAAATTAGGGATATAATTGAAAAAAGATTTGTACACCCGGTAAGTTGAAAACCCGAAAGGGCAACTTAGGCAAAAAAGGGTATCCTGGTGGATCGAAAACCTGAAAGGGCGGTCCACACAAAAGAGGGATTTAAGCGAATGACTACGGTTTGAGTTATCTGTACCCCATTACCGTTTGAATAACTGACGTTCTGAAGGATAGGAATCGGTCTGATCATTCCTCAGAAGGCAAGGTCGGGGAGTTTTGAAGACATACTGGTCATAACAGAATGGAAACTCAGTGGAATTCCGTTTTCACATTGCCATTAGGATAGTTTCTTTTCTCAATTTTCAGCGATCACCTCTTTCCAGGGATTGCTTCCGGATGTAATTGCCTATTCTGGGCTCTCAGTCAATAAATTGAATCTCAATAAAAAGCTTTCTATTTTTGTTTTATTGCTTTGTTTGCAAAAACGTCCTAATTTTTGATAAAACATTGCATTTGAAAACATGGCAGCCTTGCAATAACATGCGCAGAAAAAACATTTGAAATTACTTCGAATGTTGAATACTCCTGGATGGTGGATTCTAGCCATGCAATATTCGGGGCATGTGGGCATATTCTTTTGTTGCAGGTAGCAGGTGCAGATGATTTTAAGCACAAGACCAGCAATAAATCACCCCACGCAAAAGACTGGGGCAATTATGGGTAAGGAGATCGGCGTTCATCGTTCGATCGACGATTGTGCATAACGGGTCGATATCAGTGAATTAAGTTCAACTGGGTACCGTTGCATCTTATTAAGTCGATTCTCTTATTCAGTCCTTCCAACGGCTACAAGCTTTTCTATGTCGGTAACGGTCACAGGTTCCCCAAAAGAAGGGTCTCGTCGACACCGAAACTGATGGTCATTATCCCCAGCGAAGTCATAAGAGTTTGAAGAGGCTAGATCTTCTGTAAAATCCTCTTATGACATTCTCTTCGGGGACGAATTGTTGTTTTGTCCAAGCATGGGGCATGTTCGTTTCCCCAGCATGAAGTGTTGATCATCCCCAGTAGAGTTTGAGGACAGTTGGTCTTCTGTAAAATCCTCTCAAAAGGCATTCCCCAGCACGAGACGTTTTAAAGCAGTTTCCGCCAGCAGAGTTTGTTATAAACTCGTCATCCCTAACGGAATTGTCTAAAGGGAAGCTCGCCTAACATGGGGCATTGTGGTACTTATCCTAAGCTTGACAGTCATATTCTTCAGCAGAATACTGTGGATTTGCTTTGGGTTTCCCCAACAGATCTCTAAGGACTCTTTCCTAGCAAGTTGCAGTGGAATGTTCTAACCAGGATTTGCATATCCCTGGCAGAGTAGCCCTGATACCCAGCAAGATCGTATCTCTGGTCATGGTATCCCCACAGAGGTCAGCATCGAATCTTGTCAGCAACTCCCAGCTGAGTTGTTGTTCTTCCCGCAGAGGTTTATCAGATCGACAGAATCTATTCCTCAACGAGGATGGTACAGTCTTTCCCCAGCCGGGTCAGAAGGTTGATAACCCCTACAAAGGGTCTTGGATTGGATAGATCCCCAAGCAGAGTTTTTATGACTTCTCTCCCCTAGAAAGACGCCATACAAAGAAATTCTCATCCCCAGCGGAATCGCTGTGACCAGAATTCATTCCCCAACAGATGAAGTGATTCCTGGCAGATTTATTATTCTTCAAGTCCAATTTATTTTTGGCAAGCTTGACAATTCGAAGCAGACGGATTGTTCATTCATTCTCCAGTGGAGAGGTTATCCTTTCAGGAGTCTCCAAAGTCAAATCATTGGTCTATGCTCCTCAGCAGAGTCAGCAGAGATGTCTGACACAGATGCAGAGAGTAATACAATTTTGCAAATTCTAAAAGTCCATCTTCGGGTGGCAAAGCAGCTAAAAGTCCAACAGTGGATTGGCAAAAGTCCGTCTTCGGGTGGCAAAAGTCCAACAGTGGATTGGCAAAAGTCCGTCTTCGGGTGGCAAAAGTCCAACAGTGGATTGGCAAAAGTCCGTCTTCGGGTGGCAAAAGTCCAACAGTGGATTGGCAAAAGTCCATCTTCGGGTGGCAAAGCAGCTAAAAGTCCAACAGTGGATTGGCAAAAGTCCGTCTTCGGGTGGCAAAAGTCCAACAGTGGATTGGCGAAAGGTCCATCTAAGGGTGGCATATTCTAAAAGTCCAACAGTGGATTGGCAAAAGTCCATCTTCGGGTGGCAAAGCAGCTAAAAGTCCAACAGTGGATTGGCAAAAGTCCGTCTTCGGGTGGCAAAAGTCCAACAGTGGATTGGCGAAAGGTCCATCTAAGGGTGGCATATTCTAAAAGTCCAACAGTGGATTGGCAAAAGTCCGTCTTCGGGTGGCAAAAGTCCAACAGTGGATTGGCAAAAGTCCATCTTCGGGTGGCACGAAGCTGCAAAGTCCACCAGTAGTGTGGCAGGCCAGTAGTCGTCTGGAATTGCATAAAAGACATTATCAAAGTCCACCAGTAGTGTGGCAAGCCAGTAGTCGTCTGGCGTCGTTCAAAAGACATTATTAAAGTCCACCAGTAGCGTGGCAAGCCAGTAGTCGTCTGGAGTCGTTCAAAAGACATTATTAAAGTCCACCAGCAGTGTGGCAAGCCAGTAGTCGTCTGGCGTCATTCAAAAGACAGATTTCTCCGACAATGTTTCATTGAGGATTCAATCCAGCAATGTCGTGGAAGTTTCTTCTTCATCATCCAGAGCAAATTTTTGGTTATATTTGGTATTCAATCACTATATACCTTGAAAGTCCGAAAGCGATTGCTTTCGGGCATTCAGGTCTACAGCGCTTGAATAGGGGCAGCTGTAATACCCCAAAATTTGCTCTCCCCTTTTGGCTTCATAGCATGGCATTATCATTTATCATATCATATCCATCTCATTAACATTACATTGCATTTAACATAGAAAAATGAAGCATGGCATCCTTCTTACCATCAGGGCATGTGATCAGGTGGAAGGTGGATAATCAAGGAATCATTCAAAGCACAAAAAGGTCAATCAAGTTGCCTCAAGGCAAGCCAAGAGTCTCTCATGTCTCATACCATCTCAATTGATCATCCACAATCTCAAGGAAGTGAGATCCAATGGGAGATTGAAGCACTACATCTTTCACTATGCAAGAGGTTCAAAAATTGAAGGAAAACCCTCAAAAGAGATAGCTCATTGATCCAAAATCATCCTCAAATGGTATATCTCATCATCCTTTAAGAAGGTACACAACATACTCTGAGGAATTTGAAATTGAAGACTGCACATTTTTCTCCTAGGAGGTGGGCACCAAAACTAGGGTTTCCCATTAAATCAGGGAATCTTTGATTTTTTGGACAAAACTTGATGTCATGGTATTCTACATGTTCTTAAGTGTATGTGTATGGAGAATTGCCCCTCAATTGGTTTTGGAGGTGGTTCAATTGGAAGAAAGATCAAAAATCAGGAAATTTGGGGCCAAGTCAAATAATCAGGGGAAAAAGTCAACTCTTGACTTTTTGAGCCCAAAATCATGAAATTCATGTTACATATGTCCAATGTACAAAATTTGATCAAGAAACTCCAAAGGAATCATGAAAAAATCAAGATGTGGAAAGTTGCCATTTTTGGATGAAGAAGGGTTACTAAAAATAGCAAGTTTTGGCCATTTTGCATCAGAGTTTGAACCAAGGCCATTCAAATTTGGAGCACCAAATGAAAAATCCACTCTGCCTCAATGAAAGATCTTGTTTTAAGCTTCAAATCCATGTGTAGAACATCTCCATTGGATAAAAATTGAGAGAGTTATAGATGATCAAAGTTGAGGGAAACTTGGGCAAAATGCAAGTCAGCTTGGGCAAGTTTCAGGTCACGCGCATGTCATTTCTACAAACACCTGGTGTGCCAAATGTCAAGCTCAATTTCTCCAAGAAGAAAGCTCCAAATGAAAAACTTTTCAACATAAAAAATGTTCCTTGTAGTGCCCTCTCCAATGTTCATGTTGGGCAAAATTTCGTCTGATCAAGTTATGATGAAGAAATAGTGGCCTCAAGTCATGGTGATTGTGCTGAAAACCCAGGTGCCAAGGTGCCAGGTCGACCGACCACATGCCACACCCTTATACCATTTCCCAATGTGGATGTTATAAGTCATTTTGCAACTTATTGCAAGCCTCCTTTCAAGTCATTTTTCATACCAAACATGTTCTACTATGATCCCTCTTTCTAATGATCACAAAGCCTCATCAAATTATTCACAATACATGGAGAATTTCCTTCTCAAACTTGCTTGTTTTCATTGGTTCCAACTGTCATAAAATCAGAAAAAAGCAAGTGTTGTTGCCACTTTTCCTCATTTGAACCAACAAATTCTTACTTGCACGTGCTGCTCATGATCATTATACACTAAAGAGGAAGAACAAAACTTGCGAAGCAAGTTTCTCTTGCTGCTACACCAGAACAGCTCATCCTCACCATTCCTTCCACTTGCTCCTTACCATAACACTCTAAACCTCCACCTCACCATAGCACAGCCATTGATAAATCGTCCCCTAACTAACTTGACTCAGTTAGTTAGGATGGACTCAGCTTAACCCACTCAACTCACTCTAACTCACTCATTTAACCATGAGTTAGCAGATTAAACTCAACATATAAGTTCCAACACTCTCCACAATTTGAGGCGAACACTTCATTCTCACTCTTTCTCTCAAACGCTCTCACATTCTCTCCATTATCTCTCTCTGATTCCACACGATTTCAACACTCTTCTTCCACTTTTCATCTGCATTATCATTGTTTGGCATTGTTGGATCAGGAGCACACTGAATCTTCATCATTCTCCAAGTGAAGCTTCATCAACATTTTGCAATTTTCTCTCTGCTCTCAAGATATCAAGCTCAAACAGCATTTATTTTGCTTAGTTTGTGAAGCTCCAAGGAAGAAGAAGAAGATAGGATCTCTGGTATTCTGGTAGATCCAAAGTTCATCACATTTCAGGTTCCCTTCTTCAACTTTGTTTTATTGAATCTAGCTTGTTTTTGTGGTGTTTGTGGCCTAGTAGAGGTCGTGTGCGTCCTGGCTAGTTGATAGGCTTCTTAGAGGCATAGTTTCAAACCTAGGGCTTAATTTGATTGACTCTGTTCTTGCTGTGCGTATGTGTTTTGTGGCTTTCATGGGCATATTCATGATGTACGTGAGCTCAGCATCATTTTGATATACGTTTTGTGCATTTTGGTGAGGTTCGAAGGTTGCAGGTGGTGGCTGTTGGCCGGAGAAGGTGACCGGAGGTCCCCTCCGGCCGGTGACTGTTATGACTAGGGTTTATGCACGTTTTAATCTTGTCCATTCATTTTCCATGATCGTGTGGTCCAAAAGTTGACAGCACATTAAAATTCACGTGCAAATCATGTGCACCATTTCTGAATTTACTTAAAAATTGTGTAGCATGGTACATGGTAATGAGTGTGTGTCCTCATCCGCGTGTGTTGGATCTGCGTACTTTGACTTTGGCTTGACCCTGACTTAAATCAATGGCTTGGATTGTGTTGACTGATGTTGACTGAAGGTGCATTGTTGTTAATATGTTATGCGCGTAATTGGACCTAAGCCAGATTGATATCCACACCCCTTTGTTTAAGGCCCAATGTAATTTGAACTGAATAGTTACTAGGCATACACCCCTTCCCTCATTTCATTGCATTTTATTTTTTTCATTTTTCTACACGTTTACTTTTTAATTTTTAAAAATACTAAATAGCATCATAAAATTCCAAAAAAATTCATGAACATCATTAAAACATTTAAAAAAATTTTGATGATTTTATTTTCTGATTTTATGACCTTTTTACCCCTGATCCATAATTTTCTTTGAATTTCCATTTAGATGCATTCTAAGCATGATACATGAATTTGTTTAATTTTGTTCTTGCTCATTAAAAACTGTTTTGACATGATTCTTTTTGCATTGATTCACTAATACATTGAAGCATGTTAGATGATTTTTGTTTGATTTTTTAGGTCACTTTATTACATGTTTTGATGCCTATGTTTGCACCACTTTGCATGATGTTTCAATTTGACCTAATTGCTTTGTTTGAAGTCATTTTGCTTTGAATTTTGATATGCTATTTTGATATGTGATTCATCTCTGATTAGTGAACTCCAATACCATGTTTTCATAATTTTCATGAGGCCATTTGATTTTTGTTTGATGCATTACATTGGAAGTATAATCCATGGCATGTCATTACAACTTTAGTGCATGTTTACATGAATTCTTTTGTGCACATTTGTATGAGCATTTGCATATGTTATGAGCCATTCATATGATATTATAGGTCTTTGATACACATTATAGGTCATCTTTACATGTTCATTTCAATTTGAACTTTGTGCATCATTAACATGTATTGTTTGCACTTTCTTTTTGAACTTTCATTTCAATTCTTCTTATATTACTTCTTGAATGTCTTGAAGTTGATTCATAAATACTTTTGAGATGTTTATAAACCATTTTCCATTTAGTTTCAATTCTGGTTGTTGATTTACATGTTCCATTTATGCATGTCCTCTTCATTTCTTTCCATCTTTCATCTACCCCTTCTTCTTGTAACATGTTTAAATGCTAATGGGTGATGATTGTTGCTTATTCACTTGCACTTGTATGATGATATTCACTTGTTGTCCATATGATGCTCTTTCTGGTTGTGGTTCTAGGATTTGTTTTCTCATTTAATTCTTTTGAGTTTCATGATGCATTACATGTTCTTTTACTTCTTATACTTCTTATACTTGTTCACTAACCATGTAGGGGCTTTGGTAAGTTTCAATTGAGTGTGGATAAGGAATCCACATTCAACTTCTATCCTTTCTCTTTTACAATTCCATGTTATGTTTTGTTAAGCACTTATGTGCTTTCTTTTAATAACTCATTACTTTCCCTTTTTGAATTACAATTCATCTTCTACTTTGGAAGTGAATTGTTTAATTCTTTCTTTCTTTAGACTTTAGGTTGAAACCTCACAAACCATTAGGATCACTCCCTTTAATCTTCAATTAGGATTGAGTCTTAGTCCATATAGGTTTTACCTTTTCTCCTCTCTTGAGTCTCTTTTCTCATCTCAAAGAAAATTCAAAATATATAATAAAGGTAGGCATTTATTGCATTTAGGCCTTTCATATAAAGAAAAGATTATAAGGGGTCTTCTCTTGTAATCTTAGAATGTGTAGCATATAGCCCATCTTGGGTCAATGTGTTAAACATTTGATCTTGTATGAGGGACTTAAATGCAATACTTGTTGAAGGTACAAATAAAAAACACTTCTTCATTTCTTAATTAACAAAAACACTTAATAAACACAAGTATGCTAGTGTGTTTGAACCTTGAAAATTGGAACTAAGGGTGGGGGTCTTCTTCACTCTTAGTGTGCTTTCTTACCCATTCCATCTTGGAATGTGAGAATGTACACATTCCAATGACTAAGATCCAGATACACTGTCATATGCAAACAAATCCAAAACACTTCTTTCTAAAAGACAAAAACAAACAATAACGTCTTTCCTTCGGGAATTCTTTTCTCACCTCATTCACTCTTAGCGTACGAACGCGCTTCTACTCGTTCTCTTGCAAGATGGTAACGCACTCGGACCAGCGAGCCTGCAACACCTGAGCCAGAACGTAAGCCGTTCCTTAAAAAACACAAACAATTCATCCCTAGTGAGGGGAACTACGTCGCTCTGATTCTCATGCTCCCGATGAGATACGTAGGCAGTGGGGTAGGGCCCATGCGAGCACTTCTTTTATTTTCCCTACATTTGTTTCTCGTTCCTGTTCCATTCTTTCTCCTTTCTTTCTTTCAGTTCCTTTTCCAGTATTTTTTCTTTACACCCTTTGATTGAAGCAAGCAAGCGTGGATCCCATCGGGTACGATGGACGCGAGGGGGTGCTAATACCTTCCTCTCGCGTAACCGACTCCCGAACCCAGTTCTCTTGGTCGTAAGACCATGCTTTTCCTTTCCTTCAGGTTTATGCGGTGTTTCCTTTCCCTCTCATGGGATAAATACACATTGCTGGCGACTCTGTTTCGGTGCCACTTTCGCGTTTGTACTTGGATGAAAATCCCGGGAGCGACACTTGGTACTTGTCCAACAAAACCAGCCATGGCGCCATGCTTGCCTCAGGCCTCAGGTCACATTTAGCCTTATGTATTAATGGGTGTGGTTTCATACACGGATGTATCACCACCCCAGTGGTAAAACATGCACGCCCTATGTAACCTTACACTACCAGAGCTAGGGTTCCAATCCCCCTCGCCCTAGTTCTTTTTATTTTTCAGGTTTTTTAAGTGAGCAACACATATAATATCTTGCTTCCATTCTTAGTCACCATGCGCGTGTGGTTGGGTTGGCTAGTGTTTTGATCTGTAGGCGAGGGAACCTGAGTTCAACACCCATGGGGACCATTCCCCATTTTTTTAGTACTTAATTTCTTCATTTTCCTTTTTATTTTCAAACCATGATAACTTTCTTATTTTTTTATCATTTTGAACCCATTCTTTTTGAAAATTATTCATGATAATGTATATTTTCTATTTGTGAAAAGAAATTGCCAAAAATAATTATTTTTAATACATTTATGAGTGATCAAAGTGTGTGGTGCTTTTAGGGTTTCTTAAGGACTTCTTTGATTCTTTTGAATGTTTCCATGCTTTCCCTTGCTTACAAAGACTTGTTTGCACCATGTATGTCTTATATGAACTTTTTATGATGTTGTGATGTTGTACATCCTTGTTCCCACTTGTTTTTAATAAATTTTTCAAATGTATGTTCATATAAAAGTGTATGTTGAACTTTGTCTATGCCATGAACTTTTGTTTGACTATTTGGCCTTAACATGTAATGTTCCTTCCATATTTATACCACTTTGATATGAACATATGTCTTTGTGTTGATTATACCATGTTTATGTGTTCCTAAACACTTGAATTTTGTCTTGAAAAGGACTTTGAATACATGCTTGTATGCTTAAATATGTGTGGTGTTTCTTACTTGTTTATGACAATGTTTGAACCCTAATATCCATGTTTGATTATTACAAACTTATCTTAACATGTTCAACTTGTATATATGCTTAAATGTTCAAGTAATGCTTTAACTTGTTCACATGATGTTTAGACTTTAAACTTGTCATCTTTAAGCATTCTCACATGCCATCTCTTGTATGTTTACATCTTCATCCACATGTTCTTGTCATAAACATGTATTTTCATTCAAAGTGGGCTTGATTGTTTCCCTTACTATATTCATTGGATCCTCGATTCATATTGAAAACATACTTGCTTGAACTTCTATGTAATTGCTTCCATGGATTAAATCTCTGCTTACATATTCAATTATTTCCTACATAAACTCTTACCATGATGAATATATCTCTTTGTTTGATTACATCACATTGAAAAACTCATGGGCCTCTTTCGGAGTGTAAGACCCATGAGTTGGATTAAATCTCTGCTTACACGAAATAGGTATCGCATGGTGAAGTGACAAAAAAAAGACCTTTGTCACATACAGTTGGAGATGATGATAAATTTATGAATGATACTCTAAAAGACATGATTTGTGATATTGGGGTATATGCTTTTAATAATGCAAATTTGGTAGTTACTTTGCAAAAAAAGACATGGAAGACTCATTCTATCCAGGAAGAAAATTTTTTACAAGATTATCAGTTGTGTTAAGACTGTTTAATCCTAAGGCAAGACGAGGGTGGACGGATAAACGTTTCATGAATTGCTTGAATTGTTGCAAGAAATGCTTCCAGAAGGTAACATGTTGTCGAACCATAGTTATGAGGCCAAGAAGATATTGTGTTCAATGAGTTTGGATTATGTCAACATACATGCATGTCGTAATGATTGCATATTATATAGGAAAGAATAAGAAAACTTGAAGAAGTGTCCGAGATTTGGGGATTCACGCTAAAAGAAAAAGGCCAATGGTGTTGAAGGCCATGATAGTGTAACTATAAAGGGTGTTCCTTCCAAGATGATGGGGTACCTACCGATAATTGAAAGGTTCAAGAGATTGTTTGCTAATGCAAATGATGCAAAGAATACTAGATGGCATGCAGATGAAAGAGTGTGTGATAGAAGAATTCTCCATGTAGATGATTCATTGCAATGGAAGAAAATTGATTCCTTGTTTCTAGATTGTGCACTAGAACCGAGGAACCATAGGCTTGGACTTACCACTGATGAAATAAACTCTTTTGGTAATTTGAGTACTAACCATACATCATGGCCTGTTTGTAAGTTTATAGAGTGCGCCTAAGAGGAGTGGTGAATTAGGTGTATAAAAATTCTTCGATTTTCGAGATGTCTTTCCTTCTTCCAATTTAAGTTTATGTGATGAAAGCGATAAAATGCGGAAAAGTAAAGAACACAATGATGTATCATGGTTCCTCTCATAATCCGAGAGTACTCTAGTCCCCTTTCAATATAAAAGAGATTTCATTATAGTTAGATCCCTATGAATAAGACAACACTTGTCTTTCTATACAAGATCCTAACTAAACCACCAAGAACAGTCCTCTTGGATTTTTCAACAACCCCTATAAGCAGAAACAATCCTCCTTCTTATAGTACACACCTAATTTTAAACAATCCTTGGAACTTAGGAATTTTTACAACAATTTCAATAAAATGAATATATGAAGATTTGTAGTATAAATAAGACTTAATCAAATGATTATAGTATTCTTCTCTTTCAATATGAAATCACAATAAACAATACTCTCTAATGCTCAAGATACTTTGATGAATATGATATGAAAAATAATGATTCACAATGTATCTTTTATGAAAATTCTGTTTTGAAAATATAGAGAGTTTTTACAAAGTTTGAAAGAGGTAATTGAAAAATATAACTTTAAAATCAATTTATAGAGATGATAACAACCATTCAAAAACATGGCAATGGTTGATAGAAAATTAGAATATTTATTCTTGAAAAGATGTAATGTTTTCCATGAGAAGAGATGATGAATGAATGCATTGAAACAAATCATTTTTCAATTCTACTACAAGACTTGTTAAGTCGGTTAAACAAATACTTGACTTAACAAGTTCTCAACGTTTTTCAAATTTCAAATTTCCAATATTGTTTCAGTCTGGTATGAGTTATGGCGGTTTTTATGTGTTGTTACGATCGTTTAAAATGCCACAATTTACCAAAAATAGAATGTTTGAAATTTTTGAAAATTTGAAAAATTGTCCAAGTATTTGAACCAACCTTATGCAACATCTATTGATTTATCCAAGTCAATAAGTTATGTTTGAAAGTGATTTAACATGGTTCAAACATGAAATTTAAATTTTCCAATGCAAGATAAAAAAAAAAATTTTGAGCACTAAGAAATGTATATGATATGGAATTCATATACCTAAGATGATGAAAATGATTTGAGTATGATAAAATGTATGATAATGATTCTTGAGCACTAAGATATGTATATGTTTATGAAAATCATATACCTTGAATCTTTAAAGACATTAACAACACATCATGAATGGTTCCTCTTGAAATATTCTTTTTGATATGTAAGACCTTTGATCATTTGTCTTCATAAAAATTAACTTGGAAGTTTGGCTTCACATTCTCCCCCTTTTTTATGATGACAATCATTCCTTTTGACGATTTGTAATTTCTGGAATACTTATTCCCATAAGGTGTATAACTCTCCCTTTGTATATGAAACTTAGAAATATTTGGAGTTGATCATCTTGATGGAGTAATTATACCTTTAAAAATTTAAGACAAGGAAATACACAAGCATGATATCTTTCTCTCCCTTTGACATTATCAAAAAGAAGGAAAACATGGGTGAAGTATAAAAAAAATTGAAAAATATATCACAAATAACACATATAATAAAATCATAACAGCATATAATTTATTCTAAAATAAAATCAATAAGACCAAATAATGAAAATACAATCATGTAAAAAAAATCTACTTATAAATTAAATTTAATGAAAAAAGAATACATGTACCTTATGATTTTTTTATGAAATGTTGTAACCTTATTCAGATGAAAATTTCAAGGATCTTAATTTTATTTAATATCACTTTCGCTTAGTATACCAAGATCTCTTCGAATTTTGTAAAATGTGTCCCGAGTAAGCGGCTTTGTGAAGATGTTTGCTAGTTGATTTTGGGTATCAATGAAGGAAATTTCAATGTCACCTTTCAGAACATGATCCCTTAAGAAGTTTTTTTGAATACCAACGTGTTTAGTTCTTGAATGCATGATTGGATTCTTTGAAATATTGATTGCACTAGTGTTGACGCATTTAAGAAAGATGCTTCTTAGAATCACACCATAGTCATGAAGTTGTTGTTTTAACCAAAGTATCTGAGCACAACAACTACTAGCGGCAATATATTTTGCTTCTGCAGTGCTAAAAGCCACACTTGCTTTCTTTTTGCTTGATCAAGAAACTAAGGCATTTCCAAAAATGTGACATATTCGACTTGTGTTTTTTCTGCCCGTTTTACATCCTGCAAAATCTACATCAGAGAAGCCAACAAGACTATATACACTACCTTTGGGGTACCATAAGCTGACATTTAATGTTCCTTTGTTATACTTCATTATTTTCTTCACAGCAGTGAGATGAGATTCCTTTGGACAAGCTTGAAATCGTGCACATAAACATACACTAAACATAATATCAGGTCAACTAGCTGTTAGATATAATAAAGAGCCGATCATACCTCGATACTGAGTGATATCAATTGGAATTCTGGATTCGTCATGATCAAGATATGTGCCAGATCCCATTCCAGTTGCTATATCTTTGGAAGTATCCATGTCAAATCTTTTGAGAAGCTCTTTTCAATACGTAGATTGATTGATGAATATCCTATTCTTTGTTTGTTTGATTTGCAAGCTAAGGAAGTAGTTCAACTTACCCGTCATGGACATTTCAAATTATCCTTGCATGATAGTTGAGAATACTTCACATAAGGACTCATTTGTAGATCTAAATATGATGTCATCTACATAAATTTGCACTAAGATAGTATAATGGTTAATTCTTTTGATAAAAAGAGTAGTATCAACTTCACCTTTTTCGAAACCATGTTCGCAAAGAAAATTACTTAACCTATCATACCAAGCCCTTAGTGCTTGCTTCAATCCATACAAGGCCTTTTATAGTTTGTACACATGATCAGGATGTTTGAATTCTTCAAATCCTGGAGGTTGACACATAAACTTCTTCAAGTATGTATCCATTTTGGAATGCGCTTTTAACATCCATTTGGCACAACCGAAAATTCAAAGAACAAGCATATGCTAACAATAATCTAATTGCTTCTAGTCTAGCAATGGGAACAAATGTTTCCCCAAAATATATACCTTCCTCTTGATTATAGCCTTGGGCTACTAATCTTTCCTTGTTCCTTATAATGATACCATTTTCATCTAGCTTATTTTAAAAAATCCATTTAGTGCTAATGATATGTTTACCTTTTGGTCTAGGAACTAAATCCCAAACTTGATTCCTTCAAACTAATTTAGTTCCTCTTGCATGGCTAGAATACATTGGTCATCATCTAAGGCATCTTTGACTTTAGAAGGTTCAATTTGAGAAACAAAATCCATATTAAGACAAGCATCTTTAATTTTTAAATAAGTAGATAATCCCTGATTTATGTCTTTGATAATCTCGTCAATAGGATGATCTCTACGTGTTCTCCATTCTTGAGAAAGATCTCCTTGATTTGACTCTTGATGAATGGATTCCTCTATGTCTTTTATTTGATCACTATTGTTGACTTTGGTAGCATCTTCCGTAGGAATTTCTATAATTTCATCATCATCATCATCACAAAAAACTACATCCTCCTTAGAGGTGTTAAATTCATCAAAATAAACATGCATTGATTCTTCAATATTTAAAGTTCTTTTATTATATATCATATACGCTTTACTAGTAAGAGAATAGCCAAGAAACATACCTTCATCTGACTTTTCGTCAAACTTACCGAGATTGTCTTTGTCATTATTTAGAACAAAGCACTTGCATCCAAATATGTGAAAATGAGCAATGTTTTGTTTCCTAACCTTAAAGAGTTCATATGGGATCTTTTTCAAAATTGTTCTAATAATAACTCGATTACTTACATAGCAAGTCTTGCTTACCGCATCTGCCTAAAAATATTTTGGTAGATTTGAATCACTAAGCAGTGTTCTCGCAAGTTCTACCGGTGACCGATTCTTTCTCTCCACCACTCCATTTTTTTTAGGAGTCCTTGGTGCTTAAAAATTATGAAAGATCCCATGTTCTTCACAAAACTCTTCAAAAGGTGAATTTTGGAATTCTCCACCATGATCGCTTCTTATGGAGGAAAGTTTAAGATATTTCTCGTTTTGAATTTGCTTTGCATACTTCTTGAACGCCTTGAATGCATCACTTTTCTGCACTAAAAAGAATATCCAAGAATATCTAGGAAAATCATCAACAATAACTAAAGCATATACATTACCTCCGAAGCTTCTTGTTCTTGATGGACCAAATAAGTCCATATGCAACAGTTTTAGCGGCCTTGATGTTGAAACCACATTCTTAGGTTTGAAAGTTGATTTGGTTTGTTTTCCCTTTTGACAATCGTCACATAATTTATCTTTGAAAAACTTTATCTTAGGTAAACCAATGACAAGATCATACTTGACTAGTTTATTTAAATGTTCCATATGAATATGAGCAACTCTTTTATGCCAAAGTCATGAGTCATTGTTGTTTACCATGATACATTTCACTTTCAAAGATAAATCATCTAACAAAATCATAAATATATTAATTATTTTACCTTTGAGTTTTACCTCGTGAGTGACTTCATCTTCAGTCAAGCATTCATCCTTGGTGAACTTGATCTTGAAGCCTTTGCCACAAAGTTGGCTAACACTTAGAAGATTGTGCTTTAGTCCTTCAACAAAAAGAACATATTCAATGGATGTGAATGGTGGTGCTCCAACTTTGCCTATACCAAGAATTTTTCCTTTGTTGTTGTCTCCATAAGTGACATATCCCTTGGTCTTAATCACTAAATTTGAAAATTTGTTAATATCTTCCGTCATATGCTTAGAACAGCCACTATCGAGATACAATTAATTTGATGTGGCTTTCAAGCATACCTACAAAACAAATTAGGTTTTGTTAGGTACCCAAATTGCCTTGGGTCCTTCATAATTAGTTCTTTTCTTGACCCACAAATAATGCCCACTTGCCACACTAAAGTTTCTAACATAGCAAGTATTAGGTGTGTGACCACTTATACCACAATAAAAACAAGTAGGAACAAAATTACTTCTATATCTAAGAACATAAGATTTCTTCTTAACAAATGTTTTCCTTTTAGGATATTGATGAACAACTTTAGCTTTGTTCATTTTCTCTTTGGTGGATTGGTCACTAGCCTTACCAAAGATAGTTTTGTTAGAACTTGGTATGGAAATTTTTGAATAACCAAGACCACTTTATCATTGAAATATCTTTGTTGAGTAAGGACACCCTTCAATCCAATTTCCCATTTTTCATATCTTTCAAGAACTCTTTTTAATTGGACAATTTGGAAAGAAAGTGATTCACAATCTTTGCATAAAAAATTTTGTTTTTGTTCATTAATAAAATTTTGTTTTTCAACTTCAAAGTCTTTTTCCATAGTGTCAATCTTTTATTCAAGAGATGAAATTTGTTTCTTTTGATTTGACATGATTTTATACAGAATCTTGAATTCGTTAAGAAGTCCATCTATTGCACCTTGTGCATCATTATCATAAATAGAAAAACCATTACTAACCTCTTCATCTTCATCATCAGACAGATGTGAAGTTGTCAATGGAAGATTCAATATATGTATTAAAGTCATTGATCCTGAAAATTTAGACAAGTTAGAACATGGCGCTGTAATTATCTTATGTCAATTAGATGTGTTTTTCCCTCCATCATTCTTTAACATTATGGTTCACTTAGTTATTTATCTAGTAACGGAGATTAGAATTTATGGTCCAGTTTATTTACGGTGGATGTGTCCCGTAGACCGATATATGAAGATCTTCAAAGAGCATACAAAGAATCATCAATGTCCGGAAGCTTCGATCATTGAATTGTACATCACAAAAGAAGCTATTGAGTTTTGTACAATGTATTTTTCAGAAGCTAACTCTATAGGAATTCCCGAGTCTCGTCGTGAGGGAAGATATGATGGTAAAGGTACTTAAGGTTTAAATGTTAAAACTTTTAGCCGAGATATAGTTCTTCAAGCACATTTGTATATATTGAATAACTTGGTTGAAGTTCAAACTTACTTGACTGCTCACAAAAGTCTTTTATAGGAAAATTACCCCCCAATGAATGAAAAATGGTTGTTGACAAAGCATAACAAAACCTTTATAACTTGGTTTAATGAAAGTGTTTCTAAAGAGAGTACTTGTGCATCTGAGACAATTAAATGGTTGTCACGTATGCCTAAATTTAATGTAATTACTTGAAGTGCATACGACATTACTAGGTATTCATTCTATACAAAATCAAAGGATGATTGCAGTACCATGCAAAATAGTGGGGTTATGGTTGCAGTAGAATCCATGTACTTCTCTAGTGCCAAAGATAACAATCATGTACTAGCATCTTGCGCGTATTTTGGGTTCATTGAGGAGATTATAGAGATTGATTATGTTTCTTTTAAAGTGCCTTTATTTAAGTGCAAGTGGATTGACACTAACACTGGTGTTGAACCCGATGAATTAGGATTCACACGAGTTGATCTTTGAAAGTCAACTTATAAGAACGAACCATTCATCATGGCAACCCAAGCAAGACAATTTTTTATGTCACTAATCCTTCTAACACTAGATGGTCAATTGTACTTTAAAGAAAATATCTTCCTGATAGGATTGATGATAATGAAGCTTTTAACTATGAGACCTCTTGTTTCGCAACACATGTACGTCAATCATCTGAAGAAAATGATTCAGATGATGTGCATGTTATTTGTCGTGATCATAAAGAGGGAATATGAGAAAACTAGTAAGTAAATGTTTTATATCACTAAGTAATTTATAATTATTCATTTTACTCTTTTTTATTCCTTTTACTAAAGAATTAATGTTATTGTTGATTATCCTAATTGGTTTTAATTGTTGTTCATATTATAGGTGTTTAACGACCGGTGACAAATCTTAGCATAAAACTTTTGGACAACCTACAAGACTTTTCATTTTGGTAATTGCTTTTGTTAGTTGATCATTTGATTTAGTTTTGTTGTAAAATTATAAGGTTTGTCCAATTTTTGCTTTGCATTTGGTGTAAACTATTGTTCTTTTGTGATATGGTTCTGTAATGCAGGTACAATGTTTCTGTTTCAAAAATCTGCAAAATATAGTTTTGTATTCTGTGATTTGGTTTTGTAATTCAGATACAAACGAAAAATATATTAAAAAAATTCACCCATTGGTTTTTAAATAAAAGCGATGTAATAATATAAGGCTATTACCTCAGTTTTTAAACAAAATTCAGATTTTATGTTGAGCGTGTCATCCACCTTTCTAAATAATAAAAATGCAGATGTTGGGGTTCGAACTCATAATTAGATAACTTAACACTTCTGTTTTTTTATTAATCGATGTGTTAAATGACATCTTTTCATGTCGTCCTTCGTTACATCGTTTGGTTAGTCAATGTTACATCTCTTTCGCATGCATTGTTAAAAGCATTATTTGTAATAGTAAGGCGTGAATATAATTCTTTGGGATTTGAAAGCATTCTAAATTTGGGAAATACATTATATAAACTTTGGGTGGTCATGAATCATTGAGAAGAGGATTCAATATTTCTTTATTAAATTCTAGAGTGAAAGTCATTGAGAGTTTATTGGTAAAAAGAGAAATTTAGAATTGTTCATCTCTAGCAATTGAGAGAAATTTACTCTACTCTTTTTATCATTCTTCTACTTTTTTATCACTTTCTTTAATTAACTCTTTGTAATTTTCTAGCACATAAGTTCTAATTTTGTTCTTGATTGAATCTTTATCTATTGAATTTTTTAATTTGATTTTAATTATTATTTGTTTCACTTTCTCATGTCCATCGACTCAAGAATAACCTTGCAATCATTTAGAACAACACCCAACTATGAAATATCATCTAGATTATGGTTGAAGTGAGCAACCACATATTTATGAGATATAAGTAAAATTTGAGTTCAAACAACATTCCTCTCATCAACTATCAACAACATATTTATAAAATAAGCAAATATTTGTATCATCTATTCATTATTTATGAGATAATCAAATATTAAGTTCAAATAACAACATTTCTCTTATCAATCATACTAATATCAATTGAAAAGAACTCTCTCTCACAATACAAAAACAAAAAAACATAAATCTCTCCATCATGTATATTATAATATATATTTATGAAGTGACCAGCGGGTGCTACATAACCACCTCGGCTATTTTACAGACCAATAAAATAAAACACTAGTCTCTCAAAATCACATCAAATACCTCTTATGAAACTTCTTTAGGTCTTTCAAATTGATGAATGAACTTACTAAGTATTCAAACTTTTTTTTTCATATTGCAAACACTAAAATTGAGCTCCTTGAAAGGTTTGGCCAAATTGCCAATCTGCTGGTGCCACATTATAGCTTGTTATAGTTCTACCATCACTTGTGGTGACTTGAAATGAGAGGCTTTGTCCATTAAGGTAAGAGTTGCTCTGCCAATTTTGGCCCCAATTTCTTGACATTGGTTGCCATGAAGTTCTTGACCCTTTGATGGAAATTGAATGAACATCACCAGCACCACCCACATTGGTGACTAAAACTAAGTTGAAGTAAGAGTGACCATTTATTGTGAATCTTACTCCTCCTTTTTTCAAACATGGCACCCTATCATCATCACAAAAATAATAACCTTGTTAGACACATTAATAACAATGACTAATTAACATCTACACACCGGCCGATTATTATGTATTTGATTTATATATAGACCAAATATTTGAATTATTCAATAAACTTAAAAATGAATTTTTATTTATAATAGTGACTAAAAGACATATAAATTAGAAATTTTGAAAAATGTATATAATTTACACTTTGATTCATGATTTTATTATTTATCTTTATACGAAATAATAATAATCATTAAAAATTTACAGACACTTGAGGTTCAAAGTTTGAATTCTAGTGTTGGCGTTCAAGCTAATAATATCAATTTTTATCACTTGAGATAGAATTTGCAAACGACATAGCACACAACAGAAATTGAAGTCGTATTTGACTTTGATAGTCTGATAACAAAGACTTTGCGTCTTAAAACCTTTCTATAAATATAATTATCCTGCTCAAATCTTTTAACTAAAAAAAATCTTCATATAAAAAATAGAAATTAAGGTTTAGTAGAAGAAACCTAAATTTTCCAATTATCATTAATAGACAATTAGTTTTAGCATTAAGTATGACTAGAACATAGCCAAATTTAAGTCTTCACACTGACCTTCTAAAGGAGACAGGAACAATTCCAGCCCTGTATTCAGCAATTTGAAGGAAAGCAGGTTCAGCCATATCAAAATGTTGCAATGGAGGATTACACCAACCACCATCATTGTTAGCTTGAGCTGGATTTGGTGGACAGAAATTTGTAGCAGTAACAATGATAGAACCAGGTTTACACCATCTTGGATCATCATTGCATCTCATTTCATAGCAAGATCCACAGCTTAAACCATTGTTGAATAAAGCAGTGCTTAATGCTGCTGTGTTTGTTCCATATCCTTGACTATACAAATTTCCATATCCACATGCTCCACCTATAAAAAATAAAAAAAAAATAAAACTTATAAATATTAAATATACTTTTTATATATAATAAAAATTATACAGAAATAGAAGACAAACAGACAATAAATTACGTTGTTGTTTCAGTTAGTTAAACTCACCCATTGTGCCAGAAGCATCACCGCCACCATAGAAAGTGGCATGAGCACTCTCCCAACCACCATAATCACCTTCAACACTTTGCATATCCATATTAATAAACAAAACAAATAGAATCACCATAGCAATAGAAAATTCTTGCTCTCCCATTCTAAGCATTTGAGCCATTATGAAGAAAAAACAGAGGAAGTTGCACTTTGTTTGCTATGTTGTATTGTATTGTGTTTAATTGTGTTGTGTTGTGATGTCATAAGGTTAATGGGAGCTCTATTTATAAGCAACATTTTGTTATCAAGATGAACATCTTCATGTGTTTTTTTCTTCCTAAAAGCCACATAACAAGTGACAAATCAATAGCACATGCTTTTGTTTTGATTGGGCTTCCCAACCGCTACTATTGTGGGCCATATTATTGCACATGCATTCCCAACTATTTTTCTTCCTAACTTTATAGACCAACATCAATATCATTTGATGGCTATAGTTTTATATTTTTTTTCCACTTGTTTATTAGGGATAATAATTGGATAAGAACTTGTGAATGATTAGCTAGTGCTTGGTGTTAAGAGTTTCAATAATAAAATAATCAATTACCAATTAATTTAATCCTCAAATTATTATCATTATTATCTATTCAATTTAATTCTTAAACTATATAAATATTTTAAAATTTTAAAAATCATTAAATTTATCCTTTTACTAAGATTTTTAAGAACTAAATTGATGATTTTTTTATACATTTTAAAAAATAAAGTGACGGATTTCATATATTTTAATAACTATTTATTATATTTACATAATTTATAAATTAAATTTGTGAAAAAGTGGTATTTCAAATACTAAATTGATGATTTATTTTAAAACTATTCAAAAGTTGAGTTTTATTTAATTTTTATAAAAAAAATATTTCCTTTATTTAATTTCAAAATAATTATTATGTTATAAATATTAACTTGTTACATGAATATATTATAAAAATATATTAAAAAAATATACTTTTAATATTAAATCTTGGATCAATAATTAATTAAATAATAGAAATATCCTAAACAATGTTTTTATTATTACACAAAAATAAACATGTTTAAATAAAATTTCATATTATATATATTATAATAATTCATTTTAAGAATTCTTCATTTCTTATTAACAAGTTAAAATAGACTGAATTAATGAATTAATTAAAAGAACACTTGAATGAAATAGTAAGAATTTCTTTCAATTTAATCAAATGTTCAAGATTCGAGATCAGTTTTAGAAACATAATAATTTTTAGGGTTAAATAAGTTTTAGGTCCCTCTAAATATAGCGATTTTCAATTTTAGTCCCTCAAAAAATTTTCTTTAAAAATTGGTCCCTACAAGATTTTCCGTCTCAATAAATAGTCCCTGACGTCAAATAATAGTAACGGCTGCTGATGTGGCGTGAAACTTTTTGCCACTGTTCATTTTTCTTACTTTTTTAAACACCATCAGCCACTGTTCATTTTCCTTACTTTTTTAAACACCATCGGCCACTGTTCATTTTCCTTACTCCATAAAAACCACCCCATACTACAAGTTATCACCACCATAACATGATTCACTTTCACCATGCTCTTCACTATCACCCTTTATTTCACTCTTCAATTCACGTACACTAACCTTCATATTACAGTAACCAAACCATGCAGCAACAACATTAACACTTCCACCCTATCCTTTTCCTCTTCTTCAACCTTACTCCACTTCTCCAACTTTCCACCATTTTCCCATAAACTGTGTCTTCCTCCAACTCCATAACCATGTGAGCTTCTCCATAATCTCTTTCCTCTCCATGAAAACTCATTCATTTCTAATCATAAAGAGAACACAAAATCTTCTTCTCCTCCATTCATCTCGTTACTTTCATTAAATCAACTCTTATTCTCACTAAAACAAAACCATACAAACTTCCCTTCATTTATTTCCTTACCTCCATCTTCTATAACCTCCACGTTATCTCACAACAACCACAATTCAAACCTCCATGATCGTAAAGACAAACAATTCAAATCACCTTCTTCTTCGTCATTAAACACTCCACGATACTCCTTCAACCTTCACATGTTCAACTTAAGACATCACTTCTGAACCATCACAGTTCACTTTCTTCTAATACAACAACGCACACCATTTTCTAATTCACATCAGAACAACATAAGCGAGAATAAAGATTAAAAAAACACTTAGATGCAAAAAGTAGTTGGAGGTAACCATTGCTCAACCAAACCAAACACATCAAAGGAAATTGTATAAGCACATAACTAACACCATAAAGTATCGGTGATACTTGCTTCATGAAGAGACACATTAGATACAAGACTGATACATCAGGCATAATGTTTAGAAAATCAACTCGTTACATATACTAGGAATAACTTCGTTAGAAAAGTAAGTTAGTTGAAGGATATCTTAGTTCACCACCAGGACCCATGCCAATCTGCACTCCCTGCAAAATGAAGTAACTACCATTAAACATTTGATGACAATAGCTTGAAAATTGAATATTTATTGGACTACGCATCACTAAATCAGCATAGAACCTTACTGTAATGATGAAGTTATTACAAATGAGTGATGATGATGCATGAGAGAGCGTCGTTGAAATTGGCAGAAGGTGAAATAAGAGAGAAATCAGGGAATTGACGGTGATAATTGTAACCCATGTGCATGCCGCAATCGAACATGATTCTCTTTCCATTGATGTTCACCACTACGCAACTTTTCCCAACCTCTTGACCAGCGCCTACACGTTCATTGAAATTGAAAGCGGTAAGAGAGGTTCGAAGAAGAAAGTAGAGATGAAATAAGTGGAAAATAATACCTAATACTAGAGTTTCGATGGCCATTGATGCTCTTTGCGAAGCTATTCTTGCACTTGCAGTAGTAGCTGTAGTACTGTGAAGTGAAGTGAAGTGAAGCAGGTATGGACTAAATTGATATTTGTTAGACGTAGGTGCTGCTAGTTACTTTTGAAAGCGTGGAACAATAGTTACTTTACCTTAATCAAAGTATCCTTTTTATTTTCTTTTCATTAATTTGATGCGTATATGGTAAACAATGGTGGCTCTTTAGAAACGTGAGATTTACGTGGATAATGCGTGGAAGATGAAGCAGATAGAAATGGAAGTGTTGAAGTTGTCGGTTATTGTTGCAGCTGTTTGGAAGAGGAGAGTGAAGAGAGTATAGTGATTTACATGGTGGAACAGTGGTAATATGAAGAGGATGATTTTTTTTAAAAAATGCAGGTGGCTCTTTGTGTGTGGTGTAAGTTTGTCAAAGGGTATTGTCGTCATTGTAAGCATGTGTTTGTGTGTGTGAAAGTACGAGTGAAATGAGTAGATATAGACACGTCAGCTTCCGTTAGCCTCATTTAACGGCAGAGACTCATAATTGAGACGGAAAATTTTATAATGATCAATTCTTAATGAAAAATTTTAGAGGGACCAAAATTAAAAATCGCTATATTTATAGGGACTTAAAACTTATTTAACCCTAATTTTTAATTTTTTTTAGAGAATATTTTATCACTTATTGTAATTCTTTCTTTCTTGATAAATTAGTCTCTTCAGTTAGTTGCATGCAATTTATATTAAAAATATACATATTAAAAAATAAAGACAACAATTTTAAAAAAATAATTAAAGAGACCTCAATTTAAACTACACTTTTAATTGAAATGAGTAGGGTCTTAAGTAGAAGATTAACACTATCTTAGCACATGGAGGAGTATCTCTCAATGAGAACTTCTTAAGGACATTTTCATGATGCACCTCCCCTTTTCCAATAATCAAGAGGGGAAGGATAGCAGTATCTTGTATGTGCTTGAGAATGTGCCACGTTGATATAAGAATACAAATACATGTTTCATGTTTGTTAATTTATGAAGTTCTTAAATGTAATTCAAGTGTTTGGTTGATAGTTTAAAAAGAAACAGCTAGCTTTGCTTCTTGTTGTACAAACTGTGCATGGTACCAGTGTTTGACATCATTACAAAACTAACCCTCGTGTGAAATAAATATATTAGATTTAACAATACTAAATACTTTATTGCATTAATGTGGTAAGTAACTTTTGGTGGAAGATCATGTCAAAATCTGGTGTATACATTTTTATAGCAAATATTTGAAAAAAATACCTTGTCGAAATAGCAAATATTTCGGTAAATTTACATTTTTATTTTTCATAGGTTATTATCTCTACTCAATTAGCGGATCTAAAAATATTTGGTGGTAGAGACAAAAAAAAATTATTAAACACTTATAAATTGGACAATTAGTTTCTCTCTATATAAAACAATGGCAAGAGTGTGACTAAGAAAGATTTGGACTAGAAAAGCACAAACAAGATTAAGGAGGGTTTCAAATTTTCATTGAAGGAATGTGTTTACAACGAGGAATGGGTGAAGTTGGACAATCCTAAAAGGAAATGGTAATAGGGCATAATGAAAGCATATTAGATGATGTTATTCACTAAAGGAGAATATAAATGGAAGCTACGTTTAAAATATGGAAAGCATGAAGGTGGCGGAAGGAAAGGTGGGTGATTATGAATGTCCAACTTTTATGTTATCGGAACTAGAAGAAAAAATAATTCACCGTCCAAGAAGAAGATGTGTGATTGTCAAATTGTTGGAAAGGAAGATTGGATGCAAAGCATTGAAAACTTGATTGAAACATAAGTGGGTAAAGAAAGGTGTGATAAGTATCATCGATCTGAGCAATGATTATTATTTCAAAGTGTTTATGCATGATGATGATGATGATAAAAATGCAGCGCTTATTTATGGTCCTTGGTTCATATACGATCAATATCTAACTGTGAAAGAAAGGAGCCCAAACTTTCAACCGAGTAGTGATACGGTAGACGATGTGGCGGTTTGGTTTCGAATTTCAGGCCTCCTAATTGAATATTATGATGCATATGTTTTATCCTTCATTGCCAACCGTGTAGGGAAAACTATGAAAGTAGATAAGACTACGATCCAACATGAGCATGGAAAATATGTGAGATTATGTGTTGAAGTTAATTTGGCAAAACCTCTGCTAGCGATGTCTACAATTAACAGGAGAAGATACAAGATTAAGTGTGAAAGTTTACATCTTTTGTGCTTAACATGTGATCGATTTGGCCACTACAAGAAAGGGTGTCTGGAAAGAATCAAAAGAGACCAAGGAAGAAGTGGAGAAGGTAATATGAATGGCAGAAGGCTAGGGTAAGTGAAAGTGGTAGGAGGAACTAGTATTGGAGGAGAAGATGTGGGCCCTTGGAAAGTGGTACATAAACAACGCAGAGGGAGAAGGGTGGTTGACGGAAGGAAAAACATTAGGCTGGCAAAAATTAACGAGGAGAGAGCAATCAATGGCTTGAGATTTGTTTCCTTAAGTGAGTAGATACCAGAGGTTATCACAACAATAAGTCAAGATTTGGTCAATATGGTTGACGTTAATGCGGATGTTGCCAATAATAACAGAATTAATGAGGAGAGAAAAGAGGATATTGGGAAAGAATCATGAGAGACGAATGAGGGTGCGGTTATGAATAATGAAATATCAACATTTATAGGAAATGATAAAATAAGAAAATAATATTAAAGCTAACACAAAAATTAAAAGGTGCAAAAAGTCAGAAAAAGAACAACAAGGTGAACAAGTCAGCAACACGTGGTAGTTTTCTTTTCAAAGGAAAAAAATTCATACAACATAAAAAAACAAGAAATCAATCGTGGAAAAAATGATGAGTCAAAAAAGTTTGAGGAACAGTCAAAGACAAAAAGTCAACTAGGAACCAAAGACAAAAAAGTCAACTAGGAAGAGGAAAATGAGTATTCGAAGAGAAGGAGTGCATGAAGTAACAAGCATGGGGGATATCATCAAGGGCCAAATAATGAGGTACCAATCGACATAACTTCCCCTGTTTTAGTTAGACCATCTGACATGCCAAAAACTCCCAAATTTCTTAGCTTTATGGAAAATAAAAGGTTGTCAGAAGTGGAGCTTATCATGGAATAGGAAGAGCACGTAATGGCATCAGAGCAGAAAGTCAATGAAAATTTGGAAACGAAGATAGAGGATGTACCATAAAAACAAAGGGGTTATACAATAAGTGTTTGTAAGAAGCAATTTGTGTGGAATTGTAGAGGTGCATCCAATAAATCATTTTTATAGATATTGCAAGAAATTTGTTAATTTACATAGACCAGCTATGTTTGTGGTTGTTGAAACAATATATGATCTTGCTAAATTGATCAAACCCTTCTTGTTTTTTGGATTTGACAATTGTATTTCCATTAAGAATCAAGGTTTCGCTGGTGGAATAATTATTGCGTGGTGCAAGGACAGTGTGTCAGTGTAGTTTTGCTAAAAGAAGTCTCAGTACACCCACTTAAAGTTAAATTATCCTTATGGAAAAAAGTGGATGTTCACAGCTATATATGCCAGTCCTAATGAAGAAAGTAGGAGAGTGTTGTGGGAAGATTTGGTAGATCTTGCCGATTCTACTAAGGAGCCATGGTTCCTTGTTGGGGACTTTAATGATATATCGAGTATGGAGGAGAATAAGGGGGGAACGCATACTTCTATAAAAAGGTGTATTATCTTTAGAGGAAAAGTTAATGCTTTCAAGTTGATTGACCTTGGTACAATAGGACCGAAATTCACTTAGCATGGTCCTATTTATCACAGAGGCATGGGTATTTATGAGAAGCTTGACAGAGCTTTGAGTAATTATTTATGGCGATTGAAGTTTCCATAAGCATTTTTTAAAGTGTTAACTTGGGTAGAGTTCTCATATCATCACCCAATTTGTAATTGCTTCGATAAGGAATCCTCATAATGTGGTGCCCTGCTAATTAAAGTTTGAAAGTGCTTTGTTTCTTAATGAATCCTATCATGATATGATTAAAAGGGAATGGAAAGTGGAGATTGGATTAGAGAAAAATATTAAATTACTGCAAGACGATATCAAAGGATGGAAATAGAACACTACTGATCAAATAATTATCAAAAAGAAGGAGTTTATGGCCATATTACATGGAATTCAAATCTTTCTGCAAATGAGTGATAACTACGCAGGGTTGATCGAGCTAGAAAAGAACCTTCAAGCATGTTTAAATTTTATTTTAAAGAATGAAGATTTAATGTGGTTTCAGAGGTCTCGTGCAAAGTGGTTAACAGACAGAGATTGTAATACAAAATATTATCACATTAAAACTGTAGCGTTATATTTGTAAAAGGAATTGCCTAGGGAGATGATTGTAGGCCACCCCAGAGGATGCGACAATAACATGTCGCTCCATGAAAAGTATCGCCTCGCCCAAAGGCTTTCTTGTCACCCATTCGTGGGGAAACGTGGGATAAGACGTTTCTTGGGCAAAGAGAAGTCGGTGTCATTAACTGACTCACATCCCCTTGGAAATAGGGATTTAAGGGTCTACCATTGACTGAGTGGGAGGTGACCTTTTCCAAGAAAACCCAAGGCCCCAAAAGACCTCTATAAATACCTTTTCCTCAGAGGGATAAGGGACAAATCTTAAGTCATACAAATAACACCCCACATACGCTTATACCCAAGCACACCACGCTACATATAAAGCCTCTCACCTCACGTGAGAAGGTCCTCTAAACCACCACAAAATATCACAATATAGGGCTTCTCGCTTCCTTGGGAAAGCCCAAACCACCATACAATGTAATATACCTACTAAGGCCTCTAAGTATCCATGCCCTTTGCATGGGCAACACACACACATGTACTTTTTTACCAATACAAAAACCATTAAGAGAAAGTGCTACAAAAATATTGTAATGTTCAAGTATGATCAAGTGAAATGGGTGGAGAAGAATGATTAACTTCAGATGAACAATACATATCCTAGTTTAGATAGCGACGAGCTTCAACGCATGGCTTTCCAAGTAAGCGGGAATGAGGTAAAACGTGTTGTGTTTGCAATGAATCCTTGGAAAGCCCTTGGTCTAGATTGATTCCCTGGAGGTTTTATCAAAAATCGTGGGATGTAATGGGAAGAAAGGTTACTGATTTTGTGAAAAAAGTTTGGGAGAAACCTAGTGAAATTATTGGGGTGAACTAAACGGGCATCTGCTTGATTCCTAAGGTGGACCAACCTCAAACAGTTGCTTAATTGTTATCTGTATCATTGTGTAACACAATTTATAAAGTGGTGAGTAGGGTTTTGTTTGACGTATTAAAGAAGTGGATACCAAAGCTGGTTTCTCCCTATCAAACTGGATTCGTACCAGGAAAGAAAGTTCAAGAATATATTATGATTACAAGCGATGTTTTTTATACTATGCATAAAATGAAAGGCAAGAAATGTTATTTTGCTATCAAGGAAAATTTTTCCAAAGCCTAAGTTAAAATAAGTTGGGAATTCAAATGTCTTACTTTAAATGAGATAAATATTCTTGAAAAGCTAATCCAAGTCATCATGCATGCCGTTACGAGTGCGGAATCAAATGTAAAATGGCACGGTGTGAGAAGTGAATACTTCACCCTCAATGTGGGATAATGCAAGGCGATCTCATCTCCTCATATCTCTTTGTTTTGTGCATGGACAAACACTCCGACCTCACCATCCAGACAATAAATGGCGGAAAATGGAGATCACTTTCCTTGGGGAAACAAAGAAGTTTGGTATCACATTTGATGATTGCATACGACCTTTTACTTTTTAGAGAAGCAACAGATAAACAAATGAGTTATGTAATGGACATGCTTCAAACATTCCTCAATATATTTATGCATGAAGTTAGCAAAGAAAAAACCAGTATTCTCTATACAAACAATGTTCCTAGAAATATGAAAATGAAATTAATGCAGCTATCAAGCTTTATGAACGAGCTTAGAAAATACCTGGGGTTACGCTTAGTGGGAAATCTCTCAAGAAAGTGACTATCAGTGTGTCATGGATCAGATCACCTTAAAACATGTGTGGAAAGTTAATCAGTTATCCTTTACAGGTCGAGTATATATGATATTCATGGGTTATAAAGAAATTTTATTTGGGGAGAAATGTTCTATACGTAAACTTCTGGTTATTTCATGTAGATTATCTCTTCAAAGTTCTCGCGTAAGACTGAGGTCTTAACGTACATTTGATCCAACTTAAGATTATACTAATTAACAATCGCCATAACTAAATTCATGGAATAATATTTTACCAACAACGATAAAATCTTGGAGTAAATAATCCCCTCAACTTAAGTCCCTTTACCACAAGTCTTATCTTATGCTTTAGTTATTCAATCTCTAAAATGACTTCATTCTTAAAAACGAGAACTTTTTTATTTATATAAAACAAGCTATCATTTTCTGCGTGTGATTTTTCAGGAAATCATGTGAAATTTAACAACGCTTTTTCTAAAAAATCACTATCTTTTTCTACATCATTATTTTTTTAAGAAAGCACATGCTGAAAAATGAGAGTGCTTTTACAAAAAACGCTTATAATGTTTTTGTATAAATCCCTATACTTAGTTCAAACCCTCATTTCACGAATAATATAAGGCATTGTAGGAGCAGAGAACATAGGTTAGATGTGTCATTTTCCTCATTCATTCACCTTATTCATTTGAAACACCATATTCTTCCTTATTTGAAAACACCATCTTCTTCCTTATTTTTTCCTCTACCTCTTTTCACATGATTTTAATTTCTCTCTTTATCTCTCAAGTTCTATATTATGTTTATTTGTGTATGTTCATACATTTTTTAGAATATTTTTAGGCTATATAATTTAGTTTGTTTATCTAAGTTCATTTTTGCATAACTTCATATATTTTTCATCTAAGTTCAAGTATCTAGTTTACGTATGATAATTGAAATTTGTAACTTTTTGTGGAGGCTCGTATGATAGCATTATGCTTTTTGTACCATATGAAGTTCATATATGTGTGATGTTTATGAGAGTATTATAATTTTGTACTATAATAGGCCTTTGAATTTTAGGATAAATGACTATTGATATTTCCTTTATGACTTTGAGTAAATCAAAGTTTTTGGCACCAAATTAAAGGTAGGAAAAAATTATTGTTGTCTTCATTTAGTTAGTTTGTTATAACTATTTCTCATTATACTCTTGTTTTGTTATCAACCTTTTACTAGGAGTATAACTCTTGCTTGAATTAAAATCTTTGTTCTTGATTTGTTAAGTTATTTTCAACACATTAAGTGAAACTTTTAGTTGTTAAATCTCAAGTTCCCTATTTTGTTGCATACCTAGATGCTTTTTCAAACTCCACTTCTTCCATCTCAAGTAATTTTAGGACTCTTTACTACTATGAATAGTTGATAATATCAAAATCGAAACGTCAATACTTTCTACTCTGTAATACCCCAGTTTGTTCTAAGGTGCTCTAAATAATATTAGTTGAGATCAGATGAGTTCCTATGTGCTCAGAGAATTATCAGTTGCGATAATTAGAGTAACTAGTGAGCTCAGATTGATTTAATTAATATTATTCGACTCTGACCTTTTATTAATTGGTACAATTGAAACATTTTGATAACATTAATATTGGACATTTTACCAATTAATACTCTTTTTCCTACCACCCATACTCATTATCTTATCAACTTTCTCATGTGATGCTACTAAGTGACATTGTAACACCCATATATAAAATCATACATCAAAGCATAAATATTATATATGAACCCAAGTATTTGGTACTGAAATACCATAAGTTCCTAGTTAACACATTGTATACGAAAAATGCCCAAAATACACAATATAAAAATTCTAAGGCATAAATATACAAGATGTTCAAAATGATAAAAACTAAGGACTAGATCAATAATGATCTCAAAATAAACTCCACATCAGAAGCTAGCCATCAACAAGCAAGGAAAAAATTACACGACTTTATCCTTACCCTTAGCGGAACTTGAAGTACCAAAAATACATTCAACAACATGGGGTGAGATACATCAAATCTCAGTGAGTTCCCTATCTTATGGATTCTCTCGGGTTTACAAGGTTCTAACAATCCTAACTCAAGTCCAAGGGAAGGGAAGGGACTTTTGAGTTCAAAACTCAATTCTCACACTATATGGAAACATGTCATGAGTCAAACAACTCAAAAATGTCACTAATCGATAACCTTGCCAAGGCATCTCCTCTTCCCGTCCGCTTCTACGTCTAGAAGGCGACCCGAGTCATAGATCCTTGTAACCTACTTGACATACGAATGGATTCGGGTTCTACGGGCCATTAACCGTTATGAACCGTCACTTCACACGGGCCATTAACCGTCACAAGCATACGCTTCATGGGCGTCATTCGTACTATACGCGGGAATCAAACCTGCCAAGTAGCCATGCATACATTTCAGGGGAGTTCGAGACTCATGAAACTGTATGTCAAGATAAACCGGTTACGATTACGTGATCTCACACACAAATGTGATTGCATTCGACAATCACAAGGCCACAATGCCTTCTCACCTATACTAGGTTCTCCCATGTTCCATACTAGTGTTTCACTCTCACTAGACCATTACTCGGCAAGGATGCACCTTTCTACAACACACGCTCGAGCATCGCCATCTAGAATCATCTATCAATTTCTAGTTTCTTACTAGATTCTCCTATAGTTCAAGTTGAGGTTTCCTCACTCTTCCTATTTCATTTTCGTATTAACATGCATATTCACTCACAACCATGTCTAAACAATAGTAGGACAACACGGTATATCACAATTGCACAATAGAATTTCATATGATAATTTAAAACATAATTATACCACTTTGGAGTTTCCTCCGATTATTTAATCAGCTGTAAAGCCTATATTTTTCACTTCCATTGCAAAGAATATTTCCTTAGCTTCAGATCGATATAAAGAACGTTAAAATCGGACACCCGAGTTAAAAGATATGAATTTTAGAAATATTCCATTTATCCCAGGTCCTGCTAAGCGCGCTCCTCACTGCCTGGAAGGGGTGCGAATTTTCCAGACCGCGTTAAGCGTGCATACCCGCACTAAGCACGCTCTGCGTTATGCAGAAAAATACTTCCTTTTTCCAGCAACTTTCCACACTCCCAATTCATATTCAAACAACCAATGGAGGTATAATTTCATGGTTCTATCATAGTTTATTCAACATACTTCATAAAACATCAATGTATAGTTTCTACACCAAAACCCTAAGAATTTCCAATCAAAACAACCAATCCAAAACTTCATAACAATATCAATAGATGATTCTACACATGTTATAATCATGCTACGCAATTTACAACACATTTCAACAGTTAGATTCTTTGATTTTCCCAAAACATCCATTTTTTCTCAAAACCTAACATAACTCAAAAACCTCAAGAAATCTACCACTAAAGTTCCTAACTAGAACCCACCTTGGTTAGAGGTTGAAGATGAAGAAGATGAGATGATTTGATGAAGAGTTGATGATGATTCTTGCTCTTGAAATGTTGGATTTTCTCTTCTTTTCTTTCTCCCCTTCTTTCTTCTTTCTCTCTCTAATGTTACTATCTTTCTCTTTTGTGTTTGGCAAATGGGAGGAAAGAAAACATATAGTAAGTATTATTAGTAAATAATACTACTAAATGTCCAAAAAGTCTCTAAAGCTCCAATAATTAATTACCTCAGAGTCAGATAATATTAATTGGATTTGCTCTGAGCTCAACAGTTACTCTAATTATTTTTGCAAATAATTTCTCAGAGTACACTGGGACTCAGTTGATCACAACTAATATTATCCAGAGAAATTTAAAAAAAATACGGGGTATTACAGACATTTTCTTTTCATTTCCCTTGCCATTCCAACAAAGTGGGAAAGATAGTAAGAGAATAGAGAGAAAAAGGAGAAAAAGGGAGAGAAGGAAAGGAAACCTAGAATGAAGAAGAAAGAAGAAATTCTTCATCATCAATCATTAACATCATCTCATTTTCATCATTCCAACTTCCTTATCTTCATCTTGAGGTGGGTTCTAGATAGATGCTCTAGGTTAGGATTATTCGATAGATTGATGAATATTGGGTTTTGATATGTATTGATTCCATTGTCATGAAAATGATATGATTCTTGTTATGTTCATGTTGTTCATGATGAAATTATTGCTATATGTTGGTTCTTTAGTGTGGTTTGAACTTGTATGGGAGTTGGGGTAAAAAAACCATTGTTGCTGACTGGTTCTGCAGGTGTGTATGTCAAAATCGACGCGCTCGCACAGCGAGCTTCTAGCGAACTAAAAGCGACCGAGTTTCTGCTACGGTATCTCCCTTTTTGGATGGATTTCAGTTGCGAATACATTTGTTTAGAGATCATTCTTTGATGATCTAGTTCTTAGTTTTATTTTGGACATCTTGTATATATGGTGCCACTTTTAGTTATTTAGTTTTGGCATGTATTATGTACAATGTGTCTCTAAGAACTTGTATAATTCAGTACCATATTTGCAACCATGTATAATATGACAAATTCTAGACATATATTATATGTGGGTATTATAGTTGGTATCAGAGCAGGTTGAATCCCCAACCAAGCCATGAAATATTATAAGTATTTCTTTCTGCTTCATATATGTGTTGTCATCATTGTCCTGGATATTATACTAATAATATTGAGCCTGATCAACTTGATTCTATTTGTATGATGTTTAGGATTATGGTTGACGGACGCAGAAGTCGTGGTAGACCCAGAACTCAGACTTTCGATTTGAATCCACTGGGTGGTAGTGAAAGTGTTAAGTGGCCTCAGTTTGTGCAACAGATGTAATAACAACAGAACCAATTCATGCAGCAAATGATGCAGCAGTTGAATAGAGGTATTCACCCTCCAGTGACTTCACCAGAAGCTGCGGGTGGAAGTTTTTGGGATTTCTTCCACATGAATCCTCCTGAATTCCATGGTGGGCTAGATCCCGTGAAGGCTCATGAATAGATGTCTGGTATGGAAAGAATCTTTCAGATAGTGCCTTACAGTGAGGAGAAGAATGTGGTGTTTGTTTCCCACATGATGAGAGGTCCTGCTATGAGATGGTGGGAAAGTATTTCAACTCTGATGACTAACCAAGGAATTCCTAGGGTGTGGGAAAATTTTAAGACTACCTTTCTGGATAAGTATTTTCCTAGTTCCTTGAGGACTCAGAAAGAGTTTGAATTTCAGCAGCTTAGACAGGGTAACATGACGGTGGCTACTTATGCTGAGAAGTTTGATGACTTAGTTGCTTATTCTAGGCAGACTATGTATGCATCGGATGAGAAGTGGAAAATTGACCAGTTTTATTTGGATTAAGGGCTGATATTTCTCACAGTGTATCTCAAAGGGAGTTTACCACTTATGAAGAATTGTTAAGACAATGTTATATGGCCGAGAACAGCTTGAAGAAAGTTCAGGAAGAGAGTGATTTGGGTAGGATTTTCCAGAAGGACCAAGGAAGACTAAGTCACCAGTTTAGGCCTAGACCGCGACCCTTTAAAGGAAAACAAGTGCAGAATGCTAGACCTAACACTCCTCCCTTATTTCGTATTTGTGGTTAAAGTCATTTTGGATGGTATAGTACCGGAAGTGTGAGGTGTTAGCAATGTCAAGGAACGGGCCATATGGCTAGGGATTTTCCTCATAATAGGAATCAGATGCAAGGGAAGAATATCGGTCGGGTTTATACTTTGGATGCAAAGAAGGCTAAAGGTAACAACGCTTTGATTGTCAGTACGTGTTTCGTGAATGGACATCCTTGTTTTGTATTATTTGGTCATGGAGAAACACACTCTTTTTTGTTGATATAATGCATGAAGTGACATGGCTTGCAAGTGATTCCTTTGTCTCCTCCCATGGTGGTTACTACCGCCATGGATGATGTTGTCGAGACACCATTGATTTGTGAAAATTATTTGTTATCAGTGGATGGTAGAGTTTTCCAAATTGACCGTATCTGTTTGTCGCTTAAGAAAGTTGATGTAGTCTTGGGGATGAATTGGCTTTCTACTAATTCAGTGTTTATTGGTTGTGAATAGAAGTTAATCATCATTCCGTCTAGTGAAGCTACTCCAAGGGATGTGTTAACTACTATTTTGGAAGGTACGGTTGGTATGGTTAATTTCTTATTTGAGAAAGAGAAGTATGTTCTCTTAGTTCTCACCCATGAGACAAGTGATGACCTAAAGGTTTCACAAATTCCTATAGTTTATGAGTTTCCAGAAGTTTTCCCCGAGGATGTCACTTCTCTTCCTTTGGCAAAAGAAGTGGAATTCTCTATTGACCTGGTACCGGGAACAATTCCAATATCTGTTTCTCTGTATCGGATGGTACCACTTGATTTAAGAAAATTGAAGGACCAATTGGAAGAGATGTTGGCTAAGCATTTCGTTCAACCTAGTGTATCCCCATGGAGAGCCCCAGTACAGCTAGTAAAGAAGAAGGATGGTGGTATGCGGTTGTGTATTGATTACCGCCAGTTGAATAAAGTTACCATCAAGAACAAGTACCCTATACCCAGGATAAATGACATGTTAGATCAATTGAAAGGAGCCAGTGTGTTCTCGAAGAATTATGATGTACCAAAGACCACATTTAGGACCCGATATGGCCATTATGATTTTCTTGTGATGCCTTTCAGTGTGACGAATGCTCCAGCTGTTTTCATGGATTAGATGAATCATATATTTCAACCTTACTTGGATCAACTTGTGATGATCTTCATTGATGACATTCTTATTTATTCTCGTACTCCGCAAGAGCATGGAGAACATCTAAGAATTGTCCCATCGGTGTTGCTAGAGAAACAACTCTTTGCCAACTCTTGGTCATGTAATATCTCAAGGAGGTGTGGCGGTAGATCCCTCAGAGGTTAAAGCGTTGATTAATTGGGAGAGATCAAAGAATGCTTCCGAAGTCAGAAGTTTCTTGGGATTGGCAGGTTACTATAGGAGATTCATCAAAGGCTTTTCTCAGTTGGCTTTACTAATTACTAGACTTACCTGGAAGGAGATTCCTTATAGTTGGGATTCAAGTTGTGAGTAAAGTTTCGTGAGTTTAAAGGAGAGATTGATGAATACTCCTATTTTGATCATTCCTGATCCTAGTAAGCCGTTTGAAGTATTTTGTGATGCAGCTAAGAAAGGATTAAGGGGAGTTTTAACGCAGGGTGGTCAAGTCGTAGCTTATGCCTCTCGTCAGTTGAAGGTTCATGAAGAGAATTAACCAACTCATGATCTGTAGTTGGCGCCTGTTGTTTTTACACTGAAGGTATGACGTCATTACTAGTATGGAGTGCGCTTTGAGATGTTTAGCGATCACAAGAGTTTAAAGTATTTATTTGATCAAAAGAAGTTGAACATGCTTCAAAGGAGATGGATGGAGTATTTGAAGGATTTTGACTTTGAATTAAAGTATCATCCTGGTAAAGCGAATAAAGTGGCGGATGCGTTAAGTTAGAAAGAAGTACATAAAGTCGAGTTGATGATGTTTGAATATATGTTGTTTGAAAAGTTTCAAGATCTAAATCTTTAATTTGTTTGGACTCAGAATGGTGTGATAATGGGAAATTTGAATGTTAATTCCACTCTAAGGGAAGAAATTCAACAAGGGCAGATGACGGATACGAAGTTGCAAAGGATGTTGGATCAACCAGGTTTCACTCTTGCCACGAATGGAGTTGTTCTTTTTAATCAAAGAATTTGTGATCTGAATGATGTAGAGTTAAAAAATAAGATTTTGGAAGAAGCTCACAAAGGCGCTTTTACCATACATCCCGGTTCCTCAAAGATGTATCAAGACTTGAAGAAAGACTATTGGTGGTCAGGGATGAAAAGGGATATTGCGGAATATGTGTCCAAATGTGTTGCGTGCCAACAGGTGAAGATTGAGCATCAGAGATCGGGTGGTTTGTTACAACCGTTAGAGATTCCGGTATGAAAGTGGGATAGCATTTCAATGGATTTTGCCGTTGGGTTACCTCGTAAGCAAGGTGGTTATGATCTATATAGGAAATTTTGGATTGGTTGACAAAGTCCGCACATTTCCTAGTAGTGAAGACTACTTACAAGGCAAGTCATCTTGCACGGTTGTTTGTTGAGGAAATTGTTAGACTACATGGTGCCCCCTCTAGTATTGTGTCCGATATGGATCCAAAGTTTACTTCAAGATTTTGGAGAGCTTTTCAACAATCCATAGGATCTAGGCTGTGCTTAAGTACGTCGAATCATCCTCAGACGGATGGTTAGATGGAAAGGACAATACAAACGTTAGAAGATATGTTGAGAGCTTGTGTGCTTGAAAGTGGAGGAAATTGGAAGGAACTTTTTCCATTGATTGAATTTGCATACAACAATAGTTACCACGCAAGAATTGTACTGGCTCCTTACGAAGCTTTGTATGGAAGGAAATGTAGAACACCTTTGTGTTGGACGGAAGTTGGTGAAGAACGGATTCTAGGATTGGAAATTGTGCAAGAAACTACGAAGAAGATAAGGATGATATGTGATAAGGTAAATAAGGCACAATACTGTCAAAAGAGTTATGCAGATAATCGAATTAGGCCTTTAGAATTTGAGGAAGGTGATCATGTATTTTTGAAGGTTACTTCAAGATTGAGGTTGAAATGACCGTTTAAATCGCAGAAGTTAAGTCCGAGATATGTGGGACCATGTCAGATTTTAGAAAGAATTGGTGAAGTTGCTTACCGTTTAGCCTTACCGCCTTCCCTATCCGAGATGGATGATGTTTTCCAGGTGTCTCAACTCTGTAAGTTCATTCATAATCCTCTTTAGCCAATTCTTCCGGATCTAGTTGAGATAGAAGTAGATTTGACTTTTGAACCTCAACCAATTCGTATTATGATGAGAGAAACTAAAGTGTTGAGGAACAAGGAAATTCCACTTGTTAAGATTTAGTTGGACGAGACACATCCAGGTAATGCTACTTGGGAACTTGAGTCGGAGATGCGAGAAGCTTACCCTCACCTTTTTAAGACAATCTTTAAATTCGAGGACGGATTTTTATTTAAGGGGGGATGAGGATGTAATACCCCGTTTTGTTCTAAGGTGCTCTAAATAATATTAGTTGAGATCATATGAGTTCCTATGTGCTCTGAGAATTATCAGTTTGGATAATTAGAGTAACTAGTGAGCTCAGATTAATTTAATTAATGTTATTCGACTCTGACCTTTTACTAATTGGTACAATTGAGACATTTTGATAACATTAATGTTGGACATTATACCAATTAATATTTCCTACTACCCATACCCATTGTATTACCAACTTTCTCATGCGATGCTATACTAAGTGACATTTTCTTTTCATTTCCCTTGCCATTCCAACAAAGTGGGCAAGATAGTAAGAGAAAAGAGAGAAAGTGGAGAAAAAACGAAAGAATAAAAAGAAACCTAAAAGAAAAAGAAAGGCGAAATTCTTCATCATCAATCATCAACATTATCCCATCTTCATCATTCCAACTTTTTTATCTTCATCTTGAGGTGGGTTCTAGATATATGCTCTAGGTTAGGATTATTAGATAGATTGATGAATATTGGGTTTTGATATGTATTGATTCCATTATCATAAAAATGTTATAATTCTTGTTGTGTTCATGTTGTTCATGATGAAATTGTTGCTATATGTTGGTTCTTTAGTGTGGTTTGAACTTATATGGGAGTTGGGGTAAAAAACCCCTTTGTTGTTGTCTGGTTCTGCAAGTGTGTATGTAAAAATAGTCGCGCTCGCACAACGAGCTTCCAGCGAACTAAAAGCGACCGAGTTTCTACTACGGTCGTTGTGCGAGGTCCAGCGAACGAAAAGCGAGACCTCGCCTTGCGGTTGCACAACAAAAATAGTGGCATTTTACTATTGCATGTCCCTTTGATAAATTCTTTTGTTCCTTCTTTGGTTGGTTTGCATACTTGTTTAGTTATACCCTAAATCAATTTATATGGATTATTATGGTTCTTATACATGCTTTCTATCCAAGCTTAATTGATTGTGAATGTGTGATAACATGATTAAAAATAAGCAAGAATGGTGAGGAAACATTAATGGAAAACTAATGAAATAAAGTGTAAGATACTTAGGACAAAATGGATGACTTAGATTATAATGCTTGTGCATTTGATGCCTAGGTGTGTATCTTTGACAAGTAGTTGTCTAGTGGAGAGGTGAGGCATTATATGGAACATGTATGGTATTTTTGTTGATTGTGATTAAAGTGAATGTGTTCGCCTTGTGATTGATGAATACGATCACGCTTTGTGTATTGATCACGTAGTCGGAAACAACCCTTGAGATGTGTCATCCCAAGATTCAATGCTTAAGTAGAGCTTCTTTAGGATGTACACACTATTACTTTGATAAGTTTGAGTCCCGTGTGTACGAATGGAGCCTACGGGTAAAAGGTTTGAGATGGGGTGGTCCCATGGGAAGCGACGATTTATGTGGAAAGTACCTTGAATCCGAATCCATTTTGTATGTCAAAGTAGATACAAATATCTGTGTCCCGTGTCGATAACTCTAGACGTAAGGTTGGCCAGGGAAAGATTCCTTGGTATGGTTTCCGATTAGTGATAGTTTGATTTGTTGAACTCAAGCGACATGTTGCCATATAGTGCAAGTATTGTGAATTCAAGTCTCCTCCCTTTTTCCCTTTGGGACTTGAAATGTTAGATGTTGAGAATCTTGTAGAGTCGAGAGAACCCATAAGATACGGAACCCACTGGGATTATTATCCCACCCCATGTTGTTGATTATTTTTCAGGTAGTTCCGATTTGGCGAAGGGTAAGGGTAAGATAGCTTTATTGTTCTTACTTATATCCCTCTTTGGATGGCTTTCTATTGCGAAGACATTTTTTGAGATCATTCTTTGATGATCTAGTTCTTAGTTTTAATTTGGACATCTTGTATATATGGTGCCACTTTTAGTTGTTTTGTTTTGGCATGTAATATGTACAATGTGTCACTAGGAACTTGTATATTTCAGTACCAAATTTGCAATCATGTATAATATGACAAATTCTAGACATATATTATACGTGAGTGTTACATACTTCTTTCTTGATATTGTATTGACTTTATGACATTTCACTCATTTTCATCATTGTCCCTTAACACAATAATATCATTGAAAATTGCCTTTATAGGATTAGTGACTTTAATTTCTTGCCTTTTTTCATAAAAATTAACAAGTATATTGTGAGATACTAAAGTGAAAAAAAATATTTTTATATATACTTGTTAGCTATAATGAATTTTCATGATTTAAGATAATACATTACATTCATTGAATATAATGTTGTTGTGGTAAATGATACGCAAGAAGAAAAGGAGAAGTGGGTCGTAAATTTACTTGAATATGAATAAAAGGATCAGAGAGATCTGATATTTCTATTTGGATTTGATTGAACATCACATGAAAAATGAGAATTGGAGTTGAAAAGCGCAATGGATATGCCAAGATACATGGTATTTAAGTTTAAACAACTAAAATATCACTAAATATGTTGACAAGCTTAAAATATGAAGATGATGATGATGATGATGATGATGATGACGACGACGACTTAGAATTGGTCAACAAATATGGTATTGTGAAAATGATCTAGGAGAGAAGGAAATATTAATTGAATAACTTGAAGATTCAAAATTATCAACAAGTTGAGAAGACTCGTTGTGTGTGTGTGTGTGGCGCGCGTGCGTGTGTGCTTGTGATAGCTTTAATGATAAATGCTCTATAAGACAACAATAACACTTCTATAAGAAATTGTCTCTTTTTCATACCTATTAGAATGCTTTAAATGTGCTCTCCCTGGATGATACCTTTAGAAAGTGATACCTTCGAGAGTGCTTTAAATTTCTCAAAGAGCCCAAAAAGGCTCTCTTAAATGCTAGATATAGTGTAGTGACATATGTCTATTTAAAAGTCACATCCTTGCTTATTATGAAATTAGATCCTTCATATTCTATCTTTCACAACTTGTATCCTTTCATACCTTCTAAATATTCAATGGAAACATGTCTTAGAGCTCTAACATCATGCTTATCTTAATTGATATGCGCAAAAGTCAATGCTATGGAAACCTTCAATATAGAATAGTGTTTTAATTTCTCACTCCAAACCTCTATACGATTAGTGAAGTATATTCATGTTGACAGACATTTGTTAATGATGTATAATGCTATACTAATAGCTAATCTCCCCATTAAATCTTGGGCATCCTAGCTTTCAAAAGTATACATCTTACATTCTCCAAGACGACCATATTGATGTGTCCAACTAGGTCATTTTATTATGGTGTCCATGATACAGTCATATACCCTTTAATATCGTATTTCCTGTAAACCTCATTAAATTGCTCTGAAATAAACATCAAACTATTGTTAGTCATTAGAAACTTCCACTTTAATTCCTATTTCATTTTTATAAGAGTATTTCATTTTTTGAACTTTTCAAACGTGACACTATAATTAGTTATTCAAAATATGAATTCAAGCTCATATAGAGATATCATTAATCATAGTGATAAAATAGAAACTTCCTCGTGGGTAGCTACTCAAGATGGTCCCAAAGGGCAAAGGTCCAAGTGAATATATTCAGAAGGTCTACTAGAATAATGCATATCACTCTTAAACTTAATTCTATGTTTGTCTAGTATGCAATTATTATAAAATTTTAATTTATTCGATTTTTCACTATAAGGTAAATATTATTTAGCTATCAACTAAACTCTTCTCATTAACATGTCTTAATCTCAAATGTCAAAGTTTAAGTCTATCTTGCGAATGTTATCCTTATTATTTCTTCAACCCTAGTTTTCTCTTTTCCTTCATCCACTAAAGAGGGTTAGTTTTAGGGTTAATTTTTTATCCAAAATCACCCTTTTAAATTACTTTTCATTTCTTTTTCATTCAAATAAGTGATTTCACATTTTTTTTTTTAGTTTTTTCTTTGTGATTTCGTCGTCTTAGTGCGATATTGTGTTGGTCATCATCTTATTGCGGCGTTATTTTGTTTTCCCGTCTTGGTGCGGTGTTTGTTCAATTCAGGTTGACAGGTTAGTTTTGACTCAGTGCATGTTTAATCAATTATTTTGATGTCTTCAATGCTACAAACTCGGAGACATGGGTATTCCGAGCATTTCAATTTTATCATATTTGTAAGTTTTGTATCGTTTGCAGACATTTTGCCGTTATATGATATTAACATGTGTGTTGTAAGATTGTTCGCAAATTCATATTTTTTAATTTATAGCGATTTTGAATTTGTTTTATGCAATGTATTATATCAATTTAAATGAATGAATTTCGTTTAATAAAAAAAAATTTATCTTACGAATATCTACTCATCAATGATACATAAACAATAATAATTAAATCATTTAATGTGTAAAAAAAAAGAGCGGATACAGGTCGATCCTTAAGGGGGGCTCAAACCCCCCACAAAACCAAAACTAATTGTTAATAAATGTATTTAATATCATACTTAATTATAATCCTATAACTTCTCTTATAAAAACATTCCGCCAAAACTTTTTTTATATAATTATTAATTCATTAATTAAAATAACTTAGTTATGCCAACTTCTCTTCCAAAATTTCCAGTTGAAACTTATTATAAATTAATAAATTAATAAAATTTAAATTCCTACTATTTATATTTCTATTATTTTTGTTAATAAAATTATTTTTTCAGGAATATTATACCTGCTTATGTGTTTGGTAAAAATTAAAGTTTCCTAGAATTACATATAAAGATATTTTTCAATTATATTTTTTATTTTTTATTTCTTAACTATGTGTTCTTTTCTTTATTTTTCTTCTGAGTTGGATTAAATAACTATGAATCTTTTTTCAATTTTTCAAATTTTTTTTTTACATATGTTATTGATATTTGATAGATAATAATGTATTTCATATTTGATTCAATAATGTTTTCTATAATGATAATGTTTATTATTATCATTTTAGTTTTATCAAGTTTCTTCTTCTTATAATTAATTTTAATGATTTATAAATTTTTTTATAATATATATATTATTAAATTGTCGCTAAAGTTTTATATAAGAAACACAAATATTATAAAAATATTTAATAATAATATATTTTAAATTATTTTTAAATTGAAATTTTTAATATAACAATAATTTAATTTAATAAAAATTAACCGTGAAACGCACGGGTAGACGACTAGTTTAAAGTTATTCCCATAAAGTTTTGTTCTATGTAAAGTTTGTAATCCAAAATTTAAGAAATAAATATAGATATTTATGTAAGAGGTAAAGTAAAATAAACTAAAACCAATTTTAATCATTGATTCTTTTAATTTGTATCATATATTTAGCACTAAATATATATTCTAATATAAAAATATATTAGGGAAATTCTTATCTTTTCATCATAAAATATTGGGTAGAGTTATTTATTGGGTGAGTTATTTATAAAGTGAATTATTTTAAAAGTCTCTTAAATTTAAACAATTTAATAAATAATTAAATATAATTAAATTAAATTAAATATAATAAAGTTAAATAGTATTAAGTAATTTGTTGGAGGTACTATTTAACTTTTAAACATGATAGAGAAGTTGTCACCAATATACTAGTATGTTAAAAAACATTGTTTTTTATATAGTTTTTTTTTTTAATTTTCAAAATAATTTTTGAAAATATAAAATATATGTTTTAATTACTATTAGACAATAGATTTGTCCCATTGCCAAATATTTCTGAATCCGCACTGTGTACAAACTATATATTTTTTATATTTAACTATTATGATGCATCATATGAAATTCAGAAATTCACTCAAATTTGAAAACATAACTCACATCGTGTAAAAAAGTTCAAATTGCTTAAAGACAAATTGAAATATACCTTGAGTTATACACACTTTGTTATAATCAAAGCGAACAAATCCTTTTTTTTAATAAATTAAATATTTTTTACACTCAGAAATTAATTCTCGAATCAGAGATAATTATAATAAACAACAAAGTTTTTCTTCAAAAAGATTTAACACTCTTACATATTAATAACTTATCTCCAAAATTTTAATATTTGTTTCTCTGTCATTTATGATAAGAACATCCAAAAATTTTGACTCAACTATTTTTCCTTTCTAAACTCATTAGCACCAATGCCCCAGCACTCTTATAAAAATTCCTTGAAGTAATTGCCGCTTGCACTTAATTATCATTCCTTTCCTCTTTAGTATAATCTTTTTTTTAAATGATTTTTTATGTGACCGGTCTGATGACAATTGAAACTTATATAATCTAAACACTTTAGTCACACTTTTGCGTAATTTTGAGAAGGATTGTCTTAATAGTTAATACCTATCACCAAAAATAGTGACATTAATTTAAATATAATTTTATGTTCTATCAGGATGAATAGTATTTTATTCCTCGTTTTTTCCAATGAAAGTATTATATCTTATGTGGACAAATATTGAAAAAAAACTAAATCACTTACGTTAAAATTAATCTTCAAATCAATTAGTAGGTTTAATGGGCGGGAAATTTCAAATGGAGAGCCTTTAGTCAAGAACTTGTTGTTGGGCCCAAGCAATGATCCAGAACCTTGTAAGATTGGGAATGGGCCAATTGTTGCCCCATCTTCTAACCCTTGTTCTAGTAGGCCGCAATCCATAACTTTTCCAAGAAAAAAGAAATTCGTGTCTGAGTTATATGACAAGATCCAGATTCCCGTTGCTCCACTCTTCTATTATAGTTAAACCACATAAAGCTACAACTGTTCAAGATGGAATTCTGGTATGTAATTCTTCTCAAGATGAAGACTGTAATTCAAGATACTCGGGGGTTCTGTCCTCTGCTGTGACTCTTTATCAGATAAGGATGTAGAAATGGGAAATGGGAGGAGTAAGAGAAAACATGATGATGTCTCTGGTAAGGTGTGGGCTATTCTGAAGGATTTGGGAGTCGATGGGGAAGAAGATGATGAAGCATTAGAGAGCATCATTAAAGGTATGGAATTGAGAGACAGATCAAGAATTCAGCATTTGAAGGAGACCTCAATTGGTGTGTCATGAATATCACAACTCTTAACATTCGTGGGTGTAATTCCTCTATCAAAAAAGGAGAGTTAAGCAGTTAAATGAAGAAAGAGAAGATTGAATTATGTTTATTACAAGAAACAAAATGCCAGCATAGTGATGAGAAACTTGCCAACAGTCTATGGGGAAGGGGAGAATTTGATTGGTCTGCTTTAGGATCAAAGGGTCAATCGGGAGGTATGATATCTTTATGGAATAAGAAAACATTTCAATCCATTTTTAGTTTTTCTGGATCCGGTTATCTTGGGGTACATGGTATCTGCAAAGGTAGGGCTATTTATATAGTTAATATATATTCATCATGTGCTCTGAGTGAGAAAAGGTGTTTATGAGAGGAACTGGTTAGATTGAAATCTAATTTCCCAAGGGGGGATTGGATCTTGGGGGGAGACTTTAATGCAATAAAAAATACGAGTGAGAGGAAAGGCAATGGAGGATATAAGTTTTTTGAGATGGAGGAATTTGGATTGTTTATTGAAGATATGGAATTAGTTTATTTTCCTGTTGTAGGCAATAGATATACTTGGTTCAACTCAAATGGCTCATGTAAAAGTAGGCTAGACCGGATTCTGGTATCGGAGGACCTCTGTAGAAGTTGGAAGGTTGTCAATCAGAAGGTTGGGAATAGGGAGGTTTCCGACCATAGACCTGTTTCTCTAGTTCTAAATGATAAGAATTGGGGCCCCAAACCATTCAAATCTATTAATGCTTGGTTTGATCACCCTGATTTTTTAAGTTTTGTAAAAAAGGTCTGGAATTCCTGTCTTGTTTCTAGAGATGCTTTTAACATTCTTAACCAAAACCTAAATATACTTAAAACAAGATTGAAGTGGTGAAACTTTAATGTTTTTGGGATCTTGGACCTTAAAATAGAGGAAGGATTTGAGATGCTTAATGTCCTGGAGGGTGAAATGGCTGATGTAAATTCTGATACCCCGGAGTACATCTTAAAGGAGAGAAGTGAGACTATTGAAGATGTTTGGAATAATTTGCATCTTAAGGAGAGCATGTTATTCCAAAAGGCAAGAAAAAAATAGTTAGTTGAAGAGGACAACAATTCAAAATTCTTTCACTCTATCATCAATTCAAGGAGGAGGGATAATTCCATATCTACTATGAGCATTGGATTGGGTGAGCAAGAAAAGGTTGAGGATGTAAAGCATCATATACACGACCATTTTGAGGATAAGTACAAGTCTATGGCAAATAGAGGATTCAATCTAAACCTGAACAATCTAGAGAAACTCAATGAAGAGGATAATAGAACTCTGACTGAGCCTTTTACTCGTGAGGAGATTCAAGAGGTGATAAATTCGTGTGATGGTAACAAAAGACCTGGACTAGATGGCTTCAATCTGAACTTCATAAAGAAAGCTTGGGAGATTATTGGAGATGACTTTTCCAACTGTATTTTTGAGTTCTAAGACAATACACGACTACCAAAATCCTTATGTTCTTCATTCTTTGTCTTGGTCCCAAAATTGGACAGCCCTCAATCCTTGGGAGACTTCAGACCAATTGCTTTGATAGGGTGCATTCACAAGATTCTGTCTAAACTTCTTGCAGCTAGGTTGAGCAGAGTTATTGGAAAACTGGTCTCTCATTCCCAAACAGCTTTTATTCCAGGGAGGCAACTTCTTAATGGTGTGATGGTGGCGAATGAAGTGTATGACTTTATGAATAAGAAAAAGAAAGGAGGATTCATGCTCAAGGTCGACTTTTCTCAAGCCTACGATTGTATAGAATAGAGCTTCCTTGTCAAAATCATGGAGGCAATGCATTTTAGCTCTAAATGGATTTCTTGGATTGAAGGATTAATTTGTAATAGCTTTGGCTCTGTGTTAGTTAATGGGAGTTCATCTAAAGACTTTAAATTGAACATGGGTCTCCTACAAGGGGATCCACTATCTCCTTTTCTTTTTGTTCTGGTTGCAGAAAGTTTGGCTTTACTGGTGAAGAATGTTGTAAACAAAAATATTCTGAAGGGAGTGAAGATTAATGAGGAAACATCTATAAGTCTTTTACAATTTGCAGATGACACATTAATTGTGTGTGATGAATCAAGGCCAAACATTTGGGCGTTAAAATCGATTTTGAAAGGATTAGAAATTGTTTCAGGGCTGAAGATCAATTACAGTAAGTGTAACGCCCCAGTTTTTGTTAGTTTTATTTAATCGAGTCGATTTAATTATTTTTGTTTTTATATTATTTTATTCTTGACTTTTATTTGGCAATATATTATTTTTCATTGTTGTTATGTTTTATCGCGTTTTGGGAACGTTTGCGAGATATTTGAGTGTAGGGGTATTTTGGTCATTTTACTTATTTTTCTTAAGTTAGAAACTTAAAGAGAAAAAAAAGAGAGAAAATAGTAAGGAAGGAAAAGAGAAAGAAGGAAAAGAGAAAGGAAAGAAGAAAAAAGAGGAAAAGTTGGGGTTTAAGGAATCGAATCAACGGACATTTCTAAACACGATTAATCGGGTAAGGGTGCGAAACTCGATTATTCTATGCTTGTGTATGATTATGTATGTATGTATTTGTTTGTTGTTGGGTTGAAATTGAATATAGAACTAAAACCATTATTATGTTGAGATTGTTAGAATTTGATACAATTTGTGTCGGAAATCATGTTTTAAGGTTCCTAATTGTTGATACATGTTGTTGTGCATTCAATTGGTAATTTGCTGATGTTTAGATGAGATTTGGAGAGGATTTTTGTTGAATTTCGCAACAGAAATTCTGCAGGAAAAATTCTGGGTTTCGCTGCCCATACGCGTAACAGGCAAGGCAATACGCGTATTGGTTAGGGCAATACGCGTATGGCAAGGGGGAAATGAGGGCAATACGCATATGGAACCCATTTAGCATGGACCTCTGCTGAAATGCGTAATGGTACGCGTACTTGGCAAGGCATTACGCGTAACTAGGAAGGCAATACGCGTACTAGGTTTGTAGTGGAATTATTGGGGAGGAATTAGTCTCTGGCCATACGCGTAGTACTTTGGGCAATACGCGTATGGATGGGCGAGCAAGCTGGGCAATACGCGTATGGCCCAGGGCAATACGCGTAGGACCTGAGAGGGTGCAGAATTTTCCCGATTTCGCGTCCGATGCCATAACTTTTGATCCGTAACTTGGATCGAGGCGTTCTTGGTACCGTTAGAAAGCTAATGAGATGTTCTTTCTTATAAAAATGGTTTGAAGATTGGTGGCCGATTTAATTATGTCGGGAATTTGGAAATGTGTCGTTTCGTCGACTTTTACCGTCTTAACTGTGTGTATTTGATGTGTTATCATGCAATATGCTTTTGATATATAACGTATGACGTGTGTACAGTTGTATGATGTGAATGCATGTGATGAAATGTGGTGATGATGGTTTGTGGCCTAAGGGAAAGTAAATGCATTGTGTTGTGTTTGATTGTATATGCATGATTATGGATGTTGGAGTGGTTCACATGGATGTGTATATGTATGCATTTGATTGACATGAGTCATTGTATGCCAAGCATCATGATATGCATTCTTGTGATGTCGTGTGCCCTAGTGGGTGTGACCGACGAAACGATTCCATAGGGAATCTACTATAACGGTCGTGAGCCTTATACCGAGAGGACCTAAAGCGATGTTATAGACGATCGTACGCCTTATACAAAGAGGACCTAAAGCGATCGGATCGTGAGCCTTATACCGAGAGGACCTAAAGTGATCCATAAACGTCGTGAGCCTTATACCAAGAGGACCTAAAGTGACGGGGAACATCGTTTGCCCGACGGGGAGTTACACTAAGTAACAAGCGATGATTCCAATAATTCCTGAGTGAATTAATTATGAGAATGATGGATGGAACGGTACCGCATTGCATTTGCATAGAGTCATTATGTCGGTCTCTTTGCATTTGCATAAATCATGAATGGATTGATTATGTGTGGAATTGTGAATGGAATTGATGAGTTGATATATATATATATATATATATATATATATATATATATATGTTGGTGATAAATGTATTGAGCATGATTGATATGCCTTTGTGACGGACATATGAGATTTGAATTGTGTTGTTTGTATTTGAGTTATGGTGTAAGTTGTGGTGAGAATGTGTTACGTGTGTATTTTATGTTATTACATAATTGTATGCAATTATATTTTAATTGTGTTTCTCACCCTTCTGCTGTTTTGAATGCTCTATGAGGCATTGCAGATTAGATGCTGGAGGTCTTTTTGTGAAGCGTAGGTCTTCATTCTTTTGTCGGTCGACTCTGATATGTAGCACCGAGTAGTCGGGGAGACTGTTATGTGATTATTTGTATATGTATATGTATATATATATATATATATATATATATTTTTTTTTTTTTTTTTTTTTTTTTTTGGATTGTACATGTATGACTCTGTATATGGCAGACAAACCTTTATGTTTATATATATATATGAGATTCAGTTGCAGATTTTCCGCTTTTATTCTGTATCTGAATTGTGGGTGTTAGGAACTGAGTTCCTCTGTTATGTGATACCTGATTGTTGCATATCTATATGAGCAGGTTGTTGTATTTTGTTTCAATTTGATGTGACGCCTCCGTCTATGCCATGAATGTTTTAATTACACTCTGATTATTTGTTATCGCTTTAATTAATTGGGGGAATAGATTGGGGGTGTTACAGTAAGAGTAACATTTTTGGTATTGGAATAGATAACAACATGGTGGAAGCTGTCTCAGATTTCCTGTCATGCAGAATTGGAAAATTTCTATTCAAATTTTTAGGCTTATCAGTTGGAGGGAGACACAAGTCAACATCTTTTTGGAAACCGGTTGTACACTCCATTAAAGCACGATTGTCTTCATGGAGAGGAAAGTTATTATCTATTGGAGGTCGTGTGACTTTGATAAATTCGGTTTTAACTAACATGCCAGTACATTACCTTTCTTTCTACTTGGCACCTGTTAAAGGTTTGAATGATATTAAAGCCATACAACGCAAGTTTTTGTGGTCAGGTGAATGGGACAAGAAGAGTGTAGCGTGGGTGAAGTGGTCTCAGGTTTGGAAACCTAGAAACCAAGGAGGACTTGGAATCAAAGAAGTCTCATTGTTCAATAGAGCTCTAGTTGGGAAATGGCTTTGGAGGGTGATTAATGAACACGATGCGTTATGGAGTGGTGTAATTAAGGCTAAATATGGTTGTGACTTAAGTAGTTCTTTCACTGGTAAACCTTTGAATAGTCCAAGACAAGGCTCAAGATGGTGGAAAGCCCTTTTTCAGTTGTGTATACTTTCAAACAAGTAGGGTATATTCAATACGTTATCATGGAAGGTTGGCAATGGAGAAAACACTATCTTTTGGCATGCAAGATGGATTGGTGGTATAACACTTAGGTTCCAATATCCGGAACTTTTCATGGCATCTCCATCTCAATATGCCCTCATCAAGGACTGTGGGGATTGGATTGATTCTAACTGGAAATGGGACTTAGTTGGAAAGAACATATTACTGTATGAAGATGAAGGAGAGACAGCTGAGGAATTGATGCTGGTTATTGAAGAAGTAGCTATCAATCATGAGGAGGATATCCTACTGTGGCCAAGAAATATTAGAAACAAATATAGTGTAAAGGCTTGCTATGTGGGATTGAATCAAAAATTGGAGGAGGAGGTTTGAATATTATGTGGAAGCTTTGAATATTATGTGGCAGCTGAAAATTCCATTGAAGGTTAAAGTATTTGGTTGGAGACTATTCCTCAATAGGCTGCCAACCCGCCAAAACCTTGTCAACAGTGGCATCATTATTGATCCTCATCAACAATCTTGTGTTTTTTGTTTTCAGGAAATGGAAGAGATATCTCATATCTTCATCTCTTGTGCAAAAATAAAACAGGTGTGGAGAGAAATGGAAGTCTGGTTGGGTGTGGAGTTTCCAAAGGAGACCTCTTGTATAGATTCATTTCTAGGGTGGACCAAGCAACCAAGGAGTGGAAGGAATGTAGACTACTTCTGGATGATAGCATGTTGGAGCATCTGGAGATTCAGAAACCAAGTCATTTTCAGGGATTGCATAGCTGTCTCTAAGGAAATTTTCCATTTTATTATTATTACTTCTTGGCAATGGAAGATGTTGAACAACAAAAACAATTCAAGAGGTAACTTGTATGACTGGCACAATGAAACAACTTCATTTTCTTAATGTTTGAATTCTGGGGTCTGGTGGGAATCACAGGCTTAGAAGTAGGATCTGTTGGGGGATCAATTTTAGGTGTAATTCTTGTCAGTTTAGGGAGGTAGCATAGATACTGTTTTTGGTGGTTTGCTGTTGTTTTCTAGCCTGTTGTTTACTGCAATATGCAGGTTTGTTATCATGTGTTGGGCTTTTTTGGCTTTTGAATTTAATGAGATTATTAAAAAAAAAATGAACCAGATATTAATGGTGAAAAAAAATTGCAGAAAGTAAAATCTAATAATAAATTTATTAAAAAGGCTAGTTTTAGTATGTCAGACATTATTAGCAGAAAATCATCATCTCTATGTTTAAAATTATTTAGCAAGATTATCTTTAAAAAAAAGCATGATATACTATCCTATCATGTGTCAGCATGGGCACATTTTGTTCATGAAATAAAATAAAGAAGGAAGACGGTATTAACTATTATTAAGGTTCTCCATTATTCATGATATGTTCAATAAGTTTATCACTTGTTGATTTTCAAAGAGATTTCTTACCGAAATAATGAAACAAGTGTGTGCTATACATGTGAAGAGGCACATTGTGGATATGTTGTTGAGACTTTAGTTGAATGTTTTGTTAGGTCACGTGCAATGCCTTGGGAAGAAACTAGATTTAAAAATGATTCATTTTTCATAGTTGAAAGCTTACATTGCCGACACAAAATAAGCACATGCATGTATGTTTGGTCATTATTGATAAAAGTTAATTTTGAAAGCATATGATATAGAAAATTGATTGTGCTAAAAGTGGCGTAACTGACTTTGATTCTATTGATAAAATTTACAATTAATATGTAAAACTGATTTTTTTATAACGAAAGAGATTGTATTAAAGTGACTATTAGGGATATTCAAACCAAATAAAGTTGAAGCTATCACAACAAACAAAAATCAATCAAGAATTTCTATAGGATTAATCAACCAAATAGGTTTAGCACAATGTAATTGATCCTTCGATCTAGTAATAAATCAATCCCAAGCTAGAGATTTTACGACAAGAACAATCTCTCGAGCCCTTTTCATGCCACTATTAAATAACATATCATTTCTAATTAACCAGATAGCTCTCACCACTGCTAATCAAATAAGAATCCTACTATTTCCCTTAACCCCCTCTCAATAAAGAATCAAACAGCTAAGATACAATGATACAATAAAAAAAAAGATGGTTGTGAGAATCTTCAAGTCTCCGACATAACGGACAAACAAGGCTATGAGCACCTGAAATAACCCCTCATTTAGCAAGATCATCTCTAATTTGCAGCTGATTTAAGAAAAGCCTCCACGCACACCTGAACACTTAAGGAAGCAGTAGTTTTCCAAACACACTTCAGAGCAACCTTAAAATCTGAACACTGAATCAAATGCTGCTCAGTACAAGAATGCAGCCTCAAATACGTGAACTTGACCGAGAATCCACGAGAGTCACTCCACCAAAATAACCGATCTGTGAGAGCCAATGTTGGAGAGAAATTCTACAATAAGGAGTTGATATAATGTTGTGTGAGATTTGGATCGAACTCTAGTTTTAAGCATGAGGTCGAAGTCCGTTCGCATGCTGCTGTCGAAATAATACATGTTGTAGTCGAAGGTTGTTCTAACATGTATTAGTTAATATTGCTAGGGTTGTTAGCATATTGAATTGGGCCTTGTGTTAAGGATCCAATTGTTTAAGTTAGCTTGTACCCTAAGTTTGCTTGTAATGGGTATGTTGTTAAAAGCCCATTAGTTTAGTGTGCTAGGTTTTATTATAAATAGCATGCTAGTCTCTCATTCTAGAGTGTGACAAAACCTAATAAGGGTGAGAGTGGTTAGTTTGTTATTCTTGTATACTTGTAATCCTTGTTTTAAGGAGAAAGGAAAGAATAACAGTTTTATAACCAATCCTTGTTGTTTTTCCCTTGTTTTTCCCGTTAACCCTAACCCTTGTGGGTTTCTTGCCTATAAAGAAACCGTAAATATTTTGTTTCAAGGCATCCTTATTCACAACAAATTGGTGCGGTGAGCGTGGAGAAGATGCCTTCAACAAAGTATGAGATCGAGAAGTTCACCGGAGTGAACGACTTCGGTCTGTGGCGCTTGAAGATGAAAGCCCTACTGGTTCAGCAGGATTGTTTGGAAGCGTTGAAGGGAATGGCAGCCATGGATGCTGCGTTAACGGAAAAAGAAAAGACTACCATGATCGAGAAAGCACACAGCGCAATATTGTTGAGCCTTGGTGATAAGGTTCTTCGACAGGTATCAAAGGAGACGACGGCATCAGGGCTATGGGTGAAGCTTGAAAGCTTATACATGACCAAATCTTTGGTGAATCGACTCTACCTGAAACAAGCCTTGTATTCGTTTAAGATGAGTGAAGACAAAGCTTTGGCTGAGCAGTTGGATATGTTCAACAAGCTGATTCTTGATCTTGAAAATATCGATGTAAAGATCGATGACGAAGATCAAGCACTATTGTTGTTGTGCGCTTTTCCTAGAACACATGCTCACTTCAAAGAAACTCTCTTGTATGGAAGGGAGTCCCTGACCTTTGAAGAAGTTCAATCAGCCTTGTACTCTAAGGACCTAAACGAACGAAAGGAGCATAAACCTTCGACGGTTGGTGAAGGTTTGGCAGTTAAGGGAAAATTCTTGCGAAAGGATGGTAGGTTCGTCAAGAAGAAAGGTAAAAGTCAGCAGAAGTCTTCTAGTGGCGAAAGATCTGGTTTTCGATGTTATCACTGTAAGAAGGAGGGTCACACAAGAAAGGTATACCCTGAACACCTGAAAGATCATGGAGGTAAGGATAATGGCAACGCAACCATTGTTCAAGATGACTTTGACTCATCTGATGTTCTTGTAGTTTCAAGCGACGACTCAAGAAAAGAGTGGATTATGGATTCAGGATGCACTTGGCACATGACTCCAAACAGAGAATTGTTCGAAGAGCTATGTGATCAAGATAGTGGATCGGTGCTGCTGGGAAACAACAAATCCTGCAAAATTGCAGGTATTGGATCTGTGAGATTCAAGCTCCATGATGAGTCAATAAGGTTATTGACTGAAGTCATGTATGTACCTGACTTAAAGAGAAATTTAATTTCTCTTGGTGAATTCGACAGGAAGGGATACGTTTTCCAAGGAGGGAAAAGTATCCTAAGAGTCATGAAGAGGTCGAAGGAAGTCTTGAGAGGCGTGAAGAAACAAGGCTTGTATACCCTTGAGGCTGAGGTTGTAAGTGGTTCGACAAATACTGTATCCACGAAACCTGTGTCGAAGACAGATTTATGGCACATGAGATTGGGCCATGTCAGCGAAAGAGGCCTGGTCGAATTGGGGAAGCAGAACCTGCTAGGTGGTGTCAAAGTCGAAAAGTTTGAGTTTTGTGAATCTTGTGTATTTGGTAAATCCCATAGGGCGAAGTTCAACAAAGGCAAGCAAAAAACACATAGATCCCTTGATTACATTCATGCTGATCTTTGGGGGCCTGCAAGGAATCCTTCACACTCAGGTGCAAGGTATTTTCTATCCATTGTTGGTGACTATTCCAGAAAGCTATGGGTATTCATTCAGAAGACGAAGGATGAAACTTTTGAGAACTTCAAAAGTTGGAAGATTATGGTCGAAACTCAAACTGGCAGAAAGGTTAAGAGGTTGAGAACCGACAATGGCCTTGAGTTCTGCAACAAAGTTACTGTGTTGAGTTTGGGATTGCAAGGCATAAGACTGTAGCAGGTACTCCTCAACAAAATGGCTTAGCTGAGAGATTCAATCGAACAATCCTTGAAAGGGTTAGATGCATGTTGGTTAGTGCTGGATTGAAGAAGGTGTTTTGGGCTGAAGTTGTTTCGACAACTGCATATCTGATAAATAGATGTCCTTCGACTGCATTAGATATGAAGACACCTGAAGAAGTTTGGTCGGGAAATCCACCTAGTCTCGAAAGACTGAGAGTATTTGGCTGTGTGGCCTATGCTCACATTAGGCAAGACAAGGTCGAACCTAGAGCTCTGAAGTGCATGTTCATGGGATACCCTGAAGGAGTCAAAGCTTATAGGCTATGGTGCCTAGAGCCAGGTCACTGGAGGTGTATCACCAGTCGAGATGTAGTTTTCAATGAAGCTGAGATGGCTTTCAAGAAAATTGATGTTGCTAACGAAGAGCTGGAACAGGGAGAGATTCCTGTTGAGGTGGAGCATGTTGATGCTGAAGTGCGTACCCCAGATGAAGTCGAAGACGAAATAGAAGATGTTGTCGAGGATGAGGAAACTGATAATGACTACCTGTTAGCAAGAGACAGGTCGAGAAGAGTCATCAAGCCACCTCAGAGACTTGGGTATGCAGATCTTATAGCTTATGCCTTAATCTCTGCAAGTGAGGTTCTCGACGAAGAACCTAGAGACTATAAGGAAGTTATGAGGAGTCGAAAGAAGACTGAATGGCTGAAAGCCATGGATGATGAGATGAAATCTCTTCATGACAACGACACATGGGAACTGATCAAGAAACCTGCTGGAGCCAGGTTAGTCAGCTGTAAATGGATTTTCAAAGTCAAGGAAGGAATCGAAGGAGTGGCGTCGAAAAGATACAAGGCAAGGTTGGTTGCTAGGGGGTTCA